>CM077147.1:87729187-88999921 GCA_039583875.1 Platanthera guangdongensis
CCTGCTCGAGATTTTTCAGCTCGACTATTGCGAACACATGACAACGCTCGTGGGCGCGTAACACGACACGCCCGGTCCATCCCGATCGACGATCAAGGATTCTAGCTCGACGAATCGCGCTCGACTTCGTCGAACACCCCTGACATGCCTACCATAACGCCCGTGACCAATGGCGTGCTCCTCCACCTTGCTGACAAAGACAGCGCGCTCGACGATCTTCCCGCTCGACGATCATGAACTCGATATCCCCTCGATGATTTTTTCTGCTCGTCGATTTGTCTTGCTCGACGATTTTTCCTGCTTGACGATCTTCCCTCTCGACGACCGTCGAACTCCTCGACATTCGCGCTCGACGATTTTTCAACTCGACAAGACCCGGTGACGGCTCAAAGACCCGCGCCCAGATCTACCTCACCGACACGCCCTGAGTCACGCCCATGACCTGGGGCGACCAACGCGAGACCAACACGTGTCCAGCCGGAAGTCCACTTTCCGTCAAATCGACGACCGCGTTTTGTATAGTGCTGACACGCCGCACCTACACGCCCGTTTCAGTGGCGTGTCACCTGAAATTTTTGCCTATTTAAACCAGCTTGCTGGATGTAATCTTGTTCCACTTTTTGGATCCATTTTGCTTAAGGGGGCGGCTGATAGATGATTTCCAAAGCCTTGTACTGGGATTTTCTCCCCCCCCCTCTCTCTTTTATTTTCATTTTCTAATCTCCTTTTATTATTATGCAAATGTAATTTTATTTCCATTACATGACTTTGGACTTCATCTATGTGCCCACTCTTATGCAATCTTATTTCTTTTATTTTGTTTTAACTTTATTTTTGTTCTTTTAAAATGTGTGTGTGTATGAGATTAATTTTCACGCTATTATACTTAGTTATTTCTTACTTAGATTTGTTAGACTTAATATTTTTCTAGCCTTTATGCATTCATATAAGCCCGTAAAAGCGTTTTCAAAGTGGTTTTGATTTTTCACTAACTTAGATTTTCCTTTTAGGTTGTAAAACTTTTATTCCTTTTAACTTTATTTTCACTTTTTAACCACTTTTGTGGAGTTATAGGAACGTTTATATAGTCGTTTTAATTTTCGAACACTTCTTTTTCCTTTTATTTTAAAAAACTTTTTGTCCGTTTAAATTTATTTTTTTCATTTTATGCATTTCTACCACATTCTATTGGTATAATTGAATTCATTTCAATTTTTAAGCACTTGCACTTTTCAATTATTTGCAAAAACTTTTGCTCCTTTAAATTTTATTTTCACTTTTTATTCATTTCTACCGCATTTTAGTGGTAGAAATGTAGTCGTTCTAATTTTTCAGCAACTTTGTTTTTCCTATTTTTTGTACGTGTGCGTGCGTGTAGGAGTTAGTTTTTATTTCTTTCGTTCAATTTTGAAGAGTGCGTGCGTGTGTTGCATTTATTTTCGCCTACTTGTTAAGAGTTAAATGGCGTGCTTTTATTTCCCACCTACTAGTTTGAGTAGGACTTGTACGTGTGCGTTTTAATTTCTATCGTGTGTGTGCGTATTTCAATTCCAGTAGAGTGTTTATTTCTTTCGTTCAATTTTGAAGAGTGCGTGCGTGTGTTGCATTTATTTTCGCCTACTTTCTGTAGAGTGGGTGTGTTTTAATTTTATGTCGAGTGGGTGAGTGTTAGCTTTTATTTTCCGCCTACTCGCTAGGAGTTAAATAGGTGGATTTTATTTACCGCCTACTCACTTGAGTTAAATGGACGGTCTTTATTGTAATCATTGGAATGGACTTATAAATGCATTTATTTTCTTCTACTCGTTTGAGTAGGACTTGCTTTCTTTTTCCCGCCTACTCATTTGATCCGGGACTTGCACTTTTACAGCTTTCATTTCAGTCCTTCTCATTTGAGTAGGACTTGCAATTTACTGCTTTCCATTTACTGCTTTCATTTTCCTGCTTAATTTTACTACTTTAATTTTCTTCTTTTTCACCGCTGCCATCCCCATTCCGATGAGTGGCTAATCGTTCTTAGCCTTCAGTATCGAAGAGCATTAGGACAAATAAAATAACTTAAAAAAATTAAAGGTCTCATTTTTCTAATTAATTAAAAACACTTAAGGTTATCCCGGGGTTTACGACACGTAGGAGCACATAATCGATGTGTGGGCCCTATTTTCGTAGTCCATATGCTAGCTAGCCAAGTGACCGTGCGTATGGACCGATCACCCCTTAGTAAATGGAGTTCCACACTAACCCTCGAGAGAGGAGTCGCACCAACTGTACCGGATTGGGTTCCCCACCCAATAGCGGGGTTCTTAGCATAATGCGAGAATTAAGAGGAGTCCTTCGTCGGATGAGAGCCCTATCGAATAGTCTTAATGTTCAGGTGAGCGATAGTCATAGAGATAGGTGAGCTCATTTTAGTGGAACCTCCACGACCAAGTCTCCACACTAATTATTTAGAAACTTAGGATCTCTTTTTATTAAAAGTCTATTTTAGTTCGAATTTAATTCGGTGTCATCGAGCTAAGCTCTTCATCGGCTCCACCCTTTATTATGCTTTTATTTTCTGCCTTCTATTTATATATATTACCCGACAAGTAATTATCGGTAAAATAATAGTCCCCTCCAGGGAAGTGTAGAAATAATCGAACCGACCCAGAGAATAATACGACCTCGATATTCCACCCGGAATATCCTGTACTTCTCAGTATAGGTGCACTTGCCTTCTTTCGTTAAAACTCGATCACACCTTTTTATATCCAATAAATAAATACGCGCGCCCCATTTTCTAAATAAAAACCAAATCCACTTTTCTGCTTAAATAAAATCGCCCGGGATGCCGCGCATCCTCACCTATTTTTGGAGTTTTAACCGCATTCAGTTTTCGGAATTAATGCGAAAAATATCGATCAAGTTTTAGGCGCCGTTGCCGGGGAGGCAAAATGCGAGTCGTTATTTTGGACGCTGGAAATCTATTAATTTTACCTATATCTATATATATAACAAAAATTTAAAATGGCAAACAAAAAAAATAATACTAATAATAATCCTAATAATAATAATAATAATAACAACTTAAAAAAATTACAAAATCTTAAAAACAAAAATTTTTTTAAAAAAACCCTACAAAACTAAAATTTGAAAAACCTATAAAACTAAAAATTTGAAAAAAAACTATAAAACTAAAACACTAAAAAATCTAGAAAATGAAAAAAAACACTTAAAAGTTTTTTTCATTATTTTTATAACTAAACAAAATAATCTACAAATACCTAAAAAACTAAAAACCCACAAAAACTCTAAAAACTCTAAAAACCTAAAAACAAAAAATCCAAAAAACTTAAAAACCTAAAAACATCACACAAAAAACAAAAACCTTCAAAAATCTCTAACAAAAAAAATAATAAAATATATAAATTTAGTTATTATAAATGTATATATATATTGTTTACCTTATTTTCACTTATTTTGATTCCCTTCGGTGCACTTTTTCACTCTTGTCCGTGCTAGGGGTCGCATTTTGTAAGCACTCATAAGCTAAGACGTGAGCTTCGAGTCACACGCACTTGTCACCCCCTACCGCCCACACCCCTTTTTAGCCGAGTGCACCTTTTTTCATTTTTTATGTTATCTTTTTGTTTTTTTTCTTTCCTCTACCTAATTCAGGGTTTCAACTCGGGCCTCCCGCACTCGTCTAATGGAAGCTTCTACCCTCTCTTCTTATTTTTGTTTTTGTACATCTTTTAATTTGTATACTATCTGTTCCGCATAATTAGATTGCAACATTGGGGACAATGTTGAGTTAAAGTATGGGGGTGTTTTCTTATTCTGCACTTTTTATATTCTGTACTTAGCAAAAAAATTCAAAAAAATGCAAAAATCCAAAACTCAAAAATTTTTTTCCTTATTTTTATAATCAAAAACTTAAAAAAAAATCATAAAACCAAAATTCAAAAAATTATAAAACAAAAAGTTCAAAAAAAAAATTTCTTACTTGCAAATATGTTTTAAAAATAATCTTTCTCTTTCCCCTCATCTTCTTATTTGTAAAAACTCTCTTTTTAGAAAGCCCGCGTTGTTCGACTCATCGAACCAACCACCTAAATTAGAATCTGTTCGCGGGCCATCGAGTTTTTACCTTGTACCTTTTTTGTAAAAATGTTTAAAAAAACAAAAATCCTAAAAAAAAATTAAATAAATCTTAAAAAAATGAAAATAACTTAAAATAAAAAAAATGATAAAAACCATAAAATTCAAAAAATAATAACAAAATAAATCGAATATATCATATCTTAACCCTTTTGCTTTCCAAAAATCTAGTTTCGAGTTAACTTATATGCGAATTTTACTTATTCTTTGTTTACTATTCGTTTATTAATTAAAGCTTGATAGGTTTATGTATATGAGCTTAAGATTTAAAGAATTTTTTTATGTCTTTTCCTTATAATAGAGAACTTGTTTTTCACCACCACTTCTAATTTTTATAAATAGAAGCTCGTCTTTTATGTTAGAAAATAACAAACATGGATTTCAATTATTTCTACTTCATGCTTTTAGAAACATAAGAACGTTCATTTTAAAAAGGTTGCTCTCAAAACGTTTTTATTGAAATCTAGTTTTCTTTTTGAAAAAAATAAACCCAACTCCATTTTTTTTTCATGTCTCACTTGACATGATTACCCCTATTTCACCCCTTAAAAGATCTTATGTTAATGAGAATAAGATTTCATTCCGCAAACATAGGCACCCAATATTTAAAAAGATTATATGTTACAGAGTAAGAGGATAAAATTCATTACTCCTACACATATACATTGGGTTAATTTTATTATTATGAAGTTGAGAAAGAAAAAAAAATCATTATGTGTTAGGAAAATAAGATTTCATTTTCCTAATTATTCAAAAGAAAAATATATGTAGAGGTTCGAGAAAAAATTGCCTCGCCTCTAATTCCAAGTCCTCTTCATAAACCACCAAACCACTTATCCTATTTCAATGATTCTAAAATTAATTCAAAATTTTTTCAGTGCATAATTTTTAAATTGCATTATTTTTTTTAACTTCTTTTAAGCTAAAGTTTTTTATATAATTTCAATCCATCTTTGTTAAACTAAAAAAAATAAATTGTTGCTTTCTATTTTATTTTATCTAGAAGTCTTTTTGAAACTCTTACTTTATTTATAAAATTTTCATAATTTATGATTTAACACTAGTACTCCGGATGTTTAATTTGATCTTACTTTTAATTAATTCAAGCGGTAGCTAAACTTAGGATTTATTTAATTCCTTATAATTTTATCTCCTACTTTTGCTCTGGAATAGCAAAAGCTTAAGTATGAGGGTATTTCATGAATTGTAAATATACTTATATTTATGTACATTAAATTAGTCGTTTTAGTTTATTTTTATTATTTCTCTTTATTTTTCTTTAATAAAATGTTTCTTTTTTTGTAAAAATAGTTCTAACTTGTTTTATTTTTGTTTTCTGAAATTTGCAGGAAATATCTAAAAAAATTGCCCAAAACAGTAAGTACACGCCCGTGTACTTACTGGTCACGCCCGTGTCCAGGGCGTGACAACCCAATTGCCCATGAAATCAGCTCGACGAATTCAAGCTCGACGAGCGTCGACACACCAGGCCACACGCCCGTGTCAATCCGACACGGGGCGTGACCCAAGCCCGTGTCCATCCCGTTCGACGATCGTCGAACTCATTTTCCCGCTCGATAATTTTTCAGCTCGACGATTGTCGAACACATGACACACACGTGGCGCCAACACGACACGCCCGTGTCTATCCCGATCGACGATCAAGGATTCCAGCTCGACGAATCGCGCTCGACGTTCGTCGAACCACCCCGACACGCCGAGCATTATGCCCGTGACTAAGGGCGTGACTCCTCCACCTGGCTGACAAAGAACTGCGCTCGATGATCTTCCAGCTTGACGATCGTCGAACTCGATCTTCCCACTCGACGATTTTTCTACTCGACGATTTGTCCTGCTCGACGATTTTTCCTACTTGACGATCTTCCCGCTCGACAATCGTCGAAATCCTCGACATTCGCGCTCGATGATTTTTCAACTCGACAAGTCCCGGTGACGGCTCAAAGAGCCGCGCCCAGGTCTACCTCCCCGACACGCCCAGAGTCACGCCCGTGACCTGGGGCGTGACCAACACGAGACCGACACGTGTCCAACCAGAAGTCCACTTTCCCATCAAATCGAAGGCCATATTTTGTACAGTGCTGACATGCCAAACCTACACGCCCGTGTCAGTGGGCGTGTCACCTGAAATTTTTGCCTATTTAAACCAGCTTGATGGATGTAATCCTGTTCCACTTTTTGGATCCATTTTGCTTAAGGGGGCGGCTGATAGACGATTTCCAAAGCCTTGTAATGGGATTTTCTCCCCCCTCTCTCTTTTATTTTCATTTTGTAATCTCTTTTTATTATTAATGCAAATGTAATTTTATTTCCATTACATGACTTTGGACTTCATCTATGTGCCCACTCTTATGCAATCTTATTTCATTTTGTTTTAACTTAGTTTTTATTCTTTTAAAATGTGTGTGTGTGTGTATGAGATTAATTTTCATGTTATTATACTTAGTTATTTCTTACTTAGATTTGTTAGACTTAGGATTTTTCTAGCTTTTATGCATTCCTATAAGCCCGTAAAAAGCGTTTTCAAAGTGGTTTTGATTTTTCACTAACTTAGATTTTTCTTTTAGGTCGTAAAACTTTTATTCCATTTTACTTTATTTTCACTTTTTAACCACTTTTGCGGAGTTATAGGAACGTTTATATAGTCGTTTTAATTTTTCGAACACTTCGTTTTTGCTTTTATTTTCAAAAACGTTTTATCCGTTTAAATTTTATTTCTTCATTTTATGTATTTCTACCGCATTCTATCGGTACAAATGTATTCATTTCAATTTTTTGAGCACTTGCACTTTTCTTTTATTTGCAAAAACTTTTGCTCCTTTAAATTTTATTTTCACTTTTTATTCATTTCTACAGCATTTTAGCAGTAGAAATGTAGTCATTTTAATTTTTCAGCAACTTCATTTTTCCTATTTTTTTACGTGTGCGTGCGTGTAGGAGTTAGTTTTTATTGCTTTCGTTCAATTCTGAAGAGTGTGTGCGTGTGTTGCATTTATTTTCGCCTACTCGTTAAGAGTTAAATGGCGTGCTTTTATTTCCCGCCTACTCGTTTGAGTAGGACTTGTACGTGTGCGTTTTCATTTCTATCGTGTGTGTGCATATTTCAATTCCAGTAGAGTGTGTTTACTTTCGGTAGAGTGGGTGTGTTTTAATTTTATGTCGAGTGCGTGAGTGTTAGCTTTTATTTTTTGTCTACTCGCTAGGAGTTAAATGGTTGGATTTTATTTACAGCCTACTCACTTGAGTTAAATGACCGGTCATTATTGTAACAATTGGAATGGACTTGTAAATACATTTATTTTCTCCTACTCGTTTGAGTAGGTCTTGCTTTCTTTTTCTCGCCCACTCATTTGAGCCGAGACTTGCACTTTTACAGCTTTCATTTCAGTTCTTCTCGTTTGAGTAGAACTTGCAATTTACTGCTTTCCATTTACTGATTTCATTTTCCTGCTTTATTTTACTTCTTTAATTTTCTGCTTTTTCACCGCTGCCGTCCCCATTCCGATGAGTGGCTAACCGTTCTTATCCCTCAGTATCGAAGAGCATTGGGACCAATAAAATAACTTAAAGTAATTAAAGGTCTCATTTTTCTAATTAATTAAAAACACGTAAGGTTTGCCCAGGGTTTACGACGCGTAGGACCACATAATCGATGTGTGGGCCCTATATCCATATTCCATATGCAAGCTAGCCGAGAGGTCGTGCATATAGACCGATCACCACTTGGTAAATGGAGTTCCGTACTAACCCTCGAGAGAGGAGGCGCGCCAACTCTACCGGATTGGGTTCCCCACCCAATAGCGGGGTTCTTAGCATAATGCGGGCATTAAGAGGAATCTTTCGTCGTACGAGAGCCCGGTCGAATAGTCTTAATGTTTAGGTGAGCGATAGTCCTAGAGATAGGTGAGCTCATTTTAGTGGAACCTCCACGGCCAAGTCTCCGTCCTAATTATTTAGAAACTTAGGATCTCCTTTTATTAAAAGTCTATTTTAGTTCGAATTTAATTTGGTGTCATCGAGCTAAGTTCTTCATCGGCTCCACCCTTTATTATGATTTTATTTTCTGCCTTTTGTTTATATTATTACCCGACAATTAATTATCGGTAAAATAATAGTCCCGTCCAGGGAAGTGTAGAAATAATCGAACCGACCCCGAGAACAATACGGCCTCGATATTCCACCCAGAATATCTTGTACTACTCACGATAGGTGCACTTGCCTCCTTTCGTTAAAACTCGATCACATCTTTTTATATCAAAATAAATAAATACGCGAGCCCCGTTTTCTAAATAAAAACCAAATGCGCTTTTCTACTTAAGTAAAATCGCCCAGGGTTTCACGAATCCTCACCTAATTTTGGAGTTTTAACTACATTAAGTTTTCGGACTTGATGCAAAAAGTATCAATCAAGTTTTTTGCGCCGTTGCCGGGGAGGCAAAATGCGAGTCGTTATTTTGAACCCTGGAAATCTATTAATTTTACCTATATCTATATATAACAAAAATTTAAAATTGCCAACAAAAAAATAATACTAATAATAATCCTAATAATAATAATAATAATAATAATAACAACTTAAAAAAATTACAAAATCTTAAAAACTAAAAATTTTTTTAAAAAAACCTACAAAACTAAAAATTTGAAAAACCTATAAAACTAAAAATTTGAAAAAAAATGATAAAACTAAAACACTAAAAAATCTAGAAAATGAAAAAAAAACTTAAATTTTTTTTTCATTAGTTTTATAACTAAACAAAAAAATCTACAAAAACCTAAAAAACTAAAAACCCACAAAAAATCTAAAAACTCTAAAAACCTAAAAACAAAAAATCCAAAAAACTTAAAAACCTAAAAACATCACAAAAAAAACAAAAACCCACAAAAATCTCTAACAAAAAAAATAATGAAATATATAAATTTACTTATTATAAATGTATATATATTTTGCTAGCTTATTTTCACTTATTTTGGTTCCCTTCGGCACACTTTTTCACTATTGTCCGCACTAGGGGTCGCATTTTGTAAGCACTCATAAGCTAAGACGTCAGTTTCGAGTCACACGCACTTGTCACCCCCTACCGCCCACACCCCTTTTTAGCCGAGTGTATCTTTTTCGTTTTTTATGTTATCTTTTTGCTTTTTTTTTCTTTCCTCTACCTAATGCAGGGTTTCAACCCGGGCCTCCCCACTCGTCTAAGGGAAGCTTCTACCCTCTCTTTTTATTTTTGTTTTTGTTAATCTTTTAATTTGTATATTATCTGTTCCGCATACTTAGATTGCAACATTGGGGAAAATGTTGAGTTTAAGTATGGGGGTGTTTTCCTATTATGCACTTTTTATATTCTGCACTTAGCAAAAAAATACAAAAAAAAATGCAAAAATCAAAAACTCAAAATTTTTTTCCTTATTTTTATAATAAAAAACTTTAAAAATTCATAAAACCAAAATTCAAAAAAATTATAAAACAAAAAGTTCAAAAAAAAAATTTCTAACTTGTAAATATGTTTTAAAAATAATCTTTCTTTTTCCCCCTCATCTTCTTATTTGTAAAAACTCTCTTTTTAGCAAGCCCGCGACGTTTGACTCATCGAACCAACCACCTAAATAAGAGTCTGTTCGCGGGCCATGGAGTTTTTACCTTGTACCTTTTTTTGTAAAAATGTTCAAAAAAAACCAAAAATCCTAAAAAAATAAATAAATAAATCTAAAAAAAGATAATAACTTAAAATACAAAAAAAATGATAAAAACCCTAAAATTCAAAAAAATAATAACAAAATAAATCGAATATACCATATCTTAACCCTTTTGCTTTCCAAAAATCTAGTTTCGAGTTAATTTGTATGCGAATTTTACTTACTAATTGTTTACTATTCATTTATTAATTAAAGCTTGATAGATTTAAGTGTTTGGGGTTAAGATTTAAAGAATTTTTTATATTTTTTCCTTATAATAGAGAACTTGTTTTTCACCACCACATCTAATTTTTATAAATAGAAGCTCGTCTTTTATGTTAGAAAATAACAACCATGGATTTCAATTATTTCCACTTCATGCTTTTAGAAACATAGGAACGTTCATTTTAAAAAGGTTGCTCTCAAAACTTTTTTATTAAAATCTAGTTTTCTTTTTTTTAAAAAAATAAACCCACCTCCATTTTTTTTCATGTCTCACTTGACATGATTACCCCTATTTCACCCCTTAAAAGATCTTATGTCAATGAGAATAAAATTTCATTCCGCAAACATAGGCACCCAATATTTAGAAAGATTATATGTTACGGAGTAATATGATAAAATTCATTACTGGATGATGAGTGGAGAGTTCGTGATATTTTTAGCTCCAACAAAATTTGGTGCCATGAGCGTTGTACCAAGTGATTGTAGAAATCACCCTTGCTATCAATAGTGGTAGTGCTCGCCCCGTGATATTCAAATCTAACTTGTCAGTGAAGTCGCCCGATGCCCATGTGGGGCAAACCAAGACTGTAGGGGACCTTCGTGTACAACCCCGTATCCGGCTGAGTGGGATCCTCCCTAGGTAGCGGGCTCGGGGCGTGTTATGAGCGACGATTTGGTGCAATCACGGTCGATGGATGAATTTTATATATTTAAACATAAATATATAAAGTTTTATATATAAATATTTGATATGATTAAAGAGGAAGAAAAAACCTAGCAGCCAAGTCACCTCTCCTCCCCCCCCCCCGATTTTGCTTCTCTTTCTGACTGGGTGAAAGCAGAAGGAGAGGAGAAAACCGATCTAGATCCCACTCTCCCAATCTCTCTCTCTCTCTCTCTCTCTCTCTCTCTCTCTCTCTCTCTCTCTCTCTCTCTCTCTCTCTCGGCGCCGCAGCAAGGAGAGTCCCTCCCGCTCTTTTCCACTCCCTTCGCCGACCAATAGAGGCAGCCCGAACCCCCTCTCCCCAGCTCTCTTCCTCTCCCACCGCCTGGAGCGAGGTCGATTGGGAGATCCTCTCCTGACATCGGCTAGAGCAAGATTGGGCACCGACGCTGTCTAGAGCAAGATCTTCCTGGAGCAATGCTTGCCGAGCCCTAGCTCTCCTTCACCGTCGCAGTCGTCTGGAGCAGAGGCTGGCCGAGCCATAGCTCTCCTTCACCGTCGCAGTCATCTGGAGCAGAGGCTGGCCGAGCCCTAGCTCTCCTTCATCGTTGCAGCCATCTACAGCAGAGGCTGGCCGAGCCCTAGCTCTCCTTCATCGCCGCAGCCACTTGCAACAAGGCTGGCCAAGCCCTAGCTCTCCTTCACCACTGCAGCTGTCTGAAGCAGAGGCTGGCCGAGCCTTAGCTCTCTTTCAGCGCCGCAGTCGCCTGGAGCAAGGTCGTCTAGGAGCTCCTCTCTCGGCACCGCCTTCAGCAAGAATAGTCAGGAGAACCTTTACCAACATCGCCGTCAAAACACGCGTCAAGGGTAACGAAGATCCTTCTTGTGCAGGTGAAGCCCTCAATTAACATATTTGCATGGAAGCACCTCTTCACCAACGGGTAGGGGAAGGGTGCTCTCCGATGGGTCGATATGTACATCCCCACAATTAATTGCATTTACTATCCGGAAGTGTGAGTACGGATTTAGGAATGCAATGTGAATCCTATCCGGACATGTGAGCCGGATTGGTGATGTTCTGGGTTCCCGGACAAGACTCCGAGGGAGTTGTATATTATCTATTTGCAGGGAATAAGTACCATAGCCCCCCAAAAGGGGTGGGTGCAATATTGTTGGGTTTTAGTTTGTCGCCGCTTGTCGAGACGTTGACGTACAGGTGTTTTAGTATTAAGCGGGAAGTGGCGGGCTTAAGCCCAAGTTTGTGCCGGCCCTAGAAGGCCTAATTTGCTTATGTTTCTGGCCTGCGTGCCGAAGTATGGAATTTATATTCCTGTAAATTAAAATGCATGTGTGTCGTATGTATGTTATTTATCTTTTTGTCTTAGTCGAGCAGTATTCTGGTGAACCACTCGCCCCGTGGGGACCTCGAGATAAAGTTAACAGGAAGCCCTGGAGGGTTTGATAGTCTTTCAGAACAACGAAGTTACGTTGTTGGCAGCCCAATTGGGGCTGCGTAAGGTAGAGCTGTTCGGCAAGGTTACGCCATCGGTAGGGCGGGTGAGTAGCATTTTGCATAGACCCAAGGAGACAGATCTGGATAGGAGAGAGTTGGTCTTGAAATCCTCCTTAGATGTTGCCGTCGGCCAAGAGTGCCCTCTGAAGGTGTCTTAGCTCAGTCTTTGGCTTGGGAGGGGAAGAGTTTGTTAGACTTCCGGGTATGCGGTGGGACCTCCACGCTGAGACCTTGGGTCTGTCACTTGTGTTCCTAGTCTAGTGCCTAGATTGTTCGCTTGAGGGTAGTAGGTGCGCGGTTACCCCTCTTTTTGGACCCCGAACTCCACAGAGGTCAATTTTTGGCTTCAACACTTCGAGAGGGATGCTGCTGACCTCTCGTCTAGGCATGTGAATGCTTGCAAAATATCACAAGATAGGTGCTGACTCTCAACGTCATATTATAGATCACGAGGGCAGGGTACATCTTGAGCCCGAGCAGGAGGTCCAACAAGTGCTTGTCCAAGGGGGAGATAGAAGTAGGACAGTTTTTATCAATGCCGAGTTGGAAGAAAAAACTGAAGTAGTCCCCCTTCAATGCTTACTCAGTAACCTCGATGTCTGCTCGTGGTTAGCCTCTAATATGCCTGACATTGTCCTCATGGTCACATGTCATCATTTCAACATCGATCCTAATTTTAAGCCACTAAAGCAAAAGAAGTGAACGGTAGCTACCACCCTTGCTGGTCTTATCTGCGTAGAAGTGGCTTAGTTGTTGGAGGCAGGTTTTTTCAGGACGTTCAATACCTAGATTCGATTTATAATCTAATGATGGTATGAATCCTAAAGGAAAGTGGAGAATGTGTGTTGACTTCACACGCCTCAATAAGGCATGCCCCAAGGACTATTATCCACTACCCCGAATAAAATCATTATTTGACTATGCAGTAGTGTTTTTGGTATTGTGTTTTTTGGATTCCTTCTCCAAATATCATCAAATTAGAATGCATGAACCTGACATTCCTCATACCATGTTCATCACAGACGAGGGATGCTATTGCTACCCTGTCATGCCATTTGTATTAAAAATGTCGCCACCATGAACCAGAGAATGATGGATTATGTTTTCAAGAATCAGAAGGGCCATAATCTTGTATTCTATTTGGATAAACTTCTCGTCACGAGTCATAATATTGACGATCATCTGAGAGATCTAGCAAAGGCGTTCGGTATAACACCCGATGTTTCCCATATTTGAAAACATTAATTTTCTACTTACTAGAAGCTATCGCCCGATGATAGAGAGATATCACAAACGATAGCGGCCGTCGAGATGATTCCGTCAAAAGTAAGTTGTGGGATGATACCGTCGAGATGCTACCACCAGGCATTAGCGATATTGCTGGCAGTAGTGATGAAGTCGATACAGTCGACATCCATATAGTTCATGCAGTCAAAAAATTGTTGAAGTCAAATTTTCTAATGCTAGGCAGTAGCGATACTGCTGGCGATAACATGCCACGTGTCATGTGATGCTGAGGCGATCCTTAAGCGATAAAGCGGTATTGGATATGACCACTGCCACTTCCTAAGCTACTTCCAAGCGATAGCGTGCTACCGCCCGACGATAGCATACTTAAAAGAGAATGGTTAATTGAATTATGGCCATTCATTTGTTTTGTCCTGAGAATCCCAAAGCTAGGATTACTCTTGTTTATCTTAACCATAGGAGTATAGGAAGGGATATTAATTTCTCTTTCACTCTCTCTTCAAGCTTAGGAAAGAAAAGAAAGGTAGAAGAAGTCCGATCCAGGTCTTTGAAGAGCCGTTGGATGAGTTCTTGAGATTGGAAACGTGAACTGAGGTTAGATTCATCGAGGGGAAGGCGTTATAAATATTTCCATCCGGATCAGATCCATGATCAAGGCTCTGAACTGATCTACAAGGGTAACGATTCTCCTCTTAGACAAGTGAAGTCCTTATTTGACATGTGTGCATGGAAACCCTCACCAATTGGTGAAGAACGAGAAGTTTTCTTTGGGTTGATACGAAGTATCCATGGTAAACTTGCATATAGAATCCAAAATCAAAGTGCGGAATTGGCATGTTGTATGAAGCCCATCTGGACAAGTTGGTCTAGATTAGTGATGATTTATTTGCATGCTGAAGAAGACTCCGTTGATAAACGTGTAGCTTGCGGAGTTATGGTGTGAAGCAGGTTGCTGTAAAAAGTACTAGAGGTATTTTCCAGGAAAACTCCCTAGTTGTAGCAGAATCAAAGTTCTGTTTGATATCGCCCCGCAGTAGTATTACCGCTAGCGGTAGCTCCCAGAGAGCTATTTGTTGTTGGTGTGAAGCCTAGGTCCTGGGGACTGGGTGAGTAGCATCAGGAAGCATAAGAGGCCTGGTGAGCCTAGTTTGTTGGCCATGAGAGACAACCGTTTGAGATGATGTTGGTTTTCAAATTTACGGGCCAAGGTGAAGTCGTACCCGCAATGTGACAATATGATTCCGACAATTTGAGCACGGGCAACACTGATCTGAATCCATCCCTTACTGGTTTATGATGGGGAAGCTCCTCATTGCACTATCTATTTTTGGGAGTGTACGTATGACATGGTGGCCATGCCGGTAAAAGCTCAATGTTGAACTATCAAGTCTGAGAATGTTTATAGTGGTGGATCTGGTAATCAAGTACACTGATAATGTGTTGTGAGTGTACAAGGCATGTGTCCAGGAGTGCAAATGTCTGTGGTGGTTGATATATAGATATACTGCTATTCTACTTACTTGTAGGGAAGGAGCACGGCCTCCCCGAGTGAGGGGTGAGTTCATTATAGTTGTGGTCAGTTAATGCTGACTGTTGCCTTATTTTATCACATCTTGGTGGGATGTACTTGTGCAGGTGCTGAAGAGCCGAGTGGGAAGTAGCAAACTGAAGCCCCTTTTGCTATGCTAGCTGGACCACAAAGGCCCAACTACTTTTTTATATTTTTCCTTTCATATGTTGCCGACCTGCATGCCGATATATGTGAAACACTCGTTTATGCAAACAAATGTAAAGACTTAAGGCTTAATATTTTTTATAACTTTCTTTCCTATTTATGCTATTTGTGGACATTCTTGGTTGTGAGTTCTTGTTATTTAAAAGCTTCTGATAGAATGTAACTCTGAGTTAAGATCCGTGGATGTTTTGGTTTCAATGCGTAACTCCACTAACTGTCCATAGAATATGGCGCAGGGCCCTAGCCAGACATTCTGTTATATTCTTCGTGACGGATGGGGGTGTTACAATTTTTTATCAACTTCTGCTGTGAATCTTTCTTATTTGAATTTGTGGTCAAATTCATTTAATGGGTTGTGAGAACGTTTATGTGTATTATCATTATAACGTGACAGAACCCATAAATGCCCACTTAGGAATGAAAATATACATGTTGGAGGAACATGCGTGTTCCTGTGATTCCTATTTTTTCAATATGACTAGTCGCTTAATTTTGTGTTTCATAATTATAGGTGACTAGAAGTGGTGCGGGGCCATCTCAGGCCCAGCGCTTGTCGGAAAGTAGTGCATCAGCTGAGGTGCCAACAACTCCTCCTTCTAATGAAACAATACGATTGGTTGTTAAAGCCATGTTTACACTAATCAATGTGCAACCAGGTGGGAAAGTGCAACCTCCTACCCCTGTGGTTGCCTTAGTACAGGTTGGTGAGGTTGAGCCTATGGCTATCAGGCAAGTGCTCGGCGAGCCTTTTGTAGCGAGGGGAGTGATTGATAAACAACAGAAGCATTTTTTGAGATTCCAACCTCTAACTTTTAAGGGAACTAGATCCCCACTTAGGCTGAAGACTGGCTTTCAAGAATAAAGGGAACCCTAACAAAAATTGAGATGGAGGAGAGGAAGAAGGTGACTGTAGCTACCTTTCTTGTGGAAGGATAGACATGACGGGTGGAATGAGCTGGAAATAAATCAGTTTGCTATGAGGAAACTGACTGAGGTCTCGATGTAGAAGTTTTTGAGAATTTTTCTGTTGAGGTATCTATCATCTGCGCAGAGGCTTTCAATGAGGAATCAGTTCCAGAAGTTGACTTAGGGTGAGAGCCTTGTTGATGACTACTTGCATGAGTTCACTAGATTAGGGTGGTATACTGGCACTACTTTTGATGACGAGGAGCGAAAGACCAATTGGTACTATGAAGGTCTGTGAGACGATCTAAGGTTACTTCTCTCAGGTCCAATGACGCAGGCCTTTCTAACGTCGGTGAATACTAGCCGATCCCTAGAGCATGATTTGAAGAGAGTCAAGAGTATGAAGGACTCTGCGGTGAAAAAGTTAAAGTTCAAAGTACTGAGCTCTACAAATTCTGGATACCGTAGGCGGATCAGGAAGTTGAGGTTGTCAGGTCCAACTTCTTTTATGATTTTTAGGGCGACTACGGGATGAGGTTCGCTCACATGTTATACATGTGGCAAGGTGGGTTATTTTGCTTGAGACTGTCGGAGTGGTCCTCCTAAGGAGGAGAAAAAGGCGGGTGCATCTTATACTGAGAAGAGAAGGGGGTGGAGTCAACTGGATCCCATAATGCCCTAGATCAGCCCAGAGTGTACAATCTTGTCCAGCAGGAGACCATTAAACAAAGCGATGTGGTGACATATAGGGTTTAGTATACAACTTTTATTGCTTTATATACTTTCTTACTTGTGCATTACTTATCTTGTTTGAATTAGGATTTGTCGTGATTCTGGACTATCCAACAAGAGCATTGTTCGATACAGGAACCTCTCATTCCTTTTTGTCTGAGGACTTCATGTTACGTATCAGTGTGCATTATTATATATCGACAGATAAAATGGATGTAGTGCTTCCTAATGGATGCTTGATGCATGTGAATAGAGCTTATTGTGTTCAGGTGCGGATAGGTAGTCATTACTTTGGATTGGAAGCATCTGTACTGCCCATATATGAGTTCAATGTGATCTTTAGCTTAGACTGGTTCTCGGAGGAGTGTGTCTGCATTGATTGCAACTCAAATGAAGTCACACTGAGACAAAATCAAATGTGAGACTAAGTTTGCTGGTATGTGAGGATCGAGCAAGATACTGATATATGCTCTACAAGTTGTCAAGGTTGGTTAGGAAGGGCGCAAAGTTATTCTTCACGCTATTGGAGGCTATAGAGCCGAAGCCCAATTTGAGTGATGTTCAATTGTGTCAGAGTTTGTAGATGTGTTTCCTAAGGATCTCCCTGGAATTCTAACTCAACGAGAGATTAAATTCACTATTGAGTTGGTGCCATGTGCAAAACTTATGCCACGCTCACCGTACCATGTAGCACCTAAGGAGATGGCTGAACTCAAGGTTCTGTTGGAACACCCTATTACTAATTTGGGTCAGGATCACTATGTCTCTAGGAAACCAGTTTTTGACCTCCTGTATCGATCTAAAGGTCAATTTCAATTGAGTCTAAGGGTTAGAAGTCTAGGTTTGGAAGCTGCCCTCAAGACCAAGAATCTTTTCAGTTTGAGACTAAGTCATATCGTCGAGCTCAGCACGACGATTCGTCGAACTCCGATCGACGATCGTCTAGCTCAACTTCGACAGATCGTCGAACTCCATTTGACGATCGCTGAGCTCAACTTCCACAAATCGTCGAACTCCACTCGACGATCTGCGAGCTCAGTTCGACGATCTTGACTCAGTATTGCATCTCTATCTCTGAGCTCAGTTCGACGATCTTTGAGCTCAGATCGACGATTTTTGTTGCTGTCTAAATCCATATCGCCGAGCTCAGTTCGACGATAGCAGAGCTCAGTTCGACGTTTTCTGATGACTTCAAGAATTTTTCAAGATTCAAATTCAGATCAGTTAAGGAGTTATTCAGCAATTAATTCAGAAGATTTTCTAGCCGTTTTCATTTATTTCTGGACCAAGTTTCAAAAGATTATCAAAGGAATGTTTCTTTGGACTTTCCTCTAGAAGACATTTTGCAATTAAGGATGCAATTAATGCAGACCAACGGCTATTCTTGACAGAGGATGTTTCTTCTATTCAAGTACCAGAGAATAAAAGACAAGATTTTTGAATCTCTCTCAGACAACACAACACCAAGAACACATACAAGAAAAAGAACAAGAACAAAATATTCTCTATCTCAAAGAAATCTCTGAAGAACACACATCCAAGGAGATCAAACTTTCTGAAATCTTCTGATCTCTCTTGTCTCAAGTGTTCAAGGCCAACATCTTTCAAGACTCCAGACACCTAACATTTCAGTTGTTGCTGAAATCATCTTTTGCTGGAGATCAACTTCTGAAGGCCTATCACCCTACAGCAAAGCTTCTTTTCCTGAACATCTCAAGGACTCAGGGGGAGCTTTGACACCATCAAATCCACATAGTCTTCTCAGCTGCTTTGAGAAAGAGAAGACTTCCATCATTCTCTCACCCCCATCTCTGTAAAGGGTTTCTCAAACTCCCTTCAAAAGTTTGAGATTGGTTTTTGAGCACCTTGTCAAAAGCTCATTGGTGGCAAGACACCTGATCAAAAATCTGATTTGGTTTTTGAGCACCTTATCAAAATCTCATTGGTGCCCAGGACACCTAATCAACTCATCCTGCAGTGGATTCCTACCTAGGGTGGTAGAAGAGTGGATGTACCCAAGTTTAGGGGAACCACTATATTTCCTTGTGTCATCTGGATTGCTTGTTTTTATTTTTGTTTCTGGCTGTGATTGTTTTGTGATTATTTTGTGATTAGTTTAGTTCTGTGATTAGATTTAATAATTGCTTCCCTGCTCACTCAGATTACAACAATTGTTGTAAAAAGTTTTCAAGCATCATACACTCTATTCACCCCCCTCTAGAGTATATCAGATCTAGCTGCACTTTCAATTGGTATCAGAGCCAGGTTGGTAAAACATACCACACCTTGGTGGTTGCACAGGCTAACACCTGAACCCAAAGAGTCCTACTTAGATCTGTTTTCTTTTGAGTTTAGTATTAGATTTTGTTTTCACAAATCATGGCCCAAAACAAAGATTATGCTAGCACTAGACCTCCAGTGTGCAATCTATCCAAGTTTGCACTTTGGAAAGCAAGGATCAGATTATACATGAATTCTATTGACGAGGATATTTTCAACTCTGTTTTGACAGTTTGTCCAAGACCTCCAGAGAACTCAAGTACAAGTGTTGTTCCACCTCCATCAGGAATAGATGCTGATATCAAGAAATGGAAGGTAGCTGATGCCAAGGCTATGAACATCTTAGCCCAGACCATGTCTGATGACATCTTTCAAAAGGTGGCTGAATGCAATTCAGCAAAGGAAATCTGGGATAAACTCTCTGAAATAGTCTCAGGCTCAGCTGATGAGAGAAAGGATAGGAGATCCCACCTCATATCTCAGTATGAGAATTTCAAGAAGGGAGAAGCTGAGTCAGTTGGAGACATGTACAACTGGCTCAGTCTAATAGTCAGTGAACTCAGGACCTTGGATAAAGAGATCTCACTAACTGAACTCAATGACAAAATTCTAATGTGCTTCCCTAGCACTTGGGATTCAAGAATCTGGCCCATCAAGGATGCCAGAAGTTTGAATGAGATCACCATAAAAGCTCTGTTGGGTAAGCTCAAATCTTATGAGCTACTCATCAAGAATAGAGAAGAAGAATAGAAGGCTGCCTCAGCAGCAACAAGAAAAGTGACAACAATAGCCTTCAAGGCAACTGAAGATCTGCCTGAAGACAAAGTCACAGGTAATGATGAACTGCTCAGTCTGTTGGCCAAAAGATTTTACAAGATGGCCAGAAAGGACTTCAGGAGGAGATCATACAAGGAGCATGATAAACCAAGGTATGATAAATCAATTAATAATAAGGAAATTGTCTGCTTTGATTGCAGGAAACCAGAGCATATTGTTCCTGACTGTCCATAAAACAAAAACAAGGACAGAAGGGACAAGAAAGAAAGAAGAAAGGAGAAAGACTCCAAGAGGAATGGCAATGGCAAACCCTCCTCAAGCAAAAACAAACACACAAGAAAGGGGTTTGTTGGTGAATCCTGGAGTGAGACTGAAGAGGAATCAGAAGTCTCATCCAGCTCCAGTGATGATGAAGATGATGCTGAAGAGAAAGAGTTCTGCATGATGGCAATCAATGCCTCTCAACATAATTCAGATGAATAAGCGTCAGAGTCAGACTCAGAGACTCAACTTGAAGAAGATCAGGTAATTAGTTCATTTGATTTTAATTCAGAGGACTTTAAATCTGAGTTTAAAGCATTATGCTTAGACCTGCTAAAATCTGAGAAAGAAATTATCTCTCTCAGAAATCATTTATCTGAACATAATACCTTAAAGTCAGAAAACCTCAAACTCTCTCAGGAGTTGGAGTGCTGTAGGGAACAGATAGCTTCACTGAAAAGTGAGCTATCTGAGGCCAAGAAGCTTGAAGAATCCCTTAATGGGAGAAGTATCAAGCTGATGGACATCACAAGCATAGTGAACTCCAGATTTAATAGTACACTGGGCTTGGGTGCTTCATCCAGCCAACCCATAGTTCTAACAACTCCAATCAAATTCATTTCTGATAAAGGAAAGGGAGTTGTAGAGGTAGCTAGGAAAAATTCTGATCTGCCCAAGAAAACAAAGCCCCAGCAGAAATCGTCGAACGGAGATCGACGATCGCCGAACACAGATCGACGATCTCAGGCAAAATCGTCGAACTCAGGTCGATGATCTCAAGTTCCTGAACTCTGCCATAGTCGACCATCGAACGGAGCTCGACGATCTGACCCAAGATCGTCGAACGCAGCTCCACGATCGTCAAATAGAGGTCAGAGCTCTGGAAAGTCTTACAAGGGCAAATCAAAATTCAATCCTAAGGGTCCTTCATCCCAAATCTTTAACCCTTATACTGAATGGATTATACCTCCAAGAAGATATCATCCTGAAGGTTATAAAAGTCAACCTGGGATGTCTTTTATTTCAGAGTTTAAAGGTTATCAACGTAGGCCCAAGGTAAACTGGGTCAAAAACAAATGAATTATTTTATGTGCAGGTGAAGACCTATCCAACATTTAACCAGCAATGGTACTTGGATAGTGGGTGCTCTAAGCACATGACAGGGAACAAGGACAACCTCACATCCTTTAGAGCCAAGCTTGGACCCAAAGTTATCTTTGGTGATTCAAACTTTGGACAGACTAAAGGATATGGTGCAGTCCAGATTGGATCAGTAACATTCAAGAAGGTAGCTTATGAGGAAGGACTGAAGCACAACTTAATAAGCATCAGTCAGTTGTGTGATGAAGGCTACCAGGTGACCTTTAGCAAAGCATTATGCAAAATTAAGTCAGAGGACAACACAACTGTGTTGACAGGTAACAGGAAAGGTAACATCTATCTAGTAGATTTTCTTTCAACAGATGTAGATATTTGCTTGTTCAATTCTGTTCGTAGACCAAATATTTTATGGCATAAGAGACTAGGATGCCTAAACCTTAGAACTATTGGTAGGCTATCCAAGGACAACCTTGTTAGAGGACTACCTTCTGGCCCCTACAAGAAGGAAGGACTCTGCAGGGCTTGTCAATTAGGCAAGCAAACTAAAAATAGTTTTAAGTCACTTAATAAGAGTGATTCACCTAGGATATTGTATCTGTTACACATGGATCTTTTTCGACCCATCACAGTACAAAGCCTAGGAGGGAAATCTTACACTTTAGTAGTTGTAGATGACTTCTCTAGATTCACTTGGGTGTTCTTTCTAAGGAAGAAGTCTAATAACTTTAAGTGTCTGACAGAGTTTCTCAAATGTATACAGATTGAGTTCAATACTCACATTGTCCTAATCAGAAGTGATCATGGGACAGAGTTTGATTCTCTTCTTATGCAAGAGTTCTATCAGAGTGAAGGGATCAGGCATACTTTCTCAGCTCCTAGAACTCCTCAACAAAATGGGGTAGCTGAAAGGAAAAATAGAACCCTTATTGAATCTGCCACTACATTGTTGTCAGATGCTCACCTTCCTCTATCCTTTTGTGCAGAGGCAGTGAACACCTCCAACTATGTGCTGAATAGAAGTTTGATACATAAACTAAAGGGAAAGACTCCCTATGAATTACTCAAAGGGAAGAAACCTAAAGTTGATTATTTTAGAGTTTTTGGTTGTATTTGCTACATACATAATAATGACAAGAAATATTTAGCAAAATTTCAAGCTAAAGCTGATGAAGGAGTGTTTCTAGGATACTCCATGATCAGCAAGTCTTATAGAGTTTATAATAAATCATCTCTAAAAATTGAGGAATCTGTTCATATACCATTTTGAAAGTCCACCTAGTGTCGGCTATGTGCACCTATGGGGGGGGGGAATAGGTGACGTGTGGTTCTTTTGCGGAATTTACAGATGTACCTGCACAATAAAAACAACAAACACAGCACACAGAAAACACAGCAAATTTATAGTGGTTCCCCGACTTGGGTACATCCACTTTCCCCCTTCGACCTATCTCCCCAACAAGGGACGACTCGGTCACTTCACCAACGGGATTGAAATCCAATCCCTTCACTAACGGAAGGAGCCCTTCCACACGTGAGAGTCAACACTCCCACAAAGCGGGTTGCACCCAACCCTTACAACTCGGAACAAAAGTTCCTTTACAACGAAATGAAAATGTAGAATGTACACGTGATACAAACTTCTCTTGGAGACTCCGGTGTTCCTCTTTGTTCGACGACGTGTTCTTGAAGTCGATGAAGAGTCTACGACCTTGGTCTCTCTTGGAGAGGATTTCCCCGGAACCGGCGGCGGCACACGAGCGGCGGCTAGCTTCGGGATCGGCGGCTACGATGAAGAGCAGCTGCTGAACTTGGAGATCCAAACTTCGTTGCGAAGCAAGCTCGGTCTACCAACGGTCACACGAGGATCGGTCGTCTCGATCGATTCGGATGGGAAGTGTTTCCGATCGACAAATCGAGAGACAAAGGATCTCTGGATAGACGCGTGAGACTCAAGCCTTGCTAAGCTACTGTCGCCGGAGATCGGGAAGAAGATCTATCGGTGGCGGCGACGGACTTGCGCGAGCGGCGACGGAGGCGGCGGAAGGATTTCGCGATCTTAGGGTTTCCGTGCTCGGCCTCTTTCTCCGTCTTTACTGTTCAAAAGTACCTGAGTATAAATACTGTAGGATTCTCAAATATGACCGTTTGTGGGACCCACAAATGAAATCCCCAAAATCCGGTTCAAACAAATCCAGAAGCAGAATCCGGTTCAGCAGCATTCTGAGAAAACGCCAAGTAAAAATCGGCGAGAATCGCAAACGATTCTCGACGAATCGGCGAGAATCACCAAGTGATTCTCGACGATTCGTCGAGAATCGTTTGTGATTCTCGTCGAATCACTTGTCGATTCTCAACGAATTGGACTTGGTATTCATGGGCTGCTTGACCACTGGTTCGGCGGGAATTACAAGTGATTCTCGCCGAATCTCACTTGGCACCATTTTGAGATGGCCAGAAGGAGTCGGCGAGAATCACTGACGATTCTCGACGATTCGGCGAGAATCACTTAGTGATTCTCGCCGATTCGGCGAGAATCACTTGGTGATTCTCGTCGAATTTGCCTTGGACGATTTTTCGTCTTCCACCTAGGAGCTGCTCCTTGATCCTCCATGCTCCTTGTCTTCTCTTGCATATGAGCGGCCCTGTACTTGAAAGTAAGTGCACTCCAATAGAGAGAGTACACATAGGCCAACACACTGATCTGCTCAACGAGGGATTACGTCGTGCAGACCCGTGTATATTGACCTACTGCACCCTGACATTGGTGTGCACTTAGCGTGGAGAGACTGCAAGTACAACTTGAAAGAGTTTATCAAATACATTGTGAATTCATCTTAGCTTGACAGGGGGCTTCCTCAAATCTAGGTAATCGTGGATACAATACCCAACAATCTCCCCCTATTTGACGAAGCCAAAACCCTACTAGCTAAGATGAATAACACCTATCAAATAATAATTATAGCATTTTAAAAAATTAATTATGCAACACAAGGTAATAAATGCAATCAGAACAGGACTTGAGTCATTCACACATTCAAGAATATATATATATATACCAAGAGAAATATATTCACCTATAAGTCAGAATTGTTCACACGACAGTAATAATTGTTAAATGTTCTTAATACACCGTGACCAGCTATAAAATAATGACTATTTGTCCTTAGCTCCGTCACCCTTAAGAGTTTGCGCCAAGTACTTTTTGCTCTGCCTTTCCATGTATTCCTTGGGCTTCGGGTAGTACCTAGGAGGAGCAACTTTGTCTGGATCCTTGTTGTTTCTGAAGAAAATGTTGCGTTTCGCTTCAAATGCTTTGTGCGTCTCCCATTCATACTGACTATATGCTTCATTTCGATTTATCTCTCCTCTTTCTTGCAGCCGGAAGGTGTCTAGGATGATGTTTCTTAAAACTGGGCTCCACCTTTCGTTTCTTACCTCCTCCTCACTTAGTCTGATCCTCTTTTGAGTTGGTGTCTCCTTTGATGTCCCTTCCTGAACTTTCCTCTTTCCCCTTGCTTTAGCTAAAGCCTCCTGGTCAAACATACTTCTCAGCTTAGATTTGGAGATGGCCCTAGCGTCAGCTTCATCAGTGAAAATATCAGCAGCACTTGTACTTACATCCTCAGCAATATGTACTTCCCCAGCAACCTTAGAAGTCTCAGGAACCTGAACACCGGCAGGTTGGTCAGGTAGGACGACGCCTAACGTGCCCAGTGCCTGTTGTAGCATCCACCAGCAACTCTCATAGACGTAGTTGCTTGATTTCACAAAGTTTGCATCCATGCTTTTCTGGAGCTCGGCCATCTTAGCGATATACTCCTTCTCCCCCTTTTTGGCTTCTTCAGCTATGCAATTGGCATATGAGTGCAAGGAGTCATCAATGTGCTTTGTTGTCTTGCCGAATTCAGTGATTAGGGCCTGCTGATTTGCATTTAAGGTGACCATATTACCATCAAACTGCTGAATGTTCTTGGCTACAACGTGGGCGTTCTGATTGACAACAGCCAGAGTATCAGTAGCCTTTTTCAATCCGGCCATTAACAGTGTGACTGCTTCGCCGGCCGCAGTATACTTTTCTTCGAATTTCTTTTCCATCACATCCAGCTTATGGTTGATTTCCACCATGTTTTTCAACATGAGATCTTCGGAAGTCTTGATCTTTTTCAGCAGTGTTTTATGAGCTGTATCAAAAGAATCTTTAAGCTCGTTCACTATTCCTTGAATGACAGTGATGGTGTGAGTGGCCAGCTCATCTCGTAGTGGAATACCCGGAGGCACCTCTTGGCCTTGCTCTGGCTCGGCAGCAGAAGCATCAGTAGAGCTGGATACAATCACAGCCTCTATGGGAGGAACGTTGGTGGCCTCATTTACCTCCCCCTCCACTGGTGCAGACTTATCAGTAGGAGGTTCATCAGTATCCGGAGACTCAAACACTTCATGGCCCTCATTCACAGCGTCCTCTCCGTCCGCATCCAAAAATTCATCCACATCAGCAGCTTCTTCCTCTTCTTGATCAGCAGAGTCCAGTGTTTCAGCTTCAGTTCCGTGAGTGTGTCTGTTCAGGACCTCCTCATCCTCCAACCCAGGTTCACTTTCTGCATTAACTTCGGCCACCGCATCCCTGGCCACCTGGGCGATGTCAGATATTATATCCATATGAGAGGGTAGAGTCTCCCCCTCGATTCCTGCAGTCAGGGTATCAGGAATTTCACGGGGGGAGGTTGCTGGAGATACTTCCTCTTGCTCTTCCACAGCCGGCTGCCCGATGCGCCGCTCCCATCGATCAAACACAGTAGCATCCATCTTTTTCAAGTAATGTAGAGGAACTCCTTTGCTCATGTCGAATCTGTCTCCGTTGAGCTGGTTGAGATATAGACTGATGATGCGGCCGAAGCTTGGAGTGCCCAGAGTGTCCTTGATCTTTTGAAACATCAACTCTCCCCAGTTGAACCTCTTTCTGCAGACCACGGCTATGAGAATTTTGAACATATCTCCGGAGATATGATCATGGGAGCCTGGCTTATAGATGAGTACTTTTCCTATGATGTCAGCTAGGAGCTTCCCTTCTTCATTCATCTCTTTTCTCTTTATTGATCGAGTGCCTCTTGGTAGACCGCAGAACAGGAGGGTTCTGGCTTTGTCCTCGTCCTCCAAATAGTCTTCCTGTTCCGCATTTGAGAGCTGCAGGTAGCGAGTTAGCTTACCGGCAGACATCTTGACCTTAGTCCCACCCACCTTGCTCTTGATGATGGAGTCTCTGTCTCGGAGCCTTGCGGTAGAGAAGAACTCCAGCACTTCTTTATCTAAGACTTTGCAAGGATGCTCCAATATGAAGGTTAGCCCGGCTTCTTCCAGCATGAGAATGATGTTCCGGAACTCGTCCGAGGCATGAGAAAAACCAGTGCGAACCAGCTCGCAACCAGAGATCAAGCCTGCAGTCGTCCTTGGGGCCATTGAGGATCTAAACAGAAGCCCGACTCCAAGCATTAGTGTACATTGAAAAAAGAAGGCATCACATGGGGTTCGGCCTTGGAGCCAGTGAGGAGGAGGTTACCTAAGGGCTTCGGTGGAAGAGAGTTGGTGAGCTTCGGGAAGAGCTTCGGTGGAGGGAAGAGTATCCCGTGGGATGCGACCTAGTTAGAATCTCACGGGAGCTTCGGGAGTTGGTGAGCTTCGGGAGAAGAAGATCACGCACAGAAGCGATTCGACGGCGTCGACGAGAGCGTCGGAGGGCTGCGGGTGTCGGCGAGTTCGCGGAAGTGCACTTGCGCGAGGAAGGCGAGGGTCGTCCAGAGGTCTCCTGCGCGAGTCGTGAGGAAGGTGAACAGGCGGAGATTCTTTCGGCGGGATTTATAGGAGTCGTCGGGATTCGGGGGAAGCCGAGCGGTCGCGAGTTCCTTCGACGGGATTCGGCGAGATTTGTCTAATTTGATTTCTAATACCGTTTGTCTAATTCGGTGAGATATAAACTGGGTCGGCGAGATTCGGAGTATATATTGATGGTTTTCTTGACTACTTTGGGAAGCATTGCACCATTTTAGAGATTTTCTGATGTCAAGTTAATAAAAGGAATGATAAATACAAGTATATTCTAAAGTCAATCTATTTGAATTTTATGGAGGTTTTTGCAAAGTCTTCTAAATGTCAATTGTGTGTTGTCGAAATTCGCAATGACATAAGTATACGTATACACAATGATAGAAATGTATATATATTTATTTTGAATGAGGATGCATCATGACACAAGTCCTTGAACTGATCAAAATTACCTGGGATATGGAGAGTCATCGTCTTAGTCCCACAGGTAGAACATATCAGTAGCTTAAAGTGATTATGCTCAATAGGTAGCACGTCTGTTATTGTAGACGCTTGTTCCAAGTTAGCCTTGAGCCACGTACTGTCTAGTTCCCAAGTATTCACGGGGATCTAGACTACCCTGCAAAACAGAATTACTTTACCTTAGGAACCCAAATCATATTGGGTCCTAGGTTTCTATTAGCATGAACACGCAACTGCCTTCCTTGAGAAAACCTGTCTGGAAGACTGCCTCTGTCCCTATAATGTGGAGAAGCCCTTGCTGTGGGCACAGAGAGGTTGTGCCAACAGTCAATGGCAAAGTGTCCCACTTTGCCGCAGCACCAACAAGAGTGAATGTTGTATCGCCGTTTTTGACCTGATCTAGTGACTGATGTAGTCACGGTCCTAGGTCTCAAAGGGATAGGGCATGTTCTTGTTGCACAAATTCCTCTTCCATCGAGGCATGATGAAGGGTGGAACGAATGCATGATGTGAGCGTTATGAGGCCGAGAAGGTGGTGCCATTCTTTCAGGCATCTTCCTTGCTGAGGCTCCATGACGCCTGACATCATGACTTCTATTCTCCCTATCCCGTGTCCTCGAATGGAGAGAGTTCTTCTGTGAACTAGAACCTGCAGATCCACACTTTGTTGTGGCAGTGGCCGTGAATACAAAGGGCTCAGAATGAGCCTTAGGTATTTCCTCATGGGTTGCCATGATGCCTCTTGCACTATGGACGTTTCCACATGGGGACAATTCACCCTTGCAGTGACCACGATTATTTCTGTGGTCATATCTGAAGGCATGATGAGTTGCCTTCCCGCTTGGAGTGGGAGGTCGGAACACCGTTTCCCCATTTCTCCATCCCTGGATAATCCGGGAGATCCACCCGGTTTCTTGTTTTCTCTTTATAGCATCAACTTTGGAAAAGTTAGATACTATACGTTTCTCATTATCTAGACTATTTTCTAGAGCTGAGATCTTAGAGTCCTTGACCTTGTTGGACCCCAATTGGAGAACCAACAAGATCTTCAGTCGAGCAATCTCTCGAGCTTGCTCCTCAGCAAGTAGATTGCTTTCCTGAAGGGCTCTCTTCAGGGAATCAGTATTTTCTGGAGGAGAGCAGTTTCTGTTTTCAGAAAAGTCAAAAGATGTGGGACAGGATGAAGATGATACCTGCTCATCTGGGTTATTGTCATTAGAATCAGTGACCAATGGTTCTTCCTCGTCGGAGCTGCTTTCCTCACTATCTTCTTCAGTCTCTGACAAGGATACTGGAGCTCTGATGCAATCCGAAGGATCCTTGCATTCATCTTCAGAAGTGATTACCCCCACATATGCTTCATCCTCAGATTGGCAGCAAATTTCAGCTTCCTCTGACCCCCCCATCAGCTCTGAGATCATCATCCATAGAGATTTAGCCGTTTTACATTTTTCCAACCTGGAGCGAGAGGCTCCAGACCAGACATCCATAATAATTTGTCGAATCCTCTGGTCCAGTTGGAAAAATGAGAGTTCCATCTCTGTCATCTCAGGGATGCACATGGGCACTTGGGTCCCCGAGTCGGTGGTCTTCATAGGGATAAATGGACCCTCTTCCAGGATGAGGGATGCTCGAGGATCGATGGCATCCAGGTGAAATAACACTCTCATCCTCCAGATAGGATAATAATCCTTTGTGCATGCAGGGAGTTTGAGTGGCAATACGTCATAATCCAGATCCATGCTTCTGACACTGGTGGCAGGATTCACCTCAAGGTGTTAGCCTTTTTGTTGAGGAACCTCGCTTTGATACCACTTGAAAGTCCACCTAGTGTCGGCTATGTGCACCTATGGGGGGGGGGGAATAGGTGACGTGTGGTTCTTTTGCGGAATTTACAGATGTACCTGCACAATAAAAACAACAAACACAGCACACAGAAAACACAGCAAATTTATAGTGGTTCCCCGACTTGGGTACATCCACTTTCCCCTTCGACCTATCTCCCCAACAAGGGACGACTCGGTCACTTCACCAACGGGATTGAAATCCAATCCCTTCACTAACGGAAGGAGCCCTTCCACACGTGAGAGTCAACACTCCCACAAAGCGGGTTGCACCCAACCCTTACAACTCGGAACAAAAGTTCCTTTACAACGAAATGAAAATGTAGAATGTACACGTGATACAAACTTCTCTTGGAGACTCCGGTGTTCCTCTTTGTTCGACGACGTGTTCTTGAAGTCGATGAAGAGTCTACGACCTTGGTCTCTCTTGGAGAGGATTTCCCCGGAACCGGCGGCGGCACACGAGCGGCGGCTAGCTTCGGGATCGGCGGCTACGATGAAGAGCAGCTGCTGAACTTGGAGATCCAAACTTCGTTGCGAAGCAAGCTCGGTCTACCAACGGTCACACGAGGATCGGTCGTCTCGATCGATTCGGATGGGAAGTGTTTCCGATCGACAAATCGAGAGACAAAGGATCTCTGGCTAGACGCGTGAGACTCAAGCCTTGCTAAGCTACTGTCGCCGGAGATCGGGAAGAAGATCTATCGGTGGCGGCGACGGACTTGCGCGAGCGGCGACGGAGGCGGCGGAAGGATTTCGCGATCTTAGGGTTTCCGTGCTCGGCCTCTTTCTCCGTCTTTACTGTTCAAAAGTACCTGAGTATAAATACTGTAGGATTCTCAAATATGACCGTTTGTGGGACCCACAAATGAAATCCCCAAAATCCGGTTCAAACAAATCCAGAAGCAGAATCCGGTTCAGCAGCATTCTGAGAAAACGCCAAGTAAAAATCGGCGAGAATCGCAAACGATTCTCGACGAATCGGCGAGAATCACCAAGTGATTCTCGACGATTCGTCGAGAATCGTTTGTGATTCTCGTCGAATCACTTGTCGATTCTCAACGAATTGGACTTGGTATTCATGGGCTGCTTGACCACTGGTTCGGCGGGAATTACAAGTGATTCTCGCCGAATCTCACTTGGCACCATTTTGAGATGGCCAGAAGGAGTCGGCGAGAATCACTGACGATTCTCGACGATTCGGCGAGAATCACTTAGTGATTCTCGCCGATTCGGCGAGAATCACTTGGTGATTCTCGTCGAATTTGCCTTGGACGATTTTTCGTCTTCCACCTAGGAGCTGCTCCTTGATCCTCCATGCTCCTTGTCTTCTCTTGCATATGAGCGGCCCTGTACTTGAAAGTCAGTGCACTCCAATAGAGAGAGTACACATAGGCCAACACACTGATCTGCTCAACGAGGGATTACGTCGTGCAGACCCGTGTATATTGACCTACTGCACCCTGACATTGGTGTGCACTTAGCGTGGAGAGACTGCAAGTACAACTTGAAAGAGTTTATCAAATACATTGTGAATTCATCTTAGCTTGACAGGGGGCTTCCTCAAATCTAGGTAATCGTGGATACAATACCCAACACATTTGATGAATCTAACATGTCTTTCAAGGAGAAGATCCCTTCTACCATAGAACCTTTGCAGGAACATTCTCTTGTTGAAGACTTGAACAAGTTACAGGTTACTCAAAGGGATGAAAGCAGTGAAGATAAAGAAAGTATTCAACATATTGAAGAACAACCTTAAGAGCCAGTTGTTGTGCTAAAAGAGGAAACAACAACACAGGTTGGTGAACAATCAACACTCCTTGTTGATTTAGTAACATCAAGAGACCATCCAATTTCCCAAATAATTGGAGACATCTCAGCTGGTGTGCAAACCAGAAATTAGGTCAACCAAAACCTGTTGCACACCTGGTTCCTATCTCAAATTGATCCTCAGTCCATTCAAGATGCAGAGCAAGATCCACACTGGATCATTGCAATGCAAGAAGAGTTGCATCAATTTGAAAGGAACAAAGTGTGGGAACTAGTGCCAAAGCCTAAGAATCACTCCATTGTTGGAACAAAGTGGGTGTTCAGAAACAAACTGGATGATCAAGGAGTAATTGTAAGGAACAAGGCAAGGCTAGTTGCTTAGGGATATTCTCAAGAAGAAGGAATAGACTATGACCAGACTTTTGCACCACTTGCAAGATTGGAAGCTATCAGAATCTTTTTGGCTTATGCAGCACATAAAAGATTCAAGGTATATCAGATGGATGTCAAAAGTGCATTCCTAAATGGAGACATCAAAGAAGAAGTATATGTCAGACAACCTCCAGGTTTTATCTCTCCAACTTATCCTGATTATGTTTTCAGATTAAACAAAACATTATATGATCTCAAGCAAGCTCCTAGAGCATGGTATGAGACCCTAGCATGCTTCCTCTTGGAAAATGGATTTATAAGGGGTAGAGTAGACCAAACTCTTTTCATTAGAACTCATAAGTCCCATACCATACTAGTGCAGATTTATATAGACGATATTATTTTTGGTTCTACTGATTCAAAATTGTGCAGAAGGTTTTCCAACCTAATGCATTCTAAATTTGAAATGAGTAGCATGGGTGAGCTATCCTTCTTCCTAGGATTGTGTTGGGTATTGTATCCACGATTACCTAGATTTGAGGAAGCCACCTGTCAAGCTAAGATGAATTCACAATGTATTTGATAAACTTTTTCAAGTTGTACTTGCAGTTTCTCCACGCTAAGTGCACACCAATGTCAGGGTGCAGTAGGTCAATATACACTGGTCTGCACGACGTAATCCCTCGTTGAGCAGATCAGTGTGTTGGCCTATGTGTACTCTCTCTATTGGAGTGCACTTACTTTCAAGTACAGGGCCGTTCATATGCAAGAAGAGACAAGGAGCATGGAGGATCAAGGAGAGCTCCTAGGGGAAGACGAAAATTCGTCCAAGGCAAATTCGACGAGAATCACCAAGTGATTCTCGCCGATTCGGCGAGAATCACTAGTGATTCTCGCCGAATCGACGAGAATCATCAGTGATTCTCGCCGACTCCTTCTGGCCATCTCAAAATGGTGCCAAGTAAGATTCGGCGAGAATCACTTGTAATTCCCGCCGAACCAGTGGCCAAGCAGCCCATGTACACAGTAAAAGTCGTTGAGAATCAGTAAGTGATTCGACGAGAATCACAAAACTATTCTCGACGAATCGTCGAGAATCACTTGGTGATTCTCGCCGATTCGTCGAGAATCGTCTGCGATTCTCGCCGATTCGTCGAGAATCGCCTGCGATTCTCGCCGATTTTGACTTGGCGTTTTCTCAGAATGCTGCTGGACCGGATTCTGCTTTTGGACTAGTTTGAGCCGGAATTTGGGGATTTCTTTTGTGGGTCCCACAACGGTTAAATTTGCTGTATCTACAGGGTATAAATACATGGGTATTTTGAACAGTAAACAATGGAGAAAAAGGAACAAAAAACCGAGCCGCAACCAAACCCTAGATCCGCGACTCCTCTCCGCCGCCGCCGCCGTCGCGCTCGGGCAAGTACGTCGCCGCCGCTGATCGTTCTTCTTCGTGATCTCCGGCGACAGAAGCTTAGCAAAGCTTGAGTCTCACGTGTCTATCCAGAGATCTCTTGTCTCTCGATTTGTTGACCGGGAAAAACTCCTCCGTCCGAATCGATCGAGACGACCGATCCTAGAGTGACCGTTGGTAGACCTAGTTTGCTTCGCTACGAAGTTTGGATCTCCAAGTTCAGCAGCCGCTCTTCATCGTAGCCGCCGATCCCGAAGCTAGCCGCCGCTCGTGTGCCGCCGCCGGTTCCGGGGAGATCCTCTCCAAGTGAGACCAAGGTCGTAGACTCTTCATCGACTTCAAGAACACGTCGTCGAATAAAGAGGAACACCGTAGTCTCCAAAAGAAGTTTGTATCACGTTTACATTCTATATTTAATTTTGTTGTAAGGGAACTCTTGTTCCGTGTTGTAAGGGTTGGGTGCAACCCGTTGTGTGGGAGTGTTGACTCTCACGTGTGGAAGGGCTCCTTCCGTTAGTGAAGGGATTGGATTTCAATCCCGTTGGAGAAGTGACCGAGTCGTCCCTTGTTGGGGAGATAGGTCGAAGGGGGAAAGTGGATGTACCCAAGTCGGGGAACCACTATAAATTTGTTGTGTATTCTGTGTGCTGTGCTCGTTGTTTTTATTGTGCAGGTACATCCGTAAATTCCGCAAAAGAACCACACGTCACCTATTCCCCCCCCCCCCCCCCCCATAGGTGCACATAGCTGACACTAGGTGGACTTTCAAGTGGTATCAGAGGGAGGTTACTCATCAAAAAGGTTAACACCTTGAGTAGAATCCTGCCACCAGTGTCAGAAGCATGGAGCTAGAGTATGAGATGCCGCCACTCAAACTCCCCGCCTGCACAAAGGATTATTATCCCATCTGGCGAATGAGAGTGTCATGTCACCTTGATGCTATCGATCCTCGAGCATCCTTCATCCTGGAAGAGGGTCCGTTTATTCCCATGAAGACCTCCGACTCTGGGATCCAAGTGCCCATGTGCATTGCTGAGATGTCAGAAATGGAACTCTCACTTTTTCAGCTGGACCAGAGGATTCGACAAATTATCATGGATGTCTGGTCTGGAGCCTCTCGCTCTAGATTGGAAAAATGTAAAACGGCTAAATCTCTGTGGATAATGATCTCAGAGCTGATGGGGGGGGGGGGGTCAGAGAAAGCTGAAATATGCTGCCAATCAGAGGATGAAGCGTATGTGGGGGTCCTCACTTCTGAAGATGAATGCAAGGATCCTTCGGATTGCATCAGAGCTCCAGTATCCGTGTCAGAGACTGAAGAAGATAGTGAGGAAAGCAGCTCCGACGAGGACGAAACATTGGTCATTGATTCTAATGACAACAACTCAGATGAGCAGGTATCATCTTCATCCTGCCCCATATCTTTTGACTTTTCTGAAGACAGAAACTGCTCTCCTCCAGAAAATACTGATTCCCTGAAGAGAGCCCTTCAGGAAAGCAATCTACTTGCTGAGGAGCAAGCTCGAGAGATTGCTCGACTGAAGATCTTGTTGGTTCTCCAATTGGCGTCCAACAAGGTCAAGGACTCTAAGATCTCAGCTCTAGAGAATAGTCTAGATAATGAGAAACGTATAGTATCTAACTTTTCCAAAGTTGATGCTATAAAGAGAAAACAAGAAACCGGGTGGATCTCCCGGATTATTCAGGGATGGAGAAATGGGGAAACAGTGTTCCGACCTCCCACTCCAAGCGGGAAGGCAACTCATCATGCCTTCAGGTATGACCACAGGAATAATCGTGGTCACTGCAAGGGTGATTTGTCCCCATGTGGAAACGTCCATAGTGCAAGAGGCGTCATGGCCACCCATGAGGAAATACCTAAGGCTCATTCTGAGCCCTTTGTATTCACGGCCACTGCCACAACAAAGTGTGGATCTGCATGTCCTAGTTCACAGAAGAATTCTCTCCATTCGAGGACACGGGATAGGGAGAATATAAGTCATGATGTCAGGCTTCATGGAGCCTCAGCAAGGAAGATGCCTGAAAGAATGGCACCACCTTCTCGGCCTCATAACGCTCACATCATGCATTCGTTCCACCCTTCCTCATGCCTCGATGGAAGAGGAATTTGTGCGACAAGAACATGCCCTATCCCTTTTAGACCTAGGACCGTGACTACATCAGTCACTAGATCAGGTCGAAAACGGCGATACAACATTCACCCTTGTTGGTGCTGCGGCAAAGTGGGACACTTTGCCATTGACTGTTGGCACAACCTCTCTGTGCCCACAGCAAGGGCTTATCCACATTATAGGGACAGAGGCAGTCTTCCAGACAGGCTTTCTGAAGGAAGGCAGTTGCGTGCTTATGCTAATAGAAACCTAGGACCCAATATGATTTGGGTTCCTAAGGTAAAGTAATTCTGTCTTGCAGGGTAGTCTAGATCCCCGTAAATACGATGGGATCTGGACAGTAGGTGGCTCAAGTCTAACGTGGAACAAGCATCTGCAATAACAGATGTGCTACCTGTTTGAGCATACTCACATTGAGCTTCTGATGTGGTCTACCTGTGGGACTAAGACAATAACTCTCAAAATCCCAGGTAATTTTGATCAGTTCAAGGACTTGTGTCATGATGGATCCTCATTCAAAATATATATACTTATATATATCATCATATACAGATCCTTCTTTGTATATTAGTGTATGTATGCACGTCTAAGGATTGGTTAACTCGAGGCATGCTAACCATTATCAATAAAAGGTTAACAAAGATATGTCATTGTAAATTTCGACAAATCACAATTGACATCAAGAAGTGTCTGGAGAAGTCTCGCTCAAATCCGAATAGATTGTCGTTATAATAAACATGTATTTATTAATCTTATATTAACTTGACATTCGAAGAACTTGAAATTGCAATGCTTCCCAACGTGGTAAAGAAAAACTCTTCAATTCGGAACCTTTCAATTCCTAGTAAAGAAAACCCTTAAATTACAAGTGGTAAAGAAAAACATCAATATCACTTTATATACTCGGAATCCCGCCGAAGGAGCTCACCGACCCTTGGCATTCTCCCCGAATCCCGACGACTTAGACAAATCTCGCCGAACCATTGTATATCTCGCCGAATTAGACAAACGGTATTAGAGACCAAATTAGACAAATTCCGCCGAATCCCGCCGAAGGAGCTCGCCGACCGTTCGGCTTCCGTAAGTATCCCGCGGCATCAGCAATCGCTCTCTTCACGAATCCCGTCTCTCGTCGCAGAAATTTCCCGAAAGTGCTCTTCCGCGGATTCGCCGAAACCCGCAGCCCTCCGACGCTCTCATCGACGCCACTAGAGTTCTTGTCGAATCGCTGCTGTGTGACCATCTTCTCCCCCTTGAGATTCTAGCAAGGCCGAACCCCACAAGGTTCTAGCAAAGTGTCCCTGTGACCGCAAGGTTCTGGCAAGGCCGAACCCCACAGGATACTCTTCCATCCACCGAAGATCTTCCCGAAGCTCATCAACTCACTTCCGTGTAAGCCCTTAGGTAACCTCCTCCTCAATGGCTCCAAGGCCGAACCCCAAGTGATACTTTCTTTTTGAATGTTCACTAATGCTTTGAGTCGGGCTTCTCTCTAGATCTTCAATGGCTCCAAGGACGACTGCAGGCTTGATTTCTGGTTGCGAGCTGGTTCGCACTGGATTTTCTCATGCCTCGGACGAGTTCCGCAATATCATTCTAATGCTAGAAGAGGCTGGGCTAACCTTCGTCTTGGAGCACCCTTGCAAAGTCCTGGATAAAGAAGTGCTGGAGTTCTTCTCTACCGCAAGACTCCGAGATAGAGACTCCATCATCAAAAGCAAGGTGGCTGGGACAAAAGTAAAGATGTCTGCCAGTAAGCTCACTCGCTACCTACAGCTGTCAAGTTCAGAGCAGGAGGACTATCTGGAGGACGAGGACAAAGCCAGAACTCTCCTGTTCTGCGGTCTTCCAAGAGGCACTCGATCAGTGAAGAGAAAAGAGATGAATGAAGAAGGGAAGCTCCTATCTGACGTTATAGGAAAAGTGCTCATCTGTAAGCCAGGCTCCCATGATCATATCTCCGGAGATATGTTCAAAATTCTCATAGCTGTGGTCTGCCGCAAGAGGTTCAACTGGGGGGAGTTGCTGTTCCAAAAGATCAAGGACACTCTGGGCACTCCAAGTTTCGGCCGCATCATCAGTCTATATCTCAACCAGCTCAACGGAGACAAGTTCGACATGAGCAGAGGAGTTCCTCTCCACTACTTGAAAAAGATGGATGCTACTGTGTTTGATCGATGGGAGCGGCGCATCGGGCAGCCTGCTGTGGAAGAGCACGAGGAAGTATCTCCCGCAGTTTCCCCCGGTGAAATTCCTGATACTGTGACTGCAAGAATCGAGGGGGAGACTCAACCCACTCATATGGATATAATATCTGAAATCGCCCAGGTGGCCAAGGATGCGGTAGCCGAAATTCCTGAAGTAAGTGAACCTGAGCTGGAGGATGAGGAGATCCTGAACAGAAATAGTCAAGGAACCGAAGCTGCAGCACTGGAAACTGATGATCGGGAATTGGAAGAAGCTGCTGACATAGATGAATTCTTGAATGAGGACGGAGAGGACGATAAAAATGAGGGACATGAAGTACTTGAGACTCCAGATACTATTGAACCTCCTTCTGATAAGTCTGCACCAGTGGAGGGGGAGTTAAATAAATCTACAGAGGCCGCCCACATTCCTCCTTTGGAGCCTGTGATTGTATCCAGCTCTACCGACACGTCTGCTGAAATGCAAGGTCCACAAGTGCCCCCGGCTATTCCGTTACGCGATGACCTAGCCACTCACACTGTACACATCATTCACGGCATCATAAATGAGCTTAAAGAGTCTTTTGATATAGCCCAGAAAACTCTGCTGAAAAGGATTAAGACTTCTGAAAATCTGATGCTCAAAAATATGGTGGAAATCAACCATAAGCTGGATGTGATGGAGAAGAAATTTGACGAAAAGTATACCGCGGCTGGCACAGCTGTCACACTCCTAATGGCCGGTTTGAAAAAGAATACAGATACTCTTGCCGTCGTCAATCAGAACGCTCATGTTGTCGCCAACAACATTCAGAAGTTTGATGGTAATATGGTCACTCTAAACGCAAATCAGCAGACCTTGGTCAATGAATTCACCAAGACAACGAAGCATATTGATGACTCCCTGCACTCATATGCCAACTGCATAGTTGACGAAGCCAAAAAGGGGGAGAAAGAGTATATCGCTAAGATGGCCGAGCTCCAAGAAAGCATGGATGCAAACTTCGCACAATCAAGCAAATACGTCTATGAGAGCTGCTGGTGGATGCTCCAACAGGCGCTAGGTACGTTAGGCGTCGTCCTACCTGACAACCCTGCCGGTATTCATGTCCCTGAGACATCTAAGGCTGCTGAGGAAGCAAGTGTTGCTGAGGATGTTAGTGCAAGTGTTGCTGCAGATATTCCCACACATGAAGCTGATGCTAGGGCTCTCTCCAAAGCTAAATTGAGGAGCATGTTTGACCAAGAGGCCTTAGCAAAAGCCAGGGGAAAGAGAAAAGTTCAGGAAGGGACCTCCAAGGAGACTCCAGCTGAGAAGCGAATCAGAATGAGTGAGGAGGATGTACGAAACGAAAGGTGGAGTCCAGTTTCAAGGAACATCATCTTAGACACCTTCCGGCTGTACGAAAGAGGAGAGATCAATCGAAATGAAGCATATAGCCAGTATGAATGGGAAACGCACAAAGCATTTGAAGCGAAACGCAACATCTTTTTCAGAAACAACAAGGATCCAGACAAAGTTGCTCCTCCTAGGTACTACCCGAAGCCCAAGGAATACATGGAAAGGCAAAGCAAAAAGTACTTGGCTCAAACTCTTAAGGGTGACGTAGCTAAGGACAAATAGTCATCATTTTATAGCTGGTCACTGTGTCTTAAGAACATTTAATGATTATTACTGTCGTATGAATGATTCTGGATTATATGTGAATATATTTCTCTTGGTATATATATATTTGAATGTGTGAATGACTCAAGTCCTGTTCTGATTGCATATATTCTCTTGTGTTGCATGTTTAATTTTTGAATGCTATGTTATTATTTGATAGGTGTTATTCATCTTAGCTAGTAGGGTTTTGGCTTCGTCAAATAGGGGGAGATTGTTGGGTATTGTATCCACGATTACCTAGATTTGAGGAAGCCACCTGTCAAGCTAAGATGAATTCACAATGTATTTGATAAACTTTTTCAAGTTGTACTTGCAGTTTCTCCACGCAAAGTGCACACCAATGTCAGGGTGCAGTAGGTCAATATACACGGGTCTGCACGACGTAATCCCTCGTTGAGCAGATCAGTGTGTTGGCCTATGTGTACTCTCTCTATTGGAGTGCACTTACTTTCAAGTACAGGGCCGTTCATATGCAAGAAGAGACAAGGAGCATGGAGGATCAAGGAGAGCTCCTAGGGGAAGACGAAAATTCGTCCAAGGCAAATTCGACGAGAATCACTAGTGATTCTCGCCGAATCGACGAGAATCATCAGTGATTCTCGCCGACTCCTTCTGGCCATCTCAAAATGGTGCCAAGTAAGATTCGGCGAGAATCACTTGTAATTCCCGCCGAACCAGTGGCCAAGCAGCCCATGTACACAGTAAAAGTCGTTGAGAATCAGTAAGTGATTCGACGAGAATCACAAAACGATTCTCGACGAATCGTCGAGAATCACTTGGTGATTCTCGCCGATTCGTCGAGAATCGTCTGCGATTCTCGCCGATTCGTCGAGAATCGCCTGCGATTCTTGCCGATTTTGACTTGGCGTTTTCTCAGAATGCTGCTGGACCGGATTCTGCTTTTGGACTAGTTTGAGCCGGAATTTGGGAATTTCTTTTGTGGGTCCCACAACGGTCAAATTTGCTGTATCTACAGGGTATAAATACATGGGTATTTTGAACAGTAAACAACGGAGAAAAAGGAACAAAAAACCGAGCCGCAACCAAACCCTAGATCCGCGACTCCTCTCCGCCGCCGCCGCCGTCGCGCTCGGGCAAGTACGTCGCCGCCGCTGATCGTTCTTCTTCGTGATCTCCGGCGACAGAAGCTTAGCAAAGCTTGAGTCTCACGTGTCTATCCAGAGATCTCTTGTCTCTCGATTTGTTGACCGGGAAAAACTCCTCCGTCTGAATCGATCGAGACGACCGATCCTAGAGTGACCGTTGGTAGACCTAGTTTGCTTCGCTACGAAGTTTGGATCTCCAAGTTCAGCAGCCGCTCTTCATCGTAGCCGCCGATCCCGAAGCTAGCCGCCGCTCGTGTGCCGCTGCCAGTTCCGGGGAGATCCTCTCCAAGTGAGACCAAGGTCGTAGACTCTTCATCGACTTCAAGAACACGTCGTCGAACAAAGAGGAACACCGTAGTCTCCAAAAGAAGTTTGTATCACGTTTACATTCTATATTTAATTTTGTTGTAAGGGAACTCTTGTTCCGTGTTGTAAGGGTTGGGTGCAACCCGTTGTGTGGGAGTGTTGACTCTCACGTGTGGAAGGGCTCCTTCCGTTAGTGAAGGGATTGGATTTCAATCCCGTTGGAGAAGTGACCGAGTCGTCCCTTGTTGGGGAGATAGGTCGAAGGGGGAAAGTGGATGTACCCAAGTCGGGGAACCACTATAAATTTGCTGTGTATTCTGTGTGCTGTGCTCGTTGTTTTTATTGTGCAGGTACATCCGTAAATTCCGCAAAAGAACCACACGTCACCTATTCCCCCCCCCCCATAGGTGCACATAGCTGACACTAGGTGGACTTTCAGATTGCAAGTCAAACAGCATGCTGAAGGCATCTTTATTTCTCAAACCAAGTATGCAAATGAATTGGTTAAGAAATTTGGCATGTCTGAAGCATCTTGTATGAAAACACCTATGCCTACTAATGCTGTATTGGATGCTGATGAACATGAGAAACCTGTTGATCAGACAACATATAGAGCAATGATTGGCTCTTTACTGTACCTTACAGCCAGTAGACCTAATATAATGTTTGCTACTTGCATATGTGCTAGATTCCAAGTTAGCCCTAGAGAGTCACACCTAACATTAGTAAACAGGATTCTCAGGTATGTTAAAAGTTGTCCAAATCTAAGTCTCTAGTATCTAAAAGATTCAGCATTTGATTTAATTGGATTTTCTGATGCTGATTATGCTGGATGCAGAATTGACAGGAAAAGCACCAGTGGAACTTGTCAGTTCCTTGGTGACAGACTTGTCTCTTGGTTTTGTAAGAAACAAACTTTTGTGTCAACCTCAACTGCTGAAGCTGAATATATGGCTGCAGGCAGTTGTTGTTCACAAATCTTATGGATTCAAAACCAACTCCTAGACTATGGGTACAACTTAGAGAATTCTAAAATCTTTTGTGATAACACCAGTGCTATTTCTATAGCTCAAAATCCAGTCCTTCATAGTAGGACAAAACACATAGAGATTAGGCATCACTTCTTAAGGGATAATGTTGAAAAGAATAAAATTGAACTGCAATATATCCCAACTGATTTACAAAGGGGAGATATTTTCACCAAGCCCTTGGATGAAAAGAAACACACCTTCTTCCTAAATCAGTTAGGAATGTTAGATGGAGGAAGTCTTAAATAATATCTAAGATGTTAAAAGTTTAAGAATTGACCAAGACTAGGCAAACATCTTGATTTTTCTTAGTGTCTAGAGTTTTTCTGGTCTCTGAACTGCGCTCGACAATTTTCCCACAGATCGTCGAACGGAGATCGACGATTTCCGAAATCATCGACCTGAGTTCAGCGTATCTCAGATAGTATGAACTATCTCTTCCGGTCAGCGATCGTCGAACGGCGCTCGACGATTTTGTTCTCTGAACTATCGTCGAACGGAGCTCGACGCTCTCCAATATCGTCGAATGGAGATCGACGATATTGAAGACACTTCAGATTCCTTTAGAAGCCTCGATCGTCGAACTGAGTTCAACGATCTTTCCATTTTTGCATCGAACCCTAATATAAAATTCATTTTTCGCCGTCATTCTCCTTTGCGCTTTCGATTTCTCTGCAAAAACTTTCTTTCCCTCCAAACATTTCTGCACTTGGTCGTTTTGTTTGTTGAATCTTTGCAGGTAACTATGGCTGTTTCTGTTGCTGTTCTCGCCGCCATGAAATTTGATGCCGACTTTGACATAGACATGGAGTCCTTCAGCACGACAGATCAAGTTTTCCAGGACATCTTGGAGCTATTCAAAGAGCAGAAACTTGCTGCAATCATGACCACAAGGATTAAGCTTGCTTATGATGAAATTAAAGAATGGGTCTACACTGCCCACAATCAGGATCACAACACCATTGTTGGATCAATCTCTGGCACACAGGTACCCTTGACCCTAGCAATTCTGACAGAGGTTTTTGAGTTAAGTGTTGGTGGAGATTCTGCTGATTTATCTGGAGAAGAATATGCTGACTTGCTTGCAAGAATGGGTCATTCTGAGGCTAACCCTAGCAAGTTGTTGAAGAAGAATCTTTCTGTGGAATATAGATTCCTGGCTGATGTAGTTGGAAAGGTCCTATTGGCTAAGCACTCTGCTCATGATACAATTTCCAGGTATCAGCTCTGCTTAATGGGAGCCATAGTGGACAGGAAGAACTTGAACTGGGGAGAGGTCTTCTTTGACCTAATTAAGAAGAAAATTAACAAGAGTTTTCTAAACTTTGGAAGGATCTTATGCATTTTTCTGCAGAATAGGTGCCCTGCATTGCTGGTATCCTCTGGGATACACATTAATGCTTCCAAGAGACTGTCTTGTGCCCTTTTTGGTAAATGGGACAGGCAGATCATCAAGCCTAGCAGGCCCTCTTCCAGCACTCCTTCAGGCACCAGGACTGCCATAGTCACTTCCCCTCAGGTCTCTGCCCCTGCAGATGACCTGCCTGCTACTGCCTCTCCTCCTCCTCCTCCAATTCCATCTCATCCAATTCCATCCACCATTCAAACTCCATCCACCATCATCATCTCCAGCCCTTCTCCAACCTCTACACCATCTCCAATTCCAACTGTCACAGAAGAACATTTCCATCCATTATACTCCTACCCTCAACCAGATATTACTTCATCACCCTCCATTCCAAACTTCAACCTCATTGATGATTCCTTCATGGATGACTCACCATCCTCTCCTCCTGAGCTACCCTCATCCTCAACCTCTTATCAAGTCCTTCTGCAAGAAATCATTGATCAACCTACCTTCACAACATCTATTTCCATCCCACTATCCTCCATCACCACTTTACCCACACCTCAACCATCTCTTCCCCAATACACTAGCTCTCCACTACCATCATCAACAACTACACCTCCATCCTCTACCTCTGCTCCAGTCACTACTGAGCAAGTAGATCTCCCAGCCCTTGCTGACAGGATTTATGAATTGCTAGCCCCCAGGCTATCTCTTCTTTTGGAGACCTCCTTGGCTCCATTACTCTAGTAAGTGGCAGCTCTTTCTGCCAGGCTCTCCTCTTTATTCCCTCAGGAAGCCCCTTCAGCAGTGTGCCTTGATCCAGCTCTGTCTGAATCTAGGCAGGGGGAGATGCCCTATGAAGTGAGCCTGCCTGCTGCTGTTCTTGCTGTTTCTTCAGCTCTTGTTGCTGCTACTGCTACTGCTGCTGTTCTTCAAGATCCAGTTCCACCTCCTGTTGCAGTCTTTTCAATAGACCTCAGGTCTCTGCTGTCAGTGTTTGATTCAGCCTACCTTAGTTGTCTTCCAGAGACAGTTGCAATCCAGCCCCCAGAGGATCTCTCCAAGGACCTTGTGCCCTTCTCTTGTTGTGACTCCAGCATCATAACCTCCTTTGTTAACTCAGTTTATGCTGCTACTACTCCTACTGATAGCATTATTGATATCTCTAATGCTGCTGCCCCTCCTGCTGCTGAAAGTTTTGATGATATTTTTGTTACTGCTATAAATGATGTTGTTTCTGCTGATATCCTTATGACAGAGGGACATGATGTTGAGCCCTCTGTGTTTTCTGAGGATATTTATGTTACTGATATTGCTGTTTCTGTAAGTGAAACTGTTGCTGCACCAACTGCTGTCATTACTGCTCCTGAACCTTCAGTATCTGCTGTTGTTGCTGCTGCTTCAACTTCTGTTACCAGTTCTGTATCTACTTTTGCTTCAACCCAGCTCAAGAAAGATTTGATGAAAAGGATTGATGCTCTTTATGATGAGCAAAGCTCTGAAAGTGATGAGTTTAAGACAGATTCTGATGATTCTTCTGCTACCATTGCCAGAAAGAGAAAGGCAAGGAGCAAAGCCATGAAGAGAGTACCTTCAGCTAAGGTCAAGGACAACAATGACATACCATATTATATCCTTCACGATTGCCCCATAACTGAGCACTGGATGCAGTACTCAAAGAATCAACTTAAAGCAATGAAGAAGAAAAGGAAATATGAAAAGGCTCTTCTCAATTCCAACATCCTCATTCTCCTCCACCACCTCCTCCTGATGCAGGTGCAGGTGGAAGTTCAGCTGCTCAACCCCCTACTAGAAGTCAAACCCCCTATCAGCCACATGCCAGATCTTATCATAGGGGAAGCCAATCCAGGGGCTCTCAATCCAGAAGAGGAGGCTATAGAGGCAATCAAAGAGAATTCCAGGTTTATTCTAAAGGATACTCAAGGCAACATCCCTACTCCAGGGAAGGATAAATCTCATCTAACACAACCTCTGGTACTTTTCCCTATAAATTGAAGGAAACAGTTTCATCCAGGCCTCCTCAGGACAATCCATCTAATAGATATGAGCCACCAGTGCCATTTGAAGACCCTGAGAACAATCCAGCTGCTTGGACTGCAAGGATGAAAGAGCTTGCTGCACTGGACCAGATTAAGAAAGCTAGAGAGCAAGGCAAAGACTCTTCCAACATCACTACAATGTCTGAACAGAGAAAGAAAGAGTTGGAAAGATATGGGTCAAGCAAATTCTTTGATTCTGATAGATACATGGAGCTGCATCCTGAAGCTGTAGTTCCCAGGCCCAAACAGCAAACCACTTTAGGTGCAGCAGATGATACAAGATCAAAGAAGGAATCTCTCAACCACAACAAAGAAATCAAATTCATTAAGAGCAAGGAAAAGAAATGATTATGTAAGGTGACAATCACTCATGATTTCTGATTATTATCTGGGATGATATATATCTGTGGTTCTACAATGTCTAGTTTTTTGCTTTTCTGTATTTTTGCTTGTATGTTGTTATTTATTTTTTCCAAACTCTGTAAATAGTAATCCTAACCCAAATAGGGGGAGATTGTTGGAACACCCTATTACTAATTTGGGTCAGGATCACTATGTCTCTAGGAAACCAGTTTTTGAGCTCCTGTATAGTTCTGAAGGTCAATTTCAATTGAGTCTAAGGGTTAGAAGTCTAGGTTTGGAACTGCCCTCAAGACCAATAATCTTTTCAGTTTGAGACTAAGTCATATCGTCGAGCTCAGTACGACGATTCATCGAACTGCGATCGACGATCGTCTAGCTCAACTTCGACAGATCGTCGATCTCCATTCGACGATCGCTGAGCTCAACTTCCACAAATCGTCGAACTCCAATCGACGATCTGGGAGCTCAGTTCGACGATCTTGACTCAGTATTGGATCTCTATCTCTGAGATCTGTTCGACGATCTTTGAGATCAGATCGACGATTTTTGTTGCTGTCTAAATCCATATCGCAGAGCTCAGTTCGACGATAGCAGAGCTCAGTTCGACGTTTTCTGATGACTTCAAGGATTTTTCAAGATTCAAATTCAGATCAGTTAAGGAGTTATTCAGCAATTAATTCAGATGATTTTCTAGCCGTTTTCGTTTATTTCTAGACCAGGTTTCAAGGGATTATCAAAGGAATGTTTCTTTAGACTTTCCTCCAGAAGACATTTTGAAACTAAGGATGCAATTAATGCAGGACAACGACTATTCTTGACAGAGGATGTTTCTTCTATTCAAGTACCAGAGAATAAAAGACAAGATTTTTGAATCTCTCTCAGACAACACAACACCCAGAACACAAACAAGAAAAAGAACAAGAACAAAATATTCTCTGTCTCAAAGAATTCTCTGAAGAACACACATCCAAGGAGATCAAACTTTCTGAAATCTTCTGATCTCTCTTGTCTCAAGTGTTCAAGGCCAACATCTTTTAAGACTCCAGACACCTAACATTTCAGTTGTTGTTGAAATCATCTTTTGCTGGAGATCAACTTCTGAAGGCCTATCACCCTACAACAAAGCTTCTTTTCCTGAACATCTCAAGGACTCAGGGGGAGCTTTGACACCATCAAATCCACATACTCTTCTCAGCTGCTTTGAGAAAGAGAAGACTTCCATCATTCTCTCACCCCCATCTCTGTAAAGGGTTTCTCAAACTCCCTTCAAAAGTTTGAGCTTGGTTTTTGAGCACCTTGTCAAAAGCTCATTGGTGGCAAGACACCTGATCAAAAAATCTGATTTGGTTTTTGAGCACCTTATCAAAAGCTCATTAGTGCCCAGTACACCTGAACAACTCATCCTATAGTGGATTCCTACCTAGGTTGGTAGAAGAGTGGATGTACCCAAGTTTAGGGGAACCACTATATTTCCTTGTGTCATCTGGATTGCTTGTTTTTATTTTTGTTTCTGGTTGTGATTGTTCTGTGATTATTTTGTGATTAGTTTAGTTCTGTGATTAGATTTAATAATTTCTTCCCTGCTCACTCAGATTACAACAATTGTTGTAAAAAGTTTTCAAGCACCATATACTCTATTCACCCCCTCTAGAGTATATCAGATCTAGCTGCACTTTCAGGTTCTATTACAGAAGTTGCTAGAGCAAGGCTATATACGTCCAAGTGTATCACCTTGGAGTGCACATGTACTCTTTATGGAGATCAAGGATGGAAGCTTGCATCTATGTATTGGCTATCATGAACTGAATAAGCTGATAGATAAGAACAAGTGAAAGATATTGTACCTAAACACCTAGAGGGGGGGGGGTGAATAGGTGACTTGAATCTTTTTAACTTTTATGGCAGAATACAGACTCTAACACAGAATTCAAGCTACTTTATCACAGCAATCACACAGCAATCACAGAATATCACAGCACACAGTAGACACACAGTTTTATAGTGGTTCCCCAATGTTTGGGTACATCCACTTTCCCCCTTCGCCTATCTAGCAGTGTACTAGATTCGGCCCAACTTCTCCACTATCTCAGAACCCAAAAATAGGTTCCTACACCTCAGGGCCAAGGCCCTACAACTCAGCTTCTTCATAAAGCCTACACTCAGCCACCAAGGCCTACACTCAGCCACCAAGGCCTACACTCAGCCACCAAGGCCTACACTCAGCCACCAAGGCCTACACTCAGAGATTTATATCTCCTACACTCAGCCTTTATAATTACAGGCTTACAAGACTCAGATCCAAAGGATCCTACAAGAAAATATGAATACAATAATATTAACTCAGAGACACGAGAGGAGAGTAGTGAGTTTCTTGATGAGTTCTTGGAAGAACTCAGCTGAAATCAATCTGACTTGGCTTTCTTCAAAGCTTCTTGAATGTAGAACTCAATAAGATTGACTCCTTCTGCAGTTGATCCTTGATCTCTGCTACTTAAGATTCAGAATAAATCTGAACCCTTCTTCTCAGTCTGGTTCCAATGACTGATTTCTTGGATGGAGCTCTCTCTCTCCAACTTCTTAGATCTGCACTTGATTCTTCAAGGAATAGCAAGATCTTCTTTGTTAAATACTTGATCAATAATCTGAACAACCACTTTCTGTAGACAGCATAGGCCTATTTATAGGCCTTCTTCATGGTAACCGGCTGGTCCGGTTCATAACTGAATTCTGACAACTCTGACAGGTGCAGTAGACCGGCTAGAATGGCAGCTGTCAAGTCATCCAGTCAGTTCTTGAAAATTCTGTAACTGTCTGTAAGTGTCGAGACTTTCTGTCTTTAAGTGTCGACACTTATAGACCAAGTGTCGACACATGTTGTCTAAGTGTCGACACTAGTCTACAAGGTGTCGACACATCTCCTTGTGTTGTAGATTTTATATCTCGACACTGCTTCTTCTTCATGTGTCGACACTGAAATTGAGTGTCGACACAAGTACTTGTACTTCAGTATTTTGCTGAATTCTTCTAAGTGTCGACACAACACCTTTGTGTCGACACATCTTCATGTGTTGAACTCGCTGAGTGTCGACACTTCTTCTTGGTGTCGACACATGTCTTCAGTGTTGATACTTGCTGAGTGTCGACACATTGATCTTGGTGTCGACACATTCTTCTTCTGTCGAGACTCTGGCTGAGTGTCGACACAACACCTTAGTGTCGACACTTGTACTTAGAATATTTTTGTTGAACTTTGCTGATCTTTACTAAGTGTCGACACAGCTCCTTGTGTCGACACTTTCTTCAAGTGTTGAGTCTTCAGCTGAGTGTCGACACATTCTTTCTTGTGTGGACACTTTCTTCAAGTGTTGACTCTTCTGCTGAGTGTCAACACATTGTTCTGGGTGTCGACACTTGTACTTAGTCTTTGTTGACTTTTACTGAGTGTCGACACAGCCTCCAAGTGTCGACAATTTCTGGTGTAGACACAGTTTCACTGGGTGTCGACACAACTGCTATGTGTCGACACAGCTTCACTGCACTCTTCTTCATTGAGTGTCAACACAGCTCCTTGTGTCGACACTTTCTGTCTTGTGTCGACTCAGCATCCCTGGTGTCGACACAATGACTCCAAGTGTCGACACTGCTTGCCTGGGTGTCGACACAGGTCTTCTTAAGTGTCGACACTTTCCCTCTGGGTGTCGACACATGGACTTAGAAACTTTTTCTTCTTTCCTGCAAATACTTAACCTGCACAAGTAAACTCAAAACACATCAAATACATTTTGATGTATATCATTGAGTTGGGTGAGGCTTCTTCAAATCAGGTACATTTAAACCAATGTACCCAACAATCTCCCCCTATTTGGAGAAGTCATAACCCTTAGTCAATGATATACACCATACAGAATAAAATCATAACATGATGTATAGCAGGAATATATAACAGGGCAATCATAAACATGTATCAATCAAACATATATACATAGACATCATCACAGAATAAATATGAAATAGATTTAACATATAACATATTGTTCTAATATCTGTCATATTCATTTTCAAAAGTTTACAGAATGTTTTACATCAAAAAGATTACATAGTAAACTTTAAGAAAATTCTAATTCTATTTCTGTTCAGACTCGTTGATCACTATTACTTTTCCAGCTTGTACTTTGGCTTGAACAGGAGCTTCAGCAACTTCAGCATCAGCAGGCTTCTTGCCTTTCAGATCTTTCTTCTTTAGCTCTTCTACTTTAATCTTTTGCCTCTCAAAATAATGATATGGCTTGGGAAAGTACTTGCTAGGCTCCTGGGCAGTAGGAGGTAGCTTTTCCATCTTGGCCTTTCTTCTGTATTGGACTATAGCCTCCTGCCTTGTCTCATGCTTTCTCCATTCAGCCTCAGAAAACCACTTGTTCCTGTCTTGAATGTTATCCTTTGCAGCTTTCCATGCAGTCAAAATAATGTTCCTAGAGGTGGGGCTCCACTACTCAAAGTCTGGTCTCTGTTCAGCTTGCTCCCTGAACCTCTTCTTAGACAATCTGGTCTCTTCTTCTTTCTGCATAGCTTCTTGCATATCTTCAGATATTGGCTGAACCACTTTCTCTATAATGACATTGTCCTTGCCCCCAGGTGGGCTATACATGGACTGTATATCAACATGTATCATGTCAAAATCTGGTGGAGGATAGATGACTTGAGCTACTTCAGGTTGCTCACCTCCAAGATAAGCAGGATGTATTCCAGAGTCAGCAACATTATCATCATCACAAAGAGGAGGATAACCAAGAGTTGCTCTGATAGAATTTGATATCCACTTGGCATGATCAGAGCTGGCTTTGACTAAAACACTCTCCCCCTTTATGACTTCTCTTTCTATATGATCTCTGACATCATCTTTCTGAAATCTCACTTGATTATCCAAATAATTCACTCCATCTTTAAAGAAAGGTTTTAACCTTTGGAGTTTGTCAGTTATCAACTTTTGAGAATCTTGAATGGCAGTCTTAACAGCAGTGATTTCTTCTAGGAATACTTTGTCAAATTCTGCTTTAGCAGCAGCAGTAGAAGTAGGCAAGCCAGCAGCTATGTTCTTCATCTCTGTAACAATAGCATTATGGGAAGCAGTTAAGTTATCATTCATCCTAATTTGATTTTCAAGTACATACCCTTGCTTCTGTGCAATGTCATCTACTTGAACTTTAATCTTGTCTTGATGTGTAGCTAAGTACACCACTGCATTCCCCCCTTTATGGAAGCAGTCTGTCATCTCCTTCTTATTAAGATTCATCTCAAATCTTATTGACTTGATATCCTGGGCAAGATCAAACTGTAGTGATTTGTGCCCCTCATCCACATAAGTTTCAATAGCTTTCCTGTGTTCATCCAGTTTAATCTGCATAGCAACCATCAGTGCACTATAATCAACAGTTGGTGCTGGCTGTGAAAGAGGCTGTGGAGCAACAGTTTGCAAAGCCTTTTTGTAACTCTGGCTCCTTCTTCTGAATACTTGAAATTTCTTTTACTTTGCCCTTTCAGCTTCCTCATCTTCAGAAGCTGAGGAGCTAGCAATTTCTACCCTCTCCTTAGGGCTTGAGGGTAACTCCTTCTGCACATCTGGTGCCTTCTCAGTCTCTTGCCTTGCAGGCTCTTCAACAATGGGCACTTGCTCCCCCTCAACTGGAGCATTCTCCCCCTCAGCAGCAGCATTGTCCTTGTAAAAGTCTTGTTGATCCAGATTTAGAAATAAATCTTCCATTGTAAATTCTTGTGGAGAATGAGCTGGAGAAATTCTTGGCTCATCTACCACTGGATCAGATACAGTTTGAGCTGCAGCAGATGTGTCCTCCATGACAACATCTGGGACTTGACTATGAATCTGTGGTTGCTGACAAACATTAGGCAAATCAGTATCTTCTAAAGGAAAATCTACAACATTAAGCTCAGTGATTACCTCTAGAATTGTGGTTGTAGCTTGCTCACTCTCAAGAGGAGTGGGCTCTTCCACAACTAGTGGCTCCCCCTGGATGTGATCCTTGTGTATGGAGCTAGCTTGAGGTAGCTCCCCCTGGATTTCAGCAACATCTTGAGGAGCTGGAGACGTTACAGCAGTTCCTTCCTCATTCTCATCAGGTGTGAAGACCACTTGCTCTTCACTACCAGAGCTGCTAGTGGAAACCTGTGCCACTGAAGCAGTTTTCCTCTTCTTCTTTTGAGGTGATACTTTCTCAGGAATTATCTTCTCAGGGGTTGGCATCTCCTTAGACAACACCCTGTCCCATCTGGAGAAGATCCTCATGTCCATTCTTCTCATGTGGTTGATTTTACTACCAGTAGCTTGACTCATTACCTCTGGAATACTTCCAGCAAGGTATAGACTTATGATCCTGCCCAAGTTGGGCTTTTTTAGGCTTTCCTTGATCTTCTCAAAAATCACTACAGACCAGTCAGTTTTCAGATTGAAGATTATCCTGGTCATAATGCTGTACATATGGGCAAATACCCTATCATGCCCTCCAGGTTTGCTTAGGATCACTTTTCCTACAATTTCAGAAAGGAATTTCCCCTGGCTGTTCATTCCTTTTTTATTGAAAACAGATCCAATTTTCATTTTAGTATCTAGTCCACACCAAGTTAGAGCTTCTCTGGTATTTGAAGCTGTAACTTCATCTTCTTCTTTAGTTTTAGGTAACTGAAGTATTTTTCTCAGACTTTTTGAAGAGACCTTAACCTTCTCACCATGGACCCTAGACTTGATCTTGATTCCAGTGTCGTCTACCTTAGCTCCAGTGAGGAATTCCAAGACTTCCTTCTTCCAGATCTTTGTGGGCTCAGAAACAAGAAATTCCAACCCTGAGTCTGCAACTAGGGTTATCACGTTCTTGATCTCCGGGTCTGCATCACCAAAAGCATTGCGCACCAGCTCGTAACCTTCGTTGACGTTCTCCTCAAGCTTTGGCGCCATTAGGGTTTGAAGAATTTGACTGGAGAGAAGAGAGGTGTCGACACACAAGTTTTGGTCTCGAAACTTTTGAAAGCGTGTCGACAGACTAAGGCAAAATCCTATTTATACCTTTCTAGGTTTGAAGATGAAAAGACGGACAGTTAACTTAAATTGTGTCGACACTGGCGATAAGTGTCGACACAGACTTATAATGTCTCGACACATATGTGTCGACACAAGTTTAATCAACAGATTATATGTGTCGACACTTGTTTATGTGTCGACACCACTTAACTCGACACATAATCGAGACTTTACTTAGATAATTCTGAGTAAACACTATGTGTCGACACCACCATGGTTGTGTCGACACCAACTTGTCATGTGTCGACACTAATATTCTGAAGTGTCGACACTAAGTTCCTAGATGTGTCGACACCTTTTCCCTGAAGTGTCGACACCACTATTCTGTGTCGACACAGATATCTCTGTGTGTCGACACCTTTTTTACTTAGCCATTTCCAATTCTATAAACTTACTCTAAGTTTATCATACCTAGTTCAATTTTAAACCTATTGAACATATTTTCTTCTAGGGGCTTAGTATACATATCAGCTAATTGATTATCAGTTTTAACATATTCTAGTAAAATATCCTCTTTCTCTACATGCTCCCTAAGAAAATGATATTTTATCTCAATATGTTTAGTTCTACTATGGGAAACAGGATTATGTGCAATTGATATAGCACTTGTAGAATCACAAAAGAGTGGAGTTCTACTTACCTGAATTCCATAGTCCTCAAGCTGATGTTGTATCCATAGAAGTTGAGCACAACAACTTCCTGCAGCCACATATTCTGATTCTGCAGTGCAGATAGCCACACTTGTCTGCTTTTTGCTACTCCAAGAAATCAGTCTTCCACCTAGGAATTGACAGGTTCCAGTTGTGCTTTTTCTGTCTTCTTTGCATCCTGCAAAGTCTGCATCTGAATAACCTGTTAGTTCAAAATCCCCATTCCTAGGGTACCAGAGGCCTAGATAAGGAGTGCCCTTTAGATATCTCAATATCCTTTTGACTGCTGTCAAATGAGACTCCTTAGGGCAGGCTTGATACCTTGCACATACACATGTAGCATACATGATATCTGGTCTACTTACAGTCAAATATAATAGGGAGCCAACTATCCCTCTATACAAAGACTCATCTACAGGTTTCCCTACATCATCCTTGCTAAGAGACATACTTGACCACATAGGAGTCTTCATGGTACTGGATGAATCCATACCATACTTCCTTATGAGTTCTAGGGTAAACTTGGACTGGCATATGGATAATCCATTCTCAGTCTGTCTTACTTGGAGACCCAAGAAGAACTTTAGCTCTCCCATACTACTCATCTCAAATTGACCTTGCATTAGTTTTGCAAACTTTTTACAAAGGCTACTTTCAGTAGACCCAAATATAATGTCATCTACATATATTTGGACTAGTATTACTTTGCCTCTAGATTCCCTAAGGAATAGAGTCTTGTCTATTTTCCCCCTTGTGAACTTATTCTCAATGAGGAAACTAGACAGGGTTTCATACCAAGCCCTAGGGGTTTGCTTTAACCCATATAAAGCTTTCCTAAGTCTATAGACATGATTAGGTAGAGTTGAATCAACAAAACCTGATGGCTGTTCCACATAGACTTCCTCTTTAAGATTACCATTTAGAAATGCTGACTTGACATCCATTTGGTAAACTTTAAATCCTTGAAAGGTTGCATAGGCCAGGAACATCCTTATGGCTTCCAGTCTGGCTACTAGAGCAAAGGTTTGATCAAAGTCAATACCTTCTTCCTGCCTATATCCTTTAGCAACCAATCTTGCTTTGTTCTTAATGATGACTCCTTGTTCATCCATCTTGTTCCTATAGATCCACTTGGTTCCAATTATATTGTGTTCTTTAGGTTTAGGAACAAGCTCCCAGACCTTGCACCTCTTGAACTGATTCAGCTCTTCCTGCATTGCCTCAATCCAAAGAGGGTCTAGGATGGCTTCTTCAAACTTTTTTGGTTCAACATGGGATAGAAAACTGGAGTAGATTACTGCATTCAGATTTCTGCTCCTTGTCTGTACCCCTTGTCTTGGATCACCAATGATTTGCTCAGCTGGATGATCTCTAAGATGCCTATTGGCTGGAGGCATCCTGGCTTCAGGTTGAACTTCTTCAACATCTTCATCATGCTGTACTCCTTATACTTCATCTGCACTTGGTACATGTAGTACTCCCCCTGGACAACAGCCACTGTCTTCTACTTGCTGTCTTGTAGTACGTCTTTCTTCTATAGTGAGCCTGTCCAACTTCTCAGTTATACCTGTGGGGCTGCAAATACTACTAGACCACTCATTGTTAATAAGTCTAGTTTCATCAAATACTACATGTACAGACTCTTCTACAACTTGTGTAGACAAGTTGTAGACTCTATAAGCCTTACTGTTGTTGCTGTACCCAACAAAAATTCCCTTTTGGGACTTGGCAGCAAACTTAGTCAAGTAAGACTTTCCATTGTTAAGTATAAAGCACTTACAACCAAAGATCCTGAAGTAGGATAGGTTTGGTTTCCTGCCTTTCACAACCTCATAGGGGGTCTTGTTGAGGCTTTTAGTTATGGTAGCCCTATTAATAACATGGCATGCAGTATTAACTGCTTCAGCCCTGAAGAATTCTGGTAGAGATGTATCACTTAATAGGGTCCTACCAGCCTCAATCAAGGTTCTATTCTTCCTCTCAGCAATGCCATTTTGCTGAGGTGTTCTTGGTGAAGAAAACTCTTGAAATATCCCAAATTCTTCACATAGTTTTGTCATGCTATCAGACTGAAACTCAGTACCATGATCACTTCTTATTTTGACCACTGTACTATTAAGTTCATTTTGAATCTGTTTGACAAAGCTAAAGAAGACATTGAGTGTTTCAGATTTCTGTCTAAGGAAGAACACCCAGGAAAACCTTGAGTAGTCATCTACAACTACAAAGGTATAGACCTTCCTACCTAAGCTGTGAACTAGCATTGGACCAAAGAGATCCATATGCAAGAGGTATAAGCACCTCACAGCATCTTTGTTTTCAATGCTTCTAAAGGTGGATCTAGTCTGCTTGCCCTTTTGACAAGCTGAGCAAATACCATCTTTAACATACTTAACTTGAGGACCATTCCTCACTAACTCTTTACTAAAGAGTTTGCCAATTGTCTTGAAGTTTAGATGGGCTAGCCTCTTGTGCCATTTGACACAATGAGAGACTTTCTCATCAGCTACAAGACACACTTGAGAACCATTGGTCTCACACATTATGTCTAGGCAGTAGACATTCCTCTTTCTATAACCAGTCAAAATGATCTCTTGATCATTTGATCTCTTGATATGACAACCATCCTTAACAAATGAGATGGCATATCCTACATCACTTAATTGACTTATACTAATTAGGTTGTGTTTCAAACATTTAACATAAGCCACTTGAGTAATGGTAACTAAGTTACTAGAAATGTTACCAAACCCTTTGATGATTCCTTTTTCAGAACCACCAAAGGTGACTTTTGGACCATCCTTTATTGGTGTGTAGTCCTTTAGTAAATCCCTTGTTCCAATCATGTGTCTGGAACATCCACTGTCCAAGTACCATATTGGGGCATGGCCACTTGGACTCACCTGCAAAACAGATTAGTGAACCTCAGAACCCAAAGAATTCTTGGGTCCTTGGTACTGGTTAGTTTGAATCCTAACAAAGCTACCTGCAGGCTTTCCAACAGGCAGTTTGCTACTCACTTTGGCACTAGCATTGTGCCAACAGTCCATTGCAAAGTGGCCTACCTTGCCACAACACCGACACTCAAACTTATTGTACCTTTACTTAGGTACAGTCTTTGCTGTTTTATCTACAGCAGACTTGTTGAGAGTTGGGGCTTTGCCCTTAGATATGGACTTGGACTGAACAGTCCTTGTAGTTCTAGTAAATCCCAGTCTAGCTTTACCTTTGTGATGAACAAATTCATCAATTAAGGGTAGAACTGACTTAGATTTAGAAAACCTAGCAAATAAGTCCTTCTCCTTCTGAAGATTAATCTCCAGACTCTTGATTTGATCATTCTTAAATGATATAGTCCCCATTTGAATCACAGTTATGTGCTTCAATCTGGCTATCTCATTAAGCTTTTGATCAAACAACTTCTCAAAATCAGTTGCAGCAGCTTTGAGAATAGCAATTTCCTTTGCCTGACTTTTGGCTAGGGACTTGCTCTTCTTATAAGCTTGCAACAGAACTCTATATTGATCTATCAATTGATGAATATCCTCTTCAGACTCAGATGCACTCTCATCATTTGATGATGATGAATCTGATTCTGTACTGGCACAAGAAATTGAACTAAAAGAACAATGTTGTACCTTACTAGGTCCTGGCTGCTCCAGGATTTTGTCACTTGCTGTCAATGCCATTAGTCCTTGGCACTGACTGTCCTCTTGTTCATATATAGAATTCATAATCTGCATGAACTCTTCTTCTTCCTCCTCAGCAAACAGTCCTATATATGCCTCAGCATCTGACTAAGTTTCTGATGAAGAAATATCTGACAGGCTCTTGTCCTTTTTGGCAACAAAAGACTTTTCTTTCTTGCCCTTGTATTGAGTCCTTTTCTTGTCACTAGACTCCTTCCTCTTCTCTGGACAATCTGCAACAACATGCCCTTGTCTATTACAGCAATAGCATACTATTTTTGATAGTGTTGCTTTGCTAGACTTGGACTTTTTCCTGTCTTTGTTTGAAGACTTTTTATTCTGATAAAAGTCTTCTTTTCCTTGTGAAGTAGATGGCCTTGTCCTCCACTGTTGCTTCCTTAAGAATTTCTGGAAATGTCTTGTAAAGGCAGCAAAGTCCTCATCACTTTCACTGCTTTCAGACTTTCTACTTTCTGAATCTTCTGACTCAGATTCAGCTGCTTTTGGTGGTGGAGTTGGTGACTTACCTCTGTACTTTCCGGGGGCTTCTGTCTTGAAGACCACTGTCCTTTCTTTGTGTTCACTTCTTGTTGATTTCTCCTCTTCTTTCCTCACCATTAACTGCATTTCATAGGACAATAGTTTGCCAAATAGTGTTGGTGGAGGAATTTCTGCCAACTTAGCCATTTCTCTAATGGCACAGATCTTGGTGTTCCAATATTTTGTTAGGGACCTTAGAAACTTGTCATTGAGTTCATAATTACTGAACTCTCTGCCATAGGACATGACCTCATTCACAATCCTGTAGAACTTCTTATAGCACTCAGTTATGCTATCAGCCTTACCTTGTCTAAAACTTTCATATTCTTGGTTTAGCAAGGATTTTCTGTCTTGCCTCACTTCTTCAGAACCCTCCATGTACACAATAAGAGTATCCCACATTTCTTTAGCTGTCTTACAGTGTATTAGATTCTGAAAAGTTGCATCATCTATGGCACTCACTATGATGTTCTGAGCCCTCTTATCCATAGTGGCTAGAACAATTTCATCCTTTGTCATTTCAGAGAAATCCTTTGGTGTTCTCTGATTTGCATCATAGACTGATACCTTCATGGGCACATATGGCCCTTCCTTTACTGTGATATAAATCCTAGGGTCTGAGGCTTCCATAAAAAGTCTCACCCTTTCCTTCCAGATACCAAAGATCTCTTTTCTACATATGGGTAGCTTCATGAATCCCAATTCCTTGTGATTCTCAGTGGAACCCATAGTTCTTGATTTTCTTGATTCTGTAATTGACTTAGACTGAATCTGCCAACAGGATCTACTCAGACAGTTATGTCCATTTTTGAGTAACCTCCCTCTGATACCACTTGAAAGATATTGTACCTAAACACCTAGAGGGGGGGGTGAATAGGTGACTTGAATCTTTTTAACTTTTATGGCAGAATACAGACTCTAACACAGAATTCAAGCTACTTTATCACAGCAATCACACAGCAATCACAGAATATCACAGCATACGGTAGACACACAGTTTTATAGTGGTTCCCCAATGTTTGGGTACATCCACTTTCCCCCTTCGCCTATCTAGCAGTGTACTAGATTCGGCCCAACTTCTCCACTATCTCAGAACCCAAAAACAGGATCCTACAGCTCAGGCCCAAGGCCCTACAACTCAGCTTCTTCACAAAGCTACACTCAGCCACCAAGGCCTACACTCAGCCACCAAGGCCTACACTCAGCCACTAAGGCCTACACTCAACCACCAAGGCCTACACTCAGAGATTTATATCTCCTACACTCAGCCTTTATAATTACAGGCTTACAAGACTCAGATCCAAAGGATCCTACAAGAAAATATGAATACAATAATATTAACTCAGCAACTCAGAGACACGAGAGGAGAGTTGTGAGTTTCTTGATGAGTTCTTGGAAGAACTCAGCTGAAATCAATCTGACTTGGCATTCTTCAAAGCTTCGTGAATGTAGAACTCAATAAGATTGACTCCTTCTGCAGTTGATCCTTGATCTCTGCTACTTAAGATTCAGAATAAATCTGAACCCTTCTTCTCAGTCTGGTTCCAATGACTGATTTCTTGGATGGAGCTCTCTCTCTCCAACTTCTTAGATCTGCACTTGATTCTTCAAGGAATAGCAAGATCTTCATTGTTAAATACTTGATCAATAATCTGAACAACCACTTTCTGTAGACAGCATAGGCCTATTTATAGGCCTTATTCATGGTAACCGGCTGGTCCGGTTCATAACTGAATTTTGACAACTCTGACAGGTGCAGTAGACCGGCTGGAATGGCAGCCGTCAAGTCATCCAGTCAGTTCTTGAAAATTCTGTAACTGTCTGTAAGTGTCGAGACTTTCTGTCTTTAAGTGTCGACACTTATAGACCAAGTGTCGATACATGTTGTCTAAGTGTCGACACTAGTCTACAAGGTGTCGACACATCTCCTTGTGTTGTAAATTTTATATCACGACACTGCTTCTTCTTCATGTGTCGACACTGAAATTGAGTGTCGACACAAGTACTTGTACTTCAGTATTTTGCTGAATTCTTCTAAGTGTCGACACAACACCTTTGTGTCGACACATCTTCATGTGTTGAACTCGCTGAGTGTCGACACTTCTTCTTGGTGTCGACACATGTCTTCAGTGTTGATACTTGCTGAGTGTCGACACATTGCTCTTGGTGTCGACACATTCTTCTTCTGTCGAGACTCTGGCTGAGTGTCGACACAACACCTTAGTGTCGACACTTGTACTTAGAATATTTTTGTTGAACTTTGCTGATCTTTAGTAAGTGTCGACACAGCTCCTTGTGTCGACACTTTCTTCAAGTGTTGAGTCTTCAGCTGATTGTCGACACATTCTTTCTTGTGTCGACACTTCCTTCAAGTGTTGACTCTTCTGCTGAGTGTCGACACATTGTTCTCGGTGTCGACACTTGTACTTAGTCTTTGCTGACTTTTGCTAAGTGTCGACATAGCCTCCAAGTGTCGACACTTTCTGGTGTAGACACAGTTTCACTGGGTGTCGACACAACTGCTATGTGTCGACACAGCTTCACTGCACTCTTCTTCATTGAGTGTCGACACAGCTCCTTGTGTCGACACTTTCTATCTGGTGTCGACTCAGCATCCCTGGTGTCGACACAATGACTCCAAGTGTCGACACTGCTTGCCTGGGTGTCGACACAGGTCTTCTTAAGTGTCGACACTTTCCCTCTGGGTGTCGACACATGGACTTAGAAACTTTTTCTTCTTTCCTGCAAATACTTAACCTGCACAAGTAAACTCAAAACACATCAAATACATTTTGATGTATATCATTGAGTTGGGTGAGGCTTCTTCAAATCAGGTACATTTAAACCAATGTACCCAACAACAAGTATTCGATTCCGTGAATCGATGAGTTGTTTGATCTGCTAGTTGGATCAACTGTATATTCGAAGCTGGATCTAAAGCCCAGTTATTATCAATTGTGGATTAGGGAAAGTGATATTCCCAAGACAACATTTGGTACATGATATGGACACTGTGAGTTCACTATGATGACCTTTCGGCTAACAAATGTGCCATCTGTATTCATGTCTCTAATGCATAGGAGCTTTCAGGAGTCTTTGGACCACTTTGTGATCATTATTTATGATGATATATTGGTATATTCACAGTCAGAGGAGGATCATACAAATCATTTGAGGTTGGTTTTGCATAACCTGAGGAGGAATCAACTCTATGTCATGTTCCCTAAGTGTGAGTTTTTACTCACCTCGGTGGCATTTCTTGGACATGTGGTTAGTGGAGAGGGTATTGTTGTGCATTCGGCAAAGATAGATGTGATACGAGAGTGGTCTGTGTTTACTACTATGACGGAAGTTAGAAGCTTTCTTGGACATGTTTGCTATTTTATGCACTTCATTGAGAACTTTTTGCGAATAGCTCTACATCTCACTATATTTATAAGGAAGGATCAGAAGTTCATTTGGATGCTAGAGTGTGAACGAGCTTTTGATGAGTTGAAGAGCCATCTTACCAAGATGCCTATTTTGTGTTCGTCATGTGTTGCAGAAGGCTAGGAGATCTATAACGATGCCTCAGGGAATGTCTTAGGATGTATTCTTTTGCAGTTTGGAAAGGTTGAAGCTTATGGCTCTTGCAAGCTGAAGGTGCACGAGAGAAACTATGCAGTCCACGACTTGGAGTTGGCGGCTGTGATATTCGCCCTGAAGCTGTTGAAACATCCCCAACCCTTTTAGACCCCCTTGCTAGTGTTAGGGTTTTAGTGGCGAGTTAGGGCAAGGGGACAATCCTAGAACTCCTTGAGCTTATGAAAATTGTTATGTGCACCCCCAATATGCACAAGTCAACCTAGGACGATTTACACCCGAATGAACTCACCACCTCAAAGTAAGCTCCCTAACACCTCCCTAACCCAAAAGGGGAGCCAATTGACTAATGGAATCTTGGCTAGGTCAACCATCGTGCTACTGGAATCTTGATGCGAACTACTAGAATCTTGATGTATCACCATCGAGCTAAAGCTCCCCAGACTACCTCATTCGTCACAAATACATACGGAGCGAAGGCTACCCGGACAATCCCGTCTGTGCATCAACCTTCCGAACGTACCGTCTGAATGGCAATTCAAACAACCTAAACAACCTCCCAAGGTACCGAGTTGTGTGAATGTGAAACCCTAGTTATACTAGTTTCTCATGTAATTTATTATTCCAACTGCTTAGGTTAGCCAAGGACTGCCCAAGGTATTCCTCGTGAAGGGCTCTCGAGGGCACTAGGAAATATGATGGTAGCTGAAGCTCATCGTTCCCTTTTGCAAGGCACTTACTATTATTAGTTATTACACAACTCCCAATCATTTTAATGTTGTACTGGATCTAACCCTGGTGTATTTTGACTCTTTCTCTCTCTACGGGGAAGACGATGTTTCGTCGACCCCAAGAATCTCTTAACATTAGTCAAACTTCTCACTCCTCATCACGACTCCCGTTGATAGTCTCATTTCACTTACCAGACCAACACACAAATATCCCAACTCCCTAAGTTCATTTTGCACCATATTTTGATTTCTGCAGTTTTTACTAAACGCAGACCATCCTCAGCTATATGATGTGTACAATGGGAGGTACTCCAATTTATCATCCAAAATCCCTATAATAATTATTGGAGGTCTATCATGACATGATTAGAATAAATCAAAAAGTTTATAATTTTACTAATTTATTTGATAATTTATTTAATTTCCAAAGTGATCCAAATGCCTTAGTTTGAACATGAAGTACTATTTTCATGCATGCAAAATGTTCCACAAAATTATGATAAATAAAAGAAAACAATTTAACAATAAATCCAAGGTCTCCAAATTTTTCAGTAAGACTTATTCCTCTAAACATGATTTCTGAACATAACCTACATTAACCAAATTAAAGAGGCAAGTACTGTCAATATTCTTCTAAAATTTCTGAGAAAATTCAAGGATGAATATAAAGATATATAAACATTCCAGGTCAAGTTTCATAATTTATCAGTGAATAATGAACTCTCTAATTGATTTTCTCATAATATTCTAAGTAATAGGTTAATGAACTAAGTACAACAATTATTCATCTAAAAATTGCAATAAAATTCTCATATCAACATATTGACCTAGAAATACTACTAATCAAGTTTCATAATTCTCCATTAAAAAGGGGGCTCTAAATCTATTATTGATCATTGATGCGCTAGCGGTAAGATTACTGTTCACGGCCAAGTAATAAAATGGAGGAGTAGCTTCCCCAAGTATCGATCACACGCGGAGTGCAAGTAGGGAGCATTGATTTTGCTTTCAAAGAAATGAATGAAAGTACTAAATAAAATCGAGGGGTTTTATTTAGGTTGTACTACCCTAAGCAGCATCAAACTAGTGCGGGTTGCCATCACCGCGTCGCCAAGGTGAAATACTCCAAGGAGTAATAGCGGAGACGAACAAACTATCGAGGGTTGTAAACACCTCTTCGCAAGGCGCGCTTCTAGCAATCGCTAGAATGGCTCAAACACGACTTTCTCTAACAAGGAGGAAACTCATCAACATACATCATGAACAAGGAATCACCGTACAAAAACCATTAAAAATCCTTGAATAAAACATAGCTAATAAACCTCAAGCAGAATTGCACAAGTTAAGTTTAAAGTAAACCCAAGAAAAAGGGAAGAGGAAATACAACCAAGCATTCGTAGACTCAAAGATTCACCGCGGAAAGCGAGGGTTGTCGAGCCTCCTTCGAGCTCGGTCTTTGGAAGATATCCGGGATCCCGAAGGGCTGTCACTTCTTTCGTCACGCCTGGCTTCTTCGTGTGGTAGTTGTTGAAGCGGATCGGAGAAAAATGCTTCACAAGTTTAGCAACAAAGAACTCAAACGGCACTTCGGAGGTCGGCATTGGCGATGGAGGCCGAAGACAAAGCTTTAGCAAGCACTTTGGAGGAGAAAGAGTGGTCGGATCAACCCTCCAAGGAGGAGAGAGAAAACGATGACTAGAGGGGCGAGTTCCCGCTCCAATGGGCGGAAATGGCGGGGAAAAACCAAAGTATCCCAGTCTAGGAGAAATCTGCAGCTTAAATAGTAAAAGTCAGAAAAAATGGTCACGCACGTTCTGGCGCACGACCGTGCATGAACCGTGCAATATTAATAACCAGAAAGCGCCTGAGGAAGAAGAAGCGTTGACCCGTGCAATTTTACTTGCGCACGGGCGATTCCACCCATGCGTGAAGTAATTCACACGGGTAGCGACAACAGGAAAAAACACAGGCAAATGGGAGAAATCGTGCGTTTAAGCTCGCACGGGCGCTTCCACCCGTGCGTGAAGAAGACGCACGACCAGCAACAGAACAGAAAAACCAAAAGGCTACAGGAAAACCGTTTGTTTCCCTCTCGCAAGGTTCCGATGAAACTGTGCGTGAAGCAATCGCACGGTCCGGTCAATCTTCCAAAATAATCTACAGGAAAACACAAGACGGAAACAAACCGTGCGCCAATAAAATGCACGGTCATGCGTTTTCCTCAAATCAGTAAACAAAAGAGGGGAAAACTGACCACCTGCACACCCTAAAACTAGCAACGAAGGACCCTCTAGCAATTAACAAAAAGCAATAAAACTACAGGAATGCGCCCCGGGGAGCAACAAGTGCATACCCCAGCAATTGAATGTGAAATTGCGCACCCATGAGCTAGAAAGGTGCACGAAAGTTGAAATGCAGTGGAAACGAAATATCAACGAAAACAACCGAAAAGTAAAGTGCAAAGGTAGGAAAAACAGCCCAGATGAGTCCGCAAAACCCAATATAAACGGGACTCATCACACACCGAGACTTACCTATTTGCGCGTCCCGTGCAAAGAAGACCCTTGCAGAATAGAAAAAGAACCGACTAATACAGTAATTACGATCTGGGGTACCATGTAATGTCGCACGCTCGCGGGCATAAAAATTCAGTAGAGAAAATTTCTAAGCATATAAGATAATTTATACTTTTCAGCATGCGTAACAAATATTCTATGACTAATCAAAAACAGGATCGCGGTGAATCCTCCAGTCACGCGTAGGGAGAAAATAGACTATCCGCTAAGGCGAGTTTTCCCAAAGATTGGGATTCGGGACAACCTCCAAAGGAATCCACCATTGTCAATGACCATATGCTTGCCCGTTCGCACACTCTCCACGATACTATTTTGCCTTAAGCGCAAGTCCGCAGGACTTCGGGTGGTAATGGGGCTTGGGTTATGGCTGGGTTGTTGAAATTTGTGAAGTGGAAGTGGGTGATGGGTAGGACGGGCGGACTGTGCGGCCTAAGTGGTCTGGGTCCGCAGCCTGGGCAGACTGCGGCTTGCCGCCTGGGTGTTGGCTGTCTTGTTGGCTTGGCTATTGAGGGCGGACTGTGCGGCCTGAGCGGTCTGAGTCCGCGGTCTGGACGAACTACTGGTGCGGCCTGGTGACCTTGGTTGTCTTGGTGGCTTGGTTGTTGAAAAGCAGCCTGTGCGGCCTGAGCGGCCTAGTATGCGGCCTGAGAGGTCTGATGAGCGGCTTGGTTGGCCTATGGCAAGTGAAGTCGGTCTTCTGGCAATGCAGACTAAGTGGACTCCGGTTTGCGGGCAGTAGGCATGTGCCTTATTCAGCATCTTTGTGTGTTGCAAGCTTGCGTCAACCGGCAGTTTGGGTGTTCTATCCGCGGGAGGCATGCAGACTGCCGTGTCCACGGTGTTCGCTGTGGCAGACTGGCCTTGAAGTTTCGCTGTGGCCCTTGCCGAGCTCTGGTGGTACAACAGGTGCTAACTACTGTGGAGTACTGCGCGGACTGGTGTCGGAGTCCGGCAGTTGGCCGTTTTTTTGGGGAGCTATGCGAGTAGTTTTTGGTGATCTGCTTACCTTGGTGGAATTAGTGATCTGCGTACCTTAGTGGTATTGGCGAGCTGCTCACCTTGGTGGAATTGGCGATCTGATTTGGTTATTGGTGGACTGGGTCTTGTCTGCCGAGCTCATGCTAGGCCTTTGGGGTTTTACTAGATTTGGTCACATTATGTGACAAGTCCAGTGTGTCCGCAGTATTCGCCAAGTCTGCTGTTGACCCGGCGGACTGCCTTTGGTCATGGACTTGTGGCGGATGGAGGCTTTGCTCTTGTGTTGTGCAGACTACCTCTTATTTATGCGGACTGATACTGAAGGAGTTGTGGTTGTCCATGTGATGATGTGTGCGGACTGTACCTTGTCCGCATAATGTGGGCAGTCTGGTTCAAGGACGCCTGGGAGTGAACAGTGGTGCCTTGCTTCTGGCGGTTTTCTTGGAATCCGGCTAAGTCTTTGAGAACTCAGCAGACGGATGTTTTGCTAGTGCGCGGGCTGGGTTGGTGATTCTATGCTCTAGGGTGGTGACCACACTCCTCACCTAGCCTATAAATAGAACCCCCCGGCATGTCTACAGTAACGGAGTGAACAGTAAGTTGGGCTTGGGCAAGTGTTGCGGTCTGCAGTTTTCTGTCCGCGTGGGTTGAGTAGTGCTGACGTTTTGTTGTGTGCAGGTCGCACGGCTAGCTTCAAGGAGCAAGGAGTTGGGCATTGAAGTGTGCGGTCTCTGCAGTCTCAGCTGGTCGCTTCTACGGCATGTCAGTTTTCTGCTTCAGCTTGTTCAAGTTCCAATAACCTGTCCGCCAGTCTCAGGCGGGTAGGCGATCTGTTACTCAGTTCTTCAGCAGGAAGCGAATAACGGTGTGTCTGCTTGATCTCGTGGTGTCGACGGTCTCTGTGTGCTATTCAGCTTGTAGCAGTTGCAGCTCGGGCAGCTTGGGCGACCTTGGCGGACTAGGCGGTCTCGGCGGTCTCCAATGCTATCTGCCGAGCTTGTTTTGTTCTTTCTGTTTGTAGCTTTTGTACTAGCGAAATCATGTCTCGCAACGTATACCCCGCCTTATAAAGAAGTGTAAATGAATATAAGACCTGCTTGTTCTTCCATTTGTGGTTGGTGTTAAACTTGCTCCTTGGGCTTCCGTATGATCAAAGTGTGAACTGGGTAGTTCTGAGAATATTAATTTGGCTTTAGGCAATCTTGCTGACCGCTTTGAGAAAATTTAACATGGTATCAGCGCCAGGTTCAGTTGCTTGAGCGTTGTTCAACCAGTTTTATTGCTCTGTGCTTGAGTGGTGATCAACCTGTGTTGGTGCTCTGTGCTTCTAGAAGTTAGCTTACCAACAGTTATTGCAATGGAAGTAAGCTATGCAAGAGGTCTTGGTGGAGTGTGCTGTTGACTGATGAGTCCACATTTTACACTGATTTTTGGACTCATCTGGGCTAGTTTTATCGCCTTAGCACTACACTTGAGAGCCTTTATTGCTTATTTGTGTTTATGTACCTATTTCACGATTAAGTGCACTGTAGGCCTGCTTCTGTGTGCTTTCTGTGTTTCCATTTCTGTTGTTATTCTTTAGCCCTATCTCAGGGATGTGGTGTGCACGTTCTGGTGGCCTTTCTGCCCCTTCTGCTGGTACAGGGGTCGTGTGCGTGTTCCGGGATGATTGTGAAATAGGAATACTGCGCACGACCACTGGTCGTGCGCCCCCGATCGTGCGCACTACTCTACGTTTTCTATTGAATCAGCCTGGGGTAAGCGCACGACCACTGGACTTACTGCGCACGACCACTGGTCGTGCGCCACTGTTCGTGCGCATTACACCCCCTTTTTCATAACCCTGTCTCGGTAATCGCACGAGCACTGGCCATAGTGCGCACGACCACTGGTCGTGCGCCACTACTTGTGCGCGTGTATGCTGATGCTTCTTGTCCAGGTTGCAGGTTTATTTGGAAAAGCCGCACGATCATCAACCTACAGTGCGCACGACCACTGGTCGTGCGCCACTGATCGTGCGCACTGCTTCTGCTGCCTCCGTATAAAAGGCCCTGCTCCGCGTTTTAGGTCAACGCCTGTCATTTGCTGCGATCGGAGAGTGCGCGGGAATCGCCTTTTCACCTCTCCAGCTGCTCCATCACTTCCACCTTCGTCGGGAAGCCATTTCCACTTACTCCGAAGCTTTACAACACTCCGGCGAAGCCCTCGGCCATTGATGACTTCAACTCCAAGCTTTCCTGCAGAGTTGGTGAAGTAGATAACCTAGAGAACGGACTTAAAGGCCTTCGAGGTGACAGATCGTTGGTACCGGAAGCCTCCTTGGACTGAGCCCGGAAGCGGATTGACAACTCGCTACTCCGGCCACGACCCGCGGTGGATTTTCATTCTCTTTTGGTTTACTCCTCTTCCCCTTCCTCTGTGTTATGACTGTTTTGAGCAGTGTAATGAACATTTCCATCCCTGAATATCAAGTTTACTTTCTAGTTAATGGAATGTTAGTTTCTTCTTATGCTTGTGAGTTCTGTCTGTGAATGTGAGTGGTTCTCCTGATGGAGAGAAAGTCAGGTCGAAGGATTTGGCAATTCCGGTTTGTGGTGGAGCAGCCTTCGAAACCGCTATGGGATCTACTGCGGCCTGCGATGGTCCGCCGACGATCTCTGTCGGCCTCTTTTCAGGTCCAGAAGCCGCTGATGTCTCCGGCTTCCCAATCTTCTTGGCAATCTGACGGGCAGAATCATCCGAGTTCTGGCTCCGGCTCTGCTTCGTTTCTGGCGGTTTCTTGTTGCGGGCTAACATTGATGACATTACATCCATCTTCAGAGAAATCGTGCCGACTTGCAAAATTCTGACCGCAAGTGGCGAGTAACGACCCGTGGCTTGGCAGGAATCCTGAGGAATGTCAAGGGTCAGGGGATTTTATAGACGACGATGAAGCAGTCGCGGTCTCCGGCTTAGTTATACATTTTCGAAGTTTTTTGGAAACTTAAAAATGTGCGGGGATTATGATAAGCCCGGAATCCGCGACCTGCCCGCGCAATTCTCCAGACCGGGCGGTCTGATAATTCAAGCCGCCAAGCCTCCCAAGCCGAGCGGTCTCCATGTCAGGCCGCTGCCAACGCCGCCCATGCTCAGCGACAAGGCTCCAGGCCCCAGCCGTCAGCTCGCCAGGAGGAATCCGCCAGGCCGCGCGGCTTCCCTCCTTTCTTGTTTCTCTCTTTTTGCTTCCACTCACCTCTGCCCGGTTCTCCTGTACCCCGGGCAGCCGGTAACTTTAGCCCTGCCCGCTTGGGCAGGCCCCCGAGCCTATAAATAGGGGGAGGGTGCACTCCCCAAGACACACTGACTGGGATCCAGGAGCTCGCCTGTTAAGAGCTGCGGTCTCAAGTCTAGTGTTTTGCGGCTTGTAGTCCGGTCGGCTTCCTCTTTTCCCTTCCTTGTAACTGTTTCTTATTTTAAGTAAAGGAAAGCTCGCCGCAAGAGTGGCATTTAAGCCGCGGCGGGCGAACTCTGCTGTTGCCGCTGCCAGCGGCCCCCTTTTTCGGTTCTTTAGCTGCGACCGCTAGTAACCGATTGGTCGACAGTCTTCTCCTTTCCTCCCCTATTCCCCGGTGTTCGAACCGTTAGCTGGTGGTGCCCGACTCCCTGTCCGTTTTCGTGCATCAACAAAAGGTACATGAAAAGAACTACCCTACACATGATCTAGAGTTCGCAGCAGTGATTTATACCATAAAGTTGTGGAGGCACTTGCTATATGGCGCAATATGCAAGATTTATACCGATCATAAAAGTTTAAAGTATGTTTTCACTCAAAGGGAGTTGATTCTGCGCCAGCGAATATGGTTAGAGTATGTTGCTGATTATGATGTTAAGATCCAGTATCATCCGGCAAAGCTAATGTGGTAGCTGACGCTCTGAGTAGAAAGACGGGGAAAGTTCTTAATCTTTCTGTGGATTCACTGGTAGAAGAATTTCTCTTGATGGGTATTTCTGTTGGGAGTTGTAACTCATCAAGTAGTTTGGTGGTAGCTGAGTGAAAGTGCAAGTTAGATCTGATATACTTTAGAGGGGGTGGGGGTGAATAGAGTATGGTGTTTGCTAAAAACATTTTACAACAGTTGTTGTATTCCTAAGTGAACAGGGAAGCAAATAATTAAATAAACACAGCAACTATCTAAACAAAAAGCAACCACAAATCACAGCCAGAAACAAAAAGAAAGACAAGAAACCAGATGATACAAGGAGCTATAGTGGTTCCCCAATCAACCTGGGTACATCCACTCTTCTACCACCTTAGGTAGGAATCCACTACAGGATGAGTTGATCATGTGTCCTGTGCACCAATGAGCTTTTGATAAGGTGCTCAAAAACCAAATCACATTTTTTGATCAAGTATCTTGCCACCACTGAGTTTTGATAAGGTCTCAGAAACCAAACACAAACTTTTGAAGGGAGTTTGAAAAACCCTTTACAACAGAGAGAGAGAGAGGGAGAGAGATGATCTTCTCTGTCAACAGTCAGAGAGAAGATAGTGGATGTTGTCAAAGCTCCCCCTGAGATCTTGAGTTGTTCAGGAAGTGAAGCTTTGCAGTACGGTGATAGGCCTTCAAATGATTTGATCTCCAACAATAGATGATTTCAGCAGCAACTGAAATATGAGGTGTCTAGAGTCTTGAATGATGATGGCCTTTGAACACTTGAATCAAAAGAGATCTGAAAATTTCAATTGGTTGATCTCCTTTTGTGATGTGTGTTCTTGTATGAATTTGAGACTGAGAATGTCTGCAACTCTCTTTCTTTCTCTTGTGTGATTGTTGTGTTGTAGGAGTTGTTGTTGCAGAGAATATGTGTCTGACTTCTTGTTCTTCTTATATATCAGAAAAATGAAAAATCTGATCTTTTATTCCTTTTGTCTGAATAGAAATGATCCACTGTCCAAGATAGCCGTTAGCCTGTCAATAAATGACTTCCTTAAATGCATTTGTCTTCTAGAGGAAAGTCCAATAAAACATTACTTGAAAATTCCTTGAAGATTCCTTGAAACTTGCTCCAGATTAAATGAAAAGCAGCTACAAGATCTCTGAATACAATGCTGACAATAATTCCATAGCTGTCCAAATTTGAATCTTGAAAATCATTGAACTCTTCAGAGAAACGTTGAACTGAGCTCCACTATCGTTGAACTGAGCTCAGAGACTTGGACTTACACAGAAACAGAGATCGTCGATCTGAGCTCAAAGATCGTCGAACTGAGCTCAGAGATAGAGAATCAAATTGGAGTCAAGATCGTCGATTTGAGCTCGAAGATCGTCGAATGGAGTTCGACGACTTGTCGAAGTTGAGCTCAGAGATCGTCGAATGGAGTTCAACGATCCGTTGAAGTGAGCTCAACGATCGTCGAATGGAGTTCGACGATTCGTCGTACTGAGCTCGACGAAATGGCTTGGTCTCCAAAACTGAAAAACCTGGTCTTGAGGGCAGCTTGCACACCTAAGTAGTAACCCTTAGACTCAATTCTAATTGACCTTTAGATCTATACAATGAGGTCAAAACAGGTTTCCTAAGAGACATAGTGATCCTTGCCCAAATAAGTAATAGGGTGTTCCAACACTGAGCTTTCATGGATTGCACTCACAAGATTGCATCAGATGGAAGACCCCGAGTTGTTGCACCTTTACAAGAGGACTGAGAAAGGAGAGTTGCCATATTTTTCGATCGATGATGTGGGTACCTTGAAGTACCGCGGTAGATTTTGCATCCCCAATGTTGAAAATATTCGCGTTAAGTTGTGTAGTGAGGCTCATGTTTCCAATGTTGCCGAACAACCACGTTCAACTAAGATGTACCAAGATTTGAAGCAGATTAGTTGGTGGTTCAGAATGAAAGGTGATATAGCGAAGTTCATTTCAGGATATTTTACATGCAAGCAAGTAAAGGCCGATCATGGCAGACTTGGTGGCAAGCTAACACCCTTGGAGATTTTGAGTTGGAAGTGGGAGAGTATCTCAATGGATTTCATTACTAGAATACCCAGATCTCCACTAGGACATGATTTAGTCTGGGTTATTGTCGATAGACTAACGAAGTGTGCTCACTTCGTGCATTTTAATATTGATTAACACATGAAGAAGATAGCTGAGCTATATTTAGATGAAGTCATTAGATTACATGAAGTGCCAATTAGTATTGTATCAGATCAAGACTACAGGTTTACGTCTCACTGTTGGAAGAGTTTGCAGGAGGGTTTGGGTATCGATCTGCTGTATTCCATAGCCTATCATCCGCAGAGAAACAGTCAAATAGAAAGAGTGAACTAGAACTTGGAAGATATGATCAGATGTTAGATTTTGGACCACGGAGTAGCGTAGGATGAGAGACTCAGATAGATAGAGTTTGCAAACAATAGTAGTTATCAAGAAAGTTTCCAGATGGCCGCATTTGAGGCCATGTATGAGAGGCGATGGAGAACTCCTTTGTTTTGGGCCGAGTTCGGTGAGAAACCGTTGCTGGGTCCTGAAGCGTTAAAAGAAATGGATGTTTCCGTGAGGATTATTCGGGAAAATCTTCGGATAGCGCATGAACGATATGGGAAAAATGCCAATCGGCGAAGGTCTAATTTAGAGTTTGCTATAGGGGACTTGGTGTTTCTCAAAGTTTCCCTGATGTCTGGAGTCGAAAGGTTTGGTAAAAATCCTAAGTTGGACCCAAGGTATATGGGACCTTTTAAGGTTTTTGAGCTTATTGGTGTATCAGCTTATAAGCTGGATTTGCCTGCAAATTTTCCTGGTGTGCATGACGTGTTTTATGGGAGCCAGTTGCGGAAATTTGTGTTCAGCAATCGTTAGATTGTTGATGTTGTGGCCCAGTTGGAGCCGAAACTTTCCGTTGTTGAGATTCCTGTCCACATTCTGGATACTCAAGATCGAGCGTTGCCGAGGAAAACCTTACCAATGGTTAATGTTTTGTGACAAAACCAGGATGTGGAAAGCGCTACTTGGGAGTTGGAGTCAGCGATGAGGGAGGCTCATCCTCATCTGTTCTCCAAGTTTCTTACGGTATGTATATCCTCTTCTATAATCTTTGATTATATTCTCTTTGTGGAATCTTTTGGTGCGTAAAGTTTCGAGATGAAACCTTTTTTAGGGGGAGTGACTGTAACACCCCCGATTTTTCGATATTTGGTTTAATTCATTATCTGGCATATTTATGACATCAGGGCATTACGTTGACGCGTTTTCGGCATTTGCTGTTATTAGAGCATTGTTTTAGCACTTAGATTTTCTGTGCGTGTGTCTGGGTTTTACCTGTTTGTGAGATTTCCTAGCGAGCTGTAACACCCCTATCCGTCATATTGCTTATAGCAGTAGGTCCGGCCAGGCCCGACACCATATACCACAGACAGGCCGAAGAGTTACTAAATGAAACCATCCAACCAATATAATGCATCCTACACAGAGTACATTCTAGCGGAAGTATTTTAAAAAAGTTATAAGAACCCAAGCCACAACATGAATGTCCACTAAAAACCCAAAGTAGGAATGAGCGTAAAATACACAAAGTGCTTGGCCTTTTGGCCTTACAAGAGTTTACTTAAATAAATTATGTCATCTAAACATCGGCACATAGGCCGGCTACACATGAGCATAAAAGTAAACATTTTCTTTGGCCTTTGAGGGCCTGCACAACATCCAGGGCTTCAGCTCGCTACTTGCCACTGGGCTCCGCAGCACCTGCAAACAACATTCCACCGTAGCGGTGGCAAGCAAAAGCAATGGTCAGCTAAGGCTGACCAAATTATAATGATCCCACCCCTTTACTCGGGGAGGCGATTCTCCTTCCCTGCACTTTATTAGCATAGCCAAACATTAAAGTGAAAGTAAAACATCAGCACACTTCACCACAGGTCTAGGCTCGCATGGCCTCACACCCCGTGCTCTCAGGGCACTTACTCGGTGAACCCGGTCCAAACCCAGCTCATTCTGCAGTCCACCACCGCCCCCAGGACGGCAAACAACGTGAGTATTTAGTCCTTTCAGCCGTAGCTTAGACTTGCTCTCCAAGTTATCGGTAAGTACCATGTACCTTAGGTCGCTTTAACCGTAGCAAATGGAGTGGGTAGGGTTCCACCTACTTGTTGCTCACTTCGTCATGATAATTTAGCCATCAGCTCGAGCCAAGTTTACCCCAGTACCAAAGTATTGATCAAACAATCGTACATAAATCGGTTATGTACACGGCTGGCTCCCAGGCCACCGAAACAGCAGGAATTCTCTTCTGCCCAAATTTCCGAGTGCACCTTGGAGTTAATCCCCAAGACTCCCTGTTGCAATCTACCACATAGAAAAACTCGAAAACAACCAACGACATAGAGTCTTCTCCAGCTATTCAAGCATAATGAAACATTACCGATCCAGACCAACTTGTCCAGGTAGGCTTCACACACCATGCATATGTTCGTACTTCGATTCCGGACTATACATGCAAAACTAGGGGGACTATTCATATCCACCCAAAGGAACACCTCACACTCACCGCATACTCAAGAATAGCGTGTTTCCTATATAGAAATAAAAAGGACTTCACATGTCCAAGAAGCGAATCGTAACCATAGAGGTTCGCTTTGGCGGCATGGAAAACTAGCCGGATTGAAAGCACCACAACGGCCTTGTAACACCCCAAATCCCAGGATTGGGAAAATGTTCGGTGACATGGCCTATGACACGGGCGTGTCCCAGAGCATGTCCTGCTCCAGTGAGCAGTCGGCGAGAGTTCGACGAAAATCCATTGCTCGAAAAATGTGGGAACACGCCATCTGACACGGGCGTGTTAGAGGACGTGTCCTCCTCTGGCCATCGATTTCAGCTCGACGAAATTAAGATGCAGGCGTGTCTGCTGCCTTGTGTGGGCACACGGCCTGTGACACGGGCATGTCACAGGCCGTGTCCTTTGCAGGATGTGCCTAAGGTATTTGAGACCTGGTGACACGGGTGTGACACGGGTGTGTCTTGGGGTACACGGCCGAGGACACGGGGATGTCACTGGCCATGTCCTGCTGGGGTTGATGTTGGTTTTATGCAGCCTTATGTACACGGCAACAGACACGGGAGTGTCTGAAGGAGTGTCAGGTGACACGGCCCGTGACACGGGCGTGTCACATGGCCGTGTACTGGTCTGGTTGAGTCGGTTGTGTACCTCTTTACGTACACGGCCTGTGACATGGGCATGTCACAGGCCGTGTCAGGCAGAAATATCCTTTTGTGGCAAAATCATGGCCATCCATTTTCTCAGCTGGGATCCAATGACTGAGAGTCCTCCCTCTTTCCTTAAGGCCGAACATTGAGAAGAAATTCTCATTTGGCTTGAACTTATCTTCTTTCTAAAAGCTAGAGAGAGAGAAGAAGGAGGAGGAGAAGGGAAGGAGCCAGCCACCGGTGGAGCTGCGGAGTTCCGTTTCGAGATCCGAGGCTAGCATTGTGGAGGCAAAGCAGCTGCAGTCCATTTCAGCCGGCTAAAAATCCATGGCGCCAAAGCGATCTTCAAGGGTAATGATCTTTCTTCCTAGCCATGTGAAGGCTTCCTTTTTGGCTTGTGCATAGGATTCCCCCAGCAGAGGGTGGCTTGTGAAGGGAGTCCCTTGGGTTGATTCATGGAATCCCTAATCATTTGGCATATATATCCGGAAATGGAGTACGAAATAGGCATGTTGTGTGAAGACCATCTGGATAGGTTGGTCTAGATTGATGATGTTGCATATACGCACCGGAGAAGACTCCGTGATGAAACATGTAGTTAGGAGTCGATGGGTTAAAACTGTGAAGGGCAGTAGCAGGAAGTATTGGAATGGTAGTCCAGGAAAATACCTGCATAATGCTTGTGCTGAATGGGTTGTACCTGTGAAGGGTAGTAACAAGAAGTACTGGATTGGAAGTCCAGGAAATACCATTGTAATGCTTGATGTTCATGGGTGGTACCTATGAAGGGTAGTAGCATGAAGTACTGGCATGGTAAGTCAGGAAAATACCCTTGATGCTTGTGCTACTTGCTGGATTGTGCGTGTGAAGGGTAGTAGCAGGAAGTAAGGTAGGAAAGCCTAGGAAAACACCCGTAAATGGTTAAAGTTAGGGATGGAAAATGAGTTCTATCACTACCTTTGAGTGTGGCACCTAGCTAACCTGTGCTTGTAAAGCTTGTCCTGTGAGGACATTATGGCTATTTGCTGAACGGACAATGGGATGCCAACCGGTGTTAGTCTGGTTATAGAACTAACGATTTGAGCAACGGGCAAAGGCTGAACTGTATCCGCATTATGGTTGTCTGCCATGGGTGTCTGGATATATTGGCATTTGGCATAAACGCATAGCGAGAGTCTTAGGCCTGCGCGCCACGACACCATGGGGTGCTATGGGCCAACGCTGGGTCATTAAGACTAAAATCTCCGGCTGCACGTCATGGAGTAAATGCTCAATTGTTTACCATTGGGTTGCGACCCTAATACGGTGGTGGGCAACTGGTTCGCCGGTACACCAAGAATGTGCCCTGAGTGCACGGATCATCGGGCCGTGTGGCTGGTGATTGTGATGGAATGTTTGTGCATGAGTGCACAATATGTTCTGAATGTATATCTATGCATGAGAATTTCTATGCCTACAGGAAAGGAATGCCACTACCCCGGGAAAAGGGTAGGGTCGTTATAATTTGGTCAGCTGAATGCTCACCGTTTCCATGTTTGCCACTCTTGGGTGGGCTGTCCCTGTGCAGGTGCTGGAGAACCAAGCGGGACACATTAAGGTTGAAGTCCCTGCTGTTGCTGCTGCTGCTAGTAGCCCAAGCGTAGCATGCTGTGTTTTATTATATATGGCCGGCCTGCGCGCTAATGTTTAAAGCCACTATTGTAAAATGACGTGTAAGGCCATAAGGCCAACTGTGTTGTATTTGGTGAACATTCCTGTTATATATAAATATGGATCTTTATATGGTGGACATTCATGTTTGGAGTTCAGCTTCGTGTTACAAGCTTCCGCTAGAATGCTATGTGTTGGGATGCGCAACTCTGATATCACTCCGTGACTTCGCCGCCTGTTTTGTGGTATATACTGTGGGGCCCCGGTCGGACCTTCTAGTATATACTATGTGAACGGATGGAGTCGTTACATTTTTAGCATCAGCTGTCTCGGTCTTTCCATTTCAAATTCGTGGTCGAATTCATTTGTGGGGTGGCGAGCACGTGTATGTGCGAACCACGTTAACACTAATGAACTCGTGAATGTCCACTTTAGGAATGTAAATACATGTGTTTGAGGAACCTGCACGTTCCTACTTTATTGTTCTTTCTTGTGTGCGGTCATTAATGTGCGTTTCTTGTTCACCTATGGGTGACACGGAGTGGTGCTAGGCAATCAGAGCCCCAACATTTCGATGAAAGTACGACACCGGCTGAGGTGCCTACACCTTCGCCTTCTGCAGAAACTGCACGATTAGTTGCTGAGGCCTTGTTTGCGATGATTCAAGCACGGCCTATAGGGCAGGCACAACAAGCATTGAGGCCAGAACAGGTTGGGGTGAGGCCAGAACCTGTTGCGGCTGTGTCACCTCGAAAGGCAGTTAAAGCAGTTCATGAGCTTTAACCTGCCTACGTTTTTGGGAGTATGATCTCCTACGCAGGCTGAGGATTGGTTGGCGCGCGTCAAGCGAATAATGATGGCGATCGGGATGGAGGAAGATTAGAAGGTCACTTTAGCCACCTTCTTACTGAAAGAGAGGTGCATTTATGGTGGGACGAGATGGAACTACACCACTTAGCTGGGAGGCTATTATTACAAGTGTCGATTGAGGAATTCTCCCGACTCTTCCTGGCAATGCAGCTCCTGGCGGCACAATGCATTGTCATGGAAAATGTTCCAAAGGCTGACCCAAGGAGAAGGTAGTGCTGACACTTACCTGCATGAGTTCACGAGGTTAGGACGGTATACAGGTTCAATCTTCGCCGATGAGTAGTGGAAAATGAATAGGTTCTATGAAGGATTGCGGGACGAGTTACGATTCCTACTTTCAAGTTCAGTGGACCAAGGATTTCAGGCGTTGGTTGACACTGCGTGCGTGCTGGAAAAGGACATGAAGAGGGTGCAAGGGAAGAGGGCCTTGGTTGTGACACAACTGGAGTTCAAAGTGCCCCGACCTGGGAAGTCATATTCCAAAAAGAAATGGGGCAAGAGGTCCAAGTCAGTTGGACAAGCTCCTTCTTCAGTTGCATCAGGTGCAACGTCGGGGTCCTCTTCAAGGCCGGAGACTCGTACCTGCTTTACATGTGAAAAAGTGGGGCATATAGCACGTCATTGTCGGAGTGGTCGACCAAAGGGTGAGAAGAAGGAGGGAGCGTCCTATGCAGAGAAAGGAAAGGTAGTGGTGGAGTCCTTTGCCTCCCAGGCACAGCCCCGAGTCTACAACCTTGGCCTGCAGGAGGCCATTAAGTAGAGTGATGTCATCACAAGTACGAGTTATGTTATTGCATTGCTTTGTTATTGCATTGCTTTGTTTATTGCATATTTGTATGCGGCTTGTGTGCGTGACATGGTTGTCACAGGCTTTGTGATGATTCGGAACACGCTAGCACGAGCACTATTTGATACGGGTGCTTCGCATTCTTTTCTGTCTATAGACTTCATAGCTCGACTTGGGATACCTAGTCGTGTGAAGACAGAGAGCGTCAGGGTGGTGTTACCGAATGGTTGTTTGATGCTTGTGGATCAGGCTTGCGTTGTGGCGGTTCAAATTGGAAGTCGGGAGTTTTGTTTAACTGCATTTGTATTACCGATATCAGAATTCTACGTGATCTTTTGTATGGATTGGCTCATGGAGCAGCATGACTTGATTGATTGTAATGCCAAAGAGATCACATTAGGCCAGAATACCGAGCAGGAGACAAAATTCGCGGGTATGCGAGGAGTGGGCTGGACATTGATGTCTGCACTCCAAGTCATCAAGGCTATTCGGGCGGGCGTGGAGTTATACTTCATGATGATTCAGGTTATTGAGCCCAAGGCCGGTGTGATTGATGTTTCGATTGTCTCGTAGTTTGCAGATGTATTACCCAAGGATATCCCTGGGCTACCACCCCAGCGAGAGATTGACTTCACGATCGATTTGGTGTCAGGTGTGAAACCTGTGACCCACTCGCCATATCACATCGCGCCAAAGGAGATGGCTGAGTTGAAAATCCAATTGCAAGAGTTGTTGGAGCAGGGATATATACTCCCAAGTATGTCACCTTGGAGCGCACCTGTTCTGTTTGTGAAAATGAAAGACGGCAGCTTGCGGTTATGTATTGACTACCGCGAACTGAATAAGCTGACCGAAAAGGACAAGTATCGGATTCCAAGGATTGATGAGTTGTATGATCAGCTGGTGGGATCAACCATCTACTCGAAATTGGATTTGAAGTCTGGGTATTACCAGTTGAGGATTCGGGAAGGTGACATTCCCAAGACCGCATTTGGAACACGTTACGGGCATTATGAGTTTACGGTAATGTCGTTTTGGTTGTGCAATGTGCCATCGGTATTCATGTACCTGATGCATCGGACGTTCCAAGAGTACCTGGACTTGTTCGTGATTGTGTTCATTGATGATATCCTGGTGTACTCGAAATCGGAAGCCGATCATGAAAACCACTTGCGGTTGGTGTTGCATACTTTGAGGAAGAGTAAGCTCTATGCCAAGTTCTCAAAGTGAGAGTTTTGGATATCGTCGGTGGCTTTTCTTGGCCATGTGGTAAGCAGAGAAGGCATAGTAGTGCATCTGACAAAGATTAAAGCCATACAGTAATGGTCGGTGTTGTCTTCGGTGGCCGAGATCAGGAGCTTCCTTGGACTGACAGGCTACTACAGACAGTTTGTTGAAAACTTCTCGCGGATCGCTTTGCCTCTGACCACACATACGAGAAAGGATCAGAAGTTCGTTTGGACACCGGAGTGCGCGCGAGCTTTTGAAAAGATAAAGTGTCGGTTGACCACGGTGCCTGTGTTGACATTGCCATGTGGTACCGATGGGTTCAAGATTTACAGTGATGCTTCAGGGAGCGGCTTAGACTGCGTTCTGCTGCAAAATGGAAAAGTCATTGCTTATGGCTCATGCCAGTTGAAGGTGCACGAGCGAAATTATCCCGTCCACGAGTTAGAGTTGGTGACAGTGATCTTTACACTAAAGTTATGGCGACATAATCTTTATGGCATGAAAGTGGAAACCTATACAGACCACAAGAGCCTAAAGTATTTGTTTGAGCAGAAGGACCTGAATATGCAACAACGAAGGTGGCTGGAGTTCCTTGGGGACTACACCTTTGAGATTCATTATACTCCCAGGAAGGGAAATGTAGTCGCTGATGCCTTTAATCGGAGGGCTCCGTCGAGGGCCAACTGGTTGTAGAAGCATGATGAACGTCTATCCCAGGAGTTAGAAGTGTTAGAGATTTCTTGTGCTGACAGGAATTCCACAGCCAATGCATGTATGAACTTGACGGAGGTGCAATATTACCTTGCGGATAGGGTTTGACGTGCAACGGAGCTGGATGAAAGTCTCCAACGCTATGCCAAGGGCGGGCCAGAGGGCAAATTCTCCTGGGATGACAGACTTTTGCGGAAAAAGGGTCATTTGTGCGTCCCAAGTTTGGGTAAGTTGATGGAAGAATTGATGTACGAAGCTCATTATAAGAAGTACTCAATACACCCTGGAAGCACAAAGATGTTCAGTGACATGAAGAAGCTGTTTTGGTGGCCAAGACTGAAGAAATAAGTAGCTCATTATGTGGCCAAATGCCAAACTTGTGCTTTGCTGAAGGCTTAATGCCAGAAGCCTGGCGGTTTCTTGAAGTCGTTATCGATTCCGGAATAGAAGTTCGATGATATTTCCATGGAATTCGTGCACGGGTTGCCGAGATCTCAACGCGGGAATGATTCAATCTGGGTGATTGTAGACCGGTTGATGAAAGTGGCACACTTCCTTCTGAATAAACGAGATGATTCTGTGGAGAGATTGGAAAATCTCTATGTGGAGCAGGTTGTACGGCTACATGGTGTTCCTCATAGCATCGTGAGCGATCGTGATGGGAGATTTACATTGAATGAGTGGAGGCTAATCCTCAGCTGTTGGGCATGAAATTGACGTTCAGTATGACCTTTCATCCCCAAACGGATGGCCAAACTGAGAGGACCAACAGGACAATACAAGATATGCTCCAAATGTGTGCCCTAGACTTTGGGAAGAGATGAGAAGATCATCTCTATCTGGTGGAGTTTGCCTACAACAATAGCTACCAAGCGAGCATCGGTATGGCAACGTTTGAGTCTCTGTATGGTCGGAAGTGCCATACACCGTTAGCTTGGGCAGAAGTAGGAGAATCCAAAGTGTATAGGCATAGCGAAGTCGAGGAAGAGAACTCGACGATACGTACTATCCGAGAGAGTCTACTGATAGCCCAGGATCGTCAAGCAAAATACTACAATGCCAAGCACCAGAACATGGAGTTCGTGGTGGGAGACTGGGTCTATTTGAAGATCAAACCCTTCAAAGGCGTGTCTAGGACTCGACGTCTGAAAAAGTTGAGTCCACGATACCTTGGTCCGTTTGAAGTGGTAGAGCGAGTTGGGGAAGCTGCATATCAGCTAGCTCTTTAGGCAGACTTGGGTGGATTACATGATGTGTTTCACATCTCGATGCTTCAGAAAGCCATCAAGGATCTAGCTCAAGTGATCGAAACTGATCGTGTGTCGGTGGAGTATGGGCTAACGACGAAGGTTAGGCACATTCAGATCGAGGATCGTGCCGATAAATAGTTGTGAAATAAGACCATCGGGATGGTCAAAGTCCGTTGGGACAATTGCGGCTGTGAAGAGCTAAAATGGGAGCGAGAGCAGACCATGCGAGATAAATTTCCCAAGCTCTTTGTTTAACTGTTATGCAGAGCGCATCAAGTTGTATGAACGTTTATGGAATAAACTCTCTTGTGTTTGATTTCCTTCCCGTGTACAAATTTCGGGGACGAAATTTTTGTAAGGAGGGGAGGGTTGTAACACCCCAAATCCCAGGATTGGGAAAATGTTGGGTGACAGGGCCTGGTTCACGGAAGTGTCCCAGGGCGTGTCCTGCTCGGGTGAGCAGCCAGAGAGATGTCGATGACAATCCATTCCACGAAAAATGATGGAACACGCCATCTGACACAGGCGTGTCAGAGGCCGTGTCCTCCTCTGGTCGACAATTTCAGCTCGACAAATTTGAGCTGCAGGCGTGTCTGCTGCCGTGTGTGGGCACACGGCCTGTGACACGAGCGTGTTACATGCCATGTCCTTTGCTGGATGTGCCTAGGGCATTTGAGACCTGGTGACAGGGGTATGATACGGGTATGTCTTGGGTTACACGAGCGAGGACACGGGCGTGTCACTGGCCATGTCCCACTCGGGTTGATGTTGGTTTTGTGCAGCCTTATGTACACGGCCACAGACACGGACGTGTCTGAAGGCATGTCAGGTGACACGGCCCATGACACGGGCATGTCACATGGCAATCTACTGGTCTGGTTGAGTCTGTTGTGTACCGCTTTAGGTATATGGCCTGTGACACGGGTGCATCACAGGCCGTGTCAGGCAAAAATATCATTTTGTGGCAAAATCGTGGCCGTCCATTTTCTCAGCTGGGATCCAATGGCTGAGAGTCCTCCCTCTTTCCTTAAGGCCGAACATTTAGAAGAAATTCTAATTTGGCTTGAACTTATCTTCTTTCTAAAAGCTAGAGAGAGAGGAAGGAGGAGGAGGAGGAGGGAAGGAGACAGCCACCGGTGGAGCTGCAGAGTTCCGTTTCGAGATCGGAGGCTAGCGTTGTAGAGGCAAAACCGCTGCGGTCCTTTTCAGCCCGCTAAAAATCCATGGCGCCGAAGCGATCTTCAAGGGTAATGATCTTTCTTCCTAGCCATGTGAAGGCTTCCTTCTTGGCATGTGCATAGGATTCCCCCACCAGATGGTGTCTTGTGAAGGGAGTCCCTTTGGTTGATTCATGGAATCCCCAATCATTTGTCATATAGATCTAAAAATGGAGTACGAAATAAGCATGCTCTGTGAAGCCCATCTGGACAGGTTGGTCTGGATTGGTGATGTTGTATATACGCACCGGAGAAGACTACATGATGAAACATGTAGTTAGGAGTCGATGGGTTAAACCTGTGAAGGGTAGTAGCAGGAAGTACTGGAGTGTTAGTCCAGGAAAATACCCAAATAATGCTTGTGCTGAATGGGTTGTACCAGTGAAGGGTAGTAACAGGAAGTAATGAAATGAAAGTCCAGGAAATACCCCTGTAATGCTTGATGTTCATGGGTGATACCTGTGAAGGGTAGTAGCAGGAAGTATTGGTGTGGTAAGTCAGGAAATTACCCTTGATGCTTGTGCTACTTGCTGGGTTGTGCCTGTGAATGGTAGTAGCAAGAAGTACTGGTAGGAAAGCCCAGGAAAATACCGGCAAATGGTCAAAGTTAGGGATGGAAAATGAGTTTTGTCACTACCGTTGAGTGTGGCACCGAGCTAACCTGTGCTTGTAAAGCTTGTCCTGTGAGGACAATATGGCTATTTGCTGAACGGACAAGGGGATGCCGACCGGTGTTAGTCTGGTTATAGAACTAATGATTTGAGCAATGAGCAAAGGCTAAAATGTATATGTATTATGGTTGTCTGCCATGGTTGTCTGGATAAATTGTCATTTGGCAGAAACGCATAGCGACAGTCTTAGGCCTACGCGCCAAGAACACCATGGGGGGCTACGGGCCAGTCCCGGGTCATTAAGACTAAAATCTCCGGCAGCACGCCATGGAGTAAATGCTCAATTATCTACCGTTGGGTTGCGACCCTGATACGGTGGTGGGCAACTGGTTCGCCGGAACAAAAAGAATGTGCCCTAAGTGCACGGATCGTCGGGGCGCATGGCTGGCGATTGTGACAGAATGTTTGTGCGTGATTGTACAATATGTGCTGAATATATCTCTATGCATGTGAATTGATATGCCTGCAGGGAAGGAATGCCACTGCCCCTGGAAAAGTGGTAGGGTCGTTATAATTTGGTCAGATGAATGCTGACTGTTGCCTTGTTTGCCACCGTTGGGTGGGCTGTCCCTGTGCATGTGCTGGAGAACCAAGCGGGACACATAAAGGTTGAAGTCCCTTCTGTTGATGCTGCTGCTACTAACCCAAGCTTAGCATTCTGTGTTTTGTTATATGTGGCCGACCTGCGCGCCAATGTTTAAAGACACTGTTGTAAAATGACGTGTAAGGCCATAAGGCCAACTGAATTGTAATTGGTGAACATTCCTGTTATATATAAATGTGGATCTTTATATGGTGGACATTCATGTTTGGAGTTCAGCTTCGTACTACAAGCTTCCGCTAGAATGCTATGTGTTGGGATGCACAACTCTGATATCACTCCATGACTTTGCCTCCTGTTTTGTGGTATATGTTGTTGTGCCTCGACCAGACCTTCTAGTATATACTATGTGAACGGATGGAATCGTTACAGGCCTCGCCTCAACGAATGTGGACTTGACACGTGATTTGAGGCTCCGAAGCTCCACCGGCGGCCGAATTTCTCCTTCTCCTTTTTCCTTGCTCTCCCCTCCCTCTGATACTTTAGAAAGAGAAAACCTAAAGAGAAATGTGGGTTTCACCACTATTCCTAGCCTTATAACAGCGAGGATAAAATCTGGGCCCTTGGATCCCATTTGAAGAAAATGAACGACCACGATTCGCACTAAAAACAGTTTCATGGGCCGAACACGGCCCATGACACACCTGTATCATAGGCCGTGTCTCACGATCTAAAAACGATCGTCTAACACATAACAGGACACGAGCTCAGACACTCTCGTGTTACTCTTGACACGCCTGTGACACAGGGCGTGTTCCTCAAGCAATGATGCAAACCGTCGTGTCCTGACTAGGACACAGGCTTAGACACGCCCGTGTCAATATTTGACATGCCCGTGTCGACCAGTACATGCCCGTGTTCCAGGCCGTGTTCCTCACCTGACACATCGCGGCTAACACAGAGCAGGACAAGGCCCTGGGCATGCCCATATCTCAGTCCGTGTACCCGACCTCCAAGGATCATAGAACGCATTTCGTCGACCACACGAAAAATTGTCAAACTCGTAGCAGGACACGACCTGGGACATGTGATGAATTATAAATTTACGTATTTTTGTGCACATTAATTTAGTCATTTTCATTTATTTTCGTACTTTTTACTTATTTCTGTTCAATAAAATACTCCTATTTTTGTAAATATTTTACTAACTTGTTTTATTTTATTTTTCAGGAAAAAAATTAAAATCTGCAAAAAAATTGCCATGTCATGCCCGTGACAAATTGGTCACGCCCGTGACTCGGGGCGTGACACGTCAAAAAAAAGCCCGTGTCCATTCAGCTCGATGATTTCAGTTCAACGAACGTCGAACCCCCGACATGCCCAGAGTCAGGACCGTGACCTAGGGCGTGACTCAAACTCTCAGCTCGACGATTTCAACTCGACACTTTCCGCTCGACGATTGTCGAGTGTCGACACCAACCGACACGCCCAGCGTCACGCCGTGACCTGGGGCGTGACCATTCCACCTGGCTCGATAAGACCCGCACGGCAACTTTCTGCGCAACCCGCGCCCAGCTCTACGTCCCCGACACGCCCAGCGTCACGCCCGTGACCTGGGGCGTGACCTCTGCGTGACCGACACGTGTCCAGCCCGAAGTCAACTTTGCCATCAAATCGTCGGCCGCCTTCGCAAACAGTAGTGACACGCCCACCGACACGCCCGTGTCGGATGGCGTGTACTTAGCTTTTTTTTCCTATAAATTCCCCACTTCTGTAATGACCAAGGGTTCACATTTTTGAGCCACTTTAGTGTGTTTAGTGGGCTGCATCCATGGATTCCCTTGCTATGTAAGGAGATTTCTCTCCCCTTTTCTTTCATGTTTGCTTTTGCTTTAGCTTTAGCTTTGTAATAGCTTTGTAATAGTTTTTTTATCAATAAAAATGTTAGTATTTCTCTTTTTAAATTGCTTTGGAATGAACTCATGTGCCCACTTTTCTTCTCATTTTATCCTTAGTTTCTCCTTTGTTTTTCTCTTTATGAAAAGTGTGTGTGTGTGTGTATGAGTGTAACATGTTTAATATTCACGTTTTTAACTTGTCTTCATGTTAGGATTGTAGTAGATTTCACTTTCAAATTAAATATGGTATGATAAGTTTCTCTTTTTCATTATGTCCTTTTCTTAAGAGCCTTATGCTTCCATTCTTATGTATTCATAAAAGAGTTTTGAAAGTGAATTTTATTTTTTTTACTTAGTTTTTTTTGTAGGATTCCAATACCTTTTTGTTCTTTTCATTTTCTTTTCACTTTTTTATCAGTTTTATGAAATCCTAAGAATGAAAATGTTGAAATTTTAATTTTTAAAGAACTTTGTTCTTTTGATTTGTTTTGAAAAACTTTTGTTCTCTTAAAATTTTATTTTGTTCTTTTTATTTGTTTTTGGTAAAATCGAAGTATCGGGAAGTAGTAGTTTTAATTTTTAGGCAACTTTCATTTTGTGTGAAAAAGTGTGTGTGAGTGTATGAGAATAATCTTTATGCTTTCTTTAATTTATGAAGAGTGTGTGAGTGTAGGTGTTAAATTTCCATGATTTATTTTCATGCTTTATTTTATTGTTTTCTTCAATTATGTAGAGTGCATGTGTATAGAAGATAATTTTATTACTTTCTTTCAATTATGTAGAGTGAGTGTGTTAGTGTTTATTTCCGCCTACTCGCTAGTAGTTAAATGGCCGGATTTTGTTTACCGCCTACTCATTTGAGTTAAATGACAGGTCTTTTATTTTTCTGTAATTATTTTAGTAGCACTTATACTTGCATTTACTTCCGCCTACTCGTTAAGAGTTAAATGGCGTGCCCTTTATTTCTCGCCTACTCGTTTGAGTAGGACTTGTAATTTTCTTTTTTTGTAACTTAGTTTTTATTTATAATTTGGAGTGTGCGTGAGTTCTTGTTTTTGCTAACTTTTCAGCTTTCTAAATGTTTGTTATTTTTTATGTCCTCTTCTTATACTCATTTAGCGTTTAATTTCGAACTCTCGCCTCATTAAATTATAAAGCCATCCCCATACCGATGTGTGGCTAATCGCTATTAGCCTCGGCATCGAAGAGCTTTGGGACATTTAAAATGATTTGTAATAATTAAAGCTCTTTATTTTCACTTTAATTTAAGGACTTAAGGTTTACCCCGGGTTAACGACACGTAGGACCACAAATCGATGTGTGGGCCCTATTTCCGTTATCCATACGCTAGCTAGCCGAGAGGCCGTGCCTATGGACAGATCACCCCTGGGTAAATAGAGTTGCGTGCTTACCCTCGAGAGAGGACAAGAGTAATTCTACCGGATTGGGTTCCCCACCCAATAGCGGGGTTCTTAGCATAAAGCGGGCGTTAAGAGCAATCCTTCGTCGGACTAACGTTCGGTCGAATAGTCTCAGCGTTCCGGTGAGCAATATTCCTAGAGATAAGTGAGATGACATATATAGAACCTCCACGGCCAAGTTGCCTTTTATTAATTTGAAAACTAAGTCCTATAATTATTAAAAATTATTTTAGTCTTAATCTGATTCGATGCTGAGAGTTAACCCTTCATCGAATTTTAATAAATCATTTTTTCGCCTTTTACTTTTTCCGTCTTTACTTAATTAAAATCTCCACCTTATTTTCAGTAAAATAATAGTCCTCCCGGAGGAGTAAGAATAGTCAACACGATCCCTAGAACAATACGACCTCGGTATTCCCCCGAATATCGAGTACTACTTGCGAAAGGTGCACTTGCCTCCTGTAGCACGCCCGTGGTGATCGACTCACCGAACCAACCACTGTAAGAGTCTGTTCGCGGGCACATCAAGTTTTTGACGCCTTTGCCGGGGAGTCTTCGAGTTGCTATTTCGATTTCCGAAGTCTATTACTTTTACTTATTTTCTATGAACTAAAAAAAACTAAAAACTTTATTTTAAATAAAAAAAAGAGTTTATTTTGTTTTATTTTTTTTTCTTTGGGTATATGACCCATGGACAACCCTCCAAGTCTGAAGATTTTGACTTCGACCCTGAGATCGAACGCTCTCTTGCGCGTATTCGATCTCAACGCTGAATTCCTTCTTTAGACCCCGAAGAATCTATCAGAGAACCCTCTATTGTAGTTATGGCCGCCCCTAACCCTTCCCCGACGGCCGAGCGTACTATGTCTTATTACGCCCGGCCTAACCTGGATGATATTGGGTCTAGTATTGTTCGCCCTGCGGTTGCGAATAATAATTTTGAAATAAAGTCAAGTGTCATTCAAATGGTCCAAAACGTCGTGCAGTTCGATGGACTGCCGGATGAGGACCCGAATGTTCACTTGTCTAACTTTTTGGAAATATGGGACACCTTCAAGATTAATGGCGTCACTGATGACGCCATTCGCTTGCGCTTATTTCCTTTTTCACTTAAGTCCAAAGCCAAGGCATGGTTGAATGCCCTCCGGAGAGGATGAATCACCACGTGGGTTGAGTTCACGGAGTGGTTCCTAACGAAGTACTTTCCGCCTGCAAAAACTGCAAAGTTGTGGGCGGACATTTCTTCGTTTGTGCAAAACGGTCCTGAGTCTCTATACGAGACTTGGGAACGATTTAAGGAATTCCTCCACCGGTGCCCGCACCACGCGCTGCCAATGTGGTTGCAAGTACAATTTTTTTATAATGGGCTTAATTTTCAGACTCGTCAAATGATTGACGTGGCTGCCGGGGCACACTAAACAAAAAAACCCCCGAGGCCGCCCAGGTTTTATTCGAAGAGATGGCTATGAACGCCTATCAATGGAACGTCCCGCGGGGACGCCCAAAGCCGGCGGCTGGTCTTTTTGAAGTGGATGCCACTACTCTCTTAACCCTTCAAGTTGAAAGGTTAACAAAGCAGGTGGCGGAGATGTCTGCTGCCTCCTACACTCCGACTTGTTTTATTCCCCCTAACATCTGCGTGGTTGAAGAGTTCGTGGATTTCATGGGAAATTCGGGTCATCCTTCCTTCAACCCCAACAACAACCCTTATAGTAATAACTATAATCCGGCTTGGAGGAATCACCCCAATTTCTCTTGGAGAAACTCGAACAATGCTCAGCGTCCCCTATTTCTTATGCGCCCGGATTTCTGCCGCCTCCTCCTCTTCCAAAACCCTCCTCGATGGAGGAAAATTTTTCTAAGTATATTGCGTCCAACGAGTCAAATATACGGAACATCACCAGATCGCTAAAAACACTCGAACAACATGTTGGACAACTGGCGAGGATTATGTCCGAGCGCGCGCTCGGGGCACTGCCGGGAAACACAAAGCCCAATCCGCGAGAGAACGCCAACACTATAACCCTCCGTAGCGGAAAGGAGGTGGTCGATCCAAAATGGACCGACCCTCAGGTATATATTTCACCTCTGACCCCTCTTCCCCTTTCTTCGATTACGCCGCCTTTACCGATTTTAAAAGAAAAAATTATTTTAAACAAGGCCCTTCCATATCCGCATAAGTTAGATAACGAGCGTAATGACGCGCAATATGAAAACTTTATTTTATTATTAAAACAAATTCATATTAATGTTCCTTTTTGCGAGGCTATCTCGCAAATGCCCAATTATGCGAAATTTTTATAAGAATTACTTTCTAATAAACGTAAATTAGAGGATATTTCGCATGTATCTCTCAACGCTGTCTGCTCGGCGGCCCTTAATAATAAATTGCCCACAAAACAAAACGACCCGGGACGGTTTTCCATCTCGTGCCCTTTTGGCAATATATTAGTAAAGTACGCCTTAGCTGATTTAGGGGCTACCATTAATCTGCTGTCGTTCTCGCTCTTTTCACGTTTAGGTTTGGGTACTCCTAGTCCTACGAATATGCGCATCCAATTAGCGGATCGCTCGGTTAAGTTCCCTATCAGGGTAGTGGAGGTTGTCCTTGTCAGAGTAGACAAGTTTACCTTTCAGGTAGTCTTCGTCATCTTAGACATCGAGGAGGACGCCGAGGTACCAATAATACTCGGTCGCCCTTTTCTCGCCACCTCCCATGCACTAATAGATGTTAGTAATGGTAGTCTTCTACTCCGAGTAGGCGATGATCAGGTTACTTTCTCTATTAATCCCTCGATGGACAATTTGTCATCGAGCGACGATTTCTGCTATTCTTTAGATACTTTTTTTGGAGACTGTTCTTCTCCCGTTTTCGAGTCCGTATTTTTAAACGACGATATTTATGCACTCAAAAATTTTAAATGCGATGAGGATACCTCTTTAGACTTGCCTTTCGAACCAATTGGTAAGAAAGACATAGGCATTAAAACCTCCCTAGAAGAACCGCCCATCCTAGACCTCAAACCCTTACCAGCATCGCTCAAATATGAATTTTTGGGAAAAGGCGATACGCTTCCCGTTATTATTTCTTCGGACTTGAGTGATTAGGAGACTTCCGATTTATTGGAAGTTTTATTTAAACATCACCACGCAATTGCGTGGCAAATCTCTGACTTAAAGGGGATTAACCCCTCCTTTTGCACCCATAAGATATTTCTTAACGATAATTGGCGCAAAACGATTCAGCCGCAGCGTCGTCTTAACCCAAACATGAAAGACATCGTTAAAGCCGAGATTATTAAGTTATTAGATGCGGGGATTATCTACCCTATTTCGGACAGTGCATGGGTTAGTCCCGTGCATGTCGTGCCCAAGAAAGGCGGTCTAACCGTAATGGCTAATGAGCATAACGTGCTCGTCCCAACTCGTATTGTTACGGGTTGGCGAGTGTGCATCGATTATAGAAAACTTAATGATGCCACCGGCAAGGACCATTTCACTCTGCCTTTTCTGGACCAGATTTTAGAGCGTTTATCCGGTCATCCATATTATTGTTTTCTTGATGGTTTATCGGTGTTTTTCCAAATCCCCATTTCCCCCGATGATCAAGAGAAAACAACTTTTACTTGCCCGTTTGTCACCTTCGCATATCGAAGAATGCCATTTGGACTCTGCAATGCGTCGGCTACATTCCAAAGATGTATGCTAGCGATCTTTGGCGAGCTAGTAGAAGACATTATGGACGTCTTTATGGATGACTTTTCTGTTTTTGGACGCTCTTTTCCCGATTGCCTTCACAATTTAGATCGTGTCCTTCAACGGTGCGAGGACACAAGCCTTGTATTAAATTGGGAAAAATGCAACTTTATGGTTCGATGAGGTTTGGTCCTCGGCCATATGATTTCGTCTAAGGGGATAGATGTGGATAAGGCCAAGATAGAAATCATAGAAAAACTTCCGCAACCAACAAACGTAAAATCTATTAGGAGTTTCTTAGGCCATGCTGGCTTTTACTGACGTTTCATTCAAAATTTTTCAAAAATAACAAAGCCGCTAACTCACCTCTTGGAAAAGGAATCACGTTTCATCTTTAGTAGCGAATGCGAGTCCGCCTTTAATTTAATAAAATAAAAACTTATCACTTCACCAATTTTAGTGGCCCCTAATTGGTCCCTTCCGTTCGAAATTATGTGCGACGCTAGTGATATTGCCTTAGGTGTCGTTCTTGGCCAACGCATAGAAAAACATTTTCATCCAATTTATTATGCTAGCAAGACGCTCACTTCCGCACAAGTAAATTACACGACAACGGAAAAGGAATTCTTAGCCGTCGTCTTCGCTTTTGATAAGTTTCGCTCGTATATAACGCTTTCTAAAGTTATCGTATTTACCGATCACTCCGCGCTTAAATATTTATTAGCTAAAAATGATGCGAAGCCCCGCCTTCTTCGATGGATTCTCCTCCTACAGGAGTTTGATTTGGAGATCCGAGATAAGCGGGGAGCGGAAAATCTAGCGGCAGACCACCTCTCCCGTTTAGAAAATCCGGGTGCGGGAGCGCTCGTCGAATCTGAAATAAATGACAGATTCCCCGAGGAATGCCTCCAAGCCATTCATACTTCTTCTTCGTCATCTTCTCCTTGGTTCGCAGACTTTGCAAATTACTTAGTAGCGAGGGTGCTTCCAAAAGAGTTTTCAAGTCATCAAAAGAAGAAATTCTTTTCTGACTTGAAAAATTTCTTTTGAGAGGACCCATTTCTTTTTCGTATCTGCGCGGACCAAGCGGTTCGAAGATGGGTTGCGGGTGTGGAGTGCTTGCAAATTCTTAAGCACTGCCACGAGGGTCCAGCCGGTGGGCATTATCAAGCCAATCGGACCGCTCGGAAGGCGCTAGAGGCAGCCTACTTTTGGCCCACTCTCTTCAAAGACGCGCATACTTTTGTGCGCGCATGCGATAGCTTTCAGTGGTCGGGTAACATCTCCCGTCGCGACGAGATGCCCCAAAACATGTTTTTAGAGTGCGAAGTCTTCGATTTATGGGGCATAGATTTTGTTGGCCCCCACCTACATCTTTCAAAAATATATATATATTAGTGGCGGTCTACTATGTATCGAGGTGGGCGGAAGCGCAAGCTCTCCCTACCACTGATGCACGAGTCGTCGTTACATTTCTTAAAAAACTATTTTCTCGCTTCGGCACGCCTCGCGCAATTGTTAGTGATAGGGGAACGCATTTCTGTAACGCTCTTATGGCTAAGACGTTAGGTAAATACGGAGTCACGCAAAAGCTTGCCACCCCCTACCACCTGCAAACAAGTGGCCAAGTTGAGGTAGTAAATCGAGAGATTAAACGAATTTTAGAAAAAATCGTTTCACTAAATAGGAAAGATTGGTCCGTTAAACTCGACGATGCGTTGTGGGCGTATCAGACGGCATACAAAACCGCAATTTGTTATACGCCGTTCCGGTTAGTCTACGACAAAGCGTGCCATTTACCCGTAGAATTAGAGCATCGCGCTCTTTGGGCTTTAAAACTCTTAAACCTCGACTCCAACTTAGCCGCTCAGAATAGAAAACTGCAACTAAACGAGCTCGATGAATGGCATGCAAACGCTTACGAGAGCAATAAATTCTATACGGAGCGTTCTAAGTTATATCACGATCGAAATTTAAAGTCCCCAAAAATTTTTTCTCCGGGCGATCTTGTCCTTCTTTATAATTCACGTCTTAAGCTTTTTCCGGGTAAACTAAAATCTAGATGGTCCGGTCCCTTCTTAGTTGAAGAAGTCTTTCCATATGGGACCGTACTCGTCTCCCACCCGGAAAGATGTTCGTTTAAAGTAAACGGTCATCGGCTTAAGTTATACATAGCGGGTGACCCAGTGATCGAGCATTACGAAACCATAACCCTCCTCGATCTATAACTCCGTCAAAATAGTCAAGCTACACGACTATAAACAAAGCGCTCCTCGGAGGCACCCCTCGTTTATCTTTTTCGCACTTTCCTTATTTTCTTTGCTGCTTTTTCTAATAAATGCAGGGTTTCTAATGGACTTCCCCGAACGCGCATCAGAGACGTTTCTACCCCCCCCCCTCTCTTTACTTTTGTACATATAACATTTTATTTAATTTTTGTTCCGCATACTTACGTTACAACATTGGGGACAATGTTGTACTTAAGTATGAGGTATTTTCGTGCTTTACTTTCTGCACTTCTATTTTCTGCATTTCAAAAAAAAATATATATATATATAACAACAAAACAAAAAATCTTAAAATGAAAAAAAAAACAAAAAAATTAATTAAAATGAAAAATCCAATTTTTTTTCATTTTCTTTCTCTTTCTTTTTTCCAAAAACTCCAAAAAAAAATATAAAACAAAAGTTCCAAAAATATTTAGTTTCACTTTGTAAATATTCTTTTTTCTTTGTAAATATTTTTATGTAAATAATCTTCTCTCTCCCCCTTCCTTTCCCCTCTTATTCTTGTAAATAACTTTTCTTTTTCTCCCAATCTTTGTAAATAGAATGAAATTTTCTTAAAAAATACAAAAAAACTTTTTATGTATATATTAATGACATAAACTTAAAAAACAAAAAAAAACAATAGTTCAAACAATTCAAAAAAATTAGAAAAACAAAAAAAAATACAAAAAAAGATAATAAATGAAAAACAAAAAAAAAGATGATAAAAACTATAAAAAATGTTTTGAAACAAATAAATCAAATATTTCATTCTTAACTTTCCTGCTATCCAAAAATTCTGTTTTGAGTTTATTTATATGTGAATTTAATTAATTCTTTGTTCACTACCCGTTTGTTAATTATTGATTGAAAAATTTAAATAGCCGGGGTAAAGTTTTAAAGAATTAATTATGCTTTGTTAAAAATAGCGAACTCGTTTTAGGCACTACTTCTAACTTTTCACTGATAGGAGCACGTGTATTATGTTAGGAAATAACGACTATACAATTCAATTATAGTTACTCTTAGCTTTCTGAAAAATTGGAAAGTATAATTTATTAAGGTTGCTCTCAAACATTTTTGGGATTAAAAATCTAGTTTTCTTTTCTCCCCTTACTTATCATGACCTCCTTGGCATGATAAAATTGTTATCCTTAAAAGATCCTATGTTAATGGGAATAAGATTTCGTTCCGTAAACATACGCACCCAATAATTTAAAAAGATTATTGTTGGGTACATTGGAATATATATACCTGATTTGAAGAAGCCTCACCCTACTCAATGATATACATCAAGATGTATTTGATGTGCTTTGAGTTTATTTGTGCAGGTTAATTAATTGCAAGGAAAGCAAAAAAAGTTTCTAAGTCCATGTGTCGACACCTAGAATAAAAGTGTCGACACTTAAGGAGGCTTGTGTCGACACCTAGAGAAGCTGTGTCGACACTTGGAGTAATTGTGTCGACACGAGGAAGGCAGAGTCGACACCAGAGGAAAAGTGTCGACACATACAGGTTGTGTCGACACACAATGAAGAATTGTCTACATAATTAGTGTCGACATTTAGAAGCAGTGTCGACACCCAGAGAAACTTTGTCGACAGCAAATGTATCGACACTAGGAGGCTGTGTCGACACTCAGCAAAACTTCAACAAAGTTCAAGTACATGTGTCGACACTAGGAGGCTGTGTCGACACTCAGCAAAACATCAACAAAGTTCAAGTACATGTGTCGACACTAGGAGGCTGTGTCGATAATCAGCAAAACATCAACAAAGTTCAAGTACATGTGTCGACACTAAGAGGCTATGTCGACACTCAGAAAACTTCAACAAAGTTTAAGTACAAGTGTCGACACAAAGAAGATGTGTCGACACTCAGCAAAGTCTCCACACATGAAGAATGTGTCGACACAAAGGAGATGTGTCGACACTCAGCAAAAGTTTCAACACAGAAGGCATGTGTTGACACAAATAAGATGTGTCGACACTTAGCAAGTTTCAACACAAGAAGATGTGTCGACACAAAGGAGTTGTGTCGACACTTAGCAGAAATCAACTAAGTATTGAAGAAGAAGGACTTGTGTCGACTCACAGGATCAGTGTCGACACATTCTGAAGAAGCAGTGTCGAGAAGCTGTTACAACAACACAAGGAGTTGTGTCGACACCATAAAGGCTAGTGTTCGACACTTAGTCTATTTGTGTCAACACATAAATACTATCTGTCTCGACACTTTCAGACAGTGACAGAGATTTCAAGAAGTGACTGGATGACTTGATAGCTGCCATTTTAACCGGTCAACTGCTACTGTCAGAGCTGTCAGAAGATTATTAGAAACCGAATCAGCCGATCACCATGAAGAAAGCTAATATAAAGGCTTATTTCTTCAACAGAAAGGCAATCAATAAATCGATCAATGAAGTGAAAAATTACACAACAAGAAGTAGACCTTCAAGAGAAGATCTAAGAAGTTGGAGAGAGAGAGCTCCTTCTAAGAAGACCAGCTGTTGAACCAGGCTGATAAGGAAGATTCAGATTGAAATCAGAATCTCAAGTCAGCAGTTGATTGAAGATCATCTGCATAGAGATACAACCCTACTGTGTTCTAATTCAAGAAGCTTTGAAGAAAGCCAAGGGAGTTTGATCTCAGCTAAGTTCTTTCAAGAACTCATCAAGAAGCCAGTCAACCCATCTCTCTCATTCAGAGTTGTGGTTATACACTTTGTATTTTCTAATTTCTGTAGGATCTTGTATAGATCTGAGTTTTAAGCCTATTCTATAAAGGCTGAGTGTAGGAGACAGTGTGCTCTGAGTGTAGGTCTTGTTGAAGACTGAGGTAGGGCCTAGTGCCTGAGTTGTAGGAGACTTTGTTCTCTGAGTGTAAGTCTTGGTGAAGACTGAGTGGTATGGCTTTTGTGCCTGAGTTGTAGGAGTGGGATCACTCTGAGTTGTAGGGACCTGTTTGGGGTTCTGAGTTGTAAGATCTGTGGATCTGAGGAGAAGTGGAGAAGTTAGGCCGAATTTAGTACACTACTAGATAGGCGAAGGGGGAAAGTGGATGTACCCAAACCTTGGGGAACCACTATAAATCCTATGTGCTCTCTGTGATTGTATGCTTGTATGGTTGCTGTGCTGTAATACTTGTAGAATTGCAATTACTGTACTGTATTTCTGCCTTTAAAGTTTAAAAAGATATAGGTCACCTATTCACCCCCCCCCCTCTAGGTGATTAGACACTGTTTCTTTCAAGTGGTATCAAAGCGAGGTTACTCACAAAGGATATAACAGTCTGATTAAAGATCCTGTAGGCAGAATCAAGAATCAAGAAAATGGGTTCAACTGAGAATCACAAATAGCTAGGATCCATGAAATTTCCAATCTGCAGAAAAGAGATTTTTGGCATATGAAAAGAGAGGGTTAGACTGTTCATGGAAGCATCTGACCCAAGAATATACATCACAGTCAAAGAATGGTCATATGTGCCAATGAAAGTATCTGTTCTGGATGCAAATCAGAGAACTCCCAAAGACTATTCAGAAATGACTAAAGATGAAATAATTCTGGCCACTATGGACAAGAGGGCCCAGAATATTATTGTAAGTGCAATTGATGATTCCACATTTCAGAACCTAATACATTGTAAAACATCAAAAAAAATGTGGGACACTTTAATAGTTTACATGGAGGGATCTGAAGAGGTAAGACAAGACAGGAAGTCTTTGTTAAATCAGGAGTATGAAAGCTTCAGACAAGGCAAGTCTGATAGCATTACTGAATGCTACAAGAAATTCTATAGGATTGTTAATGAGTTGATGTCCTATGGAAGAGAATTCAGCAACTATGAGCTGAATGACAAGTTTTTAAGATCCCTGACTAAGGACTGGGATACCAAGATTTGTGCCATTAGGGAAATGACCAAATTAGCTGATATACCTCCTCCAACCTTGTTTGGAAAAATGCTATCTTATGAAATGCAGTTAATGGTTAGAAAGGAGGAAGAGAAGACTACTAGAGTGGAGCACAAGGAAAGGTTTGTGACCTTCAAGACTGAAGCCACTAGGAAGTATAGAAGCAAGTCGCCATCTCCACCACAAATAGTTGCTGAGACTGCTTTAGAGAATTCAGAAAACCAGAACTCAGAAAGCAGTGAAAGTGATGAGGATTTTGCTGCCTTTACAAGGCAGTTTCAAAAGTTTCTGAAGAAGAAGCAGTGGAGGTCTAAGCCATCCACTTCACAGTCTAAAGATGACTACTATCAGAACAGGAAGTCCTCAAGGAATAAGAAAAGAAAGTCCAAGCCAAGTAAAAATACATCCTCAAAGATAGTATGTTATTGTTGCAATAGACAAGGACATATAGTAGCTAACTGTCCAGAAAAGAGGAAAGAGTCAACTGACAAGAAGAAGACTCAGTTCAAGGGCAAAAAGGAAAGGTCCTTTGTTGACAAGATGGACAAGAGTTTTACTGATCAGTCATCTTCAGAAACAGATTCAGAAGCTGAAGCCTATATTGGACTGTTTGCTGAAGAGCAGGAAGATGAGTTCATGCAGTTAATGAACTCAATTTATGAGCATGAGGACAATCAGTGCAATGGACTGATGGCCTTAACAAAAGGAGACAAGATCCAGGATCAGCCTAGACCAAGTAAGGTACAATGTCTTTCAGATTATAGTACTGATTCAGAATCAGAGACATCTACATCAAGTGATGTGGGTGGGTCTGAATCTGAGGGTGATATTCATCAGTTGATGGATAAATATAGAGATGTATTGCAGGAACTTAAGAAGAGCAAAAATCTGGTCAAAACACTGACTAAGGAAATTTCTAGTCTTAAGTTGGCAGCTGCTGATTCAGATAAAGTGTTAGATCAAAAACTAAATAAAATAGCCAGACTGAAGAACATTACAGTTATTCAGATGGGAACTATTACATTTAAGAATGATCAAATTAGGAATCTGGAGGTTAGACTTCAGAAGGAGAGAGAGATTTTTGCAAGTTTTTCTAAACCAAAATCAATTTTACCTTTGATAGATGAGTTTATCCCTCAAAACGGTAAGACTGGATTGGGGTTTACTAAACCTGCCAGGACAGTTAGGTCCATGTCTAAGGGCAAAGCCTCAGTACTCAACAATAAGCCTGCTGTAGATAAAACAGCTAGGGTTGTACCTAAACAAAGGTACAACAGATTTGAGTGCTGGTGTTGTGGCAAGGTAGGCCACTTTGCCATAGATTGTTGGCACAATTCTAGTGTCAAGGAGATTAGCAAACTACCTGCTAGAAGAGCTACAGGTAGTCTTGATAAAAGTCAAACTAACCTACACCAAGGACCCAAGAATTATTTGGGTTCTAAGGTTAAGTAATCTGTTTTGCAGGTGAGTCCAAGTGGCCATGCCCCTATATGGTACTTGGACAGTGGATGTTCCAGGCACATGACTGGAACTAGGGGATTGCTGAAGGACTATACACCAATCCAGGATAGTCCTAAAGTTACCTTTGGTGGTTCAGAAAAAGGAATCATCAAAGGCTTTGGTAACATTTCTAGCAACCTAATTACAATTACTCAAGTGGCTTATGTAAAGGGTTTGAAACATAACCTCATTAGCATAAGTCAGCTGAGTGATTTAGGATATGACATCTCATTTGTCAAGGATGGTTGTCATATCAGTAGGTTATGATAAGCCCGGAATCCGCGACCTGCCCACGCAATTTTCCAGACCGGGCGGCCTGCCTACTCAAGCCGCCAAGCCTCCCAAGCCGGGCGGTCTCCATGTCAGGCCGCTGCCAACGCCGACCCTGCTCAGCGACAAGGCCCAAGGACCCAGCCGTCAGCTCGCTAGGAGGAATCCGCAAGGCCGCGCGGCTTCCCTCCTTTCTTGTTTCTTTCTCTTTTGCTTCCCCTCACATCTGCCCGGTTCTCCTGTACCCCGGGCAGCCGGTAACTTTAGCCCTGCCCGTTTGGGCAGGCCCCCGAGCCTATAAATAGGGGGTGGGTGCACTCCCCAAGACACGCTGACTGGGATCCAGTAGCTCGCCTGTTAAGAGCTGCGGTCTCAAGTCTAGTGTATTGTGGCTTGTAGTCCGGCCGGCTTCCTCTTTTACTCATTGTAGCTGTTTCTCATTTTTAAGTAAAGGAAAGCCCGCCGCAAGAGTGGCATTTAAGCCGCGGCGGGCGAACTCTGCTGTTGCCGCTGCCAGCGGCCCCCTTTTCCGGTCCTTTAGCCGCGACCGCTAGTAACCGATTGGTCGACAGTCTTCTCCTTTCCTCCCCTATTCCCCGGTGTTCGAACCGTTAGCTGGTGGTGCCCGACTCCCTGTCCGTTTTCGTGCATCAACAGTTAACACGCGACCTTCAGATCTCGACTAATCGATGAAATCAGCTGTCTAGCTAATTAGACCGCTCTATCCTCTAGGGTTCGGCGGCCTGTCGAGCATGTTGCGACTTAGCCGGCTAACGTTTTCATCCCGCCTCCAGCACTGTGGAACCTGGCATTCTATCCGCTCTCTTTTCAGCCGGTCTTCATATCGGTTTGCAGTATCGTCTAGCCGCCGCGTTAAGCCGCCGCTGTTCTGCGGTCTCTTGAAAAAGTTCGGCTATTCTTTCTTTTCAGGATGAATCCTGCAAAGGGTCATGATAAATCAAGCCGCATCTCAGTGACTACAGATCTCTCAGAAGTGCAGGATTGCTCGTATTTTAATAGTGAGGTTGTTGACCCTCATAGAGAAATTTTTGCAAACAGTGTTGAGCGTGGACTAGAATCTGTTGCAAATGAACCTCTTTGTGAGGAAGAAGAAGAGGCCCCTTCTCCATTCATTAATCGAATTCAGTGGGATACTGTCTCCGATGACTTCAGAGTACCGCGTCTCCCGGAGTATTCTGGAGGTGATGATCCGTTTTCTCATTTGCAAGCTTTTGAATCAGCTATTTCACTGAGAAAAGTGTCAAATGGAGTACAATGCAAACTCTTCGTTATATCTTTTGGCAATGTTGCAAGAGAATGGTTTTATAGCCTCCCACCTCGATCAGTAACCAGCTTTAAGGATCTTCGAAGTCAATTTATTTCTAGATTCGCTATTTACAGAAAGCGGAAAATAGACGTTGGAGCTCTCTTCCGAATCAAGCAAGGAATTGACGAGTCTAATCCAGATTTTGTTGATCGGTTTCAAAAGGAGGTTTTAGATATTTGTAGCGTCCATCAAGACTATTACTTGTATGCTTTCATAAATGCACTTCAAGAAGGCCCATTGAAATTCAAGCTCACCACAAAATATCCCAAAAGCTACGGAGATCTTATTGATATAGTTAATACATTCATAATGGGCGAAGAGGCAAATAAAGGTTATGTTTCGTTTCTGAATCAAATGGATAAACAATCTCAAGGGACTTTTGGTCAACAGCAATCTATTTCCTCACAAGATGTTTTGCAAGTTGAATATTGCAAGTCTCCTTATATTCTCCAGGATAAAATTCCAAAGTATGGAAAAGGTTCAGGTAAGTATGTTAAGTTCAAAATTCCTATGGAAGATCTTTTGATAATCATTCAGGGAATGCCTGAGTTCAAGAAGCCTCGGCGTATGAAATCCAAAATCAAGTATCGGCACGAGCAACTTTTTTGCAAGTATCATAAAGATATTGGTCATCTAGCAGAAGATTGCATAGCTCTCAGGGAATTGGCTAATCAACTTGTAAGAGCTGGAAAGCTGCAAGGATATGTTATTTAGTAACTCTCTAAGGCAATCTTCCATTTCTTGCTCAATAATTCAAGCAGTGATTCCTCTTTCTTTCTATAAAGAAAAGTGCTTATGTTCAGAATAGTACATAACATCTCCTTCACAATCGGTATTAATGAGGCATGATAAAACTACAGATTTATATCCTTTGTCACTTCCTTAACATCATGCAAATGTTACTTTTTCATTTGAAGCTTGTTTTTAGCTTTACTCTTTATGCCAATTTGCATGCATGTAGGGGCAAGAGCCCCTTTCGAATTCTTAAGCCCTCCACATCCCGCTTGACTTCAGTCGCAGATGTGTAGTGGGTTTTCCGCTTGGCCTTCAGTCGCAGACATTGCGTACCCGTCACGCATGACTTCAGTCACAGACAGGCATTACGTACTTGTCCCGCTTGACCTTCGTCGCAGACATTGCGTACTTGTCCTGCTTGACTTCAGTCGCAGACGTTGCGTACTTGTTCCGCTTGACATCGGTTATGGATTTTAAGAATTTCGATCCCGCTTATGTGTTCTTTGTGTGGAAAGCAATGCCACACGCACCTGCCCACATTGACACATAAGTGCATGTCTTCACCTATTTTTGCAGGACAACACGCGCCTATCCGCTATCTCGTAGTTTTACTAAGCGGCCTGTGCAGGTTGTATAATTAATTACACAAGCCGCCCGGTTTCATATTCCGGCTTAAGTTTTTTTAACTTTCCTGTTCCTACCTGCCGGATTATCATTAATATATTTGGGAACTCGGCCGACTTACGTCCGCCTATCCGCTATTCAGTATCTTATTTGGCTCAAATATATCAATTGCCGGTTTGTTATTCATATGGAAAGGAAGTCGCCCGACCTGCGTCTGGCACTTAATTCCTGGCTTTGATCTGCCGACTTATGTTATTAATTATATTAGCTAATCAGCGAACTGTCGTTTCAACAATTCCCGGCTTCCATATGCCTATATCGGCCTGTATTATCGGAAGCCGAAGCTTGTTTCTCTATTCTTGTTCCTTTAATCAAATGGGCAATTCGTTTCAGAGTTCGCTCAAGCCGCAATCTAATATTTCAATGTTATGGATGTCTGCCGACTCCGATAAGTGGCCGCGCGGCTTAGCGGTCACGGTTTATGTATGAGCAAGCCGCGGCAATTCAGCTCTTCCAGCAGATAACGTTGAATAATTCATCAAGGAAAATTGCGGTTTAAGTTATTAGCCGCTCGGCTTATCGTCGACGTGCACTCCGGTATAAACCACAGGAAAATATCTCTCTCTTGCGGATAGCTTTGTTGAAGTCGCAGTGCAAACTCAGTCGGTTTACATACTTATATTTTAAATCGGAAGCTAAACTGAGACCGCGCGGACTTAGTCAAGTAAGAAAAGTGAGATGTAAAAAAAAGAAAGGTAAAATTGCCTTCATTTCTATTTCATTAAGTATTACAAAATATTAATCGCGCGGTTACAAAAACAATACCGCCGATATCCAAAAGTTCAAAATACAAAAACAAGTTATAGATTTTCTAATCGCCCGGTTTGAGCTTCTTAGTCGCAGGAGAATCCAAATCACTGCCATCGCCAATGTCGACGGATGATAGAGAGTATCTGCTGCTAGTTGCGGAGCTCGCTGAACCGCCAGAAGTTGTCGAGTCTGGCCGCGCGGTCTCCGATTCTTGGCCGCCGGACTCAGGCGATGTGCGTGGACTCCGGCTTCCCTGGCCGACCTCTTCCACGGCGTCTCCGACCACCTCGCCGACTTCTTCCCCGACCTTGGCCTTGCCCTTGATCGACCTATAGACGTCGGCCACCTGCTCTTTCAGGGAGGGGTAGATGTCGGCACATGTAAAGTCGGTGAAGCCGGTGGCCAAGCCGCCAAGGTCCCGGAGGCGGTTAAGCGCTCCATCAATCCCTTGGACGAGTTGGGGGAAGACTTGGTCTTGGAAGATGGGATTGGCCGGGTTATACATTTCCTGCAAAGCAAAAGTAAAGGTAAGGTCGCGCGGTTACATAATGCTAACCGCACGAGTATTGGTAATGACTTACCGCCTCCTTTTCCTTAAGCCGCGTGTTCTCTTCTTGTTGTTCGCCTAACTGTGTCTTCAGGCCGCTGTTCTCCTTCATCAGTTGCTTGTAGGCAAGGCCCATGAAGTGACTTGCCACGAAGCTCCTCGCCCCGACCTGCGCGGCTAGCGGCGGCAGGTCGTCTGGTGGAACTCGCTGCATCGCCTTCAAGTTGCGCTTGCCGTACAGCGTGCCGCCAACCGCGCTCGCGTGGCGGCTTACTTCTTCTGCTCCCCAGTAAGGGAGGGCGGTGGAGATCGTCACCGACTTACCGTCCGGACTCCACCGCAAGGCCGGATCGCCGTGGACATCCTTCAAGCTGCTGCCGGTTCCTTGCAGAATGAACTCTCCAGAGGAGTCCGACTCCTCCTCCTCCGCAGCTCGCGCCGGCTTGGCCCGCTTCGCTCTCTTTTCTCTTTGAGTGAGGGTCAAGCCGCCAGGAGTCTGCGGCTTGTTCAGCGGGACCGCCACAGCAGCTGCAAAGATAAAGGCAAAGTTAGTTTCCAGTCCGTGCGGCTAAGATATAAGGTCGGCCGGCTTGGAGCTTACAATCTTCCGCCTCTATTCCCACTAGCGACGGCAACAGCGGGATGTAGTGGTTTACATCAAGCCGCTCGCCTTTGAAGAAGTCGTAGATCTCCTTCTCGACGCCGTCCAAGCCGCTGCTGCCAAAGGCGGCTTCTTCGCGGATTTGGGGGTCGACTGGCAGCAACCCCAGGTTTCCCTCAAAGATGAGAAACCGCTCCGGCCAGTTCGCGATCTTGTTGGCCAAGTTGACTATCTTCAGCCCTCTGCAGCCGAAGTAGAGGTGCCCCCGGAAGATCTTTGTCCCGGAGTCCGGGATAGACCGCACCGAGAAGCATTCTCTGAAGAGCCTCATAGAGAAGCGGACTCTTTCCGACCTGAGGTAGGAGATGAAGCTGTATATGACGGCTATCGAGTTTGGGGGAAGTTGTCCGGGCACAACCCCGTAGTGGTCGAAGACCGCTACGGCCTCTAGCATGACCGGGAAGCTGAAGCCGCAGTCAAAGTGGTCGATGGGGACCGCGATCTGATTTGCATTGGAGGAGTTGATCCGCTCATCCTGTCGGGGAAGCCGCGCGATCAGCGGACTTCCTTGCATGTGTTTCTCGACAAAGTCATCCAGCTTGGCTTTTGTAAGCCGGCATTCTTTGTGGTCAGCTGAGTGGAAAGCGGAGGCCGCATCTGTCCTAACCGCAGTGGCCTTGTCAGACTGCAACGACTTGGACTTAGCCCGCATCCTTCTTGATTTGTGATGAAATCTACGGGATCTGCTCTATTTATAGAAAATCCGTCAAGCTACAGTGCCCAACGTCAAATCGCGGCTAGTCGTCACGCCGCGCGGCCTAAGTCCGCTGGAAGTGCAGATTAGCTTAGAGACCAAGCCGCCGTTTAGCCCATCAGTCCGCACGGCTATTTCCCTGCACTTGGAAAAATTCTATGGCGAATCATGTGGATATCAAGTATTCAAGACGGCGTTCTGTTCGCCAGACCGCGCGGCTACTTTCCAAAACTTTAGATTTCTCAGAACAAAGCAGCAGACATGTGGATTATAGATTCAAGCCGCATAAGCCGCATTCAGTTCGCAGCATAATAAAATACAACAGTTTACAGCAATCAAATTGTCCAACATCCAGAGAAAAAATATATATTACAACATAATATACGAATGTCCGCGCGGATTGGTTCTCTCAAGTCGCTCAGGATCGTTTGTCGTCTTCCGGCCTATCTCTTCCTATGTGTGCGACCTGCTTACCGGTCTGCACAATCGCAACGTACACCTGGCTAACCAGATTGTGAAGCGCATGCAGTGACCGATGAACTCGCGCAGCGTCGCGCTCTACTCTCGCAAACGGTATCATGGGGATCGCCTGAACCCCCAGACCGCTTGGAACTGCGACCTGGTTAGGCGTCGCGGCCACCGGCGAATGCGAAGTCTCGCCAGAGGCCGGGCGGCTAGTACCCGACAACTCTGCAGGAGTTGGTAGTGCAGGCCGCTGTTCTCCTGCCGGTCTCCGCCAGCAGGTCTTGGTTCTCGCCGCCTTCAGCATGAGGGATCTCTTCTCTGTCTCCTTCCAGCCGCGCGGCCATCAACAAATACTTCTCCATCCTTTCCTGCTCCAAGGCGACCTGCATCTCAGCAATCTTCGCCTCAGCGGCTTCCATCGCGATCTGCAGTCTGGGGGTCTCTTCGTTCATCGCAGTCTGCAGCCTGGCCGTTTCTTCTTCCATCACGGTCTGGAGCCTAGCAGTCTCTTGTTCCATCGCGGTCTTCGACCTCGCGGTCTCCAGCTCAAGCGCAGTTTGCAACCTTGTGGTCTCTTGCTACAGGGTGGTTTGCAACTCTTGGATCCTTTTTTCCGCGGCCACCTGGGCAACCCGCTTTTCTTCGTCCTTCATCCGCAGAGTTTCGGTGGCCGCATTCAAAGCCGCCTGCAGCGAGCCGACCTCCTTCTGGAAGCCGGCCATCTCCTTCTGGCGAACACTTGGCGGAGGCAGCATAGATATAAACGAGGTTAAGTCGCCCAGTTTCATCGCGGTCTCCGGTACACCTGCAGAAGAAAAACCGCAGTCAGGTTCAGCCGGATTGTTGCGACCTTCTAGTAAGGAAATCGGTAGGATAAGACCGCCGGTTTGATGTTTATCTCCTCCAGAGGCCGCGGTATGGATTTTAATCACTGGCCGCCTGAGCCGCTCAGGATCTATCCTCTTCAGCTTTTCTTTCCATAGCCGCTCGGTTTCCTTAGCTCGGCTTTTCAGTTGAGCCGTGCTCAGGAAAAAGCTGGCCGGCGGATTTAATATAATATTCGCCCCCTTCTTCCTTGACCGCGACTTGTAGAATTTAATAATTCGCCTACCATCCCGGTGTTTACCTTGCAGCAATGGAAGTGCGGTCACCACCGGCTTATTGGCGATCAGTTTCTTCATCTCCTCCATCTTCTCGCGAAGCTTCAGTTTCTCGGCTCCTTCAGAAGCCGCGGAAGCCGGTTCGCCAGGCTTCTCCCCGATAACCTGGATGTCGGGGCGGTCAACCTCCTCAGAGGCCGCTGGTGTCGACAATAGCGCATCTTGCTACTGGAGAGTCTCCATGCCCTTTAGGAGCTCGCTCAGCGAATCGCTAACCGCAGGTGTACCCTCCAGTTCGCTCGGTTTGTAATCCGGTGTGGGCGGGTTCTCGGGTACCTCCTTCTCGTGCGGCCTATGTTGCAGACTGTCCGCGCCGGTCTTTTCAGAAATATTCTGGTTTCTGGCGTGCAGCTTCCTCATTTTCCTCTTCATCCTTTCTTCGAGGGTTTCGCTCCTTTCTTTCCGCCGTTTCAGGGAGCCGAACACCTTTTCAATCCGCTTGCGCTGTTCAACCAAAGTCCGCTCGGGTTCCTGCGCCTTCTCCGGCTCGTTGTCATCCACAACGATTAAGTCGACCTTGCCCGGCAATTCGGACGGTTTCCCAGATTCAACACTCTTCTCCTCCGTCCCACCGATTTTTAGGAGTGGTTCTCCTGATGGAGAGAAAGTCAGGTCGAAAGATTTGGCAATTCCGGTTTGCAGTGGAGCAGCCTTCGAAACCGCATTGGGATCTACTGCGGCCTGCGATGGTCCGCTGACGATCTCTGTCGGCCTCTTTTCAGCTCCAGAAGCCGCTGATGTCTCCGGCTTCCCAGTCTTCTTGGCAGTCTGACGGGCAGAATCATTCGAGTTCTCGCTCCGGCTCTGCTTCGTTTCTGGCGGTTTCTTGTTGCGGGCTAACATTGATGACATTACATCCATCTTCAGAGAAATCGTGCCGACTTGCAAAATTCTCACCGCAAGTGGCGAGTAACGACCCGTGGCTTGGCAGGAATCCTGAGGAATGTCAAGGGTCAGGGGATTTTATAGACGACGATGAAGCAGTCGCGGTCTCCGGCTTAGTTATACATTTTCGAAGTTTTTTGGAAACTTAAAAATGTGCGGGGATTATGATAAGCCCGGAATCCGCGACCTGCCCACGCAATTTTCCAGACCGGGCGGCCTGCCTACTCAAGCCGCCAAGCCTCCCAAGCCGGGTGGTCTCCATGTCAGGCCGCTGCCAACGCCGACCCTGCTCAGCGACAAGGCCCAAGGACCCAGCCGTCACCTCGCCAGGAGGAATCCGCCAGGCCGCGCGGCTTCCCTCCTTTCTTGTTTCTTTCTCTTTTGCTTCCCCTCACCTCTGCCCGGTTCTCCTGTACCCCGGGCAGCCGGTAACTTTAGCCCTGCCCGTTTGGGCAGGCCCCCGAGCCTATAAATAGGGGGTGGGTGCACTCCCCAAGACACGATGATTGGGATCCAGTAGCTCGCCTGTTAAGAGGTGCGGTCTCAAGTCTAGTGTATTGCGGCTTGTAGTCCGGCCGGCTTCCTCTTTTACTCGTTGTAACTGTTTCTCATTTTTAAGTAAAGGAAAGCCCGCCGCAAGAGTGGCATTTAAGCCGCGGCGGGCGAACTCTGCTATTGCCACTGCCAGCGGCCCCCTTTTCCGGTCCTTTAGCCGCGACCGCTAGTAACCGATTGGTCGACAGTCTTCTCCTTTCCTCCCCTATTCCCCGGTGTTCGAACCGTTAGCTGGTGGTGCCCGACTCCCTGTCTGTTTTCGTGCATCAACAGGTTAAGTGATCAAAAGATCATTCTGACAGGATATAGGAAGAGAAATGTCTATTGTCTAGACATTATGTGTGAGAATATTGTTTCTCCTACTTGTCTTGTAGCTGATGAGAAAGTCTCACATTGTGTTAAATGGCACAAGTGGCTGGCTCATCTTAACTATAAGACAATTGGCCAACTCTTTAGTAAAGAGTTAGTGAGGAATGGTCCTCAGGTTAAGTATATAAAGGTTAGGATATGCTCAGCTTGTCAAAAGGGCAAGCAGACAAAATCCACCTTTCATAGACTTGAGAACAAAGATGATGTGAGGTGTCTATACCTCTTGCATATGGATCTTTTTGGTCCTATGCCAGTTCACAGCCTAGGTAGGAAGGTCTACACATTTGTGGTAGTTGATGACTACTCAAGGTATTCCTGGGTGTTCTTCCTAATGCAAAAATCTGAAACACCAAGCATCTTATATAGTTTTGTTAAACAAATTCAGAATGAATTGAACAGTACAGTGGTCAAAATCAGAAGTGACCATGGTACTGAATTTCAGTATGAAAGTATGACAAAACTGTGTGAAGAGTTTGGAATTTTTCAAGAATTTTCCTCACCAAGAACAACTCAGCAAAATGCCATTGCTGAAAGGAAAAATAGAACCTTGATAGAGGCTGGTAAAACCCTATTGAGTGACACTTCTCTCCCAGAATATTTCTGGGCTGAGGCAGTCAATACTGCATATCATGTAATCAATAGGGCTACTATCACCAAGAGCCACAAGAAGACCCCCTATGAGATTGTGAAGGGCAGAAGACCAAATCTATCCTATTTCAGGATCTTTGGTTGCAAGTGCTATATCTTTAACAATGGTAAGTCTTATCTAACCAAGTTTGCTGCCAAATCCCAAGAGGGAATCTTTGTTGGGTACAGCAACAACAGTAATGCTTATAGGGTCTACAACTTGATTACTCAAGTTGTAGAAGAGTCAGTTCATGTAGTTTTTGATGAAGCTAGACTCATTAACAATGAATTGCCTAGAAGTGTTTGCAGCTCCACAGGTGTAACTGAGAAGATGGACAAGCTTACTATTGCAGAAGGTTCTACTGTAAGTCAGCAAGTAGAAGAAGGTGGCTGCTGTCCAGGGGGAGTATAAGATACTCTTGAAGCTGAAGGGGATCAAGAAGTGCAGCTAAATGAAGAGAATGAAGGTGTACAACCTGAAGACAGGCTGCCTCCAGCAAATAGGCATTTAAAAGATCATCCAGCCAATCAAATTATTAGAGATCTCAGTCAAGGGGTACAAGCAAGGAGCAGGAATCTAAGTTCAGTTCTCTACTCCATCTTTCTATCCCAAGTAGAGCCAAAGAAATTTGAAGAAGCAATCCTAGACCCTCATTGGATTGAGGCCATGCAAGAGGAGTTGAACCAGTTCAAAAGATGCAAGGTCTGGGAGCTAGTTCCTAAACCAAAAGACCACAACATTATTGGAACTAAGTGGATCTTTATGAACAAGTTGGATGAGAATGGAATTATTATAAAGAATAAAGCTAGACTAGTTGCTAAAGTATATAAGCAGGAAGAAGGTATTAATTTTGATCAAACCTTTGCTCCAGTAGCAAGACTGGAAGCAATAAGGATGTTCCTTGCCTATGCAACTTATTAAGGATTTAAGGTATATCAAATAGATATTAAGTCAGCTTTTCTGAATGGAAACCTGAAGGAAGAAGTCTATGTAGAGCAGCCATCAGGTTTTGTAGATTCTCTTAAACCTGAGTATGTTTATAGACTTAGGAAGGCTTTGTATGGGTTAAAACAAGCCCCTAGGGCTTGGTATGAAACCCTGTCTAGTTTCCTTATTAAGAACAAATTCTTAAGGGGGAAAATAGAGAAGACTCTATTCCTTAGGAAATCCAGATATAAGATTATCTTAGTCCAAATATATGTAGATGACATCATATTTGGGTCTACAGAAAGTTGTCTTTGCAGAAAGTTTGCAAAACTAATGCAAGGACAGTTTGAAATGAGCAGTATGGCGGAACTTAAGTTCTTCTTGGGTCTCTAAGTTAGACAGACTGAGGATGGTTTATCCATATGCCAGTCTAAGTTCACCCTAGAATTGATAAGGAAGTATGGTATGGATTCATCCACTACCATGAAAACTCCTATAGGATCAACAATGTCTCTAAGTAAAGATGATACAGGGAAACCTGTAAATGAAACTTTGTATAGAGGGATTGTTTGCTCCCTACTTTATTTGACTGCTAGTAGACCAGATATCATGTACGCTACATGTGTCTGTGCTAGGTACCAAGCTTGTCCTAAAGAATCTCATTTGACAGCAGTCAAAATAATTTTGAGATATCTTAAGGGCACTCCTTATCTAGGCCTTTGGTACCCTAGGAATGGAGATTTTGAACTGACAGGTTATTCAGATGCAGATTTTGCAGGCTGCAAGGAAGATAGAAAGAGTACCACAGGAACCTATCAATTTCTAGGAGGAAGGCTGGTGTCTTGGAGTAGCAAGAAGCAGACCAGTGTGGTTATCTCCACAACTGAGTCAGAGTATGTTGCTGCAGGAAGCTGCTGTGCACAACTACTATGGATACAACACCAGCTAGAATATTATGGTATTCAAGTAAGTAGAACACCTTTATTTTGTGATTCTACTAGTGCCATTTCTATTGCAAATAATCCTGTCTCCCATAGTAGGACTAAGCACATAGAAATAAAATACCATTTTCTAAGAGAACATGTAGAAAAAGGAGACATTTCCTTAGAATATATAAATACAGATAATCAGTTAGTTGATATGTATACTAAGCCCTTAGATGGTGTCGACACACAGAGTTGTCTGTGTCGACACATAAAAGTGGTGTCGACATTTCAGAGAAATGGTGTCGACATATCTAGGAAGTCTGTGTCGACACTTCTGAGAATTTGTGTCGACACATACAGTGTAGGTGTCGACACATCCAGGGTGGTGTCGATACTTAGGATTTACACAGAATTAGTCTAGTAGAGTCTCGACTAAGTGTCGAGCTGAGATATATAAGTGTCGACACATATATTTTGTCGACTATATTTGTGTCGACACATAGTTGTCGAGACATTATAAGTAAGTGTCGACACTTTTCAACAGTGTCGACACAATTCAAGTATGTTAACGCGCCTTTTCACCTTCGATTCTAGAAAGGTATAAATAGGTTTTCCCCAGTGTTTGTCGACACGCTCACCTTAGTCTTGAGACCAAACTTGTGTGTCGACATCTCTCTTCTCTAAATTCAAAATTTCTTCAAACCCTAATTGCGCCCAAGCTAGAAGAGAACATTACTGTAGGATATGAGCTCGTGTGATACGCCTTTGATGACGCGGAACCCGAAATGAAAGGTGTGGTAACCCTAATTGCCGAGACTGGATTGGAATACCTTATATCAGAACCAATCAAGATCTGGAAGAAGGAGGTCCTTGAATTTTTGAGTGTAGCTTCACTTGACGACTCTGGACTCAAGATTAAGTCCCGAGTTCATGGAACCAAAGTCATGGTCACACAGAAAAGTCTAAGGAAGGTACTTCAACTACCAAGAACAAAAGAGGAAGAAGATGTATCTGCTTATAAGACTAGAGAGGGATTGAGATGGTGTGGACTAGATTCAAACCTGAAAATTGGATCAGTTTTCAATAGAAAAGGGATGAACATCCAAAGAAAGTTTCTGTCTGAAATAGTTGGCAAGGTCATCCTGAGCAAGCCTGGAGGACATGACAGAATTTCAGCTCATATGTTCAGTTTGATGACAAGGATTATCTTCAAACTTAAGACTGACTAGTCAGTAGTTCTGTTTGATAAGATAAAAGAGAGCCTGAAGAAGCCCAATCTGGGTAGAATTCTGAGTACATACCTAGCTGGAAGTATTCCTGATGTGATGAACCAAGATGCAGGTTCCAAGATAAACCACATGAGGAGAATGGATTTGAGAATTTTCTCTAGGTGGGATAGAGTATTGACAAAAGAAATGTCAACTCCAGTAAAGGACACACCTTAGAAGAAGAAGAAGAAGACAGCCATTGTGGCTCAAGAATCATCCAGCAGCTCTGAAGAGCAAGTGGTCTTTCCTCCTGATGATGAAGAGACTGGAAATGTTGGCCAGTCTATAGCAAGACAAGAAGATGCACAGAGGCAGGGGGAGCTACCCTCAGCTAGCCCAATTCACCTAGATCCACTCCACGGGGAGACTCTACATGAGGAAGAGCCAACTCCACTAGAGAGTGAAAGGGCTACTCAAACCATACTAGAGGTAATCACTGAAATTAATCAATTAGATTTCACTATTAAGGATAAAGTTTTGACTGATTCATTACCTGATATTCATCAGCAAACACAGATACAACCTCAACCCCAAGATGTTGTCATGGAGGATACATCTGTTGCTGATAAAGTGGTTGATGAGATCAGAGATTCTCCAGCCCTTCCTCAACAGGAATTTACATTAGAAGAGCTATTCCCTGATCTTGTACAGACAGACCTTGTGAGAGAAATAGCTGCTATTGAGGGGGAGAAGGCCCATATTGAGGGGGAGCATGTGGAGATTGTAGAGGAAACTGCAAGCAAGGAGACTGAGGAGCCAAGAGATGCTGAAGGGCTAACAAGGACTGAGAAGGATTCATATCCTAGTCCTAAGGAAAGAGTAGACATAGTCAGCACATCTGCTTCAAAGGATGAAGAGGCAGTTAGGGCCAAGAAGAGGAAGTTCAAGGTCTTTAAGAGAAGAAGCCAGAACTATAAGAAATCCATACAGACAATTGCTCCACAGCCTGCCACCACTACTGATTATAGTTCTCTGATGGTAGCATTGCAAATCAAGCTAGATGAGCAAAGACAAGCTCTAGAAAAATATGTGGATGAATGGCATAAATCACTATAATTTGATCTGGCACAAGACATCAAATCAATCAGATTTGAAGTGAATCTCAACAAGAAAGAAATGACTGATTGTTTCCATAAAGGAGGCAATACAGTAGTCTATCTGGCTACACATCAAGAGAAAATAAAGACAAAACTTGATGACCTAGCAGTAAAGCAAGGATATGTTCTAGAAAATCAAATACGAATGAATGAAAACTTGACTGTTTCTCATAATGCCATAGTCACTGAAATGAAGAATATAGCTACTGCCCAGACTGCACACAGTGCTGCTGCCAAAGCTGAGTTTGATAAGCAACTCCAAGAAAGCCTACTTGCAGTTCACACTGCTATTGCAGATTCTCAAAGGGTTATTACTGACAGGCTACAAAAGTTAAAACCTTTCTATAAAGATGGAGTCAACTATTTGAATGCACAGATAAGATTTCAAATGGATGATCTGAGGGATCACATAGAGAGAGAAGTCATAAAGGGGGAGACGGTATTATTTAAGGCAGGCTCTGATCATGCCAAATGGATTTCCAATTCCATCAGAGCCACCCTTGGATATCCACCTTTATGTGATGATGATAATGTGGCAGAGTCTGGAATCAATCCTGCATACTTTGGAGGAGAGCAAGCTGAATTAGCTCAAGTGATATATCCTCCTGCAGATTTTGATATGATACATCAGGAGGTACAGTCTATGTATAGTCCTCCTGAGTGTAATCAGAATATCATTCTTGAGAAAGTTGTCCAACCTATGACAGAGGCAATCTTAAAAGAGCAAGAGACTTTGTTAAAAGAATAAGAGACCCAATTATCTAAGAAAAGGTTCAGAGAACAAGCTGAATTAAGGCCAGATTTTGAACAATGGAGCCCCACATCCAGGAATATCATCCTGACTGCTTGGAAGGCTGCTAAGGACAATGTCCTGGATAGAGGCAAGTGGTATTCTGACCCGGAGTTGAGAAAACATGAGAATAGGCAAGAGGCCATAGTACAATATAGAAGAAAGGCTAAACTGGGAAAGCTACCTCCTAATGCACAGGAGCCTAGCAAGTATTTCCCTAAGCCTTATCACTATTTTGAAAGGCAAAAGATAAAGGCTGAAGAGCTGAAAAAGAAAGATCTCAAAGGGAAGAAGACTGCTGCTGCTGATGACAATGAAGCTCCAGTTCAAGCAAAGATTCAATCTGGAAAGGGGATTGTAATCAAGCAACCAGAGCAGCCATAGGATAGCATTTTCTTAAACAAATTCAGAATGCACAGATAAAATTTTTTCTCCGGGCGATCTTGTCCTTCTTTATAATTCACGTCTTAAGCTTTTTCCGGGTAAACTAAAATCTAGATGGTCCGGTCCCTTCTTAGTTGAAGAAGTCTTTCCATATGGGACCGTACTCGTCTCCCACCCGGAAAGATGTTCGTTTAAAGTAAACGGTCATCGGCTTAAGTTATACATAGCGGGTGACCCAGTGATCGAGCATTACGAAACCATAACCCTCCTCGATCTATAACTCCGTCAAAATAGTCAAGCTACACGACTATAAACAAGGCGCTCCTGGGAGGCACCCCTCGTTTATCTTTTTCGCACTTTCCTTATTTTCTTTGCTGCTTTTTCTAATAAATGCAGGGTTTCTAATGGACTTCCCCGAACGCGCATCAGAGACGTTTCTACCCCCCCCCCCCTCTCTTTACTTTTGTACATATAACATTTTATTTAATTTTTGTTCCGCATACTTACGTTACAACATTGGGGACAATGTTGTACTTAAGTATGAGGTATTTTCGTGTTTTACTTTCTGCACTTCTATTTTCTGCATTTCAAAAAAAAATATATATATATAACAACAAAACAAAAAATCTTAAAATGAAAAAAAAAACACAAAAAAATTAATTAAAATGAAAAATCCAATTTTTTTTCATTTTCTTTCTCTTTCTTTTTTCCAAAAACTCCAAAAAAAAAATATAAAACAAAAGTTCCAAAAATATTTAGTTTCACTTTGTAAATATTCTTTTTTCTTTGTAAATATTTTTATGTAAATAATCTTCTCTCTCCCCTTCCTTTCCCCTCTTATTCTTGTAAATAACTTTTCTTTTTCTCCCAATCTTTGTAAATAGAATGAAATTTTCTTAAAAAATACAAAAAAACTTTTATGTATATATTAAAGACATAAACTTAAAAAACAAAAAAAACAATAGTTCAAACAATTCAAAAAAATGAGAAAAACAAAAAAAAAATACAAAAAAAGATAATAAATGAAAAACAAAAAAAAGATGATAAAACTATAAAAAATGTTTTGAAACAAATAAATCAAATATTTCATTCTTAACTTTCCTGCTATCCAAAAATTCTGTTTTGAGTTTATTTATATGTGAATTTAATTAATTCTTTGTTCACTACCCGTTTGTTAATTATTGATTGAAAAATTTAAATAGCCGGGGTAAAGTTTTAAAGAATTAATTATGCTTTGTTAAAAATAGCGAACTCGTTTTAGGCACTACTTCTAACTTTTCACTGATAGGAGCACGTGTATTATGTTAGGAAATAACGACTATAGAATTCAATTATAGTTACTCTTAGCTTTCTGAAAAATTGGAAAGTACAATTTATTAAGGTTGCTCTCAAATATTTTTGGGATTAAAAATCTAGTTTTCTTTTCTCCCCTTACTTATCATGACCTCCTTGGCATGATAAAATTGTTATCCTTAAAAGATCCTATGTTAATGGGAATAAGATTTCGTTCCGTAAACATACGCACCCAATAATTTAAAAAGATTATTGTTGGGTACATTGGAATATATATACCTGATTTGAAGAAGCCTCACCCTACTCAATGATATACATCAAGATGTATTTGATGTGCTTTGAGTTTATTTGTGCAGGTTAATTAATTGCAAGGAAAGCAAAAAAAGTTTCTAAGTCCATGTGTCGACACCTAGAATAAAAGTGTCGACACTTAAGGAGGCTTGTGTCGACACCTAGAGAAGCTGTGTCGACACTTGGAGTAATTGTGTCGACACGAGGAAGGCAGAGTCGACACCAGAGGAAAAGTGTCGACACATACAGGTTGTGTCGACACACAATAAAGAATTGTCTACATAATCAGTGTCGACATTTAGAAGCAGTGTCGACACCCAGAGAAACTTTGTCGACAGCAAATGTGTCGACACTAGGAGGATGTGTCGACACTCAGCAAAACTTCAACAAAGTTCAAGTACATGTGTCGACACTAGGAGGCTGTGTCGACACTCAGCAAAACATCAACAAAGTTCAAGTACATGTGTCGACACTAGGAGGCTGTGTCGACAATCAGCAAAACATCAACAAAGTTCAAGTACATGTGTTGACACTAAGAGGCTATGTCGACACTCAGAAAACTTCAACAAAGTTTAAGTACAAGTGTCGACATAAAGAAGATGTGTCGACACTCAGCAAAGTCTCCACACATGAAGAATGTGTCGACACAAAGGAGATGTGTCGACACTCAGCAAAAGTTTCAACACAGAAGGCATGTGTTGACACAAATAAGATGTGTCGACACTTAGCAAGTTTCAACACAAGAAGATGTGTCGACACAAAGGAGTTGTGTCGACACTTAGCAGAAATCAACTAAGTATTGAAGAAGAAGGACTTGTGTCGACTCACAGGATCAGTGTCGACACATTCTGAAGAAGCAGTGTCGAGAAGCTGTTACAACAACACAAGGAGTTGTGTCGACACCATAAAGGCTAGTGTCGACACTTAGTCTATTTGTGTCGACACATAAATACTATCTGTCTCGACACTTTCAGACAGTGACAGAGATTTCAAGAAGTGACTGGATGACTTGATAGCTGCCATTTTAACCGGTCAACTGCTACTGTCAGAGCTGTCAGAAGATTATTAGAAACCGGATCAGCCGATCACCATGAAGAAAGCTAATATAAAGGCTTATTTCTTCAACAGAAAGGCAATCAATAAATCGATCAATGAAGTGAAAAATTACACAACAAGAAGTAGACCTTCAAGAGAAGATCTAAGAAGTTGGAGAGAGAGAGCTCCTTCTAAGAAGACCAGCTGTTGAACCAGGCTGATAAGGAAGATTCAGATTGAAATCAGAATCTCAAGTCAGCAGTTGATTGAAGATCATCTGCATAGAGATACAACCCTACTGTGTTCTAATTCAAGAAGCTTTGAAGAAAGCCAAGGGAGTTTGATCTCAGCTAAGTTCTTTCAAGAACTCATCAAGAAGCCAGTCAACCCATCTCTCTCATTCAGAGTTGTGGTTATACACTTTGTATTTTCTAATTTCTGTAGGATCTTGTATAGATCTGAGTTGTAAGCCTATTTTATAAAGGCTGAGTGTAGGAGACAGTGTGCTCTGAGTGTAGGTCTTGTTGAAGACTGAGGTAGGGCCTAGTACCTGAGTTGTAGGAGACTTTGTTCTCTGAGTGTAAGTCTTGGTGAAGACTGAGTGGTATGGCTTTTGTGCCTGAGTTGTAGGAGTGAGATCACTCTGAGTTGTAGGGACCTGTTTGGGGTTCTGAGTTGTAAGATCTGTGGATCTGAGGAGAAGTGAAGAAGTTAGGCCGAATTTAGTACACTACTAGATAGGCGAAGGGGGAAAGTCGATGTACCCAAACCTTGGGGAACCACTATAAATCCTATGTGCTCTCTGTGATTGTATGCTTGTATGGTTGTTGTGTTGTGATACTTGTAGAATTGCAATTACTGTACTATATTTCTGCCTTTAAAGTTTAAAAAGATATAGGTCACCTATTCACCCCCCCCCCCCACCTCTAGGTGATTAGGCACTGTTTCTTTCAATTATATGTTGTGGAGTAAGAGGATAAAATTCATTACTCCTACACATATACGTTGTGTTAATTTTATTCTTATGAAGTTAAAAAACAAAAATCGTATTAGGAAAATAAGATTTCATTTTCCTAATAATCCAAAAGAAAAAAATGGAGTTTCGAGAAAAAATTACTTCACCTCAAAATCAAAACCCACTTCATAAACCCACTACCCCCTTATAAACCCACTACCCCCTTATTTCCAGTAAATTGTATTATTTCCAAACTATTTTCCTTAATCTAACCATTACACATATTGCCTTCTATTTGATTACATCAAGAAGTCTTTTGGACAAAACTTTTGCGCTATTTAAATCATCTACATAATTTTAGGACTTAACTCTTACACCCCGTATATTTATTTAGATCTCTCTTATAATTCATTAGGCGGTAGCTAAACATAGAATTTTTTCCTATTCCTTATAAGTTCACCTCAAATTTTGCTCTGGAATAATAAAATCTTAAGTATGGGGGTATTTGATGAATTTCAAATATACGTGTTTTTGTGCACATTAATTTAATCATTTTCATTTATTTTTGTCATTTTACTTATTTTTGTTCAATAAAATAATCCTAATTTTGTAAATATTTTACTAACTTGTTTTATTTTATTTTTCAGGAAAAAAATTAAAATCTGCAAAAAATTGCCATGTCACACTCGTGACAAATTGGTCACGCCCGTGACTCCGGGCGTGACACGTCAAAAAAAAGCACGTGTCCATTCAGCTCGATGATTTCAGTTCAACGAACGTCGAACCCGCAACATGCCCAGAGTCAGGCCCGTGACCTAGGGCGTGACTCAAACTCTCAGCTCGACGATTTCAACTCGACACTTTCTGCTCGACAATTGTCGAGTGTCGACACCAACCGACACGCCCAACGTCACGCCGTGACCTGGGGCGTGACCATTCCACCTGGCTCGACAAGACCCGTGCGGCGACTTTCGGCGCAACCCGCGCCCAGCTCTGCCTCCCTGACACGCCCAGCGTCACGCCCGTGACCTGGGGAGTGACCTCTGCGTGACCGACACGTGTCCATCCCGAAGTTAACTTTGCCATCAAATCGCCGGCCGCCTTCGCAAACAGTAGTGACACTCCCACCGGCACGCCCGTGTCGGAGGGCGTGTAGTTAGCTCTTTTTTTCCTATAAATTCCCCACTTCTGTAATAACCAAGGGTTCACATTTTTGAGCCACTTTAGTGTGTTTTGTGGGCTGCATCCGTGGATTCCCTTGCTATGTAAGGAGATTTCTCTCCCTTTTCTTTCATGTTTGCTTTAGCTTTGTAATAGTTTTTTTTATCAATAAAAATGTTAGTTTTTCTCTTCTTAAATGGCTTCGGAATGAACTCATGTGCCCACTTTTCTTCTCATTTTATCCTTAGTTTCTCCTTTGTTTTTCTCTTTATGAAAAGTGTGTGTGTGTGTATGAGTGTAACATGTTTAATATTCACGTTTTTAACTTGTCTTCATGGTAGGATTTGTAGTAGATTTCACTTTCAAATTAAATATGGTTTGATAAGTTTCTCTTTTTCATCATGTCCTTTTCTTAAGAGCCTTATGCTTCCATTCTTATATATTCATAAAAGAGTTTTGAAAGTGAATTTTATTTTTTTTTACTTAGTTTTTTTGTAGGATTCCAAAACCTTTTTGTTCTTTTCATTTTCTTTTCACTTTTTTATCACTTTTATGAAATCCTAAGAATGAAAATGTTGAAATTTTAATTTTTAAAGAACTTTGTTTTTTTGATTTGTTTTGAAAAACTTTTGTTCTCTTAAAATTTTATTTTGTTCTTTTTATTTGTTTTTGGTAAAATCTAAGTATCGGGAAGTAGTAGTTTTAATTTTTAGGCAACTTTCATTTTGTGTGCAAAAGTGTGTGTGAGTGTATGAGAATAATCTTTATGCTTTCTTTAATTTATGAAGAGTGTTTGAGTGTAGGTGTTAAATTTTCATACTTTATTTTCATGCTTTATTTTATTGCTTTCTTCAATTATGTAGAGTGCGTGTGTGTAGGAGATAATTTTATTGCTTTCTTTCAATTATGTAGAGTCAGTGTGTTAGTGTTTATTTTCGCCTACTCGATAGGAGTTAAATGGCCGGATTTTGTTTACCACCTACTCATTTGAGTTAAATGACAGGTCTTTTATTTTTCTGTAATTATTTTAGTAGGACTTGTACTTGCATTTACTTCCGCCTACTCGTTAAGAGTTAAATGGCGTGTCCTTTATTTCCCGCCTACTCGTTTGAGTAGGACTTGTAATTTTCCTTTTTTGTAACTTAATTTTTATTTATAATTTGGAGTGTGCGTGAGTTCTTGTTTTAGCTAACTTTTCAGCTTTCTAAATGTTTGTTATTTTTTATGTCCTCTTCTTATAATCATTTAGCGTTTAATTTCGAACTCGCGCCTCATTAAATTATAAAGCCGTCCTCATACCAATATGTGGCTAATCGTTATTAGCCTCGGCATCGAAGAGCTTTGGAACATTTAAAATGATTTGTAATAATTAAAGCTCTTTATTTTCACTTTAATTTAAGGACTTAAGGTTTACCCTGGGTTAACAACGCGTAGGACCACAAATCGTTGTGTGGGCCCTATTTCCGTTATCCATACGCTAGCTAGCTGAGAGGTCGTGCGTATGGACAGATCACCCCTGGGTAAATATAGTTGCGTGCATACCCTCGAGAGAGGACAAGCGTAATTCTACCGGATTGGGTTCCCCACCCAATAGTGGGGTTCTTAGCGTAAAACGGGCGTTAAGCGGAATCCTTCGTCGGACTAACGTTCGGTCGAATAGTCTTACCATTCAGGTGAGCAATATTCCTAGAGATAAGTGAGCTCATATTTGTGGAACCTCCACGGCCAAGTTGCCTTTTATTAATTTGAAAACTAAGTCCTATAATTATTAAAAATTATTTTAGTCTTAATCTGATTCGTTACCGAGCGTTAACCCTTCATCGAATTTTAATAAATCGTTTTTTCACCCTTTTACTTTTTCCGTATTTACTTAATTAAAATCTCCACCTTATTTTCAGTAAAGTAATAGTCCTCCCGGAGGAGTAAGAATAGTCAACACGACCCCGAGAACAATACGACCTCGGTATTCCCCCAAATATCGAGTACTACTTGCGAAAGGTGCACTTGCCTCCTGTAGCATGCCCGCGGCGATCGACTCACCGAACCAACCACTGTAAGAGTCTGTTCACGGGCGCATCAACATGCCCGTGTCCAAGGCCGTGTGACCCTTGTCAGACCCTAGATTGGCCTTAAGATGCTACCAGATCATTTCCGAGCTTTGGGGATTTATAATTCTCCCCCCTTAAATGAATTTCGTCCTAAAATTATGGAATTGAAAGTACTCAAACTTAAACGGTACCTGAGTAGAAGAGCACGGGATACGCCTCAAGCATGGTCTGCTCTCTCTCCCATGAAAGCTCCTCACGACCGTAGTTGTCCCATCGGACTTGGACCATCCTGATGTCTTTGTTACGAAGTCGCTTGACTTCAAAGTCCTCAATGCAAACGAGCTTAACCTCCATCGTCAACCAACTATCAACAGGTACCTGATCGACCTCAATCACTTGTGACGGCTCTTGCACCGCCTTCCGCAACACCGATATATGGAATACGTCATGTAGACCACTCAATTCCACTGATAACTTTAGTCGATAAGCCGCTTCACCAATTCGCTCTAGAATCTCAAATGGTCCAAGGTAATTCGGACTCAGCTTCTTCAAGCATCATACCCGAGAGACACCCTTGAACGGCTTAATTTTCAAATATACCCAGTCACCAACAGCGAACTCAACATTCCTATGCTTAGCATTATATTATTTAGCCATCTATCCTGAGCGATCAGCAATTGTTCTCGTATTGTTTGTACGAAATGGTGCCTTCCACTTCTTGCCATTTGTATAACTTCGACTCACCCGTCTCCAACCAAGACAACGACGTGCGACATTTTTTACCATATAGGGCCTCGAAGGGCTCCATTTGAATACTCGCTTGGTAGATGTTGTTATAAGCAAACTCCACCATGTATAGGTGACCTTCCCGCCGCTTTTCGAAATCCAAGACGCACATGCGAAGCATGTCCTTCATCGTCCTGTTGACCATCTCGATTTGACCATCTGTCTGCGGATGAAAGGCTATGCGGAAACTCAGCTTAGTTCACAACAATTGTTGCACCAACCTCCAGTCATTGGATGGAAGCGCCTATCTCGGTCACTCATGATGCTGCGGGGCACACCATGCAGTCGAACAATATTATCCACATAGAGTTTTGCTAGCTTATCCACAGAATCATCCTTCCTATTCGGATTAAAGTGCGACACTTTCGTCAATCGTTCTACGATCACCCAGATGGAGTCGTTTCCCTTCTGCGACCTTGGCAACCCATGCACAAAATCCATTGAAATATCGTCAAACTTCCACTCCGGGATAGACAAGGTCTTCAAGAAACCTCGAGGCATTTAGCAATCCGCCTTCACAAAGGCGCATGTTTGACACTTCGCCACATAAAGTGTTACGTCCTTTTTAAGTCCTGGCCACCAGAACAACTTTTTCATGTCACAATAAATTTTCATGCTCCGTAGGTGAATCGAGTACTTGGTATGATGAGCCTCATACATCAATTCCTCCCGCATTTTACCGACATTTAGGATGCACAGATGAATGTCCCTCCACAATAGTCCATCAACAACACTAAATTGGGAATTTGACCCATCCAAAGCCTCATCCATGGTTTTCTTCATGTTGCTATCCAAATCCAGAGCCTGCCGAATCCTATCAGCAAGGTCATACTGCACCTCTGTCCAGTTCAACTGTGCTTCGACACTCGTCTGCTTGTCAACACAAGAGATCTCTAATGCCCCCAAATCCTGAATCAAATGGTCGTCATGAACCGACAACCAGTTGGCCTGTGCACGGGCCCTGTGACTCAACACATCCGCCAGCGCATTACCTTTCCCAGGCATATAATGTATTTTGAATGTGTAGTCACCCTGGAACTCCATCCACCTCCGCTGACGCATGTTTATGTCCTTTTGATCCAACAAGTACTTCAGGATCTTGTGATCGGTATAGATATCAACCTTCACAACATACAGGTAATGTCTCCACAACTTCAGAGAAATATCATGGCCACTAACTCCTAGTCATGGACCGGATAATTCCTCTCATGTACCTTTAGCTGACGTGAGCCATAAGCTATTACATTCCCATGTTGTAGTAGAACACAAGCTATGCCACTGCCCGAAGCGTCTATGTAAATCTCAAATCCTTCGGTCCAACTCGGTGAACATAGAATACGCGTCGTGGTCAACCGACTTTTCAGTTCTTCGAAAGCTTGCGCGCACTCCAGCGACCACACAAACTTTTGATCTTTCCACGTCAAAGTCGTGATGGGTAACGCTATCCGCAAGAAGTTCTCTACGAAACGCCTATAATAGCCAACAAGTTCAAGGAAACTACATACTTCTTCCACTGTAGATAACACATAACACTCCTGTATCGCAGCTATCTTCATCGGATTTACAGCAATCTTTTCACCACTAACTATATGACGAAGGAATGTTACCGAGGATAACCAGAACTCGCATTTGGAGAATTTGGCACAAAGTTGATTCCTGCTCAATGTCTCCAACACCATATGCAAATGCTTGAAATGGTACTCCTCGGACTGTGATTACACCAATATATCGTCGATATAGACTATCACGAAGTGGTCCAGGTACTCTCTGAATGTTTTGTTCATCAAATTCATAAATATGGATGGTGCATTAATCAGTCCGAACGGCATGACAGTGAACTCATAATACCCATACCGTGTGCTGATAGCTATCTTGGGGATGTCACTTTCCCTTATCCGCAGCTGATAGTATCCGGATTTCAGATCCAACTTTGAGTACACAGTCGACCGCACCAGCTGGTCGAACAGATAATTTATCCTTGGGATTGAATACTTATTTTTCTCCGTTAGCTTATTCAACTCCCGGTAATCAATACAAAGTCATAAACTTCTGTCCTTCTTCTTAACAAAGAGTACCGACACCCTCCAAGGAGATGAACTGGGACGCACATAACCTTGCTCCAACTGCTCCTGAAGCTGTACTTTTTTATTCAGCCATCTCCTTAGGTATTAACCGATATAGAGAGCATGACACAGGTTTGGAACCTAGCACAAGCTCAATGGTGAAGTCGAGCTCTCGGTGAGGCGGGGCTCCAGGGAGATCGCCAGGGAACATGTCAGGATACTCAGATACAACTAGGATACTATCCATACTACGCTTAGGCTTCGAAGCCTCCACTAATGTGAAAAACAGCTCTGCACCAGCACGAACTGCCTTAACTACCTGGAGAGCAGACATCAAAGGCTTGCTCGAACCTTTCATACCCGTAAATGTCGTCTCACGATTAGTTCCCAATTTGACCTCCTTGCGGTTGCAATCAATGTATGCCCGCTGCTCCGAGAGCCAGTCCATCCCAAAGATCAAACGAACACCACTAACGGCAGTAGCGACGCTTGCAAGTCAAACTCTTGACTCTCAATCTGTATCTTTACGCAACAAACTCTATCCATGCACATTGCACACCGATTAGGCAACAACACATCCAATTTGTCCCTTGTTATTGAAGAAGGTACTCCGATGTGCGATACAAATCCTTCGGAAAAAATGGAATGCAATGCTCCCTTATCGAACAGTGCTCTCGTCGGAAAATCGAAAATCAAAACAAAGCCTAGCACAAGCAGTCATAAGTTAACGCACAAAAGGTAACAAATATATAAAGCTAATATGCTTTTAATTAACTCATACCAGTCACCACGCCAGTTTGCTTTATGGCCTCCTGAAGGCCAAGATTGTACACTCTAGGCTGGGCTGGAGCATAGTGGGATGCGGTTGACTCCACCGCCTTCCCCTTTTCCTCGCATGTTGCTCCAGGCTTCCTCTCGGACTTTAGACGTGTAACACCCCCATCCGTCACATGGCATATAACAGAAGGTCCAGCTGGAACCCGATGCCATATACCACAGACAGTCGAAAGGGTTACTAAATGAATATTCAAACCATCCAATTAAGACTACTCGTCCTACACCGAGCATTCTAGCGGAAGTTTTTAAAATTTGAAAGAACCCAAACTTAAATCCAACAAATATGAATGTCCACAACTACAACTACAGGAATGAAACCCCAAATACACTGAAACGGGTACGTCGCCTTATGGCCTTATAATAGTCCACTTAATAAAATCGTGTCTTACATACATCGGCTCGCAGGCCGGCCACATATGATAAAAGTAAAAAATATTTATTCTACGACCTTCTAGGGCCAGCACAGCAACATGGGCTCTAGCCCGCTATTTGGCACTCGGCTCCACAGCACCTGCAAACACATACCACCGCACGGTGGCAAACAAAGCAACAGTCAGCTAAAAGCAGACCAAATTATAACGACCCTACCCCTTACTCGGGACGGCGGTGCTCTTTCCCTGCATAACATTAGTCCAATAAAATAATAAAGCGCAATTATACTTCGCCATAGGTGTAGGCTCACACGGCCAAACACCCCGTGCACTCAGGGCACATTCATGGTGAATCCTGACCAATCAGTGTCTTCACCACCACCCCCAGGATGGCAACAACATGTGAGAATTTAGCCTTTCTGACCACCGTCTAAGGCTCCGACTATGCCTACGGTCAGTGCCCTTTTCGGATTTCTCGCACCGTACCACATAGCCTAGGTCCAATTCCACTTGTCCGTTGCTCACGCCGCATATACAATTTAAGTCCTACACGCAGGCCAAGCTTCTCTCGGAGCCCAAAATTTTCCAAAACAATCTCATAACCCAGTTATTATCAAGGCCGGTTCCCAGACCGCCAAGTTAGCAGAACACGTTTCCGCACAGTTTTCCGGGTGCGCCTTGAAGATAACCTCCAAGGATCCCTGCTTCAATCTACTGCATAGAAAACCCGAAAAATCCAAAGCACGGAGTCTTCTCCGGCAAAATCATATCAAATGGAACTTCATCGATCCAGACAATACACGTCCGGATAGGCTTCGCACACCATGCCTATGCTCATACTTACGATTCCGGACTCTATATGCAACACAAGGGGGACTATTCACATCAACCCCAAGGAACACCACGCACTCACCGCACACTCGCGGGAGCGGGATTCCCTATACAGAAAGAAAGAGCTTCACATGCTCAAGTTGAGGATCGTTACCCTTGTAGTTCGTTTTGGCGCCATGGAAAAACTACGCGGACAGAACTCTTCGCAACGACCTTCCCTCCAGGGATCCGCTCTCAAATTTTTAAATGGTGCTCCGGTGCTCCGCCGGCGGCCGGAAACCTCCTTCTTCTTCCTCTCCTCTCTAACCCCTTAGAAAGAGAAAGGCTTGGAGAGAAATGAGAGATTAACTCCCCTATTCCCGGCCTTAACAGAGCAGGAATTCATCTGAGCCGTTGTATCTTAATTAAAGAAAACGAGCGGCTCGGATCTGCACGAAATTCTCCAGACCTGGGCCGAACACGGCTTGGCACACGGCCGTGTCCCAGGCCGTGTGCCTCGATCCAGGCACGATCGTCGAGCACAGAAACGACACACGGGCCAAGACACGCCCGTGTCCAACTTGACATGCCCATGTCGGGCTCCTCGACACGCCCGTTTTCGGGAGCGTGTCACGCATAACCGCCACGGCAACGGACACGACCCAACTGCACACGGGTAGGGACACGGGTTGGCACACGCCCGTGTCATCCGGCCGTGTTCCTGGCCGTGTCCTGCTCGGGATGAAAACGACCAAAACAAATGCCAGCTAGACACGGCTTTGGACACGCCCGTGTCCTAGGCCGTGTACCCCTATACAGACACCAGAAAAATCCATTTTTCGCGACCGACTCACACCCAATTTTCGGGGCGTTACAAATCTCCCCCACTTAAGGAATTTTATCCCGAAATTAAGCAAAGGTACATAAAATCTAAATGATACCTGAGTGGAATAACTCGGGGTATTCCTCCAACATAGTTTGTTCTCGCTCCCAAGAAGGCTCCTCACGTCCGCAATTATCCCAACGAAATTTAACCATTCGGACCTCCTTGTTACGGAGTCGTTTGACTGCAACATCTTCAATTCGTACTGGCTTGACCCTTATTGTTAATTCATAATCAACCAGTACCTGATTGTCAGCAACGATCTGCGAAGGCTCTTGCACTGCCTTACGCAACACCAATACGTGGAACACGTCATGCAGCCCACTCAACTCCGTCGACAGTTTCAATCTATACGCCGCCTCGCCAACACGCTCCAGGATTTCAAATGGTCCAAGGTATCTCGGACTCAGCTTCTTCAAGCGTCGAACCCGCGATACACACTTGAACGACTTAATTTTTAAGTACACCAAATCGCCAACATTGAATTCCACATTCCTATGCTTGGCATTATAGTACTTTTACTGTCTATCCTGAGCGATCTTCAACCTTTCCTGATTTGTCCGTATCATTGAAGTGGCATCTTCCACCGCTTGACGTTTGTACAACTTCGATTCGCCTGCCTCCACCCAAGACAACGGCGTACGACACTTCCTCCCGTACAAGGCCTCGAAAGGCGCCATTCCAATACTTGCTTGAAAGCTGTTGTTGTACGCAAACTCTACCATATACAGGTGATCTTCCCACTGCTTTCCGAAGTCTAGGATGCACATGCGAAGCATGTCCTCCATAGTCCTATTGACCCTCTCGGTTTGGCCATCCGTTTGCGGGTGAAAGGCTGTGCTGAACTTTAGCTTAGTACCCAACAGACTATGCACCAACCTCCAGTCATTTGACGTGAAGCGTCCATCTCGATCACTAACAATGTTGCGGGGCACACCATGCAACCGTACAATATTATCCACGTAGAGTTTCGCTAATTTTTCCACCGGATCTTCCTTCCTGTTCGGAACAAAGTGTGACACCTTTGTCAATCTATCTACGACCACCCAAATGGCGTCGTTTCCCTTCTACAACTTCGGTAAGCCATGCACAAAATCCATAGATATGTCATCGAATTTCCACTCTGGGATAGGTAGGGGCTTCAAGAAACCTCCGGGCTTCTGGCATTCCGCCTTCACCAATGCGCAAGTACGGCACTTGGCCACATAAAATGCTACATCATTCTTCAAACCCGGCCACCAGAATAGTTTCTTCAAGTCTCTATACATCTTCGTGCTTCCCGGGTGGATTGAGTACTTGGTATGATGAGCCTCATACATCAACTCCTCCCGAAGATTATCTGCACTAGGAATGCATAGACGACCGTCCTTCCTTAGCAACCCATCTTCAACCACAAACTGGGAATTTGACCCATCAAAAGATTCATCCAAGATCCACTTCATGCTGCTATCCTGAACCAAAGCCCTCTGAACTCTATCCGCTAGGTCACACTGTACCTCTGTCCAATACAGTTTTGCCTCGACACTAGACTGCTTGTCGATGCAAGATATCTCCAAAGCCTCCAACTCTTGGACCAGCCTCTCATCATGTACCGATAACCAGTTGTCCTACGCCGGAATCCTGCGACTCAACGCATCCGCCACTGTATTTCCCTTCCCAGGCACATAATGTATCTTGAAGGTGTAGTCCCCCAATAACTCCATCCATCTCCGTTGCCTCATATTCAGATCCTTTTGGTCCAACAGGTACTTCAAGCTCTTATGATCGGTGTAAATATCGACCTTCACACCGTACAAGTAGTGCCTCCAAAGCTTTAGAGCAAATATCACGACCGCTAACTCTAAGTCTTTGACCAGATAATTTCTCTCGTGAACCTTCAGTTGTCATGAACCATAGGCTATCACTCTCCCATGTTGTATCAGAACACAGCCCAATCCATTACCCGAAGCATCACTATAGATTTCGTACCCTTCGGTTCCACTTGACGAACATAAAATAGGCGTCGTGGTCAAACGCCTCTTCACTCTTCAAAAGCCCGTTCGCACTCCGGAGATCACACAAACTTCTGATCCTTTCTAGTCAACGTCGTGAGTGGCAGCGCTATCTGCGAGAAGTTCTCTACGAAGCGCCTGTAGTAGCCAGCAAGCCTCAGAAAACTCCGGACCTCCGCCACTAAAGTCAAAGCAGGCCACTCCTGTATCGCCACTATCTTCGACGGATCCACAATTATCCCTTCTCCACTGACAACATGACCAAGGAACGCTATCGAGGATAACCAGAATTCACACTTGGAGAACTTAGCATACAACTGATTTCTCCTCAACATTTCCAACACCATGTGCAAATGATTGTAGTGATCCTCCTTGCACCGCAAGTACACCAGGATATCATCGATGAATACTATCACGAAATGATCCAGGTACTCTCTGAACATCCTATTCATCAGATCCATAAACACGGATGGCGCATTCGTCAACCCAAACGGCATGACCATGAACTCGTAATGCCCAAACTGCGTACTGAATGCTGTATTTGGGATGTCGCTCTCCCTTATCCTCAACTGGTAGTATCCAGATTTCAGATCTAACTTCGAATATACCATTGACCCAACCAGCTGATCAAACAGATCGTCAATCCTGGGAATAGGATACTTATTTTTCTCCGTAAGCTTGTTCAATTCCCGGTAGTCAATACAAAGCCGCAAGCTCACATCTTTCTTCTTAACAAAGAGAACCGGTGTGCTCCAAGGCGATGAACTTGGACGCGCATAACCTTGCTCTAGCAACTCTTGCAGTTGCACCTTCAACTCTGCCATCTCTATTGGAGCTATCCGATAGGGGAGCATGACACCGGTTTAGCACCCGGTACCAGCTTAATGGTAAAGTCAATCTCCCGCTGAGGTGGGGCTCCTGGGACATCATCTGGAAACACATCGGGATACTCAGACACAACTGGTATACTGTCAGGACTTGGCTTAGGCGTCGAAGTCTGTACTAGAGTGACATACAGTTCTGCCCCAGACCGGACTGCCTTGATAACCTGAAGGGCCGACATCAAAACTTTCCCTGACCCCTTCATGCCAGCAAAAGTAGTCTCCTGATCAGTGTTCAGACCCAACTTGACTTCTTTTCGATTGTAATAAATGCATGCACTCTTCTCCGAGAGCCAATCCATACCGAAGATTACGTCATACTCCGCTAACGGTAGAACCAACGCCCGCAAATCAAACTCCCGGTCTCCAATCTGAATCTTCACAACACCAATTCTATCCGCACGCATTGAGCACCCATTAGGCAACAACACATCCAACTTGTTTTCTGCCATCGAGGACGGAACTCCGATGCGCGGTAAGAATTTTTCAGACAAGAAGGAATGCGATGCCCCCGTATCAAATAGGGCTCTGGCAGGAGACTCAAAGATTAACACAAAGCCTAGCACTGACAAAAGTAAGCTAACAAACCAAAGAGGTAACAATTATGAAGGTTAAACTACTACAATTTAACTCATACCTGTCACCACGTCTGCTTGCTTAATTGCCTCTTAAAGACCAAGGTTGTAGACTCTAGGCTAGGCTGGAGCATGATGGAACGCGGTTGACTCCACTGCCTTCCCTTTCTCCTCATAAGTCGCTCCCGATTTCCTCTCGGACTTTGAATGTCTGCTCCAACACTCACGAGCAAAATGCCCCGTCTTCCCGCAGTTGTAGCAAGCTCCTGGGACTCGACTTGTAGTTTCCCCCGATGCATCAGCCGAAGGGGCTGAGTTCGAAGTCCTCTGCCTCTTGTTCCACCTGCGGAAACTTGACTTATTATTTGGCACCTTGAACTCGGACTTCTTTTCTCCTGGGTCCTTCTTCTCTTGAACTTTCTTTGCAACCTTTTCCAATGATCGGGCCGAATTGACCAAGGCTAGGAATCCCTGCACCTTAGGCCCAGCAAGGAGTAACTGTAGATCGCCGCGAAGACCCTCATAGAATCGGTTGGTCTTCCTCTCTTCTTCTGTAAACATAGCACCAGCATAACGACCCAATCGCGTGAACTCATGTAGATACTCGTCCACGCTTCTGGATCCCTGTGTCAACCCAAGGAATTGATTCTCCATCTCCAACTTCTGAGCAGAGGGTACAAATCTGGCTAGGAACAATCTTGAAAATTCCTCCATCGGCACATCCGCAAGTTGTCTTCCCACTAGAAGATGAAACTCCAACTCATCCCACCACAGCCTCGCTTCACCTTCCAAAAGAAAAGTCACTATGGTGGTCTTCTGCCACTCCTCAGTTAATGTGGACGTCAAGACCCTCTTTATGGAAGAGAGCCAGTCCTTAGCTTGAGTTGGCGTTCCAACCCCATCGAACCTCGGAGGACTAAAGCCCATCACATGCTTTAGCTGCCTCTCCGTAGTTCTCCTCGGCTCTACTAAATCAACTGCTGCATGCTCCACCACTCTCGGCTCTGCCGCCCTAACCGGTTCTTGCTCATTTGCAGGAGGTGTGCAATGCATTTGCCCTACAGGTTGGGCATTTATCATTGCAAACACGGCTTCAGCCACCATCCTGATGGTTTCCGCTGAAGGAGGTGTAGCAGGCACGTCCCTTGGTGCACTACTTTCCGACGATTGCGGACGCTCTGGCTGACCAGCACCGCACCTAGCTGCCTATAGTAGCAAAGACACATGATTAGACGACAAACAAATTGCTAAAAACAATCATTGGAACACTCATATTCCACAAAACAAGTGTATTTTCATTCCTAAGTGGACATTCATGGGTTCTTTTGATGTTATAACGATGACGCACACATGTGCTCACCACCCCTTAAAAGAATTCGCCCACGAATTCATTTAACCATGACCGTAACCAGAAGTCTGATACCAAATTGTAACACCCCCATCCGTCACATGGAATATAACAGAAGGTCCAGCTGGAACCCGACGCCATATACCACAAACAGTCGGAAGGGTTACTAAATGAATATTCAAACCATCCAATTAAGACTACTCGTCCTACACAGAGCATTCTAGCGGAAGTTTTTTAAAGTTGAAAGAATGCAAACTTAAATCCAACAAATATGAATGTCCACAACTACAACTACAGGAATGAAACCCCCAATACACAGAAACGGGTACGTGGCCTTATGGCCTTACAATAGTTCACTTAATAAAATTGTGTCTTACATACATCGGCTCGCAAGCCGGCCACACATGATAAAAGTAAAAACATTTATTCTACGGCCTTCTAGGGCCAGCACAGCAACATGGGCTCCAGCCCGCTATTTGGCACTCGGCTCCGCAGCACCTGCAAGCACATACCACCGCGTGGCAAACAAAGCAACGGTCAGCTAAAAGCCGACCAAATTATAACGAACTCACCCCTTACTCGGGACGGCGGTGCTCTTTCCCTACATAGCATTTGTCCAATAAAATAATAAAGCGCAATTATACTTCGTCATAGGTGTAGGCTCACACGGCGAAACACCCTGTGCACTCAGGGCACATTCATGGTGAATCCTGACTAATCAGTGTCTTCACCACCACCCCCAGGATGGCAACAACATGTGAGTATTTAGCCTTTCTGACCACCGTCTAAGGCTTCGACTATGTCTACAGCCAGTGCCCTTTTCGGATTTCTCGCACCGTACCACATAACCTAGGTCCAATTCCACTTGCCCGTTGCTCACGCCGCATATACAATTTAAGTCCTACGCACAGGCCAAGCTTCTCTCGGATCCCAAAATTTTCGAAAACAATCTCATAACCCACTTATGATCAAGGCCGGTTCCCAGACCGCCAAGTTAGCAGAACACGTTTCCGCACAGTTTTCCGGGTGTGCCTTGAAGCTAACCTCCAAGGATCCCTACTGCAATCTACCGCGTAGAAAACCAGAAAAACCCAAAGCACGGAGTCTTCTCCGTCAAAATCATATCAAATGCAACATCACCGATCCAGACGATACACGTTCGGATAGGCTTCACACACCATGCCTATTCCTGTACTTATGATTCCGGACTCTATATGCAACACAAGGGGGACTATTCACATCAACCCCAAGGAACACCAAGCACTCACCGCACACTCGCCGGAGCGGGATTCCCTATGCAGAAAGAAAGAGCTTCACATGCTCAAGTTGTGGATCGTTACCCTTGTAGTTCGTTTTGGCGCCATGGAAAAACTACGCGGACAGAACTCTTCGCAACGACATCCCTCCATGGATCCACTCTCAGATTTCGAAACGGTGCTCTGGTGCTCCGCCGGTGGCCGGAAAACTCCTTCTTCTTCCTCTGCTCTCTAACCCCTTGGAAAGAGAAAGCCTTGGAGAGAAATGAGAGATTAACTCCCCTATTCCCGGCCTTAACAGAGCAGGAATTCATCTGAGCTGTTGGATCTTATTAAAGAAAATGAGCACCTCGGATCTGCACGAAATTCTCTAGACCTGGGTCGAACAAGGCTTGGCACAAGGCCGTGTCCCAGGCCGTGATCCAGGCACGATAGTCGAGCACAGAAACGACACACGGGCCAAGACACGCCCGTGTCCAACCTGACACGCCCGTGTCGGGCTCCTCGACACGCCCGTGTTCGGGTGCGTGTCACGCATAACCGCCACGGCAACGGACACGACCCAACTGCACACGAGTAGGGACACGGGTTGGCACACGCCCGTGTCGGATGACACGCCCGTGTCATCTGGCCGTGTTCTTGGCCATGTCCTTCTCGGGATGAAAATGACCAAAAAAAATGCCAGCCAGACACGGCTTTGGACACGCCCGTGTCCTAGGTCGTGTACCCCTATACAGACACCAGAAAAATCCATTTTTCGCGACCGACTCACACCCAATTTTCGGGGCGTTACAGGACGTCCGCTCAAACACTCTCGGGAAAAATGCCCCGGCTTTCCACAGTTGTAACAAGCACCTTTAGCTCGGCCTGTGGTTGCCCCAGACCAACCAGAAGAAGGGTCTGTACTGAAAGTCCTAGCCTTCTTGTTCCACTTATGGAACTTAGACTTCGAGTAGTTCGGCACCTTGAACTCCATCTTCTGCACACCCAAGCCTTTGCTCCCTTGGATTCTATTCAGATCTCTTTCCATTGATTGGGCCGAACAGAGCAAGGTTAGGAAACCTTGCATCACACGCCCAGTGAGTAGTACCCTCAGGTTATCGTGCAGACCCTCAAAGAATCGGTTGGTCTTACGCTCCTCATCGCCAAACGTAGGGGCAGCGTAATGACCCAACGTGTGAATTCGTGGAGGTACTTATCCAAGCTACTGATTCCTTGCTTCAACCTCAGAAATTTATTCTCCAACCCAATTCTCTGAACAGTGGGTAGGTATCTAACCATGAATAGCCTTGAGAATTCCTCGATCGAGACGTCGTCCAGTTGTCTCCCAACTTAGTGATGTTGCAGCAGATCTTCCCACCATAACCTTGCCTCGCCATCTAGCAGGAAAGTGGCTATGGAGGTCTTCTGCCATTCCTCTGTTTCCGTTGTCGACAAGATTCTATTAACTCTAGCGAGCGAATCCTCGGCTTGAGTTGGGGTTCCAGTCACTGAAAATATTGGAGGACTGAAACTCATCACATGTTTAAGTTGTCTTTCTATCGCTCTTCTTGGCGGCAAAGGTTCTTCCGCAACGTGTTCCACAACTCTAGGCTCTACCGCTCAAAGAGGTTCTTGTTCTACTACAGGGGAAGGGTACTGCACTTGCATTCCTTGTTGGGCATTTATCATCGCAAACACCGCCTCTGCTACAAGTCTTATAGTTTCTGCTGAAGGAGCGGTTGCAGACACTTCATTAGGTGCACTACTTGCCTCAGAAAGCGGGTGTTCTGCCCGCCCTGCACCACTCCTAGTCACCTATAGTCGTACAACACACCATTAAGGGACCAAACAAAATTGAAAAACGCAATTATAGGAACACGCAGGTTCCTCAAACATGTGTATTTTCATTCCTAAGTGGACATTCATGGGTTCTTTTCATGTTATAACGATGACGCACATACATGTGCTCACCACCCCTTAAAATAATTCGCACACGAATTCAAATAAACAAGATCGAAATTGGTAGTCTGATACTAAGTTATAACTGTAATATCCCAGTTTTTGAGAGAGGGTCGATTTGCGTTTCTGGCCAATTTTTGGTTTCTGGTAGGGGGCACACGGCCCGGGACACGGGCGTGTCCCGGGCCGTGTCAGGCTGGAGTTGACGACTTGGCCGCGTTGTCGACATTTTTTTCGCTCGACGAAGTTTCGAGACAGGGCACACGGACTGCGACATGTGCGTGTTGCAGGGCGTGTCGAGCCCGTGTCGACACTCGGCCCGGGGTGTCGACATTGTTCGCTCGACGAGTGTCCAAGGCCGTGTGGGTCTGTCGACGAACTTCATTCAACGATGTTCACTCTACGAGTGTCGAGTGTCAAGTGTCGAGACTGGGGCACACGGCCTGTGACACAGGCGTCTCACAGGGTGTATCCCGCTTGGTCGACGATCTTCGCTCGGCATTTTTCCGCGGTGTCGACACAAATGCTGTCGACGAGTGTCGAGACTTGGCACACGGCGTGGGACACGGGTGTGTCCCAGGCTGTGTCCCTTCTTGGGTTGTTTCGAGCCTGTGTCGCTGGAGGCACACGGCCGACCACACGACCATGTTATTTGGGACACGGGCGTATCGGGTCGAACACGGGCGTGTCGAATGCCCGTGTACTGTTCCAGGCGCGTCGATTTGAGACGGCGAATGGGGGACACGACCCTGGACACGGGCGTGTGCCAGGCCGTGTTCGGCCCAGGTATTTTATTTTTCAGACGGATCGTGGCCATTCCTTCCCATATTTTGGGATCTGATGGTCCAGGACTGTTCTTGGGGAGTTAAGTCCGAGAATAGGTTTGGAACCCCTCATTCTTCTCCAAGCTTTCTCTTACTAATTTCTAGAGAGAAGGGAGAGCAAGGAAGAAGGTGAAGGAGGGTTTGGGCTGTAGGAGAAGCTTCAGTACTCCAAATCGCGAGCCAAGTCAGATCCGTGGAGGCTAGATCTTTGCGAAGGTTTTAATCCGGCTATTTTTCCATGGCAAGGAAGAGGAGTCGGAAGGTAACGACACTTCTCCTCTCGGTCTTAGGATGCATGTTTTAGCATCATTTCTTTTCTAGTTTTGGGCACCAAACACTCAAATGAGAGGGGTTTTGGGTCGCCAAGGTTCAAGAGGAACCTCCGGGTCGATTGAGTTTGTCCCCGACATGATTTGCATTAGATATCCGCTCCGTTAGTGGATTAGGCATGGTGGGTGAAGCCGTAGTCACGACCGTTAGTCCGACTCGGTGATGTTGCATACGAACTTTAAGGATTCGTAGAGTTTCCGTTGCGGCAAGATGTCATTTGTGATGTGGTGATGTTTTCCCCTTCTCTCGAGTGAGTACGTGTAGTCAGAACCGGACAAGGTTAGCTCCTTGTGGCGGTAGATGGTTTCCTTGGTGGACAAGGTTAGCTCTGCATGAGTTGAAGATGGTTTCCTTGGTGCGCGGGAATGCTGCAGTACAAATGAGGGATTAGGGCGGAATTGTCTTGGTTTGCGATGTGCCAAGGCGTGGCTATCTCTCCGTGGTGGGCTGGCTATCCCGTGACATTCACGTCATGTGTGGAGAGTGTCCCGGCGAGACTAGTCCCCTTCTGTGAGACTGACGAGAATGCCAAGCATGGGGGAAAGCCCGGGCAATGAGGCCATGAGCGGGTGGGGTCCAACAAGGCTTCTTAGAATCAGTCAGTTTTGTGTTTGTTGGAATCCTGACATGAGACGTCAGAGCTTGTAGGCAAGCCCGGGTCTAAGACCTTGAGCGGGTGGGGCCTTTGTAAGAGTTCCATTTGGCAGCCTGTGTGTCGTTTGGGTGAATGGTGTTACCCCTTTGTTTGCGGCTTTATACCAATGGGGAATCGATGAGTACCCATATGATATGATGATGTGTTAGATGCATACAAGATAGGGTGCCTTGGGTGAAACCCGGGTTATTGCATACATGATTGCATAAGTAGGCCCTTTTTATTATTTGCTCAACCAGTAGAGAACATGTATGATGTGTGTGACATCCAAGCCTATTTCTGTAGTTGTTTTTCTTGCTTATGATTATTGCATACGAAGTGCTAACTTGCTGGTTGGAGGGGTACCCCGGGGTCCGTTAGGGGCGGCCGGGAGGAGATGTGTTTGCTACACAGTTTGAGGTCAGCCTTTGCTGACCCACGTTACTAATAAATTTTACAGGGCAAGGATTGCATGCAGGAGCTAGCTCGCCGGCCAGAAAGTCCTAAGCTTCATGAAGTGCTTCTCTCTTTTGTAGTTCTACTTAAATGATGTTGTATGTTTGAGACTCATGTTGTCCGGCTTGCATGCCGAGGTAGACTAGGAGTGTTATGCATTTTCTTGACTGTTCTATTATTTGAGTTGGGACACTTGTTGTAAGGCCATAAGGCCATTGTTATTACTCTTCTCGTAGTGGATAACTTCTTGTCTTGCATGTGTTTCCGCTGTGTTGTGCAAAGAGTTTTGAGTGTGGGTAGTTATATCATCTTATAATACTAAAGCTGTGACGTCCGTATGTTGTGGGGCCCCGACCGGACCCATATTATACGATCATTACAGGGGAGGTGTTACAATTTGGTATCAGAGTGAGGTTAGATTCAAGGACAATGCGTAGAGAAGTTATCCACATAAGAGTAACGCGGGACCATGAGTATCCTTATGTTTAAGTCTTGAGATTGGAGACTGATTCCTTGTTTCTTGTTTTCTTGAAGAGTGTAAGCAATGAGGCGGGTACGTCGAGAGCAAGAGAGGAACTCTCGGCGAGCAGTGCCACTGCTCCGGGTCTTTTGGGCACGGGTGTTAACCCGGCTGATTTCTGTCGTATGCTTGCAGAAGCGATGGTGGCAGCCCAAGCTACAGCGGCACCTCAAGTAGCAACCCCTGCTACACTAGATACGGCGACGGCCATGCCAGGAGGAGAAGCCAGGTGAGTGGAGCCTTTGGCGGAAAGGGTGGTTGTCGGACATGGAGACCGACACATGAAGTATTTCCTGAGCTTCCATCCTCCGTCATTCAAGGGAGTTGGTACACCAACGGATGCGGAGGACTGGTGGGTCCTAATTCAAGAGCATTTAAGGGCGTCAGAGACGCTAGAAGAAAATAAAGCTGAGTATGGGGCATTCATGTTGGAAGGAGACGCTAAGTTGTGGTGGGTGAGCCATAGCGGCCGCCAGTTCCCGGGACGCACCCCGTCGATGGAGGAGTTTGGGGATGATTTTCTTAAGAGGTACATTCCCGTTTCTACACGGTTGGCCCATCAGAGACAGTTTCTGCATTTAATGCAGCGTGACAAGACGGTGGATGAGTATGTGTAGGAGTTCACCCGGTTGGGTCGGTATGCGGGAACGACGATGGCGGATGATGTAGAGAGGGATAACCTCTTCTACCAGGGGCTGAGGGAGAATCTGAGGCAACCCCTCATCTCCATGAAGAGAGCCGGATTCAACTAATTAGTGGAGGCTGCCAGGATGTTGGAGAGTGATCTGGAGCAAACTCATCGTCGTAAGGGTTTCACTCCCAAGCAAAGGGAAGGGATGTCTTCCCAATCCCATGGAAAGTCTGAAGGGAGTAGGTGGAGGAATAAGCCTCACACATCCAGGTCCGGCGAGAAGAGCAAGTGGATGCCTGGAGGTTCTCACTCTAGGGGACCGCCGACGTGCTACAACTGCGGTAAGGTGGGGCACATAGCTTGTGTTTGTCCCCAAGGAGGAGCAGGGAAAGAGGCAAGGCAGGAACAGACTGTGCGCTCCGGCCCCAGTGCTGCGGAGAAAGGGAAGATGGCGGAGTCAAGCGCTTCTCGGTTCCAACCGGTGCAACCAAGGGCCTACAACCTTGGACAGCAAGAAGCAATCCGCCAAACCGATGTTGTGACAGGTATGAAGAAAATTTAGGTTTAAATTTTGTGTTTCATACTTTTAGACTTTTTGTGTGATGTCTATGTTGTATGTTTCGTTTTAGTTTCCGGATACCCCGCTAGGGTATTGTTTGATACGGGAGCCTCGCACTCCTTTCTCGCGGAGAGCTTCATCCGGAGAATAGGAGTTGAGACTTTCTCGTCGGGCGCAGAGCTGAAAGTGCGCATGCCCAATGGGTTATACATGACCACCGGGGCTAGAGGGCGCATCTGTTGGGAGCTGGACGGAGTTGACTTCGTTTTGGTAGCAGCGATTTTGCCATTGGTTGAGTTCGATGTCATTTTGGGCATGGACTGGCTTGCAGAGCAGCGCGCCAGTATTGATTGCCTATCTAAGGTAGTGACCCTAAAGAACAAATGACAGGCGTAGGTCAAATTTGAGGGCCTTTGTGGAGTGGCCTATTCCCTGATTTCGGCCATGCAATTGATGCGAGCGGTTAACCAGGGTGGTGTAGCGCTTGTAGCGTTATTGGAGGTTTGTCTCACTCACCTATCTACTGAGGAAGTGCCCGTAGTGGCAGAGTTCAAGGATGTGTTTCTGGATGAACTTCCTGGAGCGCCTCCTCGGCGAGAGATCGACTTCTCGATCGAGTTAGTGCCGGAGGCTAGGACAGTGTCACGTCCTCCGTTTAGGATAGCACCAAAGGAGTTGGCAGAACTCAAAGTACAGTTGCAGGAACTGTTGGAGCAAGGGTATATCAGACCCAGTTCTTCGCCGTGGAGTGTGCCGGTGCTGTTTGTAAAAAAGAAAGACGGTTGCATGTGACTATGCATAGACTACCGAGAGCTGAATAAATTGACCGTCAAGAATAAGTACCCGATTCCTCGGATAGATGACTTGTTCGACCAATTGGTGGGGTCAGTGGTGTATTCAAAATTGGACTTGAAGACAGGCTATTATCAGCTGCGAATTTGGGATGAGGACATACCCAAGACTGCCTTTGGTACAAGGTATGGACACTTTGAGTTTACGGTGATGACGTTCGGACTGACGAACGCACCATCTGTGTTCATGGATCTTATGAATCGAGTATTTCGGGAATACTTGGATTCTTTTGTGGTTGTCTTCATCGATGACATCTTGGTGTATTCCAAATCTGAAGTGGAGCATGAGACCCACTTGAGAGTGGTCTTGCAAGTGTTGATGGAAAATCAGTTGTATGCAAAGTTCTCCAAGTGCGAGTTCTGGTTAGAGAATGTGGCATTTTTGGTCCACGTGCTTAGTGGGGATGGGGTGGCAGTGGATCCAACAAAAGTGGAGGCCATCAGAGATTGGCCAATCTTGAGGACCGTGGCGGAAGTCTGAAGTTTTCTTGGACTAGCCGGGTACTATAGGAGATTCGTGGAGAATATTTCGCGGATAGCTCTACCCCTCACCTCACTCACTCATAAAGATCATAAGTTTGTGTGGACTCAAGAGTGCAGTCAAGCATTTGAGGCACTGAAGGAGAGACTGATGATGGCTCCAATCCTATGTCTACCACAAGGGACTGAGTGATTTCCGATCTTCAGTGACGCATCGGGATGCGGTTTGGGTTGCGTTTTGGTGCAACATGGCAAGGTGATAGCTTTTGGGTCTAGACAGCTGAAGCCTCATGAGAGGAATTACCCTGTCCATGACTTGGAGTTGGCGGCGATAATTTTTGCGTTGAAAATATGGCGGCATTATGTATATGTTGCAAAGGTGGAGATCTTCACGGATCATAAAAGCCTGAAGTATCTCTTGGATCAAAAGGACTTGAACATGCAGCAACGCAGGTGGGTTGAGTTTCTTGGAGACTACGAGGTGTCGATTCAGTATACGCCAGGTAAAGCCAATGTGGTGGCTGATGCTTTGAGTAGAATGTACTCAGGGTAAGGGAATTGCATCGAAGCTCATGATGAGCGGTTAGTACGGGAATGGGAGTCCCTTGGTTTGGAATATGTTGCGTGAGGCCAGTCCAGCGTGGCTCGATTGAACTGGATTGAAGTGCAGAATGACTTGACCGATCGCATTCGGGAAGCGACACGGTTGGATGTGGAGTTTCAACCATTTGTATTGGAGGCTCAAACGGGCGAGAGCAGCGCCAGGGAGATGATTGATGGGATTCTGAGGAAGGACGGAAGGGCTTGTATACCGCAGTTCAGCAAACTGCGTGAGGAGTTGATGTTTGAGTCTCACTTCACAAAGTACTCCATTCACCCGGGCAGTACAAAGATGTACTTGGATATGAATAAATCCTTTGGTGGCCGGGGCTGAAGCGGTACGTAGTGGTGTATGTGAATCGTTGCCAGACTTACGCCTTGGTGAAGGCCGAATGTCAGAGGCCGGGCGGGTTGCTGAAGCCCCTTCCAATCCCTGAGTGGAAATTTGATGACATCTTCATGGATTTTGTGCATGGTCTGCCTAGATCGCAGCAGGGTAATGATGCTATTTGGGTGATCGTGGACCGCTTAACCAAGTTGTCCCACTTCATCCCAAATCGGAAAGAGGACAACGTGGAGAATCTGGTGGAGTTGTATGTTCGCAACATTGTGTAACTGCATGGGATTCCAAAGAGTATAGTTAGCGATCGAGATGGACGGTTTAAGTCCAAGACTGGAGATTGGTTCAAAAGAGTTTGGGCACGAAGCTAAAGTTTAGTACGGTGTTCCATCCTCAAACCGATGGGCAAACTAAAAGAACGAATCGTACTATGGAGAATATGTTGAGAATGTGCATTCTTGACTTCGGCAAGAAGTGGGAGGATCACCTTTTCATGGTAGAATTCTCATACAATAACAATTATCAAGCAAGTATAAAAATGGAGCCATACGAAGCTTTGTATGGGAGATGATGTCGAACACCGATGTCTTGGGCAGAGGCGGGAGACACCAAAATTTTGGGAAGGGAGGCGGTGGTTGACGCTTGTGAGTTGGTACGGACCATTCAAGAGCGTATGAAGGTGGCGCAAGACCGGCAAGCAAAATACTTCAATGCTCATCACAGGAAGTTGGAGTTTGCGGTAGGTGATTGGGTCTATTTGAGATCATGTCGTTTAAGGGCGTCTCACGGATTCGCCGACTCAAGAAGTTGAGTCCAAGGTTTTTGGGGCCTTTTGAAGTTGTTGAACTGTGGGAGAAGCAGCCTATCGGTTGGCGTTGTCCGCGGAGCTGAGTGGATTGCATGACGTTTTCCATGTCTCCGTCTTGAGGAAAGCCTTGGTGGAGGCTAGTGTGGTGATTGAGCCGGCATCAGTGCCAATTGAGGAAGACTTGAGGACGCGAGTCCATCCAATCGCTATAGAGGATTCGGAGACTCGGCAATTGCGGAATAAAGAGGTTAAACTCGTGAAAGTCTGATGGGACAACTGCGGTCGTGAGGAGCAATCTTGGGAACGAGAGCAAGCTAGGCTAGAAGAGTATCCAGAACTCTTCATTTCAGGTACCATTTAAGTGTGTTCCCTTTTGTTTTGTAATTTCGGGACGAAATTCTGTTAAGGGGGAGAGTTGTAACACCCCAATTTTTGAGAGAGGGTCGATTTGCGTTTCTGGCCAATTTTTGGTTTCTGGCAGGGGGCACACGACCCAGGAGAATATCAAAAACAGATGACAGCGGACCTATAATAGCAATTCTATAACATGTATAGACAATAAGCTAAAATATGAAAAGTAACCTTCACTTATGTGAGAACACATAAGCCAAGGGGTCTTCTGCAAGGCTCCCATCGTATAAAAAGTCCCATACCAATTTATACGTTGGGGTGTCGGTTATCAAACAACAGTAAATATATATATCAAAATTAACCTTAATTTATAAACTTGCCCACACAAGCTTATAAACCAAGGGGTCGTTTAGCAGGTCCTAAAGTATAAGCGTCCTATTCCACTTATACTTTAGGTGTCAGGGTTAAATGAATCGATTATGCTATTACATGCAAGTGGGTATGATGGATCATGCAAGTGCAACACACACACCCGACTCTGTGCACACAGACCTTTAGTTCCCCCTTTCTAGAGTCGTAACCTCCCGGGATACCTCCGTAGTGGCAGACGGAAGCGGTGGGTTGGGCCTCGCCCACCTCTAAACCAGTAAAGCACGATCGGTCAGACCTATCGTACGCCTCAACGCTTGGTGCATGAAGCGGACTCCTGCGTACTCTTGCCGGCTGGCGCACCGGACTTCTGTTGGAGAAGTGCTAACCACACTTGCCGAGTCAACGTATTGGCGTCGGTGCATCGACCCTCCGATACCGAAGACCCACCACCTTAATTTCCTTTCCTTTTATGCACATGCAAATTTAGCGTAATCAAAACCTGAGCCGAAGCTCCCCGGACCAACACGTCCGTCACAAACAATCGAGTCGAAGCTCCCCGGACCCAAAGTCCGTCTTTTAACCATCCGAGCCGAAGCTCCCAGCTAACTTCCGGTGCTAATAGTGTTTGCGAAATTTGCAACCCTAATTACTAAGTTACTCTTTTCAGCTTGTTAAAACAGTTTACGTTAACCCAGGACTGCCCCTGGTATTTCCTGTGAAGGGCTCTCAAGGGGCACTAGGAATTATGTTGGGATTACGCCCAGCGTTCCCTTTCGCAATGTACTTATTTTTTTTTTGGTTGATTCCCTTACCCATTACTCTCTCATGTTCCGATAGGCTAATCCTAGGTGGTTTGACTCCAACTCTCCTCGGGAAGGATGATCTTTCGTCGGACCCGAGCGCCTCTAAACCCTAGACAAAACAACACCCTACTCACTTATCTTCCAAAGATGCACCTAAATCTACTATCCTTTCCAGCAACCCAATAACACCCAACACATGAGCTCTAGTTCATATCCCAAATGATTTCCTGCAGTTTTGCTATATGTAGACCACTTAAGCTATATGACCCGTAAAAAGGGAAGTATGCCATATGATCATCCAATGCTCATATAATAATTATTAGAGGTCTATATTGGCATATGTAGACTGAATCCAAAATTTCCTAATTTTCATAATTTAAATACTAATTTATTTATTTATTTTAAAAGCAAGATAAAGCCCCACTAAAATTATGATAAATGCAAGGTGTGTAATAATCTAAAAATCAAGAATCTCCAAATTTTCCTGCAAGAGTTTAGCCCTTAAATTTTATTTCCAATTTATTCCAAAATAAATCATTAAAAGGGGATGCACAATACAAATACTTCCAAAAATTCAGAGAAAATTCCAGGATGATTGTAAGGGCGCATAAAACCTCTGAGTAAACTTTCATAATTTGTTTGAAGGAATTATTCCACAAATTGATTAATTATCTTATTCTCAAAAATATGGCCTTGTAAAGAAAGTTCTGAAAACAGACCTCTAAAAATTATAAATAAATTTCTACAAGTACTTTTTGGCCTAAACACATCAAAACCTAAGCCTCGTGATTTTTAAACAGATATATCATCAATAATGAATTTTTTTTACCAAAGCCCCTTCCTGAATTTAATGAAGGAAGTACCACATAAAATTAATTAAGAATTGTGATAAAATTCAGAGATGTTCAACTAGCCCTATAATAACCTCTGACCACGTTTCATCATATTTTAAAGCACATAACATCCATAATAAAATCAAACATCATTTTGGTCCTTTTGGTAATTAACAAATGAAGTACCAATAATAAAGTCCATAAAATTCTACAAAAATTACCAAAAGTTCTAGGTGGCCTAAGACCTATTCTACCCAAGTTTCATAACATTTGGGGAAGGTTCAGTGGTTGATTCTTCAAATTTGTGCTCCTACCCTAAAACTAGGGTTAGGGTTTTGATGTGTCTAACTTGCTCTAATTCTTCTAAAGTTCCTACCAGAGATCTTAGGTTACAATGACCTCAATCCTACTGGGTTTCCAAGGTCATGCAAGGGCATTTGCCCCCACGTCCTTCACAACCCTCAAAAGTCCTTCCTTAGGGTTTGAGGTTGAACCCTAGGGCAAATCAAGCCTAAATCATCTCATTTTCCTCAAGGGGGTGACATTGTCCATGACAAATCAGTGTCCAAAGCCTCTGCCTCTGTTGAGGGGAGGGGACCACCCTAAGTACATAGTGCACTTGTGGTCAAAAATACCTTCTTAAGGTCAAACTAGGGTTTGGTGATTTCCTAACCAAAACATATCCAAATGTGCTCAAATTTTGTACTGAACTAGGTCTGGATTCCAGGGACCACTACCCAAAATTTGGGAGGGTTTGGAGGTGATTTGTCCACTTAATTAAATTACCCTAGCATTATTAAATAAAAGTAAAAACTTTAGGCAAAGTGTCTCTAAAAATTCTGAGTTTTAGGAAGGCCCTAGGTATTGCTAGGACTGATCACCTGTCCAAATTTCAGCCTATTTGGACAAGGGATGAAGGGTGGGCATCCATTTGAATCTCAGGACAGCCCTAGGTACAGGGCCCACCATATTGGGTGCCCTGGTCCAACCAGAGGGCCAAATTGGTCCAAATCAATTTTGGATTATAGTAGACCTATAGGGCTACAACTTTCCTATTGAACGTTTTCCCACCTGGTGAGCTTATGTAGTTTTAATATTTATTTAAAACAGCCTAGTTTACAGGACAGAAATTCAGAAATCTAAACTTAATAAAATAAATGATCTGCACGGATCTTAAAGCAAATCGTGGGGCTCCTGGTCATCTTCTTCCTCCAGCCAAGGCCCATGATTGGCCGAACCTGGAGCTTATTCCAAGAGCATTTACCGGCCACACGGCCACCTCCCTGGCCGGCCACCACCGCCACCACCTTCGTTGAGGTGGGGGCTATCGCCGGGCGGCGGCACGGCCGCTGGAGGGGTGGTTTCTGGCGAACCCGACCACCATTTTTTTGGAAAAAACATGGAAATGAAAACTTGGATCCGCTCAATTGAGTCTGATTCTTGTCCTAAACGATTCCTAAGATCTACACACGGAAGAAAGAGTAGAGGATGACCTTTAACCGAGCTTGTCGTCGTGTGTGGTGGTGGTGCGCCATGGCCGGTGGTGGAGCTTTCCGATGCTTGCAACTTCACTACCAAACCGCCCGGTTTCTTTAGGTGAAGGGTGGAAACGATTTCTCTTGGCCCATGGAAGCTTTTAAAAACATCAAATGGGGGAGAGGGAGGGTCATGGCTTCAAAGCCATTAATGGTCATGAAAGGGAATTTCGGTTTTGGAGAAAATCCATGGAAATTCACCTCCCCTTTGTCCCAATTCATTTGGAAACTCCTCAAAACAGATAGGGGAGATGAATACTAATTAATTGGTGCAGAATGGAGGGGTGATTCACCTTCCCCACCATGAATGGCCTTCTCTTTCTTCTTTCTCTCTCTTCCCTATTGGAGGAATTGATTTCAGCCACCTTGAATGGCTGGCCATGGCTATTAAACTCCTCAAAACTGATGAGGGGGAATGTATTCAGCCTTTGGAATCAATTGGAGAGGCCCTTGATCTCGCTTGGCCATGAATGGCCTCTTTTCTCACTTTCTCTCTCCTCCATTAAAGAGAAAAATGGAGATTTCTCTCTCCTACTCACCATGGCCGAATTTTGATCTCTCCTCCAGCCTATTGGCAGCCCAATAACTCATATTAATAATAAAAATGAGGTTAGCCCAAGTGGGGGAAATGAGTTTGAGCTTGGGTTAGCCCATTTAGGCTAATTTGACCTAACACTAGAATAGAGTTGACCTTGGTCAACATGAACATTTGAGTTGACCCCAATGGAACCTTGGTGACCCATTGGACTCCCTTAAGGTCTAGAAAGACTTGAGTAGGGTTGGTTGGGCATCTTGGGGGTCACATGTCCCTTGGTAAGGGCACTTTGACCATTTTAGGGCTAGAGTTGACTTGGGTCAACATGACCATTTGGGTTGACCCCAATGGGTCCTTGGTGACCCATTGGCCTCCCCTAAGGTCTAGGAAGGGTTATGTAGGGTTACCCTGCACTTTAGAGGTCACATACCCTTAGTAAGGGTACTTTGACCAGATTAGGAGCTTGAGTTGACTTGGGTCAACCTGGCCTCTAGGGCTGACCCCAATGTGTCCTTAGTGACCCATAGACCTCACTTTATGGTTAGGAGGGCATAGGTGGGGTCCTCTAGGCTAGGAGTAGGTCAATTGACCCCAAGTAGGCTAGTTTGACCCATTTAGGGATAGGGTTGACCTTGGTCAACTGAGCCTCTTTGGTTGACCCCAATGGGTCCTTATGGCTCTAATGGGCCTCCCAAGGTAATAGGGGGGGTGTTGTGGTATGGTCTTGGGGTCAAGGTGTAGCCCATGGTCATCCTTAACCATTGTTCAGAGTTCTACTATTTGCAGACCATGATGATTTTCCACATTTTGTCTCCTATCTCTTGGCCCATTCCTGGCTTCCTAGGGTTTGTCATAACCTAGTCATGGACAAAACCACTCCTAGGGGTCTAGTTGGAAATGGGATGTTACACAATGTGTCGAGACAAGACACACGGCCTAGGACACGGGCGTGTCCAAGGCCGTGTGGGTTTGTCGACGAACTTCAGTCGACAATGTTCACTCAACGAGTGTCGAGTGTCGAGTGTCGAGTGTCGAGACTTGGGCACACGGCCTGTGACACGGGCGTGTCACAGGGTGTGTCTCGCTTGGTCGACGATCTTCGCTCTACGTTTTTGCGCGGTGTCGACACAAAGGCTGTTGATGAGTGTCGAGACTTGGCACACGGCTTGGGACACGGGCGTGTCCTAGGACGTGTCCCTTCTCGGGTTGTTTCGGGGCTGTGTCGCTGGAGGCACACGGCCGACCACACGGCCGTGTCAATTGGGACACGGGCGTGTCGGGTCAAACACGGGCGTGTCGAATGCCCGTGTGCTGTTCCAGGCACGTCGATTTGAGACGGCGAATGGGGGACACGTCCCTGGACACGCAATGTGCCAGGCCGTGTTCGGCCCAGGTATTTTATTTTTCAGACGGATCGTGGCCATTCCTTCCCATATTTTGGGATCTGATGGTCCAGGACTGTTCTTGGGGAGTTAAGTCCGAGAATACGGTTGGAACCCCTCATTCTTCTTCAAGCTTTCTCTTACTAATTTCTAGAGAGAAGGGAGAGCAAGGAAGATGGTGAAGGAGGGTTTGGGCTGTTGGAGAAGCTTCAGTGCTCCAAATCGCGAGCCGAGTCCAGATCCGTGGAGGCTAGATCTTTGCGAAGGTTTTCATCCGGCTATTTTGCCATGGCAAGGAAGAGGAGTCAGAAGGTAACGATACTTCTCCTCTCGGTCTTAGGATGCATGTTTTAGCATCATTTCTTTTCTAGGTTTGGGCACCAAACACTCAAATTAGAGGGGTTTTGGGTCGCCAAGGTTCAAGAGGAACCTCCGGGTCGATTGAGTCCGTCCCTGGCATGATTTGCATTAGAGATCCGCTCCGTTAGTGGATTAGGCATGGTGGGTGAAGCCGTAGTCACGACCGTTAGTCCGACTCGGTGATGTTGCATATGAACTTTAAGGATTCGTAGAGTTTCCGTTGCGGCAAGATGCCTTTTGTGATGTGGTGATGTTTTCCCCTTTTTCTCGAGTGAGTACGTGTAGTCGGAACCGGACAAGGTTAGCTCCTCGTGGCAGTAGATGGTTTCCTTGGTGGACAAGGTTAGCTCCACATGAGTTGTAGATGGTTTCCTTGGTGCGCGGGAACGCTGCAGTACAAATGAGGGACTAGGGCGGAATTGTCTTGGTTTGTGATGTGCCAAGGCGTGGCTATGTCTCCGTGGTCGGTCGGCTATCCCGTGACATTCACGTCATGTGTGGAGAGTGTCCCGGCAAGACTAGTCCCCTTTTGTGAGACTAACGAGAATGCCAAGCATGGGGGCAAGCTCGGGCAATGAGGCCATGAGCGGGCTGGGTCCGGCAAGGCTTCTTAGAATCGGTCAGTTTTGTGTTTGTTGGAATCCTGACACGAGACGTCAGAGCTTGTAGGCAAGCCCGGGTCTAAGACCTTGAGCGGGTGGGGCCTTTGCAAGAGTTCTAGGCAGCCTGTGTGCCGTTTGGGGGAATGGTGTTACCCCTTTGTTTGCGGCTTTATGCCAATGGGGAATCGATGAGTACCCATATGATATGATGATGTGTTAGATGCATACGAGATAGGGTGCCTTGGGTGAAACCCGGGTGGTTGCATACATGATTGCATAAGTAGGCTCTTTTTATTATATGCTCAACCTGTAGAGAACATGTATGATGTGTGTGACATTCAAGATTGTTTCTGTAGTTGCTTTTCTTGCTTATGATTATTGCATACGAAGTGCTAACTTGCAGGTTGGAGGGGTACCCCGGGGTCCATTAGGGGCGGCCGGGAGGAGATGTGTTTGTTACACAGTTTGAGGTCAGCCTTTGCTGACCCACGTTACTAATAAATTTTACAGGGCAAGGATCGCATGCAGGAGCTAACTCGTCGGCCAGAAAGGCCTAAGCTTCATGAATTGCTTATCTCTTTTGTAGTTCTACTTAAATGATGTTGTATGTTTGAGACTCATGTTGTCCGACTTGCATGTCGAGGTAGACTAGGAGTGCTATGCATTTTCTTGACTGTTGTATTATTTTAGTTGGGACACTTGTTGTAAGGCCATAAGGCCGTTGTTATTACTCTTCTCGTAGTGGATAACTTCTTGTCTAGCTTGTGTTTCCGCTGTGTTGTGCAAAGAGTTTTGAGTGTGGGTAGTTATATCATCTTATAATACTAAAGCTGTGGCGTCCGTATGTTGTGGGGCCCCGGCCGGACCCATATTATACGGTCATTACAGGGTAGGTATTACAATAACACTCCTATCTATCACATAACATATAACAGTAGGTCCGACCGGGCCCGACGCCATATACCACAGACAGACCGAAAAGTTACTAAATGAAACCATCCAACCAATATAATCCGTCCTACAAAGAGTACATTCTAGCGGAAGCATTTTAAAATAGTTATAAGAAACCAAGACACAACATAAATGTCCACTAAAATCCCAAAGTAGGAATGAGCGTACAAATACTCAAAGTACTTGGTCTTATGGCCTTACAAGAGTTTACTTAAATAAATAATGTCTTCCAAACATCGGCACGCAGGCCGGCCACACATGAGCATAAAAGTAAACATTTGCTTTGGCCTTCGAGGGCCTGCACAGCATCTAGGGCTTCAGCCCGCTACTTTCCACTAGGCTCCGCAGCACCTGCAAACAACATTCCACCTCAGCGGTGGCAAACAAAAGCAACGGTCACCTAAGGCTGACCAAATTATAACTATCCCGCCCCTTTACTCGGGGCGGCGATGCCCCTTCCCTGCACTTTATTAGCATAGACAAACAAGTACAACATCAACAGACTTCACCACAGTTGTAGGCCTGCACGGCCTCACATCCCGTGCTCTCAGGGCACTTACTCAGTGAACCCGATGTAACACCCACAAATCCCAATTTTCTGTTAAGATTAGGTGACACGGCCTGGGACACGAGCGTGTCCCTGGGCATCTAATGCTCCGGGTCATCGAACTCCACTTGACGAATTCACGGCAGGGCATGTCGATAGTCATGTAGGGGCACACAGCAAGGGACACAGGCGTGTCACTGGCCGTGTCGTTCTCGGGGTTTCGCGTGTGTTGGTGGACACAGGTGTGTCCTGGGTACATGATGCTTAAGATCACGGCAGTGAACCGGTCGCACAAGTAATATAAAATGGGGGTTTTCCCAAGTATCGATCTCATAAGGAACACAGTAAGGTGGAGTTAATTTCGAGGAGGACTTGAGATTGAAGTCCTCAGGTCGGAGCTAACTAAGGGGAGGTTTTGATGTTGCGGAAACAGAAAATAAAAGGCTAACAACTACTCTTATGCAACGCCGCTATGCGATGCTTCGCCAGGCGGGATGAAAGACTAGTCGGGCCGCTAGGCACCGAATCACTAGGCGGATGGACGAGAAGGCTAGCAGATGAGGTGGTTAGAACGGCGGAATGACCGTCGTGAGCACCTCTTCGCAACGCACGCCACTAGCAATTGCTAGTGCGGCAAGGGTGGATGGTGGTGGATGGATATATGGCGCACCTCAAGCAACTAAAGCGTAAACAAACACAGAATCACATAGATATGAATCTAGTAAAGTTTACATCTAAAGTACAACAACATCAATATAAATGAAGTTTTAACACACAAAAACAACAATAAAAGAAGAACAAGGCAAGAGATCGACCGAATCCGAAGTCTTGCTGAGGATTCACGGTTGGAATCGTCGGGTTGTCAATCCGCGTCCAAGCTCGGTCCTCAACTGCGTCCGGGGTAGAGAAGGGCTGTCACCACCTTCCAATGGCCCGTCTTCTTCGTCTCACGACATCGGACGAAAGTTGAAAGCTTCCCTTTTCTTGATGGCTATGACATTGAAACTTGAAATGAACCCAAGAGATGATGGAGGAGGCCGAGAGGAAGCTCCAGCTTGGATTTGGCGGTGAAAGCTTGCCCGGAGCACCTCCCTAGTGTGGAGATTGAAGGAGGATGGCGGAAAAGGCGGAAAACGTCGGAGGAAAATGAGCGATTCCGAATTAGGGCGGAACCTGCACTATTTATACAAAAGCAGAAATGAACAATGTGCACGATCATAGGCGCACGACCAGTGGTCGTGCGCACTATGTCCTGTGCTCGTGCGCACTGGCATGGAATATCAAGAAGAAGAACTGGGATAATGCGCACGAGAAGTGGCGCACGACCAGTGGTCGTGCGCACTAAGTCCAATGATCATGCGATTACCCAGACATGACTCCAGAAAAGAGGAATCAATGCACATGATCAGTGGCGCACGACCGGTGGTCGTGCGCAGTATGTCCAGTGGTCGTGCGCTTACCCCAAGCAGATTCTAGAAAATGTAGAGTAGTGCGCATGATCAAGGGAGCACGACCAGTGGTCGTGCGCATCAGATCCCATGATCGTGCGCAGTATTCCCGTTTCACAACCATCCCGGAACACGCACACGACCCCTGTACCGAAAGGAAAAAACCAATCACTAATCTGTGTAGACATTCCAGACAATCACAAAAGGGAGTACAAACTATAAAAATAACAAAATACACAACCACGGGCATAAATGTGCACTTCCTATGGAAATAAAGATAAGATGAGATATGAACGATAAAGAACTAAAATTGAAGTGCAAACGTGTGAAAACTAGCCCAGATGAGTCCGAAAATAGGTATAAAATATGGACTCATCACACCCCCAGACTTAACTGTTTGCGCGTCCCGAGCAAACAAAATTTAAGCAGATAGGGAAAAATACTAGTTAACAAAGAAATTGCGATACGAAGTGCCATGCGAAGTCGCATTCTCGCGCACGTAAAAATATAATAGAAGAAATTTCTAAGTATACAAAATAGTTTATACTGTTCACAATGCGTATCAAAATTTTATTATTACTCAAAAATGGAATCACGGTGAATCATCCGGTCATGCATAGTGAGAAAGTAGACTAATCGCTAGGCGAGCATTGCCAAAGATCAGGGCTCGGGATAACCTCCAAAGGAATCCACCAATGTCGGTGACCATATGCTTGCCCTTTCACACTCTCTCCACGGTACTAGTTAGACTCAAGCACGAATCCGTAGGACTTGGAGTATAATATAGGCTTAGGTGAAGGCGGGGTATATAAAGGTAAACAAGACGGACACGCACACCCAAAATAAGATCGCCCGAAAACGTACACAGCTAAACTCAATGGACAAACACGTGCGACGCATCACCAGACCTGGACTTTTGACGGTGCGCGCAAGCCCATAACGAACACAACTCAACCACATTGCACAACTCAGCAATAATAGATATACAAATACATTTCTTTTTTTTGTATTCCACATTGGGAATTTTCTTTTTATTTACTATCATATTTTTTTTGTTTTTTCTTTTCCCTTTTTTTTTCTTTTATCCAAATAGCCAAAACAAAATAAGAAAACACGGCAACACCACAGGCTGCACAAACACCAACAAAACTGCCCACACAAAACGGATATAAACTACAACAAAACAAACTAACCGAGCGATCACATTCAGATGTGCGAGTAGGAAAGGCTATATGGCTATGGTAGCGAGGCGAAGGGATTTCAATGGAAGGGACAGGCTCAACAGGGATAGCAACGGTTAGATGTCGGGAATGGTACAAGGCTCAAACAAGACAAAGTGACGGCCCACATCACGCACGCACTTGACTAACCATGTACCCATGCTTCGAGAGTAGCTAGGGGCAAGTTCTTAGCCAACGAGAAAGACTATCCGTCCTCCCGACTCGAGCAATACGAACCTAACGGCCGTCTACATACATCCCTAAGCTACCGTCGGATTCACACCGGATTCACTAACTTTTGAGTAGAATAAAAAGTCTTTACGCAAATAGAAAGATATAAAACTATAAGTATACAGAAAAATTAAATCTACTCAAATTTCTACACGAGACGAGAGCAGTTGACTAGGAGCACAGCAAGGTCAACATTTTACTCCGTCTCACAATCTTAAGCCAGCACCATAATTTTCCCAAATCTAGCAAAGAAATGAGTTTAACTCACAGCACGCAAAAAGCTAAGCACACGCTCATGTGGGTGCAGTGGTGTATGATGCAATCAACTAAGCAAAATAAAACAATAAAGGCTTCTAGTATGCACAAGAAATGTGTGCATGCAATAGGCAACAAATCTCTCCAACAGACTTAAACTAAACTACACAGCAGATGATATGGAAATTAAAAGCATAAGGAGCTAAGGGAAGAGGTTACCCAATGCTCAGCTAGTGAGCATACCAGAAGGCGCGTGAAAAACCGAAGCAGGCCAGCCATACGAAGAATCAGAACCCCGCCAATGCAATTTTCCAAGAATACCTGCAGGGGTGAGCTCCGCAAAAACAAAACAAAATATACAAAAATAAATGCTAAAACTAAAATAGACATAAAAAAAATGCAGAAAATGAAAGATAAGTACTGGGGTTATTGTCATCCCAGCACGACTTATTAAATTCTAAATAGTTCTAGCTAATGGTCCTATGAAATAAAAAGTGCACAGGTAACTGTTCCAATATCCGTTTCGGTAACGGGTACCGATACGGTGATAGAGCAGTTACCCCTCTACCTAAATAGTAATACCTGCCCAACACAGGTAGAGGAAATAGGAAGTAAGAAGAGATGGAGTGCTGGTCCTCACTCTTCTCACCACAAAACACATCCTTGCCTAGCAAGGTTTCATCCACAGGGAGTCTGCAGGAGGAGAAAGCGATGAATGGAGCTTCCTCAATAGAGGAGGAATCAACCTCCTCACAAAAGAGGATGCTATCATCCATGACTCGAGCTGAGAGCTCCAAGTCCTCCTGAAGGTCCTGCAGAGACTCAACCCGCACAGGCTCAGATACAGAAATGGGATCAAGAAATAAAGGAGATGAATAACTAAAAGAATCAGAAATAGGGGGAGTGGTCCCGGTCTCACTCCTAGCAGGATCCCAACATAGATCATCGACGGTGTCATATGATTCATGGCGAGGGGAATCCACGAGCTCGAGGTCCTCGGTGGTGGTTTGGACCTCCTCATCCATCAAGGAAGTGGAAACTTCCTCAACAAAGAGGATCTCCTCATCAACACACCTCGGTGCATCCACATGTTCCAAGACGTAATACTGTGCATTAATGAAAATAATATCCTCGTCAAACATGGGCACATCCTCAGGCTCAGAATCACAATCCGGCCGAACATCATCAACCGACTCACTAAAAATAGGGATAGATAATTCTTGCAAAGAAGGCGGAGGAACAACAGCATCAGAGAAAATATGTGCAGGTTCCTCCGGGGGTGAATCAACAAGAGGGGAAGAGTGCATGGGGAGAGACGATGCTACAATGTCGTCACACCGATCAGCAGAAAGTCTGATGGGTATATCCACAGCAGTCCCCCATAGACAAGGTGGTGCTGCGAACATATCATCAGAATCAGAAGGGGCAGCCGATTGAGAGGTGGATGAAATGAATCGGATACCCAGTTCATCATCCTCCTCCAATTGGCGCTGAAATTCTGCGCAATCTTTCAACACGTGGTCGGTGCTACGACAACACAAACATCATTTTCCATTACTCCTCGGTATAAGTGGGACCGGTGAGGAATAAGAAAATGATGAAGGCGTAGAAGAGGAGTGACCATAAGACCTGGGTTGGGTGTATGAAGTACCATAAGAAGACGGTGCTCCATACACAGAACCACGAGAATTATGCTCCCATTCTTCAGTGGGGCACTCATCACTACCATGCCTATAATCCCCGCACCATCGGCAATGGATATTCATATAAGAATACATGGTGCAACAAGAATAATTCACCAACAGAAAGTTTCTAAGCAACAATTAACTACACACCACAAATAAAAGAATAGGAAAACCTGCTACAGAAAAATTAAAACTATAATATGAACAAATAAAAACAAACACAAATGCTAAAAACTAAAACAAAGAAGAAAGTGATATGAACAAATGAAAAAGGGCTTCTATCTCTTATCTTCCTCTAAAAAAACTCACACGACTGTGTTCCCCGGCAACGGCGCCAAAAACTTGATGCTTAAGATCACGGCAGTGAACCGGTCGCACAAGTAATATAAAATGTGGGTTTTCCCAAGTATCGATCTCACAAGGAACACAGTAAGGTGGAGTTAATTTCGAGGAGGACTTGAGATTGAAGTCCTCAGGTCGGAGCTAACTAAGGGGAGGTTTTGATGTTGCGGAAACAGAAAATAAAAGGCTAACAACTACTTCTATGCAATGCCGCTATGCGATGCTTCGCAGGGCGGGATGAAAGACTAGTCGGGCCGCTATGCACCGAATCACTAGGCGGATGGACGAGAAGGCTAGCGGATGAGGTGGTTAGAATGACGGAATGAGGGTCGTGAGCACCACTTTGCAACGCACGCCACTAGCAATTGCTAGTGCGACAAGGGTGGATGGTGGTGGATGGATATATGGCGCACCTCAAGCAACTAAAGCGTAAACAAACACAGAATCAAATAGACATGAATCTAGTAAAGTTTACATCTAAAGTGCAACAACATCAATATAAATGAAGTTTTAACACACAAAAACAACAATAAAGGAAGAACAAGGCAAGAGATCGACCGAATCCGAAGTCTTGCTGAGGATTCACGGTTGGAATTATCGGGTTGTCAATCCGCGTCCAAGCTCGGTCCTCAACTGCGTTCGGGGTAGAGAAGGGCTGTCACCACCTTCCAATGGCCCGTCTTCTTCGTCTCACGACAGTGGACGAAAGTTGAAAGCTTCCCTTTGCTTGATGGCTATGGCGTTGAAACTTGAAATGAACCCAAGAGATGATGGAGGAGACCGAGAGGAAGCTCCGGCTTGGACTTGGCGGTGAAATCGTACCCGGAGCACCTCCCTAGTGTGGAGATTGAAGGAGGACGGCGGAAAAGGCGGAAAACGACGGACGAAAATGAGCGATTCCGAATTAGGGCGTAACCTGCACTATTTATACAAAAGCAGAAATGAACAATGCGCACGATCACAGGCGCACGACCAGTGGTCGTGCGCACTATGTCCTGTGCTCGTGCGCACTGGCATGGAATATCAGGAAGAAGAACTGGGATAATGCGCAAGAGAAGTGGCGCACAACCAGTCGTCATGCGCACTAAGTCCAATGATCGTGCGATTACCCAGACAGGACTCCAGAAAAGAGGAATCAATGCACACGATCAGTGGCGCACGACCGATGGTCGTGCACAGTATGTCCAGTGGTCGTGCGCTTACCCCAGGCTGATTCTAGAAAATGTAGAGTAGCGCGCACGATCAGGGGTGCACGACCAGTGGTCGTGCGCATCAGATCCCATGATTGTGCGCAGTATTCCTGTTTCACAACCATCCCGGAACACGCACACGACCCCTGTACCGAAAGGAAAAACCAATCACTAATCTGTGCAGACATTCCAGACAATCACAAAAGGGAGTACAAACTATAAAAATAACAAAATACACAACCACGGACATAAATGTGCACTTCCTATGGAAATAAAGATAAGATGAGATATGAATGATAAAGAACTAAAAGTGAAGTGCAAACGCATGAAAACTAGCCCAGATGAGTCCGAAAATAGGTATAAAATATGGAATCATCAGTACACGGCCTGTGACCCGGGCATGTCCCTGGTCGTTTCTCACTCCGGTTAAGTTGATGTTATTCTATGTGTGGTACACGGGTGCCTGACATGGTCGTGTCGGCCATAACACGGGCGTGTAGGGTGTGACACATGCATGTCACACGGTCGTGTACTGCTTTGGCTTGAGTCGGTTGTGTGCCGTGTAAGGTACATGGCCTGTGACATGGGCATATCACAGGTCGTGTCAGGCCGTGTTTAGCTTCTTTTGGGCAAATCCGAGCCGTTCGTTTCTCTTATCCTGGATCCATGGGCCCAGGCTCTTCCCTGCTAAGATAAGTCCGAGATATGAGGGATTCATTACTTCATTTCATTCTCCTCCTTCTTCTTCTCCAAGAGAGATATATAGAGAGAGATAGAGAGACCAAGGGAAGGATAGGAGGAAGGAGAAAGCCAGCTGCTGGAGGAGCTGCGGAGTGCGAAATAAAGATCTGAGTTTGGATTCGTGAGGCAAAGCCTAGACGGTGATTTCCATACGGCTAGTTCATGGCTCCAAAGCGATCCTCAATGGTAACGATCTCCTTCTTGGACATCGAAGTCCTTTCTGTATGCATATGCATGGAATCCTCCACCGAGAGGTGGATATCGTAAGTGATTCCTTGGTTGAGTCTGCATCTAGAGCCGGAAGTGTGGAGTACGACATAGGCATGCTGTGTGAAGCCCATCTTGACGGTTAGTCTGGATTGTTGATGATTATGTGTAAACTGGATGAGGCTCTGTGTATTTGATACCTGTGTATGCTTTGTAACAATGGATGTTTTGTATTGATGTATGGGTGTGTGGATCTTGGATGCTTTGCGTAAGCTCCTTGTGGTGTGAGCGGTGTGAGCCCTAACTACTCTGGGATAGCGAAAAGCTGCGGCTAATTAGGAAGGAAGGCCGACCCGCGTCTAGTGGTGCGCTATTGACGGTTTGAGCACGGGAAAGGCTAATCTGCCCCTGGTTATTTTTGGAGGTCGATTGGTGGCAATGTTTGGGAGGACACGAGGCAGACCCTACTTGTTGCACTACAGTTGTAGGTCGATCTATTAATGCTTATGTTTGCCGTGAGATTATCACCTCTGAGTGGCTTGGGAGGAATGCTCCCAATCTGCGGGTTGGGGTGACTAGGACTGGCCAGCCAACAAGTTAATAATTCTTTGATTGGTGGTGTTGCTGCGGAGTCTGGCACACCGTAAGGTTCCCTGAGTGGACGAAGCGTCTGATTGAGACCAGCATTTGTGATTTTTTTGTGCCTGAGTGAACTTGTTGTGATAGGTCACTATTATGATTGCAATGCATACGGGGAAGGAACCACTGCCCCGGGTAAGGGGTAAGGTCATTATAATTGGTGAGCTAATGCTGACCATTACTTTGTTTACCGCTCTTGGGGTGGATGTCTATTTGCAGGTGCTGGTGGGTTGAATCAAATTGAGCGGAATAAAGGCTTGCTGCTTAAGGCCCTTGAAGGCCATATGAAGAATGTTTGGATTTCATGTGTGGCCGGCCTGCGTGCCGATGTATAAAGCTGTAAATTTGTAAAGAGTAACCCGTAAGGCCTTAAGGCCATGAGAGTGTGTGTGTTGTATCCATTCCTGGTTTATATTTAATTGTGCCATTTATATATGTAGTGGACATTCACTGTGATGAATGATATTTTGATTTCCAAACGTAATTCCTCTATTTGTCTGTGAAATATGGCGTGTGGCCCTAGCCGGACCCACCGTTATATTCCATGTGACGGACGGAGGCGTTACACCCGGTCTGAACCCAGCTCATTCCACAGTCCACCACCGCCCCTAGGACGGCAAACAACGTGAACATTTAGACCTTTCAGACGTAGCCTAGACTCGCTCTCCAAGTTATCAGTAAGTCCCATGCACCTTAGGTCGCTTTAAACGAAGCAAATGGAGTGGGTACGGTTCTACCTGCACATTGCTCACTTCGCCACGACAATTTAGCCATTGGCGCGGGACACGTTTCCCCCAGTCCAAAAGTATCGATCAAAAATTATACATAACCCGGTTATGTATACGGCTGGCTCCCAGGCCACCGATACGGCAAGAATTCGGTTCTGCCCAGATTTCCGGGTGCACCTTGGAGTTAATCCCCAAGACTCCCTGTTGCAATCTAACACGTAAAAAAACCGAAAATAGCCAACGACATGGAGTATTCTATGACTATTCATGCATAATGAAACAACACCGATCCAGACCAACTTGTCTGGGTAGGCTTCACATACCATGCCTATGTCCCTACTTCCATTCCGGACTCTACATGCAAAACTAGGGGCATTATTCATATCCACCTGAAGGAACACCGCACACTCACCGCATACTCTCGAGAGCGGGTTTCCTATGCAGAAAGAAAGAGGACTTTACATGTCCAAGAAGATAATCATTACCCGAGATGTTCACTTTGGCGCCATTGAAAACTAGCCGGATGGAAAGCACCGCAACGGCCTCGCCTCCACGAATCTGGACTCGGCACGAGATTAGGGCCTTCGAAGCTCCATCGGCGGCCGGATTTCTCCTTCTCCATCTTCCTTGCTCTCCCCTCTCTCTAACACTTTAGAAAGAGAAAACCTAAAGAGAAATGAGGGTTTCACCCGCTATTCCCTGCCTTATAATAGCAAGGACAAAATCTGTGCCCTTGGATCCCATTTGAAGGAAATGAACAGCCATAATTCGCACTAAAAAGCACTTTCCTGGACTGAACATGGCTTGTGACACGCCCATGTCACAGGCTGTATCTCACAATCTGAAAACGATTGTCGAACACAAAACATGACATGGGCTTAAAGACGCCTGTGATACTCTTGACACGCCCGTGTCAACCTCTGACATGCCCGTGACATAGGGCGTGTTCCTCATGCGATGATGGAAACCGTTGTGTCCTGACTAGGACATGGGCTTAGACATGCCCGTGTCAACATTTGACAAACCCGTGTCGACCAGTACTTGCCCGTGTTCCAGGCCATGTTCCTCACCCGACACAGCTCAGCTAACACAGAGCAGGACACGGCCCTGGACACGCCCGTATCTCAGGTTGTGTACCCGACCTCCAAGGATTGTCGAATGCATTTTGTTGACCACACGGAAAATCATCGAACTCATACCAGGACACGTCCATGGACACGCCCGTGTCCAAGGCCGTGTGACACTTATAGGGCCCCAGATTGGCCTTAAGACGCTACCAAATCATTTTCGAGTTTAGGGACATGACACAAGCCTGTTCTATTTTGGTGACTAGGTGGAGCGTCTTTGGGAATGCTTGTGTTTTGTCTTTGGTAGGTGTTTACCTGAGTTTGGTTCATCGAATCTTAATTTCGACTATGTCGTTGGGTTCATATCATCGATATTTAGCTACGTGGAGATTTTCGTAAAATATAGGGTATGTTTGGTTTTCGGGTCGTTTTGATGTTTTATTTAATCAATTATGTTATCCTATAGTAAAATATTCGGATGAAAGCAGTATAAATAGAACCCATCGCATCAAACCCTATTCATTTGTCTCCCTCGTGATACTGTCGGCTTGTTGTGGAAGAACGAGAGCGACAGACCTTCCAAAGACATCGGCCGCCGATTTATGGAGTTTTGGTGCTCGATTTCTTCCTTGGAGAGTGCATCCGGGTAGATCTCGCCAAGATCTACGTTTCTACGGTAAGCTTTTCCAGTTTCTTGGATTTTTAGAGGTCTAGGTAGGCTGTTTTGACCCTCTTTCATCCTCAAAAGTTTCAGGTAGTGTTGCTCAGGAAGTTTCAGGAGCATTTACGTGGCTGGATTGGCGATTTGAGTCAAGTGGTGACTTCTACCCTTTGCCAAGCTTGCCTTTTCCATGTATATTTTCCACACAGCTCTTCCCTTATAGCAGTTTTGGGATTAGGGTTAGATCCGGCCTTTTGCCGATCAGCTTTATAGTGTCAATCGACTGGCCAAGTTCAAACAAGTATATGACTCATTGTTCTAGTTTCATTATGTAGTTGTCGGTTTTGAGAGGTCAGAGTTCGTCGAATAGAAGATAATTGGTGGAACGGAGTTCGACGAATAAATCACAAATTGTCGAACTAAGTTCGTCGAACTAAGCCAATTCGTCGAACAGAGCACTTTCGATGAGTGCAACCCTAGGCGTTGAGTATAGCCCTTAGGCATTGAGTGTATCCTTAGCACTGAATCCAATTTCAAACCTAAGTCCAAAAAAGTTGAGTGTGTTGAGTGCACTTAACCCGGCGTTGAGTGTGATGAATACACTCAATGCCTTGTTGTGACGTCTGTGATGGTAAGTATAAAAGCGTTGAGTGCATTGAGTGCACTCAACGCGGCGTTGAGTGTGATGAATACACTCAACGTCTTGCTGTGAGGTTTGTGATGCTAAGTGTAAAAGCATTGAGTGCACCCAACACGACGTTGAGTGCGTTGCATACACTCAACGCCATCAGAATTTGACGCTAAGTCAAAAGGCATTGAGTGTGCTACCTACACTCAACACGGCGTTGAGGGTGCTGTATACACTCCATGCCATTTGGAAATCTTAGAGTTTAATTATAAAAGTGTTGACACTGTTGAGTGAGCTTAACTCACTCAACGTCGTCACTTTTTATTTGGCAGGTTAAGTAAAAGGCTTTGACAGCGTTGAGTGAGCTGAACTAACTCAACACCGTCGCTTTGTCTATGCAAATCGAAGTGTTATAACGTCAACAGCGTTGATTGAGCTGAACTCACTCAACACCGTCATCTATTTTTTGGCAGCTAAGTGTTTAAGCGTTGAGTGAGCTGAACTCACTCAATGCCATCGTTTGATTCTTGCTGTTGTGTTTAAGCTTTGAGTGTGCTGAGTTATTGCATCGAGTGTGTTGACTGCACTAGACGCAGCGTCGAGTGAACTCGATGTTTTTTCCTTAGCATTGTGTCCTTTCACCGATTTGACGTGTATCACTAAGGATTAGTCTTGTCGAGCTAGAATCGTCGGTTTTCTACTGAATTTGTTGAGTTTGGGTTTATAGGTATTTGGATCTGGGGTTTGTTTGTTTGGCTTAGTTTCATGAATCATTACACCCGGGCATGTTTGGGTCTCGTTTTTGGGCAGTTAGGTTATGTTGGATAGATGTCCTTCACCGCAGTCCCATTTTTGATATGTTTAGGTCTGTTAGTTCGGGTTTGACTGATTTTGTCCCGACTCAGATCTGGTTGCGTTACAGTGTTAATGATTCACATGTTTATTGAGCCATTGCCCCATTTTTATTTCTTACGGATTAAACATATGCTACTTCTGCCTTTTCTCACACATTGTTTTCAAAGTATTACTCTGTTCGTACTTGGTGCAAATTTCTTTATCTTTTAACTTTGTAAGTTAACTCTTCATTCTAAATCTCAAGTTATCTTGATGTGTTTTCTTTTGACATCTAATCATGTTTGGGATTAGTAATCTTGCTACTCCCTTATTTACCGACAGTTTTGTTTGCTACTTGTATTTTTCTTGCTGAGGTGTTCTTTCTATGAATGACTCAGGTTTTGAGTAGTAGCCGGTTGAGCAGATAGGTTTGGTGTTTGCTTGTGGACTGCAGTGTTGTAGAGATTTCCACCACCTTTAGAGGTAGTTTCTTGTTGTTTTCTTTTTAGTACAGACACTCATACTGACCAGTGGGTTCGTGTCAGTTTGTTGACGCCCACTAGTGGTTTTCTTTTGAATTGCTGAATACTCTTCTAAGCTTCTAGTTTTGCCTTTTGTGCTGGTTTTTTACTTGCTCCCTGGGAATGTTTTATGCTAGGTTGCATGTTAGGTATTTTCACTTATAAAAGAATTACTACTTGTACTACATACATATATTTCTAAAATTAAAATACTATTCTCTAGCTAACGTAAAGACTATTTCTATACTTATAATAAATCTAGATTCTTTCTTGGCATGAGTTGTCCTTTGGGGATGTTTTATACTCATATAGGGTGTTAATCAACATAACCAAGTATTTTACGCAGTGTATAACTATACTTTTAATCGTAGGCTATTTGATCCACTGTGCCGAGCGATACGGTCATCCAACTTGACTGGTTTTTGCTTAATAACTTATGGATTTCATATAAACTATAGAGTTTACATTTTTGCATGAATGCCTGCAGTTATCCTCTACATGGTGTGGCATCACGGCGCGCATTTTCTCTTACTCTGATATAACTTACATGTTGAGAAAATGCAGGAAGTGACAAAGATGGGCGGGCCGAAACCAGTGTAAACACTTCCTGCGGCAGGGGCCGTGAAGTTGCACATTGTCCTAATGCGGGGTCGGACCTCCTCCTGGTCCTTACTGACCTTTTCATCGAGGCCATTTTCTCCTTGACCAAAATCATTCATTCTTTCTCTTCCTTCAGAAGAAGCAACACGCCGGCGGGCTCGCCTCGCTCGTGCGGTTTCAAGATCAACTTCAAGATCTTCACCTCTATCCTTGGGATTTGGATCTATCATATAACACACAAAAACCAATCAAAATGCCAAAAACAATTGCAACAACGTTTCCAATAGAAAAATACACACAACTGTTGCACTCCCCGGCAACGGAGCCAAAAACTTGATGTAATCTCGGCAGGTGCACCGATTGTCATCAATTAATAAAATGGGGGAGTTATCCTCCGAGTATCAAATCTCTCGAGGAGTGCAGATTGGTAGTGTGATCTTCCTCATTGGAAAGTGATTGCAAATGCCACAAAGGTTTGAGGGTTGAGTTTTTGTTTTTGAACAACTAAAATTAATTACGCGGGTCTCCTTCACCTCTTCGCAGTGGTGGAATACTCCAATGAGTATTAGGGCTTGTTGTCCTAACTATTGAGGGTCGAAAACACCTCCTCGCCAAGCCAACCCCTAACACACATTAGTGCGGCGTATCACCAAGCAACAAGCTAAAACAAGCAAATGAAGTAAATCCAAACTAAGGACTACAACAACATTTGCAATAGTAAACCATCATGAACATTATTTAGAGTTCCTAGATAGTTTATCCAACATCCAAATGAGAGTGAAGAGGAGATTTACAACCCAACACATGAAGGGTAGCCACAATTCTCGGTCAGAGTCGAAGTTTGTCGGTCTTCGTTCGGGCTCGGTAGGTGGTTGACCTCCGAGGAAGCTTGAGGTGTTGTAAACTACTTCAAAGGTGTTTTCCCCATCTTCTTCACGATCTGTGAAGGCTGGTATTCACCAAAAAGCTCTCCAATTGCAGCGAGAAGGAGCTCCAAATGCCCCTCTTGAGATGGAGATGAAGAAAACAACAGAAGATCTTCGCTTGCGGTGAAGTTTGGAGGAAGAACGGTGGCCGAACGAGCTCTCCAAGGAGGAGAAAGAGGAAGAAACGGCTGGAGGAAGATTTTATCGCTCAGAGGAGTGGAAAATGGCAGAATTCCTTTACTCTAGTCAAGTCCTGAGCTTAAATACGACTAGGTTAGAAAAATGGTCATGCACGGTTTGGCGCACGACCGTGCGTTAACCGTGTGATATTAACTTCCAGGTCAAAGCTTCCAAAGGAAGATGAGTTGACCCATGCGTTTTACTCCTACACGGAGGCTTCCGCCCGCGCGTGAAGGAAAACGTACGGGTAGCCACAGAGCGCTAAAATTCCTGGCAAGCAGGTGGAACCATGCATTTTACTCATGCACGGGCACATTTGCCCATGCGTGAACTATCGCACGATTAACCATAGAGAGATATAAAACTAAATAGCTACAGGAAAACCATGCATCTTCTTCACGCACGATTCAGAAGAAACCGTGCATGAAGAAATTGCACTGGTTGTTCAATCCTCCAGAGAAACCTATAGAAAACGCACGATTTAGTACATAGCATGCGCTAAGGAAACACATGACCGTGCATTTTCCACAAGTTAGAATTCCTGATTTGGGTGAAAACTGACCACCTGCATAGTAAAAATCATAGCTGGAGCAAAAGCTCCTAGCACCAATATACAACATAAAATAACCAAATCCGTATGGAGAGTAACCCAGTACTTACCCCCGACAACTCGGTGCAATTCGAAACCAAAATGGGCTGAAACAGTACAACAATGGCTAAGTGAAGCCCTAATCAAATATATGACTTTTCCTTCTAAAATAGTAGTGCACATGCAAGATAATAAGCCCAAATGAGTCCAAAAAACACTATATAAATCAGACTCATCTTTTGTCACAGTACAGAACTACAGGATGAACAATGCTAGGAACTACATCTAACTCTCTAATGAATTTCCTAATCTATACAACCTCCTTCGCTGCATTTGCAGCGACGATATACTCGGCCTCAGTTGTAGACTCAACAATTGTCTCCTGCTTGGAACTCTTCTAGCTAACAACACCTCCATTTAGGCAAAATATGAACCATGACTGAGACTTTGAGTCATCCCTATCAGTTTGGAAACTATCATCCATGAAACCTCTTACAACGAGCTCTTCCTCTCCTCCAAAGAACAAGAACGTATCCTTAGTCCTTTTCAAGTACATTAGGATATTCTTGACGACTATCCAGTGACCATCATTGGATTCAGAATAATACCTGCTAGTCATGCTCAAAGCATAAGAGGCAGCAGGTCGAGTACACATCATTTTATACATGATTGACCCAATTACCGAAGCATATAAAATCAACTTCATGCGGTCCTTATCTTTACATGATTTATGACTCTGGTCCTTAGAGAGACTCACACCATGAGACATGGGTAAGAGTCCTTTCTTGGGCTCAAGCATGTTGAACCGCTTCAACACCTTATCAATGTACATACCCTGGGTCAAAACTATCAACTTATTTGATATATCTCTATAGATCTTAATACCAAGTATATTAGTCACTTCACCCAAGTCCTTCATAGAAAAGCAGCTCCCTGCGTTGCTCTTAACAACTTGTAGGGTCGGTTTGTCATTCCCGATCAGCAGTATGTCATATATATATAATATCAGAAAGACAACAATGCCCCCACTTATCCTCTTGTAAACACACAGTTCATCCTCGTTCTTGATAAAACCAAGCTCTTTGATCTTTTCATAAAAACAATGATTCCAACTTCGAGAAGCTTGTTTTAATAAATAAATGGATCTCTGCAGCTTGCATATTTTAGAGGCTTCACTTAGAGATACAAAACTCTTGGGTTATATCATATATACTTCCTCAACGAGGTTATAATTTAGGAAAGTCATTTGTTAGATCATGTACTAATAATACACAATAATAGCAAAAAGAATTCTGATGGACTTAACCATAGCAACATTGGAAAAGGTCTCATCATAGTCAATGTAACACCCCCTATTCGTCGCATAGCAAATAGCAGTATGTCCGGCCAGGGCCCGACGCCATATACCACAGACAGACCGGGTGGTTACTCAATGGAAACCATCCAACCAATCACAACATCCTACACAGAGCATTCTAGCGGAAGCAGTTTTATAAGTTGCACTTAAAAGAACCTAGCACCAAGCATGAATGTCCACTAATACACCAAATAGCAATGTAGTACATACACAAGTACTGGCCTTAAGGCCTTACAAATGGTTTACTCAAATTACATATTTTACAAACCATGCCACGCAGGCTGGTCATACATGAATAAAAGCGAGTAAACACTTCAAATAGGCCTTCAAGGGCCGGCTTCGCAATTTGGGCTTTAGCCCGCTATTGACCGCTTGGCCCAGCTGCACCTGCAAGCACAATCCACCGTACGGTGGCAAACAAAAGTAACGGTCAGCAATGCTGACCAAATTATAACGATCCCGCCCCGAACTCGGGGTGGCGATGCTCCATCCAAGAATTTTATTAGCACAACCAAGCAGTAAATAATTACATTGCATCATATGCGTTGGCACGCATGGCCACACGCCTCGTGCTCTCAGGGCACATTCTCGGTGATCACAGTCTAAGTCTGCGGACTCACCACCGTCCCCGGGACGGCAATCTCTCGTGAGCATTTGGTCTTTCTGGCCACTACCTAATACCCTCAATCTATGCCAACGTTAAGTGCCAAGTAATTTTAAGTCTCTTTAACCGAACGACATAGAGCTGGTACGGTTCCCCCTGACCCGTTGCTCACACTGCAACGTTAATTCAAAAACATATGCGTGGGTCAAACTTTCCTGAGTCTCAAATTATTTACACACAGCACATAACCCAGTTATTTTCAAGTTGGCTCCCAGGCCCACATATTTAGCAGAATCACGCATCTGCCCAGTTTTTCGGGTGCACCTTTGAGTTAATCCCCAAGGCTCCCTGTTGCAATCTACCACGTAGAAAAACACGAAAACAAACATTCGCACGGAGTCTTCTCCGGCCATTTATGCAATACAACATCACCGATCCAGACCAACTTGTCCGGGTAGGCTTCACACATCATGCCTATGTCCGTTTTCGAATACGGACTCTAAAAAACGAGGACTATTCATGTGTACCCGAAGGAATGCCTCAACTCACCCCAAACTCGCGAGAGCGGGCTTCCTATGCAAAAGAAGTAGAGCTACACATGCTCAAGTAGAGAATCGTTACCCGAGCATTCTTCCTTGGTGCCATGGAAATGTAAGCGGATGAAAAGCACCGCACTCTCTTTGCCTCCGTAGATCCGAAGTCGGTTCGCGATTTGGAGCTCCGAAGCTCCGCCGGTGACTGGATCTAAGCTTCTTCTTCCTCCTTTGCTCTCACCTCTCTCTTGACTTAGAAAGAGAACCACTCAAGTAAAAATGAGAGTTGCAAAGACCCAATCCCGGGTATATCCCAGTAGGAACAACTCCCAACCGTCGAATCCCAAAATAAGGATACGAATGGCTACGATTCGTAGCTGAAAAGTAAAACCTGGGCCGAACACGACCTGTGACACGCCCGTGTCCAGGGCCGTGTCCCTCATTCACCGTCAAAATCGACGCGTCTTGAACAGCATACGGGAATCTGACACGCCTGTGTTCGACCTGACATGCCCGTGTTCCAACTGACACGGCCGTGTGGTCGGCCGTGTTCCCCCATCGACGCAGCCCCAAAAACCACCCGAGACTCACACGGGTCTTGGACACGCCCGTGTCCAATGTGACACTCCCATGTCACACCTGAACAAGCCTGGGCTCCATGCCATATTCACGGTCTCGACACTTCGTCGAGCGAAGTTCGTCAACCACACGACACAGCCTTGGACACACCCGTGTCCTAAGCCGTGTGTCTTGTCTCAACACATCATCGAGCAAAAATGTCGACTCCCCGGGCTAATCGTCGACACGGGTTCGACACGCCCTGAGACACACACGTGTCTCAGGCCGTGTTCCCTGCTCGACGATCGTCGACTCCAATTTTCATCGACCTCGCGGCCAAAACGTCGAATCGAGCCTGACACGCCCTGGGACAGGCCCGTATCCCAGGCTATGTGCCCCCTGCCAAATCCCAGATTCGGCCCAAAATGCCTCTCGTCGCTCTTTTGAGTTTCGGGGCGTTACAACTCTCCCCCTCTTAAAAGAATTTCGTCCTCGAAATTACATAAAGGAAAGAAACATAAAACTTAAATGGTACCTGAGTGAATCAACTCCGGGTACTCCTCAAGCATAGTCTGCTCTCGTTCCCAAGAGAGCTCCTCTCGGCCGCAATTGTCCCAATGGACCCTAACCATCCTGATCTCTTTATTGCGTAGCCGCTTGACTTCCGAGTCTTCAATATGCACGGGCTTGACCTTTGTCGTCAACCCACTATCAATCGGCACTTGATCGACCACGATCACATGCGAAGGATCTAGCACCGCCTTCCGTAGCACCGAAATATGGAATACATCATGTAGATCACTAAGTTCCACAGAAAGTTTCAACCGATAGGCTGCTTCACCAACCCGCTCCAGAACCTCAAACGGCCCAAGGTACCTCGGGCTTAGCTTTTTCAATCGCCGCACCCACGAGACACCCTTGAACGGCTTGATCTTTAAGTACACCCAGTCGCCCACAGTGAACTCCATGTTCCTATGCTTGGCATTATAGTATTTCGCTTGCCGGTCCTGAGCGACTAGCAACCTCTCCCGAATGGTTTGCATCAACGAAGTAGCATCCTCCACCTCTTGACGCTTGTACAACTTTGACTCACCAGTTTCTAACCAAGACAATGGCGTGCGACATTTTCTACAATAAAGGGCCTCGAAGGGCGTCATTTGAATACTCGTCTGGTAGCTATTGTTGTACGCAAATTCCACCAAATAAAGATGGTCTTCCCATTGCTTTCCAAAGTCTAAGGCAGACATGCTTAGCATGTCTTCCATACTTCCATTGACCCTCTCGGTCTGCCCATCCGTTTGTAGATGGAAGGCTGTGCTGAATTGTAACTTTGTTCCCAACATTTGCTGCACTAGCCTCCAATCATTGGACGTGAACCGCCCATCTCGGTCACTCACGATGCTGCGGGGCACACCATGAAGCCATACTATATTATCCACATATAGTCTTGCCAACTTCTCCACCGGATCATCCTTCCTATTTGGAATGAAATGTGACACCTTCGTAAGTCGATCTACGACCACCCAGATGGCGTCGTTCCACTTTTGCGACCTTGTCAAACCGTGCACAAAGTCCATAGAGATGTCGTCGAATTTCCACTCCGGAATCGGCAAGGACTTCAGAAATCCTCCCAGCTTTTGGCATTCTGCCTTCACCAAGGCGCACGTATGGCACTTCTGCACGTAGAGTGCCACATCCTTCTTCAAACTCGGCCACCAAAACAGTTTCTTGACATCACGGTACATATTTGTGCTCCTCGGGTGAATTGAGTACTTAGTATGGTGTGCCTCGTACAATAATTCCACCCGCAAATTGCCCACACTTTGGACGCACAGACGACCGTCTTTCCAAAGTAATCCGTCCTCCACAACGAATTAGGAATTTGACCCATCCAGAGCCTCTACCATGAACTGCTTCATATGGTCATCCAAATCCAAAGCCTGTCAAATCCGATCAGCCAGGTCATATTGGAATTCAGTCCAATTCAGTACTGCTTCAGCACTTGATTTCTTATCTACACAAACAATTTCCAATGCCTCCAACTCCAGAACCAACCGTTCGTCATGGATCGACGACCAATTGGCTTGAGCTGGGGACCGGCGACTCAACACATCCGCATCCGCATTACCTTTACCAGACACGTAGTGGATCTTGAACGTATAGTCCCCCAGGAACTCCATCCATCTACGCTGCCGCATAATCAAATCTTTCTGATCAATCAGATATTTCAGGCTCTGATGCGAAAGATCACGGCAGTGAACCGGTCGCACAAGTAATATTAAATGGGAAGTTTTCCCAAGTATCGATCTCTCAAGAAACATAGTAAGGTGGAGTTAATTTTGAGGAGGACTTGAGATTGAAGTCCTTAGGTTGGAGGTAACGATGGGGGCTTTGATATTGCGGACAAAGAAAATAAAACACTATCAACTACTCCTATGCAACGCTGCTATGCGATGCTTCGCCAGGCAGGATGGAAGACTAGTCGGGCCGCTATGCACCGAATCATTGGGTGGATGGATGAGTAGACTTGCAGTTGAGGTGGTGAGAGCGGCGGAATGAGGGTCGTGAGCACCTCTTCGCTACGCACGCTTCTAGCAATTGCTATAACGGCAAGGGTGGATGGTGGTGGATGGAATATGGGCGCACCTCAAGTAAATATAGAGAAAATATACAATCACATAGACATGATTACACATAAACGTATATTACACTAAGCATAGCTTCATCAAATACAAAGAGTTCAACTAAACTATCAACAACAAGAGAAGAAAAGTGTGCGAAATCGACCGGATCTGAAGCCTTGCTGAGGATTCACGGTTGGAATCGTCGGGTTGTCAGTCCACGTCCAAGCTCGGTCCACAACTGCGTCCGGGGTAGAGAAGGGCTATCACCACCTTCTAATGGACCGTCTTCTTTGTGTCACGATCCGATGGAGGATGGCACAACTTCTCCTAGCTTGATGGAGAAAGCTAGGTCAAGCTCTTCTTGAAGCTCAAAGATGAAGGAGGAGGCCGAGAGGAAGCTCTGGCTAGGATTTGGCGGTGAAAGCTTGCTCGGAGCACCTCCCCACGATGGAAGATGAAGGGGAACGGCGGAACCCTTCCTCGGAGACGAAAATGGCGGAAAAATGTCGAGCGATCCGGAATTAGGGCGGAACCTGCGAATTTATAGATTGCAGAAATTATAATGCACACGACCAATGGCGCACGACCAGTGGTCGTGCGCACTATGTCCAGTGGTAGTGTGTTTTCCCCAGGCAGATTTTGGAAAAATATGGAATCAATGCACACGATCAGTGGCGCACGACCAGTGGTCGTGCACACTTTGTCCAGTGGTCGTGCGCATACCGCAGGCAGATTCTGGAAATCAGGGAACATTGCGCACGAGCAGTGGCGCATGACCAGTGGTCGTGCACACTATATCCGATGAGCGTGCACAGTATTCCTGCTTCCAAACGTCCCTGGAACACGCGCACGACCCCTAAACCCAGCACTGATATGTGCAGACATTCCAGACGAGCACAAAAATGGAGTACAAATAATAAAAGTACAAAAATTACACAACCACGGGTGTAAGTGTGCAATTCCTATAGAAATAGAGACAAGATGAAATATAAATGAAATAGAACAAAAAGTGAAGTGTAAACGCGTGAAAACTAGCCCAGATGAGTCCAAAAACTCTATATAAATCAGACTCATCACACCCCCAGACCTAACTATTTGCGCGTCCCGAGCAAACAAAATCTAAGCAGATAGGGAAAATTACTAGCTAAAAAAAGAAATTGAAAAACAAAGTACCATGCGAAGTCGCATGCTCGCGTGCGTAAAAATATAATAGAGAAAATTTCTAAGTATGCAGAATAGTTTATATTTTTCACAATGCGTATCAAAATTTTATTAGTACTCAAAAATAGAATCGCGGTGAATCAACCGGTCACGCATAGGAAGAAAGTACGCAGGCCACTAAGGTGAGCTTTGCCAAAGATCGGGGCTCTGGATCAGCTCCAAAGGAATCCACCAATGTCGGGGACCATATGCTTACCCGTTCACACTCTCTCCACGGCACTAGTTAGACTCAAGCGCAAATTCGTAGGACTTTAGGATAATCACGGGGCTTGGGTTACGGTGAGGTAAACAATGATAAAAAAGAAAGGCTATGCACCTAACCCAAATGAGCTAGCCTAAAAAGAATCCAACCGCTAACCACATTATATACAGGTACACCACACCTCCAGACTTAACTTTTAACAAATGGGTGTGTGCACCGCGTACTCCAAATATAATCACATTTCCAAAAAGATTTTCAATTTAAACTTTTTCTTTTCACTTTTTTTTCTTTACAAATATTTTTCTTCTTTTTTCTTTTTCTTCATTTTAATTTCACAATTCAACAGCAATAGACTTGGGAGCACTTCCACATTTTCACAAATAATAACACCACATCACATCCAAACATGAAAATGTAAAACACTAAACTCGACTTGTGTGTGTGACTAGGATAGGCTATGGGGCTTTGGTGAATGAAGGTGGAGTTGAATCAAAAGAAGGGTAGGCATAATGGGGCTAGCGAGGATATGACGTTAGGAACGGTACAAAGCTCAACCGATCCAAAATGATGGCCTACATCACGCTTACGCTTGACTAACCATGCACCTATGCTTCAAGAGTAGCTTGGGGCACGTTCTTAGCCACCGAGAAAGATAATCCTTCCTCCCAACTCGAGCAAAATGAGGCCAGTGGCGGCTACACACATCCCTGCACTACCGTTTGATTCATACCGGATTCACCAACTTTTGAGTAGAATAAAAAGTCTTTACGCAAATAGAAAATATAAAACTATAAGCATACAGAAAAATTAAATCTACTCGAATTTCTACACGAGACGAGAGCAGTTGACTAGGAGCACAGCAGGGTCAACATTTTACTCCGTCTCACAATCCTATGTCAGAACCATAATTTTCCCAAATCTAACGAAGAAATGTGTTTAACTCGCGGCACACAAATAGCTAAGCACGCGCTCAAGTGGGTGCAGTGGTGTGCAGTGCAATGAACTAATAAAAATAAAACTATAAAGGCTTCTAGTATGCACAAGAGATGTGCACGTGCAATAGGTAACAAATAATGGCTCTCCCCCAGACTTAAACTAAGCAACACAGCATATGATAGGGAAATTAAAATCATAAAGTGCTAAGGGAAGAGGTTACCCAATGCTCAGCCAGTGAGCATACCAGAAGACGCGTGGAAACCTGAAGCAGGCCCGCCATACGAAGAATCACAACCCCGCAAACACGAAGTTGTCAAGAATACCTGCAGGGCTGAGCTCCACAAAAACAAAAGAAAAATATACAAAAAGAAATGCTAAAACAAAAATAGACATTGAAATAAAAATGCAGGAAATGAAAGATAAGTACTGGGGTTATTGTCATCCCAGCATGACTTATTCGTCCACGAAAAGGTTCTAGCTAATGGGCCTATAAAAAGAAAATGCACAGGCAACTGTCCCAATATCCGTTTCGGTAATGGGTACCGATACGACGATAGAACAATTACCTCTCTACCTAAATAGTAATACCTGCCCAACACAGGTTGAGGAAATAGGAAGTAAGAAGATAAGGAGCGCTGGTCCTCACTCTTCTCACCACAAAATGAATCCTTGCCCGACAAGGTATCGTCTACGACACGGAGAAGGTAGGAGGAGAAAGCAATCAATGGAGCTTTCTCAACAGAGGAGGAATCAACCTCCTCGCGAGAAAGGATGCTACGATCGATGACTCGAGCTGAAAGCTCCAAGTCCTCCTGAAGCTCCTGCGGAGACTCAACCCGCACAGGCTCAAATAAAGAAGAGGGATCAATAAATAAAGGAGAAGAATAACTAAAAGAATCAAAAATAGGGGGAGTGGTCCCGGTCTCACTCCCAGCAGGATCCCGACATAGATCATCGACGACGTCATATGAGTCATGGCGAGGGGAATCCACGATCTTGAGGTCCTCGGTGGTGGTTTGGACCTCCTCATCCATCAAGGAAGTGGAAACTTTCTCAACAAAGAGGATCTCCTCATCAATGCACCTCGGTGCGTCCACTTGTTCCAAGACATAATACTGTCCATTAATGAAAATAATATCCTCGTCAAACATGGGCACATCCTCAGGCACAGAATCACAATCTGGCCGAACATCATCAACCGACTCACTAAAAATAGGGATAGATAATTCTTGCAAAGAAGGCGGAGGAACAACAGCATCAGAGAAAATATGTACAGGTTCCTCCGGGGGTGAATCAATAAGAGAGGAAGAGTGCATGGGGAGAGACGGTGCCATAATGTCGTCACACCGATCAGCAAAAAGTCTGATGGGTATATCCGCAGTAGTCCCCCATAGATAAGGTGGTGCTGCGAACATATCATCAGAATCAGAAGGGGCAGCCGATTGAGAGGTGGATGGAATGAATCAGATACTCGGTTCATCATCCTCCTTCAACAGGCGCTGAAATTCTGCGCAATCTTTCAATATGTGGTCGGTGCTACTACAACACAAACATCATTTTCCATTACTCCTCGGTATAGGTAGGGCCGGAGAGGAATAAGAAAAAGATGAATGCGTAGAAGAGGAGTGACCATAAGACCTGGGTTGGGTGTATGAAGTACCATAAGAATACGGTGCTCCATACACAGAACCACAAGAATTATGCTCCCATTCTTCAGTGGGGCACTCATCACTACCATGTCTATAATCCCCGCACTATCGGCAACGGATATTCATATAAGAATACACGGTGCAACAAGAATAATTCACCAACAGAAAGTTTCTAAGGAACAATTAACGACACAACACAAATAAAAGAATAGGAAAGCCTGCTACAGAAAAATTAAAACTAGAAGAGAAACAAATAAAAAAAAGATTCTAAAAACTAAAACAAAGAAAAAACATGAAATAAACAAATGGAAAAGGGCTTCTATCTCCTATCTCCCTCTCCAAAAACTCACACAACTGTGTTCCCCGGCAACGGCGCCAAAAACTTGATGCTAAAGATCACGGCAGTGAACCTGTCGCACAAGTAATATAAAATGGGCGAGTTTTCCCAAGTATCGATCTCTCAAGGAACACAGTAAGGTGGAGTTAATTTTGAGGAGGACTTGAGATTGAAGTCCTTAGGTTGGAGGTAACGATGGGGGCTTTGATATTGCGGAAAAAGAAAATAAAACACTATCAACTACTCCTATACAATGCTGCTATGCGATGCTTCGCCAGGCGGGATGGAAGACTAGTCGGGCCGCTATGCACCGAATCATTGGGCGGATGGATGAGTAGGCTTGCGGATGAGGTGGTGAGAGCGGCGGAATGAGGTTCGTGAGCAGCTCTTCGCTACGCACGCTTCTAGCAATTGCTAGAACGACAAGGGTGGATGGTGGTGGATGGAATATGGGCGCACCTCAAGTAAATATAACGAAAATATACAATCGCATAGACATGATTACACATAAATGTATATTACACTAAGCATAGCTTCATCAAATACAAAGAGTTCAACTAAACTATCAACAACAAGAGAAGAAAATTGTGCGAAATCGACCGGATCTGAAGCCTTGCTGAGGATTCACAGTTGGAATCGTCGGGTTGTCAATCCGCGTCCAAGCTCGGTCCGCAACTCCGTCCGGGGTAGAGAAGGGCTGTCACCACCTTCCAATGACCCATCTTCTTCGTGTCACGATACGGTGGAGGATGGCACAACTTCTCCTAGCTTGATGGAGAAAGCTAGGTCAAGCTCTTCTTGAAGCTCAAAGATGAAGGAGGAGGCCGAGAGGAAGCTCCGGTTTGGATTTGGCGGTGAAAGCTTGCTCGGAGCACATCCCTACGATGGAAGATGAAGGGGAACGGCGGAACCCTTCCTCGGAGACGAAAATGGCGGAAAAATGTCGAGCGATCCGGAATTAGGGCGGAACCTGCGAATTTATAGATTGCAGAAATTATAATACACACGACCAGTGGCGCACGACCAGTGGTCGTGCGCACTATGTCCAGTTGTAGTGCGTTTTCCCCAGGCAGATTTTGGAAAAATATGGAATCAATGCACACGATTAGTGGCGCACCACCACTGGTCGTGCGCACTGTGTCCAGTTGTCGTGCACATACCCCAGACAGATTCTGGAAATCAGGGAACATTACGCACGAGCAGTGGCGCACGACCAGTGGTCGTGCGCACTATATCCGATGAGCGTGCGCGGTATTCCTGCTTCCAAACGTCCCTGGAACACGCACATGACCCCTAAACCCAGCACTGATATGTGCAGACATTCCAGACGAGCACAAAATGGAGTACAAACAATAAAAGTACAAAAATTACACAACCATGGGCCTAAGTGTGCACTTCCTATGGAAATAGAGACAAGATGAAATATGAACGAAATAGAACAAAAAGTGAAGTGCAAACGCGTGAAAACTAGCCCAAATGAGTCCGAAAAACCCTATATAAATTGGACTCATCAGGCTCTTGTGATCGGTGTAGAGATCAATCATCACAACGTAAAAATAATTCCTCCACAGCTTCAAGGAAACAATCACGACCGCTAACTCCAAGTCATGGACTGGATAATTACTCTCATGCACTTTCAGCTGTCTCGAGCCATAAGCTATCACACTTCCGTGTTGCAGTAGCACGCAACCTAAACTGCTACCTGAAGCATCACTATAAATCTCATAACCTTCGGTCCCACTCGGCGAACTCACCACAGGCGCCGTGTTCAACCGACATTTCAACTCCTCAAAAGCTCGCGCGCACTCCGGCGTCCAAACGAACTTCTTCTCCTTCCTCGTCAAAGTAGTGAGAGGTAACGCTATCCGCGAGAAGTTCTCTATGAACCTCCTATAATAGTCGGTAAGCCCCAGAAAGCACCGAGTTCTACTACCGCAGAAAGCTCAGGCCACTCCCGTATCGCAACAATCTTCCCTGGATCCACTGCAATACCACTCACGAGGAACGCCACCGAGGATAACTAAAACTCGCACTTCGAGAACTTGGCATACAATTGATTCCTCCTTAGCGTCTCCAAAACCAAATGAAGATGCTTGAAGTGATCTTTCTCACTCTGCGAGTACACCAAAATATCGTCGATGAAGATGATCACAAAATGGTCCAAGTACTCCCTGAAGGTCCTGTTCATCAAATACATGAACACTGACGGCGCATTAGTCAGCCCAAACGGCATGACCGTAAACTTGTAATGCCCGTATCTCGTACTGAACGCTGTCTTCAGGATATCACTCTCCCTTATTCGCAGCTGATAGTATCCGGACTGGAGATCCAACTTCGAGTGCACCGTTGACCCGACCAACTGATCAAAAATATCATCGATCCGGGGAATCGGGTACTTATTCTTTTCCGTCAACTTGTTGAGCTCCCAATAATCAATACATAACCTAAAGCTTCCGTCCTTATTCTTAACAAAGAGGACCGGTGCGCACCAAGGCGAAGAACTTAGGCGCACATACCCTTGCTCCAACAACTCTTGAAGTTGAACCTTTAGCTCTGCCATTTCCTTAGGCGCTAGCCGATATGGAGAGCATGACACAGGCTTTGCACCTGGTATGATCTTTATCGTAAAATCTATCTCCCATTGAGGCGGGGCTCCGGGAAAATTGGTGGGGAACACATCAGGTTACTCAGCTACCACTGAAAGACTATCTAACGTAGGCTTCGGCTTTGAATCCTCCAATAGTGTAAAGAACAACTCTGCACCAGCACGAACCGCTTTCACCACCTTAAGAGCAGACACCAACGTCTTTCTCGACCTTTTCAAGTCCGTAACATTCGTCTCACGACTTGCTCCCAACTTAACTTCCTTGCGACCGCAAATAATATAGGTTGGCTTCTCCGAGAGCTAGTCCATGCCAAATATCACGTCGAGCTTCCATAATGGTAGTAACGACACTTGTAAGTCAAAGTCTTAGCTCCCTGACAACACCTAAGCGGAACAGAATCTACCCGTGCGCATTGAGCACCATTGGACCAAGCACATCCAATTTGTCTCTTACCATCTCCGATGCATAATATAGTTCCTAAATAAAGGAATGCGAAGCTTCGTTTACACGAATGGTGCTCTCGCCGGATAAACGAAAATCCGAACAAAGCCTAGCACAAGTAGTTATAACTTAACACGCACAAGGGCGACAAGTATTTTAAGGCTAATCTGCTATAACTTTAAACCATACCTGTCCTCAAGGCGGAGTGAATTCTTCCGGGCTTTAGGCACCCACGGGCATAGTGCCCCGACTTCCCACAGTTGTAACATGCGCCCGGGGTTTGGCCTGTAGATGCCCCCGAAGCACTGAAAGGAGGGACTAGACCCAAAGTCCTAGCCTTCTTATACCACCTACGATATCCAGACTTTGAGGTGTTCGGCATTTTGAATGTCGTTTTTTTCTAAAGTTCAACTGCTCCACTAGCTTTCTTAGGCTCCGTTTGGAGACTTATTTTCCTCAACGGTTACGACCGCATGAATCGGGCATTATTTAAGGCCCGATTCATGCGGTCGTAACCGCTTGATCGGTGAAAATAAGTCCTCCCAAACGAAGCCTTAGTCTTCTGAGCACCATTCCAACACCTTCGGGCAAGGTTCCCTTTCTTTCCACAAGTATAACAAGTGGAAGTAGCTTTGGTAGTCGATGCCGCAGCCCCCTTCCCAGCATTCTGCCGGATGCAGCTCCTATGGGGCTTGCATAGTTCGATACCATGGTCGCTGGCATCGGGTGAGTCTTCCTCAAATTTGCCTCCAAAGATCTAGCTGATTCCACCAAGGTTCGAAATCCCAATAACTTTGGTACTAGCAGTAGAACTCGTAACTCGGCACGCAGGCCATTATAAAATCTATCCACTGTAGCTTGCTCATTATCCAACTCGAAGCATGGGTAGCAGCTCATCATAAGAAATGCTTGCAAATATTCATCAATTATGTGTGCTCCCTGCACTAAATGCATATTCAGTTGCTGCCTCGATGGTCTACCAAAAGTCATCTCCTCCATCACGCCACCCGGTTTTGAAGTCATAATAGGGGCATAGGGTTGTGCATTTCTTCCATGATGTGCACTCGTCATAGAGAACACCGCTTCAACGATCCTTCTTACGGTTTCATATGAAGGAGGTGTCTCAAACACCTCACCGGGTGCACTATACTCCTCAGAAACTGGACATTCTGGCGGCCCAGCATCGCTTCTGGTCATCTATAGAGGTACAAAATACCGTTAAGTGACCAAATAAAATTGCAAAATGCAATTATAGGAACACGCAGGTTCCCCAAACACGTGTATTTTCATTCCTAAGTGGACATTCATGGGTTCTTTTGTTGTTATAACGATGACGCACACACATGTGCGCACCACCCCTTAAAAAGAATTCATCCACGAATTCATTTTAAGCCCGATCGAAACCAGTACTCTGATACCAAATTGTAACACCCCCCATCCGGCGCATAGCATATAACAGTAGGTCCGGCTGGGGCCCGATGTCATATACCACAAACAAACCGGGTGGTTACTCAATGGAAACCATCCAACCAGTCACAACATCCTACACAGAGCATTCTAGCGGAAGCACTTTTATAAGTTGCAATTAAAAGAACCCAGCACCAAGCATGAATGTCCACAAATATACCAAATAGGAATGTAGTACATACAAAAGTACTGGTCTTAAGGCCTTACAAATGCTTTACTTCAAATTACATGTTTCACACACCACGACACGTAGGTCGGTCATACATGAATAAAAGCGAGTAAACACTTAAAATAGGCTTTCAAGGGCCGGCTTCGCAATTTGGGCTTTAGCCCGCTATTGACCGCTTGGCCCAGCAGCACCTGCAAGCACAATCCACCGCACGGTGGCAAACAAAAGTAACGGTCAGCAATGCTGACCAAATTATAACGATCCCGCCCCCAACTCAGGGCGGCGATGCTCCTTCCCTGCATTTTATTAACACAACCAAGCAGTAAATAAATACATTTCATCACAGGCGTTGGCACGCACGGCCACACACCCCGTACTCTCAGGGCACATTCTCGGTGATCACAGTCTAAGTCTGCCGACTCAAAACCGTCCCTGGGACGGCAATCTCTCGTGAGAATTTGGTCTTTCTGGCCACTGTCTAAGACCCTCAATCTATGCTAATGGTAAGTGCTAAGTAACTTTAGGTCTCTTTAACCGAATGACATATAGCGGGTACGGTTCCGCCTGACCCGTTGCTCACACCACAACGTTAATTCAAAAACATATGTGCGGGTCAAACTTTCCCAAGTCCCAAATCGTTTACACATAGCACATAACCCAGTTATGTTCTAGTTGCCTCCCAGGCCCACATATTTGGCAGAATCACACATCTGCCGAGTTTTCTGGGTGCACCTTTGAGCTAATCCCCAAGGCTCCCTGTTGCAATCTACCATGTAGAAAAACCCGAAAACAAACATTCGCACGGAGTCTTCTCCGGCCATTTATGCAATGCAACATCACCGATCCAGACCAACTTGTCCGGGTAGGCTTCACACATCATGCCTATGTTCATTTTCGAATACGGACTCTAAACAACAGGGACTATTCATGTCTACCCAAAGGAACGCCTAAACTCACCGCAAACTCGCGAGAGCGGGCTTCCTATGAAAAAGAAGTAGAGCTTCACATGCTCAAGTAGAGAATCATTACCCTAGCGTTCTTCCTTAGTGCCATGGAAATGTAAGCGGATGAAAAGCACCACACTCTCTTTGCCTCCATAGATCCGAAGTCAGTTCACGATTTGGAGCTCCGAAGCTCCGCTGGTGATCGGATCTAAGCTTCTTCCTCCTCCTTTGCTCTCACCTCTCTCTTGACTTAGAAAGAGAACCACTCAAGTAAAAATGAGGGTTTCAAAGGCCCAATCCCGGGTATATCCCAGTAGGAACAACCCCCAACCATCGGATCCTAAAATAAGGAAACGAATGGCTACGATTCGTAGCTAAAAAGTAAAACCTGGGCCGAACACGGCCTGTGACACGCCAGTGTCCAGGGCCGTGTCCCTCATTCGCCGTCAAAATCGACGCGTCCTGAACAACACGCGGGCATCCAACACGCCCGTGTTCGACCTGACACGCCCGTGTTCCAACTGACACGGTCGTATGGTCGGCCGTGTGCCCCCATCGACAAAGCCCCAAAAACTACCCGAGACTCACACGGGTCTTGGACACGCCCGTGTCCAATGTGACACGCCTGTGTCACACCCGAACACGCCTGGGCTCCAGGCCGTGTTCACGGTCTCAACACTTCATCGAGCGAAGTTCGTAGACAACACGACACGGCCTTGGAAACGCCCATTTCCTAGGCTGTGTGCCTTGTCTCAACACATCATCGAGCGAAAATGTCGACTCCCCGGGCCGATCGTCGACACGGGCTCGACACGCCCTGAGACACGCCCGTGTCTCAGGCCATGTTCCCTGCTCGACGATCGTCGACTTTAAATTTTGTCGACCTCGCGGCCAAAACGTCGACTTGAGCCTGACACGCCCGGTGACACACCCGTGTCCCAGGCCGTATGCCCCCTGCCAAATCCCAGATTTGGCCCAAAATGCCTCCCGTCGCTCTTTTGAGTTTCGGGGCGTTACAGTCAATACCATGCATTTGCTTAAAACCTTTAGCCACCAGTTGACCTTTGAATGTCTGTACATTCCCATCCATGTCGGTCTACTTCTAGAAGACCCACTTGTACCCTATGGGTCGTACTCCTTCAGGTGGTTCCACAAAGGTCCAAACAAGGTTTTCATACATGGAGTCCATTTCAGATTTCATGGCCTCAAGGCACTTCTCGGAGTCCGGTCCACTCATAGCCTCTTGGTAGGCTGCAGGCTTATCACTTTGATCCATAAGCAACACATTACCTATTTGAGACACGAGAAATCCATATCCCTCAGGCTCAAACCTTGGTGTACCAGATCTATGTAGAACTTGTGTTTCCTAAGTAAGCTCTCCAGCTACAACAACTTATAGTCCTAGCTCAGGTTCTAATTTCGGCTCATTTACTATTTGTGGTTCTTGAACTTCTTCAAGTCCTACCCTGGTAGTCTTTCTACTTAAGACCTCTTTCTCAAGAAAGATACCAGTCCTCGTGACAAACACTTTGCCCTCAAACGGTAGGTAGAAATAGTACCCCTTAGTTTCCTTGGGATACCCCACAAGATAACACTTATCTGACTTGGGTTCTAGCTTGTCATGCATTTGACGTCTCATGTATGCCTCACAACCCCAAATATTAATGAATGACATACTAGGACACTTCCCAATCCATATCTCATATCGTGTCTTTAGAACCGCTTTCGTTGGAGTAGGATTTAGTGTAAAAGTAGTAGTTTCCAGAGCAAAACTATAAAAGGAAATAGGCAGATCTGCATGACTCATCATCGACCATACCATGTATAATATAGTACGATTCCTCTGCTCAGACACACCATTATGTTGTTGTGTTCTAGGTGGAGTGAGCAGTGATACAATACCACACTCTTTCATATGATCACGAAACTCATGACTTACGTATTCGCCACCTCGATCAGATCGGAATTTTTTAACCTTCTTACCCAGCTGATTCTCTACTTCATTCTTAAACTCTTTGAACTTTAAAAGGTCTCAGATTTGCACTTCAGAAGATACATGTATCTGTATCTACTGAAATCATCAATAAATGTAACCAAGTAGAAATACCCACCTCTAGCCATAGAACTCATGGGTCCACAAACATCACTATGTACTATACCCAAGAGATCATCAGCCCTCTAATTGAATCCAGTGAAAGTGGCCTTACTCATCTTGCCTAACAAACAAGATTCACATCTCTCAAATGATCCATTATCAAATGAGTCCAATTGTCCATCTCTATAGAGCTTGGATATACGTTTCTCATTTATATGACCCAAACAATAATGTCAAAGGTACGTAGGGTTCGAGTCATTTATTTTTTGTCTTTTAGTATTTTCTATATTATAAATCTGATGGTCTAAGTTCAAAACAAATAAACCATTAAACATTTGGGTTATACGATAATAAACATCATTATTAAATATAGAACAACAATTGTTCTTAATTATAAAATAAAATCCAATCATGTCCAAAAATGAAATAGATATAATGTTTCTAGTTATGGATGGAACATAATAACAATTACCTAGTTCTATTACAAGCCCACTGAGCAAAGAAAGACGATAAACTCCTACGCTGACAACAGTAACTCTAGCTCCATTGCCAATACGTAAGCCTACCTCCCCTTTACTCAACATTCTTCTCCTTCCAAGTTCCTGCACATTTATCCAAATATGAGAACCACAATCGGTATCTAATACCCAGGATGAAGTATCAGAAAGGTTTATCTCTATAATATAGATACTTGAAACGGAAGTCATACCTCCCTTAATCTTGTACAGACCCTCAATGTATGAAGGATAACTCCTCCTCCAATGTCCAACCTTGACACAATGGTGGCATTTCCCTTCTTTCAATCCTCCTTCATGTTTTAGTTCAAGACGAACTGCTCATAATTATCAAGCAATGATTTCAGGATCAGGTCTATGGCCAACACTTGGCCCAAAGGGGAGCCTAGTCTCTCAAGGTTCTCAAAATACCCAATCATCTTGAGTACGTGAGTCCCTACTAGGTCCCGTGCTCCCACTTACACTAAAACAATGCCTTTGTGACATCAAACCTCTCTTAACGAGCTTGCCATTGAAATATTTTCTTGTGATGCTCGTCAATTTCCTTGCAACCCATGTTCTCATATTGCCTTTGGAGCTCAGATTTCGTTGTTTCTAGCATGAGACATTCGACATCTAAGGAGTCATTAAGATACTTCTTATAAGCATCCTTATCATAATGGGACGCATTCTCGATAAGATCTTTAGGGTATTCCTCTCCCAAAACATAGAGCTTTCACTCTTGAATGAGAATAATTTTCAAGCACTTATACCAGTCCAAATAATTAGTCCCACTCAGCTTTTCCTTCTCAAGGATTCCTCTGAGGGACAAGGCGGAGTGCAAACCACTTGCCATGGAAATTCTACTTGGATTAACGTAAAGTAAAATCAGTACTGCATTTCAAAATACATTTTATCATTTAAATTAGGACTTTAATCAAAATAACTCCTACTATTTTTATCAAACTGATAACACTCGATATCAATTCGAAGAGTTTATGCGAGTAACTCTCTTAGTGGATAAGATCCATATTTCAGCAACACTATGAGTCAGATTTGGCTTTTCAATCACTCTGCAGGTATTTAGGTACGCAACTCTCGTCGATTGCATCATAATGCAACTCTTGTATGGATGATGAATAACTCCTTATTCATATCCATCATATGGTGCATGCAAACTCACAGCCTCTGGGCACTCAACCTTTGAGGTCACCCAGTTAAGTTTGACCCGATGTCGATAGTGGGATATCACAATAATCCACTCACACCCTTACCAAGATAGATTAATGCACCTTGCTTTGGCAAGCACACACTTCATCAATCGAGGATGGAAGAGTGTCATCCATCAGAAGGCATTTGAATACTTAATATTGCTTATGGGATTTTTAAATAATTGATTAACACTTAATCATAGTTAACTATTAACCAGTGTGCACATCCACAAAATAAAATAATAGCATTCATAATCTAAGTGCATCCTAGATGTGTACAAGAAAGATCATCAACACTTGATGAACTGAGCTAAATCTGAAATTCCAAAACCATTCTAAATATTCAGATTTATATGCATTGGACATGAACAACACTAACTCCACTTAGACAGTAGACAAGCCCATCTCTCTATATGAGATACATAATCAAACATACTTAGTTTCACAAACCAACAACAGGGACAGTTACTGTCAAGGAGTAATAGGATATCAGCTATGGTATCACAACAAAATCACATGCATTCCTGGCGGGATCCCAAGAATAGATTTGGGCATTTAGAACTTTAATAAATTTCCAGATCTACATTTCATGGATTTAGCACTTCTGATACCATGATCATTGTCGCAAACTCCCTCTGATACCAATGTTGTGTTTTACTAGATGACACGACACTTGTGCACGCAGCGGAAATAATGAACAAGAAAACCTAAAAGAAGTTTAGATATAACAATGGACATGTATCAAGAAGAAAGTGATATAAAATAAAATTACCTTTGCGGGATTGAGTCTATACTCGACCTAGATGCTCTAGAAAATCACCAATCACTTAACGGCTAGAGTCCTTAGTGCAGAATTATGTCTGCATCTCTACAGGAAATCCACACAAACGGGAGAAGCCGTAGACTCTTATCGAACAAGATCTAGGTCAGGAGAAGGCACTCTGCATCTTCACGGACTGCTTGGTCTGTTACAGAAGAGGCGACAATGACACTCACCAAAATTAGTCTTAGCAACGACGATGGGATCGACGAATGCAGAACAAATTCCGTCAGCCTTTTAGGTCTAAGGTTTTTGCACAGTACGACTTGTGTGCTTAGATTGAATGAACAGTCAATTCGATCATTGAGAAACCCTAAAATCTTCTATTTATACCCAAGGAATATACAGAACATCCCGTTGCTATTCGTAGACCTAAGACTTGGAATACAAAATTCGACAAGACAACACTTGTCTCGACGAATCGTCGAGTATCCATGACATATTCGATGAATCATCAAGTATACAAAACATACTCAACGAATTGTTGAGTATCCATAAGATACACGACGAACTTAGCTCCAGCGTTATTGAATCAACTCTTGAATCGATGAAGGTGTCGTGTGAACTCAACGCACTCAACGACTAAGTGCCAGATTTATCAAATAAACCTTTGACTCTATGAATTGTTGATTAGACTCAACATACTCAACACTTAAGTGCAATATTCGACGAATTAACAATTTAACTCGACGAATCATTGAGTAAACTCAACACACTCAACGCCACTATTCGACGAGTCAACTCCTAACTCGATGAAAGCATTGAGTGGTCTCAATACACTCAACACATTCCAAGCCTGACGGAGCTAAGTCTTTTCCACTCATCATATAATTAAAAGCATACTAATCCAATCTCCCAATTTCTCCAAACAATCTTATGTGCGACCCTAATAGGCACAAACTGCGTTGCTAGTGAGGCTATATACTTGATCACTTCAAGATCACAATGGTAACACCAATAATTTTTGGCCAATAATCAAGAACGATTTTGTAAATTTTGACATAAAGTGTGGGAGGTGCCGGAACTTTGCACCCCTTCAGGTCCAACCCGCTTAGCAGCTGAAGAATATTTGAGTTATGTGGCCTTTCGTTGTTTGGGGAATGGACCTTATTGGCCCATCCCCGATGGCAAGTGGGCAACATCGTTTTATCCTAGTTATGATTGACTACTTCAACAAGTGGATAGAAGCCAAGACGCTCACAAGAACTACCACTCAAGTAGTGAAAAACATCATCTAGGTGGAGATTGTTTGCCGATATAGAGTTCTGGCAGCCATTGTGACTCACAACATCCCACAGTTTGCAAGTGAAGAATTGGCCAACTTCTGAGACCAGATAGGAATTGAGCTTCAATTCTCATGCACACATCACCTTTGAAGCAGTGGTTCGGAAGAGGCAACCAACAAGCTTATCTAAAACTTAGTTAAGAAAAAGTTGGAAAATGCTCGCGGTGAATGAGCAGAGAAGTTACTAGCAGTTTTGTGGACCCTCTGATCAACTCCTTCTTTAGCAACTAGTGAAACTCCCTTCAAGATATCATGAGTCCAAGGCCCTTATTAAAGTAGAGTTTGACATAGAAAGCCATGGTGTGCTATTTGCCAGGTAGGAAACCACGATTGGATGAAGGTCTGCAACAAAGCACACATGTGCAGTCTTGATATGATCGGTGAACTCGGGGACAAGTCAGTGATCCAACAGGCTGAGACAAAGCAGAGGATGGACAAATCTTTTCACAAGAATTTTCGTGTAAAGTAGTTAGAGAAGGAAGATCTCGTGCTGAAAAAGGTAGATACAGCCACGAGAGAGGCCTCGGTTGGAAAACTCAAGCCTAATTGGGAGGTACCTTTCGTCATCAAGGTGGCGCTTACAAATAGGGCCTATCAATTGAAGTCACATGAAGGCGAGGACCTATACAACACTTGGAGCTCCGAAAACATAATGTGATATTATTCCTAAGTCAAGGTGCATTTCTTTCGTCCAAAGTCGAACCTGCTTTTCTGAAGTCAAAGGTTTCCCATTCGTTAGTAAACCCTTAGCACAATACAGTACAAGGGAACATATTAGCAGGCACATGTGGCATATGCGACCTCTAGTCTAATGACTCCTAGAGATTATATGTACCCCCTCGAATGAATCCGGATGTTATAAGTAGGAGGCAAAAATCAAGCCTCAGACCCTCCTACCGGTATAGGTCACTTCCCCCACCGTAAGACGACAATAAATGACATCGAGAGATATTCTTGAGTGGAATAAGTGGTGGGTATGGAGGTGATGATCAGTCATGCAATGATTGAGGCATTATTATTATTACTGGTCTCCTTTCCGAGGATAGAATCCAAGTAACAAGCACTTATTTCCCTCTGACGTGCTTCAACACTGCATGCAGACAAGAGCCCTGCGGAAACCTTCTGTCGAAGCGGCAACATTAACCTCTGACAATAGACCCAGGTGATGTTATAACCTCATCAAATTTCCTAAGAGTTTGTTTTTAAAAAAACTCCGGATACTCAGAAACTATGCATGCACACTTAATTGCCCCTAACACACAAATGCCCTGATTACACCATTTGAAATATCTTCAAATAATGGGCAACAAAAGAAACAATAAACAAAAAGATAATATACATCAACAACAACCTCAAATTATAACAGATCAAAAAATACTAATAATAACATTATTTATAGGGATGATGGCGAGAGGGCGCTCATAGTAAAAAAACAAAAAGTGTTTTTGGTTATACATTCTTTTCCGAGTCTTCTGAGGTATTGAAAGAGCAAAGCCTTTTTCCCAATCTTTCTGAGGGGGTGTATCTGTGTTACATGGATCGCCGATGGGAGGACTCTACAGGGACATGCTCCGCATCCTCTAAAAACAACCATTCATATTGAATGCACAAGATCTTGGGCTTAAAGAGGTCTAGGTCCCGCAAGCGCTCAAGGGTGGTCTTCCCAGATACCCTCCCCTCTTTCAAGATCTCTGATATAAATTCTAGGTTCTCCACGTACCAACTTTCCTGACGGATGAAAAGGATCACACTTTTAAGTTTCTTTTATAATTACCTTTAATTGATTTTGCATGCGGGCGACCTCCTCGAGGCACTGCCACAGGGCGTACCGCATCTGCTCCAGAGTCTGCCAATATGAAGTATTGTATGTTAGTACCCTCAAAAAGGCTGTGTCTGCACTCTATGCCAGCTTATAACACCCCCATCTATCATGTAGAAAATAACAGATGATCCGGTTGGGGTCCCATGCAATATTCTACGAACAGTCAAAAGAGTTATGCATTGACACCATTATATTTATGCATCCTAACTCAGAATGCATTCTAGTGGAAGTATTTAAAAGTTTCTTAGAACCCAAACACAGGAATGTCCACTAATAAAAACATAGGAATGATATTCAAAATACACAAAATGTTTTGTCCTTAAGGCCTTACAACTATTCTCTTCACAAATCTGAATTCCATACATCAGCATACAAGTCGGCCACACATGAAAATAGTAAATGATTCGCCTTTGGACCTTTGAGGGCTAGACAACAACATAAGGGACATCAGCCCGCTACTTTACACTTGGATCTCCAGTACCTGCATAAGCATGACCCAGCAAGATGTGGCAAAACAAGGCAACAATCAGCATTAGCTGATTAAATTACAATATCCCCACCCCTCACTCAGGGCGGCGGTGCTCCTTCCCTGCAAACAACAATATATATCTCTTTTCGAAACAAAACGTGCAATTAAGCACCAGTCTCCACAGACATAGGCACGCACGACCACATGCCCCGTGCACTCAGGGCACATTATCAGTGTACCAGATTACCAAAGGTCCCACCACCATACTCAGTGAAGGTCAGCATTCTTTGAACATTACTAGTCTTTCTGGTCTGAAGACCAAGACTCACTCCTTTGGCCACGACAAAGTCAAAGACAATTTACAATATTCATCTCAACGACTCACTCTAAGTTGAACGACATAGGTTTGGGTACAAGTTATCCATATACCATTGCTCAAATCATTGGACGCAACAAACCACATCACGGGTCATCCTCCCCTTTATCATTCACAAAAAACATTACCATATTATGATCCAAGGCTGGCACTCACGACCACCAAAGATGGGCTCTTCAAGCTCTCAGCTTAACCTTCGGGTCCCCAAGTCTCCAGGAGACAAGCCTCACAACATAGTTCTCTGGGAGATATCAGCAGTGGTATCTCTACCGCGGTGCTCTAGGGGACAAAATCTCATTTTTTTCCCCAATTTGGGTTTTTTTCATAGAGACCAACTCCAGTACTCTCACTTCAGCATCATGCACAACCCAAAACTCCTTAAACTACATGTTTAACAACGGAGTCTTCTCCGGCATGGAAATCAATGATCACCAATCCAGACCAACCTGTCTAGATGTATATCACACAGCATGCCTATTCCGTACTTTGATTCCGGATTCTATACGAATGTTTCATAATGGGTATAACAACGATCATACTATTGCAAATCTATTGTTCTTCACCCATTAGTGAGGATTTCCATGTACATGCCAAATAAGGACTTCACTTGTCAAAGGAGAAAGTCGTTGCCCTTGTTGATCGCTTAGGAGCCATGATCTTGCAGTTGATTTGAATGGAAATGATCACCACACCTTCCTCTCCACGGATCTGGTTTCGACTCGCAAATCTGACCACAAGAACTCCTTCACAGCAGCTCTCCTTCAGGGCTGGATCAACCTTGACCTTGTGTAATACCCCAAATCCCAATTTGGGTTTAGGTTTGGTGACACAGCGTGGGACATGGGTGTGTCCCAGGGCATGTCGTGCTCGGGTTGAGCAGCCTCTCGGGAGCTCAACGAAATGCACTCGAGAAGTTCTCAAGATGGAACACGCCCGGCGCCACGGGCATGTCAGAGGGCGTGTCCCCCTATAGTCGACGAACTGCGCTCGACGATCGTCGAGCGGCAAGTCGAGTTGATGACACGGCTTGTGACACGGGAATATCACAAGGCCGTATTCTTCTCGAGATCAGCCGGGGATGTATGTGCTGATGGAAACTGGTGTGTCTTGGGGTACACGTACTGGGACATGGGCGTGTCCCATGGCCGTGTCCCGTTCGTATTGAGTTGGTGGTGTGTTGCTTGAGGAACATACCATGCCACATGGGCATGTACTGTGTGACACAGTAGTGTCAGCTATGTGACACGGGCATGTCACATGTCCGTGTTATGTTCTGGATAAGTTGGTTTTGTGCCGCTTAAGGGAAACAACCTATGATATGGGCGTGTCAGGCCGTGTTCAGCTTATTTCTAGGCAATGAAGGCAGTTCATTTCCTTCTTCCTGGATCCAAGGGTTCAGGCCCTTCCCTGCTACTTATAAGGTCGAGAATGGGGGGATAATCTCATTCATTTTAGAAATTTCTCCTTCTCCTCAAAGGGCTAGAGAGAGAGAGAGGAAAGGGATAAGGGAGATGGTAGCTGGATAAGATTCAGCGTGTTGAATTGTGAGACGAGTGCGGATTCGTGGAGGCAAAGCCATTGTAGTGATTTCCATCCGACTAGTTCATGACCCCAAAGCAATCGTCAAGGGTAACGATCTCCTTCTTGGGCAAGCGAAGTCCTTTCTTTATGCATATGCATGCAATCCTCCACCAAGAGGTGGAAAGCGTAAGTGATTCCAGGTTGAGTCTGCATCTAGAGTCGAAAATAGGTAGTATGGTATAGGAATGTTTTGTGAAGCCCATCCGGACAGGTAGTCTGGATTGGTGATGTTTGTATGATTAACTAGAGAAGACTCCGTGTATTGTGTGGACGTTTGTGAATTGTAAATACCTAGCAAGCTCGGGATGAGCTCTTGGCTTGTGTGTGCTGAATTGGTAATCGGCAATCGGCTCTGAGAGAGCGGAAAGTTGCGACTGATCAGGAGGGAAAGCCGACCCGGGTAAAGTTTTGACAGTTTGAGCAATGGGAAAAGGCTGACCTACATATGATTATTTAGATGATCGATTGGTGGCAACGCTTGGGTGGACGCGGGCTAGACCCGGCTTACTACACCACAATGGTCGGTCAATCTGGATGCGATTTAAATGCTGAAGTTTGTCGTGAGGTTCTCACCTCTTAGTGGTTTGGGCAGAATGTTGCCAGCATGCGTGTTGGTAGACTAGGACCGGCCAGCCGACAAGTTAATAACCTCTAATCGGTGGTGTTACTACGGAGTCCGTTATACCGTAATGTGCCCTGAGCGCACAGAGCATCTGGCGGAGGCCAGCGTTTGTGATACTATTGTGATACTTGTTGTGATAGCTAGATGTTTGGCAATGCATACATGGAAGGAGCCACTGCCCCGGGTAAGGGGTAGGGTCATTATAATTGGTCAGCTCATGCTGACCGTTACTTTGGTTACCGCTTTCGGGGTGGATGTCTAATTGCAGGTGATGATGAGTTGAATTGAATTGAGCGGAATTGAGACTTGCTTCTTAAAGGCCCTTGAAGGTCGTGCGAAGACTTTTTGGATTTCATGTGTGGCCGGCCTGCGTGCCGATGTATGAAGCTTTATATTTGTAAAGAACAACTAGTAAGGCATTAAGTCCATGAGCGTGTGTGTGTTGTATACATTCCTAGTTTATATATAAATATGGAGTTTATATATTTAGTGGACATTCATGCGATTGAGTTCTTATAACTGAAAATGTTGCGCTAGAATGCTCTGAGTTAGGATACCAGTAGAACGTGATTTAATCCTCACACGTAATTCCGACGTTTGTCTGTGAAATATGGCGTGGACCTCCGGCCGGACCCACCGTTATATTCCATATGACAACCGGAGGCATTACAAAGTTGTATCAGAGCCAGGTTTGAGATCTGTGGAAGGGAGAACATACGAGAACTCGAGAATGTCCACTGGAAATATAATACATGCACGTGAGGAGCGTGAGCTTGTAGTTTCTGCATGTTTGTTGTTATGGACTGGACGTAACTGGTGTTTTATACATTGATAGGTGACGAGAACTGGTGCTGGGCAATTTGAGCCCCAGAATTCTGATGAGAGTGCGACAGCAGTTTAAGCACCTACACCTCCCTCGGCGGAGACCATACGTGTGCTGATGGAGACGGTGCTCGCAGTGTTACATGCACAGCCTACTGGGCAGGCAAGTCCTGCAGGGGTGCCAGTACTGCCTGGTGCAAGGAAAGAACGTGTTGAAGCGGTAGTGGGGGAGCAAGCAGCTGATGAGCAACTGAAGTGGTTTATGGAATTTCATCCAGCTACGTTTGGTAGGACGAGTTCCCCAACGCAGGTGGAAGATTGGCTTGCAAGAGTGAAGAGGATCTTGGCAGCAATCTGGACTGCGAAGGCGCAGAAAGAGACTTTAGCCACCTTTCTATTGGTAGGAGATGCAAGTATTTGGTGGGATGAAGTAGAATTGCACAACTTGGCAGGTCGAGGCTTGGACGAGATGTCGATCGAAGAATTCTCACGATTATTTCTGGCCTAGTATTTGCCAGTATCGCATCGGATTGCTATGGAAAATGAGGTTCTACGTTTGGTGCAGGGTGAGAGTAATGTTGTTACGTACCTGCATGAGTTTACCAGACTGGGGCGCTATGCGGGGTCTACCTTCATTAAGGAAGCACGAAAGACGAATCGATTTTAAGAGGGACTGCGTGATGAGTTGAGGTTGGCACTCCCGAGTTTGGTGAACCAAGGCTTCCAACCGTTGGTCGATACAGCTCGGGTGCTAGAGAAAGATTTGAAATGGGTGCAAGATAAGAAGATCCTGACGGTGGAGAAGCCGGAATTCAACGTTCCACAGTCGAAATAATTGGAGTTTAGGAGACAAGATAAGAAGAGGTTCAGGCCTGCGGAACAAACTCCTTCGACGGTTTCTTCGGGAGCAACCTATGGACAAGATCGAGTTGAAACACGAACATGTTTTAAATGCGGGAAGCAGGGACATATAGACCATGATTGTTGGAGTAGCCCTCCAAGGAGTGAGAAAAGGACAGGTGTGTCTTATGAAGAAAAGGGTAAAGTAGTGGTCGAGTCATCTACATCCCGGACGCAACCTCGACTGCATAATCTTGAATTGCAGGAACCACGAAGCTCAATCGGTGAAGTCCAGCCTCGAGTGTTTAGTTTGGAATAAAGGAATGGTTCTGTTGATGTATGTATATCTGGGGTAAAAGGTCTGAGTATGGTATGTGTGTGTGTATATATGACTTTGTAATTGTTGTTTTGTACGATGTCGTGGGGTGAGACAAGCTGCGGCATCTGAGCTCTAACCCGGATTGTTCTGCTAAGGAATGGCATGGTTATGTTGATGGATATAGCTGAGCAGAATTTCGGGACGAAATTTTGTTGAAGGAGGGGAGGGTTGTAACATCCCAAATCACAATTTGGGTTTAGGCTGAGTGACACGGCCTAGGACACGGGCGTGTCCCAGGGCGTGTCGGGCTCGGGTTGAGCAGCCTCTCGGGTGCTCGACGAAATGCACTCGAGAAGTTTTCTAGAGGGAACACACCCTGCGCCACAGACATGTTAGAGGGCATGTCCCCCTCTAGTCGATGAATTGTGCTCGACGATCGTCGAGCAGCAAGTCGAGTTGAGGACACGGCCTGTGACATCGGCGTTTCACAGGGCTGTGTTCTTCTCGGGATCAGCCAAGGATGCGTGTGCTGATGGACACTTGCATGTCTTGGGATACACGGCCTGGGAAACGGGCTTGTCCCATGGCCGTGTCCCATTCAGGTTGAGTTGGTGGTGTGTTGCTTGAGGAACACGCCATGCCACACGGGCGTATACTGTGTGACACGGGCTTGTCAGCCATGTGACACGGGCATATCATATGGCCGTGTTCTGTTCTGCATAAGTCGGTTGTGTGCTGCTTAAGGGACACGGCCTGTGACACGGGCATGTCACAGGGCGTGTCAGGCCGTGTTTAGCTTATTTCTTGGCAATCAAGGCCGTTCAATTCCTTCTTCTTGGATCCAAGGGTTCAGGCCCTTCTCTACTACTTATAAGGCTGAGAATGAGGGGATAAGGTCATTCATTTTAGCCATTTCTCCTTCTTCTCAAAGGGCTTGAGAGAGAGAGAGAGGAAAGGGAGAAGGGAGACGACGGCCGGAGAAGCTTCAGCGTTCTCAATCGTGAGACGAGTGCAGATTCGTGGAGTCAAAGCCGTGGCGATGATTTCCATCCGGCTAGTTCATGGCTCCAAAGCGATCGTCAAGGGTAAAAATCTCCTTCTTGGACAAGCGAAGTCCTTTATTTATGCATATGCATGGAATCCTCCACCAAGAGGTGTAAAGCATAAGTGATTCCAGGTTGAGTCTGCATCTAGAGCCGAATAAGTAGTACAACATAGGCATGCTATGTGAAGCCCATCCAGACAGATAGTCTGGATTGGTGATGTTTGTATGATAAACTAGAGAAGACTCCGTGTATTGTGTGGATGTTTGTGAATTGTGAATACCTATCAAGCTCAGGATGAGCTCTTGGCTTGTGTGTGCTGAAATGGTAATTATCAATCGGCTCTGAGAGAGCGGAAAGTTGCAGCTGATCAGGAGGGAAAGCCAACCCGCGTCAAGTTTTGACGGTTTGAGCAACGGGAAAAGTTTGACCTACACCTGGTTATTTAGATGATCGATTGGTGGCAATGCTTGGGGGGTCGCAGGGCAGACCCGACTTGCTGCACCACAATGGTGGGTCGATCTGGATGCGATTTAAATGCTCAAGTTTGCCGTGAGGTTCTCACCTCTGAGTAATTTGGGCAGAATGTCGCCAGCATGCGTGTTCGTGGACTAGGACCGGCCAGCCAACAAGTTAATAACCTCTAATCGGTGGTGTTACCACGGAGTCCGGTACACCATAATGTGTCCTGAGCGCACGGAGCATCTGGCTGAGGGCGGCATTTCTGATACTGTTGTGATACTTGTTGTGATAGCTAGATGTTGGGCAATGCATACATGGAAGGAACCACTGCCCCGGGTAAGGGGTAGGGTCGTTATAATTGGTCAGCTCATGCTGACCATTGCTTTGGTTACCGCTCTTGGGGAGGATGTCTAATTTCAGGTGATGATGAGTTGAATTGAATTGAGCGGAATGGAGACTTGCTGCTTAAAGGCCCTTGAAGGCCGTGCGAAGACTTTTTGGATTTCATGTGTGGCCGGCCTGCGTGCCGAGGTATGAAGTTGTATATTTGTAAAGAGTAACTTGTAAGGCCTTAAGGCCATGAGCGTGTGTATGTGTTGTATACATTCCTAGTTTATATATTTAGTGGACATTCATGCGATTAAGTTCTTATAACTGAAAATGCTGTGCTAGAATGCTCTGAGTTAGGATACGAGTAGAATGTGATTTGATATTCACACGAAATTCTGTCGGTTATTTGTGAAATATGTCGTGGGGCCCCGACCGGACCCACTGTTATATTCTATATGACGACCAGAGGTGTTACTTCATAGTTAAGCGTGCTTGGGTGAGAGTAGTACTGGGATGGGTGACCTCCTGGAAAGTCCCTGTACGTCACACCTTAATTGTCGAGTTCTCTCATCAAAGGGAGTTTGTGGCCACAAACAACCCGCCTGTGGGTAGGAAAGGGGTTGGGGTGCTTGGGCTGCAGCCCGGTAGCGTCACCTAGAACGGAGCCGTGACACTGTCACGTTGGATCGGCTATGTGCGTTATAATAAAAAGTGCACTTTTATTGTAACGTCCACACACCCCAGCGTGTACTCTAATTTCCACCTAGTCCGGTTCCGGTTACCGGTCTGCAATCCAAGCACCCCAACCCGTCGCCATCCACAGGCGGGTTGTTGGTGGCCACAACCTCCATTTGATGAGGTAAACTCGATTGTCAAGCCCGCACTATGGGGACTTCCCAGGAGGTCACCCATCCCAGTGCTACTCCAGCCCGAGCACGCTTAACTATGGAGTTCTTTCAACTATCATCACCAATTGGTGATGAGAGTTGAAAGAACTCCATAGTTAAGCGTGCTCGGGCTGGAGTAGCACTGGGATGGGTGACCTACTGGGAAGTCCCCGTATTGCAGGCTTGATAATCGGGTTGTGGCCACCAATAACCCGCTTATGGATGGAGAGGGGTTGGGGTGCTTGGGCTGCAGCCCGGTAACCGGAACCGGACCAGGTGGAACTTAGAGTACACGCTGGGGCGCGGGGACGTTACACCTTGCTCTTCTATCTTTCTCCTTCTTCTACATCTGGACCTAAGAGAGAGATATGGAGAGAGAGAGAGACAAAATGAGAAAATAATCTAATCTCAACATCTTATCAAAGGCAATCGCTACACGGTACCTTACTACTGCCACACGACACTTTAAGCGGTGGTTGCTTAGCCCAATCGGTGTCGTTCTACTGCTCAAAGGATACCTCAACCTTACCGGGCATGCGGTATGCTACCACCAGTATTGTCTCTACCGCCGGGCTGTACCGTCTAGAGACGAAGGATGATTTAATTCATTAGTTATCGTCATGCCATATAATGGTACCGCTGTGCGATACTTGCCAGAGACGCTGGTCTGTTAAATCAGCTGGCAACTACCAATGCTAGTTCTAAGGCCTGGCGGTAACCTTCAGTGACCAAATACCTGTCGTTTTTAGGAAATTTGGTGCACTACAATTCTCCCCTCCTTTAAGAAATTTCGTCCTGAAATCCACACTTAACAGGAAACAACACAGAAGTAAAAAATATAACAAATGTACCTCGATGGAACAACTCAGTTAACTCTTCTCGCATGGACTGCTCCCGCTCCTATGACAGCTCCTCATGACCACAGATGTCCTAACGGACTTTGACCATTCCGATCTCTTTGTTCCACAGTCTTTTGATCTCTGTGTCCTCAATTCAAATGAGCTGGACTATTGTTGTCATCCCACTATCGACCAGAACTTGATCCGCAACAACCACTTGGGTAGTCTCTTGCACAGCCTTCCGCAGCACCGATATGTGAAACACATCATGCAAACCACTGAGTTCAGCTGAAGGATTTAGCCAATATGCAGCTTCAGCAATCCGCTCAATGATTTCAAATAGCCCAAGGTACCTCAGACTCAGCTTTTTCATGCATAGGATCCTCGATACTCCCTTGAACGGTTTTATCTTGAGATAAAACCAATCGCCAACCGAAAACTCCATATTTTGGTGCTTGATTTTACAGTATTTTACCTGCCTATCTTGCACATTCAGCAACTGTTCTCAAATCAAAAATATCGTCGAAGTCGCATCTTCGACATCTTCACGTTTATATAACTTCGATTCACATGTTTCTGTTGGAGCATGCGTTCCACGCTTCTTTGGTTTGCTAATAACAAATCTTGTTTGTATTTAATCTTTGGGTGTTTATGATGTGCAGATATCGCAAGTCTAGCTCTAATGGATTTTGGGTGATGTTTCAGGTCAGAACTAATGAGTTTAGGAGATATCACCAGGCGATATTGAGTTTCGCCGGCAGGCGACAACGACGATCAACGAATCTGCGTTTGACGTTCGACGAATTGCGTTTGAAGAATCTACAAATTCAAAAATTGGGAGTTCGTAGGCCACGTGGGATCCGTTAACGCTATCGCCAGGTGGCGATAGCCCGTATCGCCAGACGACAGTGCACATTCGATGACCGACAGATCTGTGATGCGAAAATGAGGAGTTTATGGGACACGTGGCAGCCATTTCCGATATCGCCAGGTGGTAATACCCAGTGTCGCCGGGCGATATCGCCAAAGTATAAAGGCATTCAATTTTCTGAGGAGATAATGAATTTTCTTTACCTGGAGTGCACCTTCCTGTTTAGACGAACCAGAGAGATCTAGATTCTAGATTTACTCCATACTCTCAAGAAGGTCGAAGCGCAAAAGATTGACGGCACGTACGCAACATTCAATGCCCCCCTGTCTAGGATTTGTCGACATCATCAGCACTTTGTTTGAAGGGAGTTTTATTCAAAAGGTTTTAATTATTTTGTTCTTATTCCTATTGTAAACCTATTGTAATCGAGAGGAGAAATCACTATCTTGTGCGTGACATCTAAGTCCATACTTGGCTTAGGGGAAATCGCCGCCTTGTGCGTGGCATTTAAGTCCTTGTGTGGCTTTGGGGAAAATCGCCTCCTTGTGCATGGCATCCAAGTCCTCTTGTGGCTTAGGAAGAAATCGTTGCCATGAGTGCATCTTCTAGATCGAGGTAGATCTAGGGGTGGCTAGTAGCAATATATAAGGAGAGATACGCTTTAGCCTATCGGTCCTTGGTAGAAGGACCAGCAAAAACAAAATTATATTGTATTTTTCATATGCCTTGGTATCTAGCTCTATAAAGACACCTTGTATTCACTTTTAGCACTTTTGAAATAAATTGTTTTTATTTTAGCTTTTCTATAATTCAGAGCGTTCAAGTTTGCTTATGCAAAAATTAGTCTCCATTCCATAATTTCTACTAGCATTGTTTTATTCATCAAGTTTGTTTAGCTTAAGAAAAATTAATTAACACTTATTCACCCCCCCTCTAAGGGCGCCATAAGATCCAACACTTGGTATCAGAGGAAGGTCACTCTGAATCAGTTTCACCACCGGGAGTAATGGCGCAAAACACTCACGTGTTTTCTGAGGGGAAAGGTATAAGTAGACCTCCCTTATTCACGGGCACTGACTACACCTATTGGAAAGCTTGAATGAGATGATTAAAAATAGCTCTAGATATCGACCTTTGGGGCAAGGTAAAAACATGCTACACCTCTCCTATAACTGTAGTAGGAAGTGTCTCAATGGAAAAACCCAAGGATAAATGTGATGAAGCAGATAAGCTTTGCTGTAAGAATAATGCTGAGGAAATGAACTCCTTATTCTGTGTATTAGATAGGACTAAATTTAATCGTGTTTGTGCAGGTGAAACTGCATATGATATATGGAATTTCCTTGAAGTTACTCATGAAGGTACATTAGAGGTAAAAGTCTCGAAGCTTTTCCAGTTAGAGTCGGAGTTTGAGAAGTTCAAGATGGAAGTTGATGAGGATGTAGACTCCATGTACACAAGGTTTCGTAAGATAGTGAATGACTCAAGGATCCTTGGAAAGAGTTTCTCAAACAAAGATTTGGTGAGAGAGATACTTAGATCGCTTCCCCTGAAATTCAATCCAAAGGTGACTGCCATCTCGGTATCACACGATCTAAACTCTCTCCAAATCAAAAATCTGAAATGCAATCTAAAAACCCATGAAGTAGAGTTGAGGATTCAACAATAGGAGTATAGCCTGGAGCCAAGAAAGAAAGCTTTGGCGTTGAAGTCCAAGAATGAGTGGAAAGTGAGTCTGATTAGAGTGATGATGGAGATGAAGAGAGCCTGTTCGTAAAGAAATTCAGGAAGTTCATGAGAAATCCTGAAAGGAAAACTTCTTTCAGGAAATTCTTTAAGAAGCAAGAGTCTGGATATATGAAAGGCAAAGCCCAAGCTGAAGGAGAGGATGATGAAGAGAGATCACCACCTGGGTGCTATCACAACAGGATAGTTGGCCATATTAAGAGCAAGTGCCCAAAATATCTGAAAGACCAGAAGGAGAAGCAGCACAAGAAGAAAGACAAGAAAAACGTTCTAAAGGCAAAAACATGTGATGACATCGTTTCGGAGGAGTGAAGCGGTTCAGGTTCAAAAACTGAAGTGGCGGCCAACATGTGCCTGATAGGAAAGAGCATTTCAGTGTGTGATGAAAAGAGCAGTGTCAAGAGCAACACTGAGGTAACTCCTGAATCTTATGATGATTTATATTCTGAATTTTTAAGAATCTGCAAATATTTAGATAACAAATTGGATGAAATTCAAGTACTTAAATCTGAAAAATAAACATTTAATAAAAGAAAATAAAGATTTAAAAAATGAAGTAAAATACTTGGGAAGGAGAAAACAACTTGTCAAGAGGATTGTCCCTCATCGACAAGGATACTAGAACTTGAGAAAGATCTTTCTATGTCTCAGTCTCGGGTTGAATCACTTATAAGAGAAAAAGAGGCCTTAGAGAAATCTCTCAATCTTTCTTAATCTCAAGTAGAAGGCAGTAAAAAGTCTTTCGCAAACCGATGCGGCACCATAGTTACCAAAAACACTACGTTGAGAGGATGAGTCTGTGATCTAGAAATGGACACTAACAAGTTTGGAATTGGCCAAAAATCACTGAACATGATTTTGGGGAGCCAGTGCTATTGTTCTGCAAGATTTGGACTTGGGTACTCTCCAGAACTCTATCACCCGACAACATCCACTATCGCCGGCGATAAGGAAAAGTCTAGAAAATCATTTTTAAAAATTAAAAATAATAAATCTATTAACACTGTTGCTCCCAGAAAGAATTCAAATGTTATTTTGAAAAACCCCGTCGACTTGTTTCATCACGTGTGCCAAATGTAATAAGTTTGGTCACACAACGCACACTTGTAACAATACGGGACAGTATTCTATTAAACAAATATGGGTATCTAAGTTTTCCACTTATACTATGGGAGGAACCACTTGGGTAACTGGATCTTTACTCTCATCATCTTTCTGGGTGTGTTGGCAGGCTAAAGACAAAGAAGACATGTTGTACTCAGACTCAGGGTTTTCCAAGCACATGACCAGCAACAAATCAAAGTTCCTTAGCATAGGGATGAAGAAAGGAGTAGTAGTTACGTTTGGTGATAACGGAAAAGGAAAGATCATCATCAAAGTAGTAGGTAACAAACCATCTACTATCTCAAATGTTTTCTATGTTAAAGGTTTGAACCATAATTTAATTTATATAAGTCAATTATATGATGTTTGCTTAAATGTCTTATTTGATTCATCTTCAAACTTATGCAAAATTATTGATTGCAAAAGTAATGATACTATTCTTACTGCTCCTAGATTTCAAAATGTTTACATGATTAAATTTAATGATTTGTCACATTGTTCTTTAAAATGTTTTATTTTTTAAAATGATGAATTAGATTTGTGGCATAGGCATCTTGGACATTCCGGTTCCAAGCTAATTGCAAAATTGTCTCAAAATAAACTCGTTAAAGGTTTACCTATTTTGCTTGGAAATCTATCCTCTTTATGTTCACCATGTCAAAAGGAAAATTTTCAAAATCATCATTTAAGAGCAAAAATGTTTTTTCCACTACTAGGCCTTAATAGTTGGTTCATATGGATTTGTTTGGTCGTGTTAATACACTAAGTCTAGGTGGTTGAAAATACACTTTTGTTTTAATTGATGATTATTCTTGTTTATGTTGGACAATTTTCTTATAATCCAAATATAATGCATTTTTATAATTTCTTAAATTATATCTTTGTGTTCAAAATGAAATAGATTTAAAAATAAAATGCATTCGTTCTAATCATGGAGGTGAATTTGACAATGAAAAATTTGTATCCTTTTGCAATGAGTTAGGTATTAAACATGATTTTTCCGCTTCTCGCACACCGTAACAAAATGGTGCGGTAGAGAGGAAAAATAGAACATTGCAAGAACTAGCTCGTACTATGATATCAGAATACAAATTACCTTGAACATTTTGGGCAGAATCCATTAGTACTGTTTGTTATGTTATTAATCGCGTAATGCTTCAACCTTTCTTGAAATTAACACCATATGAATTATACTTCCAAACTAAACCGAATGTATCTTATTTTAAATTTTTTGGTTCTAAATGTTTTATTTTGAACACTAAGGATAATTTAGGCAATTTTGATGAAAAATGTGATAAAGGCATTTTTATTGACAATTCTTCGACTAGTAAGTCTTATAGAGTTTATAACAAATGGACTAAAATGGTTGAAGAAACTATTCATGTTAAATTTGATGAGCTTTTCCCTTGTGTAGAAACTAATAATACAGGTCAAGATGAAGAGCCCGTCCCCCTATAAAGGTCGGATGCTGATGAAATCCTTGCATACAAAGAAGAAGAAAAAGTAGATGAATATGAAGAAGAAGAAGTGTAAGAATATGTGCCTCCAAGTGAGCTAAGATGTAACGCCCCCGATTTTCTGATGTCGTTATTTGGTTTGTCAGCGTCATAATTATGATGTCAGGGAGTTATCCTTCTTAATTTTGATATCAGCGCTGCACCATTTGTGTGTTTTGCGTCCGTTTGGTCTGTTTGACTAGATTTTGGGAATTCTGTTGGGATTAAATGTTTTTCTATGATTTAAGGTTGAGGTTTCAAGGACTTGGACTTGTCCTATTTTGTTGTGTTCCGAGCATTTTGGGGTCTCGGCGTAGGTTTGGATCCTTATGAAGATTTTTTTTTGCTTGGGTAAGCTATTTTTGATAGTGTCTCAAGAATGGTACGTTGGATTCTAGGGTCGTCTTCGCTGCTAATTTGTAGGGTCGACATTTTTATCCCGGAATAAAAGGCAATCTGAAACTTATCACATTTACCCTGTTCAGCTCTCGAGAAGACCTGGGGTTCTCGAGGAATCCCTTATTGTTCTTGAGATTCATCTTCTTGTTCTCTTATTCCTCGAGATGCTCATGAGAAATCTTCCTTGGATCTCGAGTTACCGATGCCTTTTGTTCTTGAGAAGCTTTATAGTACCCGAGAAGTCCATCTTCAGTACTCGAGAAATCCTTCCCTTGTTCTAGAGATGAATGTTTTTGTACTCGAGAACAACCCTTTTGTTCTCGAGAAGGCTTTTCCTTGTACTCGAGAACAGATCCTCCTTGTTCTCAAGAAGATTTCTTTATACTCGAGAAGATCCCTTTTATTCTTAAGAAGTCTTTTCCTTATAATCAAGAACAGAGCCCCCTTGCTCTTTAGAATAATTCTTTGTAGTCGAGAACAACCCTTTTGTTCTCGAGAAGTCTTTTCCTTGTACTCGAGAACATATCCCCCTTGTTCTCGAGAAGAATTCTATATACTCCAGAACAACCCTTTTGTTCACGAGAAGTCTTTTTCTTGTACTCGATAACAACCCTATTGTTCTCGAGAAATCTTTCCTTGTACTCGAGAACAACCCTATTGTTCTCGAGAAATCTTTCCTTGTACTCGAGAACAGATCCCCCTTGGACTCGAGAATAATTCTTTGTACTCGAGAACAGCCCTTTTGTTCTCAAGAAGTCTTTTCCTGTACTCGAAAAGAATTCTTGTTGTTCTCGAGTACTCTAGCCTTCTTCTTATGATAACCTATTCGGTCAAACCCGGTGCTTTTATTGTGTGCAGTTATTCAGATATTACCCTAGGTTTATAAATACCTACTTCGTATTTCCTCCTTCACTTTGGACCGACTTACTGTTCTTCTTCCCGGACCAGAGCAGCGTGAGCAAGAGAGATAGTTTTTCAGTAATTCTTCTGGTGGCCGCCAACGGTACTCTGGTACTCAAAATCTTCAACCGATCAGAGATCCGGAAGGCTCTCAGCGAGAGCTTCATCTTCGTGGTAGTATCTTCCCCTTTTATTGAGATTTTCTCGCTCTGGTTTATGGCCCTAACTCCGATTTTTGGCAGTTTTTGTTTGATTTCGGTTTCCCTTATCTTCTCTAGCCCTGATCTACGTTAAGGAGTGATCTTGGACGTATTTCTCCGGTAAAATCAAGGCAAGTGGTGTTTCCACTTTCTCACTTCCCCCTTTACCCAATTTTTTGCAGGAATTTCTCACTACATGTGTTCATGATTTATTGAGTTAATGTACAGATGTATCATGCAGATGTGTTCTCTTGATTAATTCCAATTATAATAATCATGTTCTCGAATTTTGCAGTCTTGCTTGGGTAAAGGTTATACATTTTGATGATGTGATTAAATTCCACCTTTATTACTGATCTATAATTTTCATGTAGGGTGTGCTAGAATTTGTTTAGGATTGTAAACTCTTCCTAAAGGTTGATCAACTATTTCATTCTAGAATTGTATAGTAGAATCCTATGTGCCAATGTCGACTTGAGATTTCTATCATGGTTTTTCTTCGTGGTGATGTCGTGGGGGGAGAGAAGCCGCCAGACCCCTATTGGGTTATGGTGTGCCTCTGAGCTCTAAACCCGGATCGTTACGGGGGTTTCCTTCCAGGTTTTCCTTGTTGCGGGTGTTATTAGTGGGTGAATCCACTGCCACAAAGTTTGATCTCCCTATTAGCACTTTGTGTGGCTCTACGCGGTTTTTGGGCATTTGCGGTGTATGGTGGAGTATCCAGTCTCCCCCACTTTTTTAGACGAATGAATTATCTTTGGGGTTGGCTACCCTGCCAATTTTGGTTTTGGTGGAGTTGACCATAGGTGGCTAGTATCGCTTTGTCCCTCTTCCTGATGAATCAATCCTGACTTTTTTTCCATGTAGTTTTGTGCATTTGGGGTGCGGTTATTTTACGTGACACTCTATGTAAGTGTTTCTTTTTTTATTTTATTTTACTTTTGTACCTTACTGTTGTACCTTAATTAAGTTTTTTCCTTTGGTCTTGGGTTGGTACCCCTTGACTTTGATTACCTTTGGATTACTTTCTTCCATCACGTGTACATTCTTGCTGAGGTGTTTTGTCTTTAGAATGCCTTAGGTTCAGAGTTGTACCTGAGTTTGGTGCTTGTTTTGGAGTGCTTGAGCACAGGGTTGGCCGTGGTTGTTGCCTCGCCATAGCGAGGTAGTTTGTTGTTTATATTTCTTTACTAGTTCAAGCATACTTTGATTTATGTGGGTTCGTGTCAGTTTGTTAACTCCCACAGGACTGTTGTTCTTTTGGATACCTGCTAGCTGCTTAGTTTTTCTGTGGATGTGGATTACTTGCTCTCTGGGACGTTTTATGTTAGGATTGCATGGTATTTATTTTCAAGTATAAAAACTACTACTATTATATCATGCATCGCACGTTTTCAAAATGTAAAATCACTATATTTTGCGACCGTAAAAAATCTACTTTTATTGCTCTTATAAATTTAGAACTTGCATACCTTGAGGTGTCCCCTGGGAACCTCTAATCTCATGTCGGAAGTTTAATCTAATAAAAGAAGTATTTTCTGTAGCGTATAACTGCTTTCTTCATGTACTAGATGAGCCACTGAGCTGAGGGATACATCTAACTACTATACACAAATTGATTTTTAACTCTAAATAACTTAAAGAACCTTTCTTCATGGCTAAGTAGGAGTTTTGCCTGAGCATCCGCAGTTATCCCCTGCTGGCATGGCATCATGACGCGCATTTTTCCCTTACTCTGATATACTTATTTGGCGGTGAAAATGCAGGTTGTGATAGTTTGTATCAGAGGGAGTTTGGTTTGACAAGTTGGTCGAACAAGCAAATCTCGTTTAGTTGTTTTCCTTCATTCATTTGCATACACACACCGATGTGTCATCAGTACGTCTTAACTGAAGCATAGTCACTACACCCATGGCATGATAAGAAGTATATGGGGCATATTATGTAGTATGGGATGCATAATATGTGTTTGTATATGGATCCACCATAGGGGATAACAAGTGACGGTTATGTAGTTTGGGATGCATAACCATCATATCATGGGTGCCCATTAGCACGTTTTCTTTTTTCCTTTCATGTAATGTTATGTAGTATGGGATGTATAACATTTCATGTATACGGTGCTCATGCATGCATTAAGGCTTTTATAGAATGCATAACACTGCATACATATTATATCATCGCATATGCACGCGTGCTAGGCTAAGGTTTACAGGATGACACATGTACACACATGATTTTAAAGTAGAATAAATAATTCATGCATTTATCTCATAGGCACATGAGTTAATAGGACTAGAGGATATCATCATAAGTAGGACATAACATCATTATAAAATCCCAGAGTAAGTTGCAGCATAAGCAAGTGTCTTAAGTATGGTCTGAACTTGTTGTGCGACCTAGTTGTAATCTAGGATTTTTGATGAGTAGTTCGTTTTTTAGAATACTGCCAAAGAATCCTGCGATGAGGTCGAATCCCTAGTCAGAGGGTGAGTCGTCAGGTGCTCAGAGTGATGCATTGATCGAGAGCTTGCGTCAGTGTAATGAGGCTCTGTCGAGGCAGCTTGTTGCGACGTAGTCGCAAAATCAGTCCATGTTGTCTGCCGCTCCCACGCAACAACCGATAGAATAAGATTCTACTACGGTTCAAGCCGTGCCTGCTATCCCTCCTCATTTGGTACTCCCGGTGACGTTACCGCGGGAGATGAACCTTATATCACATTTCCAGCGATTGGGACCTCCCACTGATGATGGAAGCTCCGATTACATGGTTTTGGATGATTGGATTATCTCTATGGACGAGATGTTTACGTATTCGTGGATTGTTGAAGCCTAGAAGGTGATGCTTGTGGCCTACTAGCTAAAAGGCCTTGCAAAGACCTGATGGATTTGAGAAAAAGGACAGTTCGGCGGAAGGATATTCATGGGAATCCTTCATGAAGATGCTGCTGAAGAAGTTCTTACCCTCGGTCGAGCGAGATCATTTGATGAACAATTTCCTGCACTTGAAGCAGAGACAGCTCACTGTGAGCGAATATGAGATCGAGTTTAGTAAGCTGAGCAGATTTGCTCCCGATTTGGTATATTCAGAGGAAGGAAGAGTGAAGCGTTTCCTCGGATGGTTAAGGAGCAATGTCCAGCAATTGGCATACTCTAATCGAGCTGAAATCTATGGTGAAGCAGTGGAAGATGCTTTGAAGGTCGAGGTGATGAAGAACGCCAAGAATCGAGGTGTTGCGACAAGAAAGGAAAAGAGAAAAGGTGAGGAGGATGGAAGCTCCAGGGCATCTGGCCCTTCTTCGAAGAAGAGAAGTAAAGAGGTATGTAGATTTTGTGCTCGGCCTGACCAGCCTTTTGAAAGGTGTTTCAAGAGGACTACCACCCTGAAGCAGCAGCAGGTGCTCGCCATCCAAGGTGCACCCAAAGGTGATCTGGTGTGCCCGATCTATGCAAAGAAGGGTCATGACATGAGTGGTTACTGGTTAAAGGACAAGGTTTATTTCTAGTGCGGGCAAAAGGGGCACCTGTAGTCCTCATGCCCCCAGGCTAAGACTCCACCGCAGCCTGCCCCACTTCGAGCTCTACTGCCGTAGCCGAACCAGGACAAAGGAAAAGGAAAGATGAATGTTAGGACCAGAGAAGAAGCTCAAACCTCTATGCAAGTTATTTCAGGTTAGCCCCAGGTTGATTATCTTTATTATTTCTCGTTGTTGCCATAGTTATCATTCGTTTAGTTATGTATGCTACGGTTTTAGGGGAGTTTAAGGTGTGGATTTGGTGGGCACATGTACTTTTAAATTTCGGTGCCATTCATTCCTTTGTGTCCCAGAGGTTCTTAAATAAACATCATTTGAACGTGGATCAGTTAGGAGACTCCTTCAACGTCAGGCTTCCCTCTGGTGATTTGGTGATATCAAATAAAGGAGTTCTGAAATGCCCTTTTTATCTAAGCGATTTCCTAGCATTTGCAGATCTGATGTGTTGGATCTGGCAGACTTTGATGTGATTTTGGGCATGAATTGGCTGTCCAAGTGTGATGCGATCATCCAGTGCAAGGCAAAGCGACTGGACTTCAAGATGGACAATAGCCAAACTATGAGCGTCTATGGATTTCAGGACAGGGTTTCCCCTATAATTTCTACAATACGTGATTGTCGTGCTATCGATTCTGGTTGTGAGGCATTTTTGGTCTCTATTTCTGCTTTGGGGACTGATTTTATTACACCAAGTCTCGAGGATGTCTCGGTGGTGCGAGAGTTTCCAATTGTTTTTCCTTATAGTCATCCAGGACTTCCTCCGGTAAGGGAGATAGAGTTTGTGATAGACCTCGAGCCAGGTACTCGTCCTATTGCCAAAGCACCGTACCGTATGGCTCTGCTTGAGTTGGATGTGTTGCATGCTCCGCTTGATGAATTACTGTGGTGTGGTTTTATCAGACCAAGTTCTTCCCCGTGGGGTGCTCCCGTATTATTTGTAAAGAAGAAGGATGGATCGATGAGTGTTTGCATCGATTACAGAGAATTGAACAAGGTGACAATTAAGAATAGATATCCCTTGCATTGAATTGATGACTTGTTTGATCAGTTGCGTGGTAGCTCGGTATTTTCTAAGATTGATCTTCGTTCGGGCTACCACCAGTTGAGAATTCGTGAGGCAGATATTCCTCAAACCGTCTTCCGATCATGGCATGGACATTTTGAGTTTTTGGCGATGTCCTTTGGGTTGACTAATGCACCCTCTGCATTCATGGACTTAATGAATAGAGTGTTAAAGGGCTTCTTGGATCGTTTTGTGATCCTGTTTATAGATGACGTCCTTGTGTATTCCCGCAGTGTTGAGGATCATACTCAACATTTGTGATTGGTTTTGACGACCTTGAGGGAGAATAAGCTTTATATGAAGCTGAGCAAGTGTGAGTTCTAGCTATCTCATGTTTCATTTCTGGGGCATGTTGTAAACAAGGATGGTATTTCCATAGACCCGACCAAGATTTCTGCTGTGATGGAATGGGAGAGACCTTCTACACCTAAGGAGATTAGGTGTTTCTTAGGCCTGGCTGGCTATTATAGAAGATTTATGGAATGCTTTTCAGTGTTGTCAGCCACTCTATCTAGACTTACTCAGAAACATACTGCATTCATTTGGAGAGATAAGTGTGAAGAAGCCTTTCAAAAATTGAAGAAGAGATTATGTACTGCTTTAGTTTTAACCCTACCTACTAAAGGAGTTGAGTACACCGTGTATGTCGACGTGTCACACATCGTACTTGGATGTGTTTTGATGCAAGATGGTAAGGTGATCGTGTATGGATAAAGACAACTGAAGATTCATGAAAGAAACTATCCTACGCTTGATTTGGAGTTTGCATCTGTAGTTTATGCGTTGAAACTTTGGAGACACTTATTGTATGACGCGCTATGCAAGATCTATACAGACCATAAGAGTTTGAAGTACGTCTTCACTTAAAAGAATTAAATCTGCGCCAGCGTCGGTGGTTAGAATATGTTTCTGATTATGATGTGGAAATCCTTTATCACCCAGGAAAGGCTAACGTGGTAGCTGATGCTTTGAGTAGAAAGACCACCAAAATTTTCAATTTGACTGTATAATCCTTGGTAGAAGATTTTTTGATGATGGAAACTGATGTTGGGGGTAATACTGTGTCTGTTGGTTTAGAAGTAGAAGAGCCCTCTTGGATTTCCTTAACTAAGGCACATCAGAAGGATGATCTGGATTTGTTACACCTTCGGAATAGAACTGAGAAGGGAGAACTACCTGATTTCTCCTTGGATGAGTTGGATACCATGAAGTGTTGGGGTAGATTTTGCGTCCCAGCCTTTGGTGACATCCAGGCTAAGATCTGTGCTAAATCTCATGGTTCTAGTGCAGCCTAGCATCCTGTTTCCACTAAGATGTATAAGGATCTAAAGCAAATTGCTTGGGTGTCGGGGATGAAGAATGAAATATCAAAGTTTGTGGAGGAATGTTATACGTGTCAGCATGTTAAGGCTGACCATAGGAGGCCTGGTGGTAAATTGACACCGCTTGATATTCCAAGTTGGAAGTTGTAAAGTATTTCGATGGATTTTATCACTGGCTTACCGAGATCTCCCCGCGGGCACAACTATGTTTGGGTGATAGATGATAGATTGACAAAAAGTGCTCACTTTGTACCTTTTAAGATCAGATATTCTATGAAGAAGATAGTTGAATTATACCTTGAGGATGTTATTAGGTTTCATGGAGTGCCTGTAAGTATTGTTTCAGACCGAGACTCTAGATTTACGACTCGTTTTTGGATGAGTTTACAGGTGGGGTTGGGTATCGATTTGAGATATTCCACCGCCTATCCTCCACAGATGAATGGTCAGACAGAAAGAGTTAATAAAATAGTGGAAGATATGATCAGATGTTATATCTTGGATCACGGTGGTGCTTGGGATGAACGCCTCAGATGTAACAACCCAATTTTTCATAGCAGGCAAATTTTCGGGTGACACGGCCTGGAACACGGGCGTGTCCCAGGGAGTGTCAGGCTGGAGTCGACGATTTGGCCGCGAGGTCGATGAAATTTGTATTCGACGATCGTCGAATAGCAAACACGGCCTGAGACACGGGCGTGTCTCAGGGCGTGTCGAGGCCGTGTTGACGATCGGCCCGGGAGTCGACGTTTTTAGCTCGACGATGTGTCGAGAGAAGACACACAGCCAAGGACACGGGCGTGTCCAAGCCCTTGTTGTGTGTTCAACGAAAATTGCTCGACAATCGTCGAGTGTCGAGTTGTGGTCGTCGAGTGTCGAGATGTGGATGAACACGGCCTGTGACACGGGCGTGTCACAGGGCGTGTCCCTTTGGGTCGACGAACTCAGATCGACGACTTTGAGCTGGGGCGTGTCGAAGTGCCGTGTATGGGCACACGGCCTGGGACACGGGCGTGTCACAGGCCGTGTGAGTCTCGGGTGATTTTGGGATTTTTTCGCTTGATGAACACGGCCACAGACACGGGCGTGTCTGAAGGTGTGTGGAGTGACACGGCCCATGACACGGGCGTGTCCCATGTGCATGTCACTGGCTTTGATAAGTCGGTTAAGCATCTCTTGAGGCACATGGCCATGGACACGGGCGTGTCAAAGGCCGTGTCAGGCAAAATTCGTATTTTCTGGCAAAATCGTGGTCGTCCATTCTTTTAGCTAGGATCCAAAGGCTAAGCTTCTTTTCTATTTTCCTTAAGGCCGTGAATGAGAAGAGAACTCTCATTTCTCATTTGGTCTTCTCTTTCTTCATTTCTAGTGAGAGAAAGGGAGATGAAGAAGGAGGAGGAGGCAAGGGGCTGGTCACTGGTGGTGCTGCGGTTTACCGACGAGAGATCTGAAGCCGGCGTTCCGGAGGAAAAACTCTTGTGAGTCGTTCAAGCCAGCTTAGAGGTCATGGCACCGAAGAGAGCTTCAAGGGTAACGACTTTTCTTCCTAGCCATGTGAATGCTTCCTTTTGGCATATGGTTGTGATTCCCCCACCAAGAGGTGGCCGCTTTTGGGAGTCTTTTGGTGGATTCATGAAATCCCCTTTGTTGGCATATAGATCCGGAAATGGAGTACGGAATAGGCATGGTGTGTGAAGCCCATCTGGATAGGTTGGTCTGGATTGGTGATGTTGCATACGAATCGGAGAAGACTCCATGATAAACATGTAGTTTAAGGAGTCAACGGGTTATGCCTGTGAAGAGGAGTAGCAGGAAGTACTGGAGTGGTAGTCCAGGAAAATATCCGTGTTATGCTTGTGCTATTGGGTCGTACCTGTGAATGAGTAACAGGAAGTACTGGTGTGACCAATAATGTCCCTTTGTGATGCTTGATGTCATAGGGTGTCCACCTGTGAAGAGAGTAATAGGAAGTACTGGTGTGCCCAGGAAAGACCCCTGACATTTGTGATATTGCATTGTCGTACCTGTGAACGAGTGACAGGAAGTACTGGGGTGCCCAGGAAAGACCCGCTGATATTGTGATGAATGGGTGTAGAATATGCCTAGGCTTGAATGCCATGAATAGGATTGGTGAGACCGACATGCGCCTTTGATTAAGCCATGAGTACGCTGTACTCGGAGAAGGCAAAGCGATTTGAGCAACGGGGGATGGAGGATCCGACCTGCGTTATGTCCGTCCGAAGTGAACCAGAAGGTGCGGTCTATTGCAGCGTATAGCTAGATTCGTAGGCCTCTGAGCCATGACACAATCGGGGGCTACGGGCCATCACAGTGTTGTACGACTATGCGAGAGTCTTAGGCTTGTGTGCCAGGAGACCATGGGGGGTTAAGGGCAAATCCCGGTTCACTAAGACTATAAAACTCCGGTTGCACGCCATGGAGTAAATGCTCAAGTGAGTTGTCATTGGGTGATGACCCTGATACGGTGGTTGGCATGTGATTTGCCAAAACACCAAGAATGTGCCTTGAGTGCACGGACCGTTGGGCCGGGAGGCGAACGGTTGTGATGGCTTGTGTGCGTGAAAGCACATTAGATGAATATATTTCCATGCTTGTGATATCATATGCCTGCAGGGAAAATTACCGCTGCCGCGAGAAAAGGGGTAGGGTCGTTATAATTTGGTCAGCTGAACGCTAACCGTTGCTTCTGTTTGCCACCGTTTGGTGGATTGTCCCTATACAGGTGCTGGAGAGTCAAGCGGGACGCATAAAGGTTGAGGTCCTTTCTGTTGCTGTTGCTGCTACTGCTAGCCCTCGAAGGCTATTTGAAAATGCTTGTTATGTTTTCTTTTAATATGGTCGGCCTGCGCGCCAATGTTGGAGCCATTGTTTGAAAGCCCTGTAAGGCCATAAGGCCAACTTTCATGAGATTGTAAGACATTCCTATTTTTTATATATACAATGTGATGTTGTAGTATATGTTGGACATTCATGTGAGGAGTTCAAGTGGTTGTATAGGCTTCCGCTAGAATGCTTTTGTGATAGGTACGTTGCGCTACTCTGGTATCATTCCATAGCTTTGTCGTTTGTTTTGTGATATATGCTGTGGGGCCCCAGCCGGACCTTCTAGTATATGTTATATGAATGGATGAGGTTGTTACATTTTTCGTATCCCTTGTTTTGGTCTTTCCCTCTCAAAGTCGTGGTCGACTTCTTTTGTGGGGTGGCGAGCACGTGTTTGTGCAAACCACATTTCTACGAGTGAACTCCTGAATGTCCATGATAGGAATGCAAATTCATGTGTTTGAGAACCTGCGTGTTCGTATTTTGTGTTGTTTGCTTGTGTACGACCGCTAACGTGTGTGCCTTGTCCAACTTTAGGTGACACGGAGTGGAGCTGGGCAGTAAGAGCCCCAGCGTTCTGATGAAAGTACGGCACCAGCCAAGGTGCCTAGACCTCCACCGTCTGCGGAACATGTGTGTTTAGTTGCTGAGGCTTAGTTTACCATGATCCAAGGCCGGCCACTTGGCAGGAGCAACCGGCTGTGAGGCCAGAACATGTGGCGGCAAGGCCTGAACCTGTAGTGGTTGTGGCTCCTCGAGCGGCTGAGAAGCAGCTGACGCAGTTTATGAGTTTCCACCCGCCTACGTTTTCGGGAGCGGGAACTCCTACGCAGGTTGAGGATTGGATATCGCGCGTCAAGCGAGTCATGACGATGATTGGAACGACGGAGCATCAGAAAGTCACATTAGCTACATTCTTACTTGAAGGAGAAGCTAGATTGTGGTGGGATGAGATGGAGTTGCATCACTTGGCGGGTCGTCCCTTAACACAAGTATCGATGGAAGAATTCTCCCGACTCTTCCTAGCAGAGCACCTTCCTGCGGCGCAACGGATTGACATGGAGAATGAATTCCAAAGTCTGACACAAGGGGATGGCAGTGTTGATGCGTACCTACATGAGTTTAATCGCTTGGGGCGATATGCGGGTTCTATTTTTGCTGATGAGCAGAGGAAGACCAATCGGTTCTATGAAGGACTGAGGGATGAGTTGAGGTTCCTGGTGTCTATTTCTGTGAACCAAGGCTTCCAGGCGTTGGTTGACACTGCGAGCGCGCTGGAAAAGGATATGAAGCGGGTGCAGGGGAAGAGAGCTTTGGCTGTGACGCAACCGGAGTGGAAAGTGCCCCAATCTGGGAAACCATTTTATAAGAAGAAATGGGGCAAGAAGTCCAAGACAAGTGGACAAGTTCCTTCATCCGTTGCATCGGGAGTAACGTCGGGGGCTACTTCAAAGTCAGACACTCATATATGTTATAATTGTGGCCGGGTGGGGCATATTTCTCGCGATTGTCGGGTGCCGCCAAAGAGTGAAAAGAAGGCGGGAGCGTCGTACGCGGAAAAAGGAAAGGCGGTGGTGGACTCCTCTGCCTCACCGGCGCAGCCCCGGGTCTACAATCTTGGCCTACAGGAGGCCATCAAGTAGAGTGACGTCGTCACAGGTATGAGTTTAGTTTTGTATATGCTCTTGCTTGTATGATTTACTTAGTGCATATATGTTTGTGGTTTGTGTGTGTGACATGATTGTCACAGACTTTGTGATGATTCGGGACACGCTGGCGCGAGCACTATTTGATACGGGTGCATCACATTCTTTTCTGTCTAGTGAGTTCATAGCGCGGCTTGGGATACCTAGTCGTGCAAAGACAGATAGCGTCAGAGTGGTGTTGCCGAATGGCTGTTGGATGCTTGCTGATCAAGCTTGCGATGTGGCGGTCCAAATAGGAAGTCGGGATTTCAGTTTGACTGCTTCTGTATTGCCGATATCGGAATTCGACGTGATTTTTGGAATGGATTGGCTTGCGGAGAAGCATGCCATGATTGATTGCTAGTCCAAAGAAATCACGTTGGGCCAGAACACCGAACAGAAGACAAAGTTTGCGGGTATGCGAGGAGTGGGCGGGACGTTGATGTCTGCACTCCAGGTCATCAAGGCTGTTCAGAAGGGTGCAGAGTGTTACTTTGCACTGATTCACACTGTTGGGCCTAAGGCCAGTGTGTGCGAGGTTCCGATTGTGGCAGAATTTACATATATGTTTCCCATGGATCTCCCTGGGCTACCACCCCAGCGGGAGATTGACTTCACGATCTAGTTGGTGGCAGGTGCGAAACCTGTGGCCCGCTCGCCATATTGCGTTGCGCCAAAAGAGATGGCTGAGTTGAAGGTTCAAGTACAAGAATTGTTGGAGCAAGGTTATATACGCCCAAGTATGTCACCTTGGAGAGCGCCTGTGTTTTTTGTGAAGAAGAAAGACGGTGGGTTGTGGTTATGTATTGATTGTCGTGAACTGAATAAGCTGACCGAGAAGAATAAATATCTGATACCCCAGATAGATGAGTTATTCGATCAGCTGGTGGGCTCGACCGTCTATTCGAAGCTGGACCTAAAGTATGGTTATTACCAGTTGAGAATTCGGGAAGGTGACATTCCCAAAACCGCATTTGGAACACGTTATGGGCCCTATGAGTTCACAGTCATGCCATTTGGACTGTGCAATGCGCCCTCGGTTTTTAAGGATTTGATGCACCGCATATTCCGAGAGTACCTGTATCTGTTTGTGATCGTGTTCATTGATGATATCCTGGTGTACTCGAAGTCGAAAGCTGAGCATGAGACTCATTTGCGGTTGGTGTTGAATACCTTGAGGCAAAATCAGCTCTATGCCAAGTTCTCGAAGTGCGAGTTTTGGCTATCGTCGGTGGCTTTTTTGGGCCATGTGGTGAGTGGAGCGGGCATTGGAGTGGATCCAGCGAAGATTAGGGCCATACAAGAGTGGCCAATGTTGTCTTCTGTGGCCGAGGTCAGGAGTTTCCTTGGACTTGCATGCTACTACCGAAGATTTGTGGAAACCTTCTCGCGGATTGCTTTGCCGCTAACCACATTGACACGAAAAGATCAGAAGTTCATTTGGACGCCAGAGTGCGCACGAGATTTTGAAGAGCTGAAGGTTCGGTTGACCATGGCGCCGGTGTTGTCTTCACCAAGTGGGACCGATGGATTTGTGATTTATAGTGATGCCTCAGGGAGCGGCTTAGGCTGCGTTCTTCTGCAGAATGGAAAGGTCATTGATTATGGCTCACGCCAGCTGAAGGTGCACGAGCGAAATTATCCCGTCCATGATTTGGAGTTAGCGGCGATGATTTTTGCACTCAAGTTGTGGCGACACTACCATTATGGAGTGAAGGTGGAGATCTATACAGATCACAAGAGCCTAAAGTACCTTTTGGAGCAGAAAGACTTGAACATGCGACAATGAAGGTGGTTGGAGTTCTTTGGGGACTACACTTTTGAGATTCACTATACTCCTGGGAGGGGAATGTTGTCGCGGATGCCTTGAGTCGGCGGGTTCCGGCTAGAGCAAATTGGTTACAAAGACATGATAAACGTCTTATCTAGGAACTTGAAGTGTTAGAGATATACTGTGTTGACAAAAATGCCACTGCCAATGCATGTTTGAACTGGACAGAGGTGCAATGTGACCTTGCGGACCGAGTTCGACGGGCAACGGAGTTGGATGAAGATCTCTTATGTTATGTTAACGAAGGGCCAGAAGGCAAATTTACCTGGAATGACGGTCTTTTGCGGAAAGAGGGCCGGTTGTGCATCCCAAATGTGGGGAAATTGAGGGAAGAACTGATGTATGAAGCCCATTATACAAAGTATTCCATTCATCCCGGGAGCACGAAGATGTTCAACGATATGAAAAAGCTATTCTGGTGGCGAGGGCTCAAGAGAGATGTTGCCCTTTATGTATCGAAATGCCAAACATGTGCGATGGTGAAGGCGGAATGCCAAAAGCCGGGCAGTTATTTGATGTCATTGCCGATCCCAGAGTGGAAATTTGATGATATTTCCATGGATTTTGTGCACGGGTTGCCGAGATCGCAGCGAGGAAATGATTCCATTTGGGTGATTATTGACTGGCTAACGAAAGTGGCACATTTTCTCCCGAACAGGCGGGATGATTCAGTCGAAAGTTTGGCAAAATTATATGTTGACCAAATTGTACGGCTTCACGGTGTTCCTCGGAGCATCGTCGGTGATCGAGATGGGCGCTTTGCGTCAAATAATTGGAGGCTAGTTCACCGACTGTTGGGCATAAAGTTGACTTTCAGTACGGCCTTTCATCCCCAAACGGATGGCCAAACCGAACGTACCAACAGAACTATGGAGGACATGCTCCGAATGTGCACCCTCGACTTTGGAAAGAGATGGGAATATCATCTCTATATGGTAGAGTTTGCATATAATAACAGCTACTAGGCGAGCATTGGGATGGCACCATATGAAGCGCTATGTGGCAGGAAGTGCCGTACTCCCTTGGCTTGGGTAGAAGCGGGCGAAGCTCGAGTGTATGAACCAAATGAGGTTGATGAAGCAAACTCAACCATACAGACTATTCGAGAGAGGCTACTTATTGCTCAAGATCGACAAGATAAGGACTACAACGCCAAGCACCAGAACGTGGAATTTGCGGTTGGCGATTGGGTCTACTTGAAGATCAAGTCATTCAAAGGTGTCTCCAGGATTCGACGATTGAAAAAGTTAAGTCCAAAATATTTGGTTCCTTTTGAAGTGGTTGAGTGAGTCGGAGAAGCGACTTATCGGCTAGCTCTGTCGATAGACTTGGGTGGATTACATGATTTATTTCACATCTCAGTGCTTCGAAAGGCCATTAAAGATCCAGCTCAAGTGATCGCGGATGATCGGGTGCCGATGGAGTATGGGCTAACAACGAGAGTTACACCCATTCAAATCGAGGATCGAGCCGAGAAATAGTTGCGGAACAAGACGGTCGGTATAGTGAAAGTCCGGTGGGACAACTGCGGCCGAGAGGAAATTACATGGGAGTGAGAGTAAACCATGCGAGAAGAGTTTCCCGAGCATAGTGAAAGTCCGGTTGTAACAGCCCAATTTTTCTTGGCAGGCAAATTTTCGGGTGACACGCCTGGAACACGGGCGTGTCCCAGGGCGTGTCAGGCTGGAGTCGACGATTTGGCCGCGAGGTCGACGAAATTTGGAGTCGACAATCGTCGAACAGCAAACACGGCCTGAGACACGGGCGTGTCTCAGGGCATGTCGAGGTCGTATCGACGATCAGCCCGGGAGTCGACGTTTTTCGCTCGACGATGTGTCGAGAGAAGGCACACGGCCATGGACACGGGCGTATCCAAGCCCTTGTAGTGTGTTCGACAAAAATTGCTCGACGATCGTCGAGTGTCGAGTTGTGGTCGTCGAGTGTCGAGATGTGGATGAACACGGCCTATGACACGGGCGTGTCACAGGGCGTGTACCTTTGGGTCAACGAACTCAGCTCGACGACTTTGAGCTGGGGCATGTCGAAGTTCCGTGTATGGGCACACGGCCTGGGACACGGGTGTGTCACAGGCCGTGTGAGTCTCGGGCAATTTTTGGGATTTTTTCCCCTGATGAACACGGCCACAGACACGTGCGTGTATGAAGTCGTGTCGAGTGACACGGCCCATGATACGGGCGTGTCCCATGGGCATGTCACTGGCTTGGATAAGTCGCTTAAGCACCGCTTGAGGCACATGGCCATGGACACGGGCGTGTCACAGGCCGTGTCAGGCAAAATTCGGATTTTCTGGCAAAATCATGGCCGTCCGTTCTTTCAGCTGGGATCCAAAGGCTGAGCTTCTTTCCTATTTTCCTTAAGGCCGTGAATGAGAAGAGAACTCTCATTTATCATTTGGTCTTCTCTTTCTTCATTTCTAGTGAGAGAAAGGGAGAGGAAGAAGGAGGAGGAGGCAAGGGGCTGGTCACCGGTGGTGCTGCGGTTTACCGACAAGAGATCCGAAGCCGACGTTGTGGAGGAAAAACTCTTGTGAGTCGTTCAAGCCAGCTTAGAGGTCATGGCACCGAAGAGGGCTTCAAGGGTAATGACTTTTCTTCCTAGCCATGTGAAGGCTTCCTTTTGGCATATGGTTGTGATTTCCCCACCAAGAGGTGGCTGCTTTTGGGAGTCTTTTGGTGGATTCATGAAATCCCCTTTTTGGCATATAGATCCGGAAATGGAGTACGGAATAGGCATGCTGTGTGAAGCCCATCTGGACAGGTTGGTATGGATTGGTGATGTTGCATACGATTCGGAGAAGACTCCGTGATAAACGTGTAGTTTAAGGAGTCAACGGGTTATTCCTATGAAGAGGATAGCAGGAAGTACTGGAGTGGTAGTCCAGGAAAATATCCGTGTTATGCTTGTGCTATTGGGTCATACCTATGAAGGAGTAACAGGAAGTACTGGTTTGACCCGGAAATGCCCTTTGTGATTCTTGATATCGTAGGGTGTCCACCTGTGAAGAGAGTAACAGGAAGTACTGGTGTGCCAAGGAAAGACCCCTGACATTTGTGATATTGCGGTGTCGTACATGTGAACGAGTAACAGGAAGTACTGGGGTGCCCAGGAAAGACCCACTGATATTCTGATGAATGGGTGTAGAATATGCCCAGGCTTGAATGCCAAGAACAGTATTGGTGAGACCGACCCGTGCCTTTGATTAGGCCATGAGTACGCTGTACTCGGAGAAGGCAAGGCGATTTGAGCAACGTGGGGTGGAGGATCCGACTTGCGTTTTGTCCGTCCGACGTGAACCAGAAGGTGCGGTCTGTTGGAGCGCATAGCGAGAGTCGTAGGTGTAACACCCCCTATCCGTCGCATAGCATATAGTAGTAGGTCCGGCCGGGGCCTGACGCCGTATGCCACAGACAGACTGGGTGGTTACTCATGGAAACCATCCAACCAATCATAACGTCCTACACAGAGCATTGTAGCGGAAGCAGTATTATAAAAGTTGCAAATAAGAACCCAGCACTAAAGCATGAATGTCCACTAATCCAAAATAGGAATGTTATACAAATACCAACACAATCCTTAAGGCCTTACAAAATATTTCACTTGATATTACATGATTTACAAACCACGACACGCAGGCCGGTCATACATGAATAAAACAGTAAACACTTCCAATTAGGCCTTCGAGGGCCGGCTTCGCACTTGGGCTTTAGCCCGCTATTGACCGCTTGATCCAGCAGCACCTGTAAGCAACAAACCACCGCACGGTGGCAAAATAAGGCAACGGTCAGCAATGCTGACCAAATTATAACGATCCCGGCCCCAACTCGGGGCGGCGATGCTCCTTCCCTGCATTTCATTAGCATAAGCGATCAATATATATATATATATATATGTATATATATATATATATATATATATATATATATATATATATATATATATCCATTTCATCACAGACGTTGGCTCGCACGGCCACACGCCCCGTGCTCTCAGGGCACATTCTCGGTGAACCGGTCGATGTCACGTCAATTAAAGCCATAGACATTCCGGACTCACCACCGCCACTTTGACGGCCAAACCTATGAGCATTTTGTCTTCCTGGCCTGGGTCACGACAATTTAAGCCATTGACCGCCGAAGACCCTAATCTATGCGAATGGCAAGTGCCACGTACCCTTAGGTCTCTTTAACCTAACGACATAGAACAGGTACGGTTCCATCTAACCCGTGCTCACATCGCAACGACAATCTAAGCCATATGCGCGGGTCAAACTTCCCCCGAGTCCCATTTCCATCACAATTCACATAACCCGGTTATATTCAAGTTGGAAAGATCTCGCATCCGCCCAATTTTCCGGGTGAACCTTTGGGTTAAACCCCAAGGCTCCCTGCTGCAATCTACCGCGTGGAAAACCCGAAAAACAATCAATAGCACGGAGTCTTCTCCGGCATTTATGCAATGCAACATCACCGATCCAGACCAACATGTCCGGGTAGGCTTCACACATCATGCCTATGTCCGTTCTCGCTTACGGACTCTAAACAACGGGGACTTCACATATCTACCCGAAGGAACGCCTCCAACTCTCCGCAAACTCGCGAGAGCGGGCTTCCGATGCAAAGAAGGAGGGCTACTCATGCTCAAGAAGAGAATCGTTACCCTTGCGTTCTTCTTTGGCGCCATGGAAAAATAAGCGAATGAAAAGCACCGCACTAGCTTTGCCTCCGTGGATCCGGAGTCGGCTCGCGATTTGGAGCTTCGAAACTCCTCCAATGGTCGGATATAGATCCTTCTTCCTTCCTTGGCTCTCCTCTCTCTCTCTAAGGTTTTAGGAAGATATCCACTCATGAAAAGTGAGGGTTTCTAAGTCCAATACCGGGTATATCCCTTCAGGAACAACCCCCAGTCGTTGCATCATCAATTAAAGAAATGAACGGCTTTGATTTGGGACTGAAATGCCCAATCTGGACCGTACACGGCCTGTCACACGCCCGTGTATAGGGCCGTGTGCCTCATTCGCCGTCAAAATGGGCTCGCCTGGAACAACACACGGGTATCGAACACGCCCATGTTCGAGCTGACACGCCCGTGTTCCACCTGACATGGCCGTGTACCCCCATCATTTTTCCCCGAAAACAACCCGAGCACTGCACGGGTTCTAGGACACGCCCGTGTCCTTGCCCTTGTCACCTCAACACGCCTGGGCTCCAGGCCGTGTACACAGTCTCGACACTCGACACTTCGTCGAGCGAAGATCGTCGACCTGATGACACGGCCTTGGACAAGCCCGTGTCCTAGGACGTGTGCCTTGTCTCAACACATCGTCGAGCAAAATGTCGACTTCCCGGGAAGAGTGTCGACACGGGTTAACATGTCCTGCAACACGCCCGTGTCGTAGGCCGTGTGCCATGTCTCGATAGTTCGTCGAACGCAGAGTGTCGACTTCGCGGGCTAAGTGTCGACACGGGTCGACACGCCCTGCGACACGCCCGTGTCGCAGGCCGTTTGCCCAGTCTCGACATAATGTCGAGCTCAAAATGTCGACTTCCCGGCTGAGTGTCGACAAAAGCTTGACACGCCCTGGGACACGCCCATGTCCCAGGCCGTGTGCCTGCAGCCAGAACCCAAAACTGCCCCAAAACGTCCCCCGTCGCTCCTTTGAGGTTCGGGGCGTTACAGTAGGCCTATGAGCCATGACATAATTGGGGGCTACGGGCCATCCCGGTGTTGTACGACTATGCGAGAGTCTTAGGCCTGTGTGTTGTGAGACCATGCGGGGCTAAGGGAAAATCCCGATTCACTAAGACTATAAAACTTCGGTTACACGCCATGGAGTAAATGCTCATGTTGATGCACGAAAACGGACAGGGAGTCAGGCACCACCAGCTAACGGTTCGAACACCGAGGAATAGGGAAGGAAAGGAGGAGACTGTCGACTAATCGGTTACTAGCGGTCGCGGCTAAAGGGCAGAAAAGAGGAGGGGGCCGCTGGCAGCGGCAACAGCAGAGTTCGCCCGCCGTGGCTTAAATGCCACTCTTGCGGCGGGCTTTCCTTTACTTAAAAATGAGACAGTTACAACGAGTAAAAGAAGAAGCCGGCCGGACTACAAGCCGCAATACACTAGACTTGAGACCGCAGCTCTTAACAGGCGAGCTCCTGGATCCCAGTCACGGTGTCTTGGGGAGTGCACCCACCCCCTATTTATAGGCTCAGGGGCCTGCCCAAACGGGCAGGGCTAAAATTACCGGCTGCCCGGGGTACAGGAGAACCGGGCAGAGGTGAGGGGAAGAAAAAGAGAAAGAAACAAGAAAGGAGGGAAGCCGCACGGCCTGGCGGATTCCTCCTGGCGAGCTGACGGCTGGGTCCTGGGCCTTGTCGCTGAGCAGGGTCGGTGCTGGTAGCGGCCTGACATGGAGACCGCCCGGCTTGGGGGGTTTGGCGGCTTGAATAAGCAGACTGCCCGGTCTGGAAAACTGCGCGGGCAGGTCGCGGATTCCGGGCTTATCATAATCCCCGCACATTTTTAAGTTTCCAAAAAACTTCGAAAATGTAGAACTAAGTCGGAGACCGCGACTGCTTCATCGTTGTCTATAAAATCCCCTGACCCTTGACATTCTTCAGGATTCCTGCCAAGCACGGGTCGCTACTCGCCACTTGCAGTTAGAATTTTGCAAGCCGACGCGATTTCTTTAGCGATGGATGTGATGTCATCAATGTTAGCCCGCAACAAGAAACCGCCAGAAACGAAGCAGAGACGGAGCGAGAACTCGAATGATTCTGCCCGTCAGACTGCCAAGAAGACTGGGAAGTCGGAGACATCAGCGGCTTCTGGAGCTGAAAAGAGGCCGACAGAGATCGTCGGCGGACCATCGCAGGCCGCAGTAGATCCCAAAGCGGTTTCGAAGGCTGCTCCACTACAAACCGGGATTGCCAAATCCTTCGACGTGACTTTCCCTCCATCAGGAGAACCGCTCCTAAAAATTGGTGGGACGGAGGAGAAGAGTGTTGAGTCTGGGAAACCGTCCAAATTGCCGAGCAAGGTCGACTTAATCGTTGTGGATGACAACGAGCCGGAGAAGGCGCAGGAACCCGAGCGGACTGTTGCTGAACAGGGCAAGCAGACTGAAAAGGTGTCCGGCTCCCTGAAACGGCGGAAAGAAAGGAGCGAAACCCTTGAAGAAAGGATGAAGAAGAAAATGAGGAAGCTTCATGCCAGAAACCGGAATATCTCTGAAAAGACCGGAGCGGACAGTCTTCAACACAGGCCGCACGAGAAGGAGGTACCCGAGGACCCGTCCACACCGGATTACAAGCCGAGCGAACTGGATGGTACACCTGCGGTTAGCGATTCGCTGAGCGAGCTCCTGAAGGGCATGGAGTCTCTCCAGCGGCAAGACGCGCTATTGTCGACACCAGCGGCGTCTGAGGAGGTTGACCGCCCCGACATCCATGTTATTGGGGAGAAGCCTGGCGAACCGGCTTCCGCGGCTTCTGAAGGAGCCGAGAAACTGAAGCTCCGCGAGAAGATGGAGGAGATGAAGAAACTAATCGCCAATAAGCCGGTGGAGAGTGCACATCCATTACTGCAAGGTAAACACCGGGACGTTAGGCGAATTATTAAATTCTACAAGTCGCGGTCAAGGAAGAACGGGGCAAATATTATATTAAATCCGCCGGCCAGCTTTTTCCTTACCACGGCTCAACTGAAAAGCCGAGCTAAGGAAACCGAGCGGCTATGGAAAGAAAAGCTGAAGAGGATAGATCCTGAGCGGCTCAGGCGGCCAGTGATTAAAATCCATACCGCGGCCTCTGGAGGAGATAAACATCAAACCGGCGGTCTTATCCTACCGATTTCCTTACAAGAAGGTCGCAATAATCCGGCTGAACCTGACTGCGGTTTTTCTCCTGCAGGTGTACCGGAGACCGCGATGAAACCGGGCGACCTGACGTCGTTTTTGTCTATGCTGCCACCGCCTCCGCCTCCAAGTGTTCGCGAGAAGGAGATGGCCGACTTCCAGAAGGAGGTCGGCTCGCTGCAGGCGGCTTTGAACGCGGCCACCGAAACCCTGCGGATTAAAGACGAACAGCAGCGGGTTGCCCAGGAGGCCGCGGAAAAAAGGATCCAAGAGTTGCAAACCACCCTGGAGCAAGAGACCACTAGGTTGCAAAGAGCGCTTGAGCAGGAGACCGCGAGGATGAAGACTACGATGGAACAAGAGACTGCCAGGCTCCAGACCGCGATGAAGGAAGAGACCGCCAGGTTCCAGACTGCGAGGAAGGAAGAGACCGCCAGGCACAAGACCGCGATGGAAACCGCTGAGGCGAAGATTGCTGAGATGCAGGTCGCCTTGGATCAGGAAAGGGCGGAGATGTACTTGCTGATGGCCGCGCGGCCGGAAGGAGACAGAGAACAGATCCCGCATGCCGGAGGCGGCGAAAACCAAGACTTGCCGGCGGAGACCGGCGGAGAACTGCGGCCTGCACCACCAACTCCTGCAGAGTTGCCGGGAACTAGCCGCCCGGCCTCTGGCGAAAGTTCGCATCCGCCAGTGGCCGCGGCGCCTAACCAGGTCGCAGTTCCAAGCGGTCCGGGGGCCCAGGCGATCCATATGATTCCGTTTGCGAGAGTTGAGCGCGACGCTGCGCGAGTTCATCGGTCTCTGCATGCGCTTCATAATCTGGTTAGCCAGGTGTATGTTGCGATTGTGCAGACCGGTGAACAGGTCGCGCACATGGGACGAGATAGGCCGGAAGACGACAAACGATCCTGAGCGACTTGAGAGACCTAAGCCGCGCGGACATTCGTATATTGTGTTGTAATATATATATGTTTTCTCTGGATGTTGGACAATTTGATTGCTGTAAACTGTTGTATTTTATTATGCTGCGAACTGAATGCGGCTTATGCGGCTTGAAATTCATAATCCACATGTCTGCTGCTTTGTTCTGAGAAATTTAAAGTTTAGGATAATAGCCGCGCGGTCTGGCGAACAGAGCGCCGACTTGAATACTTGATATCCACATGATTTGCCATAGAATTTTTCTAAGTGCAGGGAAATAGCCGTGCGGACTGACGGACTAAAAGGCGGCTTGATCACTACGCTGTTCTGCACTTCCAGCGGACTTAGGCCGCGCGGCGTGACGACTAGCCGCGATTTGACGTTGGGCACTGTAGCATCACGGATTTTCTATAAATTGCGCAGACCCCGCAGAGTTCATCACAAATCAAGAAGGATGCGGGCTAAGTCCAAGTCGTTGCGGTCTGACAAGGCCACAGCCGTTAGGACAGACGCGGCCTCCGCCTTCCACTCAGCTGACCACAAAGAATGCCGGCTTACAAAAGCCGAGTTGGATGACTTTGTCGAGAAACATATGCAAGGAAGTGCGCTGATCGCGCGGCTTCCCCGGCAGGATGAGCGGATTAACTCCTCCAACGCGAATCAGATCGCAGTCCCCATTGACCACTTCGACTGCGGCTTCAGCTTCCCGGTCTTGCTAGAGGCCGTAGCGGTCTTCGACCACTATAGAGTTGTGCCCGGACAACTTCCCCCGAACTCGATAGCCGCAATATACAGCTTCATCTCTTACCTCAGGTCGGAAAGAGTCCGCTTCTCGATGAGGCTCTTCCGAGAGTGCTTCTCGGTGCGGTCTATCCCGGACTCCGGGACTAAGATCTTCCGGGGGCACCTCTACTTCGGCTGCAGAGGGCTGAAGATAGTGAACTTGGCCAACAAGATCGCAAACTGGCCGGAGCGGTTTCTGATCTTCGAGGGCAACTTGCGGTTGCTGCCGGTCGACCCCCAAATCCGCGAAGAAGCCGCCTTTGGGAGCAGCAGCTTGGACGGCGTCGAGAAGGAGATTTATAACTTCTTCAAAGGCGAGCGGCTTGATGTAAACCACTACATCCCGCTGTTGCCGTCGCTAGTAGGAGTCGAAGCGGAAGACAGTAAGTGTTAAGCCGGCCGACCTGAATTCTTAGCCGTGCGGCCTGAAAACTAACTTTGCCTTCTATCTTTGCAGCTGCTGTGGCGGTCCTGCTGAACAAGCCGCAGACGCCTGGCGGCTTGACCCTCACTCAAAGAGAAAAGAGGGCGAAGCGGGTCAAGCCGGCGCGGGCTGCGGAGGAGGAGGAGTCGGACTCCTCTGGGGAGTTCATGCTGCAAGGAACCGGCAGCAGCCTGTAGGACGTCCATGGCGACCCGGCCTTGCGGTGGAGTCCGGATGGCAAGTCGGTGACGATCTCCACCGCCCTCCCCTACTGGGGAGCCGAAGAAGTAAGCCGCCATGCGAGCGCGGTTGGCGGCGCGCTGTACGGCAAGCGCAATTTGAGGGCTATGCGACGAGTTCCTCCAGACGACCTGCCGCGGCTAGCCGCGCAAGTCGGCCCGAGGAGCTTCGTGGCAAGCCACTTCATGGGGCTTGCCTACAAGCAGCTGCTGAAGGAAAACAGCGGCCTGAAGACGCAGTTAGGCGAACAACAAGAAGAGAACAAGCGGCTTAAAGAGAAGGAAGCGGTAAGTAATTACCAATACCCGCGCGATTAGAATTATGTAACCGCGCGACCTTACCTTCACCTTTGCTTTGCAGGAAATGTACAACCCCGCCAACCCGATCTTCCAAGACCAAGTCTTCCCCCAACTTGTCCAAGGGATCGATGGAGCGCTTAACCGCCTCCGGGACATTGGCGGCTTGGCCCCCGGCTTCACCAACATCACATGCGCCGACATCTACCCTTCCCTGAAGGAGCAGGTGGCCGACGTCTATAAGTCGATCAAAGGCAAGGCCAAAGTTGGGGAAGAAGTCGGTGAGGTGGTGGGAGACGCCGTGGAGGAGGTCGGCCAGGGAAGCCGGAGTCCACGCACATCTCCTGAGTCCGGCGGCCAAGAGTCGGAGACCGCGCGGCCAGACTCGACATCCTCTGATGGTTCAGCGAGCTCCGCAACTAGCAGCGGGTACTCTTTATCATCTGTCGATGTTGGCGATGGCAGTGATTTGGATGCTCCTGCGACTAAGAAGCTCAAACCGGACGATTAGAAAAATTTATAACTTGGTTTTGTATTTTGAACTTTTTTGAAATCGGCGGCATTGTTTTTGTAACCGCGCGATTAAAAATTTTGTAACACTTAATGACATAGTAATGAAGGCACTTTTACCTTACTCTTTGTTGTATCTTACTTTTCTTACTTGACTAAGTCCGCGCGGTCTCAGTGTAGCTTCCGATTTAGAATATAGGTATGTAAACCGACTGAGTTTGCGCTGCGACTTCATCAAAGTTGTCCGCAAGAGAGAGACATTTCCCTGCGGTTTCTACCGGAGTGCACGTCAACAATAAGCCGAGCGGCTAATAGTTTAAACCGCAATTTTCCTTGATGAATTATTCAACGTTATCTGCTAGAAGAGCTGAATTGCCGCGGCTTGTTCATACGTAAACCGTGACCGCTAAGCCGCGCGGCCACCTGTCGCAGTCGGCAAACATCCATCACATTGAAATATTAGATTGCGGCTAGGGCAAACTCTGAAGCGAATTGCCCATTTGATTAAAGGAACAGAAATAGAGAAATAAGCTTCGGCTTCCGATAATACAGACCGATATAGCCATATGGGAGCCGGGAACTCTTGTGACGATAGTTCAATGATTTAGCTGATATAATTAATACCATAAGTCGGCAGATCAATAGCCAGGAATTAAGTGCCAGACGCAGGTCGGGCGACCTCTTTTTCATATGAATAACAAACCGGCAATTGATATATATAAGCCGAATAAAATACTGAATAGCGGATAGGCGGACGTAAGTCGGCCGAGTTCCCAAATATATTAATGATAATCCGGCCGGTAAGAACAGGAAAGTTAAAAAACTTAAGCCGGAATATGAAACCGGGCGGCTTGTGTAAATAATTATAAAACCTGCACAGGCCGCTAAATAAAACCGCGAGACAGCGGATAGGCGCGTGTTGTCCTGCAAAAATAGGTGAAGATATGCACTTATGTGTCAATGTGGGCAGGTGCGCGTGGCATTGCTTTCCTCACAAAAAACACATAAGCGGGATCGAAATTCTTAAATTCCATGACCAATGTCAAGCGGGACAAGTACGCAATGTCTGCGACTGAGGTCAAGCAGGACAAGTACGCAATGTCTGCGACCGAGGTCAAGCGGGACAAGTACGTAAAGCCTGTCTGTGACTGAAGTCATGCGTGACGGGTACGCAATGCCTGCGACTGAAGGTCAAGCGGAAAACCCACTACACATCTGCTACTGAAGTCGAGCAGGATGTGGAGGGCTTAAGAATTCGAACGGGGCTCTTGCCCCTACATGCATGCATATAGGCATAAAGAGTAAAGCTAAAAATAAGCTTCAAATGAAAAAGTAACATTTGCATGATGTTAAGGAAGTGATAAAGGATATATATCTGTAGCTTTATCATGCCTTATAGAAAGAGAGAGAGAGAGAGATGTTATGTATTATTCTGAACATAAGCACTTTTCATTATAGAAAGAAAGAGGGATCACTGCTTGATCCATTGAGCAAGAAACGGAAGATTGTCTTAGAGAGTAACTAAATGAAATATTCCTGCAGCTTTCCAGCTCTTACAAGTTGATTAGCCAATTCTCTGAGAGCTATGCAATCTTCTGTTAGATGACCAATATCTCTATGATACTTGCAAAAAAGCTGCTCGTGCCGATACTTGATTTTGGATTTCATACGCCGAGGCTTCTTGAACTCAGGCATTCCCTGAATGATTATCAAAAGATCTTCCATAGGAATTTTGAAATTAACATACTTACCTGAACCTTTTTCGTACTTTGGAGTTTTATCCTGGAGAATATAAGGAGACTTGCAATATTCAACTTGCAAGACATCTTGAGGGGAAATAGTTTGCTGTTGACCAGAATTCCATTGAGATTGTTTAGTCATTTGATTCAGAAATGAAACATAACCTTTATTTGCCTCTTCGGCTATTATGAATGTATTAACTATATTAATAAGATCTCCGAAGCTTTTGGGATATTTTGTGGTGAGCTTGAATTTCAATGGGCCTTCTTGAAGGGCATTTATGAAAGCATGCAAGTAATAGTCTTGATGGACGCTACAAATATCTAGAACCTCCTTTTGAAACCAATCAACAAAATCTGAATTAGACTCGTCAATTCCTTGCTTGATTCGGAAGAGAGCTCCAACGTCTCTTTTCCGCTTCCTGTAAATAGCGAATCTAGAAATAAATTGACTTCGAAGATCCTTAAAGCTGGTTACTGATCGAGGTGGGAGGCTATAAAACCATTCTCTCGCAACATTGCCAAAGGATATAACAAAGAGTTTGCATTTTACTCCATTTGACACTTTTCTAAGTGAAATAGCTGATTCAAAAGCTTGCAAATGAGAAAACAGATCATCACATGCAGAATACTCCGGGAGACGTGGTTCTCTGAAATCATCGGAGACAGTATCCCACTGAATTTGATTAGTGAATGGAGAAGGGGCCTCTTCTTCGTCCTCACAAAGAGACTCATTTTCAACAGATTCTAACCCACGCTCAACACTGTTTGCAAAAAATTCTTTACGAGGGTCAACAACCTCACTATTAAAATACGAACAGTCCTGCATTTCTGAGAGATTTGTAGCAACTGAGATGTTGCTGGATTTATCATGACCCTTTGTAGGATTCATCCTGAAAAGAGAGAAAAAGCCGAACTTTTGCAAGAGACCGCAGAACAGTGGCGGCTTAACGCGGCGGCTAGGCGATACTGCAAACCGATAAAAAGACCGGTTGAAAAGAGAGCGAATAGAATGCCAGGTTCCACAGTGCGGGAGGCGGGCTGAAAGCCTTAGCCGGCGAAGACGCGGCTTGCTCGACAGGCCGCCGAACTCTAGAGGATTGAGCGGTCTAGCTCCCTAGACCGCTGATTTCATCGATTAGTCGAGATCTGAAGGCCGCGTGTTAACTGTTGATGCACGAAAACGGACAGGGAGTCGGGCACCACCAGCTAACGGTTCGAACACCGGGGAATAGGGAAGGAAAGGAGGAGACTGTCGACTAATCGGTTACTAGCGGTCGCGGCTAAAGGGCAGAAAAGAGGAGGGGGCTGCTGGCAGCGGCAACAGCAGAGTTCGCCCGCCGCGGCTTAAATGCCACTCTTGCGGCGGGCTTTCCTTTACTTAAAAATGAGACAGTTACAACGAGTAAAAGAAGAAGCCTGCCGGACTACAAGCCGCAATACACTAGACTTGAGACCGCAGCTCTTAACAGGCGAGCTCCTGGATCCCAGTCACGGTGTCTTGGGGAGTGCACCCACCCCCTATTTATAGGCTCGGGGGCCTGCCCAAACGGGCAGGGCTAAAATTACCGGCTGCCCGGGGTACAGGAGAACCGGGCAGAGGTGAGGGGAAGCAAAAGAGAAAGAAACAAGAAAGGAGGGAAGCCGCGCGGCGTGGCGGATTCCTCCTGGCGAGCTGACGGCTCGGTCCTGGGCCTTGTCGCTGAGCAGGGTCGGTGCTGGCAGCGGCCTGACATGGAGACCGCCCGGCTTGGGGGGTTTGGCGGCTTGAATAAGCAGACCGCCCGGTCTGGAAAATTGCGCGGGCAGGTCGCGGATTCCGGGCTTATCAGCTCAAGTGAGTTGTCGTTGGGTGATAACCCTGATACGGTGGTGGTCATGTGATTTGGCAGAACACCAGGAATGTGCCCTTAGTGTATGGACCGTTGGGCTAGGAGGCGAACGGTTATGATGGCTTGTGTGTGTGAAAGCACATTAGATGAATATATTGCCATGCTTGTGATATCATATGCCTGCAGGGAAGATTATCGCTGCCCCGAGAAAAGGGGTAGGGTTGTTATAATTTGGTCTGCTGAACGCTGACTGTTGCTTTTGTTTGCCACTATTGGGTGGATTGTCCCTGTACAGGTGCTGGTGAGCCAAGCGGGACGCATAAAGGTTGAGGTCCTTGCTGTTGTTGTTGCTGCTACTGCTAGCCCTCGAAGGCTATTTGAAAATGTTTGTTATGTTTTCTTTTAATGTGGCCGGCCTGCGCGCCAATGTTGGAGCCACTGTTTGAAAGCCCTGTAAGGCCATAAGGCCAACTTTCATGAGATTGTAAGACAATCCTATTCTCTATATATACAATGTGATGTTGTAGTATATGTTGGATATTCATGAGAGGAGTTCAAGTGGTCGTATAGACTTCTGCTAGAATGCGTTTGTGATAGGTACGCTGCGCTACTCTGGTATCATTCCGTAGCTTCGTCGTCTGTTTTGTGATATATGTTGTGGGGCCCCGACCGGACCTTCTAGTATATGTTATATGAACGGATAAGGTTGTTACATCAGACACATGGAGTTTGCGTAAAATAATAGTTATCAAGAGAGTCTGCAGATGGCCCCGTTTGAGGCCTTGTATGGGAGGCATTGTAGGACTCCTTTGTTTTGGGTTGAAGTTGGTGAGAGACCGTTGCTAGGTCCGGAAGCCCTGGAAGAGATTAATTGTGTCGTGACTCATATTCAAGAAAAGATCTGTGTATCACAAGAATGCTATGAGAAATATGCTAATCAACGAAGGTTTGATCTGGAGTTCGATGTTAGGGACATGATTTTTCTGAAAGTTTCTCCGATGTCTGGTGTTAAAAGGTTTGGAAGGAACCACAAGTTAAACCCCCGATACTTGGGAGCTTTTCAGATTCTTGAACGCATCGGTGTATCAGCTTATAGGCTGGAGTTTCCCGCTACCTTCCCTAGTGTCCATAATGTGTTCCATGTGAGCCAATTGCGGAAGTGTATTCGTAATGATCGTCAAGTCCTCGACTCGGTGCCCCAGAATCATCCCAACCTTTCTTACGTCGAAGAACCTGTTAGTATTCTGGATTCTCAAGATCGAGTGTTGCGGAGGAAGACCATCCCCATGGTTAAGGTTCCCTGGAAAAATCAAGACGTTGAAGCGTGATGTGGGAATTGGAGTCGGCGATGAGAGAATCTCATCCGCATCTTTTCCCTTAGATCAGGTATGTCTTCAGTAATTTTGATAATAATTGGATTTTTGTTTGGGTTTGGTTTTGAGGTTGTGTTAATTTTCGGGACAAAACTTCTTTTTAGGGGGTGTGACTGTAACGCCCCCAATTTTCTGATGTTGTTATTTGTTTTATCGGCATTATAGTTATGACGTCAGGGCGTTACCGTTCTTCGTTTTCATGTCGGTGTTGCACCGTTTTTGCGTTTTGCGTCTATTGGGTCTGTTTGACTAGATTTTGGGAATTATGTTGGGATTAAATGTTTTTCCTTGATTTAAGGTTGATGTTTTGAGGACTTGGACTTGTCCGGTTTTGTTGCATTCCGAGGATTTTGGGGTCTCGGTGTGTGTTTGGATCCTTGTTGAAAGAATTGGTTTCAAGATGTCCTAAACACCTAGAGGGGGGGGGGGGGGGGTGAATACGTTAAATTCTTTTTCCTTAAGGCAGATAATCTTTTTACTATTAGATCACAGATTATTTAGCAATTAACACAATACAGATTAAACAACACAGCAACCTAGAAGACACACTGTTTTATAGTGGTTCCCCAAGTGATGGATACATCCACTTTCCCCCTTCAGCTATCTAGAAGTGTACTAGATTCGGCCTAACTTCCTTCTTTCTTCTCAGATCCACAGATCTTACAACTCAGAACCTTGAAAGGTCCCTACAGCTCAGACTTCAGCAAGTCCTACAACTCAGATCCTACCAGAGAATCCTACCTCATAGTGAGTCCACACTCCTACAACTCAGGCAATTAAGCCCTACCTTAGCCTCTTCCACAAGGCCTACAACTCAGACACTCAAGCCCTACCTCGGCCTTTTCCCAGGCCTAGACCTCAGAGAACTTAATCTCCTACCTCAGGCACTCAGTCCTACCTCAGCCTTTATAAATTTAGGCTTACAACTCAGATCTATAAAAGATCCTACAAAAAAATTTATAATAAAAAGAGTAATTCTTTCACCCAAGTAGAAAGAGAATGGGTAGAAGATTTCTTGGTCAGTTCTTGATAGATCTGACCACTCTAGAATCAACTTGTCTTAGCTTCTTCAAAGCTTCTTAAATATGAACAAAGTAAGGTTGATCTTCTTGAAGCTGGAGATGATCCTCAATCCAGCTACTTCTAATCAGATGTGGTTCTGATTTCTTCTTGCAGACTGTTCAAGATTTGCCCTCTCTAGATGACTTGTCGATTTCTGGATGAAGACTTCTCTCCTTATTGTTGGCTTTTCCCTTCTTAGCTCAGTATCTATCTGATTATAGAACATGTCTTTATATAGGCTTCATCTGAGGTTACCGGCTGGTCCGATTCCTAACGGCCTTCTGACAGCTCTGACAGGTACAACAACATTGTCAGTTATGACAGCTGTCAAGTCTCCAGAAACTTCATTATACTTTGACTTAGCAGCAAAGTGTCTAGTCAATTCTTCAAAATGTGTCGACACAAATAGTTCATGTGTCGACACAATCCTTGGTGATGTCGATACAGCTTGCATAATGTCGACACAACACTTCTCTATCTTCTTGACATAGCTTCTGCAGAACGTATCGACACAAGTCTTGTGTGTCGACACAATCACTTCTTGTCTTGACATAGTTGAATTTAATAAAAATTCTGGTGTGTGTCAACACAAGTCCTGTGTGTCGACACAGTTGTTGTTGACTGAGCTTTCTGTGTGTCGACACAAGTCCTGTGTGTCGACACAGTTGTTGTTAACCGAATCTCTGTGTATCGACACAAATCCTATGTGTCGACACAAACTGGCTCCTAGTGTCGACACAGCTCTTCGCAAGTGTCGACACTGTTGTTGTCGATAGATTTTCTGTGTGTCGACACAAGTTCTGTGTGTCGACACAATCTGACTCCTGGTGTCGACACAGCTTCTCCCAAGTGTCGACACAATTCTTCTCAATTATCGACACAGCTTTCGTCAAGTGTCGACACTTGTACATAGAAACTTTTTTTGCATTTCCTTAACCTGCACATGAAACTCAAAATAATATCAAATACACCTTGATGAATATCATCGAGTTAGGTGAGGCTTCTCCAAATCTGTTACACATTTTCCAATGTACCCAACAATCTCCCCCTATTTGGAGAAGTCATAACCCTTAGTCAATGATAAACATCACTTTGTAATAAAACACAGAACCTGATGTATAAGAGCATTATTTGATAGGGTAATATGTAAACAAAACCAGCATATTATATAATCACAGAATATGATAACATATGGAGAACATGAATCAATGTTTTGTTCAACTACAAAAAATTTCTGAACAACAGATTACGTAGATTTTAAAAACTAAAGATTACACAGTTCTAAAATCTAGTCAATCTATTCTATGACTGATCAGACTCCTTGATTACAATGCCTTTGCCAGACTGAATCCTTGCTTGTACACTAGCTTCAGTGTCTTCAGCTGCCTTTTTTCCTTTAAGATCCTTCTTCTTGAGTTCTTCAGCCTTAACCTTTTGCCTTTAAAAATAATGATAAGACTTAGGAAAGTATTTGCTTGGTTGCACTGCAGTAACAGTTATCTTTCGAGCTTTGAGATCTCTTTTAAACTGAAATATGACATCTTGCCTCTTCTGATACTTACTCCATTCTTGTTCTGAGTACCACTTGCCTCCATCATGCATTTTATCTTTAACTGCTTGCCATGTAGTGAGAATTATATTCCTGGAAGTGGGACTCCATTTTTCAAAATCAGGTTTTAGTTCAGCCTGCGCTGTAAACCTTTTCTTAGAAAGTTGAGCATCTTGCTCTCTTTTCAAGGCTGCTTCAGACATCTCAACTATCTCAATAACCACATTCTGAACCTCCTGTGGAGGACTGTACATTTGTTGAACAACAGCTTGAATTCCTTCAAATTCAGCAGGTGGATAAATGATTTGAGACACTTCCTGCTGAGCCCCTTCATTGTAAGCAGCTTGAATGCCTGACTCAACTATGTTGTCATCATCACATAAGGGTGGATATCCAAGAGTGGCTCTGATAGTATTAGTTATCCATTTAGCATGCTCAGAGCCTGCATTGACTAACACTCTCTCCCCCTTTATGACTTCTCGTTCAACATGGTCTCTTGGATCATCCTTTTGGAACCTTATCTGATTAGCTACATAATTTGTTCCTTCTTTTTAGGATGACCTAAACTTCAACAGATGATCGGAAATTACCTTTTGAGAGTCTTTAATAACAGTGCTAACAACAGTCAAATTTGCTTGGAGTTGTTTATCAAACTCAGACTATTCTTTAGCAATGTTTGTAGTGAAAGCATTTGCAGTATTCTTAAGTTCTGTGACAATCACATTGTGGGATTTTGTTAGATAGTCATTCATTCTTATTTGATTTTCCAAAACATAGCCTTGTTTGACTGCTATATCATCTATCTGTGTTTTGACTTCCACTTGTTGTTTGTGTTGGAACACCCTATTACTAATTTGGGTCAGGATCACTATGTCTTTAGGAAACCTATTTTTGACCTCATTGTATAGATCTAAAGGTCAATTAGAATTGAGTCTAAGGGTTAGTAGTTAGGTTTGGAAGCTGCCCTCAAGACCAAGGTTTTTCTGTTTGGAGACTAAGTCATTTCGTCGAGCTCGGTACGAGGAATCATCGAACTCCAATCGACGATCGTTTAGCTCAACTTTGACGGATCGTCGAACTCCATTCGACGATCACTGAGCTCAACTTCAATAAATCGTCGAACTCCATTCGACGATCTTCGAGCTCAGTTTGACGATCTTGACTCCAGTATTGATTCTCTATCTCTTAGCTCAGTTCGACGATAGTTGAGCTCAGATCGACGATCTTTGTTGCTGTATAAATCCAAATCGCTGAGCCCAGTTCGATGATAGTAGAGCTCAGTTCGACGTTTTTCTGAAGAGTCAAATGATTTTCAAGATTCAAATTCAGAACAGTTAAGGAGTTATTCTCAGCAATTAATTAAGAATATCTTGTATCCGTTTTCATTTATTCTGGAGCAAGTTTCAAGGGATTATCAAGGAATGTTTCTTTGGACTTTCCCCCAGAAGACAATTGCAATTAAAGGATGTATTTAATGACAGGCTAATGGCTATTCTTGACAGAGGATCATTTTCTATTCAGAACAAAAGGAATAAAAGACAAGATTTTTGAATCTCTCACAAGAAGAAGAAGAAGAAGAGAGTGCACAAGAAGAAGAACAAAAAATTCTCTGCTACAACTCTTCTCTGCAACAACATCTTTCTCAACAACAATCACTCAAGAGAAAAAGAAAAAGAGCTGTAGACATTCTCTGTCTAAAAGATTTCACAAGAACACCACAACCAAAAGGAGATCAACAAATCTAAAATCTTCAGATCTCTCTTGATTCAAGTGTTCAAGGTCATCATCATTCAAGACTCCAGACACCTCACATTTCAGATGTTGTTGAAATCATCATTTGCTGGAGATCAATTTCTGAAGGTCTATCACCCTACAACAAAGCTTCATTTTCTGAACATCTCAAGAACTCAGGGGGAGCATTGACAACATCTATATCCACATAGTCTTCTCAGCTGTTCTGAGAAGGAGAAGACTTCCATCACTCTCTCATCCCCACCTCTGTAAAGGGTTTTTCAAACTCCCTTCAAAAGTTTGTGTGTGGTTTTTCAGCACCTTATCAAAAGCTCATTGGTGGCAAGACACCTGATCAAAAAATCTGATTTGGTTTTTGAGCACCTTATCAAAAGCTCATTGGTGCCCAGGACACCTGATCAACTCATCCTGCAGTGGATTCCTACCTAGGGTGGTAGAAGACTGGATGTACCCAAGTTTAGGGGAACCAATATTGCTCCTTGTGTCTTCTGGTTGCTTGTCTTTATTTTTGTTTCTGTCTGTGATCTTTGATTAGTTTCTTTTGTAGATTGTGATTAGATAGCTGCTGTGTTTAGATTTACCATTTGCTTCCCTATTTACTCAGATTACAACAACTGTTGTAAAAAAAAAAAATTTTAAGCACCATACTCTATTCACCCCCCCCCCTCTAGAGTATATCAGATCTAGCTTGCACTTTCAATTAGTATCAGAGCCAGGTTGGTTAAACATACCACACCTTGGTGGTTGCACATGCTAACACCTGAACCCAAAGATTCCTAGTTAGATCTGCTTGTTGTAGATTTTATTATTAGATTATTTGTTCATAAATCATAGCCCAAAACAAGGATTATGCTAGCAACAGACTTCTAGTGTGCAATCTGTCCAAGTTTGCACTTTGGAAAGCAAGGATTAGACTATACATGAATTCTATTGACGGGGACATTTTTAATTCTGTTTTGACAGTTTGTCCAAGACCTCTAGAGAATACAAGTACAAGTGTTATTCCACCTCCATCAGGAACAGATGCTGATATCCAGAGGTGGAAGGTAGCAGATGCAAAGGCTATGAACATCTTAGCCCAGACTATGTCTGATGACATTTTCCAAAAGGTGGCTGAATGTAATTCAGCAAAGGAAATCTGGGATAAGCTCACTGAAATAGTCTCAGGATCAGTTGATGAAAGAAAGGACAGGAGATCCCACCTCATATCCCAATATGAGAATTTCAAGAAAGGAGAAGCTGAGTCAGTAGCTGAAATGTACAACAGACTCAGTCTGATAGTCAATGAACTCAAGACTTTGGATAAAGAGATCTCATTGACTGAACTAAATGACAAAATCGTAATGTGCTTCCCAAGAACTTGGGACTCAAGGATCTGGCCAATCAACGATGCCAGAAGTCTGAATAAGATCACCACAGAAGCTCTCTTGGGCAAGATCAAATCTTATGAGCTGCTCATCAAAAATAGAGAAGAAGAGCAGAAGGCTGCCTCACCAGCCACAAGGAAAGAAAAGACAATAGCTTTCAAAGCCAATGAAGATCAGCCTGAAGACAAAGTCACAGGCAATGATGAGCTACTTAGTCTGCTGGCCAAAAGATTTTACAAGATGGCCAGGAAGGACTTCAGGAAGAGATCATACAAAGAGCATGACAAGCCAAGGTATGATAGATCAAATAATAAAGAAATTGTTTGCTTCGGTTGCAGGAAACAGGGCACATTGTACCTGACTGTCCAGAGAACAAAAACAAGGACAGAAAGGATAAGAAAGAAAGAAGAAGAGATAAGGACTTCAAGAAGATGACAATAGCGAACCCTCCTCCAGCAAGAACAAACACACAAGGAAGGGATTTGTTGATGAATCTTGGAGTGATACTAAAGAGGAATCAGAAGCTTCATCCAGCTCAAGTGATGATGAAGATGATGCTGAAGAGAAGGAGTTCTGCATGATGGCAATCAATGCCTCTCAACACAATTCAGATGCAGAAGAGTCAGAGTCAGAATCAGAGACTCAACTTGAAGAGGACCAGGTAATTAGTTCTTTTGATTTCAATTCTAAGGACTTTAAGTCTGAGTTTAAAGCATTATGTTTAGACTTACTAAAATCTAAGAAGGAAATTATTTCTCTCAGAAATCAATTATCTAAACATAGTATCTTAAAGTCAGAAAACCTCAAACTCTCTGAGGAGTTGGAGTGCTGTAGGGAGCAGATAGCTTCACTGAAAGGTGAGCTATCAGAGGCCAAGAAGCTTGAAAAATCCCTTAATGGGAGAAGTATCAAGCTGATGGACATCACAAGCAAAGTGAACTCCAGATTCAATAGTACACTGGGCTTGGGTGCTTCATCCAGCCAACCTATAGTTCTAATAACCCCAATTAAGTTTATTTCTGATAAAGGGAAGGGAGTTGTAGAGGTAGCTAGGAAAAATTCTGATCTGCCTAAGAAAACCAAGGTCCAGTAGAAATCGTCGAACGAAGCTCGACGATCGCCGAACGCAGATCGACGATCTCAGGCAAAATCGTCGAACTCAGGTCGACGATCTCTAATTCCTGAACTCTGCCACAGTCGACCGTCGAATGGAGCTTGACGATCTGACTCAAGATCGTCGAACGCAGCTCCACGATCGTCGAACAGAGATCAGAGCTTTGGAAATTCTTTCAAGGGCAAATCAAAATCCAATCATAGGGGTCCTTCATCCCAAAGCTTTAACCCTTATACTGAATGGATAATACCTCCAAGGAGATATCATCCTGAAGGTTATAAGAGTCAACCTGGGATATCTTTTATTTCTGAGTTTAAAGGTTATCAACCTAGGCCCAAGGTAAACTGGGTCAAAAACATATGAATTATTTTATGTGCAGGTGAAGACCTATCCAACATCAAACCAACAATGGTACTTGGATAGTGGGTGCTCAAAGCACATGACAGGAAACAAGGACAACCTCACATCCTTTAAAGCCAAGCTTGTACCCAAAGTCATATTTGGTGATTCAAACATTAGACAAACTAAAGGATATGGTGCAGTCCAGATTGGGACAGTGACATTCAAGAAGGTAGCCTATGTGGAAGGACTGAAGCACAATTTGATCAGCATCAGTCAGCTATGTGATGAAGGCTACCAGGTGACTTTCAGCAAAGCCTTGTGCAAGATCAAGTCAGAGGACAACACAACTGTGTTGATAGGTAAAAGGAAAGGTAACATCTACTTAGTAGATTTTCTTTCAACAGATGTAGACATTTGCCTGTTTAATTCTGTCTGTAGACCTAATGTTTTATGGCATAAGAGACTAGGACATTTAAACCTTAGAACCATTGCTAGGCTATCCAAGGACAACCTTGTTAGAGGACTACCTTCTGGCCCCTACAAGAAGGAAGGACTCTGCAGGGCTTGTCAATTAGGCAAGCAAACTAAAAACAGTTTCAAGTCACTTAATAGGAGTGATTCACCTAGGATTTTGTATCTGTTACACATGGATCTTTTTGGACCCATTACAGTACAAAGCCTAGGAGGGAAATCTTACACTTTAGTAGTTGTAGATGACTACTATAGATTCACATGGGTGTTCTTTCTGAGGAAGAAGTCTGATAACTTTAAGTGTTTGACAGAGTTTCTCAAATGTATACAGATTTAGTTCAATACTCACATTGCCCTGATCAGAAGTGATCATGGGACAGAGTTTGATTCTCTTCTTATGCAAGAGTTCTGTCAGAGTGAAGGGATCAGGCTGTAACGCCCCGAAACTCAAAGGAGCAAAGGGGGACGTTTTGGGCCAGTTTGGGTTCTGGCAGAAGGCACACGGCCTGGGACACGGGCGTGTCCCAGGGCGTGTCAAGCGTGTGTCGACACTTAGCCGCGAAGTCGTCGAGTTATACTCGACGATTCGTCGAGAATGGGCACACGGCCTGTGACACGGGCGTGTCGCAGGGCGTGTCGACCCGTGTCGACACTTAGCCGTGAAATCGTCGAGTTATACTCGACGATTCGTCGAGAATGGGCACACGGCCCGCGACACGGGCGTGTCTCCGGGCGTGTCGACCCGTGTCGACGATTGTCCCGGGGAATTCGTCGAGATTCGCTCGACGATCGTCGAGACAAGGCACACGGCCTAGGAGACGGGCGTGTCCAAGGCCGTGTCATCGAGTCGTCGATCTGCACGCGACGAAATGTCGAGACCTTGTACACGGCCTGGGGCCCAGGCATGTCAAGGTGACACGGGCAAGGACACGGGCGTGTCCTAGGACCCGTGCAGTGCTCGGGTTGAAAACGGGGGAAAATCATGGGGTACACGGCCGGCTACACGGCCGTGTCAGCTGGAACACGAGTGTGTCAGCTCGAACACGGGCGTGTTCGATACCCGTGTGAGGGTCCAGGAGGTTCGATTTTGACGGCGAATGCGGCACACGGCCCTGGACACGGGCGTGTGCCAGGCCGTGTTTGGTCCAGATTGGGCATTTCAGCCCCGAATCAAAACCGTTCGTTTCCTTGATTAAAGATCTAACGGCTGGGGATGGTTCCTGAGAGGATATACCCGGGTTTGACTTAGAAAATCCATCACTTTCTTACCTTTTTCATCTCTCCAAACCCTTGGAGAAAGAGGAGAGCCCTTGGAGGGAGAAGAGCTAGATCCGCCATTGGAGGAGCTTCGGAGCTCCGAATCGCAAGCCGACTCCGGATCCACGGAGGCAACGCAAGTGCGGTGATTTCTATCCGATTACTTTTCGATGGCGCCAAAGAGGAACTCAAGGGTAACGATCCTCATCTTGAGCATGAATCGCTCCTTTTCTTAGCATAGGAAGCCCGCTCTCGCGAGTTTGCGGAGAGTTGGAGGCGTTCCTTCGGGTAGATATGTAAAGTCCCCATTGTTTAGAGTCCGTATGCGAGAACGGACGTAGGAATTTTGTGTGAAGCCTACCCGGACATGTTAGTCTGGATCGGTGATGTTGCATTGCATAAGGCCGGAGAAGACTCCGTGCTATTGGGTGTTTTTCGGGTTTTCTACGCGGTAGATTGCAGTAGGGAGCCTTGGGGACTAACCCAAAGGTGCACCCGGAAAACTGGGCGGATACGAGATCTTGCTAACTTGGTGGCCTGAGAGCCAACTCTAACATAACTGGGTTATGTGTCTTGCGGTAGAATGGGACTCGGTGGAAGTTTGACCCGCGCAAATGGCTTAAATTGTCGTTGCGATGTGAGCACGGGTTAGATGGAACCGTACCCGCTTTATGTCGTTCGGTTAGAGAGACCTAAGGTTACGTGGCACTCGCCGTTGGCATAGATGGGAGTCTTCGGCGGTCAATGGCTTAAACTGTCGTGACCCAGGCCAGGAAGACAAATTGCTCATAGGTTTGGCCGTCTAAGTGGCGGTGGTGAGTCTGGAATGTTAATGGCTTTAATTGACGTGACATCGACCGGTTCACCGAGAATGTGCCCTGAGTGCACGGGACGTGTGGCCGTACGAGCCAACGTATGTGATGAAATGGCTATGGTTATATGCATTGCTCGCTTGTGCTAATGAAATGCAGGGAAGGAGCATCGCCGCCCCGAGTTGGGGGCGGGATCGTTATAATTTGGTCAGCATTGCTGACCGTTGCCTTGTTTGCCACCGTGCGGTGGTTTGTTGCTTGCAGGTGCAGCTGGAACAAGCGGTCAATAGCGGGCTAAAGCCCTTTTTGCGAAGCTGGCCCTCGAAGGCCCAAGTGGAAATGTTTTCTGTTTTATTCATGTATGACCGGCCTGCGTGCCGAGGTTTGTAAATCATGTATTATTCAAGTGAAACATTCTGTAAGGCCTTAAGGCCGATTTTGGGTATTTTGTATACATTCCTAATTATGTACTAGTGGACATTCGTGCTCTAATGCTGGGTTCTTGTTTACAACTAATAAACTGCTTCCGCTAGAATGCTCTGTGTAGGACGTTGAGATTGGTTGGATGGTTTCCATACGTAACCACCCGGTCTGTCTGTAGTATATGGCGTCGGGCCCCGGCCGGACCTACTGCTATATACTATGCGACGGATAGGGGGTGTTACAATTTGGTATCAGACTACTGGTTTTGGTCGGGCTTAAACTGAATTCGTGGCCGAATTCTTTTTAAGGGGTGGTGAGCACATGGCGTGCGTCATCGTTATAATGGTAAAAGAACCCATGAATGTCCACTTAGGAATGAAAATACTCGTGTTTGAGAAACCTGCGTGTTCCTATAATTGTTGTTTGCAATGTTATGTGGTCGCTTAACGGTGTTTTGTACCACTATAGGTGACCAGAAGTGGTGTTGGGCCATCAGAACGCCGAGTTTCTGAGGCTAGCAGTGCACCGGATGTTGCTCCTGCAACACCTCTGTCGGCTGAAAATATACGTTTGGTGGCTGAAGCGGTGTTGGCCGTGATAAACGCGCAGCCTGGAAGGCAAGCGCAGCAGCCCGCTCCTGTGATGGAGCAAGTACCTCTACAAGGGGCTGAGCCGAGGAGGGTGGAGCAAGTGGTTGCGGAACCAATAGTGCCAAGGAGGACAACTGAGAGGCAGTTGAAGCATGTAATGAGCTTTAACCCTCCGTTATTCTCGGGGTTGGGAACCCCATCTCAGGCTGAAGACTGGCTCTCCAGGGTGAAGAGAGTCATGACAGCGACGGAGACGGAGGAGTGGCAAATGACCACCATCGCTACGTTCCTGCTGGACGGTGAAGCGAGGATGTGGTGGGAAGGATTGGAGCTGCATCATTTGAGAGGTAGACAACTGATAGACGTTCCGATGGAAGAGTTCTCGGGATTGTTCTTAGCAAGATACCTCCCTTCTACTCAGAGGATTTCAATGGAGAATGAGTTCCTGAAGTTGGTGCAGGGTGAGAGGAGCTTGGATGAATATCTCCACGAGTTTACGCGGTTGAGTCGTTATGCTAGCTCCACCATCATGGATGAGGAGCGCAAGACTAATCATTTTTATGAAGGCTTGAGGGATGAGCTGAGACTATTACTGTCGGGGCCGATGACGCAGGGTTTCTTAACCTTGGTCAATACTGCCCGGTCCTTGGAGAAGGACATGAAGAGCGTGCAAGCGAAGAAAAGCTTGAGTGAAAAGAAATCTGAGTTCAGAGTGCCGACTACTTCAAAGTCCGGCTATCGGAGGGCTTTCAAGAAGCATAGGACTTCGGGTCCAGCTCCTTCTGGCGCTTCTGGGGCGACTACGGGTCGGACCCCGGGTGCATGTTTTACATGTGGAAAGACGGGGCATTTCGCCCGTGATTGTTGGAGCGGACGTCCTAAGTCCGAGAGGAGGCCGGGAGCCACTTATGAAGTGAAGGGAAAGGCGGTGGAGTCGACCGCATCCCACTATGCTCCGGCCCAACCAAGGGTCTACAATCTTGGCCAATAGGAGGCCATTAAACAAGCTGATGTGGTGACAGGTACGGTTTAATTTATAGCAAGTCAATTTCCTTTATATGCTTGTTATGCACATGTTACCTTACCACTACTTGTTTAGGATTTGTATTGATTTGTGAAAATCCGGCACGAGCACTCTTCGATACGGGAGCTTCACACTCCTTCTTGTCCGAAGGATTTATATCTCGCATCGGAGTCCCTTCTTCGATGGCGAAGGATAAGTTGGAAGTGTTGTTGCCCAATGGGTGTTCGATGCGAGCGGTTAGGATCTGCGATGTTAAGATTCGTATTGGGGAGCAGGAGTTCGACCTGCGGGCGTCTTTACTTCCGTTAGTGGAGTTCGACGTCATATTTGGCATGGACTGGCTCTCGGAGCAGCAGGCCCATATAGATTGCGGTAGCAAGGAAGTCAAGCTGGGAGTGAGTCGTGAGACGACATTTACGGGCTTACAGGGGTCGAGCAAGACGTTGATGTCTGCTCTTCAGGTGGTGAAGGCGGTTCGTGCTGGAGTGGAACTGTTCTTTACACTAGTGGAGGTTGCAAAGCCAAAGCCCGCTTTGGATTGTATTTCAGTGGTATCGGAATACCCTGATGTGTTCCCCGCAGATCTTCCTGGAGCCCCGCCTCAACGGGAGATAGATTTTACGATCGAGCTAGTGCCAGGTGCAAAGCCTGTGTCACGATCTCCGTATCGGCTAGCGCCTAAGGAAATGGCGGAGCTGAAAGTTCAACTGCAAGAATTGTTGGAGCAAGGGTATGTGCGCCCGAGCTCTTCGCCTTGGAGCGCACCGGTCCTCTTTGTTAAGAAGAAGGACGGAAGCTTGAGGCTATGTATTGATTATCGGGAGCTAAACAAGCTGACGGAGAAGAACAAGTACCTGATCCCCGGATTGATGATCTCTTCGATCAGTTAGTCGGGTCGACGGTGTACTCGAAGTTGGATCTCAAGGCTGGGTACTATCAGCTGCGGATAAGGGAGAGTGATATCCCGAAGACAGCGTTTAGTACGAGGTACGGGCATTATGAGTTTACGGTCATGCCGTTTGGCTGACTAATGCGCCGTCAGTATTCATGGATTTGATGAACAGGACGTTCAGGGAGTACTTGGACCATTTCGTGATCGTCTTCATCGACGATATTTTGGTGTACTCGCAAAGTGAGGAAGATCACTTCAAGCATCTTCATTTGGTGTTGGAGACGCTAAGGAGAAACCAGTTGTATGCCAAGTTCTCGAAGTGCGAGTTTTGGCTATCCTCAGTGGCGTTCCTCGGGCATATAGTGAGTGGAGAGGGTATTGCGGTGGATCCGGCGAAGATTGTTGCGATACGGGAGTGGCCTGAGCTTGCTACGGTAGCAGAAGTCCGGAGCTTTTTGGGGCTTGCCGGTTATTATAGGCGCTTCGTAGAGAACTTCTCGCGGATAGCGCTACCTCTCACTACTTTGACGAGGAAGGAGCATAAGTTCGTTTGGACGCCGGAGTGCGCGCGAGCTTTTGAGGAATTGAAGTGTCGGTTGACCACGGCGCCTGTGCTGAGTTCGCCATGTGGAACCGAAGGCTATGAGATATATAGCGATGCTTCGGGCAGCGGTTTGGGTTGCGTGCTACTGCAGCATGGAAGCGTGATAGCTTATGGCTCGAGACAGCTAAAAGTGCACGAGAGGAATTATCCAGTCCATGACTTGGAGTTAGCGGCCGTGATTTTTGCCTTGAAGCTGTGGAGACACTATTTGTACGGTGTGAAGATTGATATCTACACCGATCACAAGAGCCTAAAGTATCTAATTGATCAGAAGGATCTGAATATGCGGCAGTGTAGATGGATGGAGTTCCTGGGGGACTATACATTCAAGATCCACTACGTGCCTGGCAAAGGGAATGCGGTTGCGGACGCGTTGAGTCGCCGAGCCCCAGCTCAAGCCAATTGGCTATCGGTGCATGATGAGTGGTTGTTGTGGGAGTTGGAGGCGCTGGAGATTGTTTGTGTGGACAGAAAAGCAAGTGCTGAAGCAGTTCTGAATTGGACTGAAGTCCAATATGACCTGGCTGATCGTGTTCGGCAGGCTTTGGATATGGATGCTCATATGAAGCAGTTCATGATAGAGGCTCTGGATGGGTCAAATTCCCAATTCGTCGTGGAGGACGGATTGCTTTGGAAAGACGGTCGTTTGTGCGTCCCAAGTGTGGGCAATTTACGGGTGGAGTTGTTGTACGAGGCGCACCATACCAAGTACTCAATTCACCCGGGGAGCACGAAGATGTACCGTGATATAAAGAAGCTATTTTGGTGGCCGGGTTTGAAAAAGGATGTGGCGCTATACGTAGCAAAGTGCCAAACCTGCGCCTTAGTAAAGGCGCAGTGCCAAAAGCCGGGAGGATTTCTTAAGTCCTTGCCTATTCCGGAGTGGAAATTCGACGACATCTCCATGGACTTTGTGCACGGTTTGCCAAGGTCACAAAAGGGAAACGACGCCATTTGGGTGGTTGTTGATCGATTAACGAAGGTGTCGCATTTTATTCCGCATAGGAAGGATGATCCGGTGGAGAAGCTGGCAAAGCTTTATGTGGATAATATAGTACGGCTTCATGGTGTGCCCCGCAGCATCGTGAGTGACCGAGATGGGCGGTTCACGTCCAATGATTGGAGGCTGGTGCAGCAAATGTTGGGAACAAAGCTGAAGTTTAGCACAGCCTTCCACCCACAAACGGATGGGCAGACCGAGAGGGTCAATAGAACCATGGAAGACATGCCTCGCATGTGTGTCTTGGATTTCGGAAAGCAATGGGAAGACCACCTTTATTTGGTGGAGTTCGCATACAACAACAGCTACCAAGCAAGTATTCAGATGGCGCCTTTCGAGGCCCTTTATGGTAGAAGATGTCGCACGCCGTTGTCTTGGTTAGAAACGGGTGAGTCAAAGTTGTATAAGCGATCGGAAGTAGAGGGTGCTAATTCTTTGGTGAGAACCATTCGGGAGAGGTTGCTCATCGCTCAGGACCGGCAAGCAAAGTACTATAATGCCAAGCACAGGAACGTGGAGTTCGCTGTGGGCGATTATGTATACTTGAAGATCAAGCCATTCAAGGGTGTCTCGCGGGTGCGGCAATTGAAAAAGCTAAGCCCGAGGTACCTTGGACCGTTCGAGGTTCTGGAGCGAGTTGGAGAAGCGGCCTATAGACTGAAGCTTTCAGTGGAGCTAAGTGGTTTACACGATGTATTCCATATTTCGGTGCTTCGGAAGGCGGTGCAAGAGCCTACGCAAGTGATCGCGGTCGATCAAGTGCCGGTGGAAAGTGGGCTAACGACAAAGGTCAAGCCCGTGCGGATTGAGGACTCGGAGGTCAAGCGGCTACGCAATAAAGAGATCAGGATGGTCAAAGTCCGGTGGGACAATTGCGGTCGTGAGGAGCTCTCTTGGGAGCGAGAGCAGACGATGCTTGACGAATATCCGGAGTTGTTCCGCTCAGGTACAAATTTTGTTTTTGTACATGTTTTTCCCTTTATGTAATTTCGTGGGCGAAATTCTTTTAAGAGGGGGAGGGTTGTAATGCCCCGAAACTCAAAGGAGCAAAGGGGGACGTTTTGGGCCAGTTTGGGTTCTGGCAGAAGGCACACGGCCTGGGACACGGGCGTGTCCCAGGGCGTGTCTAGCGTGTGTCGACACTTAGCCACGAAGTCGTCAAGTTATACTCGACGATTCGTCGAGAATGGGCACACGGCCTGCGACACGGGCGTGTCCCAGGGCGTGTCGACCCGTGTCGACACTTAGCCGTGAAATCGTCGAGTTATACTCGACGATTCGTCGAGAATGGGCACACGGCCCGCGACACGGGCGTGTCGCCGGGCGTGTCGACCCGTGTCGACGATCGTCCCGGGGAATTCGTCGAAATTCGCTCGACGATCGTCGAGACAAGGCACACGGCCTAGGACACGGGCGTGTCCAAGGCCGTGTCATCGAGTCGTCGATCTGCACGCGACGAAATGTCGAGACCTTGTACACGGCCTGGGGCCCAGGCGTGTCAAGGTGACACGGGCAAGGACACGGGCGTGTCCTAGGACCCGTGCAGTGCTCGGGTTGAAAACTGGGGAAAATCATGGGGTACACGGCCGGCTACACGGCTGTGTCAGCTGGAACACGGGCGTGTCAGCTCGAACACGGGCGTGTTCGATACCCGTGTGAGGGTCCAGGAGATTCGATTTTGACGGCGAATGCGGCACACGGCCCTGGACACGGGCGTGTGCCAGGCCGTGTTCGGTCCAGATTGGGCATTTCAGCTCCGAATCAAAACCGTTCGTTTCCTTGATTGAAGATCTAACGGCTGGGGATGGTTCCTGAGAGGATATACCCGGGTTTGACTTAGAAAATCCATCACTTTCTTATCTTTTTCATCTCTCCAAACCCTTGGAGAAAGAGGAGAGCCCTTGGAGGGAGAAGAGCTAGATCCGCCATTGGAGGAGCTTCGGAGCTCCGAATCGCAAGCCGACTCCGGATCCACGGAGGCAACGCAAGTGCGGTGATTTCTATCCGATTACTTTTCGATGGCGCCAAAGAGGAACTCAAGGGTAACGATCCTCATCTTGAGCATGAATCGCTCCTTTTCTTAGCATAGGAAGCCCGCTCTCGCGAGTTTGCGGAGAGTTGGAGGCGTTCCTTCGGGTAGATATGTAAAGTCCCCGTTGTTTAGAGTCCGTATGCGAGAACGGACGTAGGCATTTTGTGTGAAGCCTACCCGGACATGTTAGTCTGGATCGGTGATGTTGCATTGCATAAGGCCGGAGAAGACTCCGTGCTATTGGGTGTTTTTCGGGTTTTCTATGCGGTAGATTGCAGCAGGGAGCCTTGGGGACTAACCCAAAGGTGCACCCGGAAAACTGGGCGGATACGAGATCTTGCCAACTTGGTGGCCTGAGAGCCAACTCGAACATAACTGGGTTATGTGTCTTGCGGTAGAATGGGACTCGGTGGAAGTTTGACCCGCGCAAATGGCTTAAATTGTCGTTGCGATGTGAGCACGGATTAGATGGAACCATACCCGCTTTATGTCGTTCGGTTAGAGAGACCTAAGGTTACGTGGCACTCGCCGTTGGCATAAATGGGAGTCTTCGGCGGTCAATGGCTTAAACTGTCGTGACCCAGGCCAGGAAGACAAATTGCTCATAGGTTTGGCCGTCTAAGTGGCGGTGGTGAGTCCGGAATGTTAATGGCTTTAATTGACGTGACATCGACCGGTTCACCGAGAATGTGCCTTGAGTGCACGGGACGTGTGGCCGTACGAGCCAACGTCTGTGATGAAATGGCTATGGTTATATGCATTGCTCGCTTGTGCTAATGAAATGCAGGGAAGGAGCATCGCCGCCCCGAGTTGGGGGCGGGATCGTTATAATTTGGTCAGCATTGCTGACCGTTGCCTTGTTTGCCACCGTGCGGTGGTTTGTTGCTTGCAGGTGCAGCTGGACCAAGCGGCCAATAGCGGGCTAAAGCCCTTTTTGCGAAGCTGTCCCTCGAAGGCCCAAGTGGAAATGTTTTTTGTTTTATTCATGTATGACCGGCCTGCGTGCCGAGGTTTGTAAATCATGTATTATTCAAGTGAAACATTCTGTAAGGCCTTAAGGCCGATTTTGGGTATTTTGTATACATTCCTAATTATGTACTAGTGGACATTCGTGCTCTAATGCTGGGTTCTTGTTTACAACTAATAAACTGCTTCCGCTAGAATGCTCTGTGTAGGACGTTGAGATTGGTTGGATGGTTTCCATACGTAACCACCCGGTCTGTCTGTGATATATGGCGTCGGGCCCCGGCCGGACCTACTGCTATATACTATGCGACGGATAGGGGGTGTTACACAGGCACACTTTCTCAGCTCCTAGAACTCCTCAACAAAATGGGGTATCTGAAAGGAAAAATAGAACCCTTATTGAATCTGCCACTACATTGTTGTCAGATGCTCACCTTCCTCTATCCTTTTGGGCAGAGGCAGTGAACACCTCTAACTATGTGCTGAACAGAAGTTTAATACATAAACTAAAGGGCAAGACTCCCTATGAATTACTCAAAGGGAAGAAACCTAAAGTTGATTATTTTAGAATTTTTGGTTATATTTGTTATATACATAATAATGACAAGAGATATTTAGCAAAGTTTCGAGCTAAAGCTGATGAAGGAGTGTTTCTGGGATACTCCATGATCAGTAAGGTTTATAGGGTATATAATAAATCATCTCTTAAAATTGAGGAATCTATTCACATATCAATTGATGAATCTAAAATGTCTTTCAAGGAGAAGAATACTTCTACCATAGAACCTTTGCAGGTACACTCTCTTGCTGAAGATTTGAACAGGTTACAGGTTACTCAAAAAGAGGAAAGTAGTGAAGATGAAGAAAGCATTCAACATATTGAAGAGAAACAACTTAAAGAGCCAGTTGTTGTACCACAAGAGGAAACAACAACACAGGTTGGTGAACAATCAACACCCCATGTTGATCTAGTAACATCAAGAGACCATCTAATTTCCCAAGTAATGGGAGACATCTCAGCTAGTGTGCAAACCAGAAATTAGGTCAACCAAAACCTGTTGCACACTTGCTTCCTATCTCAAATTGAACCTCAATCCATTTAAGATGCAGAGCAATGATTGGCTCTTTACTATACCTTACAGCTAGTAGAGCAGACATAATGTTTGCTACATGCATATGTGCTAGATTCCAAGTGAGCCCTAGAGAGTCACACCTAACATTAGTAAAAAGGATTCTCAGGTATGTTAAAAGTGGTCCAAATCTAGGTCTCTAGTACCCAAAAGATTTAGAATTTGAATTAACTGGATTTTCTGATGCTGATTATGCTGGATGCATAATTGACAGGAAAAGTACCAGTGGAACTTATCAGTTTCTTGGTGACAGACTTGTCTCTTGCTTTTGCAAGAAACAAACTTTTGTGTCAACTTCAACTGCTGAAGCTGAATATATGGCTGCAGGCATTTGTTGTTCACAAATATTGTGGATTCAAAACCAACTCCTAGACTATGGCTACAACTTAGAGAAGTCAAAAATATTTTGTGATAACACCAGTGCTATTTCTATAGCTCAAAATCCAGTCCTCCATAGTAGGACAAAATACATAGAAATTAGGCATCACTTCTTAAGGGATAATGTTGAGAAGAATAAAATTGAACTTCAATATATCACAACTGATTTGCAAAGGGGAGATATTTTCACCAAACCCTGGGATGAAAATAAACACACCTTCTTCCTAAATCAGTTAGGAATGTTAGATGGAGGAAGTCTAAAATAAGATCCAAGATTTTAAAACTTTAAAAATTGACCAAGACTAGGCAAACATCTTGATTTTTCTAGTGCCTAGAGTGTATTTCTGATCTCTGAACTGCGCTCGACGATTGTCCCTCAGATCAATGAACGGAGATCGACATTTTCCGAAATCGTCGACTTGAGTTCAGCGCTTCTCAGATAGTGTTCAACTATCTCTCCAGGTCAACGATCATCGAATGGCGCTCGACGATTTTGTTTTCTGAACTATCATCGAACGGAGCTCGATGCTCTCCAATATCGTCGAATGGAGATCGACGATATTGATGACCTTTCAGATTCCTTTAGAAGCCCCAATCGTCGAACTGAGTTCAACAATCTTTCCTTTTCCGCGTCGAACCCTAATATAAAATTCATTTTTCGGCCGTCGTTCTCCTTTTGTGCTTTCAATATCTCTTCAAAAATTCTCTTTCCCTTCAAACATCTCTACACTTGGTCGTTTGTTTGTTGATTTTTGCATGTAACAATGGCCGTCTCAGTTGCCGTTCTAGCCGCAATGAAGTTTGATGCAGGATTTGATATAGACATGGATTCGTTCAACACCAGTGAACAGATTTTCCAAGACATTCTGGAACTATTCAAGGAGCAAATGTTAGCTACCATCATGTCCACCAGAATCAAGCTGCCTGCAGATGAAATCAAGGAGTGGGTCTAGAATGCCCACAATCAGGACCAAAATACAGTGGTTGGTTCAGTTTCTGGAACTCAGGTACCTCTGACACCTACCATTCTGACAGAGGTTTTTCAATTAAATTCTGGAAGAGATTCTGCTGAGTTATCTGGAGAAGAATTCTCTTATTTACTTGCTAGAATGGGTCGTTCTGATGCAAACCCTAGCAAGCTGCTGAAAAAGAACCTAGCTGTCGAATACAGGTTCTTAGCTGATGTAGTGGGAAAGGTTCTATTGGCCAAGCATTCAGCACATGATACCATCTCCAGGTATTAGCTGTGCTTGATGGGAGCCTTAGTGGATAAGAAATAGTTAAACCGGGGAGAGGTCTTCTTTGATCTGATCAAGAAGAAAATAAACAAAAACTTTGTGAATTATGGAAAGATCTTAGGGCTGTTTCTCCATAACAGATGCCCTACACTGCTAGTCTCATCTGGGATGCATATCAATGCCTCAAAGAGGCTGTCCTGTGCCCTATTTGGCAAATGGGACAGACAGATAGTGAAGCCCAGCAGGCCCTCTGCAAGCACAACTTCAGGCACAAGGACTGTAACAGTCTCTTCCCCTCAAGTCTCTGCCCCTGCAGATGACTTGCCTGCTGCTTCTCCTCCTCCTCCTATCTTCTCCCACCAGTCACCTCCACCATTCAAACTTCATCCACCATCATTATTTCCAGCCCATCTCCTACATCAATTCCATCTCCAATCCCTACTCTCACAGAAGAAATCTTCCATCCTTTACATCACTACCCTCAACCAGACATTGACACATCATCCCACATTCCATCTTTCACACTTCTAGATGATTCTTTTATGGATGATTCACCTTCATCCCCTCCTGATCTACCCTCCTCATCCACCTCTTACCAAAAACTTCTACAAGACATCATTGATCAACCCTCCTTCACACCTTCTATCTCCATACCACTTTCTTCCATTTCCACAATCCCCACACCTCAACCTTCACTTCTACCATCCACCAGCTCTCCACCAACATCTCCAGTTGCTCCACCATCCTTCTATACCTCTGCTCCAGTCCCTACTGAGCAAGTAGATATTCCAGCCTAAGCTGACAAATTATATGAGCTGATAGGCCCCAGGATCTCACTTCTATTGGAGTCCTCCTTGACTCCACTCATCAAGTCAGTTGCAGACTTATCTGCCAGGCTCTCCTCCATCTTTCCTCCTCAGGCAATCCCTTCCTTTGGGTGCCTTGATCCAGCTTTCTCTGAATTTAGGAAGGGGGAGATGCCTCATGAAGATGTGAGATTGTCTGCTGCTGCTACTGTTACTTCAGTTCCTGCTGTTGTTGTTACTCAAGCTCCAGTTTCAACTGCTCAGGTTGCAGTCTTCTCAGTGGACCTCAGGTCCTTATTATCAGTTTTTGATTCAGTCTACTTCAACTGTCTTCCAGAGAAAAATGCAGTCCAGCCATCTGAAGACCTCTCCAAGGCCATTGTGCCCTTCTCAAGCTGTGACACCAGCATTATTCATTCCTTTGTAAATTCAGTTTATGCTGCTGTTCATACTGTTGCCCCTGCTATTTCTGTTGCTGTTGAAAGCACTGCTGCTACTCCTGCTGACAATACTGTTGTTGTTTCTGTTGCTACTGCTGATATTGTTGTTATTGCTAAAAATTCTGATGATATACATATGACAGAGGCATATGACTTTGAGCCTGCTATCACTGATGATGTTGCCCCTACTGACATTTCTGTTTCTGAAACTGTTATTTATGTATCTGCTGTTACTACTGCTGCTGCTACAATTGCTGTCACCACTGTTTCATCTGCTCCAACCCAACTTCAGAAAGATTATCTGAAAAGTATTGATGCTTTATATGATGAGCAAAGCTCTGAAAGTGATGAATATAGGACTGATTCTGATGATTCTTCTGCTACTATAGCCAGGAAAAGAAAGGCAAGAAGCAAGGCTATGAAAAGAGTTCCCCCAGCCAAAGTCAAAGATACAAATGACATACCTTATTACATTCTTCATGACTGCCCCATTACTGAACATTGGATGCAATATTCCAAAAATCAATTGAAAGCCATGAAGAAGAAGAGGAAATATGAGAAAGGATCTTCTCAGTTCCATCATCCTCCTCCACCTCCTCCTCCTGATGCAGGTGCAGGTGGTAGCTCAGCTGCTCATCCTTCTGCTAGAAGCCAAACCCCCTATCAGCCTCATGGAAGATCTCAATATAGGGGAAGCCAATCCAGAGGTTCTCAATCAAGAAGAGGAAATTATAGAGGAAACCAAAGGGAATTCCAAGTCTACTCAAAAGGCTATTCAAGGCAACATCCATACTCAAGGGAAGGACAAGCTTCATCTGATACAACTTCAGGCCCTTTTCCCTACAAGCTGAAAGAAGTAGTCTCATCCAGAGCTCCTCAAGATAATCCTTCCAACAGATATGAACCTCCAGTGCCCTTTGAGGATCCAGAGAATAATCCTACTGCATGGACTGCTAGAATGAAAGAGTTAGCTGCCTTAGATCAGATTAAGAAAGCCAGAGAACAAGGCAAGGACACCTCCAGCATTACTACATTGTCAGAGCAAAGAAAGAAGGAACATAAAAGATATGCTTTCAGCAAATTTTTTGATTCTGAAAGATACATGGAGCTGCACCCTGAAGCTGTGGTACCAAGGCTTAAATAACAAACTTCTTTAGGTGCAGCTGATGACAGAAGATCCAAAAAGGAAGCTCTTAACCTAAATAGAGAAATTAAACTTATAAAGAGCAAGGAGAAGTAATAATTCTGTAAGGTGACAATTATTCTGATTTCTGATTTCTGTCTGATATATTATATCTGTGATTCTGCAATGTTGTTGTGTGTTATATTGTTGCTTTGTATGATGTCTTTTATTTCAATTTCTGTAAATAGTAATCCTAACCCAAATAGGGGGAGATTGTTGGAACACCCTATTACTAATTTGGGTCAGGATCACTATGTCTTTAGGAAACCTGTTTTTGACCTCATTGTATATATCTAAAGGTCAATTAGAATTGAGTCTAAGGGTTAGCAGTTAGGTTTGGAAGCTACCCTCAAGACCAAGGTTTTTCATTTTGGAGACTAAGTCATTTCGTCGAGCTCGGTACGACGAATCGTCGAACTCCAATCGACGATCGTTTAGCTCAACTTCGACGGATCGTCGAACTCCATTCGACGATCGCTGAGCTCAACTTCAACAAATCGTCGAACTCCATTCGACGATCTTCGAGCTCAGTTCGACGATCTTGACTCCAGTATTGATTCTCTATCTCTGAGCTCAGTTTGACGATAGTTGAGCTCAGATCGACGATCTTTGTTGCTGTATAAATCCAAATCGCTGAGCTCAGTTCGACGATAGTAGAGCTCAGTTCGACGTTTTTCTGAAGAGTCAAATGATTTTCAAGATTCAAATTCAGAATAGTTAAGCAGTTATTCTCAGCAATTAATTCAGAAGATCTTGTAGTCGTTTTCATTTATTCTGGAGCAAGTTTTAAGAGATTATCAAGGAATGTTTCTTTGGACTTTCCCCCAGAAGACAATTGCAATTAAGGATGTAATTAATGACAGGCTAACGACTATTCTTGACAGAGGATCATTTTCTATTCAGAACAAAAGGAATAAAAGACAAGATTTTTGAATCTCTCACAACAATAACAAGAAGAAGAGAGTGCACAAGAAGAAGAACAAAAAATTCTCTGCTACAACTCTTCTCTGCAACAACATCTTTCTCAACAACAATCACTCAAGAGAAAAAGAAAAAGAGCTGTAGATATTCTCTGTCCAAAAGATTACAAAAGAACACCATCACCAAAAGAAGATCAACAAATCTGAAATCTTCAGATCTCTCTTGATTCAAGTGTTCAAGGTCATCATCATTCAAGACTCCAGACACCTCACATTTCAGTTGTTGCTGAAATTATCATTTGCTGGAGATCATTTTCTGAAGGCCTATCACCCTACAACAAAGCTTCATTTCTTGAACATCTCAAGAACTCAGGGGGAGCTTTGACAACATCTATATCCATATAGTCTTCTCAGCTATTCTGAGAAGGAGAAGACTTCCATCACTCTCTCATCCCCACCTCTGTAAAGGGTTTTTCAAACTCCCTTCAAAAGTTTGTGTGTGGTTTTTGAGCACCTTATCAAAAGCTCATTGGTGGTAAGACACCTGATCAAAAAATCTGGTTTGGTTTTTGAGCACCTTATCAAAAGCTCATTGGTGCCCAGGAAACCTGATCAACTCATCCTGCAGTGGATTCCTACCTAGGGTGGTAGAAGAGTGGATGTACCCAATTTTAGGGGAACCACTATAGCTCCTTGTGTCTTCTGGTTGCTAGTCTTTATTTTTGTTTCTGGCTGTGATCTGTGATTAGTTTCTTTTGTAGATTGTGATTAGATAGCTGTTGTGTTTAGATTTACCATTTGCTTCCCTGTTCACTCAGATTACAACAACTGTTGTAAAAAAATTTTTTTAAGCACCATACTCTATTCACCCCCCTCTAGAGTATATCAGATCTAACTTGCACTTTCAGTTTGGCTAAATAAACTACATCATTACCTCCCTTATGGAAGCAATCTGTAATCTTCTTTTTATGCTGATTTACCTCAAATCTAATAGATTTGATATCTTGAGCCAAAGTAAATTGAAGTTCCTTATGACTTTCATCTATATATTTCTCAAGAGCTGCTCTTTGCTCATACATCTTAGCTTACAGTTGCACTAGAAGGGAAGTGATGTCTACTGCAGGTGTTGGAATTTGTGGAACAGCTTGCAAGGCTTTCTTATAGTAAGAGCTCCTCTTCCTGAGTTCCACAATCTTTATCTTCTTGGCCCTAGAGGCTGCTTCATCTTCTGAAGTTTCTAAGGAACTTGCTATGTCCACAGTGTCTTTTCGACTTGAGTCAATGATTGGCTGAATCTTCTCAGTGCTTAGTAGCTCCCCCTTAGTCCATTGCAGCTCCCCCTCAGTCCTTGCTTATTGTATGTAAGGAAACAACTCCTCTAGAGAGAACTCTTGATGCATTTGAACAGGAGGAATATCGTGCTCTTGTGCAGTAGATGGAGTGTCATCAAATGTAGATGTGTCCTTCATTGTAATGTCTTGTGCTGGGACATTATCTTGGTTAGTCTGTTCAACATCAGTATGATGCACAATTAGTGTATCTGGATCATTATCTAGTGTAGCTTGTTTAATATCATGTATTAGCTCAAGTATAGTTTGAGTGGTTGTTTCACTCTCTAATGCAGCTGTGTGGACAGGTGGCTGTTGCTCAGGAGCTCTCCCTAAAGGTAATGCCTCTTGTTGAGCTGAAGCTGGAGAAAGCTCATTGGCTCCCCCTTGATGAGGCTCTTCCTGTACTAGATCTAGTTGGATGTTGCTTTCTAGAATCTGCTCCCCCTGCACCTGACCAGCATCTACAATCTCTAGAGCAGGTGATGTCCTAGCATGCTCTGGTCCTTCTTCATCTGATCTGAAGACCACTTCTTCTTCTGAATCACTAGAAGAATCAGTTGTCTTGTGGGTTGGTTTCTTCTTTTGTTGTATCTGTTTTGTTTGTTTCTGGAGTGTAGAAACATCCTTGGTCAGGACCCTTTCCCATCTAGATAGTATTCTTAAATCCATTCTTCTTATATGGTTTATCTTAGATCCTACTATCTGATTCATCACTTCAGGAACATTCACAGCCAGATATAGACTTAGAATTCTTCTTAGGTTAGGTTTCTTTAGACTTTCTTTGATCTTTTCAAAGATCACAGCAAACCAGTTGGTTTTGACCTTGAAGATGATTCTGGTCATTAGGTTGAACATATATGCAGATATCCTTTCATGTCCTGCTGGTTTGCACAGAATTACTTTTCCTATAATTTCTGAAAGAAATTTTCCTAGGGAGTTCATTCCCTTTCTGAGCATAAATGATCCAATCTTGGTGGTGGAATCTAGTCCACACCATTGGAGAGCTTCTCTGGTCATGGATGATACGACTTCATCGTATTCTTGAACCCTTGGCAGGTGTAGTATCTTTCTCAAATCTTCAGGGCGAGTTTGACCTTGGTTCCTTGAACGGATGACTTAATTTTCATGCCCGTCGAATCCAATGTTGTTGCTGTGTAGAATTCAAGAACGTACTTCTTCCAAATCTTGGCATGTTTTGAGACCAACTATTCTAAGCCATTTTCTATGATTAGGGTAATCACGGCTTTGATGTCTCTAGATCTGCTTGCAAAGGCATCATGAACTAGTTCATTGATGCCGCGACCCCTCCGCCACTACTTGATGATGACCCGTTTGTCGAGGCACAACGACACAAAGATCTTAGGTGTCGTGATGATGCTAAAGGAAGACCGCGTTACAACCTCCGCCCGCGATGTGCTAAATCCACCATGAAGAATTAATTATCTTATTTCATGCACTTTTATTTTATATTGATGAATATAAAATTATTCCATGTTTGGATGATAATTTTATATTAATAAATGTTATGTAATTTTAATTTTGGACACTTGTGGTGTGTATTTAACCAAACAGATGGATGAGATTACATCTCCATCATGGATGGTTAAGGGCTTGTTGTAACTCCTATATAAGGAGGCTCTTATGAGGATTTTATTGTTGATTGAAGAGAAACCCTATTTTCCCTTGTGAACATTTCGGCCAAGAGGAGTCCCCTTGTCGCCGCCCCCCTTTGGTGTGAAGCCTCCCCTTGCTACCTCCATCTCGATCGGTGTGACTCCGGCGTGGCTTCCTTCGGTGCGACTCCAACGAAGAAGGTTGCAGCCCCATTCAGTGTGAAGCCCGTGGTTCCGTGGAGAGAGTGAATCTCCCACCTTATCTTGTGTGATTGATGTTCTTGGTTGGGTAATCTCTTCCTCTCTTAGTGATTCTTGCTTTGAGTTTGTGGAGGTTTTGCGAACCGTCTTTTCCGTGGTTTTTAAGTACATCGCTAGCAAAATCTGATTCGACTTCGTTGATATTGAATCTCATATATTCCGGATAGGGAAGATCCGTTGCGGGAGCGAGACTTGGCCTAGCCTTGACTTGCTCTCCAAGATCGGAACACTTTGTGTTAGCAAGGGAATTAATCTCAACTAGAACTCGACAGCCATTTGAAGTTTTCAGCTGCTCCGAAATAAATTATTGCTGCATTGAAACGGCTCAAGTTGATAAAATAGGTGCTTGTGTAGGTGCGGTGAGTTGTGTGCTTGTTGGAGAGGTCGGTCTTAAGGACGTTGTATCGAGTCTGACTTACGGTGAGTTGTGTGCTTGTTGGAGAGGTAGGTCTTAAGGATGTTGTATCGAGTCCGACATTTTCCTCATTCGGATTTGGGAGCCAACCCGACCCCTTTTCGCTTACTTTTGATCGGAGCCCTCCAATCTTGCTTTTATGTTCTGTGACGATAGTTTTCGTTAGCGTAGTCGAGCACGCATCATGGTCTCCCCTACAACAATTTGGTATCAGATGCGGTTGTTTCAACTCCCACGTTGCAAACATCCTCCCTGCGTTCCTTATTGGTCAATCTGATCTTTAGAAAACCAAAAAAATAATTTCGGTGGTCTGCCAATAGCGTGGTAAAATCTTTATTTTTCTGCGAAATTTCAAAAAAACAATTATAACGATCTACGTGTTACTCACGTCGGGAATCTATAAAAATATCTTATTTCCATTATAGCTATAGCCCTCGGAAAAATCATCTTTCCAGATTTTTTTAAACCTGAATGCGCACTAGGCTAGGATCAGAATACACAACAGCGTCTACGTCTAGGATGGCTTCGAGTGAGCGTGGGGATCCAAATACCGAGTCTATAGCGGGGCTACGTAACAAAATGACGGAGCTTAGGAACATGTTAGCACGGATCCTACAAAATCAAGCAAGGCCACCCCAGCCACCCGTTAACGTTGAGCATCCCAACCGGCTCCAACAAACTCCTGATTCGGACTCTGATGGGGACTCTCCCCGAGTGCCCCCTCGATAAAACTGACCCGATCGTGGTTTAGATATTACTAGGGCCATTAAGATCAATGCCCCCACTTATGATGGCATGGGAGATCCCCAGATCTTCCTTACTTGGGTAATGGATATGGAGTGCTACTTCGAGTGGCACAACCTTACGGACCCTCAAAAAGTTCAAGTTGTCAGGATGAAGCTAACGGGATGCGCCAAAACATATTAGCTGAATGAAGAGCGTAGGCTAGGAGTTTGGAACGGGGTACCAATTATTGGATGGGCCGTGATGAAGAACCTGTTGACCGATCAGTACGTTCCGGCGTACCATCAGACACAGATGTTCGATGAGCTTGCCACTCTACGGCAGGGCTCAAATTTGGTAGCTGAGTATATGGGCGAACTGAAAGACTGTATGGTGCGTTGTGACTTGAGGGAGCTCCCCGAGGTCAACCTATCCAGATTTCGTAAGGGGCTTCAACCTGATATTCAGCGGAAGCTCTTACGATATGTTCATACGGATCTGAACACGACATTCAATGCTGCCCTCGACATCGAAAAGCACTTAGCCTCTAAGGCTCACTCCCGTTATTCACATGTGAAGGGAAAGTCCACAGCTGGAGCATCTTCCTCCACATATCCAGACAAAGGGAAGTTTCGGTCCATCGAGTCCAAGTCTATCGTGATCACTGCTCGGAACGCTAAGAACCCCGCAAGTGAGAATATCCCCATCAGGAAAGTTAGCATGTCTAAAGCTACATGTTACTCTTGCGGCATTCAAGGTCACTATGCCTTTGAATGCCCAATGAAGACTAAATCCATATCCCTATTAGAGTCGACTACCGACCTTGCTTATTACGTATATGAGGCTGCTGAGGAGAGTGATCCAGATGGGGTCCCAAGTGATTTAGAGGACGATCACCCCCTTATGGTGATGCATTGTATCTTGACCACTCCCCGTCCGTTAGATGACTGAAAGAGGACGAGTATATTTTCCCTCATCTTTAAAAGTGGCGAGAAGTTGTGCAGGTTGATCACTGATAGTGGCAGTTGTGTAAACGTCATCTCTGAGAATGCCATTACACATATGCACTTGACTATGCAGCCCCACCTGACTCCCTACCAAGTAACTTGGATTAATAAGGTTACCTTCCCGGTCACCAAGGGATGTCTTGTAACCCTCTCGATCAAATCCTATACCGACGAGGTGTGGTGTGATGTCCTCCCTATGGATGCCTATCACATGTTGTTGGGCCGCCCTTGGCTTTATGACCGCGATGTGACACACTTTGGGAGATCCAACACATATGGATTTAAATTTAATGGTAAGGTCATTACGTTGAGGCCGACCGTCCCAAAGGAGCCAGTAGCTTTGGCTTAGGACACCACTGTTCCGATCAAGAGGAAGATGTTGATCTAGTGGGTAGAAAAGAATTTGTGAAGGATCCCTTTCTTGACGGGATGATATACGCACTAGTTCTTATGAGTGTGAAAGGGGATTCGAGAGCATTGGACGATTTGCCTAAAGAGTTACAGGTATTATTGGACGAATATAAGGATGTGTACCCGGATGAGCTGCCTTCGGTGTTACCACCGCTAAGGAATATACAACATGCGATAGACCTTATCCCTGGTTCCTCCTTACCGAACCAGCCCCACTATAGGCTTCATCCCGCCGCCCATAAAGAGTTACAGACACAGATCGAGTATTTGATGAAAAAAGGGTTCATTAGGACTAGTATGAGTCCATGTGTGGTACCTGCCCTTCTTGCTCCCAAGAAGGATGGTACGTGGCGAATGTGTGATGATAGTCGTGCTATCAACAAGATTTCCATCAAATATAGATTTCCTATTCCGTGATTAGATGACCTCCTAGATGTCTTATTTGGCGCTACCATTTTTTCACAGTTAGATTTGCGGAGTGGCTATCGCCAGATCAGGATCCGTGAGGGGGACGAATGGAAGACTGCGTTCAAGTCAAAGGATGGGTTATACGAGTGGCTTGTGATGCCCTTTGGGCTATCCAATGCCCCCAGTACTTTCTCCCGGATGATGACACATGTCTTTCAGCCTTATATGGGTAAGTTTGTGGCCGTCTATTTCGATGACATCTTAGTCTTTAGTACCACCACTGCTGAGCACGTCTCCATTATGAGGTCGGTTTTTTCCACCCTGCAGAAGGAAACCTTATTCCTTAATCTCAAGAAGTACACATTCTATGTCACTGAAGTGGAGTTCTTAGGCTACATAGTCGGTTCAGAAGTCATTAGAGTTGACCCTAACAAGATTAAAGTCATTAAGGATTGGCCCGAACCGACCATTACGTTAGTTGAGGAAAATTTCTATTGGCCAAAACATAAGGCAATGGTGGGGTGGGTGGTGAGTAGTTGTCGTACTTGTTAGGTATCCAAGGGAACCAAAACCAACATCGGATTATATACACCGTTGCCTATACCTTCTACACCATGGGAAGACATGAGCATGGACTTTGTCTTAGGCCTACCCGCTACTTTTCGTCATCACGATTCCATTCTTGTAGTTGTGGATAGGTTCTCTAAGATGGCATACTTTATTTCGTGTGCTTGAACCAACGATGCATCTCATATTGCAAAATTATTTTTTAAAGAAGTAGTTAGTCACCGGGGAGTGCCGAAGACAATAGTCTCGGATAGAGATGTTAAGTATACGAGCTATTTCTGGAAAACACTTTGGGTATTAATGGGTACCAAGTTATTGTTTTCCTCCTCCTATCACCCTCAGACCGATGGGCAAATGGAGCTGGTCAATCGGAGTCGAGGAAGCCTTCTTAGATGCCTAGTGAGCGATCACAAAGATACGTGGGATCTTCTTCTTCCCCACGCCCAGTTGGCCTATAATAATTCCAAAAATCGGTCCACCGGTCTGTCTCCAAACTAGATTGTTCATGGGTACAAGGCTCCTGTGCCTCTTGACTTGGTTCCGTTGCCCCCAACATACATGACAAGTCAGTTTGCATAATCCTTCGCCCAACAAATTCATGACTTGCATGCATGTATACGAGCTACCTAGACTGCTCAATACGAGTCTTATCAAACGCACGGTAATCTACATAGGAGGGTGTCACACTTTAAAGTCAGCAATTTGGTCCAAGTTCGGTTAGTTCCCGAACGCTTGCCATCTGGCACCGTTAAAAAGTTGGCACCAAAGCACGCCGGCCCTTTTCGGATTATAAAGAAACTAGGTGACAATGCTTTCGTGTTGGATTTGCCAGCTGATTGGGGTATCTCCCCTATTTTTAATGTCTCGGATTTGACGTCGTTTGTTTCGCCTCCACCTGAGTTGAATTCTTTGTCGTCTTCTCCCTCAACCAAAATTTATAATGGGTTGGGGAGTGGTAGTTCGGATGATCTCTCTCTTTCGGTCCCCGCAGGTATAACATCGGATGGTATGTTGCCTTCTTTTCTTCCTACTGCTGACTTGTTTCCCAGGTTCCCCAAGACATTTCTCACTCCAGATATGATACTTGCTGTTGAGCCACTCACTACTCATCATTGTGCTACCTACCGCTTCCTCATCCATTGGCGTGACCTCCCACCTTCAGACGACTCATGGGTACTCGTGACAGATTTTCAATGTTTGGATGCCGAGCTTCTTCGCCGTTATCTCTCGGACCACGCATCGAAGATACGTGATTTTGAGTGAGGGAGGATTGATGTCGCAGCCCCTCCGCCACTACTTTATGATGACCCGGTTGCCGAGGCACAACAACAAAAAGATCTTAGCTGTCGTGATGATGCTGAAGGAAGACCGCGTTACAACCTCCGCCCGCGGTGTGCTAAATAAACCGTGAAGAATTAATTATCTTATTTCATGCACTTTTATTTTATATTGATGAATATAAAATTATTCCATGTTTGGATGATAATTTTATATTCATAAATGTTATGTAATTTTAATTTTGGACACTTTATATTTTGTGGTGTGTATTTAACCAAACAGATGGATGAGATTACATCTCCATCATGGATGGTTAAGGGCTTGTTGTAACTCCTATATAAGGAGGCTCTTATGAGGATTTTATTACTGATTGAAGAGAAACCCTATTTTCCCTTGTGAAAAATTCGGCCAAGAGGAGTCCCCATGCCGCCGCCCCCATTTGGTGTGAAGCCTCCCCTTGCTACCTCCATCCCGATCGGTGCAACTCTGGCGTGGCTTCCTTCGGTGCGACTCTAAGGAAGAAGGTTGCAGCCCCATTCGGTGTGAAGCCGGTGGTTCCGTGGAGAGAGTGAATCTCCGACCTTATCTTGTGTGATTGATGTTCTTGGTTGGGTAATCTCTTCCTCTCTTAGTGATTCTTGCTTTGAGTTTGTGGAGGTTTTGTTAACCGTCTTTTCCGTGGTTTTTAATTACATCGCTTGCAAAATCTGATTCGACTTGGTTGCTATTGAATCTCTTGTATTCCGGATAGGGAAGATCAGTTGCGGGAGCGAGACTTGGCCTAGCCTTGACTTGCTCTCCAAGATCGGAACACTTTGTGTTAACAAGGAAAATAATCTCAACTGGAACTCAACCGCCATTTGAAGCTTGCCGCTGCTCCGAAATAAATTATTGCTGCGTTAAAATGGCTCAAGTTGATAAAATAGGTGCTTGTGTAGGTGCGATGAGTTGTGTGCTTGTTGGAGAGGTAGGTCTTAAGGATGTTGTATCGAGTCCGACTTACGGTGAGTTGTGTGCTTGTTAGAGAGGTAGGTCTTAAGGACATTGTATCGAGTCTGGCATTTTTCTCATTCGGATTTGGGAGCCAACCCGACCACTTTTCGCTCGCTTTTGTTCGGAGCCCTCCCATCATTCTTTTATGTTTTGTGATGATAGTTTCCGTTAGCGTAGTCGAGTACGCATCACGGTCTCCCTTACATCATTCATAGCCCTCGTTGATGTTGTCTTCCAGCATTGGTGCCATGAGGGATGAGAGAGAGAGAAAAGAGATGAAGGTCTATCGACCCAAAGGATTAGGTCTCAAGAATGTTTAGAGCATAGTGAACAGGGTTTTACTTCCACCTATTTATATATTTCTAAATAAAGAAGGTCAAAAGGCAGGTTGAAATAAACCTATTGTGCCGACACTGTTGGAATTGTGTCGACACGGACTACTAAAGTCTCGACAGAGAATTACTATTCTATGTGTCGACACCAATTGCGATGCGTCGACACAAATAATCTTAAGAGCTTACACTACTCTCTGCGTGTCGACAGAGACGACTGTATGTGTCAACACCAACATTTAAGTGACAATATAGCTATGTGTCGACACCAAATTCTGACTGTCGACACAATCTTCTGGATGTGTCGACAGAATTTTCTTATGTGTCGACACCATCTACTAAGTGTCGACACCTTTGTCTTTAAGTGTTGACACACATTTACTTAGTCAAATTTGTCATTCTTATTTTACGTTCAGCATGCCTAATTCAATTTTAAAATAATTGAATTTAGTTTCATCTAGAGGTTTGGTGAACATGTCAGCAATTTGAAAATTAGTATTGACAAATTCTAAACTTATATCTTCCTTTTCAACATGATCTCCAAGAAAATGAAATCTTATTTCTATGTGCTTAGTTCTGCTATGTGAGATAGGATTTCTAGCAATAGAAATGGCACGTGTAGAATCACAAAATAATGGAGTTCTACTTACCAACATTCCATAATCTTCAAGTTGATGTTGAATCCATAATAGCTGAGCACAGCAGCTGCATGCAGCAACATATTCAGACTCAGCAGTGGAAATAGCCACACTTGTCTGCTTTTTACTACTCCAAGACACCAATCATCCTCCTAAAAACTGACATGTGCCAGTAGTACTTTTCCTATCTTCTTTGCATCCTGGAGAGTAAGAATCTGATTACCCAGTTAGTAGAAAATCTCTATTCCTTGGGTATCAAAGGCCAAGATTTGGTGTTCCCTTAAGATATCTCAAAATTCTTTTGACTGCAGTATAATGAGACTCTTTAGGGCAGGCTTGATACCTAGCACAGACACATGTAACATACATGATGTCTGGTGTACTAGAAGTTAAGTATAAAAGGTAGCTAATTATCCCTCTATACAAAGACTCATCTACAGGTTTCCCTGCATCATCTTTGCCTATAGGCATACTTGACCCCATTGGAGTTCTCACAGTGGAGGCTGACTCCATGCCATACTTCTTAATCAACTCCTTGGTGAATTTAGACTAAAATATGGACAAGCCATCATCAGTCTGTCTAACTTGGAGTCCCAAGAAGAATTTAAGCTCACCCATATTGCTCATCTCAAACTTCCCTTCCATAAGTTTGGCAAACTTTCTACAAAGGTTTTTTTCTGTAGATCCAAAAATAATGTCATCAACATATATCTAGACTAGGATCATCTTGCCTTTTTATTCACTAAGGAATAGAGTTTTGTCTATTTTCCCCCTTGAGAATTTGTTCTCAATGAGGAATATAGACAGGGTTTCATACCAAGACCTAGGGGCTTGTTTCAAACCATATAGTGCTTTCTTAAGCCTATAGACATACTTAGTATAGAGAGAATCTATAAAACCTGAGGGCTGTTCAACATAGACTTCCTCTTTTAAGTCACCATTTAAAAATGCTGACTTGACATCCATCTGGAATACCTTGAACCCTTGGTATGTCGTATAGGCATGGAATAGCCTTATTGCTTCCAACCTTGCCACTAGAGCTGTGTTCATTTTCCTGCTCCTTGTCTGGACACCATATATTGGATCACCAATAATTTGGTGTGCTGGATGATCTTTAGATGCCTTGTTACTAGAGGCAATCCATCTACACCTTGATTTTCTCCAATCTCTTCAACATGATGTACTTCATTATCCTCTTCATCAGCTCGAGGGTCTTGTACTCCCCATGGACAACACCACATCAATTTTTTCATCCTGCCTTGTAGGTTGATCTCCATTAATGGTTAGCTTGTCCATCTTTTCCTTCCAACCTATAGGGCTACAAGATACACTAGACTTCTCACTGTTGATTAGTTCAGTTTCATCAAAGACTATATGAACAGATTCTTCTACAACTTGAGTAGTCAAGTTATATACCCTGTAAGCTCTACTGTTGTTCTTGTACCCAACAAATATCTCTTCTTGGGATTTGGCAGCAAATTTAGTTAATTAAGACTTGCCATTGTTAAGTACATAACACTTGCTATCAAAGATCCTAAAATAGAATATGTTTTGTTTTCTGCATTTCATAATCTCATAGGGTGTCTTTTTATGACTTTTAGTGATGGATGCTCTATTGAGAATATGACATGCAGTGTTTACTGCCTCAGCCCAGAAATATTCTGGGAGAGAAGTGTCACTTAGTAGTGTTCTACCAGCCACAATAAGAGTCATATTCTTTATTTCAGCAATACCATTTTGCTGAGAAGTTCTAGGTAAGGAGAACTCTTGATGAATCCCTAGTTCTTCACAAAATCTTGTCATGCATTCAGACTGAAATTCAGTCTCATGGTCACTTCTGATTTTGACCACTGAACTGTTAAGTTCATTCTGAATTTTCCTAACTAAATTGAGGAAGATAGTAGGGGTTTTAGATTTCCGCCTCAGGAAGAAAACCCAAGTAAATCTAGAATAATCATCCCCTACTACAAGTGTATAGACTTTCCTACCTAGACAATGAACTAGCATAGGACCAAATAGATCCATATGTAGGAGGTACAAACACCTCACAGAATCTTTGGTATCATGTCCATGAAAAGATGTCTTGGTGTGTTTGCCCTTTTGGCAAGCTGAACATACACCCTCTTTTATGCACTTGAACTGGGGACTATTCCTCACTAAATCCATGCTATAGAGTTGGCCTATAGTCTTATAGTTAAGGTGAGCTAGCCTCTTGTGCCATTTGACACAATGAGATGCGTTCTCATCTTCAACTAAACATATAGGAGAATTCTTATTCTCACAATCAAAACTGAGACAATAAACATTTCATTTTCTATAACCTAACAAGATGACCTCTTGATCACTTGTCCTTCTAATCTGACACCCATTCTTAATAAATGAACTGTCATAACCAAGATCACTCAGTTGGCTTATGCTTATTAGGTTGTATTTCCAACCTTTCACATAAGCGACTTGGGTGATAGTAATTAAGCCATTGGAAATGTTACCAAACCCTTTGATGATCCCCTTTTCAGATCCACCAAAGATCATTTTGGGTCCATTGTCAATGGGAGTGTAGTCCTTTAGCATCCATCTTATTCTAGTCATGTTCCTAGAACAACCACTGTCCAAGTACCATATTGGTGTATGGCCACTTGGACTCACCTGCATCAAATATAATTACTTAACCTTAGAACCCCAATAAGTATTGGGTTCTAGGTTCAGGTTAGTCTGAAACTTGACTGATTTCCCACAGTCTTTCTAAAAGGTAAGCTGACATTTTTCCTGACACTGATGTTGTGCCAATAATCTATGGCATAATGCCCAACCTTGCCATAGCACCAGCACTCATATCTATTGTATCTTCTTTTAGATACAACCTTATTAGCCTTGCTGTTAGCTGTCCTTTTGTTTAGTGTTGGGTCTGGTGCATCAAATACCAATGATTCCTGAAGAACATGGTATTTTTGTACATGGGCTGCCCTATTGACATTTGCACCCTTGTCATTCAGAATACCAGCCTTACAGTAACTATGTGTGATGTCATGGTCATACCTATTATTGGGCTGCATCACTTTCCTGAAAGAAATAGGGGGTTTGGAAATTAGTGGCTGAACCGGGGCTTTGCTTTTTCTTTTAGAATTTGCTTCCCTAGTTCTTCCCTTAAAACCTAGACCTGTCTTATCATTTTGTGCAATGAAGTTATCAATCAAAGGTAAGACAGACTTTGGGTTTGATAATTTTTGAATGTAATTGTTCCCATCTGAATAAAAGTTAAGATTTTCAGCTTGGCAACCTCATTCATCTTCTAATCTAGCAATTTTTCTGAATCAGATGCAGCCAACTTAAGAGCACTAATTTCCTTAGCCTGGTTTTTGACAAGGTTTCTGCTTCTCTTAAGTGCATGCAACAGATCACCATACTCATCAATAAGTTGATGTACATCCCCTTCAGATTCTGAACCATCCACATCTCTTGATGTAGATGCTTCTGATTCTGATCAAGTATAATAATCAAAAACTGATGAAAGGTTGTTTACCTTACTGGGACAAGAATGATCCTATCACTGATCTTCTTCAGATATAGCCATCAACCCTTTGTAATGAAGATCAACCCCATTGATAGAATCCAGTATTTGCAAGAATTCTGTGTCCTCTAAATCCTCTTCAGTTGTAAACAGTTTAATATAGGCTTCAGCTTCAGTCTCAGATTCAGAATCTGATGATGAGGAATCAGTACAGCTTTTCTCGTTATTTGCAACAAAGGATCTCTCCTTCTTGCCCTTGTTTTGCATTTTCTTCTTGTCATTTGATTCCTTTCTTTTGTCAGGACAGTCAGCAACTACATGTCCAGGCCTGTTGCAACAATAGCAAACAATCTTAGTAGAAGTTAGTGTATTAGGTTTAGTGCCATACCTGTCCTTTCTTGAAGATTTCCTTTTCTGATAATAATCATCCTTGAACTGTGAGTATGATGGCTTGGATCTCCACTATTTTTTCTTTAAGAATCTTTGAAATTGCCTTGTGAAAGCAACAAAGTCTTCATCAGAATTGAGGCTGTCTGATGTGTGATTGTCAGAATTTTATGAGATGACTTCAGCAGCTTTCTTAGGAGGAGATGGGGACATCCTCCTATCTTTCGTTGTGGCTTCAACCTTGAAGGCAACTGACTTCTCTCTGTATTCATACTTATTGCTTTTCTCCTCCTCCTTTCTAGTAGTGAGCTGCATCTCATAGGATAATAGTTTTTGAAATAGAGTTGGTGGAGGTGTATCTACAAGCCTGGCCACCTCTCTGATGGCACATATTTTAGTATCCCAGTCCTTGGTTAGAGATCTAAGAAACTTATCATTGAGCTCATTTGTGCTAAAAACCCTTCCATATGACATTAGCTCATTGACAATTCTGAAAACTTCTTGTAGCACTCAGTTATGCTGTCTGTTTTGTCTTGTCTAAAACTTTCATATTCCTAATTAAGCATAGACTTTCTGTCCTCTCTCACTTCTTCTGATCCCACCAAGTAGACAATCAAGGTGTCCCACATCTCCTTGGAGGTTTTGCAGTGAATCAAGTTTTGGAATGTTGAGTCATCTATAGCACTAACTATTATGTTCTATGCTCTCTTATCCATAGTAGCCAAGATGATCTCATCCTTTTTCATTTCAGAATAATCTTTTGGAGTCTTGAGATTTGCATCAAGAATTGAGATATTCATGCGAATGAAAGACCCTTCTTTAACTGTAATATAGATTCTTTGGTCAGATGCTTTCATAAAAACCTGACTCTCTCTTTCAAAATACCAAAAATTTCTTTACTACAGATAGGTAATTTCGTGGAGCCAAGTTTCTTGTGATTTTCTCCTGAACCCATTTTGTCTAAATGTTAACTGCCTTACAGATCAACTCAAACTGTTAAATCTTTTCTTGAGTAACCTCGCTTTGATACCACTTGAAAGAATTGGTTTCAAGATATCCTAAACACCTAGAGGGTGGGGGGTGAATAGGTTCAATTCTTTTTCTTAAGACAGACAATCTTTTTACAGTTAGATCACAGATTATTCAGCAATTAACACAACACAGTTCACAACATAGATTAAACAACACAGCAACACAGAAGACACATAGTTTTATAGTGGTTCTACAAGTGATGGGTACATCCACTTTCCACCTTCGCCTATCTAGCAGTGTACTAGATTCGGCCTAACTTTCTTCTTTCTTCTCAGATCCGCAGATCTTACAACTCAGAACCTTGAAAGGTCCCTACAGCTCAGACTTCAGCAAGTCCTACAACTCAGATCCTCCTAGAGAATCCTACCTCAGAGTGAGTCTACACTCCTACAACTCAGGCAATTAAGCCCTACCTCAGCCTCTTCCACAAGGCCTACAACTCAGGTACTCAAGCCCTACCTCAGCCTTTTCCCAGGCCTACAACTTAGAGAGCTTAATCTCTTACCTCAGGCTCTCAGCCCTACCTTAGCCTTTATAAATTTAGGCTTACAACTCAGATCTATAAAATATCCTATAGAAAAATTTATAATAAAAAGAGTAATTCCTTCACCCAAGTAGACTGAGAATGGGTAGAAGGTTTCTTGGTCAGTTCTTGATAGATCTGACCACTCTAGAATCAACCTGTCTTAGCTTCTTCAAAGCTTCTTGAATCTGAACAAAGTAAGGTTGATCTTCTTGAAGTTGGAGATGATGCTCAATCCAGCTTCTTCTAATCAGATGTGGTTCTGATTTCTTCTTGCAGACTGTTCAGGATCTGCCCTCTCTGGATGACTTGTCGATTTCTGGATGAAGACTTCTCTCCTTATTGTTGGCTTTTCCCTTCTTAGCTCAGCATCTATCTGATGATAGAATATATCTTTATATAGGCTTCATCCGAGGTTATCGGCTGATCTGGTTCCTAACGGCCTTCTGACAGCTCTGATAGATACAACAACATTATCAGTTATGATAGCTCTCAAGTCTCCAGAAACTTCATTATACTTTGACTCAGCAGCAAAGTGTCGAGTCAATTCTTCAAAATGTGTCGACACAAATAGTTCATGTGTCGACACAATCCATGGTGATGTCAACGCAGCTTGCATAATGTCGACATAACACTTCTCTATCTTCTTGACATAGCTTCTGCAGAATGTGTCGACACAAGTCCTGTGTGTCGACACAATCACTTCTTTTCTTGACATAGTTGACTTCAACAAAAATTTTGGCGTTTGTCGACACAAGTCCTGTGTGTCGACATAGTTGTTGTTGACTGAGCTTTATGTCTGTCGACACAAGTCCTGTGTGTCGACATGGTTATTGTCGACTGAATCTCTGTGTGTCGACACAAATCCTATGTGTCGACATAAACTGTCTCCTGGTGTCAACACAACTCTTCCCAAGTGTCGACACAGCTATTGTCGACAAATTTTCTGTGTGTCGACACAAGTTCTATGTGTCGACACAATCTGGCTCCTGGTGTCGACACAACTTCTCCCAAGTGTTGACACAATTCTTCTCAACTGTCGACACAGCTTTTGTCAAGTGTCGACACTTGTACTTAGAAACTTTTTCTGCATTTACTTAACCTGCACATGAAACTCAAAACAATACCAAATACACCTTGATGAATATCATTGAGTTAGGTGAGGCTTCTACAAATCTGGTACACATTTTCCAATGTACCCAACACTTGTGAGGATTTTTCTTTGCTTGGGTAAGCTATTGATGATAGTTTCTCAAGAATGGTACGTTGGATTCTAGTGTCGTCTTCACTATTAATTCGTAGGGTTGACATTTTTAGGACGGAATAAAAGGCAAGCTGAAATTTATCGCATGTACCCCGTTCAGTTCTCAAAAATATTTGGGGTTCTCGAGAAATCCATTGTTGTTCTCGAGATTCATCTTCTTGTTCTCTTATTCCTCGAGATGCTCTCGAGAAATCTTCCTTGGATCTCGAGTTACCGATGCCTTCTGTTCTCAAGAATCTTTATAGTACTCGAGAAGTCCATCTTCAGTACTCGAGAAATCCTTCCCTTGTTCTCGAGATGAATTTTTCTGTACTCGAGAACATCCCTTCTGTTCTCGAGAAGTCTTTTCCTTGTACTCGAGAAGAGATCCCCCTTGTTCTCGAGAAGAATTCTTTGTACTCGAGAACAGCCCTTTTGTTCTCGAGAAGTCTTTTCCTTGTACTCGAGAACATATCCCCCTTATTCTCGAGAAGAATTCTTTGTACTCGAGAACAACACTTTTTTTCTCTAGAAGTATTTTCCTTGTACTCGAGAACAGATCCCCCTTGTTCTCGAGAAGAATTCTTTGTACTCAAGAACAACCCTTTTGTTCTCGAGAAATCTTTTCCTTGTACTCGAGAACAGATCCCCCTTATTCTCGAGAAGAATTCTTTGTACTCGACAACAACCCTTTTGTTCTTGAGAAGTCTTTTCCTGTACTCGAGAAGTATTCATGTTGTTCTCAAGTACTCTGGTCTTCTTCTCGGGATGACCGGTTCGGTTAAACCCGGTTGTTTTATTGAGTGCAATTATTCGGATATTACCCTAGGTTTGTAAATACCTACTTCTTATTTCCTCCTTCACTTTGGACCGACTTATTGTTCTTCTTCCCGGACCAGAGTGGCGTGAGCAAGAGAGAGAGTTTTTCTGTCATAATTTTGATGGACTCCTACGGTGCTCCAGTGCTCGAAATCTTCAACCGATCAGAGATCCGGAAGGCTCACAGTGATAGATTCGTCTTCGTGGTAATACCTTCCCCTTTTATTGTGATTTTCTCATCAGGGTTTTCGGCCCTAACTACGATTTTTGGCCGTTTTTGTTAGATTTTGGCTTCCCTTGTCTTCTCTAGCCATGATCTATGTCAAGGAGTGATCTTGGACGTCTTCCTCCGATAAAATCAAGGCAAGTGGTGGTTCCTCTTTCTCACTTCCCCATTTACCCAAATTTTTGCAGGAATTTCTCACTACATGTGTTCATGATTTATTGAGTTAATGTACTGATGTATCATGCCGATATGATCTCTTGACTAATTCCAATTATAATCATCATGTTCTCGAATTTTGCTATCTATCTTTGGTAAAGGTTATACGTTTTGATGATATGATTAAATTCCACCTTTATTACTGATCCGTAATTTTCGTGTAGGGTGTGCTAGAATTTGTTTACGATTATAAACTCTTCCTAAAGGTTGATCAACCGTTTCATTATAGAATTGTCTAGTAGAATCCGATGTGCCATTGTCGACTTGAGATTTCTATCATGGTTTTTCTTCGTGGTGATGTTGTGGGGGGAGACAAGCCGTCAGGCCCCAATTGGGTTGTGGTGTGCCTTTGAGCTCTAAACCCGGATCGTTGTGGGGGTTTCCTTTCGTGTTTTCCTTATTGCGAGTGTTATTAGTGGGTGAATCCACCGCCGCAATGTTTGATCTCCTTATTAGCACTTTGTGGGGCTCTACCGGGTTCTTAGGCATTTGCAGTGTATGGTGGAGTATCCAGTCTCCCCCGCTTTTTAAGATGGATGAATTGTCTTTGGGGTTGGCCACCCCGCCCGTTTTCGTTTTGGTGGAGTTGACCACAGGTGGCTAGTATGGGTTTGTCACTCTTTCTGATGAATCAATCCTGACATTGTTTCCTATAGTTTTGTGCATTTGGGGTGCGGTTATTTTATGTGACACTCCACGTAACTATTTCTTTTCTTTATTTTATTATATTTTTGTACCTTACTGTTGTACCTTAATTAAGTTTTTTTTCCTTTGGTTTTGGGTTGCTACCACTTGACTTTGATTACCTTTGGCTTACTTTCTAGCATCACTTATACCTTCTTACTGAGGTGTTCTGTCTTTGGAATGCCTCAGGTTCAGAGCTGTAGCTAAGTTCGGTGCTGGTTTTGGAGTGCTTGAGCAGTAGGGTTAGCCATGGTTGTTGTCTCGCCATAGCGAGGTAGTTTGTTGTTTATTTTGCTTCACTAGTTCAAGCATACTTGGATTTTTGTGTGTTCGTGTCAGTTTGTTGACACCCACATGACTGTTGTTCTTTTTGGATACCTGTTAGTTGCTTAGTTTTTCTGTGGATGTGGATTACTTGCTCTCTTGGATGTTTTCTGTTAGGATTGCATGGTAGTTATTTTCAGGTATAAAAACTACTACTATTACCTCATGCATTGCACATTTTCAAAATGTAAAATCACTATATTTAGTGACCGTAAAAAAAATCTACTTTTATTGCTACTATAAATTTAGAACTTGCATACCTTGAGGTGACCCCTTAGAACCTCTAAGCTCATGTAGGAAGTTTAATCTCACGAAAGAAGTTTTTTCCGCGGGGTATAACTACTTTTTTCGTGGACTAGATGAGCCACTCAGCGGAGGGATACTACTAACTACTTTGCACAAATCGATTTTTAACACTAAATAACTTAAAGAACCTTTCTTCATTGCTAAGTAGGACTTTTTCCTGAGCGTCCGCAGTTTTCCCATGCTGACGTGGCATCATGACGCACATTTTTCCCTTACTCTGATATACCTATTTGGCGGTGAAAAATACGGGTTGTGACATAAGATTCTCAAAAGATCATCCATAGGATTTAGTTATTGGGGAACCGTCAAGAGGGTTAAGTACTCGTTTATCATTACGTGATTTATTTTCAAATATGTGCTTTATTTCTGATATAAAACCTAAAAATGTTAAAACCACTTTGATTGGTAATTCTTGGTTTTTAGTTATGACTGAAAAGCTTAATCAATTTGAACATAATAAGGTTTGAAAATTAGTAGAAAGACCACCAAATCATCCTATTGTAGGTGTTAAGTGGATCTTCAAGAATAAAATGGATAGTGAATTTAGGGTCACTAGGAACAAAGCGACACTTATAGCAAAAGTTTATTCACAAGTTGAAGGAATAGATTTTGATGAAACCTTTGCACCCGTAACAAGGTTAGAAGCAGTTAGAATATTTCTTGCATATGCTAGTTTTAAAAGATTTAAAATATTTCAAATGTATGTTAAAACTGCTTTTCTTAACGAGTATATTAAGGAATAGGTTTATGTAGAACAACCTCCTACCTTTGTTGATGTTAAGTTTCCTGATCATATTTTTAAATTAGAAAAAGCCCTTTATGGTTTGAAACAAACATCCCGAGCATGGTATGATAGATTGACTATTTATTAATTAAATAATGATTACAGAATGGGTAGTGCTGATTGTACTCTATTTATTAAACATGTTCGTGATGATCTTAAAGTTTTACAAATATATGTTGATGATATTATTTTTGGATCCACTAATGAACAATTGGGTGATAGTGTTACAAACATTATGAAAAATGAATTTGAAATGAGCATGGTAGGCGAACTCACTTATTTTCTTGGTTTTAAAATAACTCAAAAACATGATGGAATATTTATTTGTCAATCTAAATATATTCATGATGTGTTAAAAAGGATTGGATTTGAAAATCTAAAGCAAGCAAATACCCTCATGAGTGTCTCATTAAAATTAGGAAAGGATGAAAGTGGTATCTCTATAGATCAAACATTATATAGAGGAATGATAGGTATCACTGTTATATTTGACTGCATCTAGACCTGATATTATGTTTGATGTATGTTTATGTGCTAGATTTCAAGCTAATCCCAAAGAATCTCATTTAAAAGGGGTTAAACATATTTTTAGATATCTTATTAGCACATCTAAGTTAGGTTTGTGGTATCCTTACAACGATTCCTTTATTTTACTTGGCTTTTCTGAATCTGATTATGCTGGTTGTTCATTAGACCGTAAGAGCACAAGTGGCGCCTGTCACTTTCTAGGCCCTTCGCTAATTTCATGGTCATGTAGGAAACAGAATTATGTTATCTTAGTTACCACCAAGGTCAAGTACATTGCACCAGGTAGTTATTGTGCACATGCTCTTTGGATGAAGCAAACTTTAGACGACTTTTGAATTTTTCATGAAACAATTGAATTAAAATGTGATAATAAAAGTGCAATTGACTTACCATATAATCCAGTTCATCATTCTAGGTCCAAACACATTGATGTGCGTCATCACTTCATTAGAGACCACATAAAGCAAAATACAATTAAAGTGAGTTTTATAGGCACTGATTCACAGTGTGTCGATATTTTCACAAAATCACTTCCAAATTCCCGTTTTTCATTATTAAGATTAGAACTAGGAATCTTGGACATTACAAGCTAATGAATTGACATAATAAGTAAACAAAAAACTTTAACTAACTAGAAATTGATAATTAAGCATTAAGTAATCCATAAATGTTATAAGTCAATAATAATTTTATAGCAGCACTACGTCATAATGTTACAGCATAGAAATCTTAGACAATGAGATGAAAATTTAAATAACTTCACTGTTGCCAGAGATAGTGACTGTTGCCGGGCAATAGTGCCAGCTTTTCAAATCACCCCGAAATATTCAGAAATTCCTGCTATCACGTGCATTTGTGTCTCCTTGATCATTAGCTGAACTATGTTCGCTGCTTCTCATACAGCGAGGCCAACAAATAGATGTTTGGGGAGGCTCAATAACCGAATTCTCCCATTCTCCCGCTTCTGCTAGAGTGGGCTTCATTTTGAGGTTTTTGGTAAGAAATTTGAAGAATTTCTGAACTCCCAGAAAGTTCTTTTCACTTTCTGCTTATGTTCTTCGAACGATTCTCGCAAGTCGTCCAACCCTTATAGCAATGATCCACATCTTGGAATTGATGGGTTACGGATAGTGGACAATGGTTCACTACTCCTTGTTGACCCTCCTTGTGTTGATCAGACGATGGAAGGAGTTTCACTCGTAGTAAATATTAAAGGCGCACAATCATTGAAATACAATTCCAGATCTATCCAAGTGTATTTCTTATATAAAATACGTTGGATAACATCTCCAAGTGGTAGTGTGTTTAACTTTTTCCAATTAGGACTTTTTAGCATGTTTCTATAGCATATTATCGATAGATAAAGTTTTCCATATCGAACGGTTCCCGCTCCAAGATCATATATGTGACATAGCTCAATTGAGTCGTTATCTTCTGTGTATCACCGAATATAAGTAAAACAGTGTGCCTCAATATATCTTGCACTAGTCATGCATTCTCAGTGAGAGAGGTCGTAGATTGAATAATAGTTTTGATGGAATTTCCATGCAAAACCTTGTTCAGGAGTGTATAGTCTCTATCTTTTTGATAATTCTCTACTACATCAATGTTATTTTCATGTTCTATTAACCTAAATTCCTCTCTGAGATCATAATGGGTTATCTATACTATCTGTCTTTGGATCTTTAATCGTACTCCACCATTTAATTCTGTGAATCGAGGATCTTTTAGAGAATTGTAGAACTCCCTAATTAATACATATGAAAATGTATCCGGATAATGATAGACATTATTCCAGCCATTGCTAATAGGTTGCGAATGTGTGCATGACTGACGGGATCGAATTCGATCACTCGTACAATCCGTATGTTAGCATTTTCTATCTCAGGAAATGTTTGGTATGAGTAATATGAATCACTGCATGTACTTCTGCGAGCTTTAGAACTGGAAGCCATTGCTGTAGATAAAATTTTTTTAAAACCAAACACACACAAAAAAACAAAACAAAATTTTTCAGTATCGCTAGCTGGCGACACCCGTTGTCGCTGCGCGATAGCGGAAATTGATCTCATACACTTTCTGACTCCAAATATGGATTTTCGCTTATTTTATATACCAGATCTGACATTCTTACAAGTTTCTTATTACACAAATTTTGTAATGACTAATTAAGATATATTTCCTCAACAAACTATTCATTATCTTCTTCTCTAAACCTTTTTCCCTAAAACCATACCTCATGAACAATAGATCTGCATTTAGACTTTTCAAATTTGTAAACCTATGCAAACATTTCCATACACATATCGATTTCTAGTCTATTCCTTCAAAAATGCAAGTATTAAAACTTGGAAACCATAACCATGATCAATCCTATTTCAAAACTCAGAAACTTTTTTATTCAAGAGTTCAATGACATACCCTATATTAGATCTACAAATTCTAAGGAATCAAAAAAAAACCATGACCCTTACCTTGATCCAAGTTTTTTGATGTCGTCCACTTCGTCTTCCGCGACCAGTCTTCACGAAAAACTGATGGATCTGATGCCTTTGACCTCATACAACACTTTTTATATTTTTTCACTGTCGCTGATTGGCGATATCCAGTATCGCAAGACGATAGTAAAAATTCACTTTTACGCCAATTTTCCTTAATTTCTTATGATTAGGCATGGTTTTCTGTAAATTCTTTGATTTTGGGTTCCCAGCATGTTAGTTTAATTTTTCAACCATCACATATCTTTTTTTACATACATAAGTCCTAGTGTTTATATACTTGTGAAATTGTTTTCGCATACCTCTAAGTATGAGAAATATTTTAGTTCTAATAATGTTCTTTCACTCACACTTGTGAAAACCTTCATATGGATTCGCCTTACTGCATATGTGAATTATGAATGTTCTACAATAACCACTAGAATTGCACGCTTCCGCTAATGCTTTATCATAGTTTATTCCTTGCACTGATCATATTTGATTATCTTGTATGCTCACAAGTGAATTCAGACTCTTTGTTATGCCAAACTAAACATGTCCAAAAAAATTCCAAAAACAAAAATTCAACACCTTTGTTGATGTCTTTCAAAATTGAAATAAAAAGGCGCTGACAAGAAACCTACACCAAGCACTACTTACCCATCTGATAAGTCTTAATAAGCATTGTGAGGTTGAGTACCCTAGAAAGAATTGTAAAGTGTCTTGTGTAACTATATATCTGGATATTCTATTTATATGTGCTATGAATTCATGTGTACAGGCACAGCTAATCATGCATACCTCTATGTTATGTTGTATTTTCACATTCCACGTGTTCATGTAGTCGTAAGACCTCTCATATGTGTTTTTCTTCAATTTATCACATGTACAAAACATTATCTTCTCTAAAATTTCTTCTTATCAGAATAGGAACAAAAATGTTTCTAATATAGTATTCACTGGTGTATGCGTCTGTTATATGGATGGATGAATGTTGCCCATGTTCGTGTTTACTCATTTACTTCTTTATTATACATTAATTCACATGCTCTATCCTTAATTTCCCCATTATGTTTTTTCCACTTTAGCTTTCGCACCACACTGCTATTTCTTTTGACAATACCAAAGGGGGATAATTTACTAGGACATCATTCATACTCTAAGAATTCAATGTTATTTACTAAGTAAATTGAAATTCAAAAATATGCTCAGATTTTGGGGGAGTATACCTATATGGGGAGTGTTAAATCCAAGATACATTTGTGCACGTACAAATGCTTAGTCTTGTTACTCATACCACTCATCATTTCAAACACTTATTAGTTCATTCATGATATTTTTCTCAGTGGATTTTTATTATAAAAAGGAAGAGATTGTTGGAGCATGCATTTCACGCTTCTTTGGTTTGCTAATAAAAAATCTCGTCTATAGATGATTTTTAGGTGTTTATGATGTTCAGATATCACAGGTCTAGCTCTAATGGATTTTGGGTGATGTTTCATGTCAGAACAAATGAATTTAGGAGATATCGCTCGGCAAAATTGAGTATCGCCGGCAGGCGATAGCGACGATCGACGAATCTACGTTCGACGTTCGACGAATTGCATTTAACGAATCTACAAATGTGAAAATTAGGAGTTCGTGGGCCACATAGGATCCGTTATCGCTATCGCCAGGTGGCGATACCCAATATCGCCAGGCGATAGTGCATGTTTGACAACCGACGGATCTGCGATGTGAAAATGAGGAGTTTGTGGGACACGTGGCTGCCGTTACCGATATCGCCAAGTGGCAATACCCTGTTTCGCCCGGAGATATCGCCAAAGTATAAAGGCATTCAATTTTCTTAGGAGATAACAAATTTTCTTTACTTGTAGTGCACCTTCTTGTTTAGATGAACCTGAGAGCTCCAGATTCCAAATTTACTCCATACTCTCAAGAAGGGCGAAGCACAAAAGATTGATGGCATGTAAGAAATATTCAAAGCAACTTTGGCTAGGATTCATCGTCATCTTCAGCACTTTGTTTGAAGGGATTTTTTATTCAGAAGTTTTTAATTTGTTTTCTTCTTATTCCTATTATAAACCTATTGTAATCGAGAGGACAAATCAGCCCCTTGTGCGTGGCATCTAAGACCTTGTGTGCCTTAGGGGAAATCTCTGCCTTGTGCATGGCGTCTAAGTCCTTGTGAGGCTTTGGGGGAAATCACCGCCTTGTGCATGGCATCCAAGTCCTTGTGTGGCTTAAGGAGAAATCATTGTCATGTGTGCAGCATCTTGATCGAGGTAGATCTAGGGAGGCTAGTAGCAAGATATAGGGTGAGATACGCTTTAGCATGTCGATTCTTAGTAGAAGGACCGGTGAAAACAAAACTATATTGTATTTTTCATAAGCCTTGGTCTCTAGCTCTATAGAGACACCTTGTATTCACTTTTAACACTTTTGAAATAAATTGTTTTTATTTTAGCTATTCTATATTTCAGTGTGTTCAAGTTTGCTTATACAATAATTAGTCTCCATTCCATAATTTCTACAAGCATTATTTTATTAATAAAGTAAAGTTTGTTTAGCTTAAGAAAAATTAATTAACCCTTATTCACCCCCTCCCCCTACAAGAGCGCCATAAAATCCAACAGTTTCTACCCAAGCTAATGGAGTACAACACTTCCTACCACATAAGGCCTCAAAAGACTCCATTTGAATACTTGCTTGGTAGTTAATATTGTAGGCGATTTCGATTATAAAGAGATGTTCATCCCACCTCTTCCTGAAATCCAGGGCACACATGCAAAGAATACCTTCCATCGTTCTGTGTACCCTCTCGGTTTGACCATGCACATGAGGATGAAAGGCCATGCTAAATTTTAGATTGGTACCCAACAGTTGATGAATAAGCTTCCAATCATTTGACGTGAAATTCCCATCTTTGTCACTAATGATGCTACGAGGCACCCCGTGAAATCATATAGTTGTTCAACATAAAGTTTGGCTAACCTTTCCACTGAATCGTCCCTTCAATTCAGAATGATGTGTCACAACCTGCTTTTTCTCCGTATTTAAATAATACGTCAGAGTAAGAGAAAATATGTGTCATGATACCACGCCGTGCACTGGACAACACCAGATGTTCAGGCAACCAAGTCCTCATATTTAGTTTATATAAAAGACTTATGAAATTAAGTTTAAAAATACATATAAGTTCTTTGAGTTTACAGACTGTGTCCCTCGGTCGGGTGCACACTAGTGCATAGGTGAGAAATATATAAGTTTACGCAGCGAAAAATACTTAGTTTGATTCATTTGTTATCCTATATGACATTGAAAGCCTAACATAATGTAATGATGATGTGACTTCTACATTTAATATAAATAAAAAAGAAAGACTTTTGTAATGCTTAAAAGTATTAAGTTTTGCAGTTAAAAAGTTATGTCATGTAAATATTCCAGAATGCAGTTTTGTATACTTAAAAGTAAATATATGTATCCTAACATAAATCCTTCCCAGAGAGCAAGTATCAAACATTCAAAGGTAACTGCAGTAAAAGCATCAAGTAGTCTAACACAGAAAAGTATAAGACTATGGGCGGCAACAACTGACACGAACCCATAGGAAAATCTAACAAATCTAAATAAAGACAACTACCTCAATACTATTTGGTGGAAACAAATGGCCGCAGCAACTCGCAGCACCAGAAGCACAACTCTGTCAGCTAAACCTGCTACTGCTCTGAACCTAAGGCATTCAGAAGAATAACACCTTAGAAGCAAGTTACAAGTGGTGCAAAAAGTAAAGGTAGTCCAAACAAACCTCAAGTTGAACAAAAATCTACAAGACGACCACAAAAAAAGGTCAGTAGCAGAGCAACAGAAACAAAATAGTAAAACTAGCTGAGCAAGAAAGGTCGACCACAATAGCTGGACAGAACAGAGTACCAAACATCAGAAATTCATACATTCATCTTTCTTTATTATTCATATTATTCATCATTTTAAATGAGACTGATCAGCTCAACAGGAAAGAGTACTATACCGGGGAAAAAGGTCCACATATAACGTACAGAGACCTAGCCAAAAGGAAACATGACGAGGGAGAAACCCCAACGCGCACAGACCAATAGCTAAGGTAATGTGTCGGGGATGAAGGTCCATAACGCGCACAGACTCAGTCATAAGTCACTATGCCGAGGGAGAAACCCCAATCCGCATAAACCATCAGATTTTTATTTAGTTACATAATTATACACGCAGAGTTTCTTTTATTCATCATAGACTAACGGACAACAGACTATAAATCGACTCTTAATGAGACCGACACATCGAAAGGACACTTCCCGACGCGATTTCAAAGAGGGTCAACAAATTACTTGGACTGTATAAGGACATTGCAAGGGTTAAGGAAGGTGCGGCGCGATCGAAATAACGGGAAGTACAAGGTTTCACAATGATCAAAATAACTCGATAGTTAAAGTGACAAGACCACTACATTTGTTTAGACACCCTACGAGATAAAAATTGGGAGTAATGGTTCTAGGTGAAACACACGTCACAATCCAAGAAAATAAGTTAGAAATTCAAAGACAAGTTTCTAGGAAATTTAAACATGTCAAATCCACAAAATATGACAAAAATTTAGAAGAAAAGGAGTAAGAGGGAGAGCAAAAACATGACTTGCCTTGGTTTCTACACCAATCGGTCTTCCAATTTACTCCACGTCATGGATCTAGCCAAAAGAAGGCGCGGGGAAGGTGAATGTACAATGATTTGGCCAAAAGAGAGGTTAGGGCCAAAAACCCTAATGAAAAACTTCCACAAAATGAGAAATACTTACCACAATCGTGAAGATTTCATTGAGAGCTTTCCGGATCTATGCTCGGTTTGCGATTCCGAGCAGCGTAGCTCCGACGGGGGCGATCTGAAGCTTCACGAACTTAGAACCCTCGCCATCACTCTAGCTCTCTGGTTCGGTCAAGAAGAATATGAAGTTGTTCTATTTTACATATAACAATGAAAATAGAATCTTAAGATGGCTACAAATAGAAAAGTGATCAACACAGAAGTTGTAGATCTCGTCGAGAAGAACGAAATCCATGTTAACAATTTTTCTATATTATGACATTTTGACCCTCAAAATGGTGCCCGAATGCAGGTTGAAGCGAATTTATCGAGAAGGACCTACAGTACTCGAGAAAAAGCTTAGATTTCTCGAGAACTAACTTCAAGATTTCCCAAGAAGGATCTACAGTACTCAACAACAAGCTTAGAGTTCTCGAAAACTAATCTGCATGATTTCCCGGGAAGGATTTTACATTCTCGAGTACTGGCTTCAGGATTATCGAGAAGGACAGCTGACCACTCAAGAAGAAGGAATCACTGCATGAATAGTGTTTTTGTGTCCTCGTGAATAGCGTATTTTGCAAATATACGCTTGATCAAACTTTAGGAATGAATAATACTTTTCATTTTTTAATAGTGCTTTAATATTATAATAATCATATTTTGAACAAGGAAATATGAGTACAAAACGGAGTACCAAACGAGCGCCGATTTTAACAAAATTTGCAATGTAGGCGAACACCGATTCTACGAATCCAACGGTGAAGAAGGAACCAAAATCCTACTTGCCATTCTTGAGATATAAATTTGCAAATTTTACGACAATCATAAATTCTACAAAACTTCGGAAATTCGCCGAGGCTCGAATATCGCTAGGATCGCGACAAAACATGACGAGCATGTCAAAAATTAATTAATTTAATTTCCTAACGTGAAATTTTCAATTTTCGACAATGATTTACGAATTTGGCCGACTCAACTGAACAGACGTGAAAATGCACTAATAGTGACGTGCCATCAACTCCTCGTTAACGTAACGCCCCTTACGTCATTATGACGTCACCAAGAGCATTAAATAATTTTCGGAAAATCAGGGGTGTTTCAGTCAACCCTCCAAAAAGGAAGTTTTGTCCCGAAACTTGGAACAGGAAATGAAACAAGAGGGCAGAGGGATAGACAAGATAGAAGAATTCATTAAACATTAATACGAACCAGGGATGGCTAGAAGAACAGCTGAGGATGAGATTTTCTCATTGCATATTCCAATTCCCAAGTTGCACCTCTAGCATCCTGATTGCGCCAGAGAACCTTAACCATCACAATTGTCTTCTTTCTTAGCACACAATCTTGCGTCTCCAGAATATGGACAAACTCTTCGACATATGAAAGATTAGGCTGCAACTTGGGTACTAAGTCTAGGACATGCCGATCACTACGAATGCACTTTCGCAACTGGCTCACGTGAAACACGTCGTGAACACCAGGGAAAGAATCAGGTAATTCCAGTTTATAGGCAAAATCCATCAGTCCGAGGCATTTATCCCAAGCCCCTCCATGGTCCAGGATATATCATCTAATCATATTCTCCAAGATATAATTCACTCTCTCCGTCTGACCATTTATCTGAGGATTATAGGCGGTAGAATACCAAAGGTTAGTACCTAGAGCTCCTTGCAAGCTTTGCCAGAAATGAGACATTAACCTTGAATCTCTATCTGACACGATACTCATAGGCACACCGTACAACCTGATGACTTCATCCAGATAAAGTTCAGCTATATTTTTCATAGAATAATAAATTTTGAAAGGCACAAAGTGGGCACACTTGGTTAGTCTGTCCACGATAACCCACACAGCATCAAGCCCTCGGGAGATCTCGGAAAATCGGTTATGAAATCCATGGATAAACTCTCCCATTTCCAACTCAGTATGTCTAAAGGAGTTAACTTACCACGGTATCTTCTATGATCAGCTTTGACACACTGGCAGGTATAACATTCAGATACAAATCTACCGATGTCGTTCTTCATACCTGACCACCAAACAATCTGCTTCAAATTTCTGTACATTTTCGTGGAACCAGGATGATAAGAAACACTTGAACCATGCGCTTCACTGCATATTCTTGCTCGGATATCCCAAACAGCGGGAATATAGTATCTGTCACGGTACTTTAGAGTACCAACATCATCAATTGAAAAGTTAGGTAATTCCCCTTTCTTAGTCCTACTGTAGAGGTGCTGCAAATCAGGATCGTCTTTCTGATGTAGCCTAGTTAGAGTAATCCATTAAGGCTCTTCTAACTATAATCTACTCATTGAAGCATTATTCCCTACAGTTATTTCCATGAACAAAAACTCCTCTACAAGGGCTTGCACCGAAAGGTTAAAGATATGAGTGGTTTTTCGGCTCAAGGCATCCGCTACTACGTTAGCTTTCCCGGGATGATAAAGGTTATCGACTTCGTACTCCACAATATATTCTAACCATCTACGCTGGCGTAAATTCAACTCTTTTTGAGTGTAGACATATTTCAAACTTTTGTGTTCCGTGCAGATTTTTCATGACACTCCATACAGAAGATGTCTCCACAACTTCAAGGCATAAATGACGGCAGCAAATTCCAAGTCCTGTGTTAGATAATTTCTTTCATGGACCTTCAGTTGTCCAGATCCATACGCAATCACTTTGCCATCCTGCATCAACATGCAACTGAGTCCATCTCGTGAGGCATCCACATAAATATCATACTCTTCTCCTTCTATCGGCAATGCCAAAACTGGAGCGGAACATAGTCTTCTCTTGATCTCTTGAAAAGCTTCCTCATAGGCACCACTCCAAACAAAAGTTGTGCTCTGTTGCATAAGCCTGGTCATTGGCGTAGAAAGCATAAAGAATCCTTTCACAAATCTTCTGTAGTAACCTACCAACCATAAGAAGCTACTTTTCTCTTTAAGCGATGTAGGTCTCTTTCAATCCAAGACTGCAGCTATCTTCACGGGATCCACTGAGATACTGCCCTTGCTTACAACGCGTCCTAAGAATGACACCTGAGACAAACAGAACTCGCACTTGATAAGATTCACATATAGCTTGTTCTCCCTCAGAGTAGTCAAGACCAAACACAAGTGTAAGGCGTGCTCTTCTTCATTTTTGTAATATACCAGGACATCGTTAATGAGTACAACCACAAACTTATCGAGAATGTCCTTGAACACCATGTTCATCATGTCCATAAAAGCTGACGGTGCGTTCGTTAATTCAAATGACATAACCAGAAATTCAGAGTGACCATATCGGGAACGAAAATAAGTTCGTGGAACGTCTGACTCACGAATTCTTAACTAATAGTAGCCCGAACGGAGGTCTATCTTTGAGAACATGGAACTACCACACAGCTGGTCAAAAAAGTCATCGAATCTACACAATAGATATCTATTTTTGATAGTCAACTTGTTCAGTTCTCGATAATCTATGCACATCCTCATCATTCCATCCTTTTTCTTTATGAAGAGGACTGGTGCACCCTAGGGGGAAGAACTGGGTCTAATAAAACCATACTGCAATAACTCATCCATTTGAGTACCCAGATCCTCTAACTCATGCGGCGGCATTGATGAGTATAATTATGATATGATTTTTACTATCATAATTGTAATCCTGTCCACTATTTTTTACCTCCCTATGCAATAATTTCGCGACAATAATTATGAATTTTCTTTATCATGAGTAGAAAAGCAATGATTAGGAGTTTCTATTATTTCATGTATTAATCTGTCTATTTATTCCGTTATTTTTCTAATGCGGGTATTGCTAACCAGTGGAGCTAGAAGTCTTGGAGCAAACAGAGGAGTTGACGGATTCGACATGGCTGATGACAGAATAAGAATGGGCCGCACACGGATAGGCACATGCCCGTATTCCCTACCCATGTCCTATACGGGATGGAGTAGAAGAACCGGAGGAAGAAGACAAAGCACCACACGGGTGGGAACACACCCGTGTTCCTACCTGTGTCCTTTTCAGCATAAATCCAACTATGGCTTCGAACCAACCCATGTGCGAAGAACACAAAGAACAACACGGCCGTGTGCATACCCGTGTCATCTGACACGGCCTACTACCAGACACTCATGTTCGTGTGGAACCGCCGTTGAACCGACAACACGGCCTGTGACACAGCCGTGCTGGAACCCGTTTCTGACCCTGTTTGCTAGGAGACTATAAAAAACCTGTAGAAAAATTAGAAGATACTTTTGGATCATTTTCATTTGAAGAACTTCTGGAGCATGAAAATGGAGAATTCAAGAGAAGTGGGATTTCAAGGAGATTTTTGTATGTGTTTAATCTTTCGTCAATCTCTCTTAATCTTTCCTTTCTCTTGGTGATTTACCTTTTTTTATCTTTTATTTTGCATGAAACTTTAATTTGAACAATTTTATAATCATGTATCATATTCTTTTCATAAAATCTGTCGTATTCTATTCGTATGTAGATCTTCAAACAAAGAGAATTATCCTAGTTATGAATTTGTTATTTGCTTTACATGAATTTCAACTTTTTAGATTGAGAAATTGGAAACTTGTGATGATGTTCATACGTTCATATTTAGGTGTTATTTCTCTTTACATTTCAATTTACATGATCGAGAGATATGTTCATTGTATAATTGTAATACTGATAAATGGATTCATGGTATTTTAGAGATAAGATTTCATGAATTTATGTATTAGATAGGGTATTTACTTTAATGCAAATTTGAGGGTTGTAAATTGTTCGAGTGAAAATTTACTAACTTAGGTTTAGATTTTAAATTGCTCGAGGGAGAATTTGATAAATGTTTAACCCTTACAATACACGAATTTGACAATCTTATTATTACCTGATTACATAGAATTGAATTGATGAGTGGTTATATTCATGTGAATGCTCTTAGACTTTTGGCTTTTTATCACCTTTAATCTTCCAATGTTTATTTATCCAAGTGGTCATAGTTACTTTAATTTAGGTTAAAAATCAGTTCTAATTATAGGTATGATAATAGAGTTAGGGTGAGTACGAGTATTTGATAGGACCCTGTGGAATACGACACGAGATGTACATTTCTCATATACTATGATAGATAGGTGCACTTGCCTGAAAGTTAAATCAATCTAGCTTATGCCCATCTATATAGTTTATACTAGAGTGTAGAATGAATCTGCATCAAGTTATTACTTGTTACAAAAATAATCATCAAGTTTTTGGCGTCGTTGTCGGGGAACGTTTTCAATATTTTGAAACCTAAACTTTATTAATCTACCATTTTTTTTGTTTATTAACATATAACTGTAAATTAGTTTATGGACTAATTATATCGCTTAATGTCTATTTTGTAGTGTGTTAGTCTATGACCAAGGGCAGAAATTCTGGGCTAGCACCATTTCATCCTAACCCAGTGCGATTAAGTCATAACACTAACCAATGGGATGTGGGATTTAATACCACGGATATTTCAAACAGACCATCAGAAGAGGAGACAGTGAACCAAGGAGAGCATCATCCAAAAAATTTGGATATCTTGGCAAACCAGAATGAGCAAACCATGTCTGACTTTGCTAGACCAAATCTCCAATGAACTGGGTCATGCATCGTTAGACCACCAATAGTCACTAATAATTTCGAATTGAAGCCTAGTGTTATACAGATGGTTCAACAGTATGTCCAATATGATGACCTGCAAGATAAAGATCCTGATACCCACTTAGCTAGATTCCTGGAGATATGTGATACATTCAAGGTCAATGGCATTTCCAATGATGCCATTCGATTGAGATTGTTCCTATTTTCACTAAGGCATAAGGTGAAGCAGTGGTTGAACTCACTACCTAGAGGGTCGATAACTACTTGGGATATGATGGTTGAGAAGTTTTTAATGAAGTATTTCCCACCAGTGAAGTCTACAAAGCTAAGGAATGATATCTCTACTTATGTTCAAATGGAGTCTGAATCATTGTACGACATATGGGAACGATTTAAGGACCTTTTAAGGAGATGTCCCCACCATGATCTACCTTCATGGCTTCAGATTTAGACTTTTTAAAATGGTCTCAATCCAGCCACTAAACCGATGATCGATGCGTCTAGTGGAGGCACCTTGAACAATAAGACAGCTGAAGCGGCTCAATAGTTGATATAAGACATGGCTATGAACAACCATCAATGGACTACCGGAAGACAAAATCTAGTAAGCCCGCAGGAATGTATAAAGTGGATGTTGTCATCGCCTTAGCCATTCAAGTGGAGAAGCTTCACCAAAAGATGGATAACCTTTCATTAGCATCACCCTCCATGGTACCTCAACAATGGGACCCTTCATTTAGTGGAATGCCGGGTTTTGAATCTCAAGTGCAAGAGCATGTTGATTATATGGGAAACAATATCAGACCTCCCTTCAAACAAGAACATAACCCGTATAGTTCTACATACAATCCTCGATGGAGGAACCACCCTATTTTCTCTTGGGGAGGACAAGGAAATCAAAGGAAGCAACCTGTGTTTGGACAACCACAACAACCGGAACCAAGGAAGCCAACATTGGAAGATGTACTTTCCAAGTTCATGCAAACTACTGATGTAGCTTTATGGAATCAAGAGGGTTCAATTCGTAATTTGGCGAATCAGATTGGTCAGCTCGCAAGGATGGTATCCGAAAGGCAACAAGGAACACTTCTAGGAAATACTGAGACAAATCTGAGGGAGCATGCAAAAGCCATTCAATTGAGGAGCGGAAAGGAATTACAAAACCAAAGGACTGCGAAGGAAGCACCCCCAAGAGGAGTCTATCGGCGAAGGATCGAGCAAGATGAATGTGTAACCAATGGAGTATCAACCAGTAATACCATATCCAGCAAAGCTTAACAAGGAGCGCATGGATGCGCAGTATGGTAAATTTTTATCTATGTTTAAACAATTACATGTTAATTTACCTTTTTCTTAAATTATTCAAATGCCTAAGTATGCTAAATTTCTTAAGGATTTAATTTCAAATGAAAGGAAAATAGAGGAGTTAACATTAGTAACACTTAGTGAGGAATATTCCGCTATTTTACAAAATAAATTACCACAAAAACTTAAGGATCCCAGTTCATTTTCAATTCAATGTTTAATCGGTGATTTACAAGTAAATAAAGCTTTAGCGGACTTAGGAGCTAGTATAAATTTGATGCCTTACAAACTATATTTGAATCTAGGTCTAGGAGAACTTAGCCCAACTAGAATGAGTATTCAACTAGCAGATCGATCGGTTAAGTACCCTAGAGGCATAGTATAGGATGTACTGGTTAAGGTAGATAAGTTTATATTTCCTGCTGATTTTGTCATTCTAGATATGGATGAAAATATCTAAGTACCACTCATATTAGGTCGTCCATTCTTAGCTACATCTAGAACTCTTATTGATGTTTTTGATGGTAAGTTAGTTTTGCAAGTAGGGGAAGATGAAGTCACTTTTCAAATTGGCAATACAATGAAACAATCCTTAGATAATGTCGATTTTTGCTATTTTTCTCATAGTGTTGATAACTTTATGACTTTTATGCATTCCAATTTATATTATAGAGATCCTTTAGAAATTTGCATCACAAACTGTTATCTAGAAGATGAAAAAAATGAAGACATTGTTGAACATTTATTTTTTATAGCTAATTACGTTTCAATGAATAGAACGGTTGAATATAGTTTGATTACACAAGGAGATCATGAAGGTCTTAAGAATAATACTAAGGATCCACCGATAGTAGAACTAAAAAATTTACCGGATCATCTTGAGTATGCATTCTGAGGAGCTAATTCTTCTTACCCAATTATTATCTCCTCTAATATTTCTAATACTGAGAAAGCTAAATTTATAACTGTGCTGAAGAAATATAAAGTTGCAATAGCATGGAAAATATCTGATATAAAAGGTATTAATCCTAGTTTTTGCACTCATAAGATCCTTTTGGAAGAAAACTATAAGCCTTTTATTCAACCGCAATATAGGATAAACCCGAATATGAAAGAGATAGTCAAGGCTGAGATTGTTAAGTTGTTAGATTCTGGTATGATATACCCTACTTTAGATAGTTCATGGGTTAGTCCTGTCCAAGTCGTTCCTAAGAACGGTGGTCTAATAGTGGTAGCTAACGATAAGAATGAGTTAATTCCAACGCGAATGGTAACAGGTTGGTGTGTCTTTATTGACTATAGGAAATTAAATGATTCCACTAGGAAAGACCATTTCCCTCTTCCTTTCATTGATCAAATATTAGAACGGTTGTCAGGACATTCTTATTATTGTTTTCTCGATGGACTTTCTGGATATTTCCAAATTCCTATAGCACCAGAAGACCAGGAGAAAACAACATTCACCTGCCCTTTTGGTACCTTTGCCTATAGAAGTATGCCTTTCGGGTTATGTAATGCACCCGCCACTTTCCAAAGGTGCATGTTAGCCATCTTTAACGAATATGTTGAAGATATCATGGAAGTGTTTAAGGATGATTTTTCTATTTTTGGTGATTTATTTGATTTGTGTTTGAATAATTTAGAGAAAGTTCTCAGGAGGTATGAGGAGACAAACCTAGTGCATAGTTGGGAGAAGTGTCATTTCATGGTACAAGAAGGGTCAGTACTTGGGCATAAAATCTCAAGACAAGGAATTCAAGTAGATATAACGAAAATTGAAACCATAGAAAAGTTACCAACACCAACCTCCGTTAAGGCAGTGAGAAGTTTCTTAGGATACACTGGATTTTACTGTTAGTTTATTAAGGACTTCTCTAAAATTGTCAAACAACTTACTAGGTTGTTAGAAAAAGACACACCATTTATTTTTGAACAAGAGTGTCTACATGCCTTTGAGTTCTTAAAAGAGAGATTAATTAATTCTCCTATTATGATTGCGCCCGATTTTAGTCAACCATTTGAGATCATGTGTGACGCTAGCAGTTTTGCAGTAGAAACTATTTTAGGACAACACCGAAACAAACACTTTCACCCTATTTACTATGCTAGCAAAACACTTAATAATGTGCAGGAGAATTATACAACTACAGAAAAATAACTTCTAGCAGTGGTATTTGCCTTTGATAAATTTAGATCCTATTTAACATTGTCTAAGGTGGTAGTATACACAGATCACTCTGCCCTTAGATATTTGCTAGCCAAAGCGGATGCAAAGCCTCATTTAATCCATTGGGTTCTTTTATTACAAGAATTTTATTTGGAATTAGGGATAAACCAGGAGCAGAAAACTTAGCAGCAGACCATCTCTCACATTTAGAAAATCCACTAAGAGCAATATTAGATGAATCTGAGATTTCTGATACATTCCCTAAGGAATCGTTATTTGCCTTATCGACGAATATAAATCCCGATTATCCATGGTTTGCCGATTATGCAAACTATGTTGTGCCTAAGGTCCTTCCAAAAGAATTTTCATATCAGCAGAAAAAGAAATTTTTCTCGGACTTGAAATATTACTTTTGGGAGGACCCCTTTCTTTTTCGAATATGTGCAGATTCCGTTATACGAAGGTGTGTATCTGTGGAGGAGGGTTGAAAAATTCTAGAGCAGTGTCATTCAGGTCCTACTGTTGGTCACTATAGAGCAAATCGCTCCGCAAAAAAAGTTCTTGATTGCGGTTTTTATTGGCCCCTTCTATTCAGGAATGCGCAAAGGTATGTTCTTTCATGTGATTCTTGTCAGAAATCAGGTAATATTCCTAAATTACATGAAATGCCACAAAACTTTATTCTTGAATGTGAAGTATTTGATGTATGGGGGATTGATTTTATGGGAACATTTCCAGTTTCTTATGCGAAAAAATATATTTTTGTAGCGGTAGATTATATATCAAAGTGGGTTGAAGCTCAAGCTTTGCCTACTAATGATAGTAGAGTAGTAATCCGATTTTTGAAAACCTTATTTGCACGATTTGGCACACAACGTGCACTTATTAGCGATAGGGGTTCACATTTTTGTAATCTACAGCTAGACAAAGTATTACAATAATATGGAGTTACGCATAGGATAGCCACTCGTTATCATCCACAAACTAGTGGTCAAGTTGAAGTTTCCAATAGAGAACTTAAGAAAATCATAAAAAAGTCTATAGAAGGGAATAAGAAGCAATTGTCTAGAAAACTTAATGATTGTTTGTGGGCATATAGGACTGCCTTCAAAACTCCTATAGGGACTACCCCCTTTAGATTAGTCTATGGTTAATCTTGTCACCTGCCTATAGAATTAGAACACAATTTGTATTGGGCAATACGTTCTTTGAACTTTGATACTAATTCTATAGGGGAAAAATGAAAACTTCAACTTAACGAATAAGATGAGTGGAGAACCATGGCCTATGAGAACTCCCAGAGTTATAAGGAGATTACCAAACTATTCCATGACTGTCACCTTCGCAAACCCAAGACTTTCCAAAAAGGTGACCAAGTACTCCTTTTTAATTTCAGACTGCGTTTATTCTCAGGGAAGTTAAGGTCTAAGTGGTCCGGACCCTTCCAAGTTAAATAAGTCTTTACCTACAACACCGTCGAGCTAACCCACCCTGAGAAGGGCGATTTTAAAGTTAATGGGCACCGACTAAAACTTTACTACGGTGCGTTTCCTCCAAATTTCGCTCGTCAAGAGACATGCCTCCGTCTAGACACGGGTTATGTAAAATATAGTAATGTTTCTAAGTTTGTAAAATTTTTCATATAAGTCTAGTGAGGTTTTAGTGAAAAAATTGTCTTTAAAAAAATTCACTTAGGTGGAATTCTAAATTCAGAGGAGGACATGGGTAACCACATGCTCGTGTTCATTGCCATGTACACAACACACCCTTAGGCCCAGCCGTGTCCAATATAAATCTAGGAGTAGGCAGCTTGCATCCCGAGCACCACACGGGTACACACGTGCCCGTGTGTGTGGTCGTGTCATATTATTTTTGCGATAAGCGCCAGAGCAGGACACTGGGCGACACCCGACCGTGTTCTATGCCGTGTCACTGTTGGACGATGTTTGTCCCAAGGAGGGCATGGCTTGCCACCCGACCGTGTTCTATGTCGTATCGCTGTTCGATGAAGTCTGTCCCGGGGAGGACACAGCTTGACACCCGACTGTGGCAGTACCCGTGTCGCTGTTCGACGAAATGTTGCCCGACAAGGACACGGGTATCCACCCAGCCATGTCAAAACCCGTGTGCATTTTAATGCACTGTGCCTGAGCAGTACACGGGTGGTGAACACGGCCGTGTTGTTGACCGTGTCCGCCTAACATGCTGCCCTCCCGTGATTTTTGACCACACGTCCCTATGAAAACCCATGTTCCACGCGGTTTAGATTCCCTAACATGGGTTCCCACACGGCCGTGTGCACACCCATGTTTGCCTTCTTTAAATAGGGATCATGTGCTGATCATCCTCATCTCCTTCCCTTGTTTTCCAAGCTTCAGTTCCCGTGCAGATATTTGTCTCCAGGGTCGGTTGCGGCTTAACCTTCTAAGTGCGTACTTTTTGCGTCCTTGCGTAGCCATCTATCCTCCAAGGTAACAATTTTGGTGTATTTTTTTGACTCAAATTCTTATTTCTCTTCACTCACTTCTCCAAATTCTACCTCTCCCCCTTTCATTTTCCTCCTCTTTTGGTTCCAAATTCTTCTTCATCATTTTTTTTAAAACAAACAAATCTTTGTATCTTTCCACAGATCATGTCTGCAGGACTAGCCCAAGGCGGTCGACGTCATCTCCCGGAGCTCCATGCTTTGTCTATGTAGAGTCGTGATGCCACTGCGCCGCTGGATTTCACCGATGCAGCACATGCCAACCTCTACAACCTCCTCCTGTCAAAAAAATATCAAGACATCCGAACAATTGACTGGAGTATATTATAGGAGATAAATTTAGCGGGAGATGTCAGAGAGTTGATATTTGTAATGGGCTGGGAGCAATTTTTTGCTATCGAGGAGTTAGGTTTTAAGGAACTCACAGTAGAGTTCATGTCGTCTTTTTACTTAATTCTTAGACCTAATCTCACCGAGCACACGCACGCGGACGTGGGGGTCATCTCTTTTCGAGTAGGGGGCACTTTTTATACACTCACCCTTCTCCAATTCACCCAATACTTAGGGGTGTATAAGGATTCATTCCTCTTTAGTGCCGCCTACCCCGAGCTTCATTTCGACCTCCCCTCTCGCGACCTTGCCTGCAACATCTGCTCCCGGCTTTCTTTTGACTATAGTCCATATAAGGCCAAGAGGTCTAAGACCTCCCAGTTGCATTCTCCCGCCATCCACTACATTCACCACCTCCTTATCCATACCTTGAGCAGCCGAGGAGAAAGCTCCGGCGTTGTTAGTAGGAAGGACGTGATATACCTTTATAGTATGTCGTCTCGTTATCACCTCCACCTGGGTTACATGCTCGCCTAGTTCATCCTTCACCAGGCCGACAACTCCCGCATATGGTGTATTTGTGTAGCACCCTAAATCACCCGCCTGGTGAAGAATATGAACATTTTCTCGTCCCTCCCCCCGATGACAGTGGTCGCGAAGACCGTGCCCATCATGATGGCTAGTCTTCGATCCCTCCGGCTCGTCATCGCCCGTCAGGGCCGGGGTGGCATTTCATATTCTATTGTGAGGCGTGGACCGCACGCGCAGGACGACAATGTCGACGAGGTGGACCCTGACCTCGATGAGCCTCTGGTGCCTCTGCATCGCTCTACTTATGCACAGGGAGAGTCTTCTGTTGCTCCTCCTCAAGCACGTTCACAGTATTCGCGGGAGTTCCAGCACTTCTTTGAGACTAAGTACTCGCCACGATTATAGCGTATAGAGGCGTCGCAGAAGAGGACAGAGGATACCATTATTTAGATCAGGGAACACTTGGGGATCTTCCCAAGACCACCAGCGTCTCCTGGCCCGCCTCACTACCCCGACGATCAGACCGACCCGCCAGCCTTCTTTTGATATATAACAGTGTATTTTAGCAGTCTTTATTTTTATCAGTGTATTTTCAGACATTATTATTTGATATCATTTTTGCTCATTTGTTATTTGTGACCTCTTCTATTTTCATGATGCAGAGTTCTTTATTTATTGGTGAAATTACCCTCTCAGATCTTTCTATTGCAATAAGGACAATGAAAATTTTAAGTCTGGGGGTGGATGTTCTTCATTTCTATAATTTCTGTGATAAACATGATTACAGTTAGTTATATTTTTGCTATCATAGTACTCAAGGTTGTTATACCCCCCCCCCCCCCCCGAAAAAAACAAACAAAAAACAATTTTTTTTGCTCCTTTATGCTCCCATGAATTCACTCATTTGGGATTATAACTATCTAATTTAACTTCGCACGCTGATTAAAATGAATTGATGTAAACTCATTGAGTGGTCAACTTTGTTGATTCATAATTATATATAGAAATTCATTAGCCTAATTTTCTCTATATAATTCATTTTTAAGATTAACCCTTTATATTATTAACTACCAATCAACCTATTTTAGAAAATAAAATTATCTATAATAAAGTGAGTCGATGAGTGTAACATTTTTATAATTTTTTATTAGGGAATCAAAATACAGAATACTTTCTATTGATTTCTAGAACTTACCCTCTATCGATCCTCAAAACTTTTGCATATGTTAATTAGTGAGGGCGGAAATGTCTTAGGCCTCCTTTTGGATTGCTTGATTCTTGCAAACCCAAAACCTTAAACATTAGACCCCTGCACACCCAATTTGGACCTAATCCCTATACCTTTTGATACTCTACCACTAAAATTCACCAAGGCCAAATCCTTACCTATTAGCACACCTATCATTGAGATCTTCTTGGATGAGTTTGCTCATAGTGATATGTGTCCTGAGTGCGTGTATATTTGCACCCACTTGGAATGATTCCTACTATGAACCATAAAAAACATAGTATATGTGGCCTAAGTGTGTGTATATTTGCACCCATTTGGAATGATCCCTACTATGAAACTGTAAACAAATGTAGTGATATGTGGCGTGAGTGCATGTATACTTACACCCATTCAAAATGATCCCTACTATGGCCCCTTGGTTAAGAAAAAAAATAAAAATATAGAGTTTCCATCAAAAATGTGGGAAGTATAATAATTGCAAATCTGGGGGTGTTTTTATAACATTGATGTATGTTAAGGTATTTACCAAACAAAAGGCTCAATCATGATTTAGGTGTGAAAAAAAACCCATCAAATTTATCTTTGATTACCCACCTATAATCGTCTATCCTAAGCCAAAAAAGGTTACACCATAATACAAGTCCTAAGGATCGAACCTCATTAATTCTAACTAGTGTCGTGGAGAGGGTGCGAAAAGGTAAGCTCATAACTATCAATGGTGGTACTTATAAGTTTTGAAATACTAATACATATCTTATTGAGATTGTTATTTTCTCCTCATAATTGTTATATATGACTATACTTCTATTTCTACGAAAGAGAGAAAGATAGTTAAAAGATATATTGGAGGAATTTTTAAATGAATTTATATTTAGAAAAGTCTGCTACACTATTTCCTATATGATTACATCATCAAAATTCTCTTTAAATTCATAGCAACCATTATGCGAAAGCAAAATTATTTATTGGTAACATAAATGTTTGAATTAGTTTGCTTAGGGACAAGCAAAAATATAAGTCTGGGCATATTTGATGACTATAATTATGATAGGCTTTTTACCATCATAATTGTAATCATGTCCACTATTTTCTACCTCCCTATGAAGTAATTTCGCGAAAATAGTTATGAATTTGCTTTATCATGAGGAGAAGAGCACATATTAGGAGTTTCTATTATTTCATGTATTAAGCTGTCTATTTATTCTATTATTTTTCTGATGCAGGTATTGCTAACCAGTGGAGCTAGAAGTCTTGGAGCAAACAGAGGAGTTCACGAATTCAACATGGCTGATGACAGGACAAGAATGGGGAGCACACGAGTAGGCACACGCTCATGTTCCCTGCCCATGTCCTATTCGGGATGGAGCAGAAGAACTGGAGGAAGAAGACAAAGCACCACACAGGTGGGAATACGCCTGTGTTTCTACCCGTATCCTTTTTGGAAAAAATCCAACTTCGGCAGCCAACCAACCCGTGTGCGAAGAACACGAAGAATAACACATTCGTGTCCATACCCGTGTCATCTAAGACGGCCCACTACCAAACACGCCTGTTCGTGTGGAACCGCCCTTGAACCGTAAACATGGCCTGTGACACGGCTGTGTTGGAACCCTTATCTGACCCTGTTTGCTAGGAGACTATAAAAAACATGTTGAAAAAGTAGAAGGGACTTTTGGATCATTTTATTGGAAGAACTTCTGGAGCACGAAAGTGGAGCATCCAAGAAAAGGAGGATTTCAAGGAGATTTTTGTATGCATTTATTCTTTCATGTATCTCTCTTAATATTTCCTTTCTCATGGTGATTCAACTTTATTTATCTTTTATTTTGCATGAAACTTTAATTTGAACAATTTTGTAATCATGTATCGTATTGTTTTCATCAAATTTATGGTATTCTATTCGTATGTAGATCTTCAAACAAAGAGAATTATCCGTGTTATGAATTTGTTATTTGTTTTACATGAATTTCAACTTTTTAGATTGAGAAATTGGAAAGTTGTGATAATGTTCATATGTTCATATTTTGGTGCTATTTCTCTTTACATTTCAATTTACATGATCGAGAGATATGTTGATTGTATAATTATAATACGGTTAAATGGATTCATGTTATTTTAGAGATAAGATTTCATGAATTTATGTATTAGATAGGGTATTTACTTAAATGCAAATTTGAGGGCTGTAAATTATTCGAGAGAAAATTTACTATCTTAGGTTTAGATTTTGAATTGCTCGAGAGAGAATTTGATAAATGTTTAACCCTTACAATACACGAATTTGATAATCTTATTATTAGCTGATTACATAGCATTGAATTGATGAGTGGTTATATTCATGTGAATGCTCCTAGACTTTCGGCTTTTTATCACCTTTAATCTTCCAATGTTTATTTATCCAAGTAGTCATTGTTAGTTTAATTTATGTTAAAAATCAGTTTTAATTATAGGTATGATAATAGAGTGAGGGTGAGTACCAGTATTTGAAAGGACCATGTAGAATACGACACGAGATTTAGATTTCTCCTATACTATGATAGATAGGTGCACTTGCCTAAAAGTTAAATCAATTTAGCTTATGCCCATCTACAGAGTTTATACTAGAGTGTAGAATGAATCCGTATCAAGTTATTACTTGTTACAAAAATATTCATCACCCATGCGGTACGGTGCTTTTGCAATAGGGGGAGTGCCTGCCTCAAGGTCTATAACGAACTCCACCTTTTTCTCAGGAGGAAGTCCAGGAATACTAATAGGAAAGACATCCGAAAACTCACGCACCTTAGAAACGTCCTCAACCCGATGCATAATAGGTGCAACTTCCAGAACAGAAATAGAAACAAGGAAAGAATCGCATCCAGACTCTAGAAATTTACGAGCACGTACCACAGAAATGATTAGAGATTCCTGATGAGGCAAACCATACACACTCCTGGGCTAGCCTGTGTCTCCTTTGAAAACTAAGCACTTGTGCTTTCACTGTAGGATGACATCATAGCGAGACAGCAAGTACATGCCCAAAATCACGTCGAAGTCTTCCAAGTCTAACACCCTCAGATCTGCAAAGGCTAGAAAACCACCTAGGAAGATATGGCATTTTAGGATACCCTGACTTGACTTCACCAGCTCCCATGAAGGGAATTTGATGTTCAGGGAAGTGTATAACTAGTCGAGAACCCAGCGATGTCGGTCTACAGAACGCCTTGCCACAAAGGAATGAGTAGCACCTGAATCGAACAGAACGTGTTCCCACTTATTCTTCACCTTAAATTCACCTAAACACATTGCGCAAGAAACTAAAATGTAGAAACCATAAATCTACCATAAGAGATTACTAGTTGAGTCGAAGTCTAACCTGAGATCTCTTTAGTTGAAGATTGGGATTCCTCCTTGGTCAGCACATTCAACTTTCCTTTTCCCTTCTCCATGTGAGGCGGGGGTGGTAGTAGAGTCTGCAACGAATCTGCATGTAGCGCAGGCTGGCTCTGCGGGCAATTAGCCCTCATGTGCCTTTTTAGCCGCTGAGAAAACAAGCTCCAGCCTTCTTGCGACAATGGGTCACTAATGCTTAAGATCACGGCAGTGAACCGGTCACACAAGTAATATAAAATGGGGGGTTTTCAAAAGTATCGATCTCACAAGGAACACAGTAAGGTGGAGTTAATTTCGAGGAGGACTTGAGATTGAAGTCCTCAGATCAGAGCTAACTAAGGGGGGTTTTGATGTTGCGGAAACAGAAAATAAAAGGCTAACAACTACTCCTATGCAACGCCGCTATGCGATGCTTCGCCAGGCGGGATGGAAGACTAGTCGGTCCGCTATGCATCGAATTGCTAGGCGGATGGGCGAGTAGGCTTGCGGATGAGGTGGTGAGAATGGCAGAATGAGGGTCGTGAGCACCTCTTTGCAACGCACGCCACTAGCAATTGCTAGTGCGACAAGGGTGGATGGTGGTGGATGGAATATGCCGCAACTCAAGTAAATAATGAAAACATACAATCGCATAGACATAATTGTATAAAAATGTTTTACAAACTAAGCATACTTCATCAATTATAAATAAAGTTAAACACCAATATTCAATAAGAAAGCAAGAATAAGTCAAGAGATCGACCTAATCCGAAGCCTTGCTGAGGATTCACGGTTGGAATCGTCGGGTTGTCATTCCCCGTCCAAGCTCGGTCCTCAACTGCGTCCGGGATAGAGAAGGGCTGTCAACAACTTCCAATGGCCCGTCTCCTTCGTCTCACGATAGCGGACGAAGTTTTCTAGCTTTCCTTTGCTTGATGGTTATGGCGTCAAACCCTACTTGAAACTCACGGATGAAGGAGAAGGCCGAGAGGAAGCTCCGGCTTGGATTTGGCGGTGAAAGCTTTCCCGGAGCACCTCCCTAGGGTGGAAGATGAAGGGGAACGGCGGAGAATGAGGAAAACGGCGGAGAAATGTCGAGCTCCGGATCCTCTCTCGAATTAGGGCGAGACCTACACTATATATACAAAAGCAAAAATGAACAATGCGCACGATAACAGGCGCAGGACCAGTGGTCGTGTGCACTATGTCCTGTGCTCATGCACACTGGCATGGAAGATCAGGAAGAAGAACTGGGATAATGCGCACGAGTAGTGGCGCATGACCAGTGGTCGTGCGCACTAAGTCCAATGATCGTGCGATTACCCCACACAGGACTCCAGAAAAGAGGAATCAATGCACACGATCAGTGGCGCACGACCGGTGGTCGTGCGCAATATGTCCAGTGGTCGTGCACTTACCCCAGGCTGATTCTAGAAATCGTAGAGTAGTGCGCACAATCAGGGGCGCACGACCAGTGGTCGTGCGTATTATATCCCATGATCGTGCGCAGTATTCCTGTTTCACAACCATCCCGGAACATGCACACGACCCCTGTACAGATAGGAAAAACAAATCACTAATCTGTGCAGACATTCCAGACAATCACAAAAGGGAGTACAAACTATAAAAATAACAAAATACACAACCACGGGTATAAATGTGCACTTCCTATGGAAATAAAGACAAGATGAAATATGAACGATATAGCACTAAAAGTGAAGTGCAAATGCGTGAAAACTAGCCCAGATGAGTCCGAAAAACCCTATATAAATCGGACTCATAACACCCCCAGACTTAACTGTTTGCGCGTCCCGAGCAAACAAAATCTAAGCAGATAGGGAAAAATACTAGTTAACAAAGAAATTGCGATACGAAGTACCATGCGAAGTCACATGATCGCGCGCGTAAAAATATAATAGAAGAAATTTCTTAGTATACAAAATAGTTTATACTTTTCACAATGCGTATCAACATTTTATTATTACTCAAAAATAGAATCACGGTGAATCATCCGGTCATGCGTAGGGAGAAAGTAGACTAATCGCTAGGCGAGCATTGCCAAATATCGGGGCTAGGAATAACCTCCAAAGGAATCCACCAATGTCGGTGACCATATGCTTGCCCTTTCGCATTCTCTCCACAGCACTGGTTTGGTTCACACACGAATCAGTAGGACTTTAGGTGAAGAGATGGGGCTTGGGTTTCGGCGAGGTAAACAAAGATAAACAGGAAGGCTATGCACCTAACCCAAATGAGCTATCATAAAAAGAATCCCTCTACTAAGCAAAATACATGTGAGTACACCACACCCCCAGACTTAATTTTTCAAATATGGGTGTGTGTACCGCCTACTCCAAATACATTCTCATTTCCAAAATGATTTTCAATTAAAACTTTTTCTTTTCACTTTTTTTTTCTTTTACAAATATTTTTTTTGTTTTCTTTATTCAAATCATCTTTTTATTTTTGTAATTTCAGCAAATATAACATTGGAGCACATCCACATAATCATAAGTAAAATCACCACATCACACCGCAACATTAAAATGTAAACAATAAAGCTCAACTTGGGTGTGCGACTAGGATTGGCTATGAGGCTTTGGTGAAATCATGGTGGAGCTGAATCAAAAGGAGAGGTAGGCACAACGGGGCTAGCGAGTATAAGACGTCAGGAACGGTACAAAGCTCAACCGGGCCAAAATGATGGCCTACATCACGCTCATGCATGACTAACCTATACCCATGCTTCAAGAATAGCTTGGGGCAAGTTCTTAGCCAACGAGAAAGACTATCCATCCTCCCGACTCGAGCAATAGAAAACTAACGACCGTCTACACACATCCCTAAGCTACCGTCGGATTCACACCGGATTCACCAACTTTTGAGTAGAATAAAAAGTATTTACGCAATTAGAAAAATATAAAACAAAAAGCATACAGAAAAATTAAATCTACTCCAATTTCTAGACGAGACGAGAGCAGTTGACTAGGAGCACAGCAAGGTCAACATTTTACTCCGTCTCACAATCCTATGTCAACACCATAATTTTCCCAAATCTAACGAAAAAATGAGTTTAACTCGCGGCACACTAACAGCCAAGCACGCGCTCATATGGGTGCAGTGGTGTGTGATGCAACGAACTAATCAAAATAAAATTATAAAGGCTTCTAGTATTCACATGAGATGTGCACGTGCAAAAGGTAACAAAACTGGCTCTTCCCCAGACTTAAACTAAACGACACATCATATGATGGAGAAATTAAAAATCATAAAAAGCTAAGGGAAGAGGTTACCCAATGCTCAGCTAGTGAGCATACCATAAGACGCGTGGAAACCTGAAGCAGGCCCGACATGCGGAGAATCACAACCCTGCCAATGCAATTTGCCAAGAATACCTGCAGGGGTGAGCTCCGCAAAAATAAAAGAAAAATATACAAAAAGAAATGCTAAAACTAAAATAGACATGAAAAATAAAGTGCAGAAAATAAAAGATAAGTACTGGGGTTATTGTCATCCCAGCACGACTTATTAAATTCTAAACAATTCTAGCTTATAGGCCTATGAAATAAAAAGTGCACAGGTAACTGGCCTAATATCCGTTTCGGTAACGGGTACCGATACGGTGATAGAGCAGTTACCCCTCTGCCTAAATAATCATACCTGCTACTCGTAGGCAGAGGAAATAGAAAATGGTATGAGGAGGAGGCCTGGTCCTCCCTCATCGTATCAAAAAAAATTATCCTTGCCTAGCAAGGCATCGTTATCCACAGGTGTGCAGGATGTGATGGCAACGGCAAGAACACCAGGCTCATCATCATACCAGCATACCCATAGAGACTCAGCCTGCACAGGCTCAGATAGAGAAGGGGGATCAAGAAATAAAGGAGACGAAGAACTAAAATAATCAGAAAATGGGAGAGTGATCCCGGTGTCACTCTCAGCAGGATCCAAGAAGAGATCATCATCGGTATCATACGAGTCGCACCGAGGGGAATCCGAGAACTCGAGGTCCGCGGTGGTAAGAGGAACGACCTCATCCAATATGGAGGTGCAAACCTCTGCATCCGAAAGAGGGTATTCCTCATCCCATCGGGGTGCATAAAAGTGTTCCGAAGATCCACCTTCTCCATCGGAGATAGAGGAATCATCATCCCACTTCGGCGCAACCTCGGGCACTGAATCATCCACAATCACGGCATCATCAACCGACTCACAAGAAAGAGGAATAGCACAATCCGACAAAAATTGCGGAGGGGCCAGGCTGCTCGCAAAATCAAGCACTGAATGAGCAGGCCCCATCGCAAAATCATTCGCTGACGCCACCCCGTTGACGACCGGAACAATCTCATCATCCCATATAGGAGCGTCCATGAGTTCCTGCTCCTCTTTTTGTTGGATAACACCAGAGTGATCATCATCACTCGAGGAAAGCTCGTAAAAAGGGATCAAGGTACCAATGAAAGAGATGTATGCAGCCAGAGATTCTTTAGTAATCTCAACGGGTAAAGAATGAGCAAAGTGCGTTATATCAGTGTATGGGCCAGGCAACACCCTGGTAGGCCTGTCCACAACAGTCTTCCGCGAACGGGAGGTTGTTGTGCACACGCCCTCAGAGGGAGAAGGCTTGCACAAACGAGGGCAATCCTTCAACATGTGGCCCACACCTTGACATAACAAACACCGAATGCAATGCTCGGCATTCATAACAGCAATGGCATCGATGGATCGGCGCAAAGTGTCAAGGATACGGCACTCAGCATCAGGATCCATCACGAACAAAAATAATTGCTGAAAAAGTGCTACACAGTTAAAATAAAAAATAGCACAGATCTGCTATCTAAATCAAAAATTAGAAAAGGGTAAAAAGAAATAAGCTAAATAAAAATTATAATAACCAAAAGCAAAAAATAAAAAAAATGATATGCACAAATGGAAAAGGGCTTCAATCTATTATCTCCCTCTCCACAAACTCACACGACTGTGTTCCCCAGCAACGGCGCCAAAATCTTGATGCTTAAGATCACGGTAGTGAACCGGTCGCACAAGTAATATAAAATGGGGGTTTTCTCAAGTATCGATCTCACAAGAAACACAGTAAGGTGGAGTTAATTTCGAGGAGGACTTGAGATTGAAGTCCTCAGATCTGAGCTAACTAAGGGGGGTTTTGATGTTGCGGAAACAGAAAATAAAAGGCTAACAACTACTCCTATGCAACGCCACTATGCGATGCTTCGCCAGGCGGGATGGAAGACTAGTCGGGCCGCTATGCACCGAATCGCTAGGCGGATGGGCGAGTAGGCTTGCGGATGAGGTGGTGAGAATGACGGAATGAGGGTCGTGAGCACCTCTTCGCAACGCACGCCACTAGCAATTGCTAGTGCGGCAAGGGTGGATGGGGTGGATGGAATATGGCGCAACTCAAGTAAATAACGAAAACATACAATCACATAGAAATAATTGTATAAAAACATTTTACAAACTAAGCATACTTCATCAATTATAAATAAAGCTAAACACCAATATTCAACAAGAAAGCAAGAACAAGTCAAGAGATCGACCGAATCTGAAGCCTTGCTGAGGATTCACGGTTGGAATTGTCGGGTTGTCATTCCGCATCCAAGCTCGGTCCTCAACTGCGTCCGGTATAGAGAAGGGCTGTCACCACCTTCCAATGGCCCGTCTTCTTCGTCTCACGATAGCGGACGAAGTTTGCTAGCTTTCCTTTGCTTGATGGTTATGGCATCAAACCCTACTTGAAGCTCACGGATGAAGGAGAAGGCAGAGAGGAAGCTCCGGCTTGGATTTGGCGGTGAAAGCTTGCCCAGAGCACCTCCCTAGGGTGGAAGATGAAGGGGAATGACGGAGAAGGCGGAAACGGCGGAGAAATGTTGAGCTCCGGATCCTCTCTCGAATTAGGGCGAGACCTGCACTATTTATACAAAAGCAAAAATGAACAATGCGCACGATCACAGGCGCACGACCAGTGGTCGTGCGCACTATGTCCTGTGCTCGTGCGCATTGGCATGGATGATCAGGAAGAAGAACTGGGATAACGCGCACGAGTAGTGGCGCACGACCAGTGGTCGTGCGCACTAAGTCCAATGATCGTGTGATTACCCCAGACAGGACTCCAGAAAAGAGGAATCAATGCACACGATCAGTGGCGCACGACCGGTGGTCGTGCGCAATATGTCCAGTGGTCGTGCGCTTACCCCAGGCTTATTCTGGAAATCGTAGAGTAGTGCGCACGATCAGGGGCGCACGACCAGTGGTCGTGCGCATTATATCCCATGATCGTGCGCAGTATTCCTATTTCACAACCATCCCGGAACACGCACACGACCCCTGTACCGATAGGAAAAACAAATCACTAATCTGTGCAGACAATCCAGACAGTCACAAAAGGGAGTACAAACTATAAAAATAACAAAATACACAACCACGGGCATAAATGTGCACTTCCTATGAAAATAAAGACAAGATGAAATATGAACGATATAGAACTAAAAGTGAAGTGCAAATGCGTGAAAACTAGCACAGATGAGTCCGAAAAACCTTATATAAATCAGACTCATCAGTCACACCGTGCCCACTCTTCTAGCAATAAGTACGGATAGGGCCTCCCTTTGGTGCATCCTGGATTGCGTGTACCTAAGACTACTTCTGCGCATCAAGTCTCTTAAAGCACTTTTTAAAAGGGTGGCCTGGCTTACCACAGAAGCTACACTGTTCCTTTCGATCCTTCTTCGCTACAGGGCCAGATGACCTTGTACTTCCACCATCATCAGATTTCCTCTTGTCCTTCTTTGTATGCAATCCCCGATTCTTCGCAGTATTTATCGCCTCAACCTTTAAGGCGACCTCTACTACTTCTGCAAAGGTCTCAGATTTGTACGTGCTATCCAACTGCTGGATGTCATACCTCAGACCACCCAGAAAGCATTTTACTCTGCCTTCTTCAGATGCTACAATATCTGGGGCAAAATGACTGAGCTTGCTAAACTCTATCTCGTAATCACTAACAGTGAGTTGTCTCTACTTCAGGTGTAAAAAGTTATTCATCATACGGTCTTGCTCGACCAATGGTAAAAACTTCTACTGTAACATACTCTCGAACGCATCCCAAGAGCACCCATCAGTAAGATTTTCCTTTTTTCTCTAATTCACCCACTCTTCGCAAGTCCTTTGAGTTGGTACGCCGCAATCATCACCTTCTGCTCGGAGGAAATGACAAAATAAAAAAACATTTCTTTGATGGCGATGATCCAGTCATCCAACGCCATAAAGTCTGCCTTGCCATCATACGTAAGAGGTTCTAGTCGCTAAAAGTGAGAAATGAAATTCATCTATGGTGGTAGTGCAATTAGTGGTACTATAGCAGTAGGAGGAGTATGAACAGTTTGATACATGACAGGGTCCTGTGCTCTAGTTTGCTGCCTGACGACAACAGACAACAACAATTGTATCTAAAATTGCATGTCCACCATCTGCCTTATCAGGGCCTCATTACTTTATCATAGCCCTTCAATCAATGCTTCACTCTGGGCACTACAAGACTCACACTCCAACTAGGGAGTCGACCTCGTCGTAATCCGTTTAGCCGATATTTCTCTAGAATAAACAGATATCTAGTCAAAACCTTGCCTAAGACGTAACAAACTGGGAAGATATTCTCTTAACAAAACTGTTTCGAGGTCATATTCTACAGATACGAGCAAACAACTCATCAAGGACCTAGCTTAAGACACCTAAGCTAGTAAACTCTAATATCCTAACCGAAATCAGATCAGAAACTGATGAAGAATTTTATAGTTTTAAAAATGTATCCAAACTATAATCTCGAATAGGCAAGCGTACCTATCGAAATATAGTATAGGAAATGTCGTATTAGACTTGGGGCCTGTTGAGTACTTCTACTCACACAAATTATATTATTTTATCTCATAATAAAATAAGTAAATTAAACTATAGCTAGAAAAATTGAATAAAAGAACACACTTGATCTAAACTAACTTTGGAAAAAATAAACTTATCTTAATGGCAAACTTCTAGATTATCCGCTTCGACCGTGGAGGTTCCTAAAATATGAAAACGCCTCTCTCGAGAATATGCTCTCGAACAAACTTAGGTTGATCGATTAACACCTTTCGGCCAGTCGAAACCCCTAAGCCTGCTTTAGGATGTGAACCCCTCTATTGGATTTCGCTCCAATCCAGAAGAGTTATGTCATCCTCTCTCGAGGATTGCAATCAACTCCTTTTATCCTTGAGTGATCTCCCCATATCCGCAACCTCTCAGACATTTAGGATATGGATCTTAGATCGAAATCGAAGCTAATAAATCAAAGATAACTCGAAACGATAAAAAAAGAGTTTCACAAAAAGAAGTATTTTATTATATTGAAAAGCTTGTCATGATCAAGTGGAAATGAAAATAGGGATACATGAAAGAAAATAAAAATGGCAAGAATTAAAGCCTAAACTATGAAATTTAAAAGTACATAAACAAAATGCATAAAAACAGGAAAATAATCTACTGAAGCTACTCCTAGATTGGCCTCCTGGCTCCTCCTCAGATGTTGAACTCATCTGAAATTTATAGGAAAAACTTCTGGAGGGTCACGCCCTTGGTCACGCCCGTGACCTAAGGCGTGTCAAGCTCGGAAACCGCTGTCTTGAAAGCCCGGGAATGTTGAAGCAAAACTGCCAAAAGTCGTCGTTTTGCAGGTCACGCCCCTAGGTGGTGACCTAGGGCGTGTCATGTCTGTTACTGGAAACTACGGGAAGGAGAAATGCTGGGAAATAAATTCTGGCAGTTCCTGAAGTGTCACGCCCCTAGGTCACGACCGTGACCTTTTGGCATGTACTTGGGAAATGTTCCAGAATTGCCCCGGGAAGATTTCTGGAGGAAACTGTTTTCTTGAACTAGACACGCCCTTTTTCACGCCCTAGTCACGCCCATGTCATGGGGCGTGTACTTATGAAACTCTCTAGATTTGTAGAGGACGTCGTCCTCTTTCCGTTGATTGGTTGCACGTCCCGTAACTCTTCCTGGTTTGAATGTTATGACCATTTGAAATTCAGCTATCCGCAACCAAAAATGTTAATTTTTTCCAAATTGCCTCCAGAACATGGGCATGGACTTAAAATTGATATTTAAAGCCCAATTATACCTAAAATTAGAAAATAAAGTAATTTAGAAAAATATTAATCTAAACTAAATAAAAATTGATTCTTTATTTAATAAAAAATATATAAAAATAACTATAAATATAGACTTATCAAATACCCCCGTACTTAATATTTTGCTATTCCATAGCAAAACTATGAGAATACTTATAAGGAATTAATATAATTTTTAATTAACTAAAAATTTATTAAATCAAGAGAAAGTTAAAAGATTAACTTTAGGGATTCAAATTTTTTTAATGCTAAAATATGAAAGTAAAATATGAAGAGTTAAATATTTAGCAAAGTTTTCTGTAATCAAATAATTAGAACTCAAAATTAAATATTTAGCAATCAAAGTTAGATTAAAAATTAAAAACACTTTTTTCACTAAAAAGTGACTTCAAGGAAAATTCAAACTACTACTTATGCTCTCTTACAAATTTAATTTAAATGTAAAGCAATTATATTTGATTTTGGGTTTGGAAATAAGCAATTAAAGAGATCTTAGATTGGGGGTGATGAATTTTATCCTCTCGCCCCACACAATTTTTTTCCTTTTAAATATATATTTTTTTCTCTTCAAACAAAATTACTTAGGAGTAATGAATTTTATCCACTTACTCTTTTTTTTGGGGGTTGCATATGTGTACCAAGGAATACTTGATTCGCATGACATATGATCTGACCAAAAATAAAAAAATTACATATGTGTACCAGGGGATAATGAATTTTTCCTCTTATCCCCATGACATATGATCCAACAATAAAGTTAAAAACAATAGAAAGGTTTGACAAAATTTAGATTAAATTAAAAAACTAAGAGAGCAACTATAGTGAATTAAGCTTTCTTAAGAATCTTAAAGTATAAAGTGAAGATAATTAAAATCTAAAAATTGTTAATCTAAGTACTACAAAAGTGAAACTAATTACAATAAAAGTGAAAAAGGGTTAAATAGATTTCTTTAAACAAATTTACGTCATAAATTTATTTCTTAAAATCAAATTACCAAAAAATTAAATTTAACTAACTTTGATGAAATAAAAGTTTAGAAAATCAAAAATTATAAAAATTCTTATAAATAAAAAAATAAATTTCCGAAAAGTCACAAAAATATTAAGTAAGGGTTTATTATATTTTTGCATTTTCTTTTTTTCCTATTTTTTGTACTTTTGATAATAAAAAGAAAACAAATGTTTTAATTTTTAATGATTTTTCATTTTTTTTGGATTTTTAAATAAAAACAATAAATAAGAATCTACCCCCATACTTTAAAATAAACATTGTCCCAAATGTTTATAAGTCAAGTAGGAGGGGGGAATGAGATAAATAGTTTGTGAAAATTTAGAAAAATAAATTCATAAAAGTTAAAGGATATACAAGGGGTGTGTCCCAAGAGCGCTTTTCTTTTTCCCGTCTTTAAGATAGACGGTTTGGGTCAGGAGAATGGAAAATAAAATTTAAAATGAAGGGGCCACGCCCGAGTACTCCTCCGCTTTGTTCTTGATTTTTCTTCTTTGAACATGCGACTTGAAAATGTAGATTCAAATCACCTATCCATACCAGAGGTGATTTGGATCTTTCTAGATAAGTGACAAATGGATCGGGGACAACATTTGATTGCAATGACTCATCTTCTTCCTGAAATTGGTTAGTTAAAGAGAAATAAAAAAGAAGCGCGTTAGAAAAATCTTCGCAATGAGGTTCTTGCGAAGTTATATGATTAGATATTAGTTGTTTATTTTATAAAATTAATTTTTTGTCCGAAAATTTATTTAAAATAAAATCGTCAGAAACATCATGTTCATAAAGTTTCGCTCCTAAAAAGTCATAAATTGTGCATGGAGATTCATGAATAGGAGGAAAATTGGGAGTAGCAGGAGGAGAAACATATTCTTCTTCTACTCCTCCCAGCGCATCCATGCACCTAACAAGCTCTTGAGATAAAAGTTGTTGTTCTTCTTCGATATAAATAACTACTAGGGTACATGAAGAGTCATGTTCCTCATTAGCGACATTATACGAAGCAGAAGAATCACTAAATGTAAGAAAATTCTCATCCAAATTTTAGGGGTAAGAATCAAATTGAAATTGAGAAGATCCCCCAAAAGTAAGAGGGAAAGCTTGCAGTGCGGACGAAGAAGGACAAAAATTTGGATCGAAATAATTATTCTCATGACTCGGGAAACCTTCCGGTTGATCTTGCGACCAAGAGAAGTTTTCATCCGAGTTGGAAGAATAATTATTTACATCAAAATAATAATTCGCATTAAAACTTGAAAAATTATTTTCATGATCATAAAAATGAGAAGAATTATTATCACAAAAATTATTTTTATAAAAATTGGAATTATCACAAAAGTGAGAAGAATTATTATCATAATTACTATCAAAATTGGTTTCATAAGAAAGATTTTTATAATAATTATAATGATAACAATACTGACTTCGATGAAAACCGCCACAAAAATAACAAACAATTTGGCACTTTTTTGTGGCTTCCGAAATATCTAATTGATTTTGAAGCTTGGCAATTTTAACAGTCAATTGAGATAACATTTTTTAATAAAAGAAAATAAACACAACCCTTACCTAATAGAAATGAATTTGAAAAAAAAATTAAAAAGTGAATTGGGGATAGAGAAAGAGAGTGATAAAAGTAATATAATTTTCGCTTTCAAAATATCAACAAAAATATCCCCGGCAATGGCGCCAAAAACTTGATGAAGAATTTTATAGTTTTAAAAATGTATCAAACTATAATCGCGAATAGGCAAGCGTACCTATCGAAATATAGTATAGGAAATATCGTATTACACTCGAGGCCTGTTAAGTACTTCTACTCACGCAAATTATATAATTTTATCTCATAATAAAATAAGTAAATTAAACTATAGCTAGAAAAATTGAATAAAAGAACACACTTGATCTAGACTAACTTTGAAATAAAATAAACTTATCTTAAGGTCAAACTTCTAGATTATCCGATTCAACTGTGGAGGTTCCTAAAATACGAAAACGCTTCTCTCGAGAATATGCTCTCGAATAAACTTAGGTTGATCGATTAAGACCTCTCGGCCAGTCGAAACCCCTAAGCCTACTTTAGGATGTGAACCCCTCTATTGGATTTCACTCCTATCCGGAAGAGTTATTTCGTCCTCTCTCGAGGATTACAATAAACACCTTTTATCCTTGAGTGATCACCCCGTATCCGAAACCTCTCGGTCATTTAGGATACAAATCTTAGATCAGAATTGAAGCTAATAAATCAAAGATAACTCGAAACAATAAGAAAAGAGTTTGCGAAAAATAAGTATTCTATTATATTGAAAAGCTTCTCATGATCAAGTGGAAATGAAAATAGGGATACATCGAAAGAAAATAAAAAGGGCTAGAATTAAAGCCTAAAGTATGAAATTGAAAAGTACGTAAACAAAATGCATAAAAATATGAAAATAATCTACTGAAGCTACTCTTAGATTGGCCTCCCGACTCCTCCTCAGCTCTTGAACTCATCTGGAATTTATAGGAAAAATTTATGGAAGGTCACGCCCTTGGTCACGCCCATGACGTAGGGCGTGTCAAGCTTGGAAACCGCTGTCTTGAAAGCCCGGGAACGTTGGAGAAAAACAGCCAAAAGTCGATAGGTCATGCCCGTAACCTAGGGCATGTCAAGTCTGTTACTGGAAATGGCTGGAAGGAGAAACGCCAGGAAATAAATTCTGGCAGTTCCTGAAGTGTCACGCCCCTAGGATAAGGTCGTGACCTAGGGCGTGTACTTGGGAAATGTTCTAGAATTTCCTCGTGAAGATTTCTAGAGAAAACTGTTTTCTTGAACTAGACACGCCTGTGTTCACGCCCTGGTGATGCCCATGTCATGGGGCCTGTACTTGTGAAACTCTCCAGAATTTTAGAGGGCTTCGTCCTCTTTCCGTTGACTGGTTGCACGTCCCGTAAATCGTCCTGGTTTGAAAGTTATGACCATTTGAAGTTCAGCTATTCGCGACCAAAAATGTTAATTTTCTCCAAATTGCCTCCAGAACATGGGCATGGATTTAAAATTGATATTTGAAGCCCAGTTATACCTAAAATTAGAAAATAAAGTATTTTAGAAAAATATTAATCCAAAATAAATAAAATTTGATTCTTTATTTAATAAAAATTATATAAAAAAACTATAAATATAGACTTATCAAAAACAAACAGACTCAAATAAGATCGAGAATGAATAGATACTTGCTCTTGTTGTTACCTTGCTCTGGGAAATTAATGAAATGATGTTATGCTTCTAACTTGTGCTTATAATATGAATGTGTGAATGTTATGTTTCATTTTAAATCATGTGTGTACATATGTCATCATGTAGATCTTCAACTTGATACATATGCATATGCGATGATATGTTATGTATGCAGTACAATGCATTCTAAAAAGGCCATAGTGCATGTTTTGAGCGGCGTACACATACAATGTTATGCATCTCATACAATGTAATACTGTATGTATTGAAAAAGAAAAGCATGCTAATGGGCAGCCATGTGATGATGGTTATGCATCCCATACTACATAACCGTCACATGTTGCCACCTATGGTGGATCCATATACAAACACATATTATGCATCCCATACTACATAATATGCCCCGTATACTTCTTATCATGCTATGAGTGTAGTGTTCATGCTTCCATCAAGATCTACTGATGAAATATCATTGTATGTATGCAATGAAATGATACAATTAGAGTTTTGCTTAAGGGAATGTTGTTCGACAAGCTTGTCTAACCAACTAACCATCTTGCAAAACATCCCTCTGATACCAACTCTCACAACACGCATTTTCTCCATATTCAAATAATATGTCAGAGTAAGAGAAAATACACGTCGTGATGCCACGACGTGAAGGGGACAACTGCAGACATTCAGGCAACCAAGTCCTCGCATTTAATTTATGTCAAAGACTTATGAAATTAAGTTTAAGAACACATATAAGTTATTTGAGTGTACAGATCGTGTCCCTCGGTCGGGTGGATCACTAGTCCATAGGTGATAAAATATATAAGTTTTCGCAACAAAAAATACTTAGTTTGATTCATTTGTAATCCTATATGAGAATGAAAGCCTGACATAATGTAATGATGATGTGACTTCTACATTTAATATAAATAAAAAATAAAGACTTTTATAACACTTAAAACTAGTAAGTTTTGCAGTTAAAAAGTTATATCATGCCGATATTCCAAAATGTAGTTTTGTATACTTAAAAGTAACTATATGCATCCTAACATAAATCCTTCCCAGAGAGCAAGTATCAAACCATCAAAATTAACCGCAGTAAAATCAGCAACTAGTCTAACATAGAAAAATCTAAGACTATGGGCGCCAACAACTGACACGAACCCATAGGAAAGTCTGACAAGTCTAAACAAAGATAACTACCTCAATGCTCTGAGGTGAAAATAAACAGCCGCAGAAACTTGCAACACCAGAAGCACAACTCTTCCGGCTAAACCTGCTAATGCTCTGGACCTGAGATATTCAAAAGAAGAACACCTCAGAAAAAAGTTACAAGTGGTGCAAAAAATAAAGGTAGGCCAAACAAAACTCAAGTTGAACGAAAATCTACAAGATGACTATAACAAAATGTCAGCATAAGAGCAACAAAAACAAAATAGTAAATCTAGCTATGCAAGAAAGGCTAATCATAATAGCTGGATAGAACAGAGTGTCAAACATCAGAAGTTCATACATTCATCTTTCTTTATTATTAATATTATTCATCATTTTAAATGAGATTGATCAGCTCAACGGGAAAGAGCACTGTGCCGGGGAAAAAGGTCTAAAATGCACACAAACCTAGCCAAAAGACATCATGACGAGGGAGAAACCCCAATGCGCACAAACCAATAGCTAAGGTAATGTGTCGGGGATGAAGCTCCACAATGCGCACAGACTCAGCCATAAGGCACTTTGCCAAGGCAGAAACCCCGACGCATACAGACCATCAGAGTTTTATTTAGTTACATAATTATACGCGAAGAGTTTCTTTTATTCATCAAAGACTAACGGACAATAGACTATAAATCGACTCTTAATGAGACCGACACATCGAAAGGACACTTACCAACTAGGACTTACCCAACGAGATTTCAAATAGGGTCAATAAATAACTTGGACTATATAAGGACATTGCAAGTGTTAAGTATGGTGCGACGCGATCAAAACAACGGGATGCACAAGTTATCACAACGATCAAAATATCTCGATAGTTAAAGTGATACGACAACTATATTTGTTTACCCACCCTACGGGATAAACATTAGGAGTAATGGTTCTATGTGAAACATATGTCACAATCCAAGAAAATAAATTAGAAATTCAAAGACAAGTTTTTAGGAATTTTAAACATGTCACACCCACAAAATATGTCCAAAATTTAGAAGGAAAGGAGCAAGAGGGAGAGCAAGAACATCATTTGCCCTCGTTTCTACTCCAATTGGTCTTCCATTTTACTACACGTCACGGATCTAGCCAAAGGCAGGCACGGGGAAATGGAATCTACAAGGATTTAGCCAAAAGAGAGGTTAGGGTCGAAAACCCTAACGAGAAATTTCCATAAAATGAGAAATACTTACCACGATCGTGAAGATCTCAGCACGATCTTTCCGGATCTATGGTCGGTTTGCGATTCCGAGCACTGTAGCTCAGACGGCGGCGATCCAAATCTTCACGAACTGAGAACCCTCGTCGTCACTCTCGCTCTCTGGTTTGGTCAAGAATAAGATGAAGTTGTTCTATTTAACCTCAAGTATATATATATATACTATTCTATAAAGGAAAAACATGCTTGGTGCAACATTCTTAATACCCATTTTACCCCTCATTTTCCCCCTCATTTACTCAATCCAGCCAAATTAATTGATCTCCCGCCTCGAGCGAAGTCTTTTTCTATTTTGTTCTTCGGCACAGCTTCCCAGCAAATTAAATCACGCAATCCTGCAGGTTCTGCTCGACGATCGGCGAAAGTAGCATTTCTCCTGTAGGTTCTGCTCGACGATCGGCGAAAGTAGCACTTCGCCCTAAAACCGCGCTTCGTTGAAACTGGTGATTCCTTCATCACATCGCGCTTCGCCCTAAAATCGGATACCCAAACTCGGTGATTCCTTCATCCTTTGTGCTTCTCTCCCTAAAATCGCATGCCCAGGCGCCGATGACATCAGCGAAGACTCCCTGCTCCGGCGTTCTTCAACCCGGTAAGAGCTCTTTCTTCTTCGACTTAGGAGGTAGCAACCAGGTCCGTTCATGATTTTTTCTTTCTTCAACCCGGCACTTCGATATACTCCCCATTCTTCGGTTCTGAAACCCTCGCTTCTACTTCCCACCCTCTGCATCGCAAATCATCTAGATGCAGACGACATCAGCGAAGAATCCCTCCTGCGTTCTTTCTTCTGCGAGTCGCACTATGTTCTGTTGCCATCTCTGTTAGGGCTCCGAACAGAATCAACAGCCGCTCCTTCACACAGCCCCTAATGCTGATCTCAGCGCAAACTTCTGCCGTGATATTCTGTCGGCAGTTCAGGTGAAATCCCTTCCTGCTAACAATACTGTCGATCTTAGTGCAAAAGTTTTGGCGTGATATTCTCTTGCATTTCAGGTGAACTTACTCCCTCCTAAACCTACGATGGCACAAACACCCTAGGTGAACTCCTACCATCACAATTTTGGCCGACGACTCAGGCGAAATCCTAGCATTCTGCACAAATACCCCAGGCCACATGTGATTGATTAAGGAAAGGAGGAACTAGAAGGCAATGATTTGTTCAACGATGAAGTTTTTCCAGCAATTCTTTTACGCTCTAACTTTAGATGAGAATTGTACTTCTCTGTTTAGGATTTAAATGAGGTCTCTGTGTTGAATCAGTATCCTTTTTGAATGAAAAGATGATTTTAATGTAATCTTTGTTATTCAAGTTGATATTAGATAGAGTTACTTTTGATGTAATCTTATTCGTCTATGAAACTGTATGAGTCATGAAACATTTGATATGCCAAATGAAATCCAACTAGCAACCACTTTAGGTTCATCTCCGTTCGATATTGATTCTATTAATAGTCATTCTCAAGATATTGACACATTAGAAGAAGGTTCAAATTTCAATCATGTTCAAACTATTGACCACCCTAACTTTGGCCTTGAGTTTGATTATTTGCATGAGGTTTACAGTTTTATAATTGTTATGCAAGAAAATCAGAGTTTGGAATCGTAGACAATATCACTGATGGACCACCAACCAAATGAGCCCGAGGTAATTGTCCGCAAACGTATTAGGGCTTCTGCATCCGGGTCTTCGACTGCAGATGGTATTAATCATTTTTCCTCTTAATTGTTCTTCTTTAATGTAACATGTAACTTCTACAGATTTAGTATATGTGAACATTCCTTACAACACAGATAAATTATTACACCTTCCTGCACTGTCCCGATCAACTGCATACCGAAATTCACTGACGGATGTTCAACGAACAACCCAAAATGCAAGATGATGACAACATCGACTTAATCAACAATCCAATATACAAAATGAATTATGCCATGACTCAACGTCTTCGGAGATCCGAGAACAAGGAAATTTCATAACAACTTCATCTCATGCATCTTTGTAACCCACTTCATAAATTTGTTTCAATTTCTGGACTTTTTAACATAAATGCTTGCTCTATTGAATACCGCACATGCCAGGTGCATCAACCGAAGAAGAACTTCTATTACCAGTCGTGGTCCCAAATCTTCGAGCACCCGTGAGAAACTCTGCAAGAATTTATTCTCAATCTACACATGTTCCTAGGATGGAACTTCCACCAGCGACATTTTGTCGTCATTGCAATGCAAAATTATTTTATAAGGAATCAAAGAATTTGTGTTGTAGCAATGGGAGGGTTGTGATTCCTGGCATTCCTGCTCCGCCCGAACTACTTGAACTATTCACTCAACAGGGTACCCTATGATGTCATTTCCGACAAAATGTGCGTACGTACAATCACGATTTTTGATTCACATTGATGGGCGTGACATTGGATGAATCTGTACCGTCCTTCGCGCGAGGAATCTATAACTTTAGAGCACATGGTGCGCTATACCATAGAATTGGCTCTCTTTTGCCCAATCTAGGAAATAGACCGAGATTTCTATAGATGTTCATCTACGACACGGACCTTGAAACTGAACATCACATGGAAGAGGGTCATGTACTTGACGTGGATGTGCTACATAAAATTAAAACAATACTTAATATATATAATCCATTTGTCCATCGCTTTTACAGCAATCACAACATCCTCAAATATAATCTTGCCGGCTTCTTATTCGAGACAGGCCAGCTACAGAACGACAATACATTCTTCAACAACATCACAAGTTACAGCAGTCTTGGTAGGTGCTGAGGATTTCTTGGAGTCAGATGATAGAGATATGTTAATATGTATCACAGCTGGAAATTTACTTACTCTCAAAGAGTATACTGGATACTATGATCCAATGCAATACCCGCTATTACATCCACGTGTAACTTATGGATGGGGCAAATGCTTTGAATCAAACCAAGACATACGAATAAGTTGTTGTGATTACTATGCCTCTTTGTTGCAGGTTTGACCGTATCATCTTTAAATCAACAATATCTAAGCTACACTATAATCTTATTTTGTCTAAATTTTACATAAATTGTAATCATGCAGATACGCAATGGTGATCAGCCAATTCTTCTTCATGCGGGTAGATTATTACAACAATTTATTGTCGATAATTACTTCAAAATCGAAACACAGAAGTTGTGTTAGATTAAACTTAACCAAAACAAGATACGTGCAGAGTTGTACCAAGTATTGCAAGCTAGCTTCGAAGCGGGTGAAAATGATGCAGGTACATTATTTTGTGTCATTTTGCATACTAAATATTTCAAGTGATAACTACAAATTATACGCGAGTAAACTATCTATGTCATTTAGTTTAGGTGTTGTTGGCCGCCGTACAGTTCTTCCTTCATTATTTATTGGAAGCCCGCGTGACATGTACCAAGGCTACCAAGATGCAATGGCTATCGTACAACAATACGGGAAACCGGATGTCTTCTTAACAATGACATGCAATTCTAATTAGAAACCGATAAAATATGAACTATATCATGGACAAGCAACATATGAACGACCAGAGTTTTTGGCTAGGGTTTTCAATTCAAAATGTGAAAGTTTAAAAGACGATATATTCCATAAAGGGGTTCTGTGGAATGCAATTGGACACGTTCATGTCATCGAGTTTCAGAAACGTGGTTTGCCACACGTCCATATGTTGATAATTTTTGAAGAGGACAAATTAATTAGCCCTGATGAATATGATTGTATTGTTAGAGTTGAGATACCACAAGCAGATGTTGAGCCTGAGTTATATGAGGCTGTGCGAAGACATATGATATATGGACCGTGTGGATGTTACAACCATAATGCACCTTGCATGAAAAACTTTATGTGCAAAAAGGGTTATCCAAAGCCATATGCAGAATATACCGCACAAGGTATTGATTCATACCTAGTATACAGACGACGGAGAAGCACCATTAATGTTCAAAACAACCTCATCGATCAATGTGTTCTCGACAACAGTTGGGTGGTTCCTTATAATCCTCATTTACTTCTAAAGTACGATTGTCATATAAGTGTTGAAATTTTCAGTAGTATCAATAGCATCAAGTATCTATATAAATATATTCATAAAGGGTCAGACCGCGTTGCATTTGAAGTCCGACCAGTGCCAATTTATGATGAAGTAAGCAAGTACGTCGATGGTAGGTGGATATGCACACCTGAAGCAATGTGGAAGATATTTAAATTTGAGATGACTAGAATGTACGCATCTATTTCCAGATTGCAAATGCATTTACCAAACCTACATCAAGTTCAATACAACAGCTGCCAAACAGTTGCTCACGTACTTGCAAATGATCGAAAGTCAAGGACAATGCTAACAGAATTCTTTCACATATATCATGAAAATCAAGAGAATGAAAAATATTTATACAGAGACTTTCCAAGGCACTACACATGGCTTATACCTTAGCGTAAATGGATATTGAGATGTACTAATACTATGGACATTGGATGGATTTATTCAGTTTCTCCTTCTGAGGGTGAGAAATTTTATCTACGCTTGCTTTTAAATCTATTGTCGGGCCCAGCTCATTCCAATATCTAAAAACAATCGACGGTGTTACATATTCAACATTTAAAGAGGCTGCCGAAAAATTTTGTCTACTTGAGCAAGATAACAACATTCGTGATTGTCTGTCTGAAGCAAGGACCTTCAGAATGCCTATGGGTCTCAGAATGTTGTTCGCAACTATTTTGTTATACTGCACCCCAAGATCAGTAAGGGAACTCTGGGATGAAAACTTTCAAAGCATGATTGAAGATTACACATGCTCAAGCTCTGCCGGTGAAACATACATGATGAATAAGTTGTTAACTGAATTGAATGGAATTCTCCAACAACAAAACAAGAGAATAACTGATTTTGACCTTCCGCGCATATCTGAAGGCTACACAAATTTACATGATTTTTCAATTCTAATTGAACATGAATTGTCGATTCCAATTTCAGACGATGATTTAAGTTCAATTGGTTGTCTTAATAGTGCCCAGCTTTCTACGTTCAACATTATTAGTGCATCGATACGAGGAAAGAAAAGTGCAATTTACTTTGTTGATGGACCAAGGGGAACAGGGAAGACATTCCTTTATCGATCATTATAAGCCAATTGAACTTTTGAAAAAATTGCTATATTATTCTAGCCACGGCTACTTCGGGTATTGCAGCTAACTTACTTCCAGGTAGACGAACATCCCAGTCTAAATTTAGAATTCCAATTGACTTTGATTCAGTGTCCTCTTGCGGTATTGGGAAGCAATCTGATTTATGTGTATTAATAGAACAATCATGTGCAATTATTTGGGATGAAGGACCAATGGCACACAGGAAGGAATTTGAAGCTGTGGATCATACGTTTATAGATGTCCTTGAGGTCAGTTTGCCATTTGGTGGGAATGTATTGATCATGGGTGGTGACTTTCGACAGGTCACACCTATAGTAGTGCACGGAACAAAAGCACAAAGAATTAATTCAAGCATTGTTGAATCATACTTGTGGTCGTATGTAAAAATACTTCGTTTGACTAAAAATATGAGAGCATAAGAAGATACAGGTTTCTCAGATTTTTATTAAGGGTTGGCAATGGAGAAGAGGCAACTATTGGAGATGATAAAATTTGAATTTCGAATTCAATGGTCGTCCCTTGGGAAGGAGAAAACTCACTCCATGCTTTAGTTGCATTGATTTTTCCAAATTTATGTGCTAAAAATCATGATGATCGTTACATGGATGGTCGAGCAATATAACTCCACTAAATGAAGATGTAAATAAACTAAATGAAAAGTGTCTCGCATCATCTCCTGGTGAAAACGTTACTTACTATTCCTTTGATTCTGTGACGGATGACGTGCGGAATTTTTACTTACCGGAGTTTTTGAATTCACTCAATCCTGGCAATCTACCACCACATGAACTCACTTTATAGATAGGATGCCCCGTCATTCTTCTTCGAAACATAGACCCTGAAATTGGATTGTGCAATGGAACACGCCTTAAATGTGTTCGTTTCTCAAGGAATGTCATCGAAGCAGAAATATTAAATGGTCAGTTCAATAACTTGAGGGTATTTATACCACGCATACCGTTAAATAGTGCTGAGGATGCAAGAATGTCATTCGAACTCATTCAAAAACAATTCCCTATCCGTTTGAGTTATGCACTAACAATAAACAAGTCGCAGGGCCAAACCATCAGGAATGTTGGGATATATCTTCCAAACCTAGTGTTTAGTCATGGGCAGCTTTACGTCGCATTATCTAGAGGTGTTTCAGAGCAAAATACGAAGGTTTTGGTAAAAAATGGAGCAATTGAAGGCCATGAAGGACTCTACACTACAAATGTCGGGTATAAGGAAATATTTGCCAAACTCATGCCATACAACGTAGAAGCGTAAAGGTAGTTCATCTTTAAAAATGTAAGGGGTTTCTTGCGTCCAAGATGTGTTTCGTTGTCTCTTCTGACAATCAATATTTTTTCTTGATTCAATCCCTTAACTCAATTGTTTGTGTTCATTTACATTTTTAGTTGTTTTTGCTGAATAAATTAATTGGTCATATGTGCAACCTTTAATTTAATTTGTCTCAGAAGGATCATAATTCTGTTAGGCCTCTATCAGTTAATTCCCACTGTGATGGTGACCTCCAAAATGTTATAAGCTACTTGCGAAGGACAAAAGAAATTGTAAGTGGTTATCTTGAAAAAGCTTTGATTGTTGATGCTCTTCTCCTTTCTAGATCTTTGCTCATTTTTTGGATTTATATTTCAATCAATATTAATTTTGTGATAAATTGGTTGGTGAATTTAGGGATTATATCTCCTTAGCATAAGGGCACTGGGTCTGAAAAGAGTAGAATGCGTCTGACTTATGGTGCATCCTCATTTAGCTTTCTCAGTAAGTATTTTTTCTCAAAAAATATGTTGATATTTCATGTTTTTGTTCAAAAATAAGGTAGGCATAAATGTTGGTCAAATATGTGTGCATCTCGGATGGGTGGCGCTACAACCATTGCTACACTTTTGTTTTGCTACAAAACTTTTATGATTTTTAGGAGTTGTAGTTACTTCTAATATTTATTTATTTATTTTTATTTCTCCTTTCAGGTGGGTTGATTGGTAGGAGTTGGAGTTGAAAATTGAAGGTTTCAATATATATATTGGAGCAAAAACAAATGTTGTAATAAGTTGACGTTGGCCCAAACCCACCATCACATGGACGGTTAATGTGTTTATGAAGTGGAGATAGGAAATGGCTCTCACTCATTGGTGGTTCTGAATATTATTTTATATTCCCCTCTTCATATGCTTGTAGTTCTTTATTTGATGAAATCTAATCAGCAGCTCTCAATTCGTATTTTATTATCTCTATCACACTAACAATTGTATTCTCATTTTTCTCCCAGGATTTTCATGAATGCAGTCAAAATGATGGTGATGGGGATGAATGCAGAGGGAGGCGGTCCCAAGATCAATGACGTATTGCCGGCAGAGACGGCCGGATAATGAAAGAGGTAGGTACGCAATGCATCATATACTGGGTTGGGTTCCAAACTGATTATGATTTTGTGCCGAATTTGAATGGAACGGACCTAGTTCACCTGAAATTCAGGACTGAGCCGTTCGATTTGAATTTGATTTATTGGGATAGATAGAATTATAAAACTATGATTTTGATCGGATTGATTTAAATGTTGTTTTTTAGTATTTTTTTATTACTGTATATTTTTATTTTTATAGATGCTAACTTTTGATTAAGATATTTTCCTGCAAGACTTCAAACTTAAATGACACGGAATTAATCTATCTAAAAGTTATTGTTGTGGCCTATCACAGAATATAACAAATATATTGCATATGTGACAGATATTTTCTCAATATTATTTTGACAGATTTTTTCTCCTGCATATAATTGTTTTCAATGTTTTTGTATGTTCTTCCTCTATATCTTTCATATTCTTTGTCGTTCATATAAGAATGTCTTCATGCACTGCCAATGTTCCCACTTTTTTCGTATCACGAGGAGCATAATATGATTCTTTCAAACTTAATTATTGATTATTATCATTGGCTCGCTCTTAATTTTCAACCCATCGTAGGATTCTAAGAGAAAAATCTTAGCCAGCATTAGTGTCACGATAAATGTCGCCCCCATAATAAATGTAGACCCCACGACAAATATCGCCCACACGACAGTTGTCTCCCCCCACAACAAATGTCACCACCCATGACAAATGACATTGCCCATGATAAATGTCTCCTCCACAACATTTGTCTCCTCCACAACATTTGTCTCCCCCACAACATTTGGTTACCCCACAACAAATATTACCTGAAATCCCTCCCTCCCGGATGGAAGGGCAAGAATAGGAGCCGAGGTGAGCCGACGCTTCAGTTCCTAGAAAGCAGCCTCACACCGCGGAGTCCAAACGAATGAGGTCTTCTTCTTTGTTAGGGATGTGAGCGGGAGAGCAATCCGGGAGAACCCCTCTACGAACTTCCGGTAATAGTCGGCAAGTCCTAGAAAATCCTCACATTGGTAGCTGTCTTCAGAGATGGCCAATCTCGAACTGCTTGAAGATTCGTCGGATCCACTATCAAACCTACTCCACTGATAATATGGCCCAGAAAGACCACCTCCTTCAACCAGAACTGGCACTTGCTAAACTGCACACACAACCTGTGCTCCCGGAGCTTCTCCAAGGTCAGTGCCAGGTGGCGAGCATGCTCCTCCTCAGTCCTTGAATAGATGAGGATGTCATCTATAAAAACTATGACAAAAATGTCAAGGTAAGCGTCAAATACCCAGTTGATCAAGCTCATGAACACAGATGGAGCATTCGTGAGGCCGAAGGGCATCACTGTGAACTCAAATAACCCATATCTGCTGCTAAAGGCTGTCTTCGGAATGTTCTCCTCCTATATACGCAGTTGGTAATATCCTAATCGCAGATCCAACTTCGAAAAACAATGAGCTCCCTCCAACTGGTCAAACAACTTGCCAATCCTGGGTAGGGGATATGTGTTTCGGACTGTGAGCCTATTCAGGGCTTTGTAATCAATGCATAAGCGGGGCATGTCATCCTTCTTCTTCACGAATAAAACTAGAGCTCCCCATGGCGAGGCACTCGGCCTGACAAATCCTACTTCTAACAGGTCATGTAATAGGCTCTGAAACTCTACCTGCTACTTCAAGGCCATATGGTAGGGTGCTCTCGATACCGGCTTAGCCACCAGCACTAGCTGAATTTGAAAGTCCTGCTCCTGATGCGGAGTTAATCCTGGTAGCTTCTCTGGGAATACGTCAGCAAAGTCTCAAACCACCGGAATATTAGCAACGGAGCCCTTGACCTCAGCCATCTCGAACAACACATAGTAAACCTCGTCTCCCTACAGGAGGCCCTTGACTGCCTGAATAGAAGAGTGAAAGAGGCAGGAAACAGGAGTAGTACCTTCAAACATTACATATACATCGCCGCATCTAAGTACAACTCTCCTCGCCGGGTAGTTAATCTGAGCATGGTTCTGGGAGAGCCATGTTATACCCAAAACGAGATCGCAGTCCAGCAAGCTCAGGGTCATTGTCGGGGCTTCGAGGGTCAACCCATCGATGGTCACCCTCAGGAGGCAACTTGAAGTAGATCGGAACACCATCCCATTGTTGAGACGCACCCTCCTGGTAATTCCCTCATAAACTCTAACACCCTCCAGCTTCTTAATGAATTTCTCTAAGACGAAATTATTTGATTCCCTCGTATCGAAGTGAGTGAGGGTGGGCTTGCCGCACACCAACACTACTCCTGAGTTTATTATAGTATTCTTAGTTATCTAGTTCAAGATTCTTCCTTAGCATTTAAACTGTTTCAAATCTACACAGTCTCATATTAGAAAGAAAAGAACTTTAAAAAAGAAAAAAATGATGTACCTGCTATTACCCTCTCCGGGTCCCGGGGCTATGCCAGATCCAAGGCATAAATCTGCCCCTGTCCTGTCTGCGCTCTCTCCCCTGAAATCCACGGCCCCGACCACGTCCCTACCATCCAAACTGCCGAGCAGGTGCGGCCTCCTGGAGTACTGGTAATGGTGCTCCTCTCATACTGCAGTTCCTCTAAATGTGCCCCAGCTGGTTTCACCGATAACATGTCAGTGGCTCCTCCACTGCCCTCGACATCTCCCTCATCTGTAGTGGCTGAGGAGCCAACACCACTGGGGTCCTCTGCTCCTGCCTACCCTACTAATGGGGCTAATCCCCGTTCCTCTTTTCCCCAATAATTCGACCTCTCGGTGGGTCTGTCCTACCGCCGATCACAACGTCATTGGTCGATCTCTTTCGACCCGAACAACAAGCTGGTCTGTCTCCAGTTTCTTGGCCATCTCCAAGATCCTGGCCAAACTCCCATCAGAGACGAGGAGGAGGGCCTGCCTCATGTCTTCGTGAAGTCCCTTTTAGAAGCTCTTCGCGTAGCCCGCATCATCCAACTGGTACGAATCCGCAAAATGGGCTAAATTAGTAAACTCCCGATAGTACTCCAAAACTATCCTTCTTCCCTGTCTCAACTATGGGAACATGTCCTCCAACTCATCTCTAGCTGACTGAGGCACAAAATACTCTAGTAAGGCTGCCCTGAACTCCTCCCAAGAAATGTCCGCACTATCCACTCAAGCAAAGGTGGTGTCTAGTAGCGACTTCCACCACCTCTTCGCATGTGACTCCAGACATGACACTGCCAAAGTCACAGCCTCCTCTGACGAGCATCTAATACTGGTCAGCATCTCGTAAATGATGTCCAGCCACTCCTCCATACAAACTGCAGTTTCCGTCCCAAGATAGGATGGGGGAGAAAGCCCCCTGAAGTCGCTCATCCAGTTTGCCCCGGGATTTGGCTGAGGAGCCGGAGCCTGCTGAGCCCTAAAGGCCTCCAGAATAGCAGTAAAAGTCTGGCCTATCTCTGTCTGCTGGAACAGAGTCGGAGCTGGCGGGGTTGGAATCACGTTCTGAGCCTGAAATGCCCCCTGCTGGGGAGTAGGGTTCGTCGTAGGCTACAAAGGAGAATACCAATTGTTATAAGTTAAGGGAAAGGAAGGAAAGAGATGGGACTTTTGCATGTGATTTCCCTTTATGGGCAAACCATTACTTCCGCTGCTAGTTTGTCCCCAAACTAAGCTCGTGCGGGGTGGCCCACGGTTTATGGACTTCTTTTTTCTCCAGATCGAGGTTGCTTTGATACCAGTTTGTAAGACCCCTTTTTTTGCTATGCTACCGGGTCTTATGCCCAGAATCATCGTTTCGCTGTGATATCTTTGCTCGGAAGGTCGTCACTACGAAATGCCAACCCTGCTGGCACACAGAATCACCAAAGATTCGGAAGCTTTTGAAAGAATACAGTAAATGTCAAGTCCACAAAACATTCCATATATAAGTAAATACCATGAATCACAACATGTCGTAGAATAAAAGAGTATAAAAAAATGAACAAAAAGGTAAACGGGCTTATGCCTAGTACATCAGAATCCTCACTACAAGGTCACTCGCGGAAACTGACAAAACTGAACACTCACGGAGCTCGAAGCAGGTGCTCCCGAGCTAGACTGTCCCACCTCCATGTACATCGTGCCCTGCTGATGCTGTCTCTCCGGCTGCTTCCTATCTCCCATCCGAAGCCCCTGAAATATTATGGTCCACCGACTGTTAGTCAAAAGACTAAGCCAACTATCATCCCCGCCTCCCCCAACGACTCCTAGGTACCGTGCGGGAAGGAGGATAGGGAAGATATTGAGGTGGAGAAGTGTCAAAGTAGATGGCGGGAGACCTAAGTTAGCAACCGCCTGTGGATCGAGCCTGAGACCTCCTTGATAAGGAGTTTTCAAACCACTCCTCATCACCAATTGAGATGCAGCTCAGTTGGTGATGAGGCGTGGTTTGAAAACTCCTTATCAAGGAGTTCTCGGGTTCGATCCCCGACCTCAACAACCCGCCTATGGATGAAGAGGGGTTGGTGTGCATGGTCTGCAGATCAGGTTAGGCTAAACCCTTTCGAGCGTGGTGCTGGGGGTGCCGGCGGCCATGCTTGCGAGCGTGGGTTGGGGAGGCCGTTACAAAAAGTGCACTTTTTGTAACGGCCACCCCAGCCCACGCTCGCAAGGATAGCCGTCGGCACCCCCAACACCCCACTCGAAAGGGTTTAGCTTAACCAGGTCTGCAGACAATGCACCCCAACCCCTCTCCATCCAAAGGGGGGTTGTTGAGGCTGGGGATCGAACCCGAGACCTCCTTGATAAGGAGTTTTCAAACCAGTCCTCATCACCAACTGAGCTGCAGCTCGGTTGGTGATGAGGAGTGGTTTAAAAACTCCTTGTCAAAGAGGTCTCGGGTTCGATCCCCGGCCTCAACAACCCGCCTGTGGATGGAGAGGGGTTGGGGTGAATGGTCTACAGACCTGGTTAGGCTGAACCCTTTCGAGCGTGGTGCTGGGCGTATCGGCAGCCGTCCTTGCGAGCGTGGGCTGGGGTGGCCATTACATACCTCGCGCTATGGCAAATGGAGGCAGTAGGTCGGGCCACCCCACTACTAGGCCAACATTCACACCACCCAACCTAGACCCTTATATGCCTCAACGTGAAGAACACATTATGGAGCCTCTGCGTACCATGTTGGCAAATCCACCAGTCTTTCCATGGCTATGCGTGAACCACACTCGCCGATTCATCGTACCGATGTCGGCATGAATGACCATAAGTAACAAAGACCCACCACCTTATGTTATGCACATGCAAACCATAACTTCCGAGCAATAGGCTCCCCAGACTAACCCGTCCGTCGAACCACCTACCGAGCCATCGGCTCGCTGGGCTAACCTGCCCATAACTAAAACCACCAGGCATACCACTCCATTGACCCAATTGAGTTATCAACCCTGTAACTAGAGGTGAGTGTAAGTGGAGTTTCAGTAAAGACTAATTACTCCTGAACTATTCCTAGGTGTAGTTGGATTCTCTCACTAGGGAAAGGCGATCACGCGTCGCCCCAGGTACGACCTCAACCTAGCACACCAGGCTCTCACAACCAGACCCACGTTTATGACCTCAGTCATACTCTATAGGTTAAGTATACCACATACCTCTTTACCCCATACCCAAGGTTCACAAGATTCCCTGTTAATGCAGTTTTGTTATGTGCAGACCTAGTAAGCTAAATGACATGCAGGAGTGGTGACCCACCTTAAATATTCATCTGAATGCCCTAAGATAATTATTGGGGGTCTATAGTGACAATATTAGACTAAGTACAGAAACTTGAAATTTTACAAATTTAATTGGCATTTATTTAATTTTTCCCAATTTATGGCCATAGGTGATTTTGAACATGAAGTACTCGATTTACATAAGTTATGACCACCCAAAAATTAAAAACTTCATAGGATGCCAATAAGTTAAAAAATACCAAGTTTCATAATTATTCATAAAATATTTGGCCTCTAATTAATTAATCCATAATAAATCTAATAAATTTGGGTAAAGAAGAAAGTACTATAATACGTCATTAGAAAATTATGGAAATATTATTGAATCTTAAGGGTGACCAGAAAGGACCTCTGACCAAAGATCATAATTTACCAAGCTAATTATATACCAAAATAAAATCAATTAAATTTACTTAGAAACAAGCACCTTGTGAAGCCTCCCCTATAAACAGACTTCCAAAAATTCCACAAAACTTTACAGAGCTTTAAAATGTCTTAAACGTTCCTCTGACTATATTTCATGACTTTCCAGTAATAGTTTAATTCATAAGAAATTTCTAAATAGCTAGAGCAACTTGATGGGTTGTGAATGAAGTACTCCAAATATTGATCTAAAAATTCAAACTAAAATTTCTAGAGCTTTGTTATGTTCTTACATCATAGCTCACTAAATCTCATGCAATTTCAAGGTCAGAAAGTCATATATAAAAAATTCTTCAAGAAAACTCATGATAGTGCTCTTACAAAGGGACCTAATTGTAAACTCACCCCAACATTATGTAAAATATTCTAGAGATTAATATGACTATAAAAATTACTCCTACCATCATTCCCTGGAAAATCGAGGTCATAGGACCCCTAAAGTATTCTTTAACGTGCAAGGGCCTAATTAGGCATAAAGTTATTTAAGTGGGGTGCAAAGGTCCAAATACCACCTGAAAAAACCCTAGGGTATTACTCCACCCTAGAAACCCATGGGGTAAACCCCAAGCCCAAACAAAGCCTAAACACCCTAGGACCATCACAAACTCTAACAGGCTCAATCCAATGCTTGAACTAGGGCACTAGGTCTTAACCACCCTAACCCATCCCAAACTCTAAGAGAGGGTGCCCCTACTGACCTTGGTTCTCTAGCCAGAGCCCCAACACATTTGGGTGAGGATTGGCCCCTCCATGCCCCAAGAGTCCTAAACCCTAAACTCACCCTAAAGGGCCCAAACTTTAGTCACATCAAAACCCAGTCAAATCATACTCAAATGGGTTGCGATTTTAACCAGTGAATCATGGTGACCCCTAAGGCCATCCACCAAAGTTTTGGGGGTTTGTGCTGTCATTAGGCCCCTTATTTAAACTACACAAAGATTATTAATTTTTTTTTACCAAAACTATAGTAACGTTTTCTCCAACAATTCTCATTTTTGGATATGTCCTGGGTATAGATAGGATTGACTACTTGCCCAAATTTCAGGTCATTTGGACATGTGGTTAAGTGGGGGCACCTATTTTAATTTCTAATTAGCCCGAAGTATACACTGCACCGTTTTGGGTGCTGAGGTCAGATCACTGAGACAAATTGGTTGAACCAAATTTTAAATTAAATAGACCTCAAGGGCTACAACTTTGGTGTTGACCACTTTTTCTTTAGAAGCCTCTAAGTATTTTTAATAAATAGAAACATTAGCTATAAATTATGTGACAGAAAAATCAAATGAAATAAAATAATTAATCCTAAGATTAAATATATGCGGCACGAATCTTGGCGCATAAATGACAGTTTCTAGTTGTCTTCTCCAGCGTGCCAACGGCCAGGATTTATTCTTCCTGGAGCCACTTCCGAACGTGCAGCCAACCACCCGGCCATCTCCCCGACTGCCCACCACTACCACCACCTCCGTTGAGGTGGTGGCTATCGCCAGGTAGCGGCACAGCCGCCGGAGAGGACTTTTTGTGCGAAACCAAGAGGTCCAAAAACCTAAGAAAATCCAGAAAATTTCTCACTTGATTGGGCTCGATTGAGCCCGATGTCTCTCGTAATTGATATAGGATCCTAGCACTGAGGGAGAGCGGAAGAAATCGAACTTCAATCGTGCTTGCCGACAGGTTTGGTGTTGGTGTTCCATGTCCGATGGTAGATACAGTCTGGATTCTGCAACAACACAGTCAAGTAGCTTGAAACCGTCAGGGAAAGGGTGGAAATGACCCCTGGGTTCCCAGTGAAGCTTTTAAAGGAAACAGAAAGGGGAGGGGAGGGGTCTTTCTTCATGGATCCATTAATGGGCACTAATGGCATTTTCGGCCATGGGTGGATACACCGTTCCAGCCATTGAACATCCACCAAAATGACCCTTGGCCTTCTTTACACTGAATGGGGATTTGGAGCAATGCTTTGGAAAAGGAGAGAGGGGACCTTGGTCTCCCTAGGCCGTGAATGCTCTACTCCCAAAACGCTAATAGCCTGCTCGACGATTTTCATCGAGCTCTGCTCGACACTTAGCCCGTATTTTTGGGGTGTTACATTGAGTGTCACTAGGCCCTTTAGTGCTTTCCAGGGTTTTGTCGTGACCTAGTCATAACAAAACCATCATAGGGGTATAGAAGTCTGAGGGATGTTACACAAACCGTATGGGCAGAAGAAGGCACCGAATCAGGCGGAAAAGATCGAGTCCTCTGATACCATGTGCGAACAGACAAGTAGAAATCAGAAATTGGAATAACAGAAATTTTATTATCCAAAAAATGTGTGTATTATAAAGGCATGACCTCCCTTTTATAGAATGGAGGAGATGAGAGAGATTACAAATAAGCAATGTTGGACTAAATAATTACAGGTATAAGCGGTTTAACAAGAAAATAAGTCGAACAAGCCGTGCGGTTAGACGAATAGGCTAACCGCCCGGTAATCACCAGAAGGAGAGAACAAACCGCCATAGGACAGCGCCAGACCGCCCGGTCTCCAAGTCGCCTGAGTCAAACCGTCAGATCGCCCGGACACCAAACAGCAACAATCTATCTACCAAACCGATTGAGAGAAACCGTCAGACCGCGCGGTCTCCAATCCGCCAGAGTCAGACTGTCAGACCGCCATACTGCAACACACGGGATTCACCCGTGCTCGATGCATTCGGGAGGCCTTCGACCGTATCCAGGCGGGCTTCGCCCGCCTCAACACGCAGTGGAGGATCTAGAAAGTTTAACAAGGGGAGTCGGACATCAACTTGCTGCAACAATTTTTTTAGCATCTTCATCTTATCGAAGACCTTTTTATCTGATCCGGACATCGTTTTTAACATAAAAGTAGTCAAAATTCATTGTCTCGACGAGAGTAATCCAAATCCACTAATCATTTAACAAAATTCTTGGGGGGCCCGTGCCCCAGCCCTCCCCCCTCCTAGATCAGTCCCTGCCAGCATGTGTTTCACACTTGCTTGATGCCCCGGGCGGCCTTCAACGACATAACCCACTTCCATGCAATCCACGAGCTCGATGCCACACGCGCCACTCGCAATCCACCAGCCCGTGCTTTAGAAAATTTATTTTAGTGAAAAAACTTATATTTCATCACAAAAGATATGTATTTAACAACCAAATATATTTTGTTACTAAATAGATGTTTTTAGTAAAGAAATATATTTTGTCACTAAATTTTCATCACAAAATGCTTGTTTTCTTGTAGTGAATTAAATATCATTTATTTAAATATTTATATTTCAATTTTGCAATTGTTGAATTTAAATTTATTTATTATTTTATTTTATTTTTTTAAAAGTATATTATGATTAAATTTTGCATCTGACAAGACAAAAAAGATTACGAAGACAACTCACCACATATGACAATTGTCGTGTGGTGGCACGAAAAATTGTCATGCACGATTATGGTCGGCTCACACAGTTGGGTGTGACAGGTGAAATAAATCTCCTCTTATATGACGTCTGTTGAATTCTGTGAAGTGAAAGTGGGTGAATGGAAGGCTTGGGAAACCTATCCGCGCGGACTACGCGGACAGGGTTGGCGGACTGCTAGGTCGGCAGGGATGTTGCAGGCGGTTTGTTCTGTGGCGGCCTGGGCGGTCTGTTCGCGCGGACTACGCGGACAGCAGCGGCGGTCTGACAGGCCAGTGTATGCTCAGCAGGCGGTTGACTCCCAGGAAGTAACCGGGCGGATAGAAATGTTATCCGCGGAGTCCGGCATGAAGCGGACTGGAGAACTGGAGCTCGGCAGACCGGTTTGGCAGTTGCCTTGGTCTTGCTCTAGTGAAGCGGCAAGTGGAAGCCGCGGAGACCGCCGGTCAGCGCGGACAGGAACTGGAGGTCGCCCGGTATGGCGGGCTAGATCCAGTGTCCGCCAGTAAGTGCGGACTGGCCCTTGTGGCCAGCGGACTGGACTTGGTGGGAATTGAACCAAGTCCAGGATGGCTCAGTCTGGGGAGATCGCGCAGTGGAGCGCGGGCTGGTTTCTCAGTCCGTCAAGCGTAGTAGAAGTGCAGTTGCCTTGTTTGCTAGCTTGGGGAAATGCGGACTGGAGAATTGCTTGTGCAGGAGCGTGCGGACTGGAGCCGGAGTCCGCTGAGTCCGGTTTAGCCTTGTGACGAGGTTATAGACTCAGGAGTTGCGGACTGGAGTCTGCTGTTAGCGGACTGGATTGGCGTGTCCGCTAAGTCCGGAGGTGCCTTGGCAATGAGGCAATGGACTTGGGATATGCAGACGGAAGCCGGGTGTCCGCTGAGTCCGGCAGGTGCCTTGATGGCGAGGCTGCGGGCTCGGGTTTTGCGGGCTGATGCCTTGTCCGCAGAATGGCGGACACGGCTGTTGTGGAGTCCGGCTGTGGTGGTCCTGGCTTGGCCTCTGGCGGCAAGGCGGGCTGGATATTGGAGTCCGGCCTTGGAGAAGCTGGGGCGGACTGGCTATCTGCACAGGAGCGGCGAACTGGAATGTGTGTCCGCGGGCTGGCGGACACACTTGTTCTAGCTGCGGGTTGTGGCGGTGATCTTATCGGCTAGGGCGGTGACCATACTCATCGTCGTGCCTATAAATAGGACCCATGTCACATCAGGAACATGGAACCTAGACCGAAGTAAGTGAACAGTAATTGAGCTCGCGTAAGTTACTGCGGTCTGGACCTTGTGTCCGCGCGGATTGAGAGTTGACCCGGTTGTGCTGTGCAGGTTGTGCGGATAGCGCTGGAAAGCCAGGACTTGGCTCTGATTGCGGTCAGGCACAGTGCGGACTCTGCGGTTAAGCAACAGGCGGTAAACAGCAGGTTCGCGGATAGCGACTAGGCGGTCTTCTCTTTGGCGACTTGGTTCGGGGTTCAGGAAGTCGCCTGCTTCAGGCGGACTGTTCCATTCGGTGACGCAGCTTGTGCGGTCTGGCGGCGTCCAGATCGGCGGTGAAGAGCTAAGCATTGGAATAAGGGTGAGTCTGCGCGGCTTGGGTTGCGGTCTGGCGACCTGGCGGACTGAGCGGACTTCACAGCAGTAGGTCGGCGGCTTGTTGATTGAGTCCGCGCGGCTTGTTTTTTGTTCTTGTCTTTGTAACTGTCTCTGCTCTCCCGGTGTTGGGTTTTGGTGAAGCATGTCTCGCCATGTATGTCTCGCCTTGTAAAGAAGTTTGCTCTTGATCAATAAAGAAGCTTGTGCTGCATGTGTTGCTGGTTGTTACTGCTTTGTTGAGATAACCCCTGCTAACTCCACGATCCGGGAAAACTTTCAACATTATAAGTGGGCGTATTCTCCTTCGGTTTGTTGAGTTTTCAACAGGGTATCCAAGGGGGCATCTGCGGTTTGTTGAATTTTAACATGGTATCAGAGCGAGGTTGTTGGAGTGGTCAAGCAGTGCTCAATGGAAGTAGTTGCTCGTCTGAAGAGGAAACCAGTGGTAGAACCATGACAGTGGATGATGCAAGTCGTCTTGGTATTGATCTCCTTACAGAGACAAACTGTGAACGGTGGAAGTCCTGTATGAAGAGCTTTCTTCTTGGCGAGGACCTTTGGGAGGTTGTATGTGGAGCAGGAAGACAAGAGGATACTGCTGGCAATGCTGAGGCGATGAGAGCTTGGAAGGAGGCAAATGCGAAAGCGGAGTCTATTCTCAAGCAGGTGATCTCATCGGAGCTCTTGGACCACATCAGTGGATGTCAGTCAGCTGCGGAGGTCTGGACTTCCCTTGATGGGTTGTTCAGGAAGGAGGTGAAGGTTGCTGCGGAAGATGGTCCCTCTACTTCGTATCAGGAAGAAAGGAGTGCTTCTCCTAGGCGTGATAGGAAGAGGAAGGAAGGACCACGGTGCTATAAATGCAAGCAGCAAGGTCATCTTCGGAAGGAGTGCAATGTTGTCTTGCTCTCGGCGAACGTTGCTCAGGTAGGGAGGAAGGAGAAGAACGTAGTTGGGATTTCAACTAGTTCTGGAGTTGATCGGAGGAATGCCAGTGATAGTGCAGCTATCTGGCATGAAAGACTGGGGCATGTAGGGATGGACAAGCTGAAAGCAATGGCGGAAAGAAGACTCGTAAGAGGCTTGCCTAGATTGTCATCATATGGCGATGGTCGGGGGTGTGCGGGATGTCAGGAAAGTGGAGCCTATCACTTCATGGTTGACAAAGCACAATCCAGATGTAATGCACCATTGGCGGTTGTCCATTGTGCTCTGGTGGGACCGACCGTCACAGCCAGTCTTGGAGGCAGCAGGTTCATGCTGATATTGGTTGATGACTATTCTGGGTATACTTGGGTATACTTTATGAAGAAGAAGTCCAACATGGTACGCTTGTTTGTGGAGTTCAAGAAGCTTGTGGAAGGACAGCTTGGCCGGAGGATCAAGGTGTTGAGGACAAGTATCGGTGGTGAGTTTGGCTCAACCGAGTTCTCACGCTTTTGCAGGAAGCAAGGGATCCGGATGGAGCTTTCTTGTGGACATACTTCACAACAGGGTAGTATTGCAGATCGGATGATCCGTTGGTTAACGGAGACCTGCAAGTGTTGGCTTCAGAGTAAAGGCATTCCGAAGGCTCTTTGGGCGGAGGGAATAACCTGTGCTGCTCATGTCATCAACCGGATGCCTCTTAGTCCGATCATAATGAAGACTCCTTATGAGCTGACGTTCGGAGTGAAGCCCTCAGTGAAGCACCTTCGGGTGTTTGGATCTACCTGCTATATACACTCTCCGGGTGCTCTCAAGACAAAGCTAGTCTTTGTTGGGTATGATGAGCAGAGAAGAAGATGGAGGTGTATGGATCCTGCGACGAAGAAACTCATAGTGTCGAGAGACATTGTTTTTAATGAGTTGACGCCGTATTGGGGTAGCTCTTATGTGGAGCTAGAGATAAGCAGGTCAGATGGTGGGCTGAAGGAGGCTGCTGCTAAGGAAGTGGAGTTGCCTGAGTCACCAGGTGCTCCAGGTTGTTCTAGCTCCGGGGCAAAGGCGTCAGAGTCGGGAAGAAGGGGGAGCGATGCTCCAGGACCTTCTGGCTCGAAGGCGGAGGCTTCCAGTTCGGGAAGCAAGGGGAGCGATGTTCCATGCAGTTCTTGTTCAAGAGGGGAGTCTTCTGGTTCAGGTAGCAGGGGGAGCGTTGCTCCAGGTGCTTTTGGTTCCAGTAAGGAGGCGTCTTGTTCAGGGAGCAAAGGGAGCATTGTTCCGGGTTTGCCCGGGAACAGAGCTGGTTCAATAGCAGCGGAGGTGGTTAGCCTTGATCAGGTTCTTCGGAGATCGAAGAGGATCAGTAAGCCACCAGCTCGATATTGTGAAGGGAACATGGCGGACTTGGTTGCGTGTTTCCTTGTTAGCCCTCAGGTCGAGCAAGGTACTTCTGGCTGTGATGACCCCACTAGAATCAAGGAGGTGGTTGACACCAAGTCTGAAGAGGTGACTTCTCTCAGAGGCAACGAGGCTTGGGCTTCTGGGTCCAAGGAAGTTGGTGATACTCCTGTGATGCAAGAGTGGAGGTTGAAGCTGAAGAAGGCAGAGGGAAGCATGACTCCTTTTTGGAGATGCTGGAGGGCTCCCTCATGGTCCATGATATGCGGGGCGAGGACTATGTCTTGGACATCTCTTCGTAGATGCTATCGGAAGGACCAGGTGCAAGGTTACGGGAGCTGCTGGAGTTATTCACCACTTCTCACTTCAAGAGGGAGTGTTGAATTCTGTGAAGTGAAAGTGGGTGAATGGAAGGCTTGGGAAACCGATCCGCGCGGACTACGCGGACAGGGTTGGCGGACTGCTAGGTCGGCAGGGATGTTGCAGGCAGTTTGTTCTGTGGCGGCCTGGGCGGTCTGTTCGCGCGGACTACGCGGACAGCTGCGGCGGTCTGACAGGCCAGTGTATGCTCAGCAGGCGGTTGACTCCCAGGAAGTAACCGGGCGGATAGGAATGTTATCCGCGGAGTCCGGCATGAAGCGGACTGGAGAACTGGAGCTCGGCAGACCGGTTTGGCAGTTGCCTTGGTCTTGCTCTAGTGAAGCGGCAAGTGGAAGCCGCGGAGACCGCCGGTCAGCGCGGACAGGAACTGGAGGTCGCCCGGTATGGCGGGCTAGATCCAGTGTCCGCCAGTAAGTGCGGACTGGCCCTTGTGGCCAGCGGACTGGACTTGGTGGGAATTGAACCAAGTCCAGGATGGCTCAGTCCGGGGAGATCGCGCAGTGGAGCGCGGGCTGGTTTCTCAGTCCGTCAAGCGTAGTAGAAGTGCAGTTGCCTTGTTTGCTAGCTTGGGGAAATGCGGACTGGAGAATTGCTTGTGCAGGAGCATGCGGACTGGAGCCGGAGTCCGCTGAGTCCGGTTTAGCCTTGTGACGAGGTTATGGACTCAGGAGTTGCGGACTGGAGTCTGCTGTTAGCGGACTGGATTGGCGTGTCCGCTAAGTCCGGAGGTGCCTTGGCAATGAGGCAATGGACTTGGGATATGCGGACGGAAGCCGGGTGTCCGCTGAGTCCGGCAGGTGCCTTGATGGCGAGGCTGCGGGCTCGAGTTTTGCGGGCTGATGCCTTGTCCGCGGAATGGTGGACACGGCTGTTGTGGAGTCCGGCTGTGGTGGTCCTGGCTTGGCCTCTGGCGGCAAGGCGGGCTGGATATTGGAGTCCGGCCTTGGAGAAGCTGGGGCGGACTGGCTATCTGCACAGGAGCGGCGAACTGGAATGTGTCTCCGCGGGCTGGCGGACACACTTGTTCTAGCTGCGGGTTGTGGCGGTGATCCTATCGGCTAGGGCGGTGACCATACTCATCGTCGTGCTTATAAATAGGACCCATGTCACATCAGGAACATGGAACCTAGACCGAAGTAAGTGAACAGTAATTGAGCTCGCGTAAGTTGCTGCGGTCTGGACCTTGTGTCCGCGCGGATTGAGAGTTGAACCGGTTGTGCTGTGCAGGTTGTGCGGATAGCGCTGGAAAGTCAGGACTTGGCTCTGATTGCGGTCAGGGACAGTGCGGACTCTGCGGTTAAGCAACAGGCGGTAAACAGCAGGTCGCGGATAGCGACCAGGCGGTCTTCTCTTTGGCGACTTGGTTCGGGGTTCAGGAAGTCGCCTGCTTCAGGCGGACTGTTCCATTCGGTGACGCAGCTTGTGCGGTCTGGCGGCGTCCAGATCGGCGGTGAAGAGCTAAGCATTGGAATAAGGGTGAGTCCGCGCGGCTTGGGTTGCGGTCTGGCGACCTGGACTGAGCGGACTCCACAGCAGTAGGTCGGCGGCTTGTTGATTGAGTCCGCGCGGCTTGTTTTTTGTTCTTGTATTTGTAACTGTCTCTGCTCTCCCGGTGTTGGGTTTTGGTGAAGCATGTCTCGCCATGTATGTCTCGCCTTGTAAAGAAGTTTGCTCTTGATCAATAAAGAAACTTGTGCTGCATGTGTTGCTGGTTGTTACTGCTTTGTTGAGATAACCCCTGCTAACTCCACGATCCGGGAAAACTTTCAACATTATAAGTGGGCGTATTCTCCTTCGGTTTGTTGAGTTTTCAACAGGGTATCCAAGGGGGCGTCTGCGGTTTGTTGAATTTTAACAACGTCGGCAGTTCAAGACTTAGCCTCAACAACCAGCATCTCTATGTTTAGGAGGAGAAAAAATTGGGGTGTACGGGCTGCAATTAATCTAGCTATTAGGTTGCATGGTTGCATGACTCTTAACACTTGAGTGGTGTTTGCGTGGACTTGTCGTACTCGTGCAGAGTGACTTGACTCAACTTTTAACATATATAATCTAGACACAATTAGAAATGATTTTCTTAATGTCTATGCGTTGTGTTAAACTATTATTATTAACTAATATATTATTATTCGAGGGGATTTAACTTATAAATCCTAATGTACCCAATTAAAGTAAAAAAAAACCTTGGTCAATATTCACATACTATATTCAATTACATGCCATCTTTCTTCCGCGGGATGTAATTACTCGATCTCACCTCCAATCATTTTTTATACAAATCGGAAGTTTAGTAGCATAAAGCTATAATGTTATTATTATTAAGATTATTTAAATTCGTATTTTTCAGAATAATCAATACAAGAATCATAAGTTTTTTTATATTTAAGAGTGACAATGTACAGGACCCCTATGCGGGCAATGTCAATATCCTAACTTCGACAGCACCTCGATGCAACGTGACCCCACACCTGCCACTCACAATATCCCGAGAATTGCAATTGCAAGGGCTTTATGAGAGAGAGATTTTTTAAATTAAAAAAAAATAAAGACGAAGGAGATGCTTGTATGAAAGGATAGATTTATTTTGATGATATGATCCACACCATTATGTCATTACACCACGAAGGGATATGTTTATACATTAGTATAGTTTCATTTTTCTTATCTAATTATAATCATAAAGCAGGCCGTGACGATCAGCCTGTCGAAGAACGTGCTGTTTGGAGGGGTGAAGATTCTAAATAGCGAGAACTTTCAGATGGCGATCCTATTCTGCCAGGGAATAAAGGTTGAAGGAGCCACCATCACAGTTCCTGGCCATAGCCCGAACACGGATGGAATCCACAACCACAGGTCGACCGGCGTCAGCATCACCGGCTCAACCATCGCTACGGGCGACGACTGCATCTCTTTCAGAGACGGCGTCGACAACGCCTGGATGGAGAATATCAACTGCGGGCCGGGCCACGGCATCTCCATGGGCAGCTTGGGGAACAGCGCCGGCAAGGCCGGCGTGCAAAACGTGACGGTGAGCTCGGTGGTGTTCTCCGGGACACAATGGATTCAGGATCAAGACGTGGGCCACCCCTTATGTGGGCTTCGTCAGGAACATTATTTTTCAACACGCCACCATGAACAATGTGCAGAACCCCATTGTGATTGATCAAGAGCATTGCCCTGCTGCCCCAATCAAGTAAGATAGCGGCAAATTATTTTAAATAATTCATTATTTTTAGCTTCAATTTGAAATAAGTAGACCATAAATTATTCTCTTTTTCTCATGCTGTTCTTAAAACTTTAAGCTAAGCTTTAAATTTTTCACTTTAGATTAATTTTGATAAAGTTTGTAACTATTTCGGATATTTTGACGATGATGTGGTGTATTATTTTATTTAAAAATGATTCAATATTTTTATTTTATATCATTTATAGTTTTTCAGTCCTAATAAGACAAAATAATATTAATAAATTATGTGCATTATTTTTTTAATAAAATAATAATACTAAGTATATTTCAATCTCAATCCAATATCATTAAATTTTAAGAGAAGCCAGTCTATGAACTTATTTCAAACTCAATCTACACAACAACACTCAAGTTTTTCTCCCGCAATAATGGGGCCAGCTATATGAATCCTTTGTAGCTATTATGTTATATCCTCAATCATAATTTCACTAATGTCTAATTAGTATATCTTGTCTTTTCTTATAATTTCATTTCAAGTCTTTTTTTGGTTTACCTTGAAAAAATTTGATATTTGCGGAAAACGAGAAAACTGACGCAAAAACACTCAACCCTCTTAAGTCAAATTAATCAAATGCACAAAGCAGAGCAAAAATCTTGTATTATCAAAAAAACTTCTTTACAACACATGACGAGACATGCTTCGTCGATGTACCCGAGAACAACAAGAGAAGAACAGACAAGAGGAAACAAGCCAGACGGACTGAGAAGGAAGCCGCCGACTTTGTTGCTAACTGTTATGGAGTCCGCTCAAACCGACAGGTCGCCAGACCGCAACCTTGCCGCGCGGACTGCCCGTTATTTCAAAGGCTGAACTATGTTCGCCGATCGGTTGCTACCGAACTGAACAAGCCGTAAACTGCCGATTGCAATCCGCAGAGTCTGCACTGCCTTAGTACCAAATCTCTGGCTCTTTAGTGCTATACGCACAACCTGCACAGCAGAAACCAGTTAATCTCTTCAATCCGCGCGGATAAAAATCCAGGCCGCAACAACTAATCGCGAGTAAACTAACTGTTCATTCAGTTGTTGTAGATGTGTCAGGGGGTTCTATTTATACGCACAGAGAGTAGTGTGGTCACCACCCTAACGATAGGAACACCACCTGAGCTCGCAGCGTGAACAAAGTGAAACCGCAAGACCCGCAAGAGCAAAACTAGTTCGCCTCAACAAGCAGTCAAACAAACCGCCACATATCAACAAGGGCGGATAGAGAAATCTATCCGCCTTGTCGCCAAACCAATGCTAGGAAGGTCGCAATCATCAACCTCTGCGAATACCACCGCAGTTCGCACAACACAGCTCCAGTCCGCACAAATTAAGGACAACACTGTGCACATCAGACCGAGGTCGTCTGGACTTGGAACCAACACCAAGTTCATGAAAAGAACGCTGGAACAAGCGGACTCCAACACAAGTCCGCTCATACTTGCATACAGCTCCAATCCGCAACAAGTAAACTTGCAACCAAGCAAAATGTACATTGCCGCTGAGCAAGACCGTGCAACCTCACGGACAAGCTGACATGGACTTAGTCCAAAACCAGAGCAAGTCCTCATCACCAGATATTCCTGGTGCGAACACAACACCAGCAGATACAAGAGCAGTCCGCATAAGGCCGGTGAACTCCAGAACAAGCAGAACACTGGCCGACCAAGCTAGTCGCCAGCTCAGTCCGCACAGACCTCCTGGTTTGTCCCCCGAGTCTGTCAAGACTGTCCGCACAACCCGCCCGAATAGCCTGACCAGGCTGCCACTTTTATTTCAACAATTTCAACATACCTCTCCCCCTTTTAACATGTAAAGTGACTAAACTCCCATAACGATGCCTTACAAGTGCATGCCTCTAATGGTCTGCTTAGTACGTGTCTAAACCATCTTAGTCAAGCTTCTTGCATCGTCTCTGCAATTGGTGTCACTCATGCCTAATCTTTGATATATTCATTCATATATTTATTCAGTCTCGTGTGTCCACACATCCACCTAAGCCTTTTCATCTCCGTTATTCTCATTTTTTGCTCATGTACATAATTTACTGTCAAATACTCGGAACCATCTAATTTGATCTAGTATCAAAAAATATAAAAGCTTAGAGACATACTTCAAACTTATGCTAATTCTCCTTTTGGCATGTCTTTTAAACTCTGATAAGTTTGAACAATAATATCACCATCAAAAAATGTACATTTGGGAAGATAATGATTATGACAGCCACTAAGAAAACAAAATTAATAATTATAATAATCCATAAAGAATTATTTTGTAGTATTTATGATCTTATCCTTCGTAAATTAGGAATAATTGTTACTTAAGGATAATAGCTTTCTTAGGTCCAAAGATATTTATTTTATTTCATACTGAAAATAATTCAAAATAGCGTTATTCAGACATCATGCTTGAAACCGTGAAAAGCACTACGACAAGTTTGTTGAGGTAATCATATGAATGAACATTTTAATGGAAGTATAAAATTTAAAAAAAAAGTATAATTGACTTTAATAAAATAATAATAGGTTGCACTACATTAGTATATATCCTAATATTAGTTCTAATTAGAATCTATTTGACAATTAATTTGATTAGCCTCTTAGGCTCTATCATGACCATATATTATATACTTTATAAATAAAATTTATGCATTTATTTCTAAAATATTAAATTTAAATTATCTTGATCAATTCTAATAATTGGCGCCGCAGTCTTTGCTCCACGCGGCCAAGAACGGCTTGGCCGAGTCCTTTCGTCCGTCCAGCTTCGCGCCGAAGCCCACAACATTGTACGCCGCCATTGTCGAGTTGATAAAGCCTCTGTTTGGGAGGACTTATTTTCACAGGTCAAGCAGTCATGACGGTATGAATCGGGACTTAAATATGTCCGGGTTCATGCGGCCATGACCGCTGGACAGGTGAAAATAAGTCCCCCCAAACAAAGCAAAAGAGAAGCGGGGTGCCGGCGGCCATGAGCGCCATTGAGAAGAAGGGAGGGGAGAAAGAGTTGCAGGCACGACAACGAACGGTGTTTTAATTCTGTTAGTTCACATTCGCCTTTATCTTGGAATTTAAGGCAACAAACTATGATAATATGCAATTTGTACTATATCAATATATACTATATATCAAAGTAATAAATAGAAATAAAATTTTTGATAAAATTTTATGACTCCATATTAATAAATTTGATGGGTAACCTTTACTTTATAATTGGAGTAGGACATGAGGACCCATAAAGTGGCAAGAGGTACACTTAGCTAAGTTAGTCAACACAAATCCCATTGGCCCCACCATTGACCCATTGAACCACACACCCCCTTCTTTAAGACCTAAGAAAACCAAGTGTTGAAGATATCCCTTTTGCCTTGTCTAAATGATAGAGGTTATATTGTCGTGTAGAGGCTTGTCGTCAAGAAGCTAACATCGAGCATTAGCACTACCATCGTGCGGTAGTGGCTGTTTGTAGTCGCGATGACTTGGGACTATCATATCGTCGTGAAGGGTGGTGTATCATTGAGAAGGGTGTTGTATCATTGGGAAGCGTGCGACTCACGATGACCGAGTCAGAGAGCTGATTTTATGCTACTGCGGGCGGTAGATAGCCATCGTCAGATGGTAGTTTGCAAAACCAATTTCATACAATCACAATTTTTGGCCATCTGATTCTCTTAAAACCTGATCAAATGGCCCCAGTTGGTGCTACCTTGAACCCTAAATAGGGTAGATGAGTTCTCCCCTATCATTTCTCAAGTATTTGACACTTGACGACTAGTTTTAGTGAGAGCGGTCGGAAAACGAATGACGGCGAGGGAGGTAAAATGTGTGTTGAATGCATTGTGGATTATGATGACCACTTGTTTGTGGAGGTGTGACTTGTCTTCATGGTCGGATAGCCATCCCTGTGATATTGTGATTCATGCATGGAGGGTGTCCAGGCAATATAAGTCACATTTTGTGAAAACTGGCGAGAATGTTTGCACTTTTGGACAAGCCTGATAATATTGTGATCCATATGCGGGTGGGATTTAAGCGAAAGTTCTTAGCATCGATTGTGCTTCGTTTGGTAATATTGACAAGAACGGGAGAGCTCATGAACATGCCCAATGGTGTTGTGATCCATGTGCCGGTGGGGTCTCAGCAAGAGTTCTTAGCCATAGGCTTGTATGCATTTTGGGAAAAGAGAGTATCCGGGTGATTGTTGTGGTGTGATGATATTTTAGAATCATACACACTATAGAGTGCCTCGGTTGAAACTTAGGTTTGCATACATGTTGTATTGGTAAGCCCCTTTCATTTAACAGCTCAACATAAAAATGTATTTGATGCTTGTGACACTCATATTTACTTTTTTATATTATTTATGTTTTATTTTATTTGCATACAAAGTGTTGACCTGCAAGATGATAGAGTTCCTCGAGATCCGCTAGGGACGGCCAGGAGGAGGGTTGTTATCATACCGTTTGTGGATAGCCATAGCTGACCCTCATTATAATTCGTCTAATGTGATGGGTATAGGGAAACGTTCGCAAGCTGGAGCTAGCTCACCTGCCAAAAAGGCATAATCCTCATGGAGTGTATTACCTCCTTCTATTTTTTCTTTTTCCAAATATGTAGTATTTCTTTTATTATGACCTGACTTGCACACCGAGATATCCTAGGAGTGCTGTTATCTTTTGTTAGGAATGATGTTGGTAGTTGATTTGAACACTTTGGTGATGTAAGCCCATATAGCCATTTGACTCCTATATTATTGTGGATAAGTTCTATTTGCATTTAATATTTTCATTGTTTAAATTGTGAGTTTTGAGCCAGGTAATTATTCTTATATCATTTTTAATATCGAAAGCCGTTTAGATTATATGATGTGGGGGTATTGACCATACCAATATTATATGTTCATTGTAGTAAAGGTGTTACAATTTAATATCAGATCTAGGTTAGTGTGCATGTTAAGGTTTAGTGTCTGGTAGTTATCGATTTAGTGTAATCAGATCGCGTAAAGAAGTTTTTCATATATGAGTAATTTACGAGACCATATGTGTCCATGTATTCAAGTTTATGTATAAAACTTGATTCGTTGGTTTACCTTCCTTATGCTAGGGTGAACGATAATGCAGGGACATCGATCACACATGTGGAGCCTATGGCAAGCAGCAATACTACCTCGGGCCTCATTGTTGTGGTATGGAGGTCGGGAGTCCTATTGCAGTTTAGAGGCCGGTGGTCTGGCGGTTTATCTCAGCGGCTTGTCTGCTGGCCTGTTGCTGTTTGGAGGCCGGGAGGTCTAGCAGTTTGTCTCTGGAGACTTGGAGACCGGCGGTCTAGCAGTCTCCTGTGGCGGCTTGTTCTCTGTGGCAGCTTGTTCTCTCCTTCTGGTGTTGTCGAGCGGTTAGCCTAGTCGTCTAGCTGTGTGACTTGTTCGGTTTGTTTATTTATAAAGCCGCATATAATTGTAATTATTTAGTCCCGCATTGCTTATTTGTAATCTCTCTCATCTCCTCCATTATATAAATGGGGGGCTATACCTTTGTAATACCCACCTTTTTTGGATAATAAAATTTGTTACTCCAAATTTTCGGCCTGTTTGTTTTCTGTTCACACATGATATCAGAGGACTCGATCTTTTCCTCCTAATTCTGTGAGCCCTCTCTGTCTGCGTGACTTATTTCTTCTTCTCGCGACCTGTCTTCGCAACTTGTTTCTTCCACCATCTTTCGCTCTGTTCTCGCGGTTTCTTTCGCTCCTTGTCGTTTCCCTTTGTGTGAGCGACCTCTTTGATTCCTCTTTCTTCTCGCCACGACCTATTATTAAGTCGCCACGACCTGTTCTTCTTGCAGTGAGCTATCCTTAGTCGCCGCACCGTCCTTTTCTAGCCGCTCCTCTTCCTACATTGCCGCAACCAGTTCTTAAGTCGTCCCAACCTGTTCTTCTTGCCGCGACCTGTGCCTAGTCGCCGCGCCCTCCTTTTCTAGTCATGCCCTGCTCTTGTCACTGCGACCTCTCCTTTTAGATGTGACTTATTCTTCTCGCTATTCTCTTCTATGACAACCTCCGATATCTCTACCACCACTATTGTAGCGCCCCAAATCTCAGTGGTGCCTGGGCTGAGAAGAGTGGGTAATACGGCCTGGGACACGGGCGTATCCCAAAGCCATGTCCTACTCTGTGTGAGGTATACGGCCGGGGACACGGGCATGTCCATGGTCGTGTACTGCACTCGAATGCTAGCAGGGTGGTCTCTACTGAGCTCGATGAAATACGGTCAACGATCCTCGAGTGGGGCACACGGCCTGTGACACGGGCGTGTCTAGGGTCGTGTCCTGCTATGCGCTCGACGAGTTCTTGAGTGAGTTCGACGAAATGCACTCGACGATCCTCAAGTGGGGCACACGGCCTATGACACAGGCGTGTCAAGGGTCGTGTCCTTCTCTCTGCTCGATTCAGATGATTAACACATGCTGGACATGGAGGGTCGGAAGCCGTGTCTGGCATACGTCCAGTGACATGGGCGTGTCACATGGCCGTGTCCTGGTCAGATTAAGTCGGTTTCTTTGCCGCTTAAGGTATATGGCCTGTGACACGTGCGTGTCGCATGCCGTGTTCAGCATGGGAATGTGATTTTTAGGGCTTTTCATGGCCGTCCATTCCTTTCAACTAGGATCCAACAGTCCTGAGATCTCCCTGCTATTATAAGTCCATGAGATGAGGATAACTCTCTCATTATCTAATGCTTTTCTCTCTCTTTGGAAAGAGGTGGAGAGTGGGGAAAGCAAGGGAGAAGGAGGAGGAATCCGGCTACCGGTGGAGTTTTAGAGCTCTGGATCATGTGCGAGTCCAGATTTGTGGAGGCAAGGCCGTTGTTGTGCTTTTCATCTGGCTAGTTTTCCATGGCTCCAAAGCGATCGTTAAGGATAACGATCTTTCTTCCTTGGACATGTGAAGTCCTTGATTTGGAATATGCATGGGTTTACCACACCAAAAGGTGGATGATTGAGGGACTCCCCTTAGGTTGATTCTGGATATCCCCAAGTTGTCTTGCTTGTAGATCCGGAAATATGTAGTACAGAATAGGCATACTGTGTGAAACCTATCGGGACAGGTTGGTCTGGATTGGTGCTGATTTATTTTGCACACCGGAGAAGGCTCTGCGTATAAATGGTTGTGTTTGCTGATTCAATGGGTGGTTCCCGTGAAGGATAGTAGCAGGAAGTACTGAAGTGAAAGCCCAGGAAAATACCCGGAAAGTGCTTGTGCTGTATGCTATGAAAGACCAGTGTTTCTGGTTCTGCAGATGGCTGCAGGGATTGCTGGATGGTTGATCCAGATAAGGTTAGGGCTAGGGATGGAAAGTGAGTTCTGTCGCTAACATCGGGCGAGAGTGAGTGTCGCTTGTGAGGGCTCCTAGCTAACCTGTGATTGTAAAGCTAGTCTGTTAGGGACAGTATGGCTATTTGTGAACTTGGTGAGCTCTTGAAAGTCTTAGACCTGCGCGCCACTCTATAGCGATGCTATGGGGGGGCTACGGGCCAAGTCCCAGGTCGTTACAAGAATACGAGAGGCTACGCATGTGCGACACGATGCTATGGGGGGCTACGGGATAATCCCGGGTCGTTATTCTAAGACTAAAGTCTTCGGCTGAATGACGTGGAGCGAAATGCTCAAGTTTGCAATTGGGCTTCGCGTTAGTCTGGTCACTGAACTAACTATTTGAGCAACGGGCAAGGGCTGAACTGTATCCTCATTATGGTTGTCTGCCATGAGTACCTGGGCGCCTGACATTCGGCAGAAATGCATAATGAGAGTCTTGGGTATGTACTCGCCATCCAGTAGAGATGCCATGGGGCGCTACGGGCCAAATCCCGGGTCGTTACAATAAGACTGAAATCTCCGGCTGAAGTCTGTTGAGTGAAATGCTCAAGTTTGTCATTGGGTTTTCGGCCTTGAATGGCGGTGGGACTGGGATTTCCGATACACCAAGAATGTGCCCTGAGTGCACGAAGCATCGGGCCGTGTGAGCAATGTTTGTGATATATTGATTGTGCGTGAGAGAACATTGTGTGATATATCTGCTTGTGAAATACTATGCCTATAGGGATGAAATGCCACTGCCCCTTGTAAGGAGTAGGGTCGTTATAAATTGGTCAGCTGAACGCTGACCGTTGCCTTGTTTACCACCGTGCGGTGGATTGTCCCGTGCAGGTGCAGGAGAGCCGAGCAGAAAATTGGGGGCTGAAGCCCTTATTGTTGTTGTTGCTGCTACTGCTGCTATGCTGGCCCCCGAAGGCCAAAGAAGTTCATATAATATTGTTTTCATGTGTGGCCGGCCTGTGTGCCGATGTATGGAAGTCATTTGTAAAAAGCTTAACTATAAGGCCATAAGGCCAGACTTGTTGTGTATTTGGATACATTCCTGTGTGTTGTTATATATATAAATGCTTGTTCATATATTGTGGACATTCAGATGAGTTGAGTTCAAGTAACTTAACTGCCTCCGCTAGAATGCTCTGAGTTAGGATGCATAACTCTGATATTAACCTGTAACTTCACCGTCTATTTGTGGCATATGGTGTGGGGCCTCGGTCAGACCTTCTATTATATGTCATGCAACAGATAGTGGTGTTACTGTTGAAAATTGTGAAGTGAAAGTGGGTGAATGAAGCACTTGGAAAACCTACCAGCGCGGACTACGCGGACAGGTGTGGCGGACTGCGAAGTCGGCAGGGATGTTGTAGGCAGTTTGCTCTGTAGCGGCCTGGGTAGGCTGTTCGTGCGGACTACGCGGACAGCAGTTGCGGTCAGCCAGGATGGCTCGTGCTCAGCTGGCAGTTGGATCCCAGGAAGTAACCAGGCGAATGGAAACCTTATCCGCGGAGTCCGGCATAAAGCGTACTGAAGTACTAGAGCTCGGCAGACCAGGTTGGCAGTTGCCTTGGTCTTGCTCTGGTGCAGCGGGAAGTCGCGGAGACCGCCGGTCAGCGCGGACAGAAACTGGAGGTCGCCCGATATGGCGGGCTAGATCCAGTGTCTGCCAGTAAGTGCGGACTGGCCCTTGCGGCCTGTGGGCTGGACTTGGTGGGTTCTGAACCAAGTCCAGGGTGGCTTAGTCCGGGGAGATCGCGCAGTGGAGCGCGGGCTGCTTTCTCAGTCCGCCAATCCTAGTAGAAGCGCTGTTGCCTTGATTGCTAGCTTGGGGATATGCAGACTGGAGGATTGCCTATGCAAGAGCGTGCGGACTGGAGCTGGAGTCCGCTGAGTTCGGTTTAGCCTTGTGATGAGGTTATGAATTCAGGAATGCGGACTGGAGTCTGCTATGTAAGCAGACTGGATAGGCGTGTCCGCTGAGTCCGTCAGTGCCTTGGAAATTGAGGCAATGGACTCGGGATATGCGGACGGAAGCCGGGTGTCCACTGAGTCCGGCAGGTGCCTTGATGGCTAGGTTGCAAGCTCGGGAAATGCGGGCTGGTGCTATGTCCGCGGATTGGCGGACATTGCCGTTGCGGAGTCCGGCTGTGGTGGTCCTGTCTTGGCCCTCGGCGACAATGCGGACGAGACATTGCTGTCCGGCATTGGTGATGTCATGACGGCTTTGCCTTTGGCGACAAGGTGGACTGGAGCTTGGAGTCCGGCCTTGGAGAAGCTGGGGCGGATTGGCTATCTGCACAAGAGCGGCGAACTGGAGTGTGTGTCCACGGGCTGGCGGACACATTTGTTCTTGCTGCGTGATGTGGCGGTGTTCCTATCAGCTAGGCGGTGACCATACTCATCATCGTGCCTATATATAGGACCCATGTCACATCAGGAGTAGTGACCTGAATCGAAGTAAGTGAACAGTAATTGAGCTCGCGTAAGTTGCTACGGTCTGGACTTTGGTGTCCGCGCGGATTGTAAGAGTTGACCCAGGTGTGCTGTGCAGGTTGTGCGGATAGCGCTGGAAAGCCAAGACTTGGCTCTGATTGCGGTCAGGGACAGTGCAGACTCTGCGGTTAAGCAACAGGCGGTAAACAACAGGTCGCGGATAGCGACCAGGCGGTCTTCTCTTTTGCAACTTGGTTCGGGGTTCAGGAAGTCGCCTGCTTCAGGAGGACTGTTCCATTCGGTGACGCAGCTTGTGCGGTCTGGCGGCTAGGCGACCTCGCGGTGAGGCGGCCTGCAGATCGGCGGTGAAGAACTAAGCATTGGAATAAGGGGTAGTCCGCGCGGCTTGGTTGTGGTCTGGCGACCTGGCGGACTGAGCGGACTCCACGGCAGTAGACCGGCGGCTTGTGAATTGAGTCCGCGCGGCTTGTTTTGTGTCTTGTCTTTGTAACTGTCTCTACCCTCCTGGTTTTGGGTTTTGGTGAAGCATGTCTCGTCATGTATGTCTCTTCTTGTAAAGAAGTTTGCTCTTGATCAATAAAGAAGCTTGTGCTGCATGTGTTGCTGGTTGTTACTGCTTTGTTGAGATAACCCCTGCTAACTCCAAGATCCGGGAAAACTTTCAACAATATAAGTGGGGTGTTCTCCTCCGATTTGTTGAGTTTCAACAGGGTATCCGAGGAGGCCTCTGCAGGTTTGTTGAATTTTAACATGGTATCAGAGCGAGGTTGGAGTGGTCGTGGTCAAGCAGTGGTCAACGAAAATAGTTGCTCGGTTGAAGAGGAAACCAGTGGTAGAACCATGGCTGTGGAAGATGCAAGTTGTCTGGGAATTGATCTTCTTACAAAGACAAACTTTGAAATGTGGAAGTCTTGTATGAAGAGCTTTCTTCTTGGCGAGGACCTTTGGGAGGTTGTATGCGGAGTAGGAAGACAAGAGGTTACTGCTGGAAATGCTGAGGCGATGAGAGCTTGGAAGGAAATAAATGCGAAAGTGGAGTCTATTCTCAAGCAGGTGATCTCATCGGAGCTCTTGGACCACATCAGTGGATGTCGGTCAGCTGCGGAGGTCTGGACTTCCCTTGATGGGTTGTTCAGGAAGGGGGTGAAGGTTGCTGCGGAAGATGGTCCTTCTACTTCTTATCAGGAAGAAATGAGTGGTTCTCCTAGGCGTGATAGGAAGAGGAAGGAGGGACCAAGGTGCTATAAATGCAAGCAGCATGGTCATCTCCGGAAAGAGTGCAAGGTTGTCTTGCTCTCGGCGAACGACGCTCACGTAGGGAGGAAGGAGAACATTGGGTTATCAACAAGTTCTAGAACTGATCGGATGAAGGCCAGTGATAGTGCAGCTATCTGGCATGAAAGACTGGGGCATGTAGGGATGGACAAGCTGAAAGCAATGGCGGAAAGAAGACTCGTAAGAGGCTTGCCTAGATTGTCATCCTATGGCGATGGTCGGGGGTGTGCGGGATGTCAGGAAAGTGGAGCCTATCGCTTCATGGTTGATAAAGCACAATCCAGATGTAAAGCACCATTGGCGGTTGTCTATTGTGCTCTGGTGGGACCGACCATCACGGCCAGTCTTGGAGGCAGCAGGTTCATGCTGATATTGGTTGATGACTATTCAAGGTATACTTGGGTATACTTCATGAAGATGAAGTACAACATGGTGCACTTGTTTGTGGAGTTCAAGAAGCTTGTGGAAGGCCAGCTTGGCCGGAGGATCAAGGTGTTGAGGACAAGCGTCGGTGGTGAGTTTGGCTCAACCGAGTTCTCACACTTTTGCAGGAAGCAAGGGATTCAGAAGGAGCTTTCTTGTGGACATACTTCACAAAAAGGTAGTGTTGCAGCTCGGATGATTCGTTGGTTAACGGAGACCTGCAAGTGTTGCCTTCAGAGTAAAGGCGTTCTGAAGGCTCTTTGGGCGGAAGGGATGGCATGTGCTGCTCATGTCATCAACCGGATGCCTCTTAGTCCGATCATAGTGAAGACTCCTTATGAGCTGATGTTCGGAGTAAAGCCCAGCATGAAGCACCTAAGGGTGTTTGGATCTACCTGCTACATACACTGTTCGGGTGCTCTCAAGATAAAGCTAGTCTTTGTTGGGTATGATGAGCAGAGGAGAAGATGGAGGTGTATGGATCCTGCGACGAAGAAACTCATAGTTTCTAAGGACATTGTCTTTGATGAGTTGACGCCGTATTGGGATAGCTCTCATGTGGAGCTAGAGATTAGCAGGTAGATGTTGGGCTGAAGGAGGCTGCTGCTAAGGAAGTGGAGTTGCCTGAGTCACCAGGTGCTCCACGCTATTCTAGCTCCGGGGCAAAGGTGTCAGAGTCGGGAAGAAGGTGGGTCGATGCTCCAGGTTCTTTCGGCTCGAAGGCGGAGGCTTCCGGTTCAGGAAACAGGGGGAGCGATGTTCCAGGCAGTTCTTGTTTAAGAGGAGAGTCTTCTGGTTCAGGTAGCAGGGGGAGCGTTACTCCAGGTGCTTCTGGTTCCAGTAAGGAGGCGTTTTGTTCAGGGAGCAAAGGGAGCATTGTTCCGGGTTTGCCCGGGAATGGAGCTGGTTCAGGAGCAGCGAAGGTGGTTAGCCATGATCAGGTTCTTCGGAGATCGAAGAGGATCAGTAAGCCACCAGCTCGATATAGCGAAGGGAATACGGCGGACTTGGTCCCGTGTTTCCTTGTGAGCCCTCAGGTCGAGAAAGGTACCTCTAGCTGTGATGACCCCACTAGAATCAAGGAGGTGGTTGACACCAAGGCTGAAGAGGTGACTTCTCTCAGAGATAACAAGGCTTGGGCCTCTGTGCCCAAGGTAGTCGGTGATACTCCTGTGATACATGAGTGGAGGTTGAAGCTCAGGAAGGTAGAGGGAAGCATGGCTCCCTTTGGGAGATGCTGGAGGGCTCCCTCATGGTCCATGATATGCGGGGCGAGGACTATGTCTTGGACATTTCTTCGTAGATGCTATCGGAGGGACCAGGTGCAAGGTTACGAGAGCTACTGGAGTTAATCACCACTTCTCACTTCAAGGGGGAGTGTTGAAAATTGTGAAGTGAAAGTGGGTGAATGGAGCACTTGGAAAACCTACCCGCGCGGACTACACGGACAGGTGTGGCGGACTGCGAAGTCGACAGGGATGTTGCAGGCGGTTTGCTCAGTAGCGGCCTAGGTAGGCTGTTCGCGCGGACTACGCGGACAGCAGTTGCGGTCAACCAGGATGGCTCGTGCTTTGCTGGCAGTTGGATCACAGGAAGTAACCAGGCGGATGGAAACCTTATCCGCGGAGTCCGACATAAAGCGGACTGAAGAACTAGAGCTCGGCAGACCGGGTTGGCAGTTGCCTTGGTCTTGCTCTGGTGCAACGGGAAGCCGCGGAGACCGCCGGTCAGCACGGACAGAAACTGTTGGTCGCCCGGTATGGTGGGCTAGATCCAGTGTCCGCCAGTAAGTGCGGACTGGCCCTTGCGGCCAGTGGGCTGGACTTGGTGGGTTCTGAACCAAGTCCATGGTGGCTCAGTCCGGGGAGATCGCGCAGTGGAGCGCAGGCTGCTTTCTCAGTCCGCCAAACCTAGTAGAAGCGCTGTTGCCTTGATTGCTAGCTTGGGGATATGCGGACTGGAGGATTGCCTGTACAAGAGCCTGCGGACTGGAGCTGGAGTCCGCTGAGTTCGGTTTAGCCTTGTGATGAGGTTATGAATTCAGGAATGCGGACTGGAGTCTGCTGTATAAGCAGACTAGATATGCATGTCCGCTGAGTTCGGCAGTGCCTTGGAAATTGAGGCAATGGACTCGGGATATGCGAACGGAAGCCGGGTGTCCGCTGAGTCCGGCAGGTGCCTTGATGGCTAGGCTGCAGGCTCGGGAAATGCGGGCTGGTGCTATGTCCGTGGATTGGCGGACATTGCCGTTGCGGAGTCCGGCTGTGGTGGTCCTGGCTTGGCCCTTGGCGACAAGGCGGACGAGACATTGCTGTCCGGCCTTGGTGATGTCATGGAGGCTTTGCCTTTGGCGACAAGGTGGACTGGAGCTTGGAGTTCGGCCTTGGAAAAGCTGGGGCGGATTGGCTATCTGCACAAGAGCGGCGAACTGGAGTGTGTGTCCGCGGGCTGGCGGACACATTTGTTCTTGCTGCGTGATGTGGCGGTGTTCCTATCAGCTAGGGCGGTGACCATACTCATCATCGTGCCTATATATAGGACCCATGTCACATCAGGAGTAGTGACCTGAATCGAAGTAAGTGAACAATAATTGAGCTCGCGTAAGTTGCTGCGGTCTGGACTTTGGTGTCCGCGCGGATTGTAAGAGTTGACCCGGGTGTGCTGTGCAGGTTGTGCGGATAGCGCTGGAAAGCCAGGACTTGGCTCTGATTTCGGTCAGGGACAGTGCGGACTCTGCGGTTAAGCAACAGGCTGTAAACAGCAGGTCGCGGATAGCGACCAGGCGGTCTTCTCTTTGGCAACTTGGTTCGGGGTTCAGGAAGTCGCCTGCTTCAGGCGGACTGTTCCATTCGGTGACGCAGCTTGTGCGGTCTGGCGGCTAGGCGACCTCGCGGTCAGGCGGCCTGCAGATCGGCGGTGAAGAGCTAAGCATTGGAATAAGGGGTAGTCCGCACAGCTTGGTTGCGGTCTGGCGACCTGGCGGACTGAGCGGACTCCACGGCAGTAGACCGGCGGCTTGTGAATTGAGTCCACGTGGGTTGTTTTGTGTCTTGTCTTTGTAACTGTCTCTGCCCTCCTAGTTTTGGGTTTTGGTGAAGCATGTCTCGTCATGTATGTCTCGTCTTGTAAAGAAGTTTGCTCTTGATCAATAAAGAAGCTTGTGCTGCATGTGTTGCTGGTTATTACTGCTTTGTTGAGATAACCCCTGCTAACTCCAAGATCCGGGAAAACTTTCAACAATATAAGTGGGGTGTTCTCCTCCGGTTTGTTGAGTTTCAATAGGGTATCTGAGGAGGCCTCTGCGGGTTTGTTGAATTTTAACAGTTACATTTTGGTATCGGCTTGTCTCGATCTTCCCCTTTCGAATTCATCGTCGAAATGTTTTGTGCGGTGGCAAGCACGTGTAAGTACGACCCAATATAACATGAATGAACTCAAGAATGTCCACTAAGGAATGAAAATACACGTGTTTGAGGAACATGTGCGTTCCTTGATTGTTGTTATTGCTTGTGCAAGGTTGCTAATGTGTGTCTTGTCCACCTATAGGTGTCTCGTAGTGGTGCTGGGCAGTCTGAGCCCCAATATTCTAATGAGAGTGCGACATCAGCCGAGGTGCCTACACCTCCTCCTTCTGCGAAAATAGTATGCTTAGTTGCTGAGGCACTGTTTGCAATGATTCATGCACAGCCCACTGGGCAGGCACAACCGGTGTTGGTGCCAAAATGGGTTGGTGTAAGGTCAGAACCTGTTGAGGCTGTTGATACTCGTGCAGCTGAACGACAGTTGAAGCAGTACATAAGCTTTAATCCTCCTACGTTTACGGGTGTGGGATCCCCAATGCAGGCGGAAGATTGGTTGTCGCACATCAAGCGAATAATGACAGCGATAAGGATGGAGGAAAATCAGAAGGTCACCTTGGACATCTTCTTATTGGAAGGAGAGGCTCAGCTATGGTGGGACGAGATAGAGTTACACCACTTAGCGGGCAGGAAACTAACAGAAGTCTACGTTTGAGGAGTTTTCACAACTGTTCTTGGCAAAGCACTTGCCAACGGCTCAACACATCACTATGGAAAATGAGTTCCAATGTCTAACTCAGGGCAAGAGTAGTGTCGATACCTACTTGCATGAGTTTACACGATTGGGACACTATGCGGGATCTATCTTCGCTGATAAACAACAAACACCAATATGTTCTACAAAGGATTGTGGGATGAGTTGCGGTTCCTTCTATCAAGTTCGGTGAACCAAGGGTTTCAGGCGTTGGTGGATACGGCGTGTGCGTTGGAGAAGGATATGAAGTTGGTGCTAGGAACAGGGGACTTAGCGGTGTCACAGTCCAAGTTTAAAGTACCGCACCCGGGGAAATCTGTTGGGTTTCTCTATAAGGATGGCACAACGCTTGTGCACACAACGGAAAAGAAAAACATCAAGAAAAACCCAAAGAGATGTGGATCGGGCCATGAACGTTGAATCAAGAAGTTAGCAAACAAGTAGGCAAAAATTACCTCGGTGGCGTTGAGTCACAACTCAACGGAGATGCTCCAAACTTTATGTTCCTGCTGGTGGCGAGTTGTACGTGGAATAATGTCCACGTTTCTGCAGAAGTCCACACGAGCGGGAGAACACCGGGCTTTCCATCGCACGGAAGATCGGGAAGAACGATGACCGCACCTTGCTGTTCCACGGACTGCTAGGTCCGCGCCAGGAAGAGCAACACCAGCGACGATCGCCGGAGATGAGGAGGTCGACGGAGCGAACACGGCGGCGGCGGAACACTTCCGTCGGCGGCGGGATTCGGGATCGGCGGAACGATAGCGGAACGGCTTCCGTCAAAATCGACTCGATCGGCTATAAAAGCACCCAATGCCCGAAAACCCAAAGTGTACCTTTTATACCGAAGGCATAAAAGACTTAGGAAAATCGCTATCCGCAGACCACCCAGAAATAGGGTTCAGAATCGGCGAGTATCAATCGGCGAGAATCAGCGAGAATCAGTCAGCGAGCATCACCATGGATCGGCGAGAATCAGAGTACAATACTCGACGATTCTCGCCGATCGTCGAGCCGCACTTGATGATACACGTCGAATCTCGTCGACCGTCGAGCCGCGGTCGACGATACTTGTCGAACTCGCCGATCGTCGAGAATCAGCATATTGATTCTCGACGATTCTCGTCGATCGGCGAGAATCAGAGAGACGATTCTCGTCGATCGGAGAGAATCAGAGATACGATTCTCGACGATAGTTATCGACCCTCGGACGACAGTTCTTACCAGCCCTCCAAGGCAACATTTGCCCAACCCGACGATCCTTTAAGGCAACACCTTGCGCACAACCCCATTCAGTTCGGTGATTGGCAACCTTTACCAACACAGTCAATCATCCAACTTCTCCACATCTCTTATGTGCGACCCTGCAGGCCCATATCGTGTTGGCAGTGAGATTACATGTTTGATCACTTCCAGATCACAATGGTAACTCCAACAGACTCCCACTTGATCTCGAAAGTATCAAAGCAAAAACCTCACAAACAATGAGCGGCATCTAGCAATGCATCATTGCTCCCCAAGCAATAAGAGTTTATAACTCATAAGCCTTTATGACCAATGCATCAGCGTTGTCTTTGTCCCTTTGTCCCTTACATCCGGAAAGAACTAGAGGCATGGACCGTGTCACCCTCGTAATAGCTCAATCCAAGTTTTCTTGATCCAGGACGGACTTCCAGATAATGGTGAGTCCAATATCACATATTGACTCAACCAAGCATGGCCATGCATTTCTCAGTCCAGTTCCATCAAGGGGCCCATGGATGCAACTCCTGTCATACAGGAGGACAAGTCCCATACCTGCTCACACACAAACACCCAGATGATTCGTAACATTCCCAACTACCACCCTTATCATCAACCTTTCTCAAGGAAGACTTTAGATGACATCAAAGCACGCTCTTCCTCACTTGATGAATGCTGTGACTTCAGGTCAAAGGATCACAACACCATTGTCAATTGAGACCTACTCGTGACACGATTGGATGACAATCCACAGAGTAGTCTCAGGTTGGGTCTATCCAGTACAACTTGTTCACTAACAAGTACCCACGTGATGACTTGATATCACAATATCATGACCTGTGAGAACCGGTCATCAGTCAACGCACGTGCTAGTCTTCATGTACCATCATCACCCTTAGCTTCTATGATGATACTCGACCAGGGACCTTTAAGAATGAAGCTTCAAATAGATCACAGGCTCTCACATTCAAGTCATGCACTTGAAGTCCCATGGAAGCGAACATTCTAAGGGTATCTATTATGTAAACATTTAACTATCACATTGAAAAATATATAATAAAAGAACTTGCCATTAATTGTAAAAGGAAAAACTAGGTACACAGTTCATCATATGAACAAACAGCCAACAAAATACATATTTACATGCAATTCACAAGATTCTCGCTAGAGTTGATCATTTAGGTATCGTATACCCATCGATCTAGTATGACCATCATGCTTTCGCTGCGCGAGAGGCTTTGTCAGCGGATCCGCAATATTTACCTCAGTCGGCACTCTGCAAATGTTTACATCTCCTCGTTCGACAATCTCACGAATAAGATGAAAACATCGAAGTATATGCTTGGAGCGCTGATGGGATCTAGGTTCCTTAGATTGTGCAATTGCACCATTGTTATCACAGTAGAGAACTACGGGACCAACAATGCTAGGAACTACATCAAGCTCGCCGATGAATTTCCTAATCCATACAGACTCCTTCGCCGCATTAGCTGCTGCGATATACTCGGCCTCTGTTGTAGAATCAGCAACTGTCTCTTGCTTGGAACTCTTCCAGCTCACAGCTCCTCCATTCAGGCAAAACACAAAACCTGACTGAGACTTGGAGTCGTCTCTATCAGTTTGGAAGCTAGCATCCGTGTAACCACTTACAACGAGCTCTTCCTCTCCACCATATACCAAGAACACGTCCTTAGTTCTTCTCAACTACTTCAGGACATTCTTGACTGCAATCCAGTGACACTCACCGGGGTCTGACTGATACCTGCTAGTCATGCTCAAAGCAAAGGAGACATCGGGTCGAGTACATAACATCGCGTACATGATTGATCCAATTGCCGAAGCATATGGAATCAACTTCATGCGGTCCTTATCTTCACAAGACTTTGGACACTGGTCCTTAGAGAGATTCATACCATGAGACATTGGCAAAAATCCTTTCTTGGACTCAAGCATGTTGAACCGCTTCAACACCTTTTCGATGTACGTACTCTGGGTCAAACCCAACAACTTCTTCGATCTATCTCTATAGATCTTAATACTGAGTATGTAAGTCGCTTCACCCAAATCCTTCATTGAAAAGCAGTTCCCTAGGTTGTTCTTAACAACTTTCAGGGTAGGAATGTCATTCCCAATCAACAGTATGTCATCTACATACAATATCAGAAAGACAACAATGCTCCCACTGATTCGCTTGTAAACACAAGGCTCATCTTCATTCTTGATGAAACCAAACTCTTTGATTTTCTCATCAAAACGAAGATTCCAACTTCGAGAGGCCTGTTTCAGTCCATAAATGGACTTATTCAGCTTGCATATTTTAGTGGCTTCATCTAGGGATACAAAACCCTCGGGTTATGTCATATACACTTCCTCAAGGAGGTTTCCATTAAGGAAAGCCGTTTTGACATCCATCTGCCAGATCTCGTAGTCATAATACGCAGCAATAGCAAGAAATATCCTAATGGACTTCACCATAGCAACAGGGGAAAGGTCTCATCATAGTCAATACCATGAATTTGCTTGAAACCCTTAGCCACCAGTCGCCCTTTGAATGTCAGTACATTCCCATCCATGTCGGTCTTCTTCTTGAAGACCCACTTGCACCCTATGGGTCGTACCCCTTCAGGTGGTTCCACCAAGTTCCAAACTTGGTTTGCATACATGGAGTCCATTTCGGATTTCATAGCCTCAAGCCATTTGTCGGAGTCCGGTCCATTCATAGCCTCTTGGTAGGTTGCTGGTTCATCATCATGATCCATAAGCAACACATTACCTATTTGAGACACGAGAAATCCATATCTCTCAGGCTCAAACCTCGGTCTACCAGATCTACGTAGGACTTGTGTTCCCTGAGCAGGTTCTCTAGCTACAACATCTTGTAGTCCTGTCTCAGAATCCAATTCCGGTTCATTCACTACATGTGGTTCTTGAACTTCTTCAAGCTCTACCTTTTCAGTCTTTCTTGATAAGAACTCTTTCTCCAAGAAGACACCAGTCCTTGCGACAAACACTTTGCCCTCAGACGGTAGGTAAAAGTAATACCCTTTCGTTTCCTTAGGATATCCCACCAGATAACATTTATCCGATTTGGGTTCCAGCTTGTCAGACATTTGACGTCTCACGTATGCCTCACAACCCCAAATTTTAATGAACGACATACTAGGACGCTTCCCAGTCCATATCTCATATGGGGTCTTCAGCACCGTTTTCGTTGGAGCGCGATTCAACGTCATTGCAGCAGTCTCTAAAGCAAGACCCCAAAAGGAAACAGGCAAGTCTGCATGACTCATCATCGAACGTACCATGTCTAACAGAGTACGATTTCTCCTCTCAGACACACCATTATGTTGTGGTGTTCTAGGTGGAGTGAGCTGTGATACAATACCACACTCTTTCAGATGATCACGGAACTCATGACTCAGGTATTCGCCACCTCGATCAGATCGGAGTGCTTTAACCCTTTTACCCAACTGGTTTTCTACTTCATTCTTGAACTCTTTGAACTTTTCAAAGGTCTCGGATTTGCACTTCATAAGATACACATATCCGTATCTACTGAAATCATCAGTAAATGTAACAAAGTAGAAATACCCACCTCTAGCCATGGAACTCATGGGTCCGCATACATCACTATGTACAACACCCAAGAGATCCTCAGCCCTCTCAGTATAACCAGTGAAAGGAGCTTTAGTCATCTTGCCTAACAAACAAGATTCGCATCGCTCAAATGATTCATAATCAAATGAGTCCAAAAGTCCATCTCTATGGAGTTTGGATATGCGCTTCTCGTTGATATGTCCCAAACGACAATGCCAGATATACGTAGGGTTCAAGTCATTTGTTCTTAGTCTTTTATTATTTTCTACATTACAGATCAGATGGTCCAAGTTCAAAACATAAAGACCATTAAACAATTGGGCTACAGCATAACAAACATCATTCTTAAATATAGAACAACAATTGTTCTTAATTATAAAAGAAAATCCAATCATGTCCAAACATGAAATAGATATAATGTTTCTAGTTATGGCCGGAACAAAATAATAATTATCAAGTTCTATTACAAGCCCAATGGGCAAATAAAGACGGTAAACTCCTACGGCTACAGTAGCAACTCTTGCTCCATTGCCGACGCGGAGGTCCACCTCCCCTTTACTCAGCAATCTTCTCCTTCCCAGTTCCTGCACATTTGTACAAATGTGAGAACCACATCCGGTATCCAATACCCAAGATGAAGGAGCAGAAAGATTTATCTCTATAACGTAAATATTTGAAGCGGAAGTCATACCTCCCCTCAATTTCTGCAGACCTTCAATGTACGAAGGACAGTTCCTCCTCCAATGACCAGCCTTGCCACAGTGGTGGCATTTCCCTTCCTTCACCGTGCTTTTCTTTTTCATCAGTGCAGAAGACTTAGGCTCAAGATATGACTTAGGTCCCACCTTCGTCTTCTTAGAACCCTTGGCCTTGCCCTTGCCCTTATGCACCATCAGTATGTGGCTGGCAGGCTTGGCCTTCTTCATATTGATTTCGGCAGTTCTCAACATGCCTAGGAGTTCGGGCAGTGTCTTGTCTATCTCATTCATATTGTAGTTCAAGACAAACTGCTCATAACTATCCGGCAACGATTGCAGGATCAGATCTGTGGCCAACTCTTGACCAAGAGTAAAACCCAGCCTTTCAAGGTTCTCTATATACCCAATCATCTTGAGTACGTGAGTCCCTACTGAGTCTCGAACTCCCATCTTGCACTGAAACAACGCTTTTGTGATGTCGAACCTCTCTTGACGTGCCTGCCCTTGAAACATTTTCTTGAGATGCTCGTCAATCTCCTTGCACCCCATGTTCTCATGTTGCTTCTGAAGCTCAGAGTTCATAGTGGCAAGCATAAGGCATTCGACATCTAAAGCATCGTCAGTATACTTCTTATAAGTATCCTTCTCAGCACGGGAAGAGTTCCCGGTCGGCACCTCGGGGGCTTCTTCTTCCAAGACATAGAGCTTTCACTCCTGCCTGAGAACAATTCTCAGGTTCCTGTACCAGTCCATGTAATTTGTCCCACTGAGCTTATCCTTCTCAAGGATGGCTCTCAGAGACAACGTGGAGTGTGAAACACTTGCCATGGAATTCTACAAGAATTTATGCAGAATAAAATCAGTACCAAAATTTCAAATACAATTTATTTTAATTTGGACTTCAATTAAAATACTCCCACTATTTTGTTCGAAATGATAGCCCTCACTAACAATTCGGAGAGTTCATGCGAGCTACTCTCTTAGTGGACAAGATCCGTATTTCACCAACACTATGAGTCCGCTTTGGCGTTCCTCTCACGATGCGGTTATTTAGGTAGGCAACGCTTGCCAATTGCATCCTCATGCAATTCTTGTACGGTTGGTGAATAACTCCTTATTCGCATCCATCATATGGTGCATGCCAACCCTATGCCTCTAGGCACTCAACCTTTGAGGTCACCTAGTTAAGATGGACCCGATGTCGACAGTGGGATATCACAATTATCCGCTCGCACCCTTACCAAGATAGATTAATGCACCTTGCTTTGGCAAGGCCACACTTCATCGATCGAGGCAGGAAGAGTGTCATCCATCGGAAGGCATCCGAACACTTAATATTTGATGAGGGGATTTTCAATTATAGGTTAACAATTAACCATGATCAACATTTGATCAATGTGCACATCCAAAGAAAAACAATTCTCCTAAAAACACATGCATCCCTTATGTGCACATCCCAACACCATCAACAATTGATAGAAGGAAGGGCTAAATCTGAACATCCGGAAACTTCCAAATCCTCTGATTTACATGCATTGGACAAAGGCAAAGACAACTCAACTTAGAGCAGTAGACAAGCTCATCTCTCTATGTTGGATTCAAAATCCAAAACATACTCGAGGGATGGTTACTGTTAAGGAGACAACAATTTATAACAATTAGAAATTCCACGCAATTCCAGAGGTTCTTGGCGGGGAACCAAGACTAAATCTAAACATTTAGAACACTTCTAAATCCCTAGGTTTACACGCACTGGAATAACAAAACTTCCAAAACAACGATCATGGCCGCAACCTCCCTCTGATACCACTGTTGGGTTTCTCTATAAGGATGGCACAACGCTTGTGCACGCAGCGGAAAAGAAAAACATCAAGAAAAACCCAAAGAGATGTGGATCGGGCCATGAACGTTGAATCAAGAAGTTAGCAAACAAGTAGGCAAAAATTACCTCAGTGGCGTTGAGTCACAACTCAACGGAGATGCTCCAAACTTTGTGTTCCTGCTGGTGGCATGTTGTACGTGGAATAATGTCCACGTTTCTGCAGAAGTCCACACGAGCGGGAGAACACCGGGCTTTCCGTCGCACGGAAGATCGGGAAGAACGATGACCGCACCTTGCTGTTCCACGGACTGCTAGGTCCGCGCCAAGAAGAGCAACACCAGCGACGATCGCCGGAGATGAGGAGGTCGACGGAGCGAACACGGCGGCGGCGGAACACTTCCGTCGGTGGCGGGATTCGGGATCGGCGGAACGATCGCGGAACGGCTTCCGTCAAAATCGTTTCGATCGTCTGTAAAAGCACCCAATGCCCGAAAACCCTAAGTGTACCTTTTATACCGAAGGCATAAAAGACTTAGGAAAATCGCTATCCGCAGACCACCCAGAAATATGGTTCAGAATCGGCGAGTATCAATCAGCGAGAATCGGTCAGCGAGCATCACCATGGATCGGCGAGAATCGGAGTACAATACTCGACGATTCTCGCCGATCGTCGAGCCGCACTTGATGATACACGTCGAATCTCATCGACCGTCGAGCCGCGGTCGACGATACTTGTCGAACTCGCCGATCGTCGAGAATCAGCATATTGATTCTCGACGTTTCTCGTCGATCGGCGAGAATCAGAGAGACGATTCTCGTCGATCGGCGGGAATCAGAGAGACGATTCTCGACGATAGTTATCGACCCTCGAACGATAGTTCTTACCAGCCCTCCAAGGCAACATTTGCCCAACCCGACGATCCTTTAAGGCAACACCTTGCCCACAACCCCATTCAGGTCGGTGATTGGCAACCTTTACCAACACAGTCAATCATCCAACTTCTCCACATCTCTTATGTGCGACCCTGCATGCCCATATCGCGTTGGCAGTGAGATTACATGTTTGATCACTTCCAGATCACAATGGTAACTCCAACAAAATCAACGTACCGCAAGAAATGGGGTAAGAGATTCAAGTCTTCTTCATAGGCTCCCTCGAGTGTTGCGTCACGAGCAACTTCGAGGCAGGAGCCTCAGACCTGCCGTACGTGGGATAAAGTGGGGCATATAGCTCGCCACTATCAGAGTGGTCCACCAAAGGTTGAAAAGAAGACAAGAGCGTCATGTTCTGAATAGGGAAAGGCAGTGGTGGAGTCCACGACATCTCAGGCGCGACCCCGAGTATATAAGCTTGGCCAGCAGGAGGCCATAAAACAAAGTGACATTGTCACAGGTACGCGGTAACGTATTTGATTGTTGTTTCTGCTATTTCATACCTTGTTTGTCGCTTGTGTATGATGTGTTTGTATTAGGCTTTGTCCTGATTCGCGGATGTCCGGCGAGAGCATTGTTTGATACTGGTGCTTCTCATTCATTTCTATCTTTGGACTTTGTGTCACGGACCGATGTACCAATTCGTATGGTGGCAGATAGTGTGAAGGTGTTATTACCAAATGGATGTGTAATGGATGCAGATAGGTCTTGTTTTGTGGAGGTACGAATAGGAAGTCGTGATTTCAGATTGGAAGCATCGGTGCTGCCGATATCGAATTTTGATGTGATCATTGATATGGACTGGCTCTCGGAGCAACGTGCCTATATAGATTGCAAGTCAAAGGAAGTCATGCTGGAGTAGAATACCGAACGAGAAACGTAGTTCGTTGGTATGCGAGGGTCGAGCATAACATTGAAGTCTGCTCTTCAAGTGGTTAAGGCAGTTCGAAAAGGCGCAGAGTTGTTCTTCACGCTTGTTGAGGCTGTTGTGCCAAAGGCCAGTGTGTATGATGTTTCGATTATTTCGGAGTTTGTTGATGTGTTTCCGAAAGAGCTTCCGGGATTACCACCACAGCGGGAGATTGATTTCTTGATTGATCTGGTGCCAGGTGCAAAACCTGTGACCCGTTCGCCATATCGAGTAGCGCCAAAGGAAATGACCGAACTAAAAGTTCAATTGCAAGAATTGTTGGAACAAGGATACATACGCCCAAGCATGTCACCTTAGAGCGCACCTGTTCTTTTTGTGAAAAAGAAGGATGGTAGCCTGCGATTGTGTATTGATTATCGTGAATTGAACAAGTTAACAGAGAAAAATCGATATCCAATCCCACGGATAGATGATTTGTTTGATCAATTGTTGGGGTCGAAAGTATATTAAAAGCTGGATTTGAAATCGGGCTACTACCAATTTCGAATTTGGGAAGGTGACATTCCCAAGACAGCATTTGGATCACGCTACGATCATTACGAGTTCACTTTAATGCCATTTGGATTATGTAATGCGCCATTGATATTTATGGATCTAATGCACCGAACATTTCGACAATACTTAGATCTATTTGTGATTGTCTTCATTGATGATATCCTGGTGTACTCTTGATCGGAAGAAGATCATGCGAACCATTTACGGTTGGTGTTGTATACCTTGAGGAGAGACAAGCTATACGCCAAGTTCTCAAAGTGTGCGTTTTGGCTGTCGTCAGTGGCCTTTGTTGGCCGTGTGGTGAGTGGAGAGGGCATTGCAGTCGATCCGTTAAAGATAAGAGCCATCCAGGAGTGGCCAGTTTTGTCTTCGGTGGCCGAAATCAGGAGTTTCCTTGGACTGACAGGCTACTCTAGACGGTTTGTAGAAAATTTCTCACAGATCGCTTTGCCTCTAACCATGTTGATGAGGAAGGATCAGAAGTTCGTTTGGACGACGGAGTGCGGGTGAGCCATTGAAGATCTAAAGAGTCGGTTGACCACAGCCCTCGTTTTGACGTCGCCACGTGGTACAGACGGCTTTGAGAATTATAGTGATGCTTTAGGGAGCGGCTTAGGCTGCGTTCTTCTTCAATTTGGAAAGGTGATCGCTTCTGGCTCATGCCTGTTGAAAGTGCATGAACGGAACTATCCCGTCCATGATTTGGAGTAGGCAGTGGTGATTTTTGCACTTAAACTGTGGCGTCATTATTTATATGACGTGAAAGTGGATATATTCACGGACCATAAGAGCCTAAAGTACTTATTGAATTTGAAGGATCCTAATATGCGACAACGAAGGTGGATAGAATTCCTCGGGGACTACACATTTGATATTCACTACACTCCCGGGAAGGGAAATGTGGTCGCAGATGCCTTGAGTCGTAGGACTCCGTCAAAGGCAAATTAGTTGCAGATGCATGATGAGCGTCTGATCTAGGAGTTGAAAGGTTTAGAGATTTCTTGTGTTGACAAGAATTCCACAACACATGCGTGCTTGTACTAGACAAAGGTATAGTGTGACATTGCGGATAGGGTTTGACGGGAAACGGAAGTTGACGAAAGTCTGCAACGCTATGCAGTGGATGGGTCAAATGACCAATTCTCCTTGGATGATGGCCTTTTAAGAAAATATGGTTGTTTGTGCATTCCAAGTCTGGGTAGCTAAAAGAAGAATTGATGTATGAGACTCATTTTACGAAATACTCAATTCACCCAGGAATCACAAAGATGTATAAGGACATGAAAAAGTTGTTATGGTGGTCATAGTTAAAGAAAGACATAACACATTATGTGGCTAAATGTCAGACTTGTGCCTTGGTCAAGGCTGAATGCCAGAAGCCTGTAGGTTTCTTGAAGTCGCTACTTGTTCCGGAATGGATGTTTGATGATATTTCAATGGATTTCATGCATGGTCTCACAAGGTCTCAATGCGGGAATGACTCGATTTGGGTGATCGTAGACCGATTGACCAAGGTGTCTCACTTCCTTCCGAACAAGAGGGACGATTCAGTGGAAGTCTTGGCAAAACTCTATGTTGAGCAGATCGTACGGTTGCACGGTGTTCCCGGTAGCATCGTAAGTGATCATGATGGGCGATTCACATCAAATTATTGGAGGCTAATCCATCAACTGTTGGGAACAAAGTTAGCGTTCAGTACGACCTTTCATCCCCAAACTGATGGCCAGACTGAGATAACACACAGAACAATGGAATATATGCTCTGAATGTGTGCCTTGGACTTTGGTAAGAGATGGGAAAATCATCTCTATATGGTAGAGTTTACCTACAACAATAGCTACCAAGCGAGCATAGGTATGACACCGTTTGAAGCTTTGTATGGTCGAAAATTCCGTACACCTTTAGCTTGCACGGAAGTAGGCGAATCAAAACTATATAAGCGTAAGGACGTGGAAGAAGCTAATTCAACGATACACTGGATTCGGGAGAGAATACTGATAGCCCAAGATAGTCATGCCAAATATTACAATGCCAAGCACCGAAATATTGAGTTTGCGATTGGCGATTGAGTATATTTAAAAAATAAACCCTTCAAAGGCGTGTCCAGGATTCGGCGCTTGAAAAAGTTTAGTCCGTTATATCATGGTCCATTTGAAGTGGTAGAAAGAGTTGGCGAAGTTGCCCATCGGCTAGCCCTTTCAGATGAATTGAGTGGATTGCTTAATGTGTTCCACATCTCAGTGCTTCGTAAAGCCGTAAAAGATCTAGCTCAAGTGATTGCGAATGATGGTGTACCGATAGAATTTGGGCTAACGACGAGGGTGAGGCCCATTTGGATTGAGGATAAAGCCGATAAGCAGTTGCGGAACAAGACAATCAGGATGGTCAAGGTCCGATGGGACAACTGTGGTCGTGAGGAGCTAACATGTGAGCGGGAGCAGACCATGCGTGCTGAGTTTCCCGAATTTTTTGTTTAAACTTGTATAACAGTTTGTGTTGTATAGAAAATGTTGTAATACATATTTGGTTGAACGTTTCCTGAGTACTGTATGCAAAATTTGGGACGAAATTTCTTATAAGGAGGGGAGGATTGTAGCACCCCAAAGCTCAGTGGTGTCTGGGCTGAGAAGAATGGGTAATACGGCCTGGGACACGGGCGTGTCCCAAATCCGTGTCCTACTCTATGTGAGGTACATGATCGGGGACACGTGCGTGTCCATGGCTGTATCCTGCACTCAAATGCTGGCAGGGTTGTCTCGAGTGAGCTCGATGAAATGCAGTCGATGATCCTCGAGTGGAGCACATGGCCTGTGACACTGGCGTGTCCAGGGCCATGTCCTACTATGAGCTCGATGAGTTCTCGAGTGAGTTCGACGAAATGCATTCGACGATCCTTGAGTAGGGCACACAGTCTATGGCATAGTCCTGTCAAGGGTCGTATACTTCTATGTGCTCGATTGGGATGATGAACACGGGCTGGACACGGGCGTGTCTGAAGCCGTGTCTGGCATACGAACTGTGACACAGGCATGTCACATGGCCGTGTCCGGGTCAGATTAAGTCAGTTTCCTTGCCGCTTAAGCTACACGGCATGTGACACGGGCATGTCACAAGCCGTGTTCAGCCTGGGAATGTGATTTTCAGGGCATTTCATGACCGTCCATTCCATTCAACTAGGATCCAATGGTCCTGAGATCTCCCTGCTATTATAAGTCCATGAGATGAGGATAACTCTCTCATTATCTAAGGCTTTTCTCTCTCTTTGGAAAGAGGTGGAGAGTGGGGAGAGCAAGGGAGAAGGAGGAGGAATCCGGCTGCCGGTGGAGTTTTAGAGCTCTAAATCATGTGCCGAGTCCAGATTTGTGGAGGCAAGGCCGCTGTGTTGCTTTTCATCCGGCTAATTTTCCATGGCTCCAAAGCGATCATCAAGGGTAATGATCTTTCTTCCTTGGACATGTGAAGTCATTGATTTGGCATATGCACGGGTTTCCCCCACCAAAAGGTGGATGATTGAGGGACTCCCCTTAGGGTGATTCTAGATATCCACAAGTTGTCTTGCATGTAGATCCGGAAATGTGTAGTACAGAATATGCATATTGTGTGAAACTCATCTAGACAGGTTGGTATGGATTGGTGATGTTTTATTTTGCGCACTGGAGAAGGCTCTGCATATAAAAGGTTGTGTTTGCGGATTCGGTGGGTGGTGCCTGTGAAGGATAGTAGCAGGAAGTAGTGGAGTGAAAGTCCAAGAAAATACCCGCAAAGTGCTTGTGCTGTATGCTATGAAAGACCAGTGTTTCTGGTTCTGCAGATGGCTGCAGGGATTGCATTAGTCTGGTCACTGAACTAATGATTTGAACAACGGGCAAGGTGTAACACCTCTGTATGTTGCATGTAATATAATAGAAGGTTAGTCCGGGGCCCCACACCAAATGTCACAAACAAGCAGCGAAGTTATGGCTTAATATCAGAGTTGCGCATCCTAACACAGAGCATTTTAGTGGAAGCTTTTAAAATTATTTGAACTCAACTCATCTGAATGTCTACTATATATATACCAGCAGTTATATATATCACATCACGTAGGAATGTCCTCAAATACACAACAAGTCTGTCCTTATGGCCTTACAGTTAAGCATGATACATGTGACTTTCATACATCGGCACGCAGGCCAGCCACACATGAAGAGACTATCATATTAACCTCTTTGGCCTTCGATGGCCAACATAGCAGCAGCAACAACAACAATAATGAGGGCTTCAGCCCCCTATTTTCTGCTCGGCTCTCCTACACTTGCACGTGACAATCCACCACACGGTGGGAAATAAGGCAATGATCAACATTCAGCTGACCAATTTATAACGACCCTACCACTTACCCGGGGCAGTGGAATTCCTTCCCTGCAGGCATAACCTTTCACACGCAGATATATCACAAAATGTGCACTCACCCACAGTCAACATGTCACAAATATCGCCCACACGACCCGATGCTCCGTGCACTCAGGGCGCATTTTTGGTGTACCAGATATACCAGTCGCCCACCGCCATTCAAGACCCGAAGCCCCCCGGCAAACTTGATCATTTCACTCCACGGCCTTCAGCCGGAGACTTTAGTCTTAGAATAACGACCCGGGATTGGCCCGTAGCCCCCCATAGCATCATGGCGCGCAGGCGTAAGCCTCTCGTATTCTTGTAACGACCTGGGATTTGGCCTGTAGCCCCCCCCATAGCATTGCTACCGAGTGGTGCGCAGGTCTAAGACTCTCATTATGCGTTTCTGCCGAATGCCAGGTGCCCAGGTACTCATGGTAGACAACCATAACGCGGATACAGTTCAGCCGTTTCCCATTGCTCAAACTATCAGTTCAATGACGCTGGTCGACATCCCCTTGTTCGTTCATCACAAGCTCACAAAGCTCACAAACAGCCACACGGTCCCCGAAGGACAGGCTTCACAATCACAGGTTAGTTAGGAGCCATCGCCAGCGACACTCACTCTCTCCCAGCGTTAGCGACAGAACTCACTTTCCATCCCTAGCCCTACTTTATCTGGATAAACCATCCAGCAAGCAATCCCTGCAGCCTCCTACAGTGTCAGGAACACTGGTCTTTCATAGCATACAGTACAAGCACTTGCGAGTATTTTCCTGGACTTTCACACTCGTACTTCCTGCTACCATCCTTCACAGGAACAACCCACTGAATCCGCAAACATATTCATCTATATGTGGAGTCTTCTCCGGTGTGCAACATAAAACATCACCAATCTAGACCAACCTGTCCAGATGGGGTTCACACAGTATGCCTATTCCGTACTTCACGTTTCCGGATCTACAAGCAAGACATCTTGGGGATCTCCAGAATCAACCAAAGGCGATTCCCTCAATCCGTCACCTTTTAGCCAGGGAAATCCATGCATATGCTAAATCAAGGACTTCACATGTCCAAGGAATAAAGATCGTTACCCTTGACGATCACTTTGGAGCTATGGAGATATAGCTGAATGAAAAGCACCACAACAGCCTTGCTTCCATGAATCTGGACTCAGCACACGATTCTGGGCTTTGAAACTCCACTGGCAGCCGGAATCCTCCTCCTTCTCCCTTGCTCTCCCCACTCTCTAACACTTGAAGAAAGAGAAAGGCCTTAAGAAAATGTGAGAGTTATCCTCATCTCATTGCCTTATCAGTAGTAAGGAGAATTCTGGGCCGTTGGATCCCCTTTGAAGGGAATGGACGGCCACAAAAAGACTTGAAAATCACTTTCCTGGGCCAGACACGGCCTGTGATACACCCGTGTCACAGGCCATGTACCTTAAGCAGCAAGAAAACTTTCTTATCCAGACCAGGACACGGCCATGTGACACATCCGTGTCATAGGCCGTATGCCAGACACGGCTTCAGACACACCCGTGTCCAGCCTGTGTTCACCAGTCTGACCAAGAACAGAGAAGGACACGGCCCTTGACACGCCCGTATCACAGGCTGTGTGTCCCACTCGAGGATCGTCGAGTGAATTTCATCGAACTCACTTGAGAACTTGTCGAGCGCATAGCAGGACACAACCCTGGACACGCCCGTGTCACAGGCCGTGTACCCTACTCAAGGATCATCGACTGCATTTCATCGAGCACACTCGAGACCACCCTGCAGCACTCGAGGGCATGACACAGCCATGGACACTCCCGTGTCCCTGGCCTTATACCTCACACAGAGTAGGACACGGCTTTGGGACATGCCCGTGTCCCAGGCCGTGTTACCCACTCTCCACAGCCCAGTCATCCTCGAAACTTGGGGCGTTACAATCCTCCCATCCTTATAAGAAATTTAGTCCCGAAATTTGCATAGAGTACTCAGGAAATTCTTCAACAAAATGTGTTACAACATCTTTTGTACACACAAACTATTATACAAGTTTAAACAAACAATTCGGTAAACTCAGCACGCGTGGTTTTCTAACGCTCTCATGTTAGCTCTTCACGGCCACAGTTGTCCCATCGGACCTTGACCATCCTGATTGCCTTGTTCCGCAAGTGCTTATCATCCTTATCCTCGATCCGAATGGGCCTAACCTTCGTCGTTAGCCCAAATTCGATCGGTACCCGGTCATTCGCAATCACTTGAGTTGGATCTTTTACGGCTTTTCGAAGCACTGAGATGTGGAACACATCATGCAATCCACTCAATTCATATGAATGGTCTAGCCGATAGGCAACTTCTCCAACTCTTTCCACCACTTCAAATGGACCAAGATATCTCAGACATAGCTTTTTCAAGCGCTGAATCCTGGACTCACCTTTGAAGGGTTTGATTTTCAAATAGACCCAATCGCCAACCACAAACTCAACATTTCGGTGCTTGACATTGTAGTATTTGGCTTGTCTATCTTGGGCTATCTGTAATCTTTCCCGAATAGAGCGTATCGTCGAATTAGCTTCTTTGATTTCCTTACGCTTATAAAGTTTCGATTCGCCTGCTTCCGCCCAAGCAAATGGTGTACGGCATTTTCGACCATACAAAGCCTCAAACGGTGCCATACTTATGCTCGCTTGGTAGCTATTATTGTTGGCAAACTCTACCATATAGAGATGATCTTCCCACCTCTTACCAAAATCCAAGGTGCATATTCAGAGCATGTCCTCCATTATTCTGTTGGTCCTCTCAATCTGGCCATCAGTTTGGTGATGGAAGGCCGTACTGAACTTTAACTTTGTTCCCAACAGTTAATGGATTATCCTCCAATCATTCGATGTGAACCGCCCATCACGATCACTTATGATGCTACAGGGAAAACCGTGCAATCGTATGATTTGCTCAACGTAGAGTTTCACTAAGACGTCCACTGAATCGTCCCTCTTGTTCGGAAGGAAGTGAGCCACTTTCGTCAACCATTCTATGATCACCCAAATTGAATCATTACCACGTTGATACCTTGGCAAACCATGCACAATGTCAACTGAAATATCATCAAACTTCCACTCCGGAATAGGTTGTGACTTCAGGAAAACTCTAGGCTTCTGACATTCAGCCTTCACTATGGCATAAGTCTGACATTTAGCCACATACAGAGCTATGCCTTTCTTCATGCCTGGCCACCAGAACAACTTTTTCATGTCCTTGTACATCTTTGTGCTTCCTGGGTGAATTGATTATTTCGCAAAATGAGCCTCATACATCAATGCTTCTCTTAGCTTACCCATACTTGGAACGCACAAATGACCACCTTTTCGTGAAAGGCCGTCATTCCAGGAGAAGTTGCCATTTGACCCAACCACTCCATAGCGTTGTAGACTTTCATCAAGTTCTGTTGCCCGCCAAATTCTGTCCGCAAGGTCACACTGTACCTCCGTCCAGTTCAAGCACACATTTTCTGTGGATTCTTGTCAACAGAAGAAATTTCTAAACCTTAAAACTCCTGGATTAGACGCTCATCATTCATCTGTAACCAATTTGCCTTTGACGGAGTCCTACGACTTAAGGCATCTGCGACCACGTTTCCCTTCCCGGGAGTATAGTGAATCTCAAAAGTGTAGTCCCCGAGGAACTCCATCCACCTTCATTGTCGCATATTGAGATCCTTCTGATCCAATAGATACTTTAGTCTCTTATGGTCCGTGAATATATTCACATTCACGCCATATAAATAGTGACTCTAAAATTTTAGTGCAAAAATCACCGCTGCCAATTCCAAATCATGAACGGGATAGTTTCGCTCATGCACCTTCAACTGGCGTGAGTCATAAGCGATCACCTTGCCAAATTGAAGAAGAATGCAGCCTAAGCCGCCCTATAAAGCATCACTATATACCTCAAAGCCGTCTATACCACATGGTGTTGGATCCCTAATAAGATTTGGGCTAAGTTCACTAAGTTAGGATCATATGACCCACAATGTATAGCCAGGGTCATGGTTGTATCCTAGAGTCTAGGCCAAGTCCTTAGAATCAATATTACATGGACCAGCTATCAACAAGACTGTAAGAGACTCAAGACTTAGAGTTTTTCTAAAGACCAAGTAAAATGAGTTCGACGTTCGTCGAACTCAGTTCGACGATAGTCGTACTCAACTTGATGATCTCAGAGAAAATTCTCTGAGCTGAGTTCGACGGACTTGGTACTCAGGTCGACGAACTTTGGACACTATACTTCAAAACTTCAAGATCAGAAAACATCTCTTTATTCTATGTCCACAGTGAGACTTTGGTCGACGAACTTGATCTTCAGCTCGACGAACTCGGACCATAATAGCTAGAGTTATCTAGCAGCAGTTAGTGGTCCTCAGCTCGACGAAACCAATTCTTATGTCGACGAATTCTTGATACTTCACTTCAACACTTTCATCCAGAAGCATCTGAAATTATTCTAAGTCCAGAAATATTTTGCTGAACTTCAGTCGACGAAACCAGATATCAGCTCGATGAACTCCATACATAGGAAAGGCAAAGTTTATAGAGAATATAGTTTTGCTCTCTGCTCGATGGTGTTGGAACTCAGCTCGACGAACAGAAGTCATCTGGTCGACGAACTCAGCAACTCAGCTCGATGAACTGTGAACTCAGCTCGATGATTTTTGTTATCAGTTCGACGAATACAGACTTAGTTATTTCCATCCTTCTGTCCCCTTCCTACTGCAATAATTCCTGAGTAATTAATACTCAAATATTCTCTGGAATATAACCGTTAGATAGAGCATTGATTATGGTCTTCTCTAGGATTATTGCTTGCCGTTTTTTCATGGGACAGTTGGGGAAAAAAAATCAATGCATTATATTCTCAAGGCCGTCAGCAATTAATACAGAAGAATTCAAATTTCAAATGGAGAAATTATATCAAAAATATAAAAGGGTTTTTAATCATCTTCCACAGATACAGAGAGACGATATACAGAAGATAGTCAGTCTGAAATAAGAGATTCACTGCTCTCTATCAACACAGAATTCTGACACAACAAGAAGCCGTATTCTTGAAGATCATCAGCTATCTGAAGAAGAAGAACACCTAATCAAAATCAAGAATCTTCTATCTTCAACACTCCAGGACACTTCAAAGGACAACTACATCACTATCTGTCAAAGAAGTTCCTGAACAGCTGCTGATCAAGGCTGTACTACTGAAGGCCTATCACCCTGCAGCAAGGCTTCATCTACCTGAACCATTCTATATCTCAGTGGGAGCCTTTGCTAAAATCAATATCCACAAGTCTTCTCTATTGTATATTTAGAAAGAGAAGACCATATCATCTCTCACCCCCCCACTGTATAAAGGGATATAACTCCCTTTAAAAGTTATTCCTTGTTGCAAGTCACCTGATCAAAAGACTTGAGGATTGGTTTTTGAGCATCTGATCAAAAGCTCATTGGTGTCAGGCACCTTATCAAAAATCTGAGTGGATTACTACCAGGGTGGTAGAAGATTGGATGTACCCATGTTTAGGGAAACCATTATAAATTCTTATGTTGTTTGGATTGCTCTTTTCTTTTGTTTCTTATGCTGTGGCTGTTTGTTAGGATTACTATTTTAATTTTGTTCCTGCACTAGATTAAATCAGAAGAAAATTTTATAAACACTGAATACTTTATTCACCCACCTCTAGAGTATTCCTGATCTAACAACTCACTTTCAATTGGTATCAGAGCTTGGATTCCTTGGTGTACACAAGCTAACCCTTGAACCAAAGATCATGTGTTAGATCAGATTTCATCTTTTATATTTATTTTTATTTAGATTATATACACAGTAATGGCACAAAACAAATACTATGCAAGCACCAGACCTCCAGTTTGCAACCTAAATAGGTTTGCCATCTGGAAGAGAAGAATCAAATTGTATATGAACTCTATTGATGAAGATATCTACAATTCCATCTTGACAGGTCCTCCTCAAGCCACTGCCTCAACATCTACAGCAACCTCAAGCACAAATGCAGTTCCACCACCTGAGTGGACTGAGGCTCAGAAGAAGGCCAAGGTTGCTGATGCCAAGGTAATGAACATACTAGCACAGACTATGTCAGATGATATCTTCCAAAAGGTTGTTGAATGCATTTCAGCCAAAATCATCTGAGATTCCCTAAATAAAATGGTGGCTGGATCAGCAGATGAAAGAAAGGATAGGAGATCCAACCTCATATCCTTATATGAGAATTTTAAGAAAGAGGAAGCTGAGTCAGTAGCTGAAATGTATAATAGGTTAAGCTCAATCATCAATGAGCTAAAAACCTTGGACAAGGACATCACCCTCACTGAGGTGAATGACAAGATCCTAATGTGCTTTCCAAGCTCATGGGATTCAAGGATCTGACCTATCAAAGAAGCTAGAAGCCTAAATGAGATATCCACTGAATCTCTATTAGGCAAGCTTAAGTCCTATGAATAGCTGATTAAATCCAGGGAGGCAGCTGAGCAGATAACACCCCCTCCAACCAGAAAAGAGCATAGCATTGCTTTCAAGGCACCTAAAGAGATAGAGACTCCCTCAACAAATGAAGAACTCATGAGTCTTTTTGCCAAAAGATTCTACAAGTTGGCAAGCATAACCTCATCTCCATAAAAATATTTCAGGAGGACGTCATCCAGACAGGATGACAAATCAAGGTATGATAAAACCCCAACTAAAGAAGTGGTATGCTTTGGTTGCAGGAAAGCTGGACACTTTATCTCTGAGTGTCCAGAGAATCAGAAGAAAGAAAAGAGAAGAGAGAAAAATACATGAGTTCGGGAGACAGCACAATAGCAGACCTTCTTCCAACAAATACAGGAAGTTTAATTCACAAACTAAAAAAAGGAGAAGGGTTTTGTGGCTGAAACCTGGAGTGAGACTGAAGAAGAATCAACATCTTCTAGCTCCAGTGAAGATGCGGAAGAGGCAAGGGCCAAGGAGGTTTGCCTCATGGCAATTGATGCTTCCAGGGGCCATTCAGAAGAAGAGGATTCGGACAATGAAGCAGTTTCTCAAGGATATAGGCAAGAGGAAGGAATAAATTATGACCAAACCTTTGCACCAGTGACAAGGTTAGAGGCAATCAGAATATTCCTTGCTTATGCAGCCTACAAAAGATTCAAGGTGTATCAGATGGATGTGAAGAGTGCATTCCTGAATGGATTAATTAAAGAAGAGGTTTATGTTGAACAACCTCCAGGTTTTGTCTCTCCAACTTACCCTTATCATGTTTTCAAATTGCATAAAGCTCTTTATGGTCTCAAGCAAGCTCCAAGAGCTTGATATGAGACCCTAGCTAGCTTTTTGATAAAGCATAAATTCATTAGAGGCATAGTAGATAGAACACTTTTCACTAGACATCATAAGGATCAAATATTGTTAGTGTAAATATATGTGTATGACATCATATTTGGGTCTACTGATTCCAAATTATGCAAGAGGTTCTCTAACCTCATGCATTAAAAATTTGAAATGAGTAGCATGAGTGAGCTCTCCTACTTCCTTGGTCTTCAAGTGAAGCAGTTGCCTGATGGCATCTTCATCTCCCAAGTTAAGTACGCAAAAGAGCTTATCAAAAAGTTTGGGATGGATGATGCCTCAGCAAAAAAAACACCCATGGCTACTAGTGTTGTGATTGACTCTGATGCATATGGGAAACCTGTAGATCAGAAATTATATAAGGGAATTGTTGGGTCCCTACTATATCTTATAACAAGAAGACCTAATATCATGTTTGACATATGCCTTTGTGCTAGGTTCCAAGTGAACCCAAAAGAATCTCACCTAGTTTTCTTAAAAAGGATTTTGAGATATATAAAGAGTTGTCCTAGACTAGGCCTATGGTATCCTGCTGAGTCAGAATTTGATTTAACTGGATTTTCAGATGCTGACTTTGCTGGATGCAGGGTTGATAGAAAAAGCACCTCAGGTGTAACGTCCCGAATCGCACTAGGCCTCTTGTGGGTGTTTTTGAGCCAGGAGAGCTGACTTGGGCTCAAGGGAGTGCTGACAACTGGGAAGCATGAAATAACCAAAAGTCTGGGATTGGCAAATGTTTGGTGACACGGCCTGGGACACGGGCGTGTCCCAGGGCGTGTCCTGCTCAGGTGCATAGCAGTCGCGAGGTCGACGAAAATGGTCGACAGAGGGAACACGCCCAGTGTCACGGGCGTGTCCCATCCGACACGGGCGTGTCAGAGGGTGTATTTTCCCTCTGGTCCATGAACAGCGCTCGACGATCGTCGAGTGTCAAGTATGGGGTACACGGCCTGTGACACGGGCGTGTCACAGGGCGTGTCCCACTCATCCTCGAGTAGTTCTCGTGTAGGTCGAAATATACTCGAGTAGGTGGAAAAGTACTCGAGTAAGAGGGCGTGACACGGGTGTGTCATCCCTATGACACGGGTGTGTCCTATCAGTGTACTTGAGTAGTTGGTTTTCTCTTGAGTAAGTCCTCTCAAGTAAGTCTCGAGAGGGTTACACGCCCCATGTCACGGGTGTGACTGGGCTGTCACGGCGTGTCCAATCCGTATACTCGAGTAGATGGTTTTCTCTCGAGTAAGTCCTCTCGAGTAAGTCTCGAGTGGGTTACACGCCCCATGTCACGGGCATGACTGGGCCGACACAGGCGTGTCCCACCCATGTATCGTGTCGAGAATTGAACCGATGTATAAAAACCGTCGTAATGCTTCGCCTAAGCAGGAGACGGGTAAGGACACGGGCGTGTCCCTACCCATGTCACTTTTATATAAAAGGGGAAGTGATAACCCTAGCAGTTTTCACTCCTCATTCCAGCCATTTTTCTGAGAGAAACTCCTGTTGAGAGAAGAAAGTCGCTGGATCTAGTTCTAGAGGAGAAGATCTGCCACCGCCGTGGAAAAGAAGATGTCGCCGAGAAGAGTCACGAGATCCATGGTCGGAAATGGTGGAAATGCCGGAAATGAGGTAAGCTTCCTACCCTCTCCCTTGGTGCTAGATCTTTAGTTATTTCCTTAGGAGAGATATCGACTCAAGAGAGTTTTGATGGAGAGGAGGAGTTTTCTAGGGATGTCCATGCTAGGACATGTGTTCTAGGTTTTAGATCTCTTCAACCTCCCCTTTCTTCTATGTGATGATGGGTGGATGGTTTCATGAAGAATCATGGCCCTTTAAGGGTGAATAAGGGAGGAGGAATTTTTGGAGTGATTTTGGAAGATCGACTTATAGAGGAAGATGAACCGATGCCGTTCATTCCTCTTTAAGATACATGTAGAATCTGTATTCAGCGCGCAGCGATCGTCTTGGCCATTTTCATATAGGCTGTGGCCAGATCTAGGCTTTCGACTAACCACGAAAGGTGAAGCCCTTGCAAATACCTTTCCAACGAATGGTTGCACGTCTTCATGTGAAGTCTGTAGCTAAAGGAAAGTCTGAATGAACATGACGTCTGATAAATCCTGCATGTAGAAATTGGGTTCTGTATGCAGCGGACGTCAAGGCTGATTTCAAATAGGATACACTCAGATCTAGGTTATGGGCTGAATATGAAAGTTGTAACCCATAGAAAGATCTTTCCATCGAGGGTTACACGTCTTCACCGGATTCCTGTAGCTTCGGGAATCTTCGATCGAAGTTGCTGTCCAGATTTATTCTGCACTTAAATTCTGGGGTTTATATAATATGAATTTGAATTCGGTGGAATCAATGCTGCTAATTGATTCTAGATTTTGATGAACTATTTTATGTTGACTACCGTAGTGCTATGAATGATAAATCTTATTAATCAGTTTTCATAAAACTGGATTGTGGAGCAAGCTTTAATGCATGATATGACTTGCTAAAATTGATAGATTATTATAAATGTGCACCATGTTTAAAATATGATGAATGAAATGACTGGATGTAAATTGGTAGATTATTATTAATGCGCATCATGTTTGCAATATGTTGAAATCATTTGGAATGACAAATAGAAGGATAAGCCATGGCCATGAGTATGTATGATGGTTAGAATGAAATGTAGTAGCCCAATACTTAGAGCGTAGTCTCCTCACGGGTAGTATTGTGAATGGATGTAAGTGCGCCGTTGGCTGTCATTAGTTGAGTTAATGTTGAAATAAGGTATAGATGGACGGTTGGGCTTGGTCCTCGGAGTCTACATCCCACGGCTCCTTCCGTGCCAGTGGATGGTTGGGCTGTGTCGTCGTGCTTACTTCCGAGGCCCCTTCCATGCCATGGTGTTATGGAATTTGCATGTACTGTGAGTCGACATGCGGTGTCGTAATCCTGGGTTAAGGATAGTGTGGCAGGTCTACGGGCTCACCGATCATCACACCGACGGGAGTTGATGGTTAGAATTTGGGTGGTTGGACTGTGTCCTCGGTGTTCACGTCCCGAGGCCCCTTCCGTGCCAAGTGAACGATTGGGCTGTGTGCTCGTGCCTTCTTCCGAGGCCCCTTCCGGGTCACACCAGGCCAGTTCGGGCTGTGTTCTTGGTGCACATCTACCCGAGACCCCGCTGGGCCATAGTACACATGGGCTCCGCTTTGTGTTCTTAGCGTTGAGGCGTACCGAGGCCTAGGTGAAGTAGTGTGGATACCCGCCTAGTAGTAGAGATGCCCGCTCTACTGTCACCGTCTGGCCACGTCGGCTGATGCCTGAGAGGTTAGCTATCTGCTCGAATAGTGGGAACTATAGTCTGTGTCGACATAGCAATTGTATGTGTGTGATCATGGGTGAGTCATTGCATAGCATACATACCATTGCACAAACAAGACCCTCATCGTATAAGTTTGTATGGGCACTCTTATACGATGAGTTACTTTTATGTAACCCGATCCTTAACTTATATGTTTGTACGGGCATTCTTATAAGTTAAGTTACTTTCCTGCTGTAGTCACTTGTACTTGTTGATTTACTAATATTGTTATTCAAGTAGAACTGTTATTTTATAATGTTGTTATTTATGTACTATTACCACCTGCTTGTACCTGCTTACTACTTGTATTATACTTGTACCCTTCTTCCTTTCTCTGCCTGGTGCCGAGGAGTCGTCGGGGGAGCGGATGTGAAGCCACTTAGTCTTTTGACTAACGGTTGCTACGCCTTCCTTTTTAGGAGGTCACCCCACAGGTAGAGCAGCCGCAGATTTTGCAGCATGACAGCCAGGCCAGGACGACAGGGCCTGAAGTGATGGTGCCATCGCTACCGTCGGTTACGGATGTGAGTGTTGTGAGATTCTGTTGTAGCCCGTTTGGGAAATTTTATAGCTGTACTCTGATATAGTAGAAGCATGTTTTAGCTTCTCTATTTGTTGTACTATTTGGACACTATTTGCTTGGTGTGGATTTGGCTTCTTGCTTATATTATGGTTGGGTTGAAATGTTTATATTGATATTGGTTGTAGCCGACAGAATAGGCGTCTTGTGATACAGGTTAGCCCGTGTGCTAATGCTACCGCAGCACGGCTGTTCCGGGTATAAGACACCCCTTCGTGCCGTGTTTTGGGATCCGGGAGGGGGGGGGGGTCTTACAAATGGTATCAGTTTGCCACGATCCTCAACTAAAGAAGTCATTTAACAATGGTACCACCCCCGTTCGATTAGTCAGTTTGCGGACAAACTGACTTTGCGGAAGCAGTGGTGTGCCCATATATAATTCACACTAAGTTGTCCAACTTTGACCTTAAGATTAGCCAACCTGACCTTAGGTACGTACCTTTATACATCGATCTCCTAAGGTTTGGATGACCTTAGGTATGCAAACCAATTGTATTAAGTCTTGCGAGATCCCCTAGAGCAAGCACTTTTGTTTATAGAGGATTTTGAATCTGGCGGAGATAATAGACATGACAGATTCCCTAGGGCAACCACTTTTGTTTATAGCGGACTTGAGCTTGGTGGAGATAATGGATATGGTGGAGTGGTTGGAAGCGGGTCTTTTGGGTGTTCAGACAAGCGTTAAGGGACTTGTTGAGGGAGTAATTGAAGCATGACCCAACTGCAGGACGAGGACTACGAGGAAGAAATTAAGCATTTGTCCTTAGTCTACCTAAGTTGTTCTAGGAATCTGGCTTGAGACTTTACAATTCTGATACTTAGGCGTAATGGTTAGTGAGAAACCGACCTATACGCTGTTTAATACCGGTACCTCACACTCCTTTGTGTCTGAGGACTTCATTAAGGACATGGAGGGCGTACAACACTTTACTGGTATAGCCCGACGAGTGCGCCTACCGGACGGCTCAGAGATGATTGCAACCACTAAGTGTAAGTTCGAGATATTTGTTGAAGGAAAGGCCTTTGATACACCTGCCACGGTCTTGAGAATGCCGGAGTTTGACATCATTTTGGGCATGGCGTGGTTGGACTGACACTTTGTAAGGATTGACTACGCGGAAAAGTGAATCTATTGGAGACGTGGAGACACCGACGTCATCTTTCAAGGTATTAGCTTTGCACCTCGTATGTTGTTATCTTCAGTTCAGGCTGTAAAAGCCCATATGTTGGGGGATGAAGTCTTCATGCTCTGTTTCGAGTTGAAGGAGATGGCGTTGGATTGGAAAGATCTACGGGTAGTGCGGGACTTCCCCGAGGTATTTCCTGAGAAACTGCCAGGATTACCCCCGCATAGAGAGGTTGACTTCCAGATTAATCTAGAACCGGGTGCCAAGCCAGTATCCAAGGCCCCTTACCGAATGGCCCAGAAGGAACTCGCGGAGTTTAGAGTTTAACTGCAAGAACGGATGGAGTCAGGGTTCGTTTGCCCTAGTTCGTCATCCTGGGGAGAGGTATTAATGCAGCATAGACACGTGATTGCTTATGCTTCAATACAACTGAAGAAACATGAAATCAATTACCTGGTTCACGATTTAGATCTTGGAGCAGTAGTGTTCGCCTTGATGGTTTGGCGGCATTATCTATATGGCGTCCACTGCAAGATCTTTTCAGATTACAAAACTTGAAGTACGTTCATACTCAGAAGGAGTTGAACTTGAGACAACGGCGGTGGTTAGAATTTCTAGGCGACTATGAGTTCACCATGAACTACCACCCCGGAAAGGCGAACTCAGTGGCCGATGCATTGAGTAGGAAGGTACCAGGCTCTAGCCCAGAGGCTCGATTGATGAGTAAGGAGTTGGCTCGGATGATTGAGGAGATGGATATTACTTTGGTGTCTAAGGCTTCTTCGGCAGAGTATACAGAGTACTTGACAAGCATGAGCATAGTTTGTGATATACGGGACCGAATTAGAATTGAACAATGAGTGGATGCGGCCTTGGCCCCGATAATCAAGTCAATCGAAGATGAGACTACAGATGAGTATATGCTAAAAGACGGCCTCGTTTATTTTCGAGGCGGGCTCTATATTCCCAAAGGCGGTAAAGTCCGGGAGGATTTCTTGAGAGAGGCTCATTACTCTCAATATTCAGTGCACCCGAGCATTGCTAAGATGTACGTCGGCTTACGGAAGACCATGTGTTGGCCGGGAATGAAAAAGGATGTCCGATATTTTGTTACACATTGCGAAGTTTGTCAAAGGGTGAAGGCGGAATGCAAGAGTCCCGGTGGTTTGTTACAATGATTACCCATCCCCGAGTGGAAGTTTGAGGATATCTCCATGGACATCGTCCTTGGGTTACCTTGCTCACGCTCCGGGAATGATTCAGTGTGGTTGATAGTTGATTGCTTGACGAAAGTAGTCCGGTTTATCCCAATGAAGAAAGAAGCTCATGTGGATGTCTTAGTACGCCTCTTTGTGGAGCAATTCGTACGGTATTATGGCATGCCCAAGACGATCGTATCTGATCGTGATGGTCAGTTTACCTCCAATGAGTGGAAAGCGGTACAGGCGTATTTGGGCTCGCGACTTACCTTCAGCACCACGTTTCATCGTCAGATGGGCGGGCAATCTGAAAGGACCATCCGGACATTGGAAGATTTGTTGATATTTTGTGTGTTGGATAGAGGAGAGCCGTGGGAAAGGCTCTTACCGTTGGTAGAATTCTCCTACAATAATAGCCATCAGGCTAGCATCGACATGGCGCCTCATGAAGCTCTTTACGGAAGGAGGTGTAGAACCCCTTCGTCTGGGGTGCAAGATGAAGACCTGAAGGCTTTGGGCGTTGAATATATTGATGATACCAATGCGGTGGTTAGACTGATACAGGATCGCATGTTGGAGGCTCAAAGTCGACAGACGAAGTATTACAATGCAAGGCACGGGATGGTGGAATTTCAAGTGGGTGATATGGTGTTCCTGAAAATCCGACTGATGCATGGAGTGTCACGTGTGCGTGGTGTGAAAGAGCTCAGCCCAAGGTATGTTGGGCCTTATACTATATCGAAAAGGATTGGACCACTGGCCTATCGGTTGGAGTTACCGCCCGAGCTAGAGAACCTCCACGACGTGTTCCATGTGTCGTTGCTTCGGAAGGTGTTGTTGCGGCCCGATCAATACATCCCCACAACTGATTGTGTTGTAGCGTCTGATAGGTCTGTGCGACTAGAGCCGATGCAGATCATAGATAGCGAGACAAGAAAGTTATGCCGCAAAAGTGTCCCCTTGGTGAAGGTGCTATGGTCCAATCATAGGAAGGAGGAATATACATGGGAGCCGATGGATGTGATGTAAAAACACTATCCGGAGTTATTTGTTCAAGTTAGTTTTATTTAAAAGCATATTATATTTCTGTTATGCTTTTCTCTCCATATCCTAAGCCTGATTTCAGGGACGAAATCTTTTATTTTGTTTATAGGATTTGTAACGTCCTGAATCGTACTAGGCCCCTTATGCGTATTTTTGAGCCAAGAGATCTGACTTGGGCTCAGGGGAGTGCTGAAAACTGGGAATCATATAACAGCCAAAAGTCTGGGATTAGCAAATTTTTGGTGACACGGCCTGGGACACGGGAGTGTCTCAGGGCGTGTCCTGCTCGGGTGCGTAGCAGTCGCGAGGTCGACGAAAATGGTCGACAGAGGGAACACGCCCAGTGTCACGGGTGTGTCCCCATCCGACATGGGCATGTCAAAGGGCGTGTGTTCCCTCTGGTCGATGACCAGCGCTCGACAATTGTTGAGAGTCAAGTATGGGGTACACGGACTGTGACACGGGCGTGTCACATGGCGTGTCTCGCTCATCCTCGAGTAGTTCTCGTGTAGGTCGAAATATACTCGAGTAGGTGGAAAAGTACTCGAGTAAGAGGGGGTGACACGGGCGTGTCATCCCTGTGACACGGGCGTGTCCTATCAGGGTACTCGAGTAGTTGGTTTTATCTTGAGTAAGTCCTCTCGAGTAAGTCTCGAGAGGGTTACACGCCCATATCACGGGCGTGACTGGGCTGTCACGGGCGTGTCCAATCCGTGTACTCGAGTAGATGGTCTTCTCTCGAGTAAGTCCTCTCGAGTATGTCTCGAGTGGGTTACACACCCCATGTCACAGGCGTGACTGGGCCGAGACGGGCGTGTCCCACCCGTGTGTCATGTCGAGTATTGAACCGACGCATAAAAACCGTTGTAACGCTTCGCCTAAGCAGGACACGGGTAAGGACACTGGCATGTCCCTACTTGTGTCACTTTTATATAAAAGGGGAAGTGATAACCCAAGCCATTTTCACTCCTCATTCCAGCCGTTTTTCTGAGAGAAACTCCTGTTGAGAGAAGGAGTCGCTGGATCTAGTTCTAGAGGAGAAGATCTGCCACCACCGTGGAAAAGAAGATGGCGCCGAGAAGAGTCACGAGATCCATGGACGGAAATGGTGGAAACGTAAGAAATGAGGTCAGCTTCCTACCCTCTCCCTTGGTGCTATATATTTAGTTTTTTTCTTAGGAGAGATATCGACTCAATAGAGTCTTGATGGAGAGAAGGAGTTTTCTAGGGACGGCCATGCTAGGACATGTGTCCTAGGTTTTAGATCTCTTCAACCTCCCCTTTCTTCTATGTGATGATGGGTGGATGGTTTCGTGAAGAATCATGGCCCTTTGAGGGGGAATAAGGCAGGAGGAATTTATGGAGTGATTTTGGAAGATCGACTTGAAGAGGAAGATGAACCGATGCCGTTCATTCCTCTTTAAGATACGTGCAGAATCTGTATTCTGCACACAACGATCTTATTTGCCATTTTCATGTAGGATGTGGCCAGATCTAGGCTTTCGACTAAACATGAAAGTTGCAGCCCTTGAAAATACCTTTCCAACGAATGGTTGTACGTCTTCATGCGAAGTATGTAGCCATGGGAAAGTCTGAATGAATATGACGTCCAATAAATCCTGCATGCAAAAATTGTGTTTTGTACGCAGCGGACTTCAAGGCTAATTTCAAATATGATACACTCAAATTTGGGTTGTGGGCTGAATATAAACATTGTAAACCATAGAAAGACCTTTCCATCGAGGGGTTACACGTCTTCACCGGATTCCTATAGCTTCAGAATCTCCGGTCGAAGTTGCTGTCTAGATTTATTCTGCACTTAAATTCTGGGGTTTATATAATATGAATTTGAATTCGGTGAAATCGATGTTGCTAATTAACTCTAGATTTTGATGAACTATTTTATGTTGAGCACCGTAGTGCTATGAATGATAAATCTTGTTAACTACATTTCATAAAACTGAATTATAGAGCAAGCTTTAATGCATGATATGACTTGCTAAAATTGATAGATTATTATAAATGCGCACCATGTTTATAATATGATGAATGAAATGACTGGATACAAATTGGTAGATTATTATTAATGCACATCATGTTTGCAATATGTTGAAATCATTTGGAATGACAAATAGAAGAATAAGCCATGGCCATGAGTATGTATGATGGTTAGAATGAAATATACTAGTCCAATACTTAGAGCGTACTCTCCCTACGGATAGTATTGTGAATGGATGTAAGTGCGGCGTTGGCCGTCATTAGTTGTGTTAATGTTGAAATAAGGTATAAATGGATGGTTGGGCTTGGTCCTCAGAGTCTACATCCTGGGGCTCCTTCCATGCTGAGTGGATGGTTGGGGCTGTATCCTCGTGCTTACTTCCGAGACCCCTTCCATGCCACGGTGTTGTGGAATTTTCATGTGGTGTGAGTCGAGACGCAGTGTCATAATCCTGGGTTAAGGATAGTGTGGCAGGTCTACGGGCCCACCGATCATCATACCGATAGGATTTTTCGGTTAGACTTTGGGCGGTTGGGATATGTCCTCGTTGTTCACGCCCCGAGGCCCCTTCCGTGCCAAGTGAACGGTTGGGCTGTGTCAACGTACATTCTTTCGAGGCCCCTTCCGGGTAACACTAGGCCAGTTCGGGCTGTGTTCTCGATGCACATCTACCGGAGATCCCGCTGGGCCATATTACGCATGGGCTCCGCTGTTGTGTTCATAGCATTGAGGCGTACGGAGGCCTAGGTGAAGTAGTGTGGATACCCACCTAGTAGTAGGGATGCCCGCTCTACTGTCACCGCCTGACCACGACGGCTGATGCCTGAGAGGTTAGCTACCTGCTCGAATAGTGGGAACTATAGTCTGTGTCGACATAGCAATTACATGTGTGTGATCATGGGTGAGTCATTGCATAACATACATACCATTACATATCATTGCACAAACAAGGCCCTCCTCGTATACGTTTGTATGGGCACTCTTATTGTAACGCCCCTGATGTTTCTGCGATTATTTAATTCTCGTTTGGCGTTACGTTGACGCGTTTCTGGCATATGCCGTTGGTTAGAGCATGGTCTTAGCTCGTTAGGTTCTTTGTGTGGTTGTTGGTAGCCTTTTTGGCAAGATTCCCTAGCAAGCCGGGTCTGTTTTGTTGACCGGTGAGGCCTCTCGAGGGATGCTTGTATTTTGGCTTCGAGTGGTGATAACCCAAGTTTTGTTCGTCGAAAGTTGATTTCGACTCCGCCGTTGCGTTCGTAGCATGAGTATTTAGCTACGATGCAAATTTTGTCGAATTTCGAGGATGTTCGGGTTTCGCGTCGTTTTGTATTTTATTTATATTAATGCGATATTATATATTATATATAGATATTTTGTTTAGATTGTAGCAGTTATGGTGAATAGGTGGCTGGCAGCGTTTGGAATGGCTAATAATAGAAAATATTTGGGATTTAGCCGCTATTTGTGATGAGAGTTGAAAGAACTCCATAGTTAAGCGTGCTCGGGCTGGAGAAGTCCTGGGATGGGTGACCTCCTGGGAAGTCCCCGTGTTGTCCACTTAACGAGAGAATTTCACTCATCAAAGGGAGGCTGCGGCCACCAACAACCCGCCTGTGGAGGGAGAGGGGTTGGGGTGCTTGGGCTGCAGCCCGGTAACGGTGCGTCGGAGGCCTAGTGGTGTTGATCCACGAACGTCAAAGGGGACGTTACAGTAGGTCCCTTGTGCTCTCCTTGTGCGACCCTTGAGCTTATATTGTTTTGGTGATGGTTGTTTGGGAGACCTCGTTTGCCTCTAATCCAGATCCATGTGGATGTTTAATACTGCCATTAACTCACAAAATAGGATTGTTAGGTGTTTCTTCTTAGTAGAATGCAACATATTGTTGCAAGTTTTCTATTCTTTTGCCTTGTAGCCTCTGCAGGATTTGAGCAGGGCCTGTTGTTGTTTTCCTTGTGCTTGGTGTACTTTGGCTTACTGTGGACAACACTAGCTTTTACTGTCATGTTTACTTACTCTCTTTCATTCCATTTTGATATTATGCTCTAATTCAGAATTTCTTGTTATACTTGCTGTGGTGTTCTTTCTTTGGATGCCTCAGGTTTAGAGAAGTAGCCGGTTGAGCGGATGGTTTTTCCTTGGTGATTGTTGTGGATCCCTTGGGTTGCTGGGATCTTCCTCCTTGATTTTGTGAGGTAGTTTTCTTTTATTCCTACATACATACATGCTCGCCAGTGAGTTCGTGTCAGGTTGTTGATGCCCGCTGGTGGTTTTTACTTGAAAAACTAGATATGTTTCTTTTACAGCTACCTTTCTAGAGATAGTCTACTTGCTTATGGGAAGATTTATGCTAGGTTGCTAGTTACTTTTAGACCTAAAAATACTATCATAAGTATATCTCATGATCTGCATGTTTATGAAACTCATACCCGACTTTCTATGCAACGTAAAAAGGATCGTTTTCTATTTATAATATAAAATAAATCTAGGGTCTTCCATAGTATAAGTTGACCTCGGGGGGTCGCTTATGCACTCTCTTAGGATGTCAAATATAAATAAAGTATTTTTCGCTGCATATAAGTATAGTTTTTAAACTGTGGACTAGATGATCCACTGAGCTGAGGGATACAGCCTTTAAAAATATAACTGATTTTTCTAATCTTTAAACTTATGAATTTTCATAGTTTAGTTAGCTGGTGTTCGCCTGAGCGTCGAAAGTTATCCCCTGCTCGACGTGGCATCATGACGCGTGTTTTCTCATACTCTGATACTTATTAAATTCGGAGAAAATGCGGGTTGTGACAGTTGGTATCAGAGGGAGGTTGCTTGACAATTTGTCGGGCAATCTTTCCTTATAGGTATTAGATGTTTAGTGTCATATCATACACACAAAGATATGTCATCAGCACGTCTTGGCTGAAGCACGAACACTACACTCATAACATAACATGAAGTATACGGGGCATTTTATGTAGTATGAGATGGATAATATGTGTCTGTATATGGATCCACCATAGGGGCAACATGTGAGGGTTATGTTGTAACACCCCAAAACTCAAAAGAGCGACGGGTGACGTTTCATGCCAAATTTGGTTTTTGGCAGGGGGTATACGGCCTGGGACACGGGCGTGTCCCAGGGCGTGTCATGTTCGTTTGGCGATCGGGCCAGCGATTTGTGATCGACGATCTGGCAGCATTCGACGATCGGGCCAGCGATCTGTGATCGATGATCTGGCAGCGTTCGACAATCGGGCCTGCAATCTGAGATCGACGATCTGACAGCTTTCGATGATCGGGCCAGTGATCTGAGATCGACGATCTGGCACCGTTCGACGATCGGGCCAGCAATCTGGGATCGACGATTTGGCAACGTTCGACGATCTTGGCTCGACGATCGTCGAGCGCGGGGCTGATTGTGGCATGTTTGACTCTGTCGACGCAGAGTGTCGACGTAGGGGTTTTTTGCGGGATCATGACTAAATGTCCCGACACAATTTGATTGGTTGCGGACGTGTCCTGCTCCGGTTGGTGAACCGTGCGGTGTTTAGCCCTGTTTGTCTAGGTCAGACCTGGATCGTAGCCGTGCATTTCCTTTTTGTGGGATCCGACGGCTGGTGGTTAATCCGTTTGTGATATACCCGAGTATAGGGTTTCAAAACCCTTATTTTCTGCCGCTGGTTCTTTGTCTAAATTCTAGAGAGAAGGGAGAGCAAAGGAAGAAGAAGAAATCTAGATTCGGTCCTTGGAGGGGCTTCGGAGCTCCTAATCGCGAGCCGACTTCGGATCTACGAAGGCAAAGAGAGTGTCATGCTTTTCATCCGCTTACATTTCCATGGCGCCATGGAAGAACAATAGGGTAACGATCCTCTACTTGAGCATGTGAAGCTCTCTTTCTTTTGCATAGGAAGCCCGCTCTCGCGAGTTTGCGGTGAGTTTGAGGCGTTCCTTCTGGTAGATATGTAAAGTCCCCGTTGTGTAGAGTCCGTAATCGAGAACGAACATAGACATGATGTGTGAAGCCTACCCAGACAAGTTGGTCTAGATCGGTGATGTTGCATTGCATAAATGACCGGAGAAGACTCCGTGTGAATGTGTGTTTTTTGGGTTTTCTACGTGGTAGATTGCAACAGGGAGCCTTGGGGATTAACCCCAAGGTGCACCCAGAAAACTGGGCAGATGCGTGATTCTTCCAACATGTGGCCTGGGAGTCAACTTGAACATAACCGGGTTATGTGAAATGTGTGAGGGAAACGGGACTCGGGAGAAGTTTGACCTACGCATATGTTTTAAATTAACGTTGCGGTATGAGCAACGGGTCAGGCGGAGCCGTACCCGTTCTATGTCGTTCGGTTAGAGCCATTGGCATAGATGAGGGTCTTCGGCGGTCTATGCCTTAAATTGACGTGAACCATGCCGGGAAGACAAAATGCTCATTGTTTGGCCGTCAAAGTGGCGGTGGTGAGACCAGGGTGTCTATGGCTTAAATTGACGTGACATTGACCGGTTCACCGAGAATGTGCCCTGAGTGCACGGGGCGTGTGACCGTTAGTGCTAACGCCTGTGATGCAATGTATATTTATATACTGCTTGGTTATATTAATAAACTGCAGGGAAGGAGCATCGCCGCCCCGAATTGGGGGCGGCTCGTTATAATTTGGTCAGCATTGCTGACCGTTGCCTTTGTTTGCCACTGTGCGGTGGTTTGTTGCTTGCAGGTGCTGCTGGACCAAGCGGTCAATAGCGAGATAAAGCCCAAGTTGCTGTACCGGCCCACGAAGGACTACAATTTTGGAAGTTTTCTTTATTCATGTATGTCCGGCCTGCGTGCCGAGGTTTGAAAACATGTAATTTTGAAGGAAACAATTTGTAAGGCCTTAAGGCCAGTACTTGTGTATTTGTAATTCATTCCTTTGGGATTGTTTAGTGGACATTCATGCTATTTGTGCTAGGTTCTTTTAATTGCATCTTGTAAAACTACTTCTGCTAGAATGCTCTGTGTAGGACGTTGGATTGGTTGGATGGTTTTCATTGAGTAACCACCCAGTCTGTCTGTGGTATATGGTGTCGGGCCCCGGCCGGACCTACTGCTATAAGCTATGCGACGGATATGTGGTGATACAATTTGGTATCAGAGCACTGGTTTCGGCCGGGCTTAATATGAATTCGTGGTCGAATTCTTTTTAAGGGGTGGTGAGCACATGTGTGTGTGTCATCGTTATAACAACAAAAGAACCCATGAATTCCCACTTAGGAATGAAAATACACGTGTTTGAGGAACCTGCGTGTTCCTATAATTGCTTTTTGCAATTTTGTATGGTCGCTTACCGGTATTTTGTAAGATTATAGGTGACCAGAAGTGGTGCTGGGCCGTCGGAACATCCGGTTTTTGAGGATTATAGTGCGCCTGGTGACGTGCCTGCAACCCTTCCCTCCGCTGAAACCATAAGAATGGTGGTGGAAGCAGTGTTAGCTGCGATTGGTGCACAAAATATAACACGTGTGCAGTCCCCTATTATTCCAACATCGGGTGGTGTGATAGAGCAAACGACATTTATAGGACCTTTGGCGCAGCAGTTGAACATGGTCTTAGTGTAGGGTACACACTTAGTTGAGGAATATTTGCAACCGTTTCTGATGATAAGACGCTACCTAGGCTCTGAAGTGGAGAGCGAGCAGTCGATGGTCGATAGGTTTTATAATGGCCTGCGCGGCGAATTGCGAGTTCTGTTTCTAGGACCAAAGTTATTGGGATTCCAAGCCTTGGTAGAATCGGTTAGATCTTTGGAAGAAGATTTGGCAAAAGTCAATCGGACGTCAGAGCTTTGGGTACTAGACTCTCCAGATTCTGCAAAATTTGAATACCGAAGGAGGAGGAATAAGAAGTCTAAAATATCTACTGGTCAGGCTCCATATGGTTGTTTTAAGTGTGGCAAGGAAGGGCACTTTGCCCGAGACTGTCAGATTGGTGCTCAGAAGTTAAAGAAAGCTATGTCGGGAGTAGGTATCGGACAAAGTGCCAGAGATCTGAATCGAATCCAAGGAAGCAAAGAATTGGATACGCAGAAGACGGAGTTCAAAATGCCGAACTCCTCAAAGTCCGCGTACCGTAGGTGGTATAAGAAGGCTAGGACTTCGGGTCCAGTTCCTTCTTCCGGTGCTTCTGGGAGGACTACGGGTCGAACCCTAGGAGCATGCTTTAATTGTGGAAAGCCGGGGCACTTTGCCCGAGACTGCTAGAACGGACGTCCCAAGTCCGAGAAGAAGCACGCTGTCGTGATGACAGGAACGGCTTAAAGTTATAGTAGTTTAACTTTAAATACTTGTTGCCCTTGGGCATGTTAGCTTAGAACTGTTGGTGCTAAGCTTTGTTCTGATTTTCGATTAATTCGGCTAGAGAACCGTTCACTTAGGGAGCTTCGCATTCCCTTTTAACCAAAGGATTTGTATTGCGCGTCGGAGTACCTCCTTCGATGGCAAAAGACAAATTGGATGTGTTGTTTTCTAATGATGCTCATTGCATGCGAGTAGAATATGTTGCGTTTAGGTGTGGATAGGGAGTCAATACTTTGACTTATAAGCGTCTTTACTAACATTAGGGGAGATCGACGTAATCTTTGGTTTGGATTGGCTCTCGGAGCAGCAAGCATACATTGATCGAAATCGCAAGAAAGTCAAGTTAGGTACTGGTCATGAGACAACATTTGTGGGCTTGAAAGGGGTCGAGCATGACGTTGGTGTCTGATCTTCAGTTGGTTAAGGCGATTTGGTATGATGCCAAACCCGTCACATGCTCTTCATATCGGTTAGTGCCTAAGGAGATGGCGGAGCAGAAGGTGCAACTTCAAGAGTTGTTGGAGCAAGGGTTTGTGCATCCAAGTTCACCGCCTTGGAGCGCACCGGTCCTCTTTGTAAAGAAGAAGGACGGGAGCTTGAGACTTTGTATTGATTATCGGGAGTCCAGCAAGCTAACGGAAAGGAACAAGTATCCAATCCCAAGGATCGATGATGTTTTTGATCAGTTGGTCGGGTCGACGGTGTACTCTAAGTTGGATGTCAAGTTTGGTTACTATCAGTTGAGGATAAGAGAAAGTGATATCCCTAAGACAACTATCGGTACAAGATACGGTCATGTCGTTTGGGCTGAACACTGCGCCGTCAGTATTCATGGATTTGATGAACACGACCTTCAGTGAGTACTTGGACCATTTTATGATCGTCTTCATCGATGATATTTTGGTGTACTCGCAGAGTGAGGAAGATCACTTCAGGCATCTTCATTTGGTTTTGGAGATGCTAAGGAGGAATCTATTTATGCCAAGTTCTCGAAGTGCGAGTTTTGGTTGTCCTCAGTGGCGTGCCTCGGTCATATAGTGAGCGGGGAAGGTATTGCAGTGGCTCCGGCAAAGATTATTGCGATACGAGAGTGCTCTGAGCTTTTTACGGTAGCGGAAGTCCGGAGCATTCTGGGGCTTGCCGGCTATTATAGGCGCTTCATAGGGAACATCTCACGGATAGCATTACCTCTCACTACATTGAGGAGTAAGGAGCAGAAGTTCGTTTGGACGCCGGAGTGCGCTAGAGCTTTTGAGGAGTTGAAGTGTCGGTTGACCACAGCGCCTGTGTTGAGTTCGCCGAGTGGGACCAAAGGTTATGAGATTTATAGTGATGCTTCGGGCAGTTGTTTGGGTTGTGTGCTGTTACAACATGGAAGCGTTATAGCATATGGCTCGAGACAGCTGAAGGTGCACGAGAGGAACTATCCGATCCATGAATTGGAGTTAGCGGCCGTGATTTTTGACTTGAAGCTGTGAAGGCATTATTTTGTATGGTGTGAAGATTGAAATCTACACCGATTACAACAGCCTGAAGTATTTGATTGATCAGAAAGATCTGTACATGCGGAAGCATAGATGGATGGAGTTCCAGGGGGACTATACATTTAAGATCCACTACGTGCCTGGTAAAGGTAATGCGGTTGCGGACGCGTTGAGTCGCCGGGCCCCAGTTCAAGCCAATTGGCTGTCGGTCCATGACGAGCGGTTGGTTTGGGAGTTAGAGGCGTTGGAGATCTTTTGCGTTGATAAGCAATCAAGTGCTGAAGCAGTATTGAATTGGACTGAAGTCTAATATGACCTGGCTGATCGGATTCGGCAGGCATTGGATATGGATGTCCACATGAAGCAACTCATGATAGAGGCTCTGGATGGGTCAAATTCCCAATTCGTTGTGGAGGACAGATTACTTTGGAAAGACGGTCGTCTGTGTGTCCTAAGCATGGGCAATTTGCGGGTGGAATTGTTGTACGAGGCGCATCATACCAAGTATTCAATTCACCCGGGGAGCACGAAGATGTACTGCGATGTTAAGAAATTGTTCTGGTGGCCAGGACTGAAGAAAGATGTGGCGCTGTACGTGGCAAAGTGCCAAACTTGCGTCTTGGTGAAGGCGGAGAGCCAAAAACCGGGAGGATTCTTGAAATCCTTGCCTATTCCGGAGTGGAAGATCGATGACATTACTATGGACTTTGTGCACGGGTTGCCAAGGTCGCAAAAGGGGAACGCCGCCATTTGGGTGGTCGTAGATCATCTAACGAAGGTGTCGCATTTCATTCCGCATAGGAAGGATGATCCGGTTGAGAAATTGGCAAAGTTGTATGTAGACAATATTGTGCGGCTTCATGGTGTGCTCCGCAACATCATGAGTGACCGAGATGGGCGGTTCATGTCCACTGATTGGAGGCTGGTGTAGCAGATGTTCAGAACAAAGCTGAGTTTTAGCACAGCCTTTCATCCGCAAACGGATGGGCAGACCGAGAGGGTAAATAGGACAATGGAAGACATACTTCGCATGTGTGTCCTGGACTTTCGAAGGCAATGGGAAGACCACCTATACTTGGTGGAGTTTGTGTACAACAATAGCTACCAGGCAAGTTTTCAAATAGCGCCCTTCAAGGCCCTATATGGTAGAAGATGTTGCACGTCATTGTCCTGGTTGGAAACGGGTGAGTCAAAGTTGTATAAGCGTCAAGAGGTGGAAGATGCTACTTCATTGGTGCGAACCATTCGGGAGAGGTTGCTAATCGCTCAGGATCATCGGGCGAAGTACTATAATGCCAGGCACAGGAACGTGGAGTTCGCTGTAGGCGACTGGGTGTACTTAGAGATCAAGCCGTTCAAGGGTGTCACGTGGGTGCGGCGATTGAAAAAGCTAAGCCCGAGGTACCTTGGGCCGTTTGAGGTTCTAGAGTGGGTTGGCGAAGCAGCCTATCATTTGAAGCTATCAGTGGAGCTTAGTGGTCTACATGATGTATTCCATATATCAGTGCTACGGAAGGTGGTGTAAGAGCATACGCAAGTGTTCGCGGTCGATCAAGTGCCGGTTGATAGTGGGTTGATGACGAAGGTCAAGCCCGTGCGTATTGAAGACTCGGAAGTCAAGCGGCTACGCAATAAAGAGATCAGGATGGTCAAGGTCCGATTGGACAATTGCAGTCGAGAGGAGCTCTCTTGGGAGCGAGAGCAGACTATGCTTGACGAGTACCCAGAGTTATTCCGCTCAGGTACAATTTTAGTTTTGTACTTATCTTTCCTTTATGAAATTTTGTGGATGAAATTCTTTTAAGAGGGCAGAGCTGTAACACCCCAAAACTCAAAAGAGCGACGAGTGACGTTTCGGGCCAAATTTGGTTTTTTGCAGGGGGTACACGGCCTGGGACACGGGCGTATCCCGAGGCATGTCGTGTTCGTTTGTCGATCTGGCCAACGATCTGTGATCGACGATCTGGCAGCATTCGACGATCAGGCCAGCGATCTGTGATCGACGATCTAGTAGTGTTCGACGATCGGGCCAACAATCTGAGATCGATGATCTGGAAGCATTCGACGATCGGGCCAGCGATCTGAGATCGACGATCTGGCAGCGTTCTACGATCGGGCAAGCAATCTGGGATTGACAATTTGGCAGTGTTCGACGATCTTGGCTCGACGATCGCCGAGAGCGGGGTGGATTGTGGCGTGTTTGACTCTGTCGACGCGGAGTGTCGACATATGGGTTTTGGGGGGGATCTTGACAAAATGTCCCGACATAATTTGATTGGTCGCGGACGTGTCCTGCTCCGGTTGGTGAACCGTGCGGTGTTTAGCCCCATTTTTTCAGGTCAGACCTGGATCTTAGCCGTGCATTTCCTTTTTATGGGATCCGATGGCTGGTGGTTAATCCATTGGGATATACCCGAGTATTGGGTTTCAAAACGCTTATTTTATGCCGCTGGTTCTCTGTCTAAATTCTAGAGAGAAGGGAGAGCAAAGGAGGAAGAAGAAATCTAGATCCGGTCCTTGGAGGGGCTTCGGAGCTCCAAATCGCGAGCCGACTTCGTATCTACGAAGGCAAAGAGAGTGCGGTGCTTTTCATCCGCTTACATTTCCATGGCGTCAAGGAAGAATGGTAGGGTAACGATCCTCTACTTGAGAATGTGAAGCTCTCCTTCTTTTGCATAGGAAGCCCGCTCTCGCGAGTTTGCAGTGAGTTTGAGGCATTCCTTCGAGTAGATATGTAAAGTCCCCATTGTGTAGAGTCTGTAATCGAGAATGGACATAGGCATGATGTGTGAAGCCTACTCGGACAAGTTGGTCTGCATCGGTGATGTTGCATTGCATAAATGGCCGGAGAAGACTCCGTGCGAATGTGTGTTTTTCGGGTTTTCTACGTGGTAGATTGCAACAGGGAGCCTTGGGGATTAACCCCAAGGTGTACCCGGAAAACTGGGCAGATGCGTGATTCTGCCAACATGGCCTGAGAGCCAACTTGAACATAACAGGGTTATGTGAAATGTGTGACAGAAATGGGACTCAGGAGAAGTTTGACCAGCGCAAATGTTTTAAATTAACGTTGTAGTGTGAGCAACGGGTCAGGCAGAACCGTACCCATTCTATGTCGTTCGGTTAGAGCCGTTGGCATAGATGAGGGTCTTCGGCGGTCTATGGCTTAAATTGACGTGACCCATGTCGGGAAGACAAAATGCTCATTTTTTGCCCGTCAAAGTGGCGGTGGTGAGACCAGGGTGTCTATGGCTTAAATTGACGTAACATTGACCGGTTCACCGAGAATGTGCCGAGAGTGCACGGGGTGTGTGGTCGTGCGTGCCAACACCTATGATGCAATGTATATTTATATAATGCTTAGTTATGCTAATAAACTACAGGGAAGGAGCATCGCCGCCCCAAATTGGGGGCGGGATAGTTATAATTTGGTCAGCATTGCTGACCGTTGCCTTTGTTTTCCACCGTGCGGTGGTTTGTTGCTTGCAGGTGTTGCTGGACCAAGCGGTCAATAACGGGCTAAAGCCCAAGTTGCTTTGCCGGCCCTCGAAGGCCTAATATTTTGGAAGTTTTCTTTATTCATGTATGGCCGGCCTGCGTGCCGAGGTTTGAAAACATGTAATTTTGAAGGATACAATTTGTAAGGCCTTAAGGCCAGTACTTGTGTATTTGTACTTCATTCCTTTTGGATTATTTAGTGGACATTCATGCTATTTATGCTGGGTTCTTTTAATTGCAACTTATAAAACTTCTTCCGCTAGAATGCTCTGTGTAGAACGTTGGATTGGTTGGATGGTTTCCATTGAGTAACCACCCAGTCTGTCAGTGGTATATGACGTCGGGCCCCGGCCGGACCTACTACTATATGCTATGCGACGGATAGGGGGTGTTACATATGTAGTATGAGATGCATAACCTCACAACATGAATGCGACTAGCACGTTTCTTTTTCGTTGCATGAGAATGTTATGTAGTATGTGATGCATAATATTTTCATGCGTACGCCACTCATGACATGCATTTGGGCCTTTTTAGAATGCATAGCACAATCGTGCATAGCATAACATTGCATAAGCACAACGTGCCAAGCTAAAGATTTACATGATAACATATGTACAAACATGGTTTTAATTCAGAAAAAGAATATAAATTCATGCATTCCCGATCTAGGCACAAGAGTTAGTTGATGGTGGTTAACCATCCTAGGTTAGGCATAACATCACTTTTGTTAAACAAAATAAAATCCCAGAGCAAGTATAGCAGTTAAAGGTTCATATTTATGTATGTATTGTCTGTACTGGTAGTTTGTTCCAACTGTTGTACTAGGTTTTGACCTCAGTTTTTATGGTTTTAGGATGACGAGACGTCCTTCGACCGGGTTGACTCCCCTGTATGAGGGTGAGTCTTCAGGAGCGCAGAGTGATGCGGTTATTCAGTGCAAAGGGAAACGCTTGGACTTCATCAAGGACAACGGTCAGCATGGAAGTGTGTATGCTAATCCGAGCCAGGATTCCCCTGTCATTTCTGCGGTATGTGCTCAGAAGCTGTTTCGTTCTGATTATTTTGCTTGTTTAGTCTCGGTGGTTGGGACTGCTGTTAGTGTGCCGCGCTTGGAGGAGATTCATATTGTACGTGGTTTCTCTGATGTTTTTCCTCATGACCTTCCTGGTCTTCCCCCCGAGCGGGATGTTGAGTTTGTGATTGATTTGGAACCGGGTACGCGTCCTATTGCTAAGGCGCCATATCAGATGGCCCCTCATGAGTTGGAAGAGTTGCGAGTCCAGTCGGACGAGTTGTTGGCAAAAGGCTTTATCAGGCCGAGTTCGTCGCCTTGGGGTGCTCCTGTTCTATTTGTGAAGAAGAAGGATGGGTTCATGAGGGTGTGCATCAATTATAGGGAGCTGAACAAAGTCACCATTAAGAATAGGTACCCTCTACCGAGGCTCGATGACTTGTTGATCAGTTGCGTGGTAGCACGGTGTTTTCCAAGATCGATCTTCGTTCAGGCTATCATCAGCTCAGGATCCGTGGGGCAGACATTCCACGGACTGCGTTTAGATCAAGGCATGGACACTTCGAGTTTCTAGTGATGTCGTTTGGTTTGACCAACACACCATCAGCTTTCATGGATATGATGAACCGGGTGTTCAAGTATTTTCTGGACAAGTTCGTTGTGGTATTCATCGATGATGTGTTGATCTACTCTCGCAGTGCTGAGTAGCATGAGCAGCATCTGCGCTTGGTTCTATCGGAGTTAAGGAACCACAAGTTATTCGCCAAGCTGAGCAAGTGCGAATTTTGATTGCCTCAGGTCTTATTTCTGGGCCACGTGGTGAATAAGGATGGGATCTCGGTCGACCCGGAAAAGATCCCAGCAGCGATGGATTGGAGCAGGCCGGGCACACCCAAGGAGATTAGAAGCTTCCTAGGGTTGGCCGGCTACTACAGGAGGTTTGTTGAGGGTTTCTCTACCCTGGATGCACCTTTGACTAGGTTGACTCAAAAGAACACGACCTTAGTTTGGAGCGAGAAGTGCGAAGAAGCCTTCCTGGAACTAAAGAACAGATTGTGCACTGCTCCCGTTCTGACCCTACCTACTGAGGGCGTGGAGTATGATGTGTACGTGGATGCTTCGCATGTTGGTCTGGGTTGCGTGTTGATGCAGGCTGGAAAAGTGATTGCTTATGGGTCAAGGCAACTAAAGACTCATGAGAGAAATTACCCAACGCATGACCTTGAGTTTGCAGCGGTGATTTATGTGCTAAAGTTGTGGAGGCATCTACTTTATGGTGCTCAGTGAAAGATCTTCACAGATCATAAAAGTCTAAAGTACGTGTTTACTCAGAAGGAGTTGAATCTGCGGCAACGGCGGTGGCTAGAGTATGTGGCCGATTATTATGTGGAGATACAATATCATCCACGCAAGGCCAATGTGGTGGCCGATGCCCTGAGCCGGAAGACGGGGAAGATCTTTAATCTCACCGCCGATTGTTTAGTGAAGAGTTCCTCCTGATGGATATTTCCGTGGGACGCTGTGACATGCAGAGCATTTTGGCAGTGGCAGAACCGTCTTGGATTGCACTTACCAGGTTGCACCAGAAGGATGATCCGGATCTTCTGCACTTATACCTCGGGACTGATAGAGGGGAGTTGCCGGATTTTTCTATCAATGATGCGGGTACCTTGAAGTACCCCGACAGGTTTTGCATCCCCTCTATTGGAGACATCATGAGTATGATTTGCAGAGAGGCTCATGGATCCAGTGTTGCCTACCATCCAGGATCTACAAATATGTATCATGAATTGAAGTAAATTGCCTGGTGGTATGGGATGAAGGGTGATATAGCCCGATTTGTTGCTGAGTGCCACACTTGCAAGCGTGTGAAGGACGATCATGGAAGGCCTGGTGGGAAGTTGACTCCATTGGAGATCCTGACTTGAAAGTGCGAGAGTATTTCTATGGACTTCATTATGGGCTTACCGAGATCTCCAAGGGGATTTGATTCAGTTTGGGTGATCGTGGACCAATTGACGAAGTGTGCGCACTTCGTACACTATAAGATAGATTACCCGATGAAGAAGATAACAGAGCTGCATTTGAGCGAAGTCATCAGATTGCACGGTGTGCCAGTTAGCATCATTTCGGATCGAGACTTCCGTTTTACATCTAGCTTCTATAAGAGTCTGCAGGAGGGTTTGGGTACAGATTTGAGGTATTCTACAGCTTACCACCCACAGACCAATGGTCAGACTGAGCGAGTGAACCAGATAGTCGAGGATATGATCAGGTGCTACATCTTGGACCACAGTGGAGCATGGGATGATCGTTTGCGGCTTATGGAATTTGCATACAATAACAGTTACTAGGAGAGCATGCAAATGGATCCGTTTGAAGCCTTGTATGGGAGGCACTGCAGAACTCCCTTGTTTTGGACTGAGGTCAGTGAGAGGCCTGTGTTGGGTCCGGACACGCTCGAAGAAATGGAAGTTGCGGTGAAGCTGATTCGAGAAAAGCTTCGGATAGCTCAGGAGCGGTATGAGAAGAACGCCAACTGGCATAGGTCTGACTTGGAGTTTTTTGTAGGGGACCTTGTGTTTCTTAAGGTTTCCCCGATGGTTGGTGTTAAGAGGTTCGGTAAGAACTGGAAATTGGATCCGAGGTATTTGGGCCCGTTTAAGATTGTTGAGCGGATTGGCGTGTCACCATATAGGCTGGATTTGCCAGCAAACTTCCCAGATGTTAATAACTTATTTCATGTAAGCTAATTACGGAAGTGTGTGCGAAGCAGTGGACAAGTCTTGGATGTTGTGCCCCAGTTGGAGCCTAATCTTTCATATGTTGAGGTGCCGATCCGCATCTTGGATACTCAAGATCGGGTGGTGCAGACAAAGTCTATCTCGATGGTGAAAGTTCTATGGATGAATCAGGATTTGGAAAGCGCAACTTGGGAGCTAGAGTCGGCTATGAGGGAGGCTCACCCTCATCTGTTCCCTTGATTTGATTAGTACGTTTTCTTTCTTGTAGCTCTTGTTTTGTTACTTTCCTTCTATAGTAGAAGTTGTGTACGTAAAGTTTCGGGACGAAACTTTCTTTTAGGGGGAGTGACTGTAACGCTCCCGATTTTTCTGCGATTATTTAATTCTCGTTTGGCGTTACGTTGATGCATTTCCGGCATGTGCCATTTGTTAGAGCGTGGTCTTAGCTCTTTAGGTTTCTTGTGTGGTTGTTGGTAGCCTTTTTGGCAAGATTCCCTAGCAAGCCGGGTCTGTTTTGGTGACCGGTGAGGCCTCTCGAGAGATGCTTGTGTTTTGGCTTCGAGTGGTGATAACCCAAGTTTTTTTCGTCGAAAGTTGATTTCGACTCCGCCGTTGCGTTTGTAGCGTGAGTATTTAGCTACGGTGCAAATTTCGTCGAATTCCGAGGATGTTCGGGTTTCACATCGTTTTGTATTTTATTTATATTAATGCGATATTATTTATTATATATAGATATTTTGTTTAAATAGTACCAGTTATGGTGAATAGGTGGCTGACAGCGTTTGGATTGGCTAAGAATAGAAAATATTTGGGATTTAGCCGCTATCTATATATAGCCATAATTAGAAAAGCGAATTTTGATATTATTTGTCTTTTTCGGAATACAACTTCCGTCCCTGTGCAAGAGAGGAAACCGACGGGCTGCCCTTGCCTTCCACTGTCGATTCCCGAAGTTTTAGCGGGCGGAATTCGATTTCGAATGCGGATTTGGATTGCTCTCGCCTAGACCTACACTCTAACAAAATTTTCGTCTTGTTCTGTGCTGCTGGTGCCGAGTGGGAGGAAGGGGCCGACCAAGCTTCGCTGGAATTTGAGGCAAGTGGTGCTCCTACCCTTGCTAAGTTTTTCTCCTTTTATGTTGACATTTGCAGTTATCATACATTTTCCAGAGATCATTTATTTTGCCCTGTTTTCCCGTCAAAATCATCGGATCTTGAATCATGAATGCTGCTTTGCGTTTTTCTTTTACTTTCTCAAGTTCTGAAACTTCAAGTTCTTCGGATGGGCTGTTGTAGTCTTGTCTTTTATCAAATTGTTCCTTATTAGATCTCGGATTGGGTAGTATTTTAGCCTAATTATTAATCTTCCCCTGCTGTTAAGGTTTGCCCAGTTCGGGTGCTGGGAGTTGTGTAGATGAGTGTTGGATTTGACCTTCCTGTATGGTAGTCATTGCCCGGTAAGTTAGGTAGCATTGGATTTTAATGTTTTGCCGAAGTTCTGTTGGAAGTGTTGACAGTGTTGAGTGCACTCAACGCTGCCAGATCGACGAAGATCGTCGATCTGAGTTCAACGAAAATCGTCGTACTGAGATTGACGATCTCCGGCTGTCTTAGATAGACGAAGATTGTCGATCTGAGTTCGGCGACAATTGTCGAACTAGGATCGACGATCTCCGTTGTCTAAGTTCGACGAAGATCGTCGATCTGAGTTCGATGAAGACCGTCGAATGGAGATCGACGATCTCCAATTTCCTGTGATCGATGAAGATCGTCGATCTAAGTTCGACGAAAATCATCGAACTGGGATCGACGATCTCCGGTTGTCTGAGTTTGACGAAGACCGTCGATCTGAGTTCGACGAAAATCGTCGAACTGGGATCGACGATCTCCAGCTGGCTGTGTTCGACGAAGATCGTCGATCTGAGTTAGACGAAGATCGTCGAACTGAGCACGTCGTTCTTCTGTTCTGAGTTCGGCGAAGATCGCCAAACAGAGCTCGACGATTCCTGTAAGTTGAGTTCGACGATTTTCCCTCTGTCTTCCCTTGTTTTCCCGAGTGAATCCCGCTCGTTTTGGGGTTATTTGTCAGCTGTCTTCTGAACACCGAATCGTGGGTGACGGCTAGTAGGGGTGGTTTTCTTTTTATCTCTTAATAGAGGTGGGGTTATGTGTTGAGCCGTGGCCGCCACTGTTTTTCCCAGGTACAGGCTGGGTGTTTGTGGTTTGTAGGTCCCTAGTTCTCTCCCTGTGCGACCCTTGAGCTTATATTGTTTTGGTGATGGTTGTTTGGGGGACTGCGTTTGCCTCCAATCCAGATCCATGTGGATGTTTACTACTACCATTAACTCACAAAATAGGATTGTTAGGTGTTTCTTCTTAGTAGAATGCAACATATTGTTGCAAGTTTTCTATTCTTTTGCCTTGTAGCCTCTGCAGGATTTGAGCAGGGCCTGTTGTTGTTTTCCTTGTGCTTGGTGTACTTTGGCTTACTGTGGACAACACTAGTTTTTACTGTCATGTTTACTTACTCTCTTTCATTCCATTTTGATATTATGCTCTAATTCAGAATTTCTTGTTATACTTGCTGAGGTGTTCTTTCTTTGGATGCCTCAGGTTTAGAGTAGTAGCCGGTTGAGCGGTTGGTTTTTCCTTGGTGATTGTTGTGGATCCCATGGGTTGCTGGGATCTTCCTCCTTATTTTTGTGAGGTAGTTTTCTGTAATTCCTACAAACATACATGCTCACCAGTGGGTTCGTGTCAGGTTATTGATGCCCACTGATGGTTTTTTACTTGTGATACTAGATATGTTTCTTTTACTGCTACCTTTCTGGAGATAGTCTACTTGCTCATGGGAAGATTTATGCTAGATTGCTAGTTACTTTTAAACCAAAAAATACTATTATAAGTTTATCTCATGATCTGCATGTTTATGAAATTCATACCCTACTTTCTAAGCAACACAAAAAGGATCGTTTTCTATTTATAATAGAAAATAAATCTAGGGTCTTGCATAGTATAAGTTGACCTCGGGGGGGGGGGGGGGGTCGCTTATGAACTCTCTTAGGATGTCAAATATAAATAAAGTATTTTTTGCTGCGTATAAGTATAGTTTTTAAACTGTGGACTAGATGATCCACTGAGCCGAGGGATACGACTTTTAAAAATATAACTGATTTTTCTAATCTTTAAACTTATGAATTTTCATAGTTTAGTTAGCTGGTGTTCGCCTGAGTGTCGACATTTATCCCCTGCTCGACGTGGCATCACGACGCGTGTTTTCTCATACTCTGATACTTATTAAATTCGGAGAAAATACGGGTTGTGACACTTATAGGATAAGTTACTTTTATGTAACCCGATCTTTAACTTATAAGTTTGTATGAGCATTCTTATAAGTTAAGTTACTTTCCTGCTATAGTCACTTGTACTTGTTGATTTACTAATATTGTTATTAAAGTAGAACTACTAGTTTATAATGTTGTTATTCATGCACTATTACCATCTTCTTATACCTACTTACTACTTGTATTATACTTGTACCCTTGTTCCGTTCTCTGCCCGGTGTCGAGGAGTCGCCGGGGGAGCGGATGTGAAGCCACTTAGTCTTTCGACTAACGGTTGCTACGTCTTCCTTTTTAGGAGGTCACCCTGTAGGTAGAGCACCCGCAGACTTTGTAATAGGACAGCCAGGCCAGGACGACAGGGCCTGAAGTGACAGTGCCGTCGCTACCGTCGGTTACAGTTGTGAGTGTTGTGAGATTCTGTTGTAGCCCGTTTGGGCAATTTTATAGCTGTACTCTGATATTGTAGAAGGATGCTTTAGCTTCTCTATTTGTTGTACTATTTGGACACTATTTGTTTGGTGTGGATTTGACTTCTTGCTTATATTATGGTTGTGTTGGCATGTTTATATTGATATTGGTTGTAGCTGGTGGAATAGGCATCTTGTGGTACATGTTAGCCCATGTGCTAATGCTACCGCAAGGCGACTGTTCCAGGCACAAGACCCCCCTTCGTGCCGTGTTTTGGGATCCGGGAGGGGGGGTCTTACATCAGGGACTTGTTAGTTCTTTGGTATGAGGCTAGTATCCTGGTTTTGCAAGAAACAGTCATCTGTATCCACCTCAACTACTGAAGCAGAATATATTGCAGCAGGTAGTTGTTGTTCTCAGATGCTGTGGATCCAAAACCAACTCCTAGACTATGGTCTCAACTTAAATAATTCAACTCACTTTTGTGATAACACAAGTGCTATAGCTATCGCACAAAATCCAGTCCATCATAGTAGGACCAAACATATAGATATTAGGCATCATTTCATAAGAGATTGTGTGGACAAAAACAAAATTAATCTTGTCTATATCTACACTGATTTACAAAAAACTGATATATTCACCAAACCTCTGGATGAGAAAAATCACTTATTCTTTATAAATCAGCTTGGAATGATCAATGGAGAAGCCTTAGTTTAGTTTCTGTCTGCACTCGACGAATTATCCAGAGTTCGTCGAACGGAGCTTGACGAACTAGGGAAAGTTTGGGAGATATTCGTCGAACGGAGGTCGATGAACTCTCTATGAGTGAAGTTGTTTTTGTCGAACGGAGATCGACGAATCCACTTCAGAAAACTTTCATCGAACAGAGCTTGACGAAATATCTTCAAATCTTCAGACTAAGCTCGACGAATCATTTAACTCCAAATTATTTCGTCGAACCCAGATCGAAAAATGTTTTAATTTTCGTGGAATGGAGTTTGTCGATTCATATTCCAGAAAACCTTATAACAAGGTTTTCTTCGACCTATGTCCAGCGCTTTCTGTTCCCTTGCACTTGATCGTCGTTTTTCTCTCTTGCAGGTGATTTCATGGCGACTCCAGCGGGAACTTTGGCTGCGATGAAGTTCGACACCAGATTTGATGTTGACTTTGATTCCTTCCAGCATGCGGATCCAATCTTTCTGAGTATTCTGGAACTTCTGGAAGAGCAGCAACTAAAGCCCCTAATGACAACCAGAATCAAACTATCTGGAACAGAAATTAGAGAATGGGTCTACACTTCATTAACATCTGAGGAGAATAACATGACAAGAACAATTGCGGGTAACGCTATAACTCTTTCTCCCGCAGTATTAATTGAATTTTTTGGATTGAACAATGGAGAAGAAGAACTGGAAATATATTCTAAGGAATATGATATGATGTTAAGTTTGATGGGCTATGCTGGAAATAATCCCCATAAACTGTTGAAGAAACATTTATCTGCCGAATATAAATTTTTAGCAGATATTGTTGGGAAAGTCTTGCTATGCAAGCACACTGCACATGACTACATTACCAGACATCAATTTTTGGTCATGTGTGCAGTGGTAAATAAGAAACAAGTAAACTGGGCTCAGATCATATTTGATCTAATAAAGAAAAAGAAAAATAAGAAGGAAGTCTGCTTTGGAAGGATCCTAGGGATCCTCCTGAAGGTGAAGGCTACTGAATCACTGGTCTCCCCGACCATATTCATTAGTGCCATTAAGAGGCTTACCTGTGCCTTGTTTGGCAGGTGGGAGAGGACTATATCCAATCCATCCAAGGGTTCAGCCTCTTCCACCCCAGCTTCTGAAAGCACATGGGCTGTTAGGGCCACTTCCCACCATGCTGAAGAGATCATCCCCGCACCTCCATCCCTTCCAGCAACTCAACAACAATGACCCTCCACAGCTCATACTCCCTCTCTTCAACCACATCAACAACTCCAAGAACAACTTCAACCACAACCATCTGTTCATGTTTCTACTACAGCTATATTACCCGCCACCTCTCTACCAATAGACCTTACTGACTTCCCTTCCTCACCCACCCAGGAATACCATCAATACACTCCATCTCAATCCCCATAATCCCGCCATGTTATACCAGCCCCAACACCACCCTCATCTCCTCTTCCACCACACTTGTCCTCCATACCATCCTTCAATCTCCTGACATCTCCTCCCAATTCTCCTCCTCCTCCACATCCATCCCCATAGGATTTTGTTGAGTATTGTATCCACAACGTACCTGATTTGAAGAAGCCCCTGAACAAGCTAAGGTAAATAGACAATGTATTTGATAAAATATTTCAAGTTGTGCTTGCAGTTATTCCACGCTAAGTGCACACCAATGTCAGGGTGCAGTAGGTCAATATACACGGGTCTGCACGACGTAATCCCTCGTTGAGCAGATCAGTGTGTTGGCCTACATGTACTCTCTCTATTATAGTGTACTTACTTTCAAGTACAGGGCTGTGATTATGCAAGAGCAGACAAGGAGCAAGGACGGGTCAAAGAGCAGCTCATGGGCGGAAAGACGAAAAATCGTCTAAGTGTTAATCGACGAGAATCACCAAGTGATTCTCGCCAATTCGGGGAGAATCACTAGTGATTCTCGCCGAATCGTCGAGAATCACTGGCTGATTCTCTCCGTCTCTATCCGGCTAAATCAGAGCGTGCCAATAAGTCAAAATCGACGAGAATCACCTTTGATTCTCGCCGAATCGACGAGAATCACCTTCGATTCTCGCCGATTCGACGAGAATCACTTTCGATTCTCGCCGATTTTGCCTTAGACGATTTTCTGGATCCCGCTGGACCGGATCAAATGTTAAGGCGCTGTTTTGAACCGATATTAGGGTTTCTTCTGGTGGGACCCACAACAGTCATAAAGGTGTATTCTACTGTATAAATACACGCGTATTTTTGAACAGAAAGACACAGAAAAAGACGAAGCCTAGCCGCCGACCTTGACCTAAATCGCGATACCTGCTCCGCCGCCGTCGCCGCTCGTGCTAGTCGATCGCCGGCCGTTTGATCGTGATTCTTCTAGATCTTCCGGCGACAGAAGCTTAGCCAAGCGTAGCGTCTCACAAGTCTAACCAGAGATCCTTTGTCTCTTGATTCGTTGATCGGGAAAACCTTCCCCTTCCGAATTGATCGAGACGATCGATCCTAGTGTGACCGTTGGTAGACCTTGCTAGCTTTGCTACGAAGATTGAATCTCCAAAGTACAGCAGCCACACACCGTTGTCGCCGCCGATTCCGAGAACCGAGCTGCCGCCCTTCTTGCCGTTGCCGATTTCGGGGAGATTCTCTCCAAGAGAGATCTAGGGTTGTGGACTCTTCGTTGACTTCTAGAACACGTCATCGAAGGAAGACGGACCCCTTAGTCTCCAAAAGTTGTTTGTATTTCTTATACATTCTAGTTTCATTTTTGTTCTAAAGGAACATTGGTTCCTAGTTGTAAGGGTTGGGTGCAACCCGTGTTGTGGGAGTGTTGTCTCTTACGTGTGGAAGGGTTCCTTCGAATAGTGCAAGGATTGGATTTCAATCCTGTTGGTGAAGTGACCGAGTCGTCCCTTATTGGGAGATAGGTCGAAGGGGGAAAGTGGATGTACCCAAATCGGGGAACCACTATAAATTACTTGTGTACTTTATTTGCTGTGTTGTTTTGTTTTCGTGTGCAGGTACAATTTTAATTCCGCAAAAACGCTGCACGTCACCTATCCCCCCCCCCCCACCATAGGTGAAGGTAGTTGACACTAGGTGGACTTTCAAGTGGTATTAGAGGGAGGTTACTCATCAAAAAGGTTCACACCTTGAGTAGAATCCTGCCGCTAGTGTCAAGAAGAAGGCTAACATCTACTATGGACGGGCTCAAGTACACAGGCAAGATCCCAGTGTGCACCAGGCTCAACTTTCCTATCTGGAAGGAAAGGATCAGGTTCTACATGGAAGCAGTTGATCCTCGACTCTTCATGATCGTGGAGGAGGGACTTTATGTCCCCACTAAGGTCTCCACCATTGATCCTACCAAGAAAGTGCCAAAGAAAATTTTTGAAATGGACAAGGACGAGATGGTGCTGGTGGGACTTGACAAGAAGGCGCAGAACATTCTGGTCAGCGCGGTCGATGACTCAATGATGCAGAACTTCTGCAACTGCAGGACAGCAAAGGAGATCTAGCACTGCCTGATTATCCTAATGGAGGGCACTGATGAAGTGAGGGATGATCGGAGATCCCTTCTGAACCAGAAATATGAGGCCTTCAGACAAGGGCCTAAGGAAGAGATCGGAGTCACCTTCGAGAACTTCCTCAAGATTGTCAATGCCCTCAAAGGATATGGAAGAGTGTTCACTGATGGTGAACTTAATGATAAATTCCTTAGGTCCCTTACTAAGGAATGAGACACAAAGATCTGCGCCATCCGAGAGTTTGGCAGACTTGCTGAAACAGACCCGCAAATTCTGTTTGGGAAGCTGATGTCCTATGAGCTTCAACTGAACACCAGGAAAGCAGAAGAAGAAGCAGAGAAGGCTGTAGCCAAGGAAAAGACTGTGGCCCTAAAAGCCATTCACTCCTGAAAGGGCAAGGGTGCGGTTTCATACCGTGCCAGGAAAAAGGATGAGGAGGAGGACTCCGAGCCATGCTCCTCCAGTTCAGAGCTGTCTGAGGAGGATTTCTCCCTCATCACCCGAGAATTCAAGAAGTTCCTCAAGATGAGGAATCAAAGAAAGAGAGACGGCTCCTCCTCCAGGCATCAGAAGAAAAAATATTCTTCTGACAGGTATGCTTCTAAACCGAACAAACATCGCTCCTCTGACATTATTTGTTTTGGATTCAATAAGCCAGGACACGTCGTGACCGACTGCTACCAAGACAATAGAGAAAAAGGGAAAGGAGAGGAGCACAAATCCTCTAGAGATAAGAAGAAAGAGCGGAGCTACATTGCCAAAAGGCCAAAGACACTGAGTGAGTCTGATTTCTCAGACTCCAGTGATGATGAGGAAGCCTACTTCGGGCTGGTGGGTCGCTCCGACTCAGAAGGAGAATGCCCTCTGTTTACTGGGAAGGTAAAGGCTCACACCCCTCTCTCCGACTCTGAATCTGATCATGAGTCTCAGGATGATGACCCTGAGGATAGCCTTTCGGCCTGTGAAGCGGAGCTCCTCGAGAAGTATGAGCTTCTGCTCAACACTTTCGAGGAGTGCCGTAAGAGATTGAAGGCTGAGAAAAAGGAAGTGAAATTCCTTAAGGGTGAGAGTGTCTCCCTAAGGGAAGAGATCACCAGTTTGATCTCTCTCTGACAGGAGCACCTAGACCTAACTTCAAAGCATTCAGAGTCTCTTAAGCTCCTTGATCTTAAGCAGGAGGAAGTCGACAAGTTGGAAGAACAACTTGCGGCAGAAAGGAAGATCGTCAAGAGCTTCTCTATGCCAAAAACAGTTCTTCCAGTGGTTGATACCTTCTCTGCTCAGGCCAAAGGAGCTGGCTTGGGGCATGTAGGGGTATCTGGTTCCTCATCCAGGAGAAACAGGAACCAGAGGAAGAATAAGGCCGCCAAGAAGGCCTCTGCTGCTGAAAAGGGAAAGGCTCCGCTCAGTCCTGTTGCGTTCAGAAAGCCTAGCTTTCCTTGCAATCAACATGACTTTGAATCAACCTTTGGTCATCATTTCCGGCCCTCGGTTGCAAAGCCAAAGAGCCGATATGATGGTTGGACTTTTCCCCGGAACTTCGGTGAGAGTGCCTTCAAGGCACCTTATGAGTAAATCCATATGGGAAATTATGGTCAATTCTCTAGCGGCCATAATGGAAAGCAGACACCAAGAGCCAAGCCTGTTATACTGAAGAAATAGAAGGTGAATAAGTCATGTGACTGCGATCACTATGAGGCCTCCACCTCTAGATCCAAGGCCCCGGCTGTACCCACCATTCCCAGGGTAAAGCAGAAGTCTAGGAAGAGGTACAACAGATTTGACTGTTGGTGTTGTGGCAAAGTCGGTCACTTTGCCGTGGATTCTTGGTTTAATCCGAGGTATAACGAGACTCCCTATGTTAGCAATGCGAGGCCGACCACTCGTAGTGTTAACCACCCGAGGGGGAGTATGCTAACCAAGAATCTAGGACCCAAGTTCGATTGGGTTCCTAAGGGAAATTAATTTTGTTTTGCAGGAATGTCCAAAGGCCACCAAAACGCCAATATGGTACTTGGACAGTGGATGCTCCCGGCATATGACTGGGACAAGAAGCCTGCTGCGTGATTACACTCCAGTCGTGAATGGACCCAAAGTCATCTTTGGGGGGTCAGATCGAGGAGTCACCAGAGGTTACGGTATGATTTCCAACGGTATAATCTCTATCACTGACGTGGCTTATGTTGAAGGGTTAAACCATAACCTGATCAGTGTAAGTCAGTTATGTGACAAAGGTTATGACGTTAAGTTCTGCAAGGATAAATGCATGATAATATCATGTGCCTCTTCTGAGACGGTATTAACAGGCATTAAGAGCCGAAATATCTTCTGCTTAAATTTTCTTAGTTTAGATTCATCCACCCCCGTATGCCTAGTGGCAGCTGGCAGTGCATCTCTTTGTGAACAATGGCACAAGAGATTGACACATATTAATTTCAAGACAATTAGTATGCTGTTTTCTAAAAATTTGGTAAGGGATGCTCCCATTATCAAGTGCATCAAAGATAGCCCCTGTCCTGCATGCCAGATGGGCAAACAGACTCGGGCTACCTTTAAGAGCATTGCAGACAAAGACTCTTCCCGATGTCTTTACCTTCTACATATGGACTTGTTTGGTCCAATGCAAGTTCATAGCTTGGGAGGCAAGTCCTATACGCTAGTGATATTTGATGATCATTCTCGGTTTATATGGGTGTTCTTCTTAAAACGAAAGTCGGATACGTTTGACATCTTCACTAGTTTTGTCAAGCGGGTTCAGAACGAATTTAACTGCTCAGTGGTCAAAATCAGAAGTGACCATGGAACAGAATTCGAATCTGGTGCTAGGACAGAGTTTTGTGAAGAACAAGGTATCTTTCATGAGTTTTCCTCCCCGCGCACTCCTCAGCAAAATGGAGTTGCGGAGAGGAGAAATAGAACTCTCATTGAGGCCTGCACGACAATGTTGAAAGACGCTTCTCTCCCAGAATACTTCTGGGCAGAGGCGGTCAATACAGCTTGTCATGTACAAAACCGAGCATTGATCAACAAGCATCATCGTAAGACGCCTTATGAGCTACTGAGAGGCAGGAAACCAACCATGTCCTACTTGAGGATCTTTGGTTGCAGATGCTATGTACTGAATAATGGGAAGTACCCGCATACTAAATTTGGTGAAAAATGCTTCGAAGACATATTCATGGGCTATAGTTCCCACAGTCGGGCATATAGGGTCTTCAATAAGAAAACCCTAGTGGTAGAAAAATCAATTAATGTTGTATTTGATGAAGGAAGTTTGCTTAACAGCAATTCTTCCAGCGGTATTCTTGAAGATGCAGGTGCACGACTTGAACAGCTGAGTCTCGATGAGACCGCTAAAGATGAAACTCCTAAGTACGTCAAAGTTTCCACCTCAACGTCAACTGGGAATGTTGAAGATCAAAATGGAACAAATCTCTTAGAAGAAGGAGAAGCCGAAGAAGTAGTCGAAGCTCCAAACGCCAGACTTCTAGAGCTCCGGCACGTGAGGGATCATCCTAGAGATCAGATCATCGGAGATCCTCGTGACGGTGTCAGAACTCAAAGAGGTACTATTAACGAGATTTTGCATCTTAGCTTCCTGTCACAGGTTGAGCCAAAGAAGTTCGACGAGGCGAACAAAGATGCGCCATGGAGTTTGGCCATGCAAGATGAACTACATCAATTCGAACGATGCAACGTTTGGATGCTGGTTCCCAGACCACACAAGCAGAATGTGATTGACACCAAGTGGATCTTCAGAAACAAACTGGATGAACATGATGTCATCATAAAGAACAAGGCCAGGCTGGTGGCTCAAGGTTACAGACAGGAGGAGGGGATTGACTTCGACCAGACCTTTGCACCAGTGGCAAGGCTCGAGGCAATCAGATTGTTCCTGGCGTATGCTTCGCACAAAGGATTCACAGTCTATCAAATGGATGTGAAATCAGCATTCTTGAACGGAGACCTGAAAGAGGAAGTATACGTCGCTCAACTCCCAGGTTTTGTCAATCCTACTTATCCCAATCATGTATATTTTCTTAATAAAGCTCTATATGGTTTAAAACAAGCTCCACGAGCTTGGTATGAGACTTTATCTAGTTTTCTTCTTGAGAACAAGTTCTCTAGAGGTAAAATAGATAAGACATTGTTTCTCAGGGAAGCAAAAGGTAAGATTTTGCTGGTGCAAATATATGTCGATGACATTATATTCGGCTCAACGGACAACAATCTTTGCAAAAAGTTTTCTAAACTTATGCAAGGAAAGTTTGAAATGAGCAGTATGGGAGAGCTAAAGTATTTCTTGGGACTTCAAGTGAAACAGTCTGAGGATGGAATCTTCATCTCTCAGACGAAGTTCACAAATGAACTCCTCAAGAAATTCGGTATGGAGAATGCAACCTCTATGAGGACTCCAATGAGATCCACTATGTCTCTTGATAAGGATGAGAAAGGTAAACCTTTTGATGAAACCAAATACAGAAGCATCATTAGATCCCTGCTCTACCTTACTGCCAGTAGACCGGATATCATGTTCTCCACATGTGTCTATGCCAGATATCAGGTGAACACTAAGGAATCTCACTATGTCGTTGCAAAGCGAATTCTAAGATACCTTAAAGGTACTCCCAATTTTGGCTTGTGGTACCCGAGAAACAATGATGTCGAGCTAATAGGTTTTTCAGATGCTGATTTTGCAGGGAGTAGGGATGACAGGAAAAGCACTTCCGGGACGTGTCAATTCCTCGAAAGAAGGCTTATCTCATGGAACAGCAAGAAGCAGAATTTTGTAGCTACCTCCACAGCAGAGTCTGAGTACATCTCGGCAGGCAACTGTTGCGCACAACTCCTATGAACCAGAAACCAGTTAGCCGACTACGACCTTCAGTTCAAGGAAGTACCAATGTACTGCGACTCCTCCAGTGTAATTGCAATTGCCAACAATCTGGTATCGCACAGCAGAACGAAGCATATTGAAGTGCGCTACCACTTCATTCGGGAGCACGTGGAGAACAAGGACATCTCTCTTTGTTATGTCCCCACGGACAAGCAGATTGCAGATATTTTCACAAAGCCCTTAGACGAAGCCAAGTTCAGTCTTTTCAAAACTGAATTGGGGATGCTAAACTATGAGGAATGAAGACTACAGAAGCTCCAAGCTCGTGCATCTAGGGGGAGCCTCTGCCAGGAACTCAAGTGTGAGCACAGGTGCAAGAACTGAGGGGGAGCAAGGGGTCAAATGCAACAGACCCAGATTTGCAGAAGCCGAAAAGCGGGAGATTACCCTCTCGGCTAAGGCTAAGGTGGCTCCAAGTTGGCTAAGGTGGCTCCAAGTTTGCTCTCAAGAAATTGGTATTGGTAATGAATATCTCTCTCAACTCAATTTCAAGTTTATGATTTTCATTCCCATACGCTCTATTCACCCTAGCTTGTAGGGTTTAGGCTTCTTCAATTAGGGGGAGATTGTTGGGTATTGTATCCACAACGTACCTGATTTGAAGAAGCCCCTGAACAAGCTAAGGTAAATAGATAATATATTTGATAAAATATTTCAAGTTGTGCTTGCAGTTATTCCACGCTAAGTGCACACCAATGTCAGGGTGCAGTAGGTCAATATACACGGGTCTGCACGACGTAATCCCTCGTTGAGCAGATCAGTGTGTTGGCCTACATGTACTCTCTCTATTGGAGTGTACTTACTTTCAAGTACAGGGCTGTGATTATGCAAGAGCAGACAAGGAGCAAGGATGGGCCAAAGAGCAGCTCATGGGCGGAAAGACGAAAAATCGTCTATGTGTTAATCGACGAGAATCACCAAGTGATTCTCGCCGATTCGGTGAGAATCACTAGTGATTCTCGCCGAATCGTCGACAATCACTGGCTGATTCTCGCCGTCTCTATCCGGCTAAATCAGAGCGTGCCAATAAGTCAAAATCGACGATAATCACCTTTGATTCTCGCCGAATCGACGAGAATCACCTTCGATTCTCGCCGATTCGACGAGAATCACTTTCGATTCTCGCCGATTTTGCCTTAGACGATTTTCTGGATCCCGCTGGATCGGATCAAATGTTAAGGCGCTGTTTTGAACCGATATTAGGGTTTCTTCTGGTGGGACCCACAACGGTCATAAAGGTGTATTCTACTGTATAAATACATGCGTATTTTTGAATAGAAATACACAGAAAAAGATGAAGCCGAGCCGCCGACCTTGACCTAAATCGCGATACCAGCTCCGCCGCCGTCGCCGCTCGTGCTAGTCGATCGCCGGCCGTTTGATCGTGATTCTTCTAGATCTTCCGGCGACAGAAGCTTATCCAAGCGTAGCGTCTCACGCGTCTAACCAGAGATCCTTTGTCTCTTGATTCGTTGATCGGGAAAACCTTCCCCTTCCGAATTGATCGAGATGATTGATCCTAATGTGACCGTTGGTAGACCTTGCTAGCTTTGCTATGAAGATTGAATCTCCAAAGTACAGCAGCCACACACCGTTGTCGCCGCCGATTCCGAGAACCGAGCTGCCGCCCTTCTTGCCGCTGCCGATTTCGGGGAGATTCTCTCCAAGAGAGATCTAGGGTTGTGGACTCTTCGTTGACTTCTAGAAGACGTCATCGAAGGAAGAGGGACACCTTAGTCTCCAAAAGTTGTTTGTATTCCTTATACATTCTAGTTTCATTTTTGTTGTAAAGGAACGTTGGTTCCTAGTTGTAAGGGTTGGGTGCAACCCGTGTTGTGGGAGTGTTGTCTCCTACGTGTGGAAGGGTTCCTTCCGATAGTGCAAGGATTGGATTTCAATCCTGTTGGTGAAGTGACTGAGTCGTCCCTTGTTGGGAGATAGGTCGAAGGGGGAAAGTGGATGTACCCAAATCGGGGAACCACTATAAATTGCTTGTGTACTTTCTTTGTTGTGCGGTTTTGTTTTCGTGTGCAGGTACAATTTTAATTCCGCAAAAACGCTGCACGTCACCTATTCCCCCCCCCATAGGTGAAGGTAGTTGACAATAGGTGGACTTTCAGATGTCCACATGGAAGATGCTCCTCCTCCGTCTTCACCAACATCTACCATCCCTCCAAATGTTTCCTCCTCAACACCATCTGCCACTCCAACACTGGACCCCTCCACCATCTCTTCTGTCCTTGCTCTCATCACACCACTCCTCAAAACCATCATAGCAGAGGCCATTACACCTCTTGCTACTTCCATCTCTACCCTATCTACCCAAATCTATGCCCTTTCTGCCCCCTCTTCATTTAGGGGCCTGGCTCATGTTCTTACTAAAACTAGGAAGGGGGAGATGCTTGATGAAGAAGCTATAGTAGCTCCAGCAGCAACAACAGTTTTAGTTCCAGCAGCTCCAGCTCCAGCAGATGCAGAGGCAGCCACAACAGATGATTTAAAATTTATTGATTTTATTCATTTTATTGAGACTAACATGGATATAGAAGAGTCAGCTCTAGAAGAAACAATTACTGCTGGTGATTTCATAATTAATACCACAGTAGACTTAGCATATTTGTTAAAAATTATTCATACTACATTCTTGAGCTTCTCTCCAGCTGATCATACTAAGCCATCTTTGGCTATTATCCTATACACCTCTCCAATAATCCCTAAAGTGGCTAAGCAGCTTAAGGACAACTTTGCTTCTCAAGAGGTTCTGACTTCACCTCTTCCTACAGTTATTTCCCCAATTGTCTCTTCCCCTTTAGTCCCAACTTTTGTAATGGATGACTCACCCTTGCCTGATCTGGATGAGTTAATTAGGGCTGACATTGAAGAAGAAAATAAGGCAGCTGCTGAAAGCACTGTCAAAGTTAGTTCTCCAGCCCCTCTTGAAATTTCTCTTCCAGCTCCAGCTCCAGCATCTACTCCAGCTCCATCCTTCAGAAACCAATTATATCTGATGGAACACTAAAAAAGCTAGATGCTTTGTATGATAATCCATAGGATATCAATTATGATGATGATGATGAGGATGATGAGGATTCTGATGAGGATGCTAATAAAAAGAAGAAACCAGTTTCTAAAAAGAAAAAAGGTCATCCTCCTGCTGCTCCTAAGCCAAATCAAGACAATGACACTCCCTACAATATCCTTCAGAAGATAACTCCATATAAAGGGATGCCAGCTTGGATGTGGCTATCCAAGAATGAGTAGAAAGAGAGGAAGAGAAGCAGAAGATATTCCTCTCCTCCATCTCAGAAATACAGAAAAGATCCACCTCCTCCTCCTCTAGCTGCTGGTGCTTCAGGCACAACTTCCCAAAGATCTACCCAATTCCAAACATATCAGAGACATCAAGGGAGATCTTCTTCTGAGAGCAGCCAGCATAGGCATTTCTCTTCAGGCAAGCAACATCAATTTCAGCATCAACCATAGCAGCAACATCAACAACAGCTATCATTCCCTATAGATCAGAAAGCTGAAAGTCCTAAAAGACCAAATTCACCTCATGTTCCATTTGAAGATCCTGAAACAACTAATACAGCTAGAATGACCAGGTTCTAAGAATTTGTAGGCCTTTCTATGATTAATAACACAAAAGCTGAAGGAAAGGATCCTTCTGAGTATTCCACAATGTCTAAGTACAGGAAAGAAGAGCTTAAGAGGTATGAAAAAGCTAACAAGTTTTCAATGTTGATGACTACATGAAGTTGCACGCAGAAGCAGTTGTCCCCTGAGCAACATCCTTGAAGATTATAGGGGCTGCTGATATGACCATGACAAAAGTGCAAGCTTCAGATCCAAACAGAGAAATTGTCTTTATCAAGCCTGTAGATAAAGGTAAAGAAGTAATGCCCAAAGAGAAGAAATAAAAGAAGTGATTCTAAACTGCTTTACTTCTGTTATGTTTTTATAACTGCTTTCTTTTTTTGAACAAAGTTTATGTACATATATATATCTGCTGCATGTGTTATTGATCTCTGCCAGATATATGATTTCTTGCCTTGTGATTTTCAATTTTGATTTGAGTCTGTAATTAGTGAGCTCACCCAAATAGGGGGAGATTGTTGGATCCCTAGTAAGATTTGGGCTAAGTTCACTAAGTTAGGATCATATGACCCACAATGTATAAACATGGTCATGGTTGTGTCCTAGAGTCTAGGACAAGTCCTTATAATCAACATCACATGGACCAGCTATCAACAAGACTGCCAGAGACTCAAGACTTAGAGTTTTTTTAAAGACCAAGTAAAATGAGTTCGACGTTCGTCAAACTCAGTTCGACTATAGTCGTGCTCAGCTCCACGATCTCAGAGAAAATTCTCTGATCTGAGCTCGACGAACTTGGTACTCAGGTCGACGAACTTTGGACACTATAATTCAACACTTCAAGATCAAAAAACATCTCTTTATTCTAAGTCCAGAGTCAGACTTTGGTCGACGAACTTGATTCTTAGCTCGACGAACTCTGACCACAATAGCTAGAGTTATCCTGCAGCAGTTAGTGGTCATTAGCTCGACGAAACCAATTCTTAGGTCGACGAATTCTGGATACTTCACTCCAACACTTTCATACAGAAGCATCTGAAATTATTCTATATCCAGAAATATTTTGCTGAACGTTAGTCGACGAAACCAGATATCAGCTTGACGAACTCCATACACAGGAAAGGCAAAGTTTCTAGAGAATATAGTTCTGCTCTCAGCTCGACGATCTTGGAACTCAGCTCGATGAACAGAAGTCATATGGTTGACGAACTCAACAACTCAGCTCAACGAACTGTGAACTCAGCTCGATGATTTCTGTTATCAGTTTGATGAATCCAGACTTAGTTATTTTCCATCCTTCTGTCCCCTTCATACAACAATAATTCCTGAGTAATTAATGCTCAAATATTCTCTAGAATATAACCGTTAGACAGAGCACTGATTATGGTCTTCTCCAGTATTATTGTTTGTTGTTTTTTTATGGGACAATTGGGGAAATAAATCAATGCATTATATTCTCAAGGCCGTCAGCAATTAATGGAGAAGAATTCAAATTTCAAATGGAGAAATTATATCGAAAATATAAAAGGGTTTTTAATCATCTTCCACAGATACAGAGAGACGATATACAGAAGATAGTCAGTCTAAAACAAGAGATTCACTGCTCTCTATCAACACAGAATTCTGACACAACAAGAAGCCATATTCCTGAAGATCATCAGCTATCTGAAGAAGAAGAACACCTAATCAAAATCAAGAGTCTTCTGTCTTCAACACTCCAAGACACTTCAAATGACAACTACATCACTATCTGTCAAAGAAGTTCTTGAACAGCTGCTGATCAAGGCTGTACTACTGAAGGCCTATCACACTGCAGCATGACTTCATCTACCTGAACCATTCTATATCTCAGGGGGAGCCTTTGCTAAAATCAATATTCTCAAGTCTTCTCAGTTGTATATTGAGAAAGAGAAGACCATATCATCTCTCACCCCCACTGTATAAAGGGTTATAACTCCCTTCAAAAGTTATTCCTGGTTGCAAGTCACCTAATCAAAAGACTTGAGGATTGGTTCTTGAGCACTTGATCAAAAGCTCATTGGTGTCAGACACCTGATCAAAAATCTGAGAGGATTCCTACCAGGGTGGTAGAAGAGTGGATGTACCCAAGTTTAGGGGAACAACTATAAATTCTTGTGTTGTCTGAATTGCTCTTTCTTTTGTTTCTTGTGCTGTGGCTGTTTGTTAGGATTGTTGTTTTAATTTTGTTCCTGCACTAGATTAAATCAGAGGAAAATTTTATAAACCCTGAATACTCTATTCACCCCCCTCTCTAGAGTATTCCTGATCTAACAGCTCACTTTCACATGGCGACGTCAAAACTTGCATTGTGGTTAAACGACTCTTTAGCTCTTCAAAAGCTTGCGTGCACTCCGGCGTCCAAATGAAATTCTGATCCTTCCTCGTCAACGTGTTCAGAGGCAAAGCGATCCGCGAGAAATTTTCTACAAAACGTCTGTAGTAGCCTGCCAGTCTAAGGAAAATCCTGACTTCGGCCACCGACAACAACACTGGCCATTCTTGGATGGCTCTTATATTTGACGGATCCACTGTAATGCCCTCTCCACTCACCACATGGCCAAGAAAAGCCACTGATGACAGCCAAAACTCACATTTTGAGAACTTGTCATAGAGTTTATTTCTCCTCTGGGTATGCAACACCAACCGTAAATGGTTCGCATGATCTTCTTGAGATTGAGACTACACCAATATATCATTAATAAAGACAATCAAAAATAGATCTAAGTACTCCTAGAACATTCGGTCATTAGATCCATCAACACCGATGACGCATTACATAGTCCAAACGACATTACAGTAAACTCGTAATGACCGTAGCATGTTGCAAATGTTGTCTTAGGAATGTCACCTTCTCAAATTCGCAACTGGTAGTAGCCCGATTTCAAAACAAACTTTGAATATACTTTCGATCCCGCCAACTGATCAAACAAATCATCTACCCGTAGAATCAGATATTTATTTTTCTCCGTAAATTTATTTAATTCACGGTAATCAATACACAATTGCCGGCTACCATCCTTCTTTTTCACAAAAAGAACACGTGCGCTCCAAGGTGACATGCTTGGGCGTATATATCCCTGTTCCAACAACTCTTGCAGTTGCACTTTTAGTTCGGCCATTTCCTTTTGCGATACTCGATATGGTGAGAGGTCCACAGGTTTTGCACCTAACACCAGCTCAATCGAGAAATCAATCTCCCGCTGTGGAGGTAATACCGGAAGCTCCTTCGAAGACATATCAACAAACTCTGAAATAATCGGAACATCATACACACTGGCCTTTGGCTAAACAGCCACAACAAGCGTGAAGAACAACTCCGCGCCTTTCCGAACTGCCTTAACCACTTGAAGAGCAGACATCAACATCATGCTCGACCCTCACATACCAGCGAACTTCATTTCTCGTTCAGTATTTTGTTCCAGTATGACTTCCTTTGACTTGCAATCTATAGAGGCACGCTGCTCTGAGAGCCAGTCCATACCAAAGATCACATCAAACTCTGATATCGACAGTACTGATGCTTCCAATTAGAAACCACGACTTCCTATTTGTACCTCCAAAAAACAAGACTTGTCCGCATGCATTACACATCCATTTGGTAATAACACCTTCATACTATCTGCCACCATACGAATCGGTACACCGATACGTGACACGAAGTCCACAGATAGAAATGAATGAGAAGCACCAGTATCAAACATTACTCTCGCCGGACAGTCTCGAATCAGGACAAAACCTAATTCAAACATATCGTACATAAGCAACAAACAAGGTATGAAATAACAAAAACAGCAATTAACTATGTTACCGCGTACCTGTGACAACGTCACTTTGCTTTATGGCCTCCTGCTGGCCAAGATTATACACTCGGGGTGGCGACTGGGATGCGGTGGATTCCACCACTGCCTTCCCCTTATCTGCATATGACGCTCCTGTCTTCTTTTCAACCTTTGATGGACCAACCAGACAGTTACGGGCTATATACCCCACTTTACCACATGTATAACAGGCCCGAGACTCCTGCCTCGACGTTGCCAATGATGCAACACTCGATGGAGCCTGTGAAGAAGACTTGAATCTCTTACCCCATTTCCTTCGGTACTTTGATTTCCCCGGGTGCGACACTTTGAACTTGGACTTTGTCACCGCCGAGTCCCTCTTTCCCTACACCTGCTTCATATCCTTCTCCAACGAACACGCCGTATCCACCAAAGCCTGAAACCCTTAGTTCATTGAACTTGATAAAAGGAATCTCAACTCATCCCGCAATCCTTCGTAGAACCGATTGGTTTTTCATTGTTCATCAGCGAAGATAGACCCCGCATAGCATCCCAATAGCGTAAACTCATGCAAGTAGGTATCGACACTACTCTCTCCCTGAGTTAGACGCTGGAACTCATTTTCCATAGCGATGCTTGAGCCGCTGGAACGTGTTTTGCTAAGAACAGTCGCAAAAACTCCTCAATCGAGACTTATGGTAGTTTCCTGCCCGCTAAGTGGTGTAACTCTATCTCGTCCCACCATAGCCGAGCCTCTCCTTCCAACAAGAAGGTGGCCAAGGTGACCTTCAGATTTTCCTCCGTCCTTATCGCCGTGAATATTTGCTTGACGCGTGAGAACCAATCTTCCACCTGCGTTGGGGATCCCACACCCGTAAACGTAGGTGGATTTAAGCTCATGAACTGCTTCAACTGCCGTTCAGCTTGTAACACCCCAGATTTTGAGAAAGGGTCGATTTGAGTTTCTGGACAATTTTTGGTTTCTGGCAGGCGACACACAGCCCGGGACACGGGCGTGTCCCAGGCCGTGTCAGGCTGGAGTCGACGACTTGGCCGCGTAGTCGACAGTTTGCGCTCGACGAAGTGTCGAGTGAGGGCACACGGCCTGCGATACAGGCGTGTCGTAGGGCGTGTCGAGCCCGTGTCGACACTCGGCCCGGGGTGTCGACATTTTCGCTCGACGATGTGTCGAGACAAGGCACACAGCCTAGGACACGGGCGTGTCCAAGGCCGTGTGGGTCAGTCGACGGTGTTCACTCGACGAGTGTCGAGTGTCGAGTGTCGAGACTGGGGCACACGGCCTGTGATACTGGCGTGTCATAGGGCGTGTCCCGCTTGGTCGACGATCTTCGCTCGACGTTTTTCCGTGGTGTCAACACAAAGGCTGTCGACGAGTGTCGAGACTTGGCACACGGCATGGGACACGGGCGTGTCCCAGGCAATGTCACTTCTCGGGTTGTTTTCGGGGCTGCGTTGATGGAGGCACACGGCCGACCACATGACCGTCTCAGTTGGGACACTGGCGTGTCAGGTCGAACACGGGCGTGTCGGATGCCCGTGTGTTGTTCCAGGCGCGTCGATTTGAGACGGCGAAATGGGGACACGACCCTGGACACGGGCGTGTGCCAGGCCGTGTTCGGCCCAGGTAGTTTATTTTTCAGACGGATCGTGGCCATTCCTTCCCTTATTTTGGGATCTGATGGTCCAGAACTGCTCTTTGGGAGTTAAGTCTGAGAATAGGGTTGGAAACCCTCATTCTTCTTCAATCTTTTCTCTTACTAATTTCTAGAGAGAAGGGAGAGCAAGGAAGAAGGTGAAGGAGGGTTTGGGCTGTAGGAGAAGCTTCGGTGCTCCAAATCGCGAGCCGAGTCCAGATCCATGGAGGCTAGGTCGTTGCGAAGGTTTTCATCCGGCTATTTTGCCATGGCAAGGAAGAGGAGTCGGAAGGTAGCGACACTTCTCCTCTCGGTCTTAGGATGCATGTCTTTAGCATCTTTTCTTTCTAATTTATGGGCACCAAACTCTCAAATGAGAGGGGTTTTGGGTTGCCAAGGTTCAAGAGGAACCTCCGGGTTGATTGAGTCCATCCCCGACATGTTTTGCATTAGAGATCCGCTCCGTTAGTGGATTAGGCATGGTGGGTGAAGCCGTAGTCGCGACCGTTAGTCCGACTCGGTGATGTTGCATACGAACTTTAGGGATTCGTAGAGATTCCGTTGCGGCAAGATGCCGTTTGTGATGTGGTGGTGTTTTCCCCTTTCCTCTAATGAGTACGTGTAGTCGGAACCGGACAAGGTTAGCTCCTCGTGGCGGTGGATGGTTTCATTGATGGACAAGGTTAGCTCCGCATGAGTTGGAGATGATTTCCTTGGTGCGCGGGAATGCTGCAGTACAAATGAGGGACTAGGGTGTAATTGTCTTGGTTTGTGATGTGCCAAGGCGTGGCTATGTCTCTGTGGTCGGCTGGCTATCCTGTGACGTTCACGTCATGTGTGGAGAGTGTCCCGGCGAGACTAGTCCCCTTCTGTGAGAATGACGAGAATGCCCAGCATGGGGGCAATCCCGGGCAATGAGGCCATGAGCGGGTGGGGTCCGACAAGGCTTCTTAGAATCAGTCGGTTTGTGTTTGTTGGAATACTGACAAGAGAAGTCGGAGCTTGTAGGCAAGCCCAGGTCTAAGACCTTGAGCGTGTGGGGCCTTTGCAAGAGTTCCATATGGCGGCCTGTGTGCCGTTGGGGGGAATGGTGTTACCCCCTTTGTTTGCGGCTTTATGCCAATGGGGAATCGATGAGTACCCATATGATGTGATGATGTGCTAGATGCATACGATATAGGGTGCCTTGGGTGAAACCCGGGTTGTTGCATACATGTTGCATAAGTAGGCCCTTTTTATTATATGCTCAACCCGTAGAGAACATGTATGATGTGTGTGACATCCAAGCCTATTTCTGTAGTTGCTTTTCTTGCGTATGATTATTGCATACGAAGTGCTAACTTGCAGGTTGGAGGGGTACCCCGGGGTCCGTTAGGGGCGGCCGGGAGGAGATGTGTTGTTACACAGTTTGAGGTCAGCCTTTGCTGACCCACGTTACTAATAAATTTTATAGGGCAAGGATCGCATGCATGAGCTAGCTCGCCGGCCAGAAAGGCCTAAGCCTCATGAAGTGCTTTTCTCTTTTGTAGCTCTACTTAAATGATGTTGTATGTTTGAGATTCATGTTGTCCAGCTTGCATGCCGAGGTAGACTAGGAGTGTTATGCACTTTCATGATTGGTGTATTGTTAAGTTTGGACTCATTTGTGTTGTAAGGCCATAAGGCCAATGTTATTACTCTTTTAGTGGTGGATGACTTCTAGTCTTGTTTATGTTTCCGCTGTGTTGTACAAAGAGTTTTGAGTGTGGGTAGCTATATCAACTTATAATACTAAAGCTGTGGCGTCTGTATGTTGTGGGGCCCCGGCCGGACCCATATTATACGGTCATTACAGGGGAGGTGTTACACAGCTGCCCGAGGATCAATAGCCTCAACACGTTCTAGCCTTGCACCAACCCGTTCTGGCCTCAATGTCGGTTGCGCCTGCCTAGTAGGCTGTGCATAAATCATTGCAAACATCGCCTCAACAACTAAACACACTGTTTCTGTAGAAGGCGGAGGTATAGGCACCTTAGCTGGTGCCACACTCTCATCAGAACGCTGGGTCTCAGACTGCCCGGTACCACTTTGAATCACCTATATGTGGACAAGACACACGTTAGCGACCTTACACAAGCAATAACAACAAAATAAGAATGTGCATGTTCCTTAAACAGGTGTATTTGCGTTCCTTAGTGGACATTCTTGAGTTCATGAATGTTATAGTGCGTCACACTTACACATGCTCGCTAACCCATAAAAGAATTCGACCATGAATTCGAGAGGGAAAGACCGAGACAAGCTGATACCAAAATTGTAACACCTCTGTCAGTTGCATGACATATAATAGAAGGTCTGGCCTGGGCCGCACACCATATGACACAAACAGGCAGGTAATTTACGGGTTAATATTAGAGTTACGCATCCTAACGCAGAGCATTCTAGCGGAAGTTGTTAAAATTATTTGAACTCAACTCATTTGAATGTACACTATATATATACCAGCAGTTATATATATCACATCACGAAGGAATGTCCTCAAATACATAACAAGTCTGGCCTTATGGCCTTACAGTTAAGCTTGATACATGTGACTTTCATACATCGGAACGCAGGCCGACAACACATGAAGATACTATCATATTAACTTATTTGGCCTTCGAGGGCCAGCATAGCAGCAGCAGCAACAACAACGAGGGCTTCAGCCCCCTATTTTCCGTCTGTCTCTCCTACACCTGCACGAGAAAATCCACCGCACGGTGGGAAACAAGGCAACGGTCAGCATTCAGCTGACCAATTTATAAAGACCGTACCCCTTACCCGGGGCAGTGATATTCCTACCCTGCAGGCATAGCATTTCACAAGCAGCTATATCACATAATGTGCACTCACGCACAGTCAACGTATCACAAACTTTGCCCAAACGGCCCGACACTCCGTGCACTCAGGGCATATTCATGGTGTACCAGATATACCAGTCGCCCACTGCCATTCAAGGCCCGAAGCGTAACGATCCCAGGCCTGAGCTCAGAGGCCCATAGGCTTGTCTCATTCTGGACATCGCTACCGGGCTGCAGCCCAAGCACCCTAAAGCCTCTCTTGCCTGTTTCTCGACCGCGGTGCATTGTTGAGGCTAGGTCTTGAACCCGCAACCCCCTTTATAGGCAACCTTCAACCGTTCCTATAATCAACTGTTGAAGGTTGCCTATAAAGGGGGTTGCAGGTTCGAGACCTAGCCTCAACAATGCACCGCAGCTGAGATACAGGCATGGAGAGGCTTTGGGGTGCTTGGGCTGCAGCCCGGTAACGATGTCTTGAACGAGACAAGCCCGTGGGCCTCTGAGCTCGGGCCAAGGGTCATCACATAAAAGTGCACTTTTTTGTGACGACCCTCTGCCCGAGCTCAGAGGCCCACAGGCTTGTCTCGTTCAAGACATCGTTACCGGGCTGCAGCCCAAGCACCCCAAAGCCTCTCCACGCCTGTTTCTCGGCTGCGGTGCATTGTTGAGGCCAGGTCTCGAACCTGCATCCCCCTTGATAGGCAACCTTCAACAGTTCCTATCACCAACTGAGCTGCAGCTTAGTTGGTGATAGGAACTGTTGAAGGTTTCCTATCAAGGGGGTTGCAGGTTCGAGACCTGGCCTCAATCATGCACCGCGACCGAGAACCAGGCACGGCGAGGCTTTGTGGGGCTTGGGCTGTAGCCCGGTAATGATGTCTTGAACGAGACAAGCCTGTGGGACTCTGAGCTCGGGCCGAGGGTCGTTACATAAAAGTGTACTTTTTATGTAACGACCCCAGGCCCGAGCTTAGAGGCCCACAAGCTTGTCTCATTCTGGACATCGCTACCGGGCTGCAACCCAAGCACCCCAAAGCCTCTCCGCGCCTGTTTCTCGGCCATGGTGCATTGTTGAGGCCAGGTCTTGAACCCGCAACCCACTTAATTGGCAACCTTCAAATGTTCCTATCACCAACTGAGCTGCAACTCAATTGGTGGTAGGAATTGTTGAAGGTTGCCTATCAAGTGGGTTGCGGGTTCAAGACCTGGCCTCAACAATGCACCGCGGTCGAGAAACAGGCACGAAGAGGCATTGGGGTGCTTGGGCTGTAGCCCAGTAGTGATGTCCAGAACGAGACAAGCCTGTGGGCCTCTAGGCTCGGGCCTGGGGTCGTTACATAAAAAGTGCACTTTTTATGTAACGACCCCAGGCCCGAGATCAGAGGCCCACAGGCTTGTCTCGTTCTGGACATCACTACGGGGCTACAGCCCAAGCAACCCAATGCCTCTCCATGCCTATTTCTCGGCCGCGGTGCATTGTTGAGGCCAGGTCTTGAACCCGCAACCCACTTGATTGGTAACCTTCAACAGTTCATATCACCAACTGAGCTGCAGCTCAATTGGTGATAGGAACTGTTGAAGGTTAACTATCAAGGGGGTTGCGGGTTCAAGACCTGTCCTCAACAATGCACCGCGGCCGAGAAACAGGCACGGAGAGGCTTTGGGGTGCTTGGGCTACAGCCCGGTAGTGATGTCCAGAACGAGATAAGCCTATGGGCCTCTGAGATCGGGCCTAGGGTCATTAAACGAAGCCCAACGACAAACGTGAGCATTTCGCTCCACGGCCTTCAGCCGGAGACTTTAGTCTTAGAATAATGACCCAGGATTGTCCCGTAGCCACCCATAGTATCGTGCTGCATAGGTGTAAGCATCTCGTATTCTTATAATGACTCGGGATTTGGCCCGTATCCCCCCATAGCATCACTACCGAGTGGCGCACAGGTCTAAGACTCTCATTATGCAATTCTGCCGAATGCAAGGCGCCCACGTAGTCATGGCAGACAATCATAACGCGGATACAGTTCAGTCGTTTCCTGTTGCTCAAATCGTCAGTTCACTAACAAGGGTCAGCATCCCCTATTCCATTCATCACGAGCTCACAAAGCTCACAAACAGCCACACGGTCCCCGAAGGACTGGCTTCACAATCACAGGTTAGCTAGGAGCCATTGCCAGCGACACTCACTCTCGCCCAACATTAGCGACAGAACTCACTTTCCATCCCTAGCCCTATCTTATCTGGATCAAATATCCAGGAAGCAATCCCTGCAGCCTCCTGCAGTGCCAGGAACACTGGTCTTTCATAGCATACAATACAAGCACTTGCGTGTATTTTCCTGGACTTTCACACAAGTACTTCCTGCTACTATCCTTCACAGGCACAACCCACTGAATCTGCAAACATATTCATCTATACACAGAGTCTTCTCTGGTTTGCAACATAAAATATCACCAATCCAGACCAACCTGTCCAGATGGGCTTCACTAGTATGTCTATTTCGTACTGCACATTTCCGGATCTACATGCAAGACATCTTGGGGATTTCCAGAATCAACACAAGTGGAATACCTCAATCAGCCACCTTTTGGTGGGGGAAACCCATACATATTCCAAATCAAGGACTTTAAATGTCCAAGGAAGAAATATCGTTACCCTTGACGATTGCTTTGGAGCTATGGAGATCTAGCCGAATGAAAAGCACCACAACGGCCTTGCTTCCACGAATCTGGACTCGTCATGCGATTCTGGGCTCTGAAACTCCACCGGCAGCCGGAATCCTCCTCCTTCTCCCTTGCTCTCCCCACTATCTAACACTCAAAGAAATAGAAAGGCCTTGAAAAAATGAGAGTGTTATACTCATCTTAGAGCCTTATCAGCAGTAGGGAGAATTCTAGGCCATTGGATCCTCTTTGAAGGGAATGGACGACCATGAAAAGCCCTGAAAATCACTTTCCTGGGCCAGAAACGGCCTATGACACGCCCGTGTCACAGGATGTGTACCTTAAGCGGCAAGGAAACTCACTTATCCAGATCAGGACATGACCGTGTGACACGCCCGGGTCATAGGCCGTGTGCCAGACACGGCTTCATACACACCCGTGTCCAGCCCGTGTTCACCAGTCTGCCCAAGGACATAGAAGGACACCGCCCTTAACATGCCTGTGTCATAGACCGTGTGTCCCAACTGAGGATCGTCATGTGAATTTCATCGAACTCACTCAAGAACTCGTTGAGCGCATAGCCGGACACAGCCCTGGACACACCCGTGTCACAGGCCGTGTACCCTACTCGAGGATCGTCGACCGCATTTAATCGAGCTCACTCGAGACCACCCTACAACACTCGTGTGCAGGACACGATAATGGACACGCCCGTGTCCCAGGCCATGTACCTCACACAAAGTAAGGCACGGCTTGGGGACACACCCGTGTCCCAGGCCATGTTACTCACTCTCCGCAGCCAAGTCATCCTCGAAACTTTGGGCGTTACACAAGGGATGAACTGTATCCGTGTTATGGTTGTCCGCCATTAGTACTTGGGCGCCTAGCATGCGGCAGAAACGCATAATGAGAGTCTTGGGCCTATGCGCGCCATCCGGTAGCGATGCCATGGGGGATACGGGATAAATCCCTGGTCGTTACAACAAGACTGAAATCTTCGGCTGAAGGCCGTGGAGTGAAATACTCAAGTTTATTGTTGGGCTTCGGGCCTTGAATGGCAGTGGGACTGGGATTTCTGGTACACCAAGAATGTGCCCTGAGGGCACGGAGCGTCCGAGCGTGTGGGCGACGTTTTGATATATTGATTGTGCGTGAGTGCACATTATGTGATATATCTGCTTGTGAAATGCTATGCCTGCAGGGAAGTAATGCCACTGCCCCGAGTAAGGGGTAGGGTTGTTATAAATTTGGTCAGCAGAATGCTGACCTTTGCCTTGTTTACCACCATGCGATGGATTGTCCCGTGCAGTTGCAGGAGAGCCGAGCGGAAAGTAGGGGGCTGAAACCCTTGCTGTTGTTGTTGCTGTAATGCTGGCCCTCAAAGGCCAAAGAAGTTCCTATAGTAGTGTTTTCATGTGTGGCCGGCCTGCATGCCGATGTATGGAAGTGATTTGTAAAAGGCTTTACTGTAAGGCCATAAGGCCAGACTTTTTGTGTATTTGGAGACATTCCTTCGTGTTGTTATATATACAAATACTGGTTTATATATTGTGGACATTCAGATGAGTTGAGTTCAAGTAACATAATTGCCTCCGCTAGAATGCTCTGAGTTATGATGCACAACTCTGATATTAACTCGTAACTTCGCCTCCTGTTTGTGGCATATGGTGTGGGGCCCCGACCAAACCTTATATGATATGTCATGCAACGGATAGTGGTGTTATAACTACTCCCATTGCTGCTCCTCCTCCTACTCCTCCCACTCCTTCGGGCACCCTTGGTACCATTTCCAAACTCATCTGTCCTAACTAAGTAGATTGGAGTGTCTCCTTCATCTTCCTTTTCTGCTTTCTGTTGGATCCCTAGTTGATTTGGGCTAGGTTCACTGACTTAGGATGTGACCCAACATGTATAACCAGGGTCAAGTTGTGTCCTATAGTATAGGTCAAGTCCTTAGGTTCAACTTCAGAAGGACAAGCTATCATCAAGACCATCAGAGATTTCAGACTTAGAGGATTTCAAGCCTAAGTAAAGTGAGTTTGACGTTCGTCGAACTCAGCTTGACGAGAGGAGTTCTGCGCTCGACGATCGTGCGACAATTCTTAGTGCTGAGCTCGACAATCTGTGTTCTCTGTTCGACGAAGACTCAGTTTCTATATCAAGACAAAGTCAGGATAACTTCAAAATGTTTCTAAGTCCAGGTTCAAGCTTCGGTCGACGAATTATATTCTGAGTTTGACGAACTTGGACCTCAAGTTGTCAGCCTCTCAGATCGACGAATGCTGTACTCTACTCGACGATTTCTGGACTCAGAGGATTTGTGTCGACATCACGATCAATCTGTCGACACCAACTTATGTCGACACAGCATTTCAGCAAATGCAGAATATTTTGCATAAGTCCAGAACGTTTCTCAGCTCGACGAATTTGATTCTCAGCTCGACGAATTTGATTCTCAGCTCGACGAATGAAGACTGTCTGTGTGATGAATGAAGATTGTCTGGTCGACAAACTCTCTCAAGCTCAGCTCGACGAACTCAAGCTCAGCTCGACGAACACAAGTGCAGCTCGACGAATTGTGTTCTTCGTTCGACGAATCCATACTAGGTTTTCTTCAAGTTTTCCGTCCCGTTTCTAGGCGATGAATCCAGAGTTATTAATGCTAGATCTTCTCGGAATGTTACCGTTGGAACGCGCATTGACTATGGACGATTACATGCCGTTTTTCCATGGGACAGTTAGGAAAGTCATTGATTGCTGATTCTTTCCAAGGCCGACTGCGATTACTGCTCGACAATCAAAATTTTGAATGTTCCTCAGTCAGACAGAGATATACACAGAGAGAAAAACAATCAATAGTAACAGATTGTCAGTACAGCAAGCAACCCAGACAGACACTTAGATTGTACAGAAGAACAATCATTCAAAAGTAAAAAAGTTCTTGACTGCAATCAGCCTCAACCAGAGAACATTTTCAAGAAGAAGAAGAACACCACATCACTATCAAGAGTCTTCTTCATCTGCTAACTCTCAGGACAACTTCAAAGGACAACAAAACTTTATTTGTCAGAAGAAGTTCCTAAAGCATCTCTTGTCCAGGCATTCTAGGTTATTGAAGACCTATCACCCTGAAGCAGTGCTCCAGCTTTCCTGATTAATTCAAGATCTCAGGGGGAGCAAGATCTGCTACAATCAATCCACAAGTCTTCTCTCTGATTGTTGACAGAGAAGACACTATCACCTTCTTTCCAATTCCTGTACAGGGTTTTAAATCCCTTCAAAATTATTCCGGTTGCAAGTCTCCTTACAAAAGACTTGAGGCTTGGTTTTTGAGCACCTGAACAAAAGCTCATTGGTATCAGGCACCTGATCAAAAACCTGAGTGGATTCCTACTAGGGTGGTAGAAGAGTGGATGTACCCAGGTTGGGGAACCGCTATAAAATTCTTGTGTCGTCTGGTTGCTCTTTTCTTTTGTTTTCTGGTTGTGCTATGTGATTGCTCTGTGATTAGATAAGTGATGTGCTTACTTTATTTTATTTGCTTCCATGTTCACTTAGGAATACAACAAAAGTTGTAAAAAAGTTTTTAGTTAGCACCATACTCTATTCACCCCCCTCTAGATTATATCAGATCTAACCTGCACTTTCAATTGGTATCAGAGGGAGATTGGTTAAAATACCATACCTTATTGGTTGCACAGGCTAACACCTGAACCAAAAGATCCCTCTAGTTAGATCTGTTTGTTTTAAGTTTGTTATTAGATTTATTTCTTCACAGACATGGCCCAAAACAAAGACTATGCAAGCATCAGACCTCCAGTGTACAATCTTAACAAATTTGCCATCTGGAAGGCAAGAATCAGATTATACATGAACTCTATTGATGAGGATATCTTTTTTGTTTTTTTGACAGGTGTACCTCAAGCACATGTAGCTTCTACCAGCACTTCAACCAACATAACTGCAGTGCCTCCTCCAGAGAACAATGATGCCTACAAGAAAGCAAAGATGGCTGATGCTAAGGCAATAAATATCTTAACCCAGACTATGTCAGATGACATATTCCAGAAGGTAGCTGAGTGCACCTCGGCTAAGGCCATTTGAGACTCCCTTAACCAAATGGTAGCTAGCTCTGCAGATGAAAGAAAGGACAGAAGATCCAATCTCATATCCCTGTATGAGAACTTTAAAAAGGATGAGACTGAATCAGTGGCAGAAATGTACAACAGATTGAGCACCATCATCAATGAGTTCAAAACATTGGACAAGGACATCACCTTGACAAAGGTGAATGATAAGATTCTGATGTGTTTCCCTAGCTCTTGGGATTCCAGAATCTGGCCAATCAAAGAAGCCAGGAGCCTCAATGAGATCTCAACTGAGTCTCTCTTACGCAAATTGAAATCCTATGAGTAGCTGATCAAATCAAGAGAAGTAGCAGAACAGAAGGCAACAACTCCAATTAGAAAGGAGTACAACATATCCTTCAAAGCATCAGAAGAAAGTGAGACATCAACCTAAAATGAAGAACTCATGCGCCTCTTTGCCAAAAGGTTCTACAAGATGGCAAGGATGGATTTTAGAAGGAAATCATCCAGACAGGATGATAAGCCCAATTATGACTAGACACCAACTAAGGAGGTTGTGTGTTTTGGGTGCAGAAAGCCTGGACACTACATTTCAGAATGTCCAGAAAATCAAAATAAGGACAAGAACAAAGAAAGAGACTCCAGAAGAAAGCACAACAACAGACCCTCTTCCAGCAAATATAAGAATAAAGATAAGGGCTTTGTTGCTGAGACTTGGAGTGACACTGAAGAAAAAACATCTTCCTCCAGCTCAAGTGAAGAAGAGGAAGAAGCTAGATCCAAGGAGGTGTGCCTTATGGCAATTGATGCCTCCAGGAGCAATTCTGGATCAGAAGAAGAATCAGAAGATGAAGCTGCCTCAGACTCAGAGGCAGATCAGGTTATTTCTAGCTTTGACTTTAGTTCTGATTTATTTAAAACTGAAATCAAAACAATGTGCTTAGACTTTGTTGGAACACCCTATTACTGATTTGGGCAAGGATCACTATGTCCTTTAGGAAATTTGTTTTGACCTCCTTGTATAGATCTAAAGGTCAATTAGATTGAGTCTAAGGGTTAGTATTTAGGTTTGAAAGCTGCCCTCAAGACCCTCAAGACCAGATATTTCAGTTCAGGAGACTAAGTCATTTCGTCGAGATCAGGTCGACGAATCGTCGAACTCTATTCGATGATCTCTGAGCTCACTTCGACGAGTCATCGAACTCCATTCGACGATCTCTGAGCTCACTTCAACGAGTCGTCAAACTCCATTCGACGATCTTCGAGCTCAGATCGACATTCCTGTCTCTAGTTTGTTTCCCTATCTCTGAGCTCAGTTCGATGATAGTTGAGCTCAGATTGACGCTTTCTTCTTCAGTCTAAGTCCAGTCGCTGAGCTCAGTTCAACGATAGTGGAGCTCAGGTCGACGTTTTTCTGGAGAGATCGACGTTTTTCAAGATTCAAATTCAGACAGTTATGGAATTATTCTCAGCATTTATTTCAAGGATCTTGTAGCCGTTTCAATTAATCTGGAGCAAGTTTCAAGGGAATTTTAAAGGAATGTTTTATTGGACTTTCCTCCAGAAGACAAATGTAGTTAAGGAAGTCATTTATTACAGGCTAACAGCTATCTTGGATAGAGAATTATTCTATTCAGATCTAAGGAATAAAAGATGATTTTTCATTCTGCTGGTTGATGATACAGTACACAACAACAACAAGGAAAAGAGAAGAAAAAGTGGTAGATATTCGCAGTCTTAGAATTCATACAGGAACACACATCACTGAAGGAGATCAATATACTGAAATTTTTAGATCCCTCTTGATTCCAGTGTTCAAAGGCCATTATCATTCAAGACTCCAGACACCACACATTTCAGTTGCTGCTGGAATCATCTTTTGCTGGAGATCAAATTTTTTGAAGGCCTATCACCCTACTGCAAAGCTTCACTTCCTGAACAACTCAAGATCTCAGGGGGAGCTTTGACAACATCCACTATCTTCTCTCTGATTGCTGATAGAGAAGATAATCTCACCTCTCTCTCTCTCTCTGCTGTAAAGGGTTCATCAAACTCCCTTCAAAAGTTTGTGTTGGTTTCTGAGACCTTATTAAAACTCAGTGGCGGCAAGACACCTGATCAAAAAAATCTAGTTTGGTTTTTGAGAAACTTATCAAAAGCTCATTGGTGCCCAGGACACCTAATCAACTCATCCTGCAGTGGATTCCTATCTAGGGTGGTAGAAGAGTGGATGTACCCAGATTGGTTGGGGAACCATTATAGATCCTTGTGTCATCTGGTTGCTTATTCTCTTTTGTTTTCTGGCTGTGGTTTGTGATTGTTTTGTGATTGCTTTGTAATTAGATAGTTGCTGTGCTTTTTTTATTTTATTTGCTTCTTTGTTCACTTAGGTATACAGCAACAGTTGTAAAAAGTTTTTAGTAAGCACCATACTCTATTCACCCCCCCTCTAGAGTATATCAGATCTAACCTGCACTTTCAGTTGGTATCAGAGCCAGATTGGTTAAAATACCACACCTTAGTGGTTGCACTGGCTAAAACCTGAACTCAAAGATCCCTCTAGTTAGATCTGCTTGTTTTAAGTTTGTTATTAGAATTATTTCTTCATAGAACATGGTCCAAAACAAAGATTATGCTAGTACCAAACCTCCAGTGTGCAATCTATCTAAGTTTGCACTTTGGAAGGCAATGATTAGATTGTACATGAACTCTATTGATGAAGATATTTTTAATTCTGTTTTGACAGTGTGTCCAAGACCCCCAGAAAATACAAGTACAAGTGCTGTTCCACCTCCATCAGGAACAGATGCAGAAATCAAGAAATGGAAAGTGGCAGATGCTAAGGCAATGAATATTTTAGCTCAGACTATGTCTGATGAAATATTTCAAAAAGTAGCTGAATGCAACTCAGCAAAGGACATCTGGGACAAGTTATCTGAGATAGTCTCAGGATCTGCTGATGAGAGAAAAGATAGAAGATCTCATCTCACAACCCAGTATGAGAACTTCAAGAAAGGAGAAGCTGAGTCAGTAGCAGATATGTATAATAGACTCAGTCTCATAGTCAATGAGCTGAAAACATTGGACAAAGAGATCTCATTGACTGAGCTCAATGATAAAATCCTAATGTGCTTCCCAAGCACTCGGGACTTAAGGATCGCGCCAATCAAGGATTCCAGAAGCCTAAATGAGATCAAAACTGAAGCTCTCTTGGGCAAGCTCTAGTCTTATGAGCTGCTCATCAAGAATAGAGAAGAAGAGCAGAAGTCTGCCTCACCAGCTATAAGAAAAGAAAAATCAATAGCTTTAAGCCATTGAAGATCAGCCTGAAGACAAGGTCACATACAATGAAGAGCTGCTAAGCCTACTGGCCAAAAGATTTTACAAAATGGTCAGGAAAGATTTCAGGAAAAGATCATCCAGAGGGCATGACAAGCCAAGGTATGACAAATCAAATAACAAAGAGATTATTTGTTTTGGATGCAGGAAACCAGGCCACATGGTGTCTGACTGTCCAGAAAATCAGTATAAGGACAAAAAGGACATGAAATAAAGAAGAAAAGACAAAAACTTCATGAAGAACAGCAATGATAAACCCTCCTCCAGCAAGAACAAAAATATAAGGAAGGGGTTTGTTGCTGAAACTTGAAGTGAGACAAAAGAAGAATCTGAAGCTTCATCCAGTTCTAGTGATGATGAAGATGATGCTGATGAAAAAGAATTCTGCATGATGGCTATCAATGCCTCACAACAAAATTCTGATGCAGAAGAGTCAGAGTCAGAATCATAGACTCAATCTGAAGAGGACTAGATAATAAGTGCTTTTGATTTTAATTCTGAGGACGTCAAGTGTGAGTTTAATGCACTGTGTTTAGATTTATTAAAATCTGAGAAGGAAATCATTTCTCTCAGAAATCAGCTATCTGAACACAGCACTTTAAAATCAGAAAACCTCAAACTCTCTGAGGAGTTGGATTGCTATAGGGAGCAGATAGCTTCACTGAAAAGTGAACTATCAGAGGCCAAAAAGTTTGAAGAATCCCTTAATGGGAGAAGTATCAAACTAATGGACATCACAAGCACAGTGAACTCAAGATTCAATAGTACACTGGGCTTGGGTGCCTCATCTAGCCAACCCATAGTATTAACAACCCCAATCAAATTTATCTCTGATAATGGTAAGGGAGTTGTAGAGGTGGCTAGGAAGAATTCTGATTTACCTAAGAAAACCATAGTTCAACAGAAATCGTCGAGCGGAGCTCGACGATCACCGAACAGAGCTCAACGATCTCATGCTAAATCGTCGAACTCAAGTCGACGATCTCTGAACCCTGAACTCTGGCATGGTCGATTTTCGAACGTAGCTCGACAATTTGACCCAAGATCGTCGAACTCAGCTCATAGATCGTCGAACAGAGCTCAGAGTTTTGAAAACTCTTTGAAAGGCAAATCAAAGTTCAATCCTAGAGGTTCTACATCTCAGAGGTTTAACCCTTATACTGAATGGATAATACCTCCTAGGAGATATCATCCTGAAGGCTATAAGAGTCAACCAGGGATGTCTTTATTTCTGAATTCAAAGGTTATCAACCTAGGCCCAAGGTAAACTGAGTCAAAAACAAATAAATTGTTTTATGTGCAGGTGAAGACCTATCCAACATCAAACCAGCAATGGTATCTGGATAGTGGGTGGTCAAAGCACATGATAGGAAACAAGGACAATTTCACATCCTTCAAAGCCAAACTTGGACCCAAAGTAATATTTGGTGATTCAAACTTTGGACTAACAAAAGGATATGGTACAGTCCAGATTGGCTCAGTCACATTCAAGAAAGTAGCTTATGTGGAAGGACTGAAGCACAACTTAATCAGCATCAGTCAACTGTATGATGAAGGCTACCAGGTGACTTTCAACAAATCCTCATGCAAAATAAAATCAGAGGACAACACAACTATGTTGACAGGTAAAAGGAAAGGTAACATCTATCTTGTAGATTTCCTTTCAAACAAGGTTGATATATGCTTGTTTAACTCTATTTGTAGACATAATGAATTATGGAATAAGAGATTAGGACATATAAACCTTAGAACCATTGCTAGGCTATTCAAGGACAACCTTGTTAGAGGACTACCTTCTAGCCCCTACAAGAAGGAAGGACTTTGCAGGGCTTGTCAATTAGGCAAGCAAACCAAAAATAGTTTCAAGTCACTTAATAAGAGTGATTCACCTAGGATTTTGTATCTGTTACACATGGATCTCTTTGGACCCATTACAGTACAAAGCTTAGGAGGGAAATCCTATACTTTAGTGATTGTAGATGACTTCTACAGATTCACATGGGTGTTCTTTCTGAGGAAGAAGTCTGATAACTTTAAGTGTTTGACAGAGTTTCTCAAATGCACACAGAGTGAGTTTAATACTCACATTGCCCTGATCAGAAGTGATCATGGGACATAGTTTGATTATCTTCTTATGCAAGAGTTCTGTCAAAGTGAAGGGATCAGGCACACCTTCTCAGCTCCTAGAACTCCTCAACAAAATGGGGTAGCTGAAAGGAAAAATAGAACCCTTATTGAATCTGCTACTACATTGTTGTCAGATGCTCACCTTCCTCTATCCTTTTGGGCAGAGGTAGTGAACACCTCCAACTCTGTGTTGAATAGAAGTTTAATACATAAACTGAAGGGTAAGACTCCCTATGAATTACTCAAAGGGAAGAAATCTAAAGTAGATTACTTCAAAATCTTTGGTTGTATTTGCTACATTCATAATAATGACAAGAAATACTCAGCAAAATTTCAAGCTAAAGCTGATGAAGGAGTGATTCTGGGATACTCCATGATCAGTAAAGCTTATAGGGTATATAATAAATCTACTCTCAAAATTGAAGAATCTGTTCATATATCTTTTGATGAATCTAACATGTCTTTCAAGGAGAAGAATACTTCCACCATAAAACCTTTGCAGGTACACTCTCTTGCTGAAGACTTGGACAGATTACAAATTATTCAAAAAGACGAAAGCAGTGAAGATGAAGAAATCATTAAAGATCTTGAAGAGAATCTTCTTGAAGAGCCAGTTGTTGTACCACAAGAGGAAACAACAACACAAGTTGGTGAACAATCAACATCTCCTGTTGATTTAGTAACATCAAAAGACCATCCAATCTCCCAAGTGATTGGAGACATCTCAGCTGGTGTGCAGACCAGAAATTAGGTGAACCAAAACCTGATGCACACTTGCTTTCTTTCTCAAATTGAACCTCAATCCATTCAAGATGCAGAGCAAGATCAACACTAGATCATTGCAATGCAAGAGGAGTTGCATCAATTTGAAAGGAACAAAGTTTGGGAACTAGTGCTAAGGCCAAAGGATCACTCCATTGTTGGAACAAAATGGGTGTTCAGAAATAAATTAGATGATCAAGGAGTCAGTAAGGAACCAGACAAGGCTAGTTGCTCAAGGATACTCCCAAGAAGAAGGAATAGACTATGACCAGACCTTTGCACCAGTTGCAAGGTTAGAGGCCATAAGAATCTTCTTAGCATATGCATCACATAAAGGATTCAAAGTATACCAGATGGATGTAAAGAGTGCTTTTCTTAATGGGGATATCAAAGAAGAAGTCTATGTCAGACAACCCCCAGGTTTTATCTCTTCAACTCATCCTGATCATGTTTTCAAATTGCATAAAGCATTATATGGTCTAAAGCAAGCTCCTAGAGCATGGTATGAGACCTTAGCATGCTTTCTTCTGAAAAATGATTTTATAAGGGGTAGAGTAGACGAAACTCTCTTTATTAGAACCCATAAGTCTCATACCCTACTAGTACAAATCTATGTAAATGATATTATATTTGATTCTACTGATTCAAATTTGTGCAGAAGGTTTTCCAACCTAATGCATTCTAAATTTGAAATGAGTAGCATGGGTGAGCTATCCTTTTTTCTAGGATTGCAAATCAAAGAACATGCTGAAGGCATATTTATTTCTCAAATCAAGTATGCAAAAGAATTGGTTAAGAAATTTGGTATGTCTGAAGCATCATGTATGAAAACACCTATGCCTACTAATGTTATATTAGATGCTGATGAACATGGGAAACCTGTTGATCATACAACATATAGAGCAATGATTGGATCTTTATTGTATCTTACAGCTAGTAGACCTGACATAATGTTTGCTACATACATATGTGCTAGATTCCAAGTGAGCCCTTGAGAGTCACACTTAACCTTAGTAAAAAGGATTCTTAGGTATGTCAAAAGTTGTCCAAATCTAGGTCTCTGGTATCCAAAAGACTCAGCATTTGACTTAACTGGATTTTCAGATGCTGATTATGCTGGATGCAGAATAGACAAGGAAAAGCACCAGTGGAACTTGTCAGTTTCTTGGTGACAGATTTGTCTCCTGGTTTTTCGAGAAACAAACATCTGTGTCAACCTCAACTACTGAAGCTAAATATATGGCTGCAGGTAGTTGTTGTTCACAAATCTTGTGGATTCAAAACCAACTCCTAGAATATGACAACAACTTAGAGAAGTCTAAAATATTTTGTGATAATACTAGTGCTATTTCCATTGCACAAAATCCAGTCCTCCATAGTAGGATAAAACACATAGAAATTAGGCATCACTTTCTAAGGGATAATGTTGAGAAAAACAAAATTGAACTTCAATATATCCCAACTGATTTACAAAGGGGAGATATTTTCACCAAACCCTTGGATGAAAAGAAACATACATTCTTTCTGAATCAGTTAGGAATGTTAGATGGAGGAAGTCTAAAATAAGATCCAAGATTTTTTAAAAATCTAAAAATGACCAAGACTAGGCAAATCAAAATGTTTTTTTGGTGTATAGGGTGTTTCTGGTCTCTGAACTGCGCTCGACGATTTTCCCCAAGATCGTCGAACGGAGATCGACGATTTCAGAAATCGTTGACCATAGTTCAGTGGTTCTCAGATAGCGCTAAACTATCTTTCTTCAGGTCAGCGATCGTCGAACGGAGCTCGACGCTCTCCAATATCGTCGAACGGAGATCGACGATGTTGATGACCTTTCAGTTTCCTTTAGAAGCCCCAGATCGTCGAACAGAGTTCAATGATCTTTCCTTTTCTGCGTCGAACCCTAATATAAAACTCATTTTTCGACCGTCGTTCTGCCTTTACACTTACATACTCTCTACAAATTTCTCTTTCCCTGCAAACTTTTCTACACTTGGTCTTTTATTTGTTCATTTTTGCAGGTAAAAATGGCCTTCTCTGTTGCAGTTCTGGCAGCCATGAAATTTGAAGCTGGCTTTGATATAGACACGGACTCTTTCGATAACAACGATCAAATATTCAAGGACATTCTGGAACTCTTCAAGGACCAACAGTTAGTTAATATAATGACTACAAGGATCAAATTGGCCGCAAATGAAATAAAGGAATGGGTGTATACTACCCACAATCTGGATCAGAACACAGTGGTCGGAACCATCTTAGGAACTCAGGTACCTTTAACACCTGCTATTTTTACAGAGGTATTTCAATTGAATTCTGGTGAAGATTTTGTTGAGCTTTTTGGAGAAGAATTTTCAATCATGCTTGAGAGGATGGGCCATTCAGAAGCTAACCCGAGTAAATTGCTTAAGAAGAATCTGTCAGTTGAGTACAGATTTCTTGCTAATGTAGTTGGGAAAGTGTTGTTGGCAAAACACTCTGCTCATGATACCATGTCTAGGTATCAGCTATGTTTGATGGGTGCCTTGGTGGACAAGAAGCCATTGAACTGGGGAGAAGTGTTCTTTGATTTAATCAAGAAGAAAACTATCAAGAATTTTGTTAATTTTGGGAGGATTTTAGGGTTGTTTCTTCACAATAGATGCCCTGCACTGCTTGTTTCCAGTGGGATGCACATCAATGCCTCCAAGAGGCTTACCTGTGCCCTATTTGGGAAATGGGACAGGCAGATTGTAAAGCCCAGCAGAGCCTCTGTAATCTCTTCTTCAGGCACAACGACTATTTCAGTCTCTTCCCCTCAGGTTTCTGCCCCTGCAGAAGATTTGCCTGCCTCATCATCTCCTCCTTCTCCACCAATTGTTTCATCAACAACAATCACAACCACTATCACAATTCCATCCCCCATTTCCATCCCATCTCCAACTTCAATCCCTTCTCCAACTCTAACATCAACTGAAGAACTCTTCCATCCACTACATCACTGCCCACATATGGACATTAATTCATCATCTCATATTCCATCATTCACTCTTCTAGATGATTCCTATATGGATGATTTTCCTTCATCCCCTCTTGAGCCGCCATCATCATTCACTTCTTATCAACAATTAATTCAGGACATCATTGCTCAACCATCATTCACACCATCCATCTCCACTCCATTCTCTTCCATCTCCACAATTCCAATATCTCAACCATCACTTCCACCATCCACAGTTTCTCCAACAACATCTCCTGCTGCTCTAACTTTCATCTCTACCTCTTCCATCCCTATCTCTACTCAAGTCCCTCTTGAGCAAGTATACCTCCCAGCTCTTGCAGACAAGCTATATGAGCTGATAGCTCCAAGGATATCACTACTGATGGAGACTTCATTGGCTCCACTTCTGCAAACTATTCAGGAGTTGTCTGCCAGGCTATCCTCCATTCTTCCTCCTCAGGCAATCCCTACTACTGGGTGCCTTGATCCAGTTCTCACTGAATCTAGGCAGGGGGAGATGCCTTAAGAAGCAGAGAGATTGCCTACAGTAGTAACTCTAGCTCAAGCTCAGGTTGCAGTCATTACAGTGGACCTCAGGTCACTGTTATCAATATTTGATTCTGTATACTTCAGATGCCTTCCAGACCAGCAAACTGAAGACCTTACTAAGGCCATTGTACCTATTTCTTGCTGTGAGCCTAGCATTTTAGGTTCTTTTATAGATTCTGTCTAGGCTGTGGACAATGCTGAAATTGCTGCTGCTGCTATTGATGTTTCAGTTAGTTCTGATGTTGCTGTTTCAGTATCTGAGGATGTGCATATGACAGATGCAATTGTTTCTGAGCCTGCTATTTTTATCTCTGAATCTGTTGTTCCAGTTACCTCTGAGCTTGCTGTTTCTGTTTCTGAAGTTGTCTTTCTAGTTTCATCTGTTACTACTGCTTCTATTACTGCTGCTGTTGCTCCTGTTACTGTTTCTGCTGTTATCTCTTCTGCTCAGTCTCAACAACAGAAAGACTATATCAAAAGGATTGATACATTGTATGATAATCCACAAAGTTCAGACAGTGATTAGTTTAGAACTGACTCTGATGATTCCTCTGCAACAATTGCAAGGAAAAGGAAACCAAGAAGTAAGGCCATGAAGAGAGTTCTCCCAGAGAAGGTTAAAGATACAAATGATATTCCATATTATATATTGCATGATTGCCCTATTACAGAACCATGGATGCAGTACTCCAGAAATCAGCTGAAAGCCATGAAAAAGAAAAGGAAGTATGACAAAGGATCATCCCATTTCAGTCCTCCTCCTCCTCCTCCTTCACCTGATGCAGGTGTAGGTGGAAGTTCTGCCTTTCAATCTACTGCTAGAAGCTAAAGTTCATATCAATTTAAAGGAAGATCTCAGCATAGAGGAAATCAGTCTAGAGGTTACCAGTCCAGAAGAGGACAGTACAGAGGAAATCAAAGAGGACTCAGAGTGTATTCTAGGCAACATCCTTATCAAAGGGAAGGATAAGGTCCCTCTGACACTACTTCTGGTCCTTTCCCATATAAGCTTAAAGATCTTGTCTCTTCCAGAGCTCCTGCTGATGAGTCAACCAATAGATATGAAGCTCCAGTTCCATTTGAAGACCTAGAAAATAATCCCACTTCATGGACTGCCAGAATGAAAGAGTTGGCTGCATTAGATCAAATCAAAAAGGCCAGAGAACAAGGAAAAGACACATCAAATATCACTACTCCATCAGATCAGAGAAAGAAAGAACTTGAGAGATATTCTTCCAGCAAATTCTTTGACTCAAAAAGTTATATGGAACTGCACCCAGAAGCTGTAGTCCCCAGGCCAAGGCATCAAACTTCTCTAGGTGCAGCTGATGACAGAAGATCCAAGAAAGAAGCTCTCAACCCTAACAGAGAAATAGTTCTCATAAAGAGCAAGGAGTGATGTAGGCTATGCCTTAGGGATCCTACACGAAGGGCGTGACTACGACCTTTTACAACATTAACGCTCCCTAACCCGCACAAAAATGAAACGCAGCGACCACAATGAATTTTATTTATCATTCGCGCTAACATACTGGTAGCCGATCCGCAATTGGAACGGAGAATGGCTACAAGCCAAAATCCTTTCCGGCTAAATGGAATAATATTGATTCTGGTCAAGCTTGGAGTTGTACCAAAATAGATCCACCCAAAAATAAATCACGATTCGAAAAGTGGTAGGATCTATCCCAACAAAACAAAGTGAGGAGCGCCAATCCTCTCGTTAGATCTTTCGAAAAAACCAAATGAAAATCCAGATCTACTATTAGAAACACCGCGAAAATTAACGATTCGAGGAATCGTGCAAAAGTCGTCCACCAAAAGAACTAGTCAGGAGGGAAAATCTCTTGTGTAGGAATTTTTGTTACCCCACTCGGAAATGTAGATTCGAGATGTTTGGATCCACCAAGATGACCACTCTTCCTTTGGACCCACGGGAAACGCACCGCGGATGAAGTTCTTGCTCGTCTCCTTCGCTTTCTGCCGTGGATGAGTTTTCCCCAAAACTTTGGTTCTTCCTTGCACACGATCCCCGTCCTCCAAGGTGGTTGAGAAATTCCAATGGTTGAATACGGTGTTGGTGGAGAAAGGGTAGAGAGGTGGGAGAACGAGAGGTGATTAGAGGGAATGAGGAGTAGAAGGGGGCGGCCAAGCAAGGGAGGTGAAGGGTGGCCGAACTCCTTGAGAGGGAAGCCTAGAGGGGGCGGCGACTAAGAGGAGAAGGAAGGGGAGAATGAGATTAGGGCAAACAATTTGTCTTGATTTCAATAATAGTCCCATAACAAATGAAAATTTGGCCTTATATAAGGCTTACAACCATGTGGCTATTAGCAGCCCAAAATAAAATATTGTTCCGAAATCAAATGATAGAAAACAACACAGTTTCAAATACCACATATAAATGATAAATGCAGACCACTAGTAAAATAAATTTAACTCCTAATCTTGTTGCGTGGGCGAAGATTGTAGCCGTGCCCGCTACGGCGCCCCAAGTCTTTTGTTGGATAAGCATCGTCGTCATCTTATGCCACGGCAACACCGCCATGGACGTCGTCATCTTCTGCCACGGCAATACCGCCATGGACGTCGTCTTCATCACCCAGTTGGCTGTCGTGGTGGCCGTCGCAATCAATCCTCCCGCTCTGAAAAGGACTCATCGCCGATGAGTGGGCTGGACAGTAACGGTGGAGGAGATCTGCATCAAGAAGAGCCAGCTCTGCCGAAGAAACCCAAGAGTCGTCCGAAGCTGGACGACCTCGCCATCTGACCAAAAACCTGTGAACATCGCCGTCGGGAGTAGAAAACACCGCATCCTGCAAAATCTTGTCAGGCAAGAAATCGGTCCGGGTGAACCTTGGAAAAGCGTTAGGCGCCGAAGAAAAACAAGTTGCATCATCAATAGGCAACGTACCTCCCGAAGGATCCGAAAGGAGAGCGGTCTAGAAATATTCTCACCCCCACCCATTTAGATGGTATAGTGGAAATATGAAACGGAGAGACTGACAATTCAGGTGGTGAAGCGACATAGAGCGTTAAATCCGAAATGTTAATAACAGGGGAGATTCCCCAATCAGCGGGTAACTTTAATAAATATGCATTTTCACCTACCTTCTTCAAAACCCGAAAAGGACCGGCTCTCCTATTCGCTAATTTTTTTATGGTGCCCGAAGGTATCCGTTCAGGGATAAGACGTACCATTACCAAATCACCAATATTTAAGGGGACTGCTCGCTTATGTATGTTAGCATTCGATTGATAAATAACATATTGTTTAGCTAACGTCTTGCCTATGTGCTCATGGAGAGTGTGAACGTGCGAGGCGAAGTCCTGTGCAAATTGACTTGATTTAAATGATGGTGGTAACAGAATCAAGTAAAGAGGCACGGGCGCCTTATATCCATGCACTATCTCATTTGGCGATAACCCGGTGGACCTATTCTTAGAATTATTGTAGGCTAGTTGAGCGTGAGGAAGAATAAGGTCCCATGTACCCTTATGATCACCTACTAAGCAATGAAGTAACCCACCCAAACTCCGGTTAACAACTTCCATTTGCCCATCCGTTTGTGGATGATAGGCCGACGAAAACATAAGTCGAGTGCCCAACAGCTTCCAAAGTGTTTTCCAAAAGTAGCTAGTAAACTTAACATCTCTATCGGTCACGATGGTTTTGGGGACACCCCGATGTGCCACGAACTCCTTAAAATACAACTTAGCGACGTGTGAAGCATCGTTGGTGCTATGACAAGCGATGAAATAAGCCATTTTTGAGAATCGGTCCACTACGACCAAGATGGAATCGTGCCGCCTAAATGTAAGTGGAAGGCCCAATATTAAGTCCATGCTAACATCCACCCATGGGGCAGATGGAATCGGAAGGGGTGTGTAAAGACCAGCATTGGTCTTATTACCCTTTGCTAATTGACATACGCGGCAACTCCCGATGATTTTATTAACCATTGGCTTGAGACCCGGCAAAAAGAATTTATCCTCTACAAGTGTGATCGTTTTATCACGACCGAAATGTCCTCCTAGTCCTCCACTATGTAACTCCCATATAATAAAATGGCGTAGCGAAGAGCGGGGAATGCATAGTTGCGTATGCTTAAATAGGTACCCATCACGGATGTAGTACGCCGAAATAGTGGAAGGGGAATTGTCCTGAGCGGCGAAATATATCTACTTAAAATCCGGACACTATATATACTCATCTTTGATTCTTTCAAATCTTATGACTGATACCTCCATAGTAGATAGTAATAGAGTGACTCTACTAAGGGCATCCGCCACACGATTTAAGGTACCCTTGAGGTGCTTGATAATGAAGGTATACTCCTGAAGGTATGAGACCTATTTGGCGTGCCAAGGGCTGATCTTACTTTGGGAGTGTACAAATTTTAACGCCTCATGATCGGATAAGATTACAAATTCTTTTGAGATAAGATAGTGTCGCCAATGCTGGAGACAGCGTATCACGACATAGAACTCACGATCATAATTGGAATAATTTAACTTTAGACCGGCAAGTTTTTCGCTAAAATACCCTATCGGATGTCCCTCTTGACTTAAAACTCCTCCGATCCCTATTCCCGTTGCGTCGCATGATAATTCAAACACTTTACTAAAATCCGGCAATCGTAATAATGGGGCTTTGGACATCCGGTCCTTAATCATTTGAAACGCACGCGTGGCCGCTTTAGTCCAAGAAAATTCTCCTTTCTTCATGCATTCGGTGATCGGTGCCATGATACTACTAAAGTTTTGGATGAATCTTCGATAAAATGTGGCCAAGCCGTGAAAACTTCTAACTTCCTGAATATTTGTAGGTTTAGGCCACTCTTTAATCACTTGGACCTTTTTTGGGTCAACATGAATGCCTTCGGAACTCACTATGTAGCCTAGAAACTCTACGGTCGTCACACCAAAGGCGCATTTTTTAAGATTAATATATAGCTTTTCTTGGCGCAAGGTTGATAGGATTGTCCTTAGATGCGTGTCATAAACCTTTTGTGAACGGCTGAATACTAAGATATCATCAAAGTATATGACTACGAATTTACCCATGTATGGCTTAAAAACTTGGGTCATCAATCGAGAGAAAGTACTCGGTCCGTTAGTGAGCCCTTCCCCAAGCACCAAACACTCATAGAGCCCATACTTAGATTTAAAAGCCGTCTTCCATTCATCTCCTTCATGTATCCGTATTTGATGATAACCACTTTTGAGATCCAATTTTGAAAACATGGCGGCGCCCGATAACATATCTAATAAGTCGTCCAAACGGGGAATGGGGAACCTATATTTGACCGTAATTTTATTTATGGCCCGGTAGTCTACACACAATCGCCAAGACTTATCTTTCTTTGGAACCAAGAGGGCCGGTACGGCGCATGGGCTCTTATTATGGCGGATAAAACCCTTTGCTAGCAAATCCGAAATTAAAGCTTTTAGCTCCTCATGTGCGGAGGGGTTGAGCCGATAATGTGGATGATTAGGCAATGAAGAGCCCGAGACGAAATCTATCTCATGCTGAATATCTCTCATGGGTGGCAACTTAGATGGCAAGTCCTCCGGATATACGTCTTTATACTCTTCCAATATAGTGCGCAGAGATAACGGTATATTCTCTAAAATGGGCGAGTCTTCCTTAGCTTGTAGGCATACTAACGCATACAGGACGCCGTCCAAGAAGGTCTCGCGTTCCAACTCCTTCTTACTTATCAAACTTAAAATTTTTCTTTCCGCATGCACAATTGTGTCTTTGGGGGCAACCGAAGGATCCTTGGGCGGTGTGGGTTTCAGTACAATGGTCTTACCATTATACTTGAACTCGTAAGTGTTGGCTCGCCCGAAATGGGTCACATCATAATCATAGAGCCACGGGCGCCCTAGAAGTACATGACATACATCCATGGAGATGACGTCGCACCACACTTTATCGACATAGCTCTTCAACGTAAGTGGCACTAAATAACGCTTAGAAACCGCGATAGACGTTTTGTTCACCCACGCTATTTTATATGGCTGGGGGTGTGGTTTGGGGACTAGGTGAATACGAGTGACGGCGTTTTCCGAAATGACATTCATGCAACGTCCGCTGTCTATTATTAACTTGCACCACTTTTCACCACATTTAAAATTCAAAGAAAATATGTTCGTCCAATTGTGCTCATCCGGTGCACGCGGTGTGGCCAAGATACACCTCATAACCATCATATAAGACTCATCTTCGATATCACTCGACTTGGCATCTGATTCACCGCCAGCTTCATAGACGAGCTCGACAGGCTCAGACATGGACTCTAATAGTGCCAGTGGCTTACTCTTGGTAGGACACTCACTACAGTAGTGTCCTTGAATTCCACACGAATAACAGGTAGCATTAGTCTTATTAACTCGTCCTATTGGAACTCTATCACCATTGGGAATTTTATTGTTCCTAGCGGTAATTACTATGGAACTTGAATCTGTCGATCAGAACTTTCCTTTGTCTCGCATGTATGACGAAGGTGGGGGTCCTAAGATGGATTTTCCTTTCTGGAATGCTCGACCCTTGGACTTGTAGGCATTGTGATTTTCTATATCCAATGCCGCATTGAATGTTGTGTTAAGGTCCGTGTGACCATAACGCAAAATCTTGCCTTGGATGTCCGCATTAAGTCCCTTACGGAAACGAGATAGTGTGACCTCGGGCATTTCTCGAATATCACACCGCACCATCATATCCTTAAGTCGTCCCATGTACTCCGCTACCGATTGGCCCCCTTGACGAAGGGTGGCTAGCTCGTCGAACATTTGGGTTCGGTGATACGTTGGGACATATTGGTCATGCAGGAGTGCCTTCATGGTAGCCCACCCAATTGGGGGTGCTCCATTCACGGTGCCTAGACGCCTCTCTTCGTTCAACCAGAACGTTTTGGCTCAACCCAGAAGTTTCATTCGTGCTACTCGTACCTTCTCAACGTCCGTCAGGTTGTGTCACTTAAAATAGCACTCAATATCCATGATCCAGTTTAGAAAGAGTTGGGGTTCACCCATGCCATCATAGGATGGTGATTCCATTTTAACGGCCCTAGTTAAGTCGAACTCATAAGGGGCTCGGGGTGCGTACTCATAATCCGGATCATGAGGGAGATTTTGTCGCTCTTCTCGTTGGTTGGCGGGATTGGGTGGCTGCCCCGGTCGATTTATCCCAAAGCCGGGATTTCGAGGCGCCGCCTGATTTACAGCCAACCCTTGTATTAACTGAGTGAGTGCATCGAACCTGGTGTTAAACTCTTCCCTAAGCGCCGCAATTGTTGCAGGAGCGGGCTCACCATCATCATGATGGTCGGCCATGTGTGATGTGGATGGAGGATACTCCGTGCCAAGCCTCGTGCGCATGAACAACACCGATACAGGGCGCCTCACCTAGACAAGAGACTGTTTGGACAAGAATTTTATAAATCAGGATTTTTATACGCTTAATGACTTGGAGAATGAAAATATATTATTTGACTTTTATGCTTAGAAAAAAAGTAGAAAATTCAGGATTTTTTTGGCAATTTGTTTTGCAGAAATGTTTTTTGACTTTTGTTATATGCAGACCAGATGGTGAAAAAAAAATATTTCAGATTTTGTGTCTACGAAACGTGCACGACCAAGTGTGGGTCGACATCTTAAGACCGGAATGCGTAAGGACGGTGTCGATTGAGAAATCAACACAAATCTCGCTCTGATACCAAATTTGTTGTAGGCTATGCCATATGGATCCTACACGAAGGGCGTGACTACGACCTTTTACAGCGTTAACGCTCCCTAACCCACACACAAACGAAATGCAGCGACCACAATGAATTTTATTTATCGTTCGCACTAACATACGGGTAGCCGATCCGCAAGTGGAACAGAGAGTGGCTATAGGCCCAAATCCTTTCCGGCTAAATGGAATAATATTGATTCCGGTCGAGCTTGGAGTTGTACCAAAATAGATCCACCCAAAAATAAATCACGATTCGAAAAGTGGTAGGATCTATCCCAACAAAACAAAGCGAGGAGCGCCAATCCTCTCGTTAGATCTTTCGGAAAAACCAAATGAAAATCCAGATCTACTATTAGAAACACCGCGAAAATTAACGATTCGAGAAATCACGCAAAAGTCGTCCACCAAAAGACTAGTCAAGAGGGGAAATCTCTTGTGTAGGAATTTTCGTTACCCCGCTCAGAAGTGTAGATCCGAGATGTTTGGATCCACCAAGATGACCGCTCTTCCTTTGGACCCACAGAAAACGCACCGCGGATGATGTTCTTGCTCGTCTCCTTCGCTTTCTCGCCGTGGATGAGTTTTCCCCAAAACTTTGGTTCTTCCTTGCACACGATCCACGTCCTCCAAGGTTGTTGATAAATTCCAATGGTTGAATACGGTGTTGGTGGAGAAAGGGTAGAGAGGTGGGAGAACGAGAGGTGATTAGAGGGAATGATGAGTAGAAGGGGGCGACCAAGCAAGGGAGGTGAAGGGTGGCCAAACTCCTTGAGAGGGAAGCCTAGAGGGGGCAGTGGATAAGAGGAGAAGGAAGGGGAGAATGAGATTAGGGCAAACAATTTGTCTTGATTTCAATAATAGTCCCATAACAAATGAAAATTTGGCCTTATATAAGGCTTACAACCATGTGGCTATTAGCAACCCAAAATAAAATATTGTTCCGAAATGAAATAATAGAAAACAACATAGTTTCAAATACCACATATAAATGATAAATGCAGACCACTAGTAAAATAAATTTAACTCTTAATCTTGTTGCGTGGGCGAAGATTGTAGTCGTGCCCGCTACGGCGCCGCAAGTCTTTTGTTGGAGGAGCATCGTCATCATCTTCTGCCACGGCAACACAGCCATGGACGTCGTCATCTTCTACCACGGCAACACCGCCATGGACATCGTCTTCATCACCCAGTTGGCCGTCGTGGTGGCCGTCACCATCAAGGAGAAAGAATGATTTTGTAAGCTGACAGTAATACCTATTTCTGACTATTTGTGATTATATCTGTGTTTCTACAATGCTTTTTTGGTTATATTTCTGCATTGTATGTTTTTAGTTTTTTTAATGTCTGTAAATAGTAATCCTAACCCGAATAAGAGGAGATTGTCGGAACACCCTATTATTGATTTGGGCAAGGATCACTATGTCCTTTAGGAAATTTGTTTTGACCTCCTTTTATAGATCTAAAGGTCAATTAGATTGAGTCTAAGGGTTAGTATTTAGGTTTGAAAGCTGCCCTCAAGACCCTCAAGACCAGATATTTCAGTTCAGGAGACTAAGTCATTACATCGAGCTCAAGTCGACGAATCGTCGAACTCGATTCGATGATCTCTGAGCTCACTTCGACGAGTCGTCGAACTCCATTCGACGATCTCTGAGCTCACTTCAACGAGTCATCGAACTCCATTCGATGATCTTCGAGCTCAGATCGACGTTCCTATCTCTACTTTGTTTCCCTATCTCTGAGCTCAGTTCGACGATAGTTGAGCTCAGATCGACGCTTTCTGCTTCAGTCTAAGTCCAGCCGCTGAGCTCATTTCAACGATAGTGGAGCTCAGGTCGACGTTTTTTTGGAGAGATCGACGTTTTTCAAGATTAAAATTCAGTCAGTTACGGAATTATTCCCAGCATTTATTTCAAGGATCTTGTAGTCGTTTCAATTAATCTGGAGCAAGTTTCAAGTGAATTTTAAAGGAATGTTTTATTGGACTTTCCTCCAGAAGACAAAATGCAGTTAAGGAAGTCATTTATGATAGGCTAACGGCTATCTTGGACAGAGAATTATTCTATTCAGATCTAAGGAATAAAAGATGATTTTTCATTCTGCTGGTTGATGATACAGTACACAACAACAACAAGGAAAAAAGAAGAAAAAGTGGTAGATATTCACAGTCTTAGAATTCATACAGGAACACACATCACTGAAGGAGATCAATATACTGAAGTTTCTATATCCCTCTTGATTCCAGTGTTCAAAGGCCATTATCATTCAAGACTCCAGACATCACACATTTCAGTTGCTGCTGGAATCATCTTTTGCTGGAGATCAAATTTTCTGAAGGCCTATCACCCTACTACAAAGCTTCACTTCCTGAACAACTCAAGATCTCAGGGGGAGCTTTGACAACATCCACTATCTTCTCTCTGATTGTTGACAGAGAAGATCATCTCACCTCTCTCTCTCTCTCTCTACTGTAAAGGGTTCATAAAACTCCCTTCAAAAGTTTGTGTTGGTTTCTGAGACCTTATCAAAACTCAGTGGTGGCAAGACACCTGATCAAAAAATCTAGTTTGGTTTTTGAGCACCTTATCAAAAGCTCATTGGTGCCCAGGATACCTAATCAACTCATCCTGTAGTGAATTCCTACCTAGGGTGGTAGAAGAGTGGATGTACCCAGATTAGTTGGGGAACCACAGCTCCTTGTGTCATCTGGTTGCTTATTCTCTTTTGTTTTCTGGCTGTGGTTTGTGATTGTTTTGTGATTGCTTTGTAATTAGATAGTTGTTGTGCTTGCTTTATTTTATTTACTTCCCTGTTCACTTAGGTATACAACAACAGTTGTAAAAAGTTTTTAGTAAGCACCATACTCTATTCACCCCCCGCCCCTCTAGAGTATATCAGATCTAACCTGCACTTTCAGACTTAATCAATTCAGAAAAGGAAATAAAAACTCTTAGAGAGAGGTCGGGAAGTCTAGAATCAGTTAATTCAGAAAACATTAAGCTAACATACCAATTAACCCTAGCAAATGAACAAATAATTAAATTAAAATCTGAATTATGTGAGGCCAAACAACTCGAGCAATCTCTCAATGGGAGAAGCCTCAAGCTGATGGACATCACAAGCATAGTGATTGCCAGAATAAATGGCAAGCTGGGCTTGGGTGCTTCATCAAGTTTACCCCCCATAATAAAGAAAAATATTCTTTCAACCCCCATAAAATTTATCTCTGCTAAGGGAAAGGAAAAGATTATGAACAAATCATTGTCTGAAAACACTTATAAACCTATAGACAAGAGAAACAAAAATCTGAAAACAGCAAATAAAAACAAAGTTCAGCAGCATTCGTCGAACGCAGATTGACGAAATGTGGCCGGTTCGTCGAACCCAGATCGACGAACGCTGAACGCAAACTTCAGATATAACAATTCGTCTAACTACGATCGACGAACTGTGTATGGTTCGTCGAGCAGAGGTCGACGAACTTGGGGCACAGAAAATGACTACAGTCATTCTCTGAGCAGAGATCTATGATCTCATCCCTATTCGTCGAACTCTGGTCGACGAACTTACAAAACTTCGTCGAACCCAAAAAGACCAAACCTAAACTACTACCCTTACAGAAACCTTAAACCAACTAAGAAGACATTTAATCCAGTAGCTGATTGGGTAATTCCACGTAGGAGATACCATCCCTTAGGATATAAATCACAACCTGCTTTATCAGTTATTTCCAACTTTACTTTCCAACAAAATAAAGGACCCAAGGTAACCTGGGTCAAGAACAATTGAATTGTGTTCTTCTTTGCAGGTACAGGTGAAGAGCTGTCCAAGGGTAAGTCAGACTTGGTACTTAGACAGTGGTTGCTCCAAACACATGACAAGCAGCACAGGCAATCTATCCAGCTACAAGCCCAAGCTAGGACCAAAGGTGATTTTTGGAGATTCCAACAGTGGTCAATCAGAAGGATATGAGATAGTGAAGATTGGAGAAGTAACTTTCAAGAAAGTAACTTATGTAAGAGAACTCAAACATAACCTTATATCCATAAGTCAATTATGTGATGAAGGTTATCAGGTACATTTTAACTCTACTTCCTGTTCTATCATTGATAATAAAAACAAAACAGTTTTAATTGGACTTAGACAAGATAATATATATTTAGTAGATTTTATTTCTGCCCAAACTGATGTTTGTTTACTTAATATCACTAGTAATCAAAATAAGTTATGACATAAAAGATTAGGACATGTAAACCTTAAGAATATATCTAGGTTATCTAAAGACAACCTTGTTAGAGGTTTACCTTCTGGCCCCTATAAGAAGGAAAGCCTATGCAGGGCTTGTCAATTAGGCAAGCAACCAAAACTAGCTTTAAATCCATTAATAAAAGTGATTCACCTAGGATATTGTATTTGCTTCATGTGGATCTATTTGGACCCATTGCAATACAAAGCCTAGGAGGGAAGTCCTATACTTTTGTGATTGTTGATGACTTCTCTAGATTCAGTTGGGTAGCCTTTCTGAGAGCTAAGTCAGATACATTCAAGGTTCTTACAGATTTTCTCAGGACCATACAGATTGAGTTCTCTACTCATGTTGCATTGATCAGAAGTGATCATGGCATAAAGTTTGAGTCTCTTCTTATGCATGAGTCCTGTGAGAAAGAAGGTATCAGACAGTGCTTCTCAGCTCCTAGAACTCCCCAGCAAAATGGGGTTGCTGAAAAGAAAAATAGGACACTCATTGAATCTGCAGCCACATTATTGGCAGATGCTTACATGCCTCTATCCTTTTGGGCAGAAGCTGTAAACACTGCTAATTATGTCCTGAATAGAAGCCTTATACATAAACTGAAGAACAAGACCCCCTATGAATTACTTAAAGGGAAGAAACCTAAAATCACATATTGTAAAGTTTTTGGTTGCATTTGTTACATTCACATAAATAACAAGAGATACATTAGAAAGTTTGAGACCAAGGCTGAAGAAGGGATTTTTCTAGGATATTCCGAAGTAAGCAAGGCCTATAGGGTTTTTAATAAATCTACCCTTAAAATTGAATAATCTTATTCATATATATTTTGATGAAGCTAACATGTCATACAAGGAGAAAGAGATTTCTACCAATAGCTTCTTGCATGTTCCACAACTGTGTGAGTCTATGGATGGACTAAACCTTACCCAAGAGGTACCAAACTATCCTACTCCACAGGTTGCTGAAGAAAGTGAAGAAGAAATTCAAGAGGAAGTGGCTGAACTTCCTTCAACAGCTGGTACTATTCCCCAAGAGGAATTAAATACAGAAGCTGTTGCTCAACCAACTCCGCCAACTGATCTTGTCACACTTAGAGATCACCCCAGATCTCAAGTGATTGGAGACATCTCAGTAGGTGTACAGACAAGACATCAACTCAACCAAGACTTGATGCATGCCTGTTTTCTCTCTCAAATTGAACCTCTCACCATTCATGAAGCAGAGCAAGATCCCCACTGGATCATTGCAATGCAAGAGGAACTAAATCAGTTTGAGAGATGTAGAGTTTGGGATTTGGTTCCAAGACCCCATAACTACACAGTTATTGGAACCAAATGGGTCTACAGGAACAAGTTGTATGGTCAAGGCAACATAGTGAGGAACAAGGCTAGGCTTGTTGCTCAAGGCTACAGACAAGAGGAAGGAATATACTATGACCAAACCTTTGCCCCTGTTGCAAGGTTAGAGGCCATTAGGATTTTCCTTGCCTATGCAGCTCACAAGAGATTCAAGGTCTACCAAATGGATGTCAAAAGTGCATTTTTGAATGGAGTACTTCAAGAAGAGGTTTATGTAGAACAACCTCCAGGTTTTATCTCTCCAACTCAACCCTCTTTTGTTTATAAATTGCATAAAGCTCTCTATGGTTTAAAGCAAGCTCCAAGATCTTGGTATGAGACCCTAGCAAACTTTCTTTTAGAGAATAAATTTATAAGAGGAACCATAGTTAAAACACTTTTCACTAGACATCATAAGGACCAAATCTTGTTAGTACAAATATATGTGGATGACATTATTTTTGGGTCTACTGATCCCAAATTGTGCAAGAGGTTTGCTGATCTCATGCATTCTAAATTTGAGATAAGTAGCATGGGTGAGCTTTCCTACTTCCTTGATCTCCAAGTGAAGCAGCTCCCAGATGGTATCTTCCTCTCCCAAGCTAAGTATGCTAAAGAGCTTATCAAAAAGTTTGGGATGGGTGATGCTTCAGGGATGAAAACCCCTATGGCTACAAATGTTGTTGTGGATTCTGATGCAGCAGGGAAACCTATAGATTAGAAAAATTATAAGGCAATTGTTGGATCCCTATTATACCTAACAGCTAGCAGACCTGACATAATGTTTGCCACATGCCTTTGTGCTAGGTTCCAAGTGAACCCTAAAGAATCTCACCTTATTTTGCTAAAAAGAATTTTGAGATATATAAAGAGTTGCCCTAATCTAGGACTCTGGTATCCTGCAGTGTCAGAGTTTGAGTTAACTGGATACTCAGGTGCTAACTATGCTGGATATAGAGTGGACATGAAGTGTACCTCTGGAATATGCCAATTCCTGGGTATGAGGTTTGTCTCCTGGTTTTGTAAAAAACAGACATCTGTGTCTACATCAACTGCAGAAGTAGAATACATGGCTGCTGGCAGCTACTGTTCACAGATGCTATGAATACAAAATCAACTCCTAGACTATGGTGTCAACTTAAATAATTCAACATTATTTTGTGATAATACTAGTGCTATTGCTACAGCACAAAATCCAGTTCACCATTCTAGGACTAAACATATTGAAATAAGACATCATTTCATTAGAGATAATGTAGACAAAGAAAATTAACTTGATCCATATTCCTACTGATTTACAGAGAGCAGACATTTTCGCCAATCCCTTGGATGAGAAAACCCATTTGTTCTTCATAAATCAACTGGGAATGATTAATGGAGAAGAGTTAAATAAGTTTCTGTCTACATTCGACGAATTTTCCAGAGTTTGTCGAACGGAGTTCGACGAATAGGGAAAGTTTGAGAGATTCTCGACGAACGGTGATCGATGAATTCTCTGTGTGGAAACAATTTTCGTCGACCGGAGATCGACGAACTTTGCTTCAGAAGACTCTTCGTCGAATGGAGTTCGACGAACGGTTTTCGATTCTTTTGGATGAGATCGACGAATTATTTATCTCTAATTTATTTCGTAGAGCTCAGTTCGAAGAATTTTTCTCTTTTCGTGGAACGGAGTTTGTCGATTCATATTCTGAAAATCTTATATCTAGGTTTTCTTCGACCTCCGTCCCGCATGAAAGTGCAAGTTAGATCTGATATACTCTAGAGGGGGGGGGGGGGGTGAATAGAGTATGGTGCTTGCTAAAAACTTTTTACAACAGTTGTTGTATTCCTAATTGAACAAGGAAGCAAATGAACTACAACAACTATTTAATCAAAAAGCAATCACAAACCACAGCCAGAAAACAAAAAGAAAGTAAGCAACCAGAAGACACAAGAAGCTATAGTGGTTCCCCATTCAATCTGGGTACATCCACTCTTCTACCACCCTAGGTAGGAATCCACTGCAGGATGAGTTGATCAGGTGTCCTGGGCACCAATGATCTTTTGATAAGGTGCTCAAAAACCAAACCAGATTTTTTGATCAGGTGTCTTGCCACCACTGAGTTTTGACAAGGTCTCAGAAACCAGCACAAACTTTTGAAGGGAGTTTGATAAACCCTTTACAGTAGAGAGAGAGAGAAGGATGAGATGATCTTCTCTGTCAACAATCAGAGAGAAGATAGTGGATGTTATCAAAGCTCCCCCATGAGATCTTGAGTTGTTCAGGAAGTGAAGCTTTGCAGTAGGGTGATAGGCCTTCATAAAATTTGATCTCCAGTAATAGATGATTTCAGCAACAACTGAAATGTGTGGTGTCTGGAGTCTTGAATGATGATGGCCTTTGAACACTGGAATCAAAAGGGATCTGAAAGTTTTAGTATGTTGATCTCCTTTTGTGATGGTGTTCCTGTATGAGTTCTAAGACTGTGAATATCTGCAACTCTTTCTCTTTCTATTGTTGTGATTGTTGTAAGAGTTGTTGTTGATGATGTTATTCTTCTATTTTATTCTCTTTTCCAGCAGAATATGAATATCTCTTTTATTCCTTAGATCTGAATGAATATTTCTCTGTCTAAGATAGCCGTTAGGCTGTCATAAATGACTTCCTTAACTGCATTTGTCTTCTGGAGGAAAGTCCAATAAAAACATTCCTTTGAAAATCCCTTGAAACTTGCTCCAGATTAATCTAAAACGGCTACAAGATCCTTGAAATAAATGCTGAGAATAATTCCATAACTGTCTGAATTTGAATCTTGAAAAACGTCGATCTCTCCAGGAAAACGTCGAACTGAGCTCCACTATTGTTGAACTGAGCTCAGAGACTGGACTTATACTGAAATAAAGATCGTCAATCTGAGCTCAACTATCGTCGAACTGAGCTCAGAGATAGAGAAACAAACTGGAGACAAGAACGTCGATCTGAGCTCGAAGATCGTCGAATGGAGGTCGACGACTTGTTGAAGTTGAGCTCAGAGATCGTCGAATGGAGTTCGACGATTCGTCGTACTGAGCTTGACGAAATGACTTGGTCTCCTGAACTGAAATATCTGGTCTTGAGGGAAGCTTTCAAACCTAAATACTATCCTTTAGACTCAATTCTAATTGACCTTTAGATCTATACAAGGAGGTCAAAACAGATTTCCTAAAGACATAGTGATCCTTGCCCAAATCAGTAATAGGGTGTTCTAACAATCTCCCCCTATTTGGGTTAGGATTACTATTTACAGATATTGGAAAAATAAAAACATACAGAGCAGAGATATAACAAACATGACATTGTAGAAACACATACATTATCTCAGATAGTTCAGAAAACAAAATATGCTGTCATCTGACAGAATCATTCTTTTTCTTGGCTCTTTATAAGAATTATTTCTCTGTTGGGATTGAGAGCTTACTTCTTAGATCTTCTATCATCAGCTGCACCTAGAGAGGTTTGTTGCTTTGGCCTGGGCACTACAGCTTCTGGATGCAGCTTCATATAGCTTTCTGAATCAAAAAATTTACTGGAGGAGTATCTCTCAAGCTCTTTCGTTCTTTGATCTGATAAAGTAGTGATATTTGAAGTATCCTTTCCTTGTTCTCTAGCTTTCTTAATTTGGTCCAAAGCATCCAATTCTTTCATTCTTGCTATCCATGAGGTGGCGTTATTTTTTAGGTCCTCAAATGGAACAGGAGGCTCATATCTATTTGAAGGATTATCTGGAGTAGCTCTTGAAGAGACTAGTTCTTTCAGCTTATAAGGGAAGGGACCAGAAGTTGTGTCAGATGGACCTTGTCCTTCCCTTGGATAAGGATGTTGCCTGGAATATCCTTTAGAGTATACTTTAAGTTCTCTCTGATTTCCTCTGTACTGTCCTCTTCTGGACTGGTAACCTCTAGATTGATTTCCTCTATACTGGGATCTACCTTGAGGTTGATATGAAGTTTGGCTTATGGCAAAGGATTGGAAAGCAGAACTACCACCTGCACCTGCATCAGGTGAGGGAGGAGGAGGAGCATTGAAATGGGAAGATCCTTTGTCATACTTTCTCTTCTTCTTCATAGCTTTCAGTTGATTTCTGGAGTACTGCATCCAGGGTTCTGTGATAGGGCAATCATGCAGTATGTAGTATGGAATGTCATTTGTATCTTTTACTTTCTCTGGAGGAACTCTTTTCATAGCCTTGCTTTTGGCTTTCCTTTTTCTTGCAATTGTAGCAGAGGAATCATCTGAGTCAGTCCTGAACTAATCAGTGTCTGAGCTTGGAGGATTATCATACACTGCATCAATCCTTTTGAGATAATCTTTTTGTTGTTGAGACTGAACAGAAGAAGCAGCAGAGATAGCAACAGTAGCAGCAGCAACAGCAGGAAGTGGAGTAGAAGCAATACTGGCAGAAGGAGTTGTGACAGCAGATTCAGATACAACACTTTTAGAAACAGAGGCTACAGCAGCAGTAGTAACAGATGAAACTGGAAAATCAATTTCAGAAGGAGCATTAGCAGCAGTAACAACAGGCTCAAAAATAAATGCCTCTGTCATATGCATGTCCTCAAAAACATCAATATCAGAATTAATAGAAACATCAATAATAGCAGGAGGAGCAGCAGCAGTAGGACTGTCAACAGCCTTGATGGAATGTATATAGAGCTTATTAGGCTGGGGTCACATCTGGAAATAGGCACAATGGCCTTAGTCAGATCTTCAGATTGCTGGACTGGCAGACAGTTGAAGTATACAGAATCAAAAATTGATAACAGTGACCTGAGGTCCACTGAGATGAATACAACAGAAGCTACTGGAGCTTGGACTGAGGCTACAACATCAGGCAATCTTTCAACTTCATGAGACATCTCCCGCTTCCTAGATGTAGTGAGAACTGGATCAAGGCACCCACAAGAAGGGATTGCCTGATAAGGAAGAATGGAAGAAAGCCTGGCAGACAGTTCTTGAACTATTTTGAGAAGGGGAGCCAAAGAGGTCTCCAGCAAGAGGGATAGCCTTGGAGCTATCAGCTCATATAACCTGTCTGTAAGGGCTGGAAGGTCTACTTGCTCAAGAGGGACTTGAGTAAAGGTAGGGATGGAAGAGGTAGCAATGAAGGGTGGAGCAGAAGGAGATGTTGTAGGAGAACCTGTGGATTGAGGAAATGATGGTTGGGAAATAGGAATTGTGGAGATGGAAGAGAGTGGAATGGAAATGGATGGTGTGAAGGATGGTTGAGCAATGATGTCCTGAAGTAGTTATTGATAAGAGGTGGATGAGTATGGTGGCTCAGGAGGGATGAGGGAGAATCATCCATATAGGAATCATCTATAGGAGTGAAAGATAGAATATGAGAGGATGAATCAATATCTAGGTATGGGTAGTGATGTAGAGGATGAAAGATTTCTTCAGTGAGTGGTGGAGTTGGAGAAGGAATTGAAGTTGGAGATGGGGTGGAGATTATGATGGTGGATGCGACTGTGGTAGATGAAACAAGAGGTGGAGGAGGAGGAGAAGAAACAGGCAAGTCTTCTGCAGGGGCAGAAACCTAAGGGGAAGTGACTGGAGCAGTCCTTGTGCCTGAAGTAGAAATTGCAGATGGCCTACTGGGCTTGACAATCTGCCTGTCCCATTTTCCAAATAGGGCACAGGTGAGCCTCTTGGAGGCATTGATGTGCATCCCACTGGAAACAAGCAGTGCAGGGCATCTATGGTGAAGGAACAGCCCTAAAATTCTTCCAAAATTAACAAAGTTCTTGTTAATCTTTTTCTTAATCAAATCAAAGAAAACTTCTCCCCAGTTCAGTTGTTTCTTGTCCACTAGGGCACCCATCAAGCAGAGCTGATACCTTGATATGGTATCATGAGCTGAGTGTTTGGCCAACAATACCTTGCCAACAACATCAGCTAGAAATCTGTACTCAACAAACAGATTTTTCTTCAGCAATTTGCTAGGGTTTGCTTCTGAGTTACCCATCCTTTCAAGCATATTAGTAAACTCCTCTCCAGAAAGTTCAACAGAATCTTCTCCAGATTTTAATTGAAAAACCTCTGTCAAGGCAGCAGTTGTTAGAGATACCTGGGTTCCTGAGATGCTTCCAACCACTGTATTCTGATCCAGGTTATGGGCAGTATACACCCATTCCTTTATCTCATCTGCAGCTAATTTGATCCTTGTGGTCATGATGGTAACTAGCTGTTGTTCTTTGAAAAGTTCCAGAATATCCTTGAAGATTTGATCACTGTTGTTGAAAGAATCCATGTCGATATCAAATCCAGCGTCAAATTTCATTGTGGCCAAGATGGCGACTGAGACTGCCATTGATTCCTACAAAAATGAACAAACAAACGACCAAGTGTAGAGAAGTTTGGAGAGAAAGAGAAAATTTGCAGAAAGTATGAAAGCGCAAAGGGAGAACGACGGCAGAAAAAATGAGTTTTATATTACGATTCGACGCAGAAATGGAAAGATCGTTGAACTCTGTTTGACGTTCTGGGCTTCTAAAGGAAACTGAAAGGTCATCATTAGCGTCGATCTCCGTTCGAATATATTGGAGAGCATCGAGTTCCGTTTGACGATAGTTCAGAAAACAAAATCGTCGAGCTCCGCACGACGATTGCTGACCTAAAGAAAGATAGTTTAGCACTATCTGAGAAGCGCTGAACTATGGTCGACGATTTCTGAAATCGTCGATCTCCGCTCGACGATCTTGGGGAAAATCGTCGAGCGCAGTTCAGAGACCAGAAACATACTCTATACACTAGAAAAAGCACTTTGATTTGCCTAGTCTTGGTCATTTTTAGATTTTTGAAAATCTTGGATCTTATTTTAGACTTCCTCCATCTAACATTCCTAAATGATTCAGGAAGAATATATGTTTCTTTTCATCCAAGGGTTTGGTGAAAATATCTCCCCTTTGCAAATCAGTTGGGATATATTGAAGTTCAATTTTATTTTGCTCAACATTATCCCTTAGAAAGTGATGCTTAATTTCTATGTGTTTTGTCCTACTATGGAGGTCTGGATTTTGTTCTATAGAAATAGCACTAGTATTATCACAAAATATTTTAGACTTTTCTAAGTTGTAGCCATAGTCTATGAGTTGGTTTTGAATCCATAATATTTGTGAACAACAACTACCTGCAGCCATATATTCAGCTTCAGCAGTTGAAGTTGACACATATGTTTGTTTCTTGCAAAACCAGGAGACAAGTCTGTCACCAAGAAACTGACAAGTTCCACTGGTGCTTTTCCTGTCTATTCTGCATCCAGCATAATCAGCATCTGAAAATCCAGTTAAGTCAAATGCTGAGTCTTTTGGATACTAGAGACCTACATTTGGACAACTTTTTACATACCTAAGAATCCTTTTTACTAAGATTAGGTGTGACTCTCTAGGGCTTACTTGGAATCTAGCACATATGCATGTAGCAAACATTATGTCAGGTCTACTAGCTGTAAGGTACAATAAAGAGCCAATCATTGCTCTATATATTATCTGATCAACAGGTTTCCCATGTTCATCAGCATCTAATACAACATTGGTAGGCATAGGTGTTTTCATACATGATGCTTCAGACATACCAAATTTCTTAACCATTTCTTTTGCATACTTGGTTTGAGAAATAAATATGCCTTCAGCATGTTGTTTGATTTGCAATCCTAGAAAGAAGGATAGCTCAGCCATGCTACTCATTTCAAATTTGGAATGCATTAGGTTGGAGAACCTTCTGCACAAATTTGAATCAGTAGAGCCAAATATAATATCATCAACATAGATTTGTACTAGTAGGGTATGAGACTTATGAGTTCTAATAAAAAGAGTTTGGTTTACTCTACCCCTTATAAACTCATTTTTCAGAAGAAAGCATGCTAAGGTCTCATACCATGCTCTAGGAACTTGCTTTAGACCATACAATGCTTTGTGCAATTTGAAAACATAATCAGGATAAGTTGAAGAGATAAAACATGGGGGTTGTCTGACATAGACTTCTTCTTTGATATCCCCATTGAGAAAGGCACTCTTTATATCCATCTGGTATACTTTGAATCCTTTGTGTGCTGCATATGCTAAGAAGATTCTTATGGCCTCTAACCTTGCAACTGGTGCAAAGGTCTGGTCATAATCTATGCCTTCTTCTTGAGAGTACCCTTGAGCAACTTGCCTTGCCTTGTTCCTTACAATGACTCCTTGATCATCCAACTTATTTCTGAACACCCACTTTGTTCTAACAATGGAGTGATCCTTTGGCCTTGGTACTAGTTCCCAAACTTTGTTCCTTTCAAATTGATGCAACTCTTCTTGCATTGCAATGATCCAGTGTGGATCTTGCTCTGCATCTTGAATGGATTGAGGTTCAATTTGAGAAAGGAAGCAAGTGTGCATCAGGTTTTGGTTGACCTGATTTTTAGTTTGCACACCAGCTGAGATGTCTCCAATCACTTGGGAGATTGGATGGTCTCTTGATGTTACTAAATGAACAGGAGATGTTGATTGTTCACCAACCTGTGTTGTTGTTTCCTCTGGTGGCACAAAAACTGGCTCTTCAAGAAGTTTCTCTTCAAGATGTTGAATGTCTTTTTCATCTTCACTGCTTTCCTCTTTTTGAATAATTTGTAACCTGTCCAAGTCTTCAGTAAGAGAGTGTACCTACAAAGGTTCTATGGTAGAAGTATTCTTCTCCTTGAAAGACATGTTAGATTCATCAAAAGATATATGAACAGATTCTTCAATTTTAAGAGTTGATTTATTATATACCCTATAAGCTTTACTGATCATGGAGTATTCCAGAAACACTCCTTCATCAGCTTTAGCTTAAAATTTTGCTAAGTATTTCTTGTAATTATTGTGAATGTAACAAATACAACCAAAAATTTAAAGTAATCTACTTTAGGTTTCTTCCCTTTGAGTAATTCATAGGGAGTCTTGCCCTTCAGTTTATGTATTAAACTTCTGTTCAACACATAGTTGGAGGTGTTCACTGCCTCTGCCCAAAAGGATAGAGGAAGGTGAGCATCTGACAACAATGTAGTGGTAGATTCAATAACGGTTCTATTTTTCCTTTCAGCTACCCCATTTTGTTGAGTAGTTCTAGGAGCTGAGAAACTGTGCCTGATACCTTCACTCTAACAGAACTCTTGCATAATAAGAGAATCAAACTCTGTCCCATGATCACTTCTGATCAGGGCAATGTGAGTATTGAACTCAGTCTGTATGTATTTGAGAAACTCTATCAAACACTTAAAGTTATCAGACTTCTTCCTCAGAAAGAACACCCATGTGAATCTAGAGAAGTCATCTACAACCACTAAAGTATAAGATTTCCCTCCTAAGCTTTGTACTGTAATGGGTCCAAAAAGATCCATGTGTAACAGATACAAAATCCTAGGTGAATCACTCTTATTAAGTGACTTGAAACTATTTTTGGTTTGCTTGCCTAATTGACAAGCCCTGTAGAGTCCTTCCTTCTTGTAGGGGCCAGAAGGTAGTCCTCTAACAAGGTTGTCCTTAGATAGCCTAGCAATGGTTCTAAGGTTTATATGTCCTAATCTCTTATGCCACAGTTCATTAGGTGTACTAACAGAGTTAAACAGGCAAATATCTATTTTAGTTGAAAGGAAGTCTACTAAATAGATGTTACCTTTCCTTTTATCTGTCAACACAGTTGTGTTGTCCTCTGATTTGATCTTGCATAAGGATTTGTTGAAAGTCACTTGGTAGCCTTCATCACATAGTTGATATATACTGATCAAGTTGTGCTTCAGTCCTTCCACATAGGCTACTTTCTTGAATGTGACTGTGCCAATCTAAACTGCACCATATCCTTTTGTTAGTCCAAAGTTTGAATCACCAAATATTACTTTGAGTCCAAGCTTGGCTTTGAAGGATGTGAAGTTGTCCTTATTTCCTGTCTTGTGCTTTGAGTACCCACTATCCAGATACCATTGCTGGTTTGATGTTGGATAGGTCTTCTCCTGCACATAAGACAATTTACTTGTTTTTGACCCAGTTTACCTTGGGCCTAGGTTGATAACCTTTGAATTCAGAAATAAAAGACATCCCTTGTTGACTCTTATAGCGTTCAGGATGATATCTCCTTGGAGGTATTATCCATTCAGTATAAGGGTTAAATCTTTGGGATGAAGGACCCCTATGTTTGGAATTTGATTTACCTTTGAAAAAGTTTTCAAAGCTCTGATCTCTGCTCGACGATCGCTGAACTGAGTTCGACGATCTTGGGTCAGATCGTCGAGCTTCGTTCGAAGATCGACTGTGGCAGAGTTCAGGGTTTAGAGATCGTCGACCTGAGTTCGACAATTTTGCCTGAGATCGTTGATCTACATTCGACGATCGTCTAGCTTCGTTCGGTGATTTCTGTTGAACTCTTGTTTTCTTGGGTAAGTCAGAATTCTTCCTAGATACCTCTACAACTCCCTTACCTTTATCAGAGATAAATTTAATTGGGGTTGTTAGTACTATAGGTTGGCTGGATGAAGCACCCAAGCCCAGTGTACTATTGAATCTTGAGTTCACTGTGCTTGTGACATCTATTAGCTTGATACTTCTCCCATTGAGGGATTCTTCAAGCTTTTTGGCCTCTGATAGCTCACTTTTCAGTGAAGCTATCTGCTCCCTACAACATTCCAACTCCTCAGAGAGTTTGAGGTTTTCTGATTTTAAAGTACTATATTCAGATAATTGATTTCTGAGAGAAATGATTTCCTTCTCAGATTTTAATAAATCTAAACATAGTGCTTTAAACTCACACTTAAAATCCTCAGAATTAAAATCAAAAGAACTTATTACCTATTCCTCTTCAGATTAAGTCTCTGATTCAGAATCTGACTCTTCTGCATCAGAGTTTTGTTGTGAGGCATTGATAGCCATCATGCAGAATTTTTTTCTTCAGCATCATCCTCATCATCACTTGAGCTGGATGAAGCTTCAGATTATTCTTCTGTCTCACTCCAAGTTTCAGCAACAAATCCCTTCCTTGTATGTTTGTTCTTGCTGGAGGAAGGTTTGTCATTGCTGTTCTTCTTGAAGTCTTTTTCTTTTCTCCTTTCTTTCATGTATTTTTTGTCCTTGTTTTTGTTTTCTGGACAGTCAGGCACAATGTGGCCTGTTTTCCTGCAACCAAAGCAAATAATTTCTTTATTATTTGATTTGTCATACCTTGGCTTGTCATGCTCTCTGTATGATCTTTTCCTGAGATCCTTCCTGACCATTTTGTAAAACCTTTTGGCCAGAAGGCTTAGCAGCTCTTCATTGGGAACCTTGTCTTCAGGATGATCTTCAGTGGCTTTGAAAGCTATTGATTTCTCCTTTCTTATAACTGGTGAGGCAACCTTCTGCTCTTCTTATCTATTCTTGATGAGCAGCTCATAGGACTTGAGCTTGCCCAAGAGAGCTTCAGTTGTGATCTCATTTAGGCTTCTGGCATCCTTGATTGGCCAGATCCTTGAGTCCCAAGTGCTTGGGAAGCACATTAGGATTTTATCATTTAGCTTAGTCAATGAGATCTCTTTGTCCAAAGGTTTCAGCTCATTGACTATGAGACTGAGTCTATTATACATGTCTGCTACTGACTCAGCTTCTCCTTTCTTGAAATTCTCATACTGGGTTATGAGATGAGATCTTCTATCCTTTCTCTCATCAGCAGATCCTGAGACTATCTCAGATAACTTGTCCCAGATGTCCTTTGCTGAGTTGCATTCAGCAACCTTTTGGAATATCTCATCAGACATAGTCTGGGCTAGAATGTTCATAGCTTTTGCATCAACCAATTTCCATTTCTTTATTTCTGCATCTGTTCCTGAAGAAGGTGGAATAACACTTGTGCTTGTATTCTCTGGAGGTCTGGTGCTAGCATAGTCTAATCTTTGCCTTCCAAAGTGCAAACTTAGATAGATTGCACACTGGAGGTCTGGTGCTAGCATAATCTTTATTTTGGGCCATGTTTTGTGAAGAAATAATTCTAATAACAAAATCAAAACAAGCAGATCTAACTAGAGGGATCTTTGGGTGCAGGTGTTAGCCTGTGCAACCACTAAGGTGTGGTATTTTCAACCAACCTCGCTCTGATACCAATTGAAAGTGCAAGTTAGATCTGATATACTCTAGAGGGGGGTGAATAGAGTATGGTGCTTGCTAAAAACTTTTTACAACAATTGTTGTATTCCTAAGTGAACAGGGAATCAAATGAACTACAACAACTATTTAATAAAAAAGAAATCACACACCACAGCCAGAAAACAAAAAGAAAGTAAGCAACCAGAAGACAAAAGGAGCTATAGTGGTTCCCCAATCAATCTAGGTACATCCACTCTTCTACCACCCTAGGTAGGAATCCACTGCAGGATGAGTTGATCAGGTGTCATTGGCACCAATGAGCTTTTGATAAGGTGCTCAAAAACGAAACCAGATTTTTTGATCAGATGTCTTGCCACCACTGAGTTTTGACAAGGTCTCAGAAACCAGCACAAACTTTTGAAGGGAGTTTGATAAACCCTCTACAGCAGAGAGAGAGAGAGAGGGATGAGATGATCTTCTCTGTCAACAATCAGAGAGAAGATAGTGGATGTTGTCAAAGCTCCCCCTGAGATCTTGAGTTGTTCAGGAAGTGAAGCTTTGTAGTAGGGTGATAGGCCATCAGAAAATTTGATCTCCAGCAAAAGATGATCTCAACAACAACTGAAATGTGTGGTGTCTGGAGTCTTGAATGATGGTGGCCTTTGAACACTGGAATCAAAAGGGATCTGAAAGTTTTAGTATGTTGATCTCCTTTTGTGATGGTGTTCCTGTATGAGTTCTAAGACTGTGAATATCTGCAACTTTTTCTCTTTCTGTTGTTGTGATTGTTGTAAGAGTTGTTGTTGATGATGTTATTCTTCTATTTTATTCTCTTTTCCAGCAGAATATGAATATCTCTTTTATTCCTTAGATCTAAATGAATATTTCTCTATCTAAGATAGTCATTAACCTGTCATAAATGACTTCCTTAACTGCATTTGTCTTCTGGAGGAAAGTCCAATAAAAATATTCCTTTGAAAATCCCTTGAAACTTGCTCCAGATTAATTGAAAACGGCTATAAGATTCTTGAAATAAATGCTGAGAATAATTCCATAACTATCTGAATTTGAATCTTGAAAAACGTCAATCTCTCCAGGAAAACGTCGAACTAAGCTCCACTATCGTTGAACTGAGCTCAGAGACTGGACTTAGACTGAAATAGAGATCGTCGATCTGAGCTCAACTATCGTCGAACTGAGCTTAGAGATAGAGAAACAAACTGGAGACAAGAACGTCGATCTGAGCTCGAAGATCGTCGAATGGAGTTCGACGAATTGTTGAAGTTGAGCTCAGAGATCGTCGAATGGAGTTCGACGATTCGTCGAAGTGAGCTCAGCGATCGTCGAATGGAGTTCGACGATTCGTCATACTGAGCTCGACGAAATGACTTGGTCTCCTAAACTGAAATATCTGGTCTTGAGGGCAGCTTTCTGATGCGTGTAATACGGCAAGCGCACCGGTCGCACAAGTAATAAAGTTTTGTGAGTAAATCCCCAAGTGTCGGTCTCTTGAGGAATGCAATTAGCGTAGAACGGCAACAGTAATGAGAATATCGTTATGAGAGTTAAAAATATAACAAAAAGAAAATAGCGGACTCGGGAGATTGTGGATGGTTGATCTACTGAACTAGTAAAAACTATGCGGGTCGACGGCACCGCTTCGCAAGGTGAAATGGGTTTGTCGGCCGCTATGCCGAACTTCAGTTGGCGAGTGGAAGGGAAACTAATGGATTGCAGCATTCTTGTGTGGATTGCAATCGGACAAGATACAGGAATGAAGTGGATGTGCGGTGAGTGAGGCGCATTCACAGACAGAACTCACAAGCATAAGAAGAAACTAACATTCCATTAACTAGAAAGTAAACTTGATGTTCAGGGATGGAAATGTTCATTACACTGCTCAAAATATTCATAACACAGAGGAAGGGGAAGAGGAGTAAACCAAAAGAGAATGAAGATCCACCGCGGGTCGTGGCCGGAGTAGCGAGTTGTCAATCCGCTTCCGGGCTCAGTCCGAGGAGGCTTCCGGTACCAACGATCTGTCACCTCGAAGGCCTTTAAGTCCGTTCTCTAGGTTATCTACTTCGCCAACTCTGTCGGAAAGCTTGTAGTTGAAGTCATCAATGGCCGAGGGCTTCGCCGTAGTGTTGGAAGGCTTCGGAGTAAGTGGAAATGGCTTCCCGGCGAAGGTGGAAGTGATGGAGCAGCTGGAGAGGTGAAAAGGCGATTCCAGCGCACTCTCCGATCGCAGCAAATGGCAGGCGTTGACCTAAAACGCGGAGCAGGGCCTTTTATACGGAGGCAGCAGAAGCAGTGCGCACGCTCAGTGGCGCACGACCAGTGGTCGTGCGCACTGTAGGTCGATGATCGTGCGGCTTTTCCAAATAAACCTGCAACCTGGACAAGAAGCATCAACATAAACGCGCACGAGCAGTGGCACACGACAAGTGGTCGTGCGCACTATGGCCAGTGCTCGTGCGATTACCGAGACAGGGTTATGAAAAAGGGGGTGTAATGCGCACGAACGGTGGCGCACGACCAGTGGTCGTGCGCAGTAAGTCCAGTGGTCGTGCGCTTACCCAGGATGATTCAGCTGAAAACGTAGAGTAGTTCGCAGGATCGGGGGCGCACGACCAGTGGTCGTGCGCAGTAGATCCCCTGATCGTGCACAATATTCCTGTTTCACAATCATCCCGGAACACGCACATGACCCCTGTACCAGCAGAAGGGGCAGAAAAGCGACCAGAACGTGCACACCACATCCCCGAGATAGGGCTAAATAATAACAACAAAATGGAAACATAGAAAGCACACAGAAGAGGGCATACAGTGCACTTAATCGTGAAAAAGATACATAAGCACAAATAAGCAATAACAGCTCTCAAGTGTAGTGCTACGACGATAAAACTAGCCCAGATGAGTCCAAAAATCAGTGTAAAATGTGGACTCATCACACCCACAGACTTAACCATTTGCACGTCCCGAGCAAATCATCACTCCATGGACTCGAAGATAGCTAACTGGCTCAGCAATTTCAAAAAGAAGTAAGACGAGAAATCAAATATATCATAAGTATAGAAGATATAATAGAAAAACTTTTTAATTATACAACGTTGTTTAAACTATTCGACAGACGTAAATAAATATTGTAATTGCTCAAAATTAGAATTCTGGAGAATCGTGCGATCATGTGTAGGAAGAAAGTAGGCAGGCCACTAAGGTGAGCATTGCCAAAGTTCGGGACTCAGGATCACCTCCAAAGGAATCCACCAATGTCGGGGACCATACGCTTGCACGTTCACACTCTCTCCACGGCGCGGGTTAGACTCAAGCGTGAATCAGTAGGACTTGTAGGAGGAAATGGGGCTTAGGCAACGGCTTGGAGGTCAAAGATAAACATGAAGGCTCTATGCAACCAAAGCGAGCGAAAACAACCAAAACCAAAACAGCCACTTAGAAAAGAATGGGGCACACGCCCCCAGACTTAGCTTGAAATCCGGGTGTGAACACGACTGAACCCGACCAAATTCAATAAAGAGGATGGGGATCGAAATCTCAAAGCAATTCTTTCACATAAATATTTGTTTTTTTTTCGATTGCGCGAATCAACTTTTTATTTTCATAAATTGTTGTTTTCTTTTCTGCGCTAGCAATCCCCAAACGAAGCAATCAAAACGGGAATAAAATCAGCACCCCCAAAACAATGTCCACTAAGCACAACCTCGGCAAAACAGGAATTACAAATCAGCTCAAGCATTTGATTGCGAAGGTGGGTTTAGCTTCAGGCCTTGGTGAAAGTGAGTGGAGCTGGATCAAAGGAAGGGTAGGCACAAATTTGGCATGCAATGGTTAACAGGTAGGAAGGGCTAAACAAGGCTCAAACTAGCCAAAAAGAAGGCCTACGTCATGCTCACGCATAACTAACCGTGCACCAATGCTTCGAGAGTAGCTTAGGGCAAGTTCTTAGCCACCAAGAAAGATGATCCTTCCCGCCGACTCGAGCAATACGAGTCTAGTGGCGGCTACACACATTCCTACACTATCGTTTGATTATCCCAGATTCAGATTTTGAGCAGTACAAATAATATTGACGTGAGCAGAAAAGAATAATTCTACGAGCATAAAGAAAAATTAGTTCTATCCTAACTCTATACAAACCATGAGTATTCGATTAGGAGCACTGCATGAGTTTCGAACGACTCAATCCTGAAATCTGAAGCTAGTACCACTATTTTAAAGTTTACACAAAAACAATAAATTTAACTCGGGTTGTGCGCGTGGGTAAGAGCGCACTCGTGAGGGTGATTCAGTGTGTGCAACCAAAAAGAAACAAGAAATAAGTAAATAATAAACTGGAATGCAACAGAAGGTGCGGTGTAGTCACCACAGGAAGACTACCCCCCCCAGACTTAAAGTTGAAAACGAATAAAAATAACATTCCAAATAGGAGAAATAGCTAGGTGTTGGGTATTGTATCCACAACGTACCTGATTTGAAGAAGCCCCTGAACAAGCTAAGGTAAATAGGCAATGTTTTTGACAAAATATTTCAAGTTGTGTTTGCAGTTATTCCACGCTAAGTGCACACCAATGTCAGGGTGCAATAGGTCAATATACACGGGTCTGCACGACGTAATCCCTCGTTGAGCAGATCAGTGTGTTGGCCTACGTGTACTCTCTCTATTGGAGTGCACTTACTTTCAAGTACATGGCTGTGTTTATGCAAGAGCAGACAAGGAGCAAGGATGAGTCAAAGAGCAGCTCAGAGGCGTAAGACGAAAAATCATCTAAGTAAGAATCGACGAGAATCACTAGTGATTCTCGCCGAATCGTCGAGAATCACTGGCTGATTCTCGCCGGCTAAATCAGAGTGCAATCAAGTCAAATTCGGCGAGAATCACTTTGTGATTCTCGCCGAATCGTCGAGAATCATCCTTGATTCTCAACGATTCAACGAGAATCACAGGTGATTCTCGCCGATTTTTACTTGGGCAATTTTCGGGAAAAAGCTGGACCGGATTCTGCCGCTGGCACTATTTTGAACCGGATTTAGGGTTTCTTCTTATGGGACCCACAACGGTCATTAAGGTGTATACTTGTGTATAAATACACGCGTATTTTTGAACAGTCAGAATACACAGAAAGAAGCCGAGCGATGATCTTCTTGACCTAAAGTCGCGAAACTGCTCCGACGCCGCCGTCGCCGCTCGCGCTAGTTGGTCGCCGCTTTTGATCGCGATTCTTCCTGATCTTCCGGCGACAGAATCTTAGCCAAGCTTAGAGTCTCACGTGTCTAACCGGAGATCTCTTGTCTCTTGATTTGTTGATCGGGAAAATCTTCCCCATCCGAATCGATCGAGACGATTGATCCTAGTGTGACCGTTGGTAGACCTAGCAAGCTTCGCTACGAAGTTTGGATCTCCTAAGTACAGCAGCCGCACACCGTTGTCGCCGCCGATCCCGTGAACCAAGCCGCCGCCCATCTTGCCGCCGCCGGTTCCGGGGAGATTCTCTCCAAGAGAGATCTAGGGTTGTGGACTCTTCGTGGACTTCAAAAACACGTCGTCAACGAAGAGGGACACCTTAGTCTCCAAACGTAGTTTGTATCTCTTGTACATTCTAGTTTTACTTTTGTTGTAAAGGAACGTTGGTTCCTAGTTGTAAGGGTTGGGTGCAACCCGTGTTGTGGGAGTGTTGACTCCTACGTGTGGAAGGGTTCCTTCCGATAGTGCAAGGATTGCATTTCAATCCTGTTGGAGAAGTGACCGAGTCGTCCCTTGTTGGGAGATAGGTCGAAGGGGGAAAGTGGATGTACCCAAATCGGGGAACCACTATAAATAGCTTGTGTACTCTTTTGTGCTGTGTTGTTTTAATTTCGTGTGCAGGTACAATTTAAATTCCGCAAAAACGCTGCACGTCACCTATTCCCTCCCCCCCCATAGGTGAAGATAGTTGACACTAGGTGGACTTTCAAGTGGTATCAGAGGGAGGTTACTCATCAAAAAGGTTCACACCTTGAGTAGAATCCTGCCACTAGTGTCAAGAAGAAGACAAACATCTACTATGGATGGGCTCAAGTACACAGGCAAGATCCCAGTGTGCACCAGGCTCAACTTTCCTATCTGGAAGGAAAGGATCAGGTTCTACATGGAAGCAGTTGATCCTCGACTCTCCATGATCGTGGAGGAGGGACCTTATGTCCCCACTAAGGCCCCCACCATTGATCCTACCCAGAAAGTTCCAAAGAAAATTTCTGAAATGGACAAGGACGAGATGGTGCTGGTGGGACTTGACAAGAAGGCGCAGAACATTCTGGTCAGTGCGATCGATGACTCAATGATGCAGAACTTCTGCAACTGCAGGACAGCAAAGGAGATCTGGCACTGCCTGATTATCCTAATGGAGGGCACTGATGAAGTGAGGGATGATCTGAGATCCCTTCTGAACCAGAAATATGAGGCCTTCAGACAAGGGCCTAAGGAAGAGATCGGAGTTACCTTCGAGAACTTCCTCAAGATTGTCAATGCCCTCAAAGGATATGGAAGAGTGTTCACTAATGGTGAACTTAATGATAAATTCCTTAGGTCCCTTACTAAGGAATGGGAGACAAAGATCTGCGCCATCCGAGAGTTTGGCAGACTAGCTGAAACAGAGCCGCAAATTCTGTTTGGGAAGCTGATGTCCTATGAGCTTCAACTGAACACCAGGAAAGCAGAAGAAGAAGCAGAGAAGGCTGCAGCCAAAGAAAAGACTGTGGCTCTAAAAGCCATTCACTCCAGAAAAGGCAAGGGTGCGGTTTCATACCGTGCCAGGAAAAAGGATGAAGAGGAGGACTCCGAGCCATGCTCCTCCAGCTCAGAGCTGTCTGAGGAGGATTTCTCCCTCATCACCCGAGAATTCAAGAAGTTCCTCAAGATGAGGAATCAAAGAAAGAAAGACGGCTCCTCCTCCAGGCATCAGAAGAAAAATCATTCTTCTGATAGGTATACTTCTAAACCGAACAAACATCGCTCCTCTGACATTATTTGTTTTGGATGCAATAAGCCAGGACACGTCGTGGCCGACTGCTACCAAGGCAAGAGAGAAAAAGAGGAGCACAAATCCTCGAGAGATAAGAAGAAAGAGAGAAGCTACATCGCCAAAAGGCCAAAGACACTGAGTGAGTCTGATTCCTCAAACTCTAGTGATGATGAGGAAGCCTACTTCGGGCTGGTGGGTCGCTCCGACTCAGAAGGAGAATGCCCCCCATTTACTGGGAAGGTAAAAGCTCACACCCCTCTCTCCTACTCTGACTCTGATCCTGAGTCTCAGGATGATGACCCTGAGGATAGCCTTTCAGCCCGTGAAGCGGAGCTCCTCGAGAAGTATGAGCTTCTGCTCAACACTTTCGAGGAGTTCCGTAAGAGACTGAAGGCTGAGAAAAAGGAAGTGAAATTCCTTAAGGGTGAGTGTGTCTCCCTAAGGGAAGAGGTCACCAGTTTGATTTCTCTCCGACAGGAGCACCTTGACCTGACTTCAAAGCATTCAGAGTCTCTTAAGCTCCTTGATCTTAAGCAGGAGGAAGTCGACAAGTTGGAAGAACAACTTGTGGTAGAAAGGAAGATCGTCAAGAGCTTCTCTATGCTAAAAACAGTTCTTCCAGTAGTTGATACCTTCTCTGCTCAGGCCAAAGGAGCTGGCTTGGGGCATGTAGGGGTATTTGGTTCCTCATCTAGGCGAAACAGGAACCAGAGGAAGAATAAGGCCGCCAAGAAGGCCTCTGCTGATGAAAAGGGAAAGGCTCCGCTCAGTCCTGTTGCGTTCAGAAAGCCTAGCTTTCCCTGCAACCAACATGACTTTGAATCATCCTTTGGTCATCATTTCCGGCCCTCGGTTGCAAAGCCAAAGAGCCGATATGATGGTTGGACTTTTTCCCGGAACTTCGGTGAGAGTGCCTTCAAGGCACCTTATGAGGAAATCCACATGGGAAATTATGGTCAATTCTCTAGCAGCCATAATGGAAAGCAGGCACCAAGAGCCAAGCCTGTTATACTGAAGGAACAGAAGGTGACGAAGTCATGTGACTGCTATCACCATGAGGCCTCCACCTCCAGATCCAAGGCCCCAGCTGTACCCACCATTCCCAGGGTAAAGCAGGAGCCTAGGAAGAGATACAACAGATTTGACTGTTGGTGTTGTGGCAAAGTCGGTCACTTTGCCGTGGATTGTTGGTTTAATTCAAGGTATCACGAGACTCCCTATGTTAGCAATGCGAGGCCGACCACTCGTAGGGTTAACCAACCGAGGGGGAGTATGCTAACCAAGAATCTAGGACCCAAGTTCGATTGAGTTCTTAAGGGAAATTAATTTTGTTTTGCAGGAATGTCCAAAGGCCACCAAAACGCCGATCTGGTACTTGGATAGTGGTTGCTCCCGGCACATGACTGGGACTAGAAGCCTGCTGCGTGATTACACTCCAGTCGAGAATGGACCCAAAGTCATCTTTGAAGGGTCAGATCGAGGAGTCACCAGAGGTTACGGTATGATTTCCAACGGTATAATCTATATCACCGACGTGGCTTATGTTGAAGGGTTAAATCATAACCTGATCAGTGTAAGTCAGTTATGTGATAAATGTTATGACGTTAAGTTCTGCAAGGATAAATGCCTGATAATTTCATGCGCCTCTTCTGAGACGATATTAATAGGCATTAGGAGCCGAAATATTTTCTGCTTAAATTTTCTTAGTTTAGATTCATCTACCCCCGTATGCCTAGTGGCAGCTGGCAGTGCATCTCTTTGTGAACAATGGCACAAGAGATTGACACATATTAATTTCAAGACAATTAGTATGCTGTTTTCTAAAAATTTGGTAAGGGATGCTCCCATTATCAAGTGCATCAAAGATAGCCCCTGTCCTGTATGCCAGATGGGCAAACAGACTCGGGCTACCTTTAAGAGCATTGCAGACAAAGACTCTTCCCGGTGCCTTTATCTTCTACATATGGACTTGTTTGCTCCAATGCAAGTTCATAGCTTGGGAGGCAAGTCATATACACTCATGATAGTTGATGATCATTCTCGGTTTACTTGGGTGTTCTTCTTAAAACGAAAGTCAGATACGTTTGACATCTTCACTAGTTTTGTCAAGCAAGTTCAGAACGAATTTAACTGTTCAGTGGTCAAAATCAGAAGTGACCATGGAACAGAATTCGAATCTGGTGCTATGACAGAGTTTTGTGAAGAACAAGGTATCTTTCATGAGTTTTCCTACCCGCGCACTCCTCAGCAAAATGGAGTTGCGGAGAGGAGAAATAGAACTCGCATTGAAGCATGCACGACAATGTTGAAAGACGTTTCTCTCCCAGATTACTTCTGGGCAGAGGCTGTCAATACAGCTTGTCATGTACAAAACCGAGCATTGATCAACAAGCATCATCGTAAGATGCCTTATGAGCTACTGAGAGGTAGGAAACCAACCATGTCCTACTTGAGGATCTTTGGTTGTCGATGCTATGTACTGAATAATGGGAAGTACCCGCGTACTAAATTTGGTGAAAAATGCTTCGAAGGCATATTCATGGGCTATAGTTCCCACAGTCGAGCATATAGGGTCTTCAATAAGAAAACCCTAGTGGTAGAAGAATCAATTAATGTTGTATTTGATGAAGGAAGTTTGCTTAACAGCAATTCTTCCAGTGGTATTCTTGAAGATGCAGGTGCACGACTTGAACAGCTGAGTCTCGATGAGACCGCTAAAGATGACACTCCTAAGTACGTCAAAGTTTCCACCTCCACGTCATCTCGAAATGTTGAAGATCAAAATGGAACAAATCTCCTAGAAGGAGGAGAAGCCCAAGAAGTAGTCGAAGCTCCAGACGCCAGACTTCTAGAGCTCCGGCACGTGAGGGATCATCCTAGAGATCAGATTATCGAAGATCCTCGTGTCGGTGTCAGAACTCGAAGAGGTACTATTAACGAAATTTTGCATCTTAGCTTCCTGTCACAGGTTGAGCCAAAGAAGTTCGACGAGGCGAACAAAGATGCGTCATGGATTCTGGCCATGCAAGATGAACTACATCAATTCGAACGTTGCAACGTTTGGACGCTGGTTCCCAGACCACACAAGCAGAATGTGATTGGCACCAAATGGATCTTCAGAAACAAACTGGATGAACATGGTGTCATCATAAAGAACAAGGCCAGGATGGTTGCTCAAGGTTACAGACAGGAGGAGGGGATTGACTTCGACCAGACCTTTGCACCAGTGGCAAGGCTCGAGGCAATCAGACTGTTCCTGGCGTATGCTTCGCACAAAGGATTCACAGTCTATCAAATGGATGTGAAATCAGCATTCCTGAACGGAGACCTGAAAGAGGAAGTATACGTCGCTCAACCCCCAGGTTTTGTCAATCCTACTTATCCCAATCATGTGTATTTTCTCAATAAAGCTCTATATGGTTTAAAACAAGCTCCACGAGCTTGGTATGAGACTTTATCTAGTTTTCTTCTTGAGAACAAGTTCTCTAGAGGTAAAATAGATAAAACATTGTTTCTCAGGGAAGTCAAAGGCAAGATTTTGCTGGTGCAAATCTATGTCGATGACATTATATTCGGCTCAACGGACAACAATCTTTGCAAAAAGTTTTCTAACCTTATGCAAGGAAAGTTTGAAATGAGCAGTATGAGAGAGCTAAAGTATTTCCTGGGACTTCAAGTGAAACAGTCTGAGGATGGAATCTTCATTTCTCAGACGAAGTTCACAAATGAACTCCTCAAGAAATTCGGTATGGAGAATGCAACCTCTATGAGGACTCCAATGGGATCCACTATGTCTCTGGATAAGGATGAGAAAGGTAAACCTTTCGATGAAACCAAATACAGAAGCATCATTGGATCCCTGCTCTACCTTACTGCCAGTAGACCGGATATCATGTTCTCCACATGTGTCTGTGCCAGATATCAGGTGAACACTAAGGAATCTCACTATGTCGCTGTGAAGCGAATTCTAAGATACCTTAAAGGTACTCCCAATCTTGGCTTGTGGTACCCGAGAAACAATGACGTCGAGCTAATAGGTTTTTCAGATGCTGATTTTGCAGGGAGTAGGGATGACAGGAAAAGCACCTCCGGGACGTGTCAATTCCTCAGACGAAGGCTTATTTCCTGGAATAGCAAGAAACAGAATTGTGTTGCAACCTCCATAGCAGAGTCTGAGTACATCTCGGCAGGCAGCTGTTGCGCACAACTCCTATGGATCATAAACCAGTTAGCCGACTACGACCTTCAGTTCAAGGAAGTACCAATGTACTGCGACTCCTCCAGTGCAATTGCAATTGCCAACAATCCGGTATCGCACAGCAGAACGAAGCATATTGAAGTGCGCTACCACTTCATTCAGGAGAACGTGGAGAACAAGGACATCTCTCTCTGTTATGTCCCCACGGAAAATTAGATTGCAGATATATTCACAAAGCCCTTAGACGAGGCCAAGTTCAGTCTTTTCAAAACTGAATTGGGGATGCTAAATTATGAGGAATGAAGACTACAGAAGCTCCAGGATCATGCCTCTAGGGGGAGCCTCTGCCAGGAACTCCATTGTGAGCACAGGTGCAAGAACTGAGGGGGAGCAAGGGGTCAAATGCTACAGAACCAGATTTGCAGAAGCCGAAAAGGGGGAGATTACCCTCTCGGCTAAGGCTAAGGTGGCTCCAAGTTTGCTCTCAAGAAATTGGTATTGGTAATGAATATCTCTCTCAGGTAAATTTCAAGGTTATGATTTTCATTCCCATACGCTTTATTCACCTTAGCTTTTAGGGTTTAGGCTTCTTCAAATAGGGGGAGATTGTTGGGTATTGTATCCACAACGTACCTGATTTGAAGAAGCCCCTAAACAAGCTAAGGTAAATAGGCAATATTTTTGACAAAATATTTCAAGTTGTGCTTGCAGTTATTCCACGCTAAGTGCACACCAATGTCAGGGTGCAGTAGGTCAATATACACGAGTCTGCACGACGTAATCCCTCGTTGAGCAGATCAGTGTGTTGGCCTACGTGTACTCTCTCTATTGGAGTGCACTTACTTTCAAGTACAGGGACGTGTTTATGCAAGAGCAGACAAGAAGCAAGGATGAGTCAAAGAGCAGCTCAGAGGCGTAAGACGAAAAATCATCTAAGTAAGAATCGACGAGAATCACTAGTGATTCTCGCCGAATCGTCGAGAATCACTGGCTGATTCTCGCCGGCTAAATCAGAGTGCAATCAAGTCAAATTCGACGAGAATCACTTTGTGATTCTCGACGAATCGTCGAGAATCACTTTGTGATTCTCGCCGAATCATCGAGAAACACCCTTGATTCTCGACGATTCGACGAGAATCACAGGTGATTCTCGCCGATTTTTACTTGGGCAATTTTCGGGAAAAAGCTGGACCGGATTCTGCCGCTGACACTATTTTGAACCGGATTTAGGGTTTCTTCTTGTGGGACCCACAACAGTCATTAAGGTGTATACTTGTGTATAAATACATGCGTATTTTTGAACAGTCAGAATACACAGAAAGAAGCCGAGCGACGATCTTCTTGACCTAAAATTGCGAAACTGCTCCGCCGCCGCCGTCGCCGCTCGCGCTAGTTGGTCGCCGCTTTTGATCGCAATTCTTCCTGATCTTCCGGCGACAGAAGCTTAGCCAAGCTTAGAGTCTCACGTGTCTAACCGGAGATCTCTTGTCTCTTGATTTGTTGATCGGGAAAATCTTCCCCATCCGAATCGATCGAGACGATTGATCCTAGTGTGACCGTTGGTAGACCTAGCAAGCTTCGCTACGAAGTTTGGATCTCCTAAGTACAGCAGCTGCACACCGTTGTCGCCGCCGATCCCGTGAACCAAGCCGCCACCCATCTTGCCGTCGCCGGTTCCGGGGAGATTCTCTCCAAGAGAGATCTAGGGTTGTGGACTTTTCGTGGACTTCGAAAACACGTCGTCAACGAAGAGGGACACCTTAGTCTCCAAACGTAGTTTGTATCTCTTGTACATTCTAGTTTTACTTTTGTTGTAAAGGAACGTTGGTTCCTTGTTGTAAGGGTTGGGTGCAACCCGTGTTGTGGGAGTGTTGACTCCTACGTGTGGAAGGGTTCCTTCCGATAGTGCAAGGATTGGATTTCAATCCTGTTGGAGAAGTGACCGAGTCGTCCCTTGTTGGGAGATAGGTCGAAGGGGGAAAGTGGATGTACCCAAATCGGGGAACCACTATAAATAGCTTGTGTACTCTTTTGTGCTGTGTTGTTTTAATTTCGTGTGCAGGTACAATTTAAATTCCGCAAAAACGCTGCATGTCACCTATTCCCCCCCCATAGGTGAAGATAGTTGACACTAGGTGGACTTTCACTAGGGTAGGAAGTACCTATGCTCAAAATTGAGCATACCAGTCGGGCAATGAGATGTCCAAGTGCGGCCAAGTTGCCGCGCCTCAAATATTCCTGCACCTGCGATTAAAGGAGGCAAGCCAAACAAAATCTGGACACAGAAATATATATATGAAGAAATAAACAGAACTCAAAATACAGCATAGGACCGCACGGTCCAACTTGGGTTGTCTCCCGAAAGCCCTTTTGTTTACCGTCCTTAAGGTGGACCAAATACCTGTATTAGCAGTTCAAATAGAGAGTTCGATACATAAAAAAAAGAAAAGACAACAGTCGGCTCCCAGATGGGCGCTCACAAAAATATATTAGCTGTCTTGCTCAGAAAATAAAAACAAAAGAAAAGAAACAGAAGGCGTGGTAGACTAGCTCTGTGGTGAGTTCCACTCAATCAAAGATTGTCGCCATGGCTTTGCATGGGGTCGGCGAGCTGCAGGCTGTGAGAGTCGCCGGTGGTTGCGCCGCCATCATATAATTTTAACCGGTGCCCATTGACTTTGAAATTGTCTCCGCTTTTCCCGACTATTTCGATGGCGCCAAAAGGGGAGACTCCGATCACTGTGAAAGGGCCTCTCCACCGCGATTTGAGTTTGCCGGGAAATAAGCGGAGGCGGGAATTGTACAGCAGGACTTGGTCGCCTGGTTGGAAGTCTTTGGGGATGATGTGACGGTCATGCCATTTTTTTGTTCTTTCTTTGTATATCCGCGCATTTTCGTATGCAAAATGCCGGAGCTCCTCTAATTCGTTCAGTTGAGTGTGGCGCTTATCGGCTGCGGCTTCGATGTCCATGTTTAGCAATTTGGTTGCCCATAGTGCTTTGTGTTCCAGCTCGACTGGTAAGTGGCAAGCTTTTCCGTAGACGAGTTGAAAAGGGGTCATACCGATAGGAGTTTTGAAGGCGGTTCTGTACGCCCATAAGGCATCGTCGACCTTTTTGGCCCACTCTTTTCGGTTGGAATGGATGGATTTTTCGATGATTCTTTTGAGCTCGCGATTGGAGACCTCGACTTGCCCACAGGTTTGGGGAAGGTAGGCAAGAGAGATTTTGTGGTGTACTCCAAATTTCTTCATGAGTTGCAAGAACGACTTGTTGCAAAAATGGCTCCCGCCATCGCTGATGATGGTGAGCGGGGCGCCGAATCGAGAGAAAATGTTCTTGTGTAGGAAATTCAAAATGGTGCGGGCATCATTTGCGGCGACAGCCTCGGCTTCGACCCATTTGGAAACATAGTCTACTGCGACAATAATATAGAGTTTTCCATGCGACATGGGGAAGGGTCCCATGAAGTCAATTCCCCAAACGTCGAATGGTTCGCAGACGAGCATATTGTTGAGAGGCATTTCATCCTTCTTGGAGATATTCCCTGTCCTTTGGCATTCATTGCATTTGGCGATGTAAGCTTGAGTGTCTTTAAAAAGGGTTGGCCAAAACAGTCCACATTGCAGTATCTTGCGTGCTGTTCGGGTGGCGCCGAAATGACCGCCGGCCTCCCGATCGTGGCAGTGTGTTAAGACGGATTGAAATTAGGTCTCGGGTACACAACGCCGGATGATGCTGTCGTTGCAAGTACGGAATAGTAACGGGTCTTCCCAGAAATAATATTTGGCGTCGGACAATAGTTTTTGCTTTTGCTGCGATGACAGGTGAGGGGAGACAGATTTGCAGGCGAGGTAGTTGGCCATATCTGCGTACCATGGTATTGTCGGAGTGAGCGAACAGATGGTGAATAATTTTTCGTCCGGGAAGCAGTCGGCAATCTCGTTGCGGTTGCAGATGGGGACAACTCCTGCGGTGTTGCTCTCCAATCGTGATAGGTGATCGGCGATGACGTTTTCGACCCCTTTCTTATCTCGGATCTCGATGTCATATTCCTGTAGAAGAAGAATCCAATGGATTAGTCGGGGCTTGGCGTCTTTTTTCTTGAATAAATACCTTAGTGCGGCATGGTCAGTGTACACAATGAACTTAGATAACACTAGGTATGAATGGAATTTCTCGAAAGCGAAGATCACTGCCAATAGCTCCTTTTTTGTAGTGGTATAGTTCAGTTGAGCATCGTTGAGAGTCCGACTGGCGTAGGAAATAGTATGAAAGATTTTGTTTTTTCTTTGACCGAGCACTGCTCCGTCTGCAACATCGCTTGCGTCGCACATGACTTCGAAAGGCAAAGTCCAATCTAGTGCCACCAGGATTGGAGCGGAGATGAGTCGATCTTTGAGAGTCTCGAAGGCCTGCATACAATTTTTTTCGAAGTCAAACGGGATGTCCTTGCCCAGCAAATTTGTGAGGGGCTTGGATATGGAGGAGAAATCACTGATGAATCTTCTGTAGAAACCGGCATGTCCCAAGAAGCTGCGGATCCCCTTGGCCGAAGATGGTGGAGGAAGATTTTTGATGATACTGACTTTTGCTTGGTCGACATCGAGCCCCCTGTGAGAGACTTTGTGGCCTAAGACAATGCCCTCGCGAACCATGAAATGACATTTTTCCCAATTCAAGACAAGGTTTGTGTCCTCACAACGCTTCAGAGCTTTGTCTAGATTCACAAGGCAGGAATCGAAGCTGTTACCAAAAAGAGAAAAATCGTCCATGAAGACTTCGAGAAAGTCGCCAATCATGTCACCGAAGATGGCAATCACGCATCGCTGGAAGGTTGCTGGGTCGTTGCACAATCCGAATGGCATTCTCCTGAATGCAAAGGTGCCGGAAGGGCATGTAAACGTCGTTTTGTCTTGGTCATCGGGGTCAACTGTGATTTGATTGTATCCAGAGTACCCGTCGAGGAAACAATAGTATTCCTGACCGGCCAATTTTTCCAGCATTTGGTCGATGAAGGGCAGCGGGAAATGATCTTTGTGGGTGGCCTCATTCAGTTTCTGGTAGTCTATGCAGACTCTCCACCCGGTGACCACGCGGGTGGGTAATAATTCATTCTTTTCGTTGGCCACCACCGTAATCCCGCCCTTTTTGGGCACCACTTGCACTGGGATGACCCATTTGCTGTCGCTGATTGGGTAAATGATACCTGCATCAAGCAATTTTATTACTTCGGCCTATACCACTTCATGCATCTTGGGGTTCAGGCGCCTTTGAGGTTGTGCCAACGGCTTGTATTGATCTTCAAGCAGAATCTTGTGCACGCAAAATGCCAGGCTGATTCCTTTTATGTCAGCTAATGAACGTCCAAACACATTTTTGTATTTCTTTAAGACATTGACCAAGGAGAGTTCGTTGTATACGGAGAGAGATGCAGAGATAATGACTGGGCACGCTGTGCCTTCCTCTAATAAAGCGTATTTCAGGGATTCAGGCAGTGTATTCAGAGTTGTGGCAGTGGTTGTGATGGTAGATGTGATGAACGGTTCTTTGGTTGGATGCGGGGTGCTCGGAACATCAGTGACATCCTCCTCTTCCCACACTGGCTCGGCTGGGTCAAGAATCATTTCGCTATACAAGTCCGATTCGTCGATCAAATCTGCTTCGTCCCCATTAGTGATTCTGAGATGTCGGGAGGGTTCGTGGACGTTGAAAGAAATCGTTTCGTCCCCCAAGCTTAGGGTGAGCTCTCCTTAGTCAACATTGATAATGGCACGGGCCATGGCAAGGAAGGGCCGTCCTAGTATTATAGGCACTTTGGGATCGGCCATCATGTCAAGAATGACGAAATCTGCTGGGAAGGAAAGGTTGTTGACCATGACAGTAAGATCTTCGACTATTCCGGCCGGTTGTTTTACCGATCTGTCAGCTAATTGCAATCTCAAGTGGGTTGGCTGTAGAATCCCAACTCCTAGCTCGCGGAAGACGGAGAGCGGCATTAGATTTATTGAAGCTCCCAAATCACATAATGCGCGTCCGAATCGGTGGAGGCCATGCAGGGAATGGTAAAACTGCCCGGATCTCTTCGTTTGGTTGGGGAATAGTTGGCGAAGAGAGTTGAGCATTCTTCAGTGAGATTGATCGTTTTCAGTCCTTCTAAAGATTTACGCTATGTGATGAGTTTCTTTAGGAACTTAGAATATCCTGGGATCTGAGTGATAGCTTCTGTCAGAGGTATACTTATTTGCACTCCTTTCATGATCTCAAGCAATTTATGAAATTGTTTTTCAGCCTTGTCGTTTTGCATTCGGTGGGGAAATGGCGGCTTCACGGCGTTCTTCACAGGTTGTAGTACTGAAAGATATGGTACCTAAACACCTAGAGGGGGGGGGGGGGTGAATAGGTGACCTAAACCTTTTTGCAATTTTGTTGGCAGCTCAACAGTTATTTCACAGATTATTACAACTAACAGCAATTACAGAAATAAACAGTAATTCCACAGCACAGCACAGCACAGAAGACACACTAATTTATAGTGGTTCCCCAATCTTTGGGTACATCCACTTTCCCCCTTTGCCTATCTAGCAGTGTACTAGATTCGGCCAAACTTCTCCACTAACTCAGAACCCAACTAGGTTCCTACCTCAGGCCCAAAGCCTTACACTCAGCCAAAAGGCCTACACTCAGCCACCCAGGCCTACACTCAGCCAATTAAGGCCTACACTCAGAGTTCTTCAACTCCTACACTCAGGCAAGCAAGCCCTACCCTCAGCCTTTATAATATAGGCTTACAATACTCTCAGATCCAATGGATCCTACAAGTTAAAATAGAAAGTACAATAGCTAACTCTACAACTCAGAAAATAAGAGAGGAGTTGAGAGATTCTAGAAGAGTTCTTGGAAGAACTCAGTTAGATCCAAACTGACTTAGCTTCCTTCAAAGCTTCTTGATTAGAACTGAATTAGTCTGAATCTTCTGCAGTTGTTCCTTGACCTCTGCTTCTTGAAATCCAGATGACTCTGAATTCTTCTTCTCAGCCTTAGTTCCAAAGACTGAATACTTGGTTGGAGCTCTCTCTCTCTCCAACTTCTTAGATCTGCCGATGCACAGCAAGATCTTCTTGTGTTGATACTCAATATACCACTTTTACAAAGATCTGAACTCTCTCTATCAAAAACTTTTTCAACCACTTTTATATCACTTCATCAATCTTGGTCTGTAAACTATGGGTGCCTATTTATAGGCTTCCTTCATGGTAACCGGCTGATCCGGTTCATAACAGACTTCTGATTTCTCTGACAGTTGCTGTAGACCGGCTGGATCGGCAGCTGTCTTGTCAACCAGTCACTTCTTGAAATTCTCTAACTGTCAGATAGTGTCGAGACTTTCTGTTCTTAAGTGTCGACACTTATAGGCCAAGTGTCGACACATGTTGTGTAAGTGTCGACACAAGTCTACAAGGTGTCGACACAATTCCTTGTATGTCTCGACACAGATTCTTCTGCATGTGTCGACACTGAAGTTGAGTGTCGACACAAGTACTTGTACTTCATTCTTTAACTGTATCCTTCTAAGTGTCGACACATGTTCTTTGTGTCGACACATCTTCATGTGTTGAAACTGTCAAGTGTCGACACTGCTTCTTGGTGTCGACACAAGTCTTCACTTTTGTTTCTTCAGCTGAGTGTCGACACATTCCTTTAGTGTCGACACTTGTACTTAGAATATTTTGTAACTTCTCTGTTCTTTGCTAAGTGTCGACATAGCTCCTTGTGTCGACACTTTCTTCAAGTGTTGAGTCTTCAACTAAGTGTCGACACATTGTGCTGAGTGTCGACACTTTCTTCAAGTGTTGACTCTCCTGGTTGTGTGTCGACACATTGTGCTGAGTGTCGACACTTTCTTCAACTACTGACTCTTCAGCATAGTGTCGACACATTGTGTTGAGTGTCGACACTTGTACTTGATTCTGCAGACTTTTGCTGAGTGTCGACACAACTCCAAGTGTCGACACTTTCTGGTGTTGACTCAGCTCTTCTAGGTGTCGACACTTCTGCTAAGTGTCGACACAGCTTTTCTGCATTCTTCTACACTGAGTGTCGACACAGCTCCAAGTGTCGACACTTTCTGACTGGTGTCGACTCTTCTTCCCAGGTGTCGACACAATTACTCCAAGTGTCGACACTGCTTGTCTGGGTGTCGACACAAGCTTTCTCAAGTGTCGACACTTTCCCTCTGGGTGTCGACACATGGACTTAGAAACTTTTAGCTTCAATCCAGTGTATACCTATCCTGCACAAGTAACTCAAACAAACATCAAATACATTATGATGTATATCATTGAGTTAGGTGAGGCTTCTTCAAATCAGGTACATTTGACCAATGTACCCAACAATCTCCCCCTATTTGGAGAAGTCATAACCCTTAGTCAATGATATACACCACTTATAATTAAAAATTATAAAATGATGTAAAACAGGTATATGTCAACAGAGTTAAACTTAAACATGTAATAAATCACACATGTATACTCATTCAGCATAACAGAACAAACAAGAATTAGACACATTCATCTGAACAATCATGAAATTTATTTAACAAAAATTGTTCAAACATTATTGTTAATACATTTTCAATGATTTACACAAAATGTTTGATGTAACAGATTACAACATTCTTCAGTTTAATCTTAGTCTAATTCTGCTCTGGTTCTTTTATGACTATGCCTTTTCCAGCTTGCACTTTGGCCTTTACAGCAGCAGCAGCAGCAGGCTCAGCTTCAGCAGTCTTCTTCCCTTTGGAGTCCTTCTTCTTCTGTTCTTCAGCCTTGATTTTTTGCCTCTCAAAGTAATGATAGGGCTTAGGAAAGTACTTGCTAGGCTCCACAGCTGTAGGAGGTAGCTTTCCTAACTTAGCCTTCCTTCTATGCTGGACAATGGCTTCCTGCCTGATTTCATGCTTCCTCCATTCAGCTTCTGAGAACCACTTGTTCCTCTCATGTGCATTGTCCTTGGCTGCTTTCCAGGCTGTGAGAATGATGTTCCTAGAAGTAGGGCTCCACTGTTCAAAATCTGGTTTTTGCTCAGCAAGTTCCCTGAACTTCTTCTTTGACAGCCTTGTCTCTTCCTCTTTGTCCATAGCCTCTTGCATAGCAGCTGTAATAGGTTGAACAACCTTTTCCAGAACAATATTAGGCTTACCAGCAGTTGGACTATACATTGTGCTTACATCAGCATGAACCATTTCAAAATCTGGAGGTGGATAGATCACCTGAGCGACTTCCTGTTGCTCACCTCCAAGATATGCACTTTGAATACCAGATTCAGCTACATTGTCATCATCACACAGGGAAGGATAGCCCAGTGTAGCTCTGATGGAATTAGAAATCCATTTGGCATGGTCAGAGCTAGCTTTGACTAACACCCTCTCCCCCTTTATGACTTCTTGTGCTACATGATCTCTCACATCATCTTTTTGAAATCTTATCTGACTGTCCAAGTACCTGATTCCTTCCTTAAAATAAGGTCTAAGCTTGGTAAGCTGTTCAGAAATGACCTTCTGTGAAGCTTTGATTGCATTCTTGACAGCAGCAATTTCTTCCTGAAATACTTTATCAAATTCAGCCTTGGTAGCAGCAGAGGATGTTGAAGGTTCATCAGACTTATTCTTCAGTTCAGTGACTATTGCATTGTGGGATGCAGTCAAATTATCATTCATCCTGAGTTGATTCTCCAGCACATAGCCTTGCTTTAGTGCTATATCATCTACTTGAGTCTTAATCTTTTCCTGATGAGTAGCCAGATAGACCACTGCATTACCACCCTTGTGGAAGCAGTCAGTCATTTCCTTCTTATTCAAATTCATTTCAAACCTTATTGATTTGATATCTTGAGCTAGATCAAATTGTAGGGACTTTTGGCCTTCATCAATATATTTCTCTATAGCCCTCCTGTGCTCATCCAGCTTTACTTGCATTGCTACCATTAATCCACTGTAATCAGTTGATGGAGCTTGTTGGACTAGGGAGTGTTGAGCAACAGTTTGTAGAGCCTTCTTGTAGCTCTGGCTCCTTCTTTTGAAAACAAAGAATTGTTTCTTCTTAGCTTGCTCATCTTCATCATCCTCAGACTCTGAAGTACTGGCTATATCCACCCTATCCTTAGGGCTTGATGGTTTTTCAGTTTGCACATCTTGTGCCTTCTCAGTATCTAGCCTTATAGGCTCTTCCTGAACTTCCAGATTCTCCCCCTCAGCAGCAGCATCCTTCTCTTCATCAGCAGCATTCTTTTCCATGTCAAAATCATCTTGATCTAAATTCAGAAATAGATCTTCCATTGTATATTCTGGGGGTGACTGAGCAGGAGATGTACTGGTTTCATCAAGTACTTTATCAGGAACTTGTGGCACAACAGTAGATGTGTCCTGAAGAACAACATCTGGTTTTGTACTTGCTTGCTGAATGTGCTGATGGACATCAGACAAATCAGAATCCATTACAGAATAATCTAATATATTAAGGTCAGAAAGTACCTCTTGGATAATAAGTGTAGCCTGCTCACTCTCCAGTGTAGATGGTTCTTCTACACCTGGAAGCTCCCCCTGGCTTGGATCCCTAGGGATGGGGCTAGTGTGAGGCAACTCCCCCTGAATCTCAGCCACATCTTGACCAGCTGGGGTCTTTTCTACTATCTCCTCCTCTTGCTCATCAGGTGTAAACACCACCTGTTCTTCACTTCCAGAACTGCTTGAGGACACTTGGGCCACAACAGCAGTTTTTCTTTTCTTCCTTGGAGGGGAATCCTTCTTAGAAGCTTGTTTCTCAGGGGTGGTCAATTCCTTTGATAGCACCCTTTCCCACCTGGAGAATATCCTTGAATCCATTCTCCTCATGTGATTGATTTTAGTTCCAGCAGCAGTGCTCATTACCTCTGGAATTGATCCAGCCAGGTAGAGACTTAGTATCCTGCCCAGATTGGGCTTCTTCAGACTTTCCTTTACTTTCTCAAATACAATCATAGACCAATCTGTTTTGAGGTTGAAGATGATTCTGGTCATAATACTGAACATAGAGGCTGACACCCTGTCATGCCCTCCAGTTTTACTGAGAATGACCTTGCCTACTATCTCTGACAGAAATTTTCCTTGAATGTTCATGCCTTTTCTGTTAAAGACAGAACCTATTTTCATCTTAGAATCAAGACCACACCAGACCAAAGCTTCCCTGGTCTTGGATGTAGAAATTTCTTCTTCTTCTTGAGTCTTAGGTAGCTGAAGTACCTTTCTCAGACTTTTGGGTGATACCTTGACCTTGGTTCCATGCACTCTGGATTTGATTCTGTATCCAGAGTCATCCACAGTTGCTCCAGTAAGAAATTCAAGCACCTCTTTCTTCCATATCTTGGATGGTTCTGAAACCAAGAACTCCAATCCTGAATCGGTGACTAGGGTTACCACCGTCTTGATTTCTTGATCGCCATCGTCAAAAGCACCTCGCACGAGCTCATACCCTTCGTTAACATTTTCCTCGAGCTTGGGAGCCATTAGGGTTTGAAGATTTAGTCTTGAGAAGAGAGAAATGTCGACACAAGAGTTTTGGTCTCGAAACTTTGAAAGCGTGTCGACAAACACAAACAGAACCCTATTTATACCTTTCTTGTTTGAAGACGAACAGGCGGGATGAATTTCTAAAGATGTGTCGACACTGTCAATAAGTGTCGACACTGACTTATAATGTCTCGACACATATGTGTCGACACAAGTTTAGTCAACAGATTTTATGTGTCGACACTTGATTAAGTGTCGACACCACACTACTCGACATGTAGTCGAGACTTTACTTAGAAAATTCTGAGTAAAACTTAAGTGTCGACACCTTGTTGGATGTGTCGACACCTACTCGACATGTGTCGACACTAACATTCTGAAGTGTCGACACCAACTTCCTAGATGTGTCGACACCATTTTTCTGAAGTGTCGACACTTACTATTTTGTGTCGACATAGACTTGTCTATGTGTCGACACCTTTTTACTTAGCCAATTTTTAGTTCTGTAAACTTAGTCTAAGTTTATCATACCTAGTTCAATTTTGAACCTATTAAACTTAGCTTCTTCTAAGGGCTTAGTGAACATATCAGCTATCTGATTATCAGTTCTAACATATTCAAGTGCAATATCATTTCTTTCTACATGCTCTCTAAGAAAGTGATATTTAATCTCAATATGTTTAGTTCTACTATGTGATACAGGATTGTTAGCTATTGAAATAGCACTAGTAGAATCACAGTAAAGTGGAGTTCTACTTACCTGAAATCCATAGTCTTCTAACTGATGTTGAATCCACAGAAGTTGAGCACAGCAACTTCCTGCAGCTACATATTCTGACTCAGCTGTGGAAATAGCCACACTGGTTTGCTTCTTACTGCTCCATGAAATGAGTCTTCCACCTAGGAATTGACAGGATCCGGTTGTGCTCTTTCTATCTTCTTTGCATCCTGCAAAGTCTGCATCTGAATAGCATGTTAGATCAAAATCTCCATTCCTAGGGTACCAGAGGCCTAGATAAGGTGTGCCCTTTAGATATCTCAAGATTCTCTTGACTGCAGTCAAGTGAGACTCTTTAGGGCAGGCTTGATACCTGGCACAAACACATGTAGCATACATAATGTCAGGCCTACTTGCAGTCAAGTATAGTAGGGAGCCAACTATCCCTCTATACAAGGTTTCATCTACAGGTTTCCCTGCATCATCCTTGCTTAGAGACATACTTGACCCCATAGGAGTCTTCATGGTACTGGATGAATCCATACCATACTTCCTTATGAGTTCTAGGGTGAACTTGGACTGACATATGGATAGACCACTTCCAGTCTGTTTAACTTGGAGACCCAAGAAAAACTTCAGCTCTCCCATACTACTCATCTCAAATTGACTTTGCATAAGCTTTGCAAACTTTTTGCAAAGGCTACTTTCAGTAGACCCAAATATAATGTCATCTACATATATTTGGACAAGTATTACTTTGCCTCTAGATTCCCTAAGGAATAGAGTCTTATCTATTTTCCCCCTTGAGAACTTGTTCTCAATGAGGAAACTAGATAGGGTTTCATACCAAGCTCTAGGTGCTTGTTTTAACCCATATAATGCTTTCCTAAGTCTATAGACATAATGAGGTAGAGTTGGATCAACAAAACCTGCAGGCTGCTCCACATAGACTTCTTCTTTCAAGTTACCATTTAGGAATGCTGACTTCACATCCATTTGGTATACCTTGAATCCTTGATAGGTTGCATAGGCCAAGAACATCCTTATGGCTTCCAGTCTGGCTACTGGAGCAAAGGTTTGATCAAAATCAATACCTTCTTCTTGCCTATATCCTTTTGCAACCAGTCTTGCCTTATTCTTAATGATGACACCTTGTTCATCTAACTTGTTCCTGTAGATCCACTTTGTTCCTATCACATTGTGATTTTTAGGTTTAGGAACTAGGTCCCAAACCTTGCACCTTTTGAACTGGTTAAGCTCTTCCTGTATTGCTTCAGTCCACTGTGGATCTTGTATAGCTTCTTCAAATTTCTTTGGTTCTATTTGAGACAGAAAACTTGAATATACTACAGCATTCTGATTTCTGCTTCTTGTCTGAACACCTTGTCTTGGATCTCCAATTATCAGCTCTACTGGATGATCTCTTAGATGCCTGTTGGCTGGAGGCATCCTTGCTTCTGGTTGTACTTCTACAGCATCTTCATCATGCTGAGTTCCTTGTACTTCTTCAGCTCCTGGTACATGTAGTTCTCCCCCTGGACATAAGCCATCTTCTTCTACTTGCTGTCTTGCAGCAGGTACATCTTCTATGGCTAGCTTGTCCATCTTCTTAGTAAGACCTGTGGGGCTGCATACATTGCTAGACAACTCATTGTTAATTAGTTGTGTCTCATCAAAAACTACATGCACAGACTCCTCTACAACTTGTGTAGTCAAGTTGTAGACTCTATAAGCCTTACTATTATTGATGTACCCAACAAATACTCCCTCTTGGGACTTGGCAGCAAACTTAGTTAGGTAAGACTTTCCATTGTTAAGTATGAAGCATTTGCAACCAAAAATCCTGAAATAGGATAGATTTGGTTTCCTGCCTTTCACAACTTCATAGGGGGTCTTGTTTAACCTTTTAGTGATGGTAGCCCTATTTATCACATGGCATGCAGTGTTAACTGCTTCAGCCCAGAAATACTCTGGCAGTGATGAATCACTTAATAGGGTTCTACCAGCCTCTATCAAGGTCCTATTTTTCCTTTCAGCAATGCCATTTTGCTGAGGTGTTCTAGGTGAAGAGAATTCTTGAAATATCCCATAGTCTTCACACAGCTTTGTCATGCTTTCAGACTGAAACTCAGTACCATGGTCACTTCTAATTTTGACCACTGTACAGTTCAATTCATTCTGAATTTGCTTAACAAAACTATAGAAGACACTAGGTGTTTCAGATTTCTGCTTTAGGAAGAACACCCAGGAAAACCTTGAGTAGTCATCAACAACTACAAAGGTATAGACCTTCCTACCTAAGCTGTGAACTGGCATTGGACCAAATAGATCCATATGCAAAAGGTATAAACACCTCACAACATCTTTGTTGTCTAAGCTTCTAAAGGTGGATTTAGTCTGCTTGCCCTTTTGACAAGCTGAGCAAATGCCATCTTTGACACACTTAACTTGAGGACCATTCCTCACTAACTCTTTGCTAAAGAGTTTGCTAATAGTCTTGTAATTAAGATGGGCAAGCCTCTTGTGCCATTTGACACATTGAGAGACTGTCTCATCTGCTACAAGACACACAGGAGAACCATTGTTCTCAATCATAATGTCTAAGCAGTAGACATTCCTTTTTCTATATCCAGTCAAAATAATCTCTTGATCACTTGACCTCTTGATATGACAACCATTTTTAACAAATGAGATGTCATACCATACATCACTTAATTGGCTTATACTTATAAGATTGTGTTTCAAACCTTTAACATAAGCCACTTGAGTAATGGTAACAAGGTTTGAAGAGATGTTACCAAACCCTTTGATGATTCCTTTTTCAGAACCACCAAAGGTCACTTTAGGACCATTTTTGATTGGAATGTAGTCCTTCAGTAGTCCCCTAGTTCCAGTCATGTGTCTGGAACATCCACTATCCAAGTACCATGTAGGGGTATGGCCACTTGGATTCACCTGCAAAACAAATTAATGAACCTTAGAACCCAAAGTAAACTTGGGTCCTTGGTGATTGTTAGTTTGCAATTTGACATAGCTACCTGCTGGCTTTCCACCAGGTAACTTGCTACTCAACTTGGCACTGGCATTGTGCCAACAATCCAAGGCAAAGTGGCCAACCGTGCCACAACACCAGCATTCAAACTTGTTGTACCTTTGCTTAGGTACAACCTTTGCTGTCTTGACTACAGCAGGCTTGTTGAATGTTGAGGCTTTGCCCTTGGACTTGGACTGATCCTGAACAGTCCTAGCTGGTTTAATAAAACCCAATCCAGCCTTTCCTTTATGATGAACAAATTCATCAATCAAGGGTAGCACTGATTTAGGTTTTGAAAACCTAGCAACTAGCTCTCTTTCCTTCTGGAGATTTGTCTCCAGTCTCTTAATTTGATCATTCTTAAATGTAATAGTACCCATCTGAATCACAGTAATGTGTTTCAGCCTGGCTACTTCATTCAGGTTTTGATCATACTGCTTCTCAAAATCTGTTGCAGCTGCCTTGAGATCAGCAATCTCCTTTGCCTGACTTTTGGCTAGGATCTTGCTTTTCTTATAGGCTTGCAACAATACTTGGTATTCATCTAAGAGCTGATGAATATCTCCCTCAGATTCAGAAACACTTTCATCACTTGATGAAGATGAATCTGACTCTGAACTAGAACTGAAATCTGAACTTTGAGTTGGACTTTGTACCTGACTAGGTCCTGGCTGCTCCAGGATTTTGGTACTTTCAGTCAATGCCATCAGTCCTTGGCACTGACACTCTTCTTGTTCATAGATTGATTCCATGATCTGCATAAACTCTTCTTCTTCTTCAGCAAATAGCCCTATGTAGGCTTCAGCATCTGTCTCAGTGTCTGAAGAAGAAATGTCTGAAAGAGTCTTCTCATTCTTTGCAACAAAGGACTTCTCCTTCTTTCCTTTGAAGTGAGTCTTCTTTCTGTCACTGGATTCTTTTCTTCTCTCAGGACAATCTGCAATAACATGCCCCTGTCTGTTGCAGCAGTAACACACAATCTTAGACCCAGTTGCCTTACTAGTCTTTGTCTTTTTCTTATCCTTCTTTGAAGGCTTCTTCTCCTGATACTGGACTTCTTTCCATTTGGAATATGAAGGTCTGGACCTCCACTATTTCTTCTTAAGGAATTTCTGAAAATGTCTGGTAAATGCAGCAAAATCTTCATCACTTTCACTGCTTGTAGATTTAGTGCTAACAGACTCATCAGATTCTGATTCAACTACCTCTGGAGGAGGAGTTGATGACTTAGTCCTGTTCTTTCTAGGTACTTCTGACTTAAAGGCAACAGTCCTTTCCCTGTGTTCAGTCCTTGTTGACTTTTCCTCCTCTTTTCTTACTGACAATTGCATCTCATAAGATAACAACTTGCCAAACAGTGTGGGAGGAGGAATTTCTCCCAACTTTGCCATTTCTCTGATGGCACAGATCTTAGTGTCCCAATCTTTGGTTAGGGACCTTAAGAACTTATCATTTAATTCATAGTTAGTGAACTCTCTTCCATAGGACATGAGTTCATTAACAATTCTATAAAACTTCTTGTAGCATTCAGTGATGCTATCTCCTCTTCCTTGCCTAAAGCTCTCATATTCTTGATTAAGCAAGGACTTCCTATCTTGTCTTACTTCTTCAGAACCTTCCATGTAGACAATGAGGGTATCCCACATTTCTTTTGCTGTTTTACAGTGAATAAGGTTCTGGAAGGTGGCATCATCAATTGCACTAACTATAATGTTCTGTGCCCTTTTGTCCATTGTAGCTAGGACAATCTCATCCTTGGTCATCTCAGAAAAATCCTTTGGAGTTCTCTGTGTAGCATCCAAGACTGAAATCTTCATGGGCACATAAGGCCCTTCTTTGACTGTGATGTAGATCCTAGGGTCAGAGGCCTCCATGAACAGCCTTACCCTTTCTTTCCAGATTCCAAAAATCTCCTTTCTGCATATGGGCAGTTTCATTGAACCCAATTCCTTGTGATTCTCTGAAGACCCCATGTTTCTTGATTTTCTTGAAACTGTTTCCTGACTTATACTGAATCTGCCAAACTGGATCTCCTCAGACAGTTAGTCCTTTTTGAGGAACCTCCCTCTGATACCACTTGAAAGATATGGTACCTAAACACCTAGAGGGGGGGGGGGTGAATAGGTGACCTAAACCTTTTTGCAATTTTTTTGGCAGCTCAACAGTTATTTCACAGATTATTACAACTAACAGCAATTACAGAAATAAACAGTAATTCCACAGCACAGCACAGCACAGAAGACACACTAATTTATAGTGGTTCCCCAATCTTTGGGTACATCCACTTTCCCCCTTCGCCTATCTAGCAGTGTACTAGATTCGGCCAAACTTCTCCACTAACTCAGAACCCAACTAGGTTCCTACCTCAGGCCCAAAGCCTTACACTCAGCCAAAAGGCCTACACTCAGCCACCCAGGCCTACACTCAGCCAATTAAGGCCTACACTCAGAGTTCTTCAACTCCTACACTCAGGCAAGCAAGCCCTACCCTCAGCCTTTATAATATAGGCTTACAATACTCTCAGATCCAATGGATCCTACAAGTTAAAATAGAAAGTACAATAGCTAACTCTACAACTCAGAAAATAAGAGAGGAGTTGAGAGATTCTTGAAGAGTTTTTGGAAGAACTCAGTTAGATCCAAACTGACTTAGCTTCCTTCAAAGCTTCTTGATTAGAACTGAATTAGTCTGAATCTTCTGCAGTTGTTCCTTGACCTCTGCTTCTTGAAATCCAGATGACTCTGAATTCTTCTTCTCAGCCTTAGTTCCAAAGACTGAATACTTGGTTGGAGCTCTCTCTCTCTCCAACTTCTTAGATCTGCCGATGCACAGCAAGATCTTCTTGTGTTGATACTCAATATACCACTTTTACAAAGATCTGAACTCTCTCTATCAAAAACTTTTTCAACCACTTTTATATCACTTCATCAATCTTGGTCTGTAAACTATGGGTGCCTATTTATAGGCTTCCTTCATGGTAACCGGCTGATCTGGTTCATAACAGACTTCTGATTTCTCTGACAGTTGCTGTAGACCGGCTGGATCGGCAGCTGTCTTGTCAACCAGTCACTTCTTGAAATTCTCTAACTGTCAGATAGTGTCGAGACTTTCTGTTCTTAAGTGTCGACACTTATAGGCCAAGTGTCGACACATGTTGTGTAAGTGTCGACACAAGTCTACAAGGTGTCGACACAATTCCTTGTATGTCTCGACACAGATTCTTCTGCATGTGTCGACACTGAAGTTGAGTGTCGACACAAGTACTTGTACTTCATTCTTTAACTGTATCCTTCTAAGTGTCGACACATGTTCTTTGTGTCGACACATCTTCATGTGTTGAAACTGTCAAGTGTCGACACTGCTTCTTGGTGTCGACACAAGTCTTCACTTTTGTTTCTTCAGCTGAGTGTCGACACATTCCTTTAGTGTCGACACTTGTACTTAGAATATTTTGTAACTTCTCTGTTCTTTGCTAAGTGTCGACACAGCTCCTTGTGTCGACACTTTCTTCAAGTGTTGAGTCTTCAACTAAGTGTCGACACATTGTGCTGAGTGTCGACACTTTCTTCAAGTGTTGACTCTCCTGGTTGTGTGTCGACACATTGTGCTGAGTGTCGACACTTTCTTCAACTACTGACTCTTCAGCATAGTGTCGACACATTGTGTTGAGTGTCGACACTTGTACTTAGATTCTGCAGACTTTTGCTGAGTGTCGACACAACTCCAAGTGTCGACACTTTCTGGTGTTGACTCAGCTCTTCTAGGTGTCGACACTTCTGCTAAGTGTCGACACAGCTTTTCTGCATTCTTCTACACTGAGTGTCGACACAGCTCCAAGTGTCGACACTTTCTGACTGGTGTCGACTCTTCTTCCCAGGTGTCGACACAATTACTCCAAGTGTCGACACTGCTTGTCTGGGTGTCGACACAAGCTTTCTCAAGTGTCGACACTTTCCCTCTGGGTGTCGACACATGGACTTAGAAACTTTTAGCTTCAATCCAGTGTATACCTATCCTGCACAAGTAACTCAAACAAACATCAAATACATTATGATGTATATCATTGAGTTAGGTGAGGCTTCTTCAAATCAGGTACATTTGACCAATGTACCCGACAAGTACTGCCATGGGTTCTTGTGCGGTAGGTGAGGACGGGGGTTCCTTTATCAAATCGATGATGGGCTCGCGGAGTGATTGTGTGAGAGGGTCAGGAGGCGAGGTCCTCTCTAGGCTTTTTCCGCTTCTCAATCTCACAGTATGTACCGTTTCCTGTTTCTGATTGACTGAACATAGTAACGTTTCCGTGAGAATCCCTATGGCGGTTTGTAGGCGCTGAATGGTGGTGGCTTGGTCATTGAACATCTCCATCATTTTGCACGCATAATAAAAAAATTGCTCTGTCTTTGACGAGAGATTGTGGTCGGTGGCTTCATCAGAGACTACTGAATTTATCTCTACCGGAAAGTCGGAAGAAGGCGGGTAGTTCCAATGCCTACTAGTTTGGGCAATGTTGTCTATAACTTCCCAGGCATCCTCACTGGATTTGATAAACAGGGTTCCACCAGCTGCGATGTCAAGTAATGGCCGGAATCTGTCTGCAATGCCGAAGTAGAAAGTTTGAATTAGGAGGATATCTGACATTTCCACTCTGCAGCATTCCCTTCGCAGGGACTGGAAACGCTCCCAAGTATCGAACAAGGTCTCTTCATTTCGTTGGGTGAAGGTGATCAGCTCCTTGTAATTGTCTATTGCTAACATCGGTTGTCGGAATTTGGCCAAAAATTTCCTTTCGAGTTGTTTCCAGGATGAGGATATTCCCTTCCGAATATCTTGATACCATCGCTTTGCTTCATCTTTCAGGGAGAAGGAGAAGAGTCGGATCCTCTGCTGCTCGTTGTTGGCAGCATTTGGCGTGCAAGTGTTGTAAATTTCTAAGAATCGCTGCACGTGGCATAGTGCATCAATTTTTCCGTCTCCGCTGAATTGAAAGTTTTCGATGATATACTCGATGAGGTCAGGCGAGATCTCGAAACTGTTATTTCCCATTTCTGCTAGGTATGTGAGGTTGATAAGGCTTGCTTTATAAGTCTGCTGCTGAATTGTAGTCATTAAAAGAGGCTTGAATGAAAAAGGGGTAGTAAGCTACTAGATCTCCTGTGCCTCAACCCTGCATTCACTGCGGCAAACACTACACACTAGAAGAAACAACAGTCAAAACAAAACCATACTAACTCTGATAACAATATTGGAAGTCATCCGAAGTCGCTCTACAGTTACATTCCCCGGCAACGGCGCCAAAAACTTGATGCGTGTAATACGGCAAGCGCACCGGTCGCACAAGTAATAAAGTTTTGGGAGTAAATCCCCAAGTGTCGGTCTCTTGAGGAATGCAATTAGCGTAGAACGACAACAGTAATGAGAATATCGTTATGAGAGTTAAAAATAGAACACAAAGAAAATAGCAGACTCGGGAGATTGTGGATAGTTGATCTACTGAACTAGTAAAAACTATGCGGGTCGACGACACCGCTTCGCAAGGTGAAATGGGTTTGTCGGCCGCTATGCCGAACTTCAGGTGGCGAGTGGAAGGGAAACTAATGGATTGCAGCGTTCTTGTGTGGATTGCAATCAGACAAGACACAGGAATGAAGTGGATGTGGGGTGAGTGAGGCGCATTCACAGACAGAACTCACAAGCATAAGAAGAAACTAACATTCAATTAACTAGAAAGTAAACTTGATGTTCAGGGATGGAAATGTTCATTACACTGCTCAAAATATTCATAACACAGAGGAAGGGGAAGAGGAGTAAACCAAAAGAGAATGAAGATCCACCGCGGGTCGTGGCCGGAGTAGCGAGTTGTCAATCCGCTTCCGGGCTCAGTCCGAGGAGGCTTCCGGTACCAACGATCTGTCACCTAGAAGGCCTTTAAGTCCGTTCTCTAGGTTATCTACTTCACCAACTCTGCTGGAAAGCTTGGAGTTGAAGTCATTAATAGCCGAGGGCTTTGCCGGAGTGTTGGAAGGCTTCAGAGTAAGTGGAAATGGCTTCCCGGCGAAGGTGGAAGTGATGGAGCAGCTGGAGAGGTGAAAAGGCGATTCACGCGCACTCTCCGATCGCAGCAAATGGCAGGCGTTGACCTAACACGCGGAGCAGGGCCTTTTATACGGAGGCAGCAGAAGCAGTGCGCACGCTCAGTGGCGCACGACCAGTGGTAGTGCGCACTGTAGGTCGATGATCGTGCGGCTTTTCCAAATAAACCTGCAACCTGGACAAGAAGCATCAGCATAAACGCGCACGAGCAGTGGCGCACGACCAGTGGTTGTGCGCACTATGGCCAGTGCTCGTGCGATTACCGAGACAGGGTTATGAAAAAGGGGGTGTAATGCGCACGAACGGTGGCGCACGACCAGTGGTCGTGCGCAGTAAGTACAGTGGTCGTGCGCTTACCCAGGCTGATTCAGATGAAAACGTAGAGTAGTGCGCACGATCGGGGGCGCACGACCATTGGCGTGCGCAGTAGATCCCCTGATCGTGCGCAGTATTCCTGTTTCACAATCATCCCGGAACACGCACACGACTCCTGTACCAGCAGAAGGGGCAGAAAAGCCACCAGAACGTGCACACCACATCCCCGAGATAGGGCTAAATAATAACAACAAAATGGAAACATAGAAAGCACACAGAAGCGGGCATACAGTGCACTTAATCGTGAAAAAGGTACATAAGCACAAATAAGCAATAATAACTCTCAAGTGTAGTGCTACGACGATAAAACTAGCCCAGATGAGTCCAAAAATCAGTGTAAAATGTGGACTCATCACTTTCAAACCTAAATACTAACGCTTAGACTCAATTCTAATTGACCTTTAGATCTATACAAGGAGGTCAAAACAGATTTCCTAAAGACATAGTGATCCTTGCCCAAATCAGTAATAGGGTGTTCCAACACCGCGCCTTAAGTTCTTTTGCTCTTGATCGCCGTTTCTCTCTGTGTTTCTTGCAGGTTCATCAATGGCGATTCCAGCAGGAGCCCTAGCAGCAATGAAGTTTGATACGGGATTCGACATGGATTTTGAATCTTTTCAACATTATGACCCCATCTTTCTGTATATCTTGGAATTACTAGAAGAACTCAATCTCAAAGATTTCCTGACAAGAAGGATCAAACTACATGGAATGGAAATTCAAGAATGGGTTTATACATCTACAGTTTCTGAAGAAGATGTTCTGACAGGCAATATCGGGACTACTGCTGTTTCCCTCTCTCCCGTAATTCTTTCTGAGATATTTGGACTAGTAAATGGAGAAGATAACACGGAAATGGATTCTGAGGAATACAATGATATGTTGATGCTAATGGGTTTTTCTGGTAACAACCCTAATAAGTTGTTGAAGAAACAACTGTCCGCCGCCTACTAGTTTTTGGCGGACATTACAGGCAAAATACTGATGGCCAAGCACTCTGCTCATGATTATATTACCCGCCATCAATTCTTAATCATGTGTGCAGTGGTGAACAAGCGTTCTGTAAATTGGAGTAAAGTTTTCTTTGAGTTGATCAAGAAAAGGAATAACAAGAAAGAGGTCTGCTTCGGCAGAATTTTGGGAATCTTCCTCCAGGAGAAGGCTGCTGAATGTATGGTCTTCCCGACCATCTTTATAAATGCCAACAAGCGCCTCACATGCGCTCTGTTTGGCAGGTGGGAGAGGACTATCTCCAAACCCTCCAAGGGTTCCTCCTCTTCCATCGGAACTTCTGATAGCACAAGGGTTGTGAAGGCCGCTCCCCTCCCTGCTGAAGAGATCCATCCCCCTCCATCATCTCTTCCTACTCTTCCAGCGCAACAACTCCCCTCCTCTTCCATTCCTGCTACCACACCTCAATCTCCACCATGTACTCATCTGCCTACTCCTCCTCCATCTCCACCACTTGACATTACCAACATTCCAACACCTCCAGATTCCCCTCAGGACATTCCTATTCCGACACCTCCTCAGTCTCCTCTTCCCCCACATTTGTCATCTATTCCATATTTCAACATACCCACAGACACAATCTTGCCAGATGTTCTTCCTTCTATATCCCCTCCATCTGTTCCCCTTCCTTCATCCACTTCTCTACCTTCAACCACCATCTCTCCTTCATTGGAAACTCCCTCTGTATCCACCATCATATCCTTGCTCAATCCCCTCATCAAATCTTTGATCCAAGAGGCCATTACACCTCTTGTGACCTCCATCAATTCTTTATCTGCCCAGATCTCTTCCCTATCTGCTGTCCCCTCTTCATCTAGGGGCCTGGCTCCAGGTATTCCTGAACCTAGGCAGGGGGAGATGCTCAGTGATGAAGTTGCAGCAGATGTAGATACAATAGTAGCAGCAGTCACAACAGAAGTTCCCTCTCCAGCAGTCGCAGATTCTGATACAGATGCAGCAATTTTGCAAGATTTTGATTTTGAAATGATTGAGTTGATTCTATTTATGGACACTGACATTGATTTGGATGAGTCAATGCAACAAATAACATCTGTTGGTGATTTCTATTTAAATCCCACAGTGAATTTATCTGTTTTGTTGAGTAAGTTTGATACTGCACATATGCAATTCTTTCCAACTAATTTTACTAAGCCAAGTTTGGCTCTTGCACCATATACTTCCCCAATAAGTCTAGAAGTTGCTAAGCAACTCTGTGACAATTTTGCTCTCTCAGCTTCAGCCTCCATCTCAGTTTCTAGCACAGAGCTCATTCCCGTAGATACTTCAGTGCCAGTTTCAGCACCAGACTTTGTTATGGATGACTCTCCCCTGCCTGATTTAGATGAGCTTATCCAGGATGACATTGAAGAAGAGAATAAGGAAGTAACTGACAGCTCTATCCCAAGTATTGCTGATATTCTAGCTCCTGAACCTTCTGCACCTCCTCCAGAAAAGGCAGTTATTTCTGATAAAGCTTTGGAAGCTTTGAATGCTCTTTTTAACAACCCTTAGGGTTCAGACAGTGAAGATGATGATGATGATGATGATTCTGATGAAGATACAGTCAGTAAGAAAAAGAGATTGTTGTCAAAGAAGAGAAAGGCTCCTCCTCCTCCAGCTCCCAAGCCAAATCCCTCTGCAGACACTCCTTATTATATTCTGCACAATGTTACTCCATACAATGGGATGCCAGCATGGACGTGGCTATCCAAGAACCAACAGAAAGAAAGAAAGAGAAGCAGGAGATATTCCCCTCCTCCAGTGCACAGATACAGGAAGGATCCTCCTCCTCCTCCACCTCCAGCAGTTGGTGCCAGTTGCTCTAGCTCCCAGAGATCTGCCCCAATGCAAACTTATCAGAGACAGTCAGGGATATCTTCTGGAAGCAGCCAGCAGAGGCCTTCCTCCTCAGGTAGTCATCAACAGCATCAGCAGCAGCAACCGTAGCAAAGTTCTGAAATTCAAAAAGCTGAAAGCCCAAAGAGACATTACTCTCCTCCAATCCCTTTTGAAGATCCTGAAACTACAAATACAGCAAGAATGACTAGATACCAGGAATTAATTGGACTATCATTGATCAATAAAGCCAAAGCAGAAGGAAAAGATATTTCTGGATACACAACAATGTCAAAGTTTAGAAAGGAAGAGCTGAAAAGGTTTGACAAAGGAAACTACTGTTTAATGTTGATGAATATATGAAACTTCATCCAGAAGCAGTTGTCCCCAGAGCAACATCATTGAATATAATTGGGGCAACTGATATGACTATGACAAAAGCTCAGGCTCTGGATCCTAAGAGAGAAATTATCTTCCAGAAGGCAGGAGAAAAGAAAGCAGAAGACAAATCTATTCAGAAGAAGCCAAAGAAGTAATCTTTTTGTGTTATTTCTTTTTCTGTCTGTTTTTGTTTTTCAAACCATGCTATCTATTTAAACAAAGTTATGTGTAGATATATCTATTGCATGTGTTATAATTCTCTGCCAGATATATCTCTTTTCTTGCCTTGTTTTTCTATTCTGAGTCTCTGTTAGTGACCTCACCCAAATAGGGGGAGATTGTTGGATCCCTAGTTGATTTGGGCTAGGTTCACTGACTTAGGATGTGACCTAACATGTATAGCCAGGGTCAAGTTGTGTCCTAGAGTCTAGGTCAACTCCTTAGGTTCAACTTCAGAAGGACCAGCTATCATCAAGACCATCAGAGATTTCAGACTTATAGGATTTCAAGCCTAAGTAAAGTGAGTTCGACGTTCGTCGAACTCAGCTCGACGAAAGGAGTTCTGCGCTCGACGATCGTGAGGCAATTCTTAGTGCTGAGCTCGACGATCTGTGTTCTCTGTTCGACGAAAACTCAGTTTCTATATCAAGACAAAGTCAGGAGAACTTCAAAATTTTTCTAAGTCCAGCTTCAAGCTTCGGTCGAAGAATTATATTCTGAGCTCGACGAACTTGGACCTCAAGTTGTCAGCCTCTCAGGTCAATGAATGTTGTACTCTACTCAACGATTTCTGGACTCAGAGGATTTGTGTCGACATCAAGATCAATCTATTGACACCAACTTATGTCGACACAGCATTTCAGCCGATGCAGAATATTTTGCCTAAGTCTAGAACGTTTCTCAGCTCGATGAATTTGATTCTCAGCTCGACGAATTTGATTCTCAGCTCGACTAATGAAGACTGTCTGTGTGACGAATGAAGATTGTCTGGTCGACGAACTCTCTCAAGCTCAGCTCGACGAACTCAAGCTCAGCTCGACGAACACAAGTGCAGCTCGACGAATTGTGTTCTTCGTTCGACGAATCCAGACTAGGTTTTCTTCAAGTTTCTCGTCCCGTTTCTTGGCGATGAATCCGGAGTTATTAATGCCATATCTTCTCGAAATGTTACCGTTGGAACGGGCATTGAATATGGACGATTACATGCCGTTTTTCCATGGGACTGTTAGGAAAGTCATTGATTGCTGATTCTTTCCAAGGCCGACTACAATTAATGCTCGACATTCAAAATTTTGAATGTTACTCAGTCAGACAAAGATATACACAGAGAGAAAAACAATCAATAGTAACAGATTATCAGTACAGCAAGCGACCCAGATAGACACTTAGATTGCACATAAGAACAGTCATTCAAAAGTAGAAAAGTTCTTGACTGCAATCAGCCTCAACCGGAGAACATTTTCAAGAATAATAAGAACACCACATCACTATCAAGAGTCTTCTTCATCTGATAACTCTCAGGACAACTTCAAAGGACAACAAAACTTTATCTGTCAGAAGAAGTTCCTAAAGCATCTCTGGTCCAGGCATTCTACGTCATTGAAGACCTATCACCCTGAAGCAGTGCTCCAGCTTTCCTGATTAATTCAATATCTCAGGGGGAGCAAGATCTGCTACAATCAATCCACAAGTCTTCTCTCTGATTTTTGACAGAGAAGACACTATCACCTTCTTTCCAATTCCTGTACAGGGTTTTAAATCCCTTCAAAATTATTCTGGTTGCAAGTCTCCTTCCAAAAAACTTGAGGTTTGGTTTTTGAGCACCTGAACAAAAGCTCATTGGTGTCAGGCACCTGATCAAAAACCTGAGTGGATTCCTACCAGGGTTGTAGAAGAGTGGATGTACCCAGGTTGGGGAACCACTATAAAATTCTTGTGTCGTCTGGTTGCTATTTTCTTTTGTTTTCTGGCTGTGCTTTGTGATTGCTCTGTGATTAGATAAGTGCTGTGCTTACTTTATTTTATTTGCTTCCCTGTTCACTTAGGAATACAACAAAAGTTGTAAAAAGTTTTTAGTGAGCACCATACTCTATTCACCCCCCTCTAGAGTATATCACATCTAACATGTACTTTCAATTTCAATGCAAATGTCATCATCTCACCGATGACCCTCCTCTGCTTGATTCCCCTCTCTTTGACGATTAGGATGACAGTGACACTCTTGTCCGTACATGGCTGGCTAACAGCCTCTCTGATGAATGCCTACCCGTCATCCGTCATGATGAAACAATCAAAGAAATTTGGCTTCATCTCGCCGCTCTCTACTCCAAGGGGGCTCAGACGTCCCGCATCTATACTCTATATGCGGACCTCTTTGTCCTCCCCTCCATGTCTCCTGCTGCTGCTTACCAACAAGTTCAGGCTCTCGGAGACAAAATTCTCCAAAATCTCCCCTTCTCTGTAGATCTCGCTGAGCAACACAAACACTTCCAGGAGCTTCTGGTTGTGTGTTATCTTTTGCGATTTCCTGAGTCATAGGACATGATACATCAACAAACCGTTAGTGAGGCGGAGTCTCCCACCCTGGATGCCACTACTGCCTGCATTGCCGCTGTTACCTCTCTACTACAACGGCCGTTGTTATCCTCCCCTCCTCAACCGAACAACTACGCTCACCATACTCATCGAAGTGGCTCTGGTGGCCGCCACCTCCCATCCAGCGAACGTGGTGTTTCCCGCTTTCTCTGCTCTCACTATGACCGCACCGACAACACGTTTGATCGCTGCTGGAAGAAGCATCCTCATCTTCGACCATATGGAGAAGCTTCCACTTCCTCTTCGAAGACGTCCGCCTCCGTGGTCACATAGTCAGGCAGTGCCCACGTCGCTACTCAAGGTAAATGTCTGATTGACTCTGGTGCTGCCAATCATATGACCGGTAATCAATAATGTTTTTCTCTCTTACAGCAGCATGATCAGTTGCCCCCGGTCCTTATTGCGGACGATTCTCCCTCACCGGTCAATGGAACAGGAGTTGTATAAGTCACTCCATCTCTTCGCTTGTTGGACACCCTCTACGTGCCCAAGTTCCCTTGCAACTTGTTATTTGTTACTTGTTTTTGCAAGCAACTACAATGCACCATCACATTCACTTCTACTAGTTATTTTCAGGATCCGGGCTCCAAGCAGATGATTGCTACTGGGACTGAGAGCGGCGGCCTCTACTTCCTCAATAACGTTTCCGCACTGTCCGCCTTCTCCTCATCTTCTAATGATCTTATCCAGTGGCACGTTCGTCTTGGTCAAGCTCCTCCATGAATTCTTCGTCAGCTTCTACCCCACCTTCCTCCGCAGAGTCCTCCTCTCAACTGTGATGTCCGTCAACTTGGCAAGCATCACCGCTCCTCCTTACCACCGAAGCAAGGTCGTGGATCTTCCCAGCTGTTTGATCTTGTTCACTCCGACATCTGGGGTCATGCTCCTACCCTCGCCATAGGTCGGGGTAGTTCATATTTTGTAACCTTTATTGATGATTTCTCTAGGTATACCTGGATGTATATTTTAAAATATCCCTCCTAACTCTTTTCTATATGGACATCATTTTATAATATGATTAAGAATCAGTTTGATATGTCCATTAAATTCTTTCGCTCTGATAATGCTAAGGAATATCTTAGTATTGCTTTCTATTCTTTCTGTATGCAACATGGTATCATTCATCAAACTAGCTTTGTCTATACCTCACAACAAAATGGGTGGCAGAATGCAAAAACCATCATCTTCTCAATATCACTCGCACTCTGATGGCACAGATGCAGGTTCCTCGCTCTTATTGGGGCTACACTGTCCTCATCTCCTGTTACCTCATTAATTGCATTCCATCCACGGTTCTCTATGGACAAACCCCATTCTCCATTATATAACCGGGCAAGGATCCATTTTCTCTCCCTTTGCGTACCTTTGGGTGCACGAATTTTGTACACGCTCCTTCCGCCACTCATGACAAACTCGACTCACGTGCCACCAAGTGTGTCTTTTTAGGTTACTTAACTACTCAAAAAGGGTACTGTTGCTTTGATCTCGTTCTTCGTAAGCAATATGTATCCGCGTATGTTCTTCGAGAATGCGTCATATTTCTCTACTGACCCCTCTCCCTCTACAGTTATTTTGTATTCTCCTACCATCCCCTCCACCACGTCTACTCCCATCAATATTTGCCCACCATCGCCACTCTAGGGCCAGCTCTCTCCACCACGGATGCACCGGTTACTAAGGAACACGCCGACCTGGATCTTCCCGTTATTCTTCGAAAATGTGTGCAGACGTATACCCAGCACCCACTGGCTGCTGTTTTTTTATATGATCATCTCACTCCTTCTCGCAGGGCATTTGCCTTGTCTATCTTTGTGACCGCCAATTCCTGCACCTACCAGGAAGCTCTTGTTGTTCCACATTGGAAGGCCGCCATGGATGAGAAAATTGCTACCCTCACTGAACGAGGTACCTGGACCCTTGTTCCTCCCCATTTAGACACTGATGTGGTTGGATGTCGCTAGGTCTTTGTTGTAAAGTTCCATCCGGATGGCAGCATGGATCGATACAAGGCCCGCCTAGTTGCCAAAAGATACACTCAGACCTATGGTGTTGATTAGTTTGACACTTTCTCTCTCGTTGCTCGTCTCAGCACCATTCAAGTCCTACTCTCTGTGGCCGTCAACAGGGATTGGCCCATTTCACAGATGGATATTAAGAATGCCTTTCTCTCTATGGTGATCTTCAGGAAGATATTTACATGGAGCAACCTCCTGGGTATGTTGCTCAGGGGGAGACATGAGTATATCAGTTTAAGAATGCCATCTATGGCCTAAAGCAAAGCCCTCGGGCTTGGTTTGACAAGTTTAGTGGAATTTTTACGGCCATTGTTTTTGAAAGAAGTTCAGCTGATCACTCCTTGTTAATTCTGAAAGTGAGGGGTTAGATCTAGAATACTTTAGAGGGGGGGGGGGGGGTCAATAGAGTATTTAGGTTTTTTTATAAAATTTTCTAACTACTTCAATCTATTCCTAGTGCTGTAGGACTAAAATTGAAGCACAAACACAACAATCCTAACTATCACAGCCACAACAAGAAACAAAATAAAAGAGCAACCAAACAACACAATAAATTTATAGTGTTTCCCCAACCTGGGTACATCCACTCTTCTACCACCCTGGTTGGAATCCACTCAGATTTTTGATCAGGTGTCTGACTGGTGTAGGGATTCGTCGGATTAAGATAGCGTACGGATTTTCTTACAACTCAAGCCCACGTAACACGTTCTAACGCGTCCTAACACAAACATTCTAGCTGCACGATTCACTGTCATCCCGCACAAACACGCGGAGGGGAGTGGACTAAAAGCGACGATCTAATTAAAGTCCAATCCTTTCCCACCAAAGATCGAAAGCAAAGGTCGCCACACCCGATCCGGCTTCTTGCAAGGTTTCGAAAATAAACGCAAGAAGGTTTTCGATTAAATCCAAAAGATCGTATTCAAGAGCGCGGATAAAAAGCCATTGCATCCATTCCAAATCTCACAAGAACTCACAAAGGAAAGATGTAGATATTACCCTCCCTAAGATGGGGTGAAGATCACACAAGGAAAGTGGAAGAGTCACACGTCCACGCACCACCGACGTCACACCGAGCGGCAACCTTCTTCTTCGCCGGAGTCACACCGAGAAGCATCCGCCTCCGCGTTTCACAAGCCTTGGATCACCCAAGCGATTGGCTAACAAGGAGGAGAAGGAGGATGAGGGGGGGGGGGGGGGGGGGGGCGGCAATCCCAAAGGGAGGTGGCCGAAATTCTCAAGAGAGGATTAATTTAGGTTTTCAAATAGCATGCCTTCATTTCTCATCAAATAAGCCTATATATAGGCAAGTCCCAAAACAAGCAAAATAAATATAGCCATCCAATTTATCATCTATTGGATGGCTATGAGCACACCAAAAATTAAACATGTCCAAAATAAAAGACAACATGAAATAATGATAACATTAAACTAGGAAAATAAAGGTGCAAATAAGGAAAGGGTTTAAGCCCGCCGCGAACGAAGATTGTAGCCACCAAGGTCACGAGTCGCGGTAGAAGGTCGTCGAGCATCTTTATGTTGCGCCGCATCAACTTGGTCACGAGCAACTTGATCATCATCCACAGCAACATGATCACGAGAACTCTTAGCATCAACGGGCAAGGGGATGGGAGACGAGCCGGCATCAATCCTCCCCCCTTAAAGTCACTCAACACCGATGAGTGGGCTGCAAGGTAGCGGCGGAGGAGGTCCTCATCCAAGCGAAAGAGATCCGACTCAATAACCCAGGAGTCGTCGGAGGGCAGACGATCACGCCAACGAACGAGGAAGCAGTGATGGCCGCCATCAGCTGGAGAAGTGTAGCCATATGCAAGTACCTGAGATGGGACAAGAAATGTACGGGGAAATCTAGGAAACATATCAGCATGTGGAAGCAAAGTAGAAGACTTACCACCCGGCGCTAGGGCTGTAGGTGTAATGGAAGAATGACTCACGGAACTACCACCCACCAACCCATAAGAGACATTTGTGGAGGAAGAAATATTGGGGGAAAAAGAAGGCGTAGAAGTCAACTCAGTTGGAATGGAAACATACGACGTTAAATCCGAAACATTGAAAATGGGTGAAATACCCCAATCCGTCGGCAAATCCAAAACAAACGTGTTATCTCCTAGCCTCTTAATAATTCGAAACGGGCCGGCTCGCTTTGGTGCCAACTTCTTAACGGTGCCAGAAGGCAGCCGCATGGGAATAAGACGCACTAAAACAAGATCGCCAACTTGGAAGTTAGACTCCCTCCGATGTAAATTCGCTTGGGATAGATACGACTCATACGTGGTAGCTAAAGTTGTTCGTATTTGGGCGTGTAAGTCATGTATGTGCTCGGCAAAAGATTGTGCAAATTGACTTGTATGATAAGATGGAGGTAACGGAATCAAGTCAATGGGCACATTCGCAAGGTACCCGTGCACTACTTCATTTGGTGACATACCCGTAGACCGATTGGTAGAGTTGTTGTAGGCTAATTGGGCATGGGGGAGGAGCAAATCCCAAGTGCCTTTGTGGTCACCCACAAGACAACGCAACAAGTTTCCCAAACTCCTATTTACCACTTCCGTCTGCCCATCAGTTTGTGGGTGATAGGCGGCGGAAAACAACAACTTCGTTCCCATTAATGTCCAAAGCGTCTTCCAAAAATAACTTGTGAATTTAACGTCGCGATCCGAGACAATGGTCTTAGGAACGCCGCGGTGACTCACCACCTCTTTAAAATATAATTTTGCAATGTGAGACGCGTCATTAGTCTTACTACATGGTATGGAATAAGCCATCTTAGAGAACCTATCAACCACCACAAAAATGGAATCGTGTCGTCGCTGGGTTGGAGGAAGCCCCAAAATAAAGTCCATACTCACGTCCTCCCAAGGTCTAGATGGAATAGGCAACGGAGTGTATAGTCCCACATTAGTCTTTCCCCCCTTTAGACACTTGACAAACCCGACAGCTACTCCCGATTTTCCCAACTAAAACACGAAGTTTAGGCCAATAGAATTTCTCCTCGACTAAGGCTATCGTTTTATCTCGCCCAAAATGGCTGCTCAACCCGCCACTATGTAGTTCCCATACTATGTGATGGCGTAGGGAGGTACGGGGAATACATAGCTTAGCGTGCCGAAATAAATAACCGTCTCTCCATACATATGCTGACACTATCATTGGTGAGTCATCGTGTGCCGCTAGATACACTTCTCCAAAATCAGGACACATGGCATATTCATCCTTTATTCTCTTAAATCCAACAACCTTTACTTCCATGATCGACAATAAAAGTGTCACTCTACTAAGCGCGTCGGCCACACGATTTTCAGTGCCCTTAAGGTGTTTTAAGGTGAACGAAAACTCTTGCAGATAAGATACCCATTTTGCATGATGTGGGCTGATTTTAGATTGCCCATTAATGTGCTTAAGTGCATCATGGTCAGAGAGAATCACGAACTCCTTGGAAAGGAGGTAGTGTCTCCACTGGTGTAGGCATCTAACGATGGCATAGAACTCTCTATCGTAATTGGAATAATTAAGTTTTGCACCCGCCAATTTCTCGCTAAAATAACTTATTGGGTGTCCCTCTTGGCTTAAGACACCTCCTACTCCTACTCCGGATGCGTCAGATGTCAATTCAAATACTTTATTAAAATCTGGTAACCGCAAAATAGGAGCCTCAGTCATCATCTTCTTAATGTGTTGGAATGCCTGGGTAGCTGCTGGCGTCCATTTAAACTCACCCCTTTTCATGCATTCCGTCACGGGAGCCATAATAGTACTAAAATCCCTAATAAATCGTCTATAAAATGAGGCTAACCCGTGGAAACTCCTAACGTCTCTCAAGCTTGTGGGTTCGGGCCACTCCAGAATTGCTTTCACCTTACTGGGGTCTACCTTTATTCCCTCAGATCCAATCAGGTAGCCCAAAAATTCCACTTCCTTTACATAAAATATACACTTCTTTAAATTTAAATATAATTTTTCGTCCCGAAGTGTAGATAGAATAATCCGTAGGTGAGACACATGTGAGTCAAAAGTGGTGCTATAAATTAATATGTCATCAAAGTACACCACCACAAATCGTCCCATGTATGGTTGGAATACGTGGGTCATCATTCGTGAGAAGGTGCTTGGAGCATTTGACAACCCAAATGGCATGACCAACCAGAGCCCGTCCTTAGATTTAAATGCAGTTTTCCATTCATCCCCATCACGTATCCGAATCTGATGGTAACCACTCCGCAAATCCAATTTCGTGAAGATCGAGGCACCAGATAACATATCCAAAAGATCGTCCAATCTAGGGATGGGAAACCTATACTTGATAGTGATCTTATTTATGGCTCTACTGTCTACACACATACGCCACGTACCATCCTTTTTTGGAGCCAACAAAGACGGTACTGCATACGGACTCTTGCTGTTCCTAATGAACCCCTTTGCCAATAAATCCGAAATTTGTGCTTGGAGCTCCTCATGGGCTGCGGGTTGCAACCTATAATGGGGCTGATTAGGCAATGAGGCGCCCGGCATAAAGTCAATGGCATGTTGGATATCACGTAGAGGGGGCAACGTAGGGGGCAACTCGTCCGGGTAGACATCCTTATACTCTTCCAGCAGTTTTTTTAATTCTTTGGGTAAATCTTCTAAAACCCCATTTTCTTTATTATTATTCAAAAGAACCAATGCATAAATAATCCCATCCACAAAGGGGTCCCTCTCAAATTTTCTCCTACCCATTAGGCTTACCAATTTCTTCTCGACTGGGATTGTGGTATCCGTACTCGGGCTATTGGGTTCCTTTGGGGTCGTGGGTTTTAACGTGACTACCTTCCCATTATATTTGAACTCATAAGTGTTTGCCCTCCCGTAGTGGGTGACATCACGGTCATAGAGCCAAGGGCGGCCTAACAACACATGACAAGCATCCATAGGGATGACATCACACCACACCTCATCCGTATATGACTTGATCGTAAGTGGAACTAGGCAACGCTTGGTGACCGGGATGGTTACCTTGTTGACCCAAGCCACTTGGTAAGGGGTAGGATGAGGCTCGGTAGCCAAATGCACCCGCATAATGGCGTTCTCGGAAACAACGTTCATGCAGCTACCGCTATCAATGATGAGCTTACAATATTTGTCCCCACTCTTAAAGTTGAGGGAGAAAATAGTGGACCTCTTCCAATCGTCAAACGGGCGAGGGGTCGTCAGACTACAACACATAACGCTAAGTAGGTGTCCATCCTCCATATCACTAGGCACACCATCCGTCTCATAACCCTCATCTGCCTCAATCACTAAATCTGCAAAGTCACTAGTGGACTCGTCTAGAAGAGCTAAAGTAGCCTTGGCCTTGGTGGGGCACTCATAGGCATAGTGGCGTTGAATACCGCAAGAGTAACACGTGGTGTTAGCCTTGCTCACCTTGCCAATAGGGATTCTCTCACTATTAGGCTGCCTAGGGTTTCTCACAGTCATGACAATTGGTTTGGACTCCCCAACCTTCGCCTTACCCTTATCATAATAACTGGAGGAAAGGGTGCCTATGGGGGCCTTTCCCTTTTGTTGGGAGTAACGGGGTTGGGTTTTCATGTCCAGATGTTTTTCAATGTCCAAGGCGGCATTGAAAGTAGTATTAATTGTGTGTGGCCATATCGAAGAAGCTTCTTCTGAATGTCCGGATTAAGTCCCTTACGGAACATATAAAGCATAACCTCTGGCATCTCTTGGATCTCACACCGCACCATCTTATCCTTTAACTCACCCATGTAATCAGCCACCTATTTTGGACCTTGCCGAAGGGTGGCAAGATCGTCGAACATTTGAGTTCGGTGGTAAGCGGGCACGTATTGGTCGGTGAGCAAATTTTTCAGAACCGTCCAACCAACTAGGGGTACACCATGACTGGTCCCTAAACGTCTCTCCTCATTTAACCAAAAGGTCTTGGCCCTCCCGTTTAATTTCATACGAGCTACTTGAACCTTTTGCTCATCGGTAAGGTGATACCAATCAAAATAGCATTCTATGTCAACCACCCATGTAAGGAAGACTTGGGGGTCTCCCATACCATCGTAAGAGGGGCTTCCATACGAATCACTTTTGTTATATCGAACTCTCTTTCCAGATCGGGAACTTGGCGGGCTGCTCCGGGGAAGTACCCATCATGTTCCGCAACATGCACCGGGGGTGGTCGGGTGGCTTGTCCATGGTTAGGTGGTGGTGGTGTTTGAGCAGCTTGGTTTGCCAAAAGTTGTGTCAGCAAACCCCTCAACTCTCCTAATTCTTGCCTAAGCTCAGTGATAGCCGTAGGATTAGTTTCCTCATCAGGGTGTTCAGCCATAGTGGTGGTAGACGGGTTCGTGTACTCCGTACCGTGCCGAGTACGCATTAACACCCTAAAAACCAAAGGCTAGAGCGCAGTTTTCTCTTTGTTTTTTTTTGAACTTTGAAATTTGAAATTTTGAATTTTGAAATTTTGAAATTTGAAATTTGAAATTCGAAATTTGAATTTTGAATTTTTTTGAAATTTGAAATTTAAAATTTGAAATTTTGAAATTTGAAATTTGAAATTCGAAATTTGAAATTTGAAATTCGAAATTTGAATTTTGAATTTTTTTTTGAAATTTGAAATTTAAAATTTGAAATTTGAAATTCGAAATTTGAATTTTGAATTTTTTTTTTGAAATTTGAAATTTAAAATTTGAAATTTTGAAATTTGAAATTTGAAATTCGAAATTTGAAATTCGAAATTTGAATTTTGAATTTTTTTTTTTGAAATTTGAAATTTAAAATTTGAAATTTGAAATTCGAAATTTGAAATTTGAAATTTGAAATTTGAATTTTTTTTTGAAATTTGAAATTTAAAATTTGAAATTTTGAAATTTGAAATTTGAAATTCGAAATTTGAAATTCGAAATTTGAATTTTGAAATTTTTTTTTTGAAATTTGAAATTTAAAATTTGAAATTTGAAATTCGAAATTTGAAATTTGAAATTCGAATTTTGAATTTTGAGCGGGGGAGGAGTGCCAATTAGGAAACTGACGAGAACCTCCCTCTGATACCAAATTGGTGTAGGGATTCGTCGGATTAAAATAGCGTACGGATTTTCTTACAACTCAAGCCCACGTAACACGTTCTAACACATCCTAACACAACCATTCTAGCCGCACGATTCACCGTCATCCCGCACAAACACGCGGAGGGGAGTGGACTAAAAGCGACGATCTAATTAAAGTCCAATCCTTTCCCACCGAAGATCGAAAGCAAAGGTCGCCACACCTTTTTGAGAGGAAGATCAAAAACTATATGCCAAGATCTTCCACAAGCAAAAGGATCCACCCGATCCGGCTTCTTGCAAGGTTTCGAAAATAAACGCAAGAAGGTTTTCGATTAAATCCAAAATATCGTATTCAAGATCGCGGATAAAAAGCCATTGCATTCATTCCAAATCTCACAAGAACTCACAAAGGAAAGATGTAGATATTACCCTCCCCAAGATGGGGTGAAGATCACACAAGGAAAGTGGAAGAGTCACACGTCCACGCACCACCGGCGTCACACCGAGCGACAACCTTCTTCTTCGCCGGAGTCACACCGAGAAGCATCCGCCTCCGCGTTTCACAAGCCTTGGATCACCCAAGCGATTGGCTAACAAGGAGGAGAGGGAGGATGAGGGGGGGCGGCAATCCCAAAGGTAGGTGGCCGAAATTCTCAAGAGAGGATTAATTTAGGTTTTCAAATAACATGCCTTCATTTCTCATCAAATAAGCCTATATATAGGCAAGTCCCAAAACAAGCAAAATAAATCTAGCCATCCAATTTATCATCTATTGGATGGCTATGAGCACACCAAAAATTAAACATGTCCAAAATAAAAGACAACATGAAATAATGATAACATTAAACTAGGAAAATAAAGGTGCAAATAAGGAAAGGGATTAAGCCCGCCGCGAACGAAGATTGTAGCCACCAAGGTCACGAGTCGCGGTAGAAGGTCGTCGAGCATCTTTATGTTGCGCCACATCAACTTGGTCAGGAGCAACTTGATCATCATCCACAACAACTTGATCACAAGCACTCTTAGCATCAACGGGCAAGGGGATGTGAGACGAGCCGGCATCACTGACACCAATGAGCTTTTGATCAGGTGCTCAAAAACCAAACCTCAAGACTTTTGGACAGGTGACTTGCAACTAGGCATGACTTTTGAAGGCAGTTAAGAACCCCTTTTACAGTGGGGGGATGAGAGACTGATTATGTCTTCTCTTTCTCACAACAACTGAGAAGACTTTTGTGTATTTGATGTTAGTAAAGACTCCCCCTAAAATATTGAATGGTTCAGGAAAGATGGAGCCTTGCTTCAGGGTGATAGGCCTTCAAACTGTTGCTTTAACCAGATGAACTCTACGAACTTCTTAACTGATAGAAAATTTGTTGTGCTTTGAAGAGTCCTGGCAGAAGATAGAAGAAGTCTCTTGATTTGGATTGGCTATTCTTCTTCTTCAGCTTGATGTTCTTTCTCTGGTTAGGGCTTCTTTTTCTGTATCAGCTTTCTATTTCTTTTTGTCTCAGAGTGCTATCGAGAGGGAGGACAACAAAAGATTCTTGATCCTTGATTAATAACCTGACTGTCTGTCTATCTCTGTGTGTCTCTCTAAGAAAGAGATGGAAAATCCCTTTTGTATTTTCCATATTATCTTGCTTTTGAAATTTGAAATTCTTCTGCATTCATTGCTGACGGTCTGGAGAATATTTTGCATTGAATGATTTCCCCAATAGTCCCATTGAAAAACGACAACCAATAATCCTGATGAAGACCGTAATCAATGTTTGCTTCTAACGGTAATATTCAGAGAATATTTTAGCATTGATTACTCAGGAATTCTTGTCATAGAATAAGGACAAATGGATGAAAATAACTAAGTTTGGAATCGTCGAACAAAGAACAGAATTCGTCGAGCTGAGTCCACAGTTCGTCGAGCTGAGAAGTTAAATTCGTCGATCTGATAATAGCTATTTTTTGAGCTGAGATCCAAGAACGTCGACCGCAGAACAGACAACTGCTTTCTCCAAAACCTTGCCAATTTTGTGCACAAAGTTCGTCGAGCTGATAATCTAAGTTCATCGACTGGAGTTTAGCAGTGTTTCTAGACTTAAAATATTCTAGATGTCTCTGGAATGAAGTATTGAAGTGAAGTTACCAGAAATCATCGACCTGAGAACTAGATTCGTCGACCTGAGAACTTCTAACTGCCAGATAAGTCTTGCTAGGAATGTGGTCTAAATTCGTCGAGCTGGGAAGGTGAATTCATCGACTGGAGTATGATCCGAGAGTTAGAATATTTACTTGTTTCTAGAATAAGTTGTTGAAGTAGAATTCTGATAGATCGTCGACCTGAATACCAAGTTCATCGAGTGGAGTTCAGAGAAATTCTGGACTTTAAATGTTGAAGTAGTGTCCATAAATCGTCGATCTGAGTCCCAAGTTCATCGAGCTCAGCTCAGAGAATTTTCTCTAAGATCGTCGAGCTGAGCACGGCTTTCGTCGACCTGAGTTCGACGAACGTCGAACTCATTTTCTAAGTCTCTGAAATTTCTCAAAGTCTTGAGTCTTTATGCAGTCTCTTGATGGCTGGTCCATGTAGTGTTAACTCTAAGGACTTGGCCTATACTCTAATACATAACCATGACCCTGGCTATACATGTTGGGTCAGATGATCCTAACTTAGTGAACCTAGCCCAAATCAAACTAGGGATCCAACAATCTCCCCCTATTTGGGTGAGGTCACTAATTACAACTCATAATGAAACAAACATTTACAAAGCAAGAAAAACATATATCTGGCAGGAAAAATTAACACATGCAGCAGATATATATATACACAGTAAGCTTAGTATCAAGAAATTAATAAGTAGTTTCAAAACAACACAAACTTATCAGTTCAGGTTTCACTTCTTTTGCTTTTTCTCCTTTTGCTTCTCCTCTTTGCCTTTTTCTCCAGACTGAGTGAATTTTATTTCCCTGTTAGGATCTGCAGCTTGCATCTTTGTCATAGTCATGTCAGCAACCCCTATGATTTTTAGTGATGTAGCTCTGGGCACTACTGCTTCTGGATGTAATTTCATATAGTCATCAACATTGAAAAATTTATTAGCTTTAGCAAACCTGTTCAACTCTTCCTTCATGTACTTGGACATTGTTGTGTATTCAGATGTCCCCTTCCCTTCAGCTCTAGCTTTGTTGATCATGGAATGGCCAACCAGTTCCTAAACCTGGCCATCCTTGCCGTTGTAGCTCTTTCAGGATCTTCAAATGGTAAATGGGAAGCAGGTCTGTTGGAGCTTTCATATTTTTGATGTTCAGGCAGTTGTTGCTGTTTTTCTTGTTGATGCTGCTGCTATTGTTGTTGGTGCTGCTTACCAGATGAGTAATGTCTCTGCTGTCTACTTCCTGAAGATAAAGATCTACTCTGATGTCTTTAGTATGTTTGAAAGTGGGTAGACCTTTGAGATGTTGTGCCTGAAGCACCAGCAGCTGGAGGAGGTGGTGGAGGAGGATCCTTCCTGAATGTTTGTGGGGGAGGAGAATATCTTATGTTTCTTTTCCTTTCTTTCTATTCATTTTTGGACAGCCACATCCAAGCTGGCATGCCCTTGTAAGGAGTGATCTTCTGGAGTATGTAATAGAGTGTGTCATTTGTTGGGTTGGGCTTTGGAGTAGGAGGTGTAGGAGCTTTCCTCTTCTTGGAGACTTTCTTTTTCTTAGGTTCTTCATCTGAGTCCTCATCTTCATCATCATCATAATCAGAATCTGGAGGAGCATCATATAAGGCATCAATGGCCTTTAGTACTGATTTGTCAATTGGCTTTTCAGCCTTAGTAGTAACTGAAGGAAGAGCTGGGACTGGGGCAGGAGCAAGAGCTGGAGAGCTGTATACTTCAGTGCTTTCAGCAACTGACTTATTTTCCTCGTGTATATCAGCCATGATCAGTTCATCCAGATCAGGCATGGGGGAATCCTCCATTATAAAAACTGGAGCATAAATGGTTTTGGAGGGGATGAAATGATGACTGAGTTAGCCTTAGGTGGAGATGAGATGGCTGGAGACTCTGGAGTAGCAAGAATTGCCTTGAGTTGCTTGGCAACTTTGGGGCTTATTATTGTGGTGTATGGGATTATAGCCAAAGATGGCTTAGTACTATCTTCTGGAGGAAGGCTCAAATCAGCTGTATCAAAAATTATTAACAGACTTGATAAATCAACTATGTGATTAATGATATAATCACCACCAGTATTGATTTCTTATGTATCAATCTCATCCACATCCATTTCAGTATCAATGAAATCAAAAAACTCAGATAAATGTAAATACACATCTACTGCTGTTAATTCTGCTGCTGCTAATTCTGCTATTGTTGTTGCTGGTATTGCTGTTGGGGATACTGCTGATGCTGCTGCTATTGCTGCTGCTTCTTCATTAAGTATCTCCCCCTGCCTGGTTCAGTGCTAACTGGAGCTAGGTTCCTAACTGAAGAGGGGGCAGCAGAGAGAGCATTTATTTGAGCAGCAAGGGAGGAAAAAAAGGAAGCAAGAGGTGTAATGGCCTCTGCTATAAGATTTTTGAGGAGAGGAGTAAGCAGTGCAATAAGAGATGAAATGGTGGAGGGTTCCAATGGTAGATTTGCAGATGGTGGAATGGAAGGTGTTTGAGGGGAAACAGATGGAGGAATGGAAGTTGAAAGTGGTGGTGGAGTAGGAGTGATAACATCTTACATGTTTGTATCTTGTGTAGAATGAGTGTGGAGAGTGGAGGAGAGTAGATTGAATGTTGGGATGTTGGCTAGATGGGGAGGTAAGGTAGATGAAGGTGGTGAGGGAATGTGGGTATCATGGGGGACTGAGGTGAGGTTGGTTGTGGTCATTGAGATGGAGACGGTTGTTGAGATTCTTGAGGAGGGGTAGAGGGGATGTCAGTAAGATCTATTGGTGGAGAAGTGGCAGGAGATGCCACTGGAGAAGGAATGTGAACATGTTGTTGTTGGAGAGGAGGGATGGTGGAAGATGAAGGGGGTGTAGGGGGGATCTCTTCAGAAGGATGGGGAGTGGCTGGATCAGCCCTTGTACTTTTAGAAGCTCTGGTGGTAGAGGAGGAAGCCTTAGATGGCTTTGTGATGGTCCTCTCCCCCCTGCCAAATAGGGCATAAGTGAGCCTTTTGCTGGAATTAATGAATATGGTCGGGGTGACCAGGGACTCAGCAGCTTTTTCTTTCAAGAAGATCCCCAAGATCCTTCCAAAACTGTCTTCCTTTTTATTATTCTTTTTCTTAATAAGATCAAACAATATCTGTGCCCGGTTCACCCTTTTCTTGTTCACCACTGCACACATAACCAGAAATTGGTGTCTGGTTATATAGTCATGTGCATTATGCTTGCCCAGCAAGACTTTGCCCACTATATCTGCTAGGAATTTGAATTCAGCAGAAAGATGCTTCTTCAGCAATTTGTTAGGGGTTTGTCCAGAATAACCCATTAGACTTAGCATCTCATCATACTCTTCAGTATCCATTTCTAAATCCTCTTCACCATTACTTAAGCCAAATATTTCTATTAAAATGGCGGGAGTGAGAGAAACATTATTACCTGCGATTGTTCTAGACATGGTTTTATCATTTGTGGAAGAAGAAGTATACACCCATTCCCTGATTTCTGTGGCAGATATCTTGATTCTAGTCAACAGTAGATTCTTCAGTTTTTGGTCTTCTAGTAGTTGCAGTATTCCTAGGAAGATGGGGTCGGAATGTTGGAAGGAGTCGAAATCGACATCAAACCCTGTGTCAAATTTCATTGTGGTAAGAGTTCCTGCTTGAATCACCATGAGAGCACCTGCAAGAGAAAAACGAAGATCATGTTGGATCCCTAGTTTGATTTGGGCTAGGTTCACTAACTTAGGATGATGTGACCCAACATGTATAGTAAGGGTCAAAGTTGTGTCCTAGAATCTAGGTCAAGTCCTAAGAGCCAACATCACATGGACAAGCCAACATCAGACTGCCAGAGACTCAAGACATAAAGTTTTCCTCAAGATTTAGAGAATTCTAAAGATACTAATTAAAATGAGTTCGACGTTCATCGAACTCAGGTTGACGATAGTCGTTCTCAGTTCGACAATCTCAGAGAAATATTCTCTGAGCTGAGCTCGACGAACTTCATTCCAGATCGACAATCCTTGGATTTCATCTTCAGAATTATAAGTCCAGACTATTCTCTTGACTCAGGTCGACGAACCTAGTTCTTAGGTCGACGAACTCCATTCTTTGATCGACGATCTCTGGACTCAGTCTTCAGCATTTCAAGTTCAATTGATTCTCCTGTCTTAGTTCGACGAACTTAACTCTCCAGTCGACGATCACTGGACTCTCTACTTCACCTTTCTGATTCCAGAAATTATAAATTTGGCTAAGTCCAGAATCATTCTCAGCTCGACGAATTCAAGGTTCTCAAGACTCAGCTAGACGAACACCATTCTTCAGCGACGAATCTTTGGAGTATCACAATATTCTGTCGAGACCATGTTCTACAGTCTCAGGTCGACGAACCCTGTTCTCTGCTCGACGGATTCTGGAACAAGAAGAGTTATGTCGACAGTAGAAGAACTTGTATCGACATCAAGATCATCAGTCGACATTGTGGAAAGGCTATGTCCACACAACACAGAAGATTTATGTCAACACACAGGAGCAATTGTGTCGACACAGGATATTTGACAACTTTAGAATAATTGCTGAACTCCAGTTGACGAACATATTTACCAGCTCGATGAATAGGCAAAGATCATAAGAGACAGCAGTTCAGTTCTCAGTTCGACGATCATGGAACTCAGCTCGACGAACAGAAGATGTCTGGTCGACGAATACAATATCCCAGCTCGACGAACTGTGAACTCAGTTCGACGAATTCTGCCATCTACTTGACGATTCCAGACTTAGTTATTTCCAGCCTTCTGTCCCCACTCTAATGCTATAAATCCTGGGTAATTAATGCTCTAACAATCTCTGAATGTATCTGTTAGAATGAGCATTAATTATGGTCTTCTCTAGGATTATTGCTTGCCGTTTTTCCACGGGACAGTTGGGGAAATAAATCAATGACGATTATTCTCAAGGCTGTCAGCATTAATTACAAAAAAAATCAAATGTTTGGAAGATACAGAAGAAGAGAATAACACAGACAGACAGATAGACACATAGAGAATCAATTAAGAGAGACACAGAAAAAGCTTCACACAGATTACTACTAACTGAGAAGCACACAGTAATTTGAAGAAGAAACAAGAAGAACACATTTTGGAAATCAAGTGTCTTCCTGTTCTTCTTCTCCAGGACCTTTCTAAAGACATTCAAGCACTATCAATTTAAAACTCCTGGATTAAGTCTCTCAATTGAAGGCCTATCACCATGTGCAAAGCTCCAGTTCTCCTGTACCCCTTTTCATCTCAGGGGGAGCTTTGACAACATCATTGAATCCACATAGTTTTCTCATTGTGATTGAGAAAAGAAGACTTCCATCACTCTCTCACCCCAACTCTGTAAAGGGTTGACATCTCCCTTCAATAGTGATTCCTTGGTTGCAAGTCTCCTGATCAAAAGACTTGGGTTGTTTTTTGAGCACCTGATCAAAAGCTCATTGGTGTCAGGCACCAGATCAAAAATCCGAGTGGATTCCTACCAAGGGTGGTAGAAGAGTGGATGTACCCAGGTTGGGGAACCACTATAAAATTCTTGTGTCGTCTGGTTATCTCCTTTTCTTTTGTTCTTGATGTGCTTGTGATTTAGGTTATTAATTTCTGCACTTTTGATTTACAGCAAATGCTGTAACAATAGGTAGGAAATTTTAAATACTCTATTCACCCCCCTATAGAGTATTTCTGATCTAACACTCACTTTCAATTGGTATCAGAGCAGGTTTCTTTGGTTGTACAAGTTAAATCTTGAACCAAAAGATCCTTTGTTGGATCTACGCAGTATTTTATTTTCATCAACATTATAAACACAGCATAGGACAGAACAAGGACTATGCAAGTACCAGACCTCAAGTTTGCAATCTTAACAAGTTTGCCATCTTGAAGGAAAGAATTAGATTATATATGAATTCCATTGATGAAGACATCTATAATTCCATTTTGACAGGTCCCCCACATGCATCCACAGCTACAACATCTTCCAACAACAATGCAGTCCCACCACCTGAGTGGACTGATGCTCAGTAGAAAGTAAAGATTGCTGATGCCAAAGCCATGAACATATTGGCTCACACCATGTCAGATGATATCTTTCAGAAGGTGGCTGAGTGCACCTCTGCAAAAGCAATCTGGAATTCACTCAATCAAATGGTTGCTGGCTCAACAGATGAGAGGAAATAAAGAAGATCACACCTCATCACCCAATATGAAAACTTCAAGAAGGATGAGGCAGAGACAGTTGAAGTGATGTACAACAGACTTAGCTTCATCATCAGTGAGCTAAGGACCTTATATAAATAAATCACTTTGACTGAAGTTGATGACAAGATCTTAATGTGCTTCCCAAGCTCATGGGACACCAGGATCTAGCCCATCAAGGAGGCCAGATGCCTGAATGAGATTTCAACTGAATCTCTATTAGGAAAACTGAAGTCATATGAGCAGCTAATCAAATCCAGAGAGGCAGTGGAACACAGGACTCCTCCCCTAGAAAGGAAAGAACAATCCATTGCATTCAAGGCTGCTGAAGAAACTGAAGCCCCAACAGTTAATGAAGAGCTGATGAGTCTCTTTGCCAAGAGATTCTACAAACATGCAAGGAAAGACTTCAGAAGGAAGTCATCCATAAATGACATCCAGCCAAGGTATGACAAGACCCCCACTAAAGAGGTGGTGTGTTATGGGTGTAGGAAACCAGGACACTTCATGTCTGAATGTCTTGAAAATAAAAAGAAGGAAATAAGAAAAGAAAAAGAATCAAGAAGCAAGCACTACAACAAGCCCTCTTTTAGCAAACACAAAAAGAAGGACAAAGGATTTGTGGCCGAAACATGGAGTGACACAGAAGATGAATCTACATCTTCCAGCTCTAGTGAAGAAGAAGAGGAGGCCAAGGCAAAGGAGGTGTGCCTCATGGAAATTGGTGCAAGCAGTAGCCGATCAGATACAGATGAATCGATGATGAAGAAAATCTGTCAACTGAAGATCAGGTAATAACATCTTATGATTTTGAATCTGATGAATTTAAATTTGAATTTAAAAACTTATACTTATATTTGATAAGCTCTGAGAAGGAAATCAAACTTCTCAGAGATAAATTGAATGATTTAGATAAAATCACCTCTGAAAATGAAACTCTATCTAGTGTACTAAAAACTGCAAATGAACAAATCACTTTTCTGAAATTAGAGCTTAGCAAAGCTAAGATATTAGAAGAATCTTTGAATGACAGAAGCTTGAAATTGCTAGATATAACCAGCACAGTTAATGCTAGAACAAATAACTGCAGATTAGGATTAGGAGCCACATCTAGTGACCAACCCTAATCCAAGGGAATCATCTGTGAAAACCAATAAATTTCATGTCTGATAAAGGAAAGAAAAACACTAAACAAGTAAATAAATTTAATAAAATTCTGGAACAAATTGAATCTAAGGATAAAATTAAAGATCAGAAGAATGATAAAAATAATAATGTTCAGCAGTTATCGTCAAACCCATATCGACGATATAGGAACAGATCGTCAAACGCAGAACGACAATCTCTGAATGCAAACTACAATAATAATCATTCGTCTAACTGCGATTGACAAACATTGTATGGTTCGTCGAGTAGAGATCGACGAACGTGGGGCACAGAGAATGAACATGTTCATTCTCAGTGCAGAGATCGACAATCTCAACACAATTGTCGAACTCTGGTTGACGAACTTACAACAATTCGTCGAATCCAGGAAGACTTAATCAAAACTGTAACAGCAACTCACATATTCCTAAGAAACCATTTAATACACTAGCTGATTGGGTCATCCCACCTAGTGATGCAATGGCCTGGCTCTTTTACGGTGGCCCATTTCCAGGCTGCAGCCCAAGCACCCCACCCATGACTGCACATATTATCAGTGCTGCGGGATGTTGAGGCGGGGTATCGAACCCTCGCCCCCTTGATAAAGAGCTTTCCTAACAACTCCCATCACCAACTGAGCTGTATTTCCTTCTATCCGTTAGTTTGCGAGCTGGTTGCGGGGATTCCCAAGGTGTAATCTCATCGCGTGCAATGTCTCTGTTGGAACACCCTATTACTAATTTGGGTCAGGATCACTATGTCTCTAGGAATCAATGCTTGACCTCCTGTATAGCTCAATAGGTCAATTAGAATTGAGTGTAAGGGTTAGAAGTCTAGGTTTGCAAGCTGCCCTCAAGACCAAGATTTTCTGTTTGGAGACTAAGTCATATCGTCGAGCTCAGCACGATGATTCGTCGAACTCCGATCGACGATCGTCTAGCTCAACTTCGATAGATCGTCGAACTTCATTCGACGATCGCTGAGCTCAACTTCATTATATCGTCGAACTCCATTCGACGATCGGTGAGCTCAGTTCGACGATCTTGACTCTGCTTTGGATCTCTATCTCTGAGCTCAGTTCGACGATCTTTGAGCTCAGATCGACGATATTTTACTGCTGTATATTTCCAGATCGCTGAGCTCAGTTCGACGATAGCAGAGCTCAGTTCGACGTTTTCAGATAACTTCAAGAATGTTTCTAGATTAAAATTCAAATCAGTTGAGGAGTTATTCTGCAATTAATTCAGAGATTTCCTAGCCGTTTTCATTCATTTCTGGACCAAGTTTCAAGGGATTTTCAAGGAATATTTCTATGGACTTTCCTCCAGGAGAGATTTTGCAATTAAGGATGCAATTAATGCTGGCCAACGGCTATTCTTCTCAGAGAATGTTTTTGTTCAGTACCAGAGAATAAAAGAGAAGAATTTTTGAATCTAAAAAGACAGATTACAGAAAAATACAGACACACAGACATACATCAATAATCTTCAACAAAATATTCTGTCTAAAAGAATTCTCAAGAACACTCATCCAAGGAGATCAACCTTCTCTAAAATCTTCAGATCTCCCTAGTTTTCAAGTGTTCAAGACCAACATATTTCAAGATTCCAGACATTCAACATTTCAGCTACTGCTGAAATCATCTATTGCTGGAGTTCAATCTTTGAAGGCCTATCACCCTCAACAAAGCTTTTCTTTCTGAAAATCTCAAGAATTCAGGGGGAGCTTTGACATCAACAATCCACATAGCCTTCTCAGTTGTTTGAGAAAGAGAAGACTTCCATCACTCTCTCACCCCCTCTCTGTAAAGGGTTTCTCAAACTCCCTTCAAAAGTTTGAGCTTGGTTTTTGAGCACCTTGTCAAAAGCTCATTGGTGGCAAGACACCTGATCAAAAAATCTAATTTGGTTTTTGAGCACCTTATGAAAAGCTCATTGGTGCCCAGGACACCTGATCAACTCATCCTGCAGTGGATTCCTACCTAGGGTGGTAGAAGAGTGGATGTACCCAAGTTTAGGGGAACCACTATATTTCCTTGTGTCTTCTGGTTTTGCTTGTCTTTATGTTTGTTTCTGGCCTTGATTTTTCTGTGATTAGCTTTTCATTAACTTAGTTCTGTGATTAGATTTATTACTGCTTCCCTGCTCAATCTTATTACAACAATTGTTGTAAAGAGTTTCAAAGCACTATATACTCTATTCACCCCCCTCTAGAGTATATCAGATCTAGCTGCTCTTTCAATTGGTATCAGAGCGAGGTTGGTTAAACATACCATACCTGATTGGTTGTACAGGCTAACACCTGAACCCAAAGATCCCATGTTAGATATGTTTTCTTTTGTACTTTATTATTAGATTTTGTTTTCACAAATCATGGCCCAAAACAAAGATTATGCTAGCACCAGACCTCCAGTGTGCAATCTATCCAAGTTTGCACTTTGGAAAGCAAGGATCAGACTGTACATGAATTCTATTGACGAAGATATCTTTAACTCTGTTTTGACAGTGTGTCCAAGACCCCCAGAGAACACAAGTACAAATGTTGTTTCACCTCCATCAGGAACATATGCTGATATCAAGAGATGGAACGTAGCTGATGCCAAGGCTATGAACATCTTGGCCCAGACAATGTCTGATGACATATTTCAAAAGGTGGCTGAATGCAATTCAGCTAAGGAAATTTGGGACAAACTCTCAGAAATATTCTCATGCTCAGCTGATGAGAGAAAGGATAGGAGATCCCATCTCATCTCTCAATATGAGAATTTCAAAAAGGGAGAAACTGAGTCAGTGGGAGACATGTACAACAGGCTAAGTCTAATTGTCAGTGAACTCAGGACATTGGACAAAGAGATCTCTATAACTGAACTCAATGACAAGATCCTAATGTGCTTCCCTAGTACTTGGGATTCAAGAATCTGGCCAATTAAAGATGCCAGAAGTCTGAATGAGATCACCACTGAAGCTCTATTGGGTAAGCTCAAATCTTATGAGCTACTCATCAAAAATAGAGAAGAAGAACAGAAGGCTGCCTCACCAGCCACAAGAAAAGAGAAGACCATAGCCTTCAAGGCAACTGAAGATCAGCCTGAAGACAAAGTCACAGGCAATGATGAACTGCTCAGTCTGTTGGCCAAAAGATTTTATAAGATAGCCAGAAAGGACTTCAGAAGGAGATCATACAAGGAACATGATAAGCCAAGGTATGACAAGTCCATTAATAATAATAATAAAGACATTATTTGCTTTGGTTGCAGGAAACCAGGGCACATAGTTCCTGACTGTCCAGAGAACAAGAACAAGGATAGAAGGGACAAGAAAGAAAGAAGAAAGGAGAAAGACTCCAAGAGGAATGGCAATGGCAAACCCTCATCAAGCAAAAACAAACATACAAGAAAGGGGTTTGTTGCTGAATCCTGGAGTGAGACTGAAGAAGAGTCAGAAGCATCATCCAGCTCCAGTGATGATGAAGATGATGCAGAAGAGAAAGAGTTCTGCATGATGGCAATCAATGCCTCACAGCATAATTCAGAAGAAGTGGAGTCAGAGTCAGACTCAGAGACTCAACCTGAAGAAGATCAGGTAATTGGTTCTTTTGATTTTAGTTCAGAGGACTTTAAATCTGAATTTAAAGGACTGTGTTTAGACCTGCTAAAGTCTGAGAAAGAAATTATCTCTCTCAGAAATCAATTATCTGAACACAATACTTTAAAGTCAGAAAACCTCAAACTCTCTCAGGAGTTGGAGTGCTGTAGGGAACAGATAGCTTCACTGAAAAGTGAGCTCTCTGAGGCCAAGAAGCTTGAAGAATCCCTTAATGGGAGAAGCATCAAGCTGATGGACATCACAAGCACAGTGAACTCCAGATTCAATAGTACACTGGGCTTGGGTGCTTCATCCAGCCAACCCATAGTTCTAACAACTCCAATCAAATTCATTTCTGACAAAGGAAAGGGAGTTGTAGAGGTTGCTAGGAAAAATTCTGATCTGCCCCAGAAAACTAAGTCCCAACAGAAATCGTCGTACGGAGATCGACGATCGCCAAACGGAGATCGACGATCGCCGAACGCAGATCGACGATCTCAGCCAAAATCGTCGAACGCAGATCGACGATCTCAGGCAAAATCGTCGAACGCAGCTCGACGATCTCAAGTACCTGATCTTAGCCATAGTCGACCGTCGAACGGAGCTCGACGATCTGACACAAGATCGTCGAATGCAGCTCCAAGATTGTCGAACAGAGGTCAGAGCTCTGGAAAATTTTTCAAGGGCAAATCAAAATTGAATCCTAAGGGTCCTTCATCCCAAATCTTTAACCCTTATACTGAATGGATTATACCTCCAAGGAGATATCATCCTGAAGGATATAAGAGTCAACCTGGGATGTCTTTCATTTCAGAATTTAAAGGTTATCAACCTAGACCCAAGGTAAACTGGGTCAAAAACAAATGAATTGTCTTATGTGCAGGTGAAGACCTATCCAACATCTAACCAGCAATGGTACTTGGATAGTGGGTGCTCTAAGCACATGACAGGGAACAAGGACAACCTCACATCCTTCAGAGCCAAGCTTGGACCCAAAGTTATCTTTGGTGATTCAAACTTTGGACAGACTAAAGGATATGGTGCAGTCCAGATTGGATCAGTAACTTTCAAGAAGGTAGCTTATGTGGAAGGACTGAAGCACAACCTAATTAGCATCAGTCAGCTGTGTGATGAAGGCTACCAGGTGACCTTCAGCAAAGCCTTATGCAAAATCAAGTCGGAGGACAACACAACTGTGTTGACAGGTAAAAGAAAAGGTAACATCTATCTAGTAGATTTTCTTTCAACTGATGTAGATATCTGCTTGTTCAATTCTGTCTGTAGACCAAATATTTTATGGCATAAGAGATTAGGACACCTAAACCTTAGAACTATTGCTAGGCTATCCAAGGACAACCTTGTTAGAGGACTACCTCCTGGCCCCTATAAGAAGGAAGGACTCTGCAGGGCTTGTCAATTAGACAAGCAAACTAAAAACAGCTTTAAGTCACTTAATAAGAGTGATTCACCTAGGATATTGTATATGTTACACATGGATCTTTTTGGACCCATCACAGTACAAAGCCTAGGAGGGAAATCCTATACTTTAGTAGTTGTAGATGACTTCTCTAGATTCACTTGGGTGTTCTTTCTAAGGAAGAAGTCTGATAACTTTAAGTGTCTGACAGAGTTTCTCAAATGTATACAGATTGAGTTCAATACTCACATTGCCCTGATCAGAAGTGATCATGGGACAGAGTTTGATTCTCTTCTTATGCAAGAGTTCTGTCGGAGTGAAGGGATCAGACATACTTTCTCAGCTCCTAGAACTCCTCAACAAAATGGGGTAGCTGAAAGGAAAAATAGAACCCTTATTGAATCTGCCACTACATTGTTGTCAGATGCTCATCTACCTCTATCCTTTTGGGCAGAGGCAGTGAACACCTCCAACTATGTGCTGAATAGAAGTCTGATACATAAACTAAAAGGAAAGACTCCCTATGAATTACTCAAAGGGAAGAAACCTAAAGTTGACTATTTTAGAGTCTTTGGTTGTATTTGCTATATTCATAACAATGACAAGAAATATTTAGCAAAATTTCAAGCCAAAGCTGATGAAGGAGTGTTTCTGGGATACTCCATGATCAGCAAGGCTTATAGGGTCTATAATAAATCATCTTTAAAAATTGAGGAATCTGTTCACATTTCAATTGATAAATCTAACATGTCTTTCAAGGAGAAGATCTCTTCTACCAAAGAACCTTTGTAGGAACATTCTCTAGTTGAAGACTTGAACAAGTTACAGGTTACTCAAGAGGATGAAAGCAGTGGAGATGAAGAAAATGCTCAACATATTGAAGAACAACTTGAAGAGCCAGTTGTTGTACCACAAGAGGAAACAACAACACAGGTTGGTGAACAATCAACACCCCCTATTGATTTAGTAACATCAAGAGACCATCCAATTTCCCAAATAATTGGAGACATCTCAGCTGGTGTGCAAACCAGAAATCAGGTCAACCAAAACCTGTTGCACACCTGCTTCGATATCAAATTGAATCTCAGTCCATTCAACCTGCAGAGCAAGATCCACACTGGATCATTGCAATGCAAGAGGAGTTGCATCAATTTGAGAGAAACAAAGTATGGGAACTAGTGCCAAAGCCTAAGGATCACTCCATTGTTGGAACAAAGTGGGTATTCAGAAACAAATTGGATGATCAAGGAGTAATTGTAAGAAACAAGGCAAGGCTAGTTGCTCAGGGATACTCTCAAGAAGAAGGAATAGACTACGACCAGACTTTTGCACCTGTTACAAGATTAGAAGCCATCAGAATATTTCTAGCTTATGCAGTACATAAAGGCTTCAAAGTATATCAGATGGATGTCAAAAGTGCATTTCTAAATGGAGACATCAAAGAGAAAGTATATGTCAGACAACCTTTAGGTTTTATCTCTCCTACTTTTCCTGATTATGTTTTTAGACTGAATAAAGCATTATATGGTCTCAAGCAAGCTCCTAGAGCATGGTATGAGACCCTAGCATGCTTTCTCTTGGAAAATGGTTTTATAAGGGGTAGAGTAGACCAAACTCTTTTCATTAGAACCCATAAGTCCCATACCCTACTAGTACAAATTTATGTAGACGATATTATTTTTGGTTCTACTGACTCCAAATTGTGCAGAAGGTTTTCTAACCTGATGCATTCTAAATTTGAGATGAGTAGCATGGGTGAGCTATCCTTCTTCCTAGGATTGCAAGTCAAATAGCATGCTGAAGGCATCTTCATTTCTCAAACCAAGTATGCAAATGAATTGGTTAAGAAATTTGGTATGTCTGAAGCATCTTGTATGAAAACACCCATGCCTACGAATGCTGTATTGGATGCTGATGAACATGGGAGACCTGTTGATCAGACAACATATAGAGCAATGATTGGCTCTTTACTGTATCTTATAGCTAGTAGACCAGATATAATGTTTGCTACATGTATATGTGCTAGGTTCCAAGTAAGCCCTAGAGAGTCACACCTAACACTAGTAAAGAGGATTCTCAGGTATGTTAAAAGTTGTCCAAATCTAGGTCTCTGGTATCAAAAAGATTCAGCATTTGATTTAACTGGATTCTCTGATTCTGATTATGCTGGATGCAGAATTGACAGGAAAAGCACCAGTGGAACTTGTCAGTTACTTGGTGACAGACTTGTCTCTTGGTTTTGTAAGAAACAAACATCTGTGTCAACTTCAACTGCTGAAGCTGAATATATGGCTGCAGGCAGTTGTTGTTCACAAATCTTGTGGATTCAAAACCAACTCCTAGACTATGGCTACAACTTAGAGAAGTCTAAAATCTTCTGTGATAACACCAGTGCTATTTCTATAGCTCAAAATCCAGTCCTCCATAGTAGGACAAAACACATAGAGATTAGACATCATTTCTTAAGGGATAATGTTGAAAAGAATAAAATTGAACTACACTATATCCCAACTGATTTACAAAGGGGAGATATTTTCACCAAGCCATTGGATGAAAAGAAACATACCTTCTTCCTAAATCAGTTAGGAATGTTAGATGGAGGAAGTCTTAAATAAAATCCAAGTTTTTGAAAGCTTAAAAATTGACCAAGACTAGGCAAACATCCTGATTTTTCTTAGTGTCTAGAATTTTTCTGATCTCTGAACTGCGCTCGATGATTTGCCCCAAGATCGTCGAACGGAGATCGACGATTTCCGAAATTGTCGAACTGAGTTCAGCGTCTCTCAGATAGTATGAACTATCTCTTCCGGTTAACGATCGTCGAATGGCGCTCGACGATTTTGTTCTCTGAACGATCATCGAACAGAGATCGACGCTCTCCAATATCGTCGAACGGAGATCGACGATGTTGAAGACTCTTCAGATTCCTTTAGAAGCCTCGATCGTCGAACTGAGTTCAACGATCTTTCCAATTCTGCGTCGAACCCTAATATAAAATTCATTTTTCGCCGTCGTTCTCCTTTGCGCTTTCGATTTCTTTGCAAGAATTTTATTTCCCTCCAAACAGTTCTGCACTTGGTCGTTTTGTTTGTTGAATTTTTGCAGGTACCCATGGCTGTGTCTGTTGCTGTTCTTGCTGCCATGAAGTTTGATGCTGGTTTCGATATTAACATGGAATCATTCAGCACAACCGACCAGGCTTTTCAAGATATTTTAGGATTATTCAAAGACCAGAACCTGACTGCCATTATGACCACAAGGATTAAGCTTGCATCTGATGAGATAAAGGAATGGGTCTACACTGCCCACAATCAAGACAACTCCACCATTGTTGGGTCTATATCTGGAACTCAGGTACCCTTAACCCCAGCAATTTTAACAGAAGTTTTTGAGTTGAGAAATGGTGAAGATACTGTTGACCTGTCTGGAGAAGAGTATTCTGATATGCTTGCCAGAATGGGTCATTCAGAGGGCAACCCTAGCAAGCTCATCAAAAGGAACCTTTCTGTGGAATACAGATTCATGACAGATGTTGTTGGGAAAGTGCTACTGGCTAAGCACTCTGCCCATGATACAATCTCAAGGTATCAGCTCTACCTCATGGGAGCCCTTGTAGATAAGAAAAATCTGAATTGGGAAGAAGTCTTCTTTGACCTTATCAAGAACAAAATCAACAAAAGTTTTGTCAACTTTGGAAGGATCATTGGGGTATTTCTGCAGCACAGGTGCCCTGCTTTGCTGTTCTCCTCTGGAATCCATATCAATGCTTCCAAGAGACTGTCTTGTGCTCTCTTTGGAAAATGGGACAGACAAATCAGCAAGCCCAGCAGGCCCTCCTCCAGCACTCCTTCAGGCACAAGGACTCTAAGAGTCACTTCTCCACAGGTCTCTGCCCCTGCAGATGACCTGCCTGCTGTTATTGCCTCTCCTCCTCCTCCAATCCCATCTCTTCCCATACCTTCTACCATTCCAGCTCCATCCACCATCATCATATCCAGCCCCTCTCCAACATCCACACCATCTCCAGTACCTATTCTTCCAACACCAGAAGAATAATTCCATCCATTATTCTCCTACCCTCCACCAGATGTCACTTCATCACCCTCCCATCCATCCTTCAACCTCATTGATGATTCCTTTATGGATGATTCACCATCCTCTCCTCCTGAGCTACCCTCATCCTCCACATACTATCAAGAACTTCTACAACAAATCATTGACCAACCCACCTTCACCCCATCTATCTCCATCCCACTGTCCTCCATCTCCACCTTACCAACACCTCAGCCATCTCTTCCACCATTCACCAGCTCTCCACTACCCTCACCATCAGCTGCTCCTCTATCTTCTACCTCTGCTCCAGTCATCCTTGAGCAAGTGGACCTTCCAGCCCTTGCTGACAGGTTATATGAGTTGCTTTCCCCCAGGCTCTCTCTTCTGTTGGAGACCTCCCTGGCTCCACTACACCTATCAGTGGCAGCTCTCTCTGCCAGGCTCTCATCACTATTCCCTCAGGCAGCCCCTACAGCAGTGTGCCTTGATCCAGCCTTGTCTGAATCTCGGCAGGGGAAGATGCCCTATGAAGTGAGTCTTCCTGCTGCTGCTATTGCTGCTTCTATTTTTATGAGCCTGTCTGCTGCTGCTGTTGTTATTGCTGCTTCTTCTGCTCCTGCTCTTGCTGCTATTGCTGTGCCTCAAGCACAACTTCTTCCTGCTGCAGTCCTTGCAATAGACCTCAGGTCTTTTCTTTCAAATTTTGATTCTGCATACTTCAGCTGTCTGCCAGAGATAATTGCTGTCCAGCCTCCAGAGGATCTATCCAAGGCACTTGTGCCATTCTCTTGCTGTGACCCAAGCATTATCACCTCCTTTGTCAATTCAGTGTATGCTGCTGCTTCTTCTGAAGAAAGCATTATTATTGCTTCTGATATTGTTGCCTCTACTGCTGCTGAAAATGTTGATACTGCTGCTGAAGTTTCTGTTATTACTGTTGAGCCAATTTCCAAGGAAATTCTTATGTCAGAGGCACCTGAATTTGAGCCTTCTGCAGTTTCTGATGATTTCTCTGCTGTTGTTTCTGCTATTAGTGAGACTGTTGTTGCTGCTGTCACATCTCCAGAGCCTATAGTTGCTGCTGCTGTTGTTACTGCTTCTACTCTATCTGCTGCTGTTATTGCTTCAACACCTACTACTGCACCATCTGTTGCCTCATCTGCTTCTGCACAGCTCAAGAAGGACTTAATGAAGAAAATTGATGCTCTTTATGATGACCAGAGTTCTGAAAGTGATGAATTTAGAACAGACTCTGATGACTCTTCTGCTACCATTGCTAGGAAAAGAAAGGCAAGGAGCAAAGCTATGAAGAGAGTACCTCCTGGTAAGGTCAAAGACAACAATGATATTCCATACTACATTCTACATGACTGCCCTATTACTGAGCACTGAATGCAGTACTCTAAGAATCAGCTGAAGGCAATGAAAAAGAAGAGAAAATTTGAAAAGAGTTCCTCTCAATTCCAACACCCTCATCCTCCTCCACCACCTCCTCCTGATGCAGGTGCAGGTGGAAGCTCTGCAGCTCAACCCCCAGCCAGAAGTCAGGACCCCTATCAGCCTCATGCTAGATCTTATAATAGGGGAAGCCAATCCAGGGGATCTCAATCCAGGAGAGGAGGATACAGAGGAAATCAAAGAGATCTCCAAGTCTACTCCAAAGTTTACTCCAGGCAACACCCATATTCCAGGGGAGGACAAATTTCAACTGATACAACATCTGGTCCTTTTCCCTATAAGCTGAAAGAAACTGTGTCTTCCAGGCCTCCTCAAGACAATCCCTCTAACAGATATGAGCCACCTGTACCTTTTGAGTATCCTGAGAACAATCCAGCTGCTTGGACTGCAAGATTAAAGGAACTAGTTGCACTGGATCAGATCAAAAAGGCTAGAGAGCAAGGAAAAGATTCATCTAATATCTCAACAATGTCTGAACAAAGAAAGAAAGAGCTAGAAAGATATGCATCAAGCAAGTTCTTTAATTCTGACAGGTACATGGAATTACATCCTGAAGCTGTGGTTCTCAGGCCTAAACAGCAAACATCCTTAGGTGCAGCAGATGACACCAGATCAAAGAAGTAAGCCCTCAATCCTAACAGAGAGATCAAACTTGTTAAGGGCAAAGAAAAGAAATGATAATGTAAGGTGACAATTTCTGTGATTTCTGATTACTATATGGATGATATATATCTCTGTGGTTCTGCAATTGTCTAGCTTGTTGCTTTTCTGTTTTGCTACTTGCATGTTATTTAAATTTTTCCAAAGTTTGTAAATAGTAATCCTAACCCAAATAGGGGGAGATTGTTGGAACACCCTATTACTAATTTGGGTCAGGATCACTATATCTCTAGGAATCAATGCTTGACCTCCTGTATAGCTCAATAGGTCAATTAGATTTGAGTCTAAGAGTTAGAAGTCTAGGTTTGGAAGCTGCCCTCAAGACCAAGATTTTCTGTTTGGAGACTAAGTCATATCGTCGAGCTCAGCACGACGATTCGTCGAACTCCGATCGACGATCGTCTAGCTCAACTTCGATAGAACGTAGAACTCCATTCGACGATCGTTGAGCTCAACTTCATTATATCGTCGAACTCCATTTGGTGATCGGTGAGCTCTGTTCGACGATCTTGACTCTGCTTTGGATCTCTATCTCTGAGCTCAGTTCGACGATCTTTGAGCTCAGATCGACGATATTTTACTGCTGTATATTTCCAGATTGCTGAGCTTAGTTCGACGATAGCATAGCTCAGTTCGACGTTTTCAGATAACTTCAAGGATGTTTCTAGATTCAAATTCAAATCAGTTGAGGAGTTATTCTGCAATTAATTCAGAGATTTCCTAGCCGTTTTCATTCATTTCTGGACCAAGTTTCAAGGGATTTTCAAGGAATATTTCTATGGACTTTCCTCTAGAAGAGATTTTGCAATTAAGGATGCAATTAATGCTGGCCAACGGCTATTCTTCTCAGAGAATGTTTTTGTTCAGTACTAGAGAATAAAAGAGAAGAATTTTTGAATATAAAAAGACAGATTACAGAAAAACACAGACACACAGACAGACATCAATAATCTTCAACAAAATATTCTGTCTAAAAGAATTCTCAAGAACACTCATCCAAGGAGATCAACCTTCTCTAAAATCTTCAGATCTCCCTAGTTTTCAAGTGTTCAAGGCCAACATATTTCAAGACTCCAGACATTCAACATTTCAGCTACTGCTGAAATCATCTATTACTGGAGTTCAATCTTTGAAGGCCTATCACCCTCAGCAAAGCTTTTCTTTCTGAAGATCTCAAGGATTCAAGGGGAGCTTTGACATCAACAATCCACATAGTCTTCTCAGTTGTTTGAGAAAGAGAAGACTTCCATCACTCTCTCAACCCCTCTCTGTAAAGGGTTTCTCAAACTCCCTTTAAAAGTTTGAGCTTGGTTTTTGAGCACCTTGTCAAAAGCTCATTGGTGGCAAGATAACTGATCAAAAAATCTGATTTGGTTTTTGAGCAACTTATCAAAAGCTCATTGGTGCCCAGGACACCTGATCAACTCATCATGCAGTGGATTCCTACCTAGGGTGGTAGAAGAGTGGATGTACCCAAGTTTAGGGGAACCACTATATTTCCTTGTGTCTTCTGGTTTTGCTTGTCTTTATGTTTGTTTCTGGCCTTGATTTTTCTGTGATTAGCTTTTCATTAACTTAGTTCTGTGATTAGATTTATTACTGCTTCCCTACTCACTCTTATTACAACAATTGTTGTAAAAAGTTTCAAATCACCATATACTCTATTCACCCCCCTCTAGAGTATATCAGATCTAGCTGCTCTTTCAGTCTCTCTAATAGCTGTCATTTGTTCCGTGAAATCCTGGCGGAGTTCCTCAAGTGCGGTGAGACCGTGACCCGCATCCCGTTCGTCCTCCATTTTGGAAGAAGATGTGGAATACTCTGTGCCTAATCTGGTGAGCATACAATTAAAAGAAGTTGTGTTCAGCGAAGGTAACACACAGAAGGAATTGTTCCCGCCAAGATACTAAGGTCGAAAATATTTTTTTGTGATTTTCTAGAAGAAAATAATACGTAGATTATTAAAAAACATTTTTGTGATTTCTTTTTCCAGAAATACAAGAATTAGGCCGCTATTGGCATACCAGATTTTTATTTTTTGAATGTTTGGTAACTAATCGTGCAAGATAAGTGCGTGCAAACTACATGGGAAGGGAACCAATTAGGAAATTGACTGGAACCTCCTTCTGATACCAAATTGATGTTGGCCTAAGCGTCGACGTCGGGAAACCCACGGATCAATACGTTCGCCCCTCGAAGATTTCAAAACGACACTCACACAGAAGTTCCCGTAGCGCACACACCACGCAATTTTATCACGATTATGATAACGAACGGGTAGCCAAACTGTTTGGGACCGAATAGAGGCTATAGGCCAATATCCGTTCCGGCTAAAAGGATCAATATTAGATCCGACCGAGCGGGTTGTACCAAAAGAGATCTACCAAAATTACGATCCATAAAATGGTAGATCTCTCCCAACAAAAAGCTACGAGATTCGCCAAACCTTTCGAAAAATAAATCAATTATGAACAACACGATTCAAATGAAAGAACCCATGATTTATTTTCAAGCTTCGAAATCCAACGCTAAAATTGGCTGCCACAAAAACTATCAGGAGGGAAACACTCAGGATTAGAAGTTTCGTTACCCAAGTCGGAATGGATGATTCCGACTATCTCGCTTGGATCGCTCATCCACGGTTCCGTCGGAGTTACGCCTGATGGAGCAAAGTTCTTCCGACGTCGTCGCGTCACGCTCATGGGGGTTGGATGAAGACTTGAAAGGGGAAGGGGAGGGGGTTCGGTTTTGTTGTGGTTGGGGGTGGTGGGCGAGAGGAGGGTTTGTGTTTGGAGGCATCTTGGAATGGAGGAGGTTTGGTGGCCGGGTGGTGAAGGGGGGAGAGGGTGAGATGTGGGCGACTAGAAGAGGGAGGAGGGTTGATGCCCGAGAGGTGAAAGGGGGAGAGGGAGAGGTGAGGGCGGCTAGAAGAGGGAGGAGGTTGGGTCGGCCGAACTTAGGGAGGAGAGAAGGAGGAGACAAGGGGAAGCTTTAGGGTTTCAATTTATCATTCCAAAATCAATAGCATAATGAAATATTCCTGGCCTTATATAGGCTTATAACATATGTTTGGCTACATGCAGCCCAATTAAATAACATGCACTCTAAAGTTAAACAATAAGGAAATAAATAACCAAGCTTAAGCAAATAACCAAAATAAGTTCACCCAAGGAAAATAGATAGTCATCCACTAATTATGAAGAAGTGGGATTGCGCCGAGGGCGGAGGTTGTAGCGTCGCTCCACACGATCACCATGACGCCGCAAGTCCTTTGAAGGCGACGAAGGAGGATCTTTCGCCAGCATGCCGTCATCCTTAGCAAGTTGTGGGACGATGCCTCCATCACCTAGGAGATATCACCCCCTAGGATATAGGTCCCAACCTGAATTCTCTATCATTTCTAGTTTTTCTTTTATTGCAGGTGAAGAATTGTCCAGGGGTAAATCAAACTTGGTACCTGGACAGTTGCTGCTCCAAACACATGACTGGCAGTAAGGACATCTTAATCAACTACAAGTCCAAGCTGGGGCCAAACGTTATCTTTGGTGACTCCAAATGTGGTCAGTCAGAAGGATTTGGAGAAGTGAGAATAGGAGCTGTCACATTCAAAAAGGTGACATATGTAAGTGGACTCAAGCATAACCTCATCTCCATAATTCAGTTATGTGATGATGGTTATCTGCTACATTTTAACCCATCCACTTGTTCTATTATTGATAAAAACAACCAAACTATTTTAACTGGAAGTAGACAAGGCAACATATACTTAGTAAATTTTCTTTCTACCAAAACTGATATCTGCTTACTTAACTTAACTAGTAATCAGAATGACTTATGACACAAAAGAGTAGGTCATGTAAATCTGAAAAACATTGCTAGGCTATCTAAGCATAACCTTGTTAGAGGTCTACCTTCTGGTCCCTACAAGAAGGAATGTCTCTGCAGGGCTTGTCAATTAGGCAAGCAAACTAAAACTAGTTTTAAATCTGTTAATAAGAGTGATTCACCTAGGATTTTGTAATTGCTACATTTGGATCTTTTTGGACCCATTGTTGTACAAAGCCTAGGAGGGAAATCCTACACTCTAGTTTTAGTGGATGACTTCTTAAGGTTCAGTTGGGTATTCTTTCTGAGATCAAAGTCAGATACATTCAGAGTTCTTACAGATTTTAATAGGACCATACAGATTGAGTTCTCTACTCATGTTGCATTGATCAGAAGTGATCATGACATAGAGTTTGAGTCTCTTCTTATGAATGAGTTTTGTGAGAAGGAAGGTATCAGGCATTTCTTCTCAGCTCCTAGAACTCCCCAACAAAATGGGGTAGCTGAAAGGAAAAATAGGACACTCATTGAAGCTGCAGGTACATTACTTGCAGATGCTTACATGCCCCTAACCATTTGGGTAGAGGCTATCAACACAACAAATTATGTCCTAAACAGGAGCTTAATTCACAAACTAAAGAACAGGACTCCCTATGAATTGATCAAAGGGAAGAAATCTAAAATAAACTATTTTAAAGTATTTAGTTGTACCTGTTATATACACAATAACAACAAGAAATACATTAGAAAATTTGAGGCCAAGGCTGAAGTGGGAATTTTTCTAGGATATTCCAAAGTAAGCAAGTCCTATAGGGTGTTTAATAAATCAACACTAAAAATTGAAGAGTCAATTCATGTAAGTTTTGATGAGGCTAACATGTATTTCAAGGAGAAAGAAGTTTCTACCAGTGACTCTTTACAGGACCTCACTTGTGTGAGAAGTTGGATGACCTAAACCATACCCAAGGGGCTCCAACTCATCCCTCTCCACCAGTCAATGAAGACAGTGAAGAAGAAAGCATTGAAGGGATTGACTCTCCTCCAACAACCAACATAATTTCACAAGAGGAATTGGTTTTAACTGCTGTTGCACAACCAACTCCACCCAATGACCTTGTCATACTTAGGGATCACCCCAGATCTCAAGTGATTGGAGACATATCAGCAGGTGTATAGATAAGCCATCAACTCACCCAAGATTTGATGCATGCCTATTTTCTCTCTCAAACTGAACCTCAATCCATTCATGATGCATAGCAAGATCCCCACTGGATCATTGCAAAGTAGGATGAATTAAACCAGTTTGAGAGATGTAGAGTTTGGGATTTGTTTCCAAGATCACAAAACTACCCAGTTATTAGAACAAAATGGGTTATAGAAACAAGCTAGATGCTCAAGGAGTCATAATGAGAAATAAGGGTAGGCTTGTGGCTCAAGGATATATGCAAGAAGAATAAATTGATTATGATCAAACCTTTGCACCTGCTACAAGGTTGGAAGTCATAAGAATATCCCTTGCCTATGCAACATACAAGAGGTTCACGATCATTAAAATGGATGTGAAGAGTGCTTTCTTAAATGGAGTGCTACAAAAAGAGGTGTATGTAGAACAACCTCCAGGTTTTGTTTCTCCAACTTACCCATCTCATGTTTTTAAATTGCATAAGTCTCTTTATGGTCTAAAGCAAGCTCCAAGAGCTTGGTATGAGACATTAGCTAGTTTTTTATTAGAGCATAAATTTACAAGAGGAATTATAGATAAAACTCTTTTCACTAGACATCATAAGGACCAAATCTTATTATTACAAATTTATGTGGATGTTATTATATTTGGCTATACAGATTCCAAATTATGCAAGAGGTTTTCTGACGTCATGCATTCCAAATTTTAAATGAGTAGCATGGGTGAGCTTTCCTACTTCCTTGGTCTTCAAGTGAAGCAGCTCACTGATGGCATCTTCATCTCTCAAGCAAAATATGTTAAAGAACTTCTAAAGAAGTTTGGGATGGCTGATGCATCAGCAAAGAAAATTCCCATGGCTACCAATTCTGTTGTGGAATCTGATATACCAGGGAAACCTGTAGATCAGAAACTTTATAGGAGCATTGTTGGGTCCCTATTATACCTCACAGCAAGTAGGCCAGACATTATGTTTGCCACATGTCTTTGTGCTAGGTTCCAAGTGAACCCTAAAAAATCTCATCTAATTTTGCTAAAAATGATTTTGAGATATATAAAGAGTTGTCCTAATCTAGTCCTATGATATCCTGCAGAATCAGAATTTGAGTTAACTGGATACTCTGATGCTGATTTTGCTGGATGCAGGGTAGATATAAAAAGTACTTCAGTAACTTGCCAGTTCCTGGGTATGAGATTAGTATCTTGGTTTTGTAAAAAGCAAACATCAGTGTCAACCTCAACTGCTGAAGCAGAATATATTGCAGCAGGCAGCTGTTGTTCATAAATGCTTTAGATACAAAATCAACTACTAGATTATGGGTTCAACTTAAATAATTCAACTCTACTCTGTGATAATACAAGTGCTATAGCCATAGCCCAGAATCCAGTTCACCATAGTAGGACAAAACATATTGATATAAGACATCATTTCATTAGGGAGTGTGTAGAAAAAAATAAAATCAAGCTTGTCTATATCTACACTGATTTACAAAGAGCTGATATATTCACCAAACCTCTAGATGAGAGAAATCATATGTTCTTTGTGAATCAACTTGGAATGATCAATGGAGAAGACTTTATTTGATTGTTGTCTACAGTCGACGAATTTTTCAGAGTTCGTCGAACGGAGGTCGACGAACCGTGGAAAGTTTGAGAGATATTCGCCGAACGGAGATCGATGAACTCTCTGTGAGTGAAACAATATTCGTCGAACGGAGTTCGACGAACTTGCTTCAGACGATATTCGCCGAACGGAGTTCAACGAACTATTTTCAATTCTTCAGGACAAGATCAACGAATTATTTCAGTCAAACTTACTTCATCGATCTCAGTTTGAAGAATTAATTCCATTTTCGTGGAACGGAGTTTGTCGATTCATATTCTTGAAAACCTTATATCTAGGTTTTCTTCGACCTCCATCCCATGCTTTCTGTTCGCTTGCACTTGATCACCATTTTTCTCTTTTGCAGGTGATTCAATGCCGATTCTAGCAGGAGCTCTCCCCGCTATGAAGTTTGACACTGGCTTTGATGTCGACTTTGAATCGTTCCAGCACTCAGACCCAATCTTCTTGTATATTCTGGAACTTCTAGAAGAACAGAATCTGAAAAACTTGATGACTACAAGGAAAAAGCTGGCAGGACCAGAAATCAGGGAATGGGTGTACACCTCATCCACTTCTGAGGACAATACCATGACAGGATCAATTGTGGGTAACACTATCTCCTTAACTCCTGCAGTTTTAACTGAATTATTTGGTTTGACAAATGGTGAAGAGGACTTAGAAATTGATTCTGAAGAGTTTAATATGATGCTCAATCTGATGGGTTATGCTGGCGACAACCCAAATAAACTGTTGAAGAAGCATTTGTCTGCAGCATATAAGTTCCTGGCAGACATTGTTGGGAAGGTCCTGCTTGTCAAGCATACTGCCCATGATTACATCACAAGATATCAGTTCTTGGTCATGTGTGCAGTCATAAATAAGAAGCAAGTTGACTGTGCTCAGAACCTCTTTGATCAGATACAGAAGAAAAATAGCAAGAAAGAAGTGTGTTTTGGAAGGATCCTAGTGATCTTCCTCAAGGAAAAGGCTGCTGAATCCCTGGTCTCCCAGACCATTTTAATTAATGCCAGTAAAAGGCTTACCTGTGCCTTATTTGGCAGGTGGGAGAGCACCATCAACAAGCCCCCTAAGGCTTCTACCTATTCCACCCCAGCTTCTAAAGGCACCAGGGCTGTTAAAGGCACTCCCCTACCTGCTGAAGAGCTTCATCCCACACCACCATCTCTTCCAGCACCCCTTCCAGCAAAACAACTCACTTCCTCTTCCATTATCTCTTCAACACCAGAACAACAATAACATCCTCATGTTCCTACTCCATCTCCATCTCAACATGCTTCACCAGCTTCATCTCCACCACCTGACATCACTGACATTCCATCTTCCCCTCTTCAAGAACAACAACCAACATCTCCTGATTCCCCCCATGACACTTACATTTCTACACCACCACAACCCCCTCTTTCCCCACATCTATCTTCAACACCATCCTACCATCTCCCAATAAACACCATCATGCAAGATGCCACCCATACATCTCCATCAACATCCACCATCCCTCCAAATGTTCAACTTCCTGATGCTTCACTCTCTATCCCTCCCATAGTTCCCACTTCTACACCTTCTGTAACTCAATCTACCATTCCATCCCTGGACCCCTCCACCATTTCTTCCATCATTTCCATACTCACTCCCCTCCTCAAGTCCCTTATAGCAGAGGCCCTTACACCTCTTGCTACCACCATATCTTCTCTCTCTGACAAAGTCTCTGCTCTTACTGCTGCTACCTCCTCAGTCATGGGCATGGCTTCAGGCCCTACTAAACCCATGCAGGGGGAGATGCCTGATGATGAAGCAGCAGCTCCAACTCCAGCTCCAGCTCCAGCTCCAGCACCAGATGCTTTAGCTATAGCAATAGCAACAACAACAATAGCAGCTTCAGACACACCAATAGAATGCACAAAATATCTAGATACAGATTTGGTTGATATAAATTTAATTAATTTTATTGAGACTGATATAGATTTTGAATCAGACTCTGAATAACCTAATACTATTGGTGTTTTCATTCTTAATCCCACAGTTAATTTAGAACAATTGTTGAGTATTTTTGATATTGTACATATGCATTATCTTCCAGCTGAGATCACTAAGCCATCCTTGGCTATTATACCATATACTACCCCTATCTCTTCCAAAGTCGTTAACCAAATTAAGGACAGTCTTGCTGTTGCACAGTCAGAAATTACTTCACTTCCAGAAGTAGTAGCTGTTCCCTCTTCCTCAATAGTATCTTCAACACCAACTTTTATAATAGATGACTCTTCAATGCCAGATCTAGATAACCTGATCTTGGCTGATATTGCAAAAGAAACTAAGGCAGCAGCTGAAAGCTCTATCCAAATCAGTTCTGTTTTTTGTGTAGCCTCTCCTCCTGTTCCTGCTGAAACTCCAGCTCTTGTTGCAACTCCTGCTCTTGCTCCTGCAAAACCTATTATCTCTGCTAAAGCTTTGAAGGCTCTGGATGATCTATATGATAATCCTCAGGATTCTGACAATGATGATGATGAAGATGAGGATGATGAAGATGAGGAGGATGCAAAGAAGAAGAAGCAAGCTTCAAAGAAAATGAAAGCTCCTCCTCCTCCTCCTCCCAAGCCCAATCCAAACATTGACACCCCTTTCTATATCCTTCAAAAGATAACTCCATACAAGGGGATGCCAGCATGGATGTGGCTATCCAAGAATCAGCAAAAGGAAAGGAAGAAGAGTAGAAGGTACTCTCCTCCACCAGTTCAAAGATATATGAAAGATCCACCACCTCCTCCTCCTGCAGCTGGTGCTTCTGGTTCTAGTTCTCAAAGATCTTCCCCTATGCAAATATATCAAAGACATCAAGGGATATCTCATCATGAAAGCAGCCAGCACAGGCAACAACTTTCAGGAAAACAACATAAACAACATCAACAAGCTGAAAGTCCTAAAAGGCCACTCTCTCCTCCTGTTCCTTATGAAGATCTAGAAACAGCCAACACAGCTAAAATGGCCAGGTTCCAGGAACTGGTAGGCCTCTCTATGATCAACAAGGCAAAGGCTGAAGGAAAGGATACTTCTGAATAACTACAATGTCCAAGTACAGGAGAGAAGAACTGAAAAGGTTTGATAAGGCTAACAAAATTTTTAATGTTGATGATTATATGAAATTGCATCCTGAAGCAGCAGTCCCTAGAGCAACATCTCTGAAGATTATAGGAGCTGCTAACATGACAATGACTATTGAACAAGCTTCAAATCCAAACAGGGAAATAGTCTTCACCAAGCCAGGAGACAAGGGCAAGGACATAAAACATCAGGAGAAAAAGCAAAAGAAGTGAAATTTATACTATTTTATTTCTGTCATTCTATCTTAAACTATCTCTTATTGTCTGAAAAAAGCTTTTATGTAAATATATCTGCTGCATATGTTAATTATCCATGCTAGATATATCTTTTTCTTGCTATATTTACTTTATATATTTTTTGAGTCTATTAGCGACCTCACCCAAATAGGGGGAGATTGTTGGATCCCTAGTTTGATTTGGGCTAGAGTCACTAACTTAGGATGATGTGACCCAACATCTATAGCAAGGGTCAAAGTTGTGTCCTATAATCAAGGTCAAGTCCTAAGAGTCAACATCACATGGACAAGCCAACATCAGACTGCCAAAGACTGAAGACATAAAGTTTTCCTCAAGATTCAGGTTGACGATAGTCGTTCTCAGTTCGACGATCTCAGAGAAATATTCTCTGAGCTCGTCCTAGAATCCAGGTCGACGATCCTTGGATTTCATCTTCAGAACTCTAAGTCCAGATTGTTCTCTTGACTCAGGTCGACGAACCTAGTTCTCAGGTCGACGAACCTAGTGCTCAGGTCGACGAACTCCATTCTTTGATCGATGATCTCTGGACTCAGTCTTCAGCATTTCAATTTCAATTGATTCTCCTGTCTTAGGTCGACGAACTAAGTTGTCCAATTGACGATCACTGGACTCTCTACTTCACCTTTCTGATTCCAGAAATTATAAATTTGGCTAAGTCCAGAATCATTCTCAGCTCGATGAATTCAAGGTTCTCAAGACTCAGCTAGACGAACACATTCTTCGGTCGACGAATCTTTGGAGTATCACAGCATTCTGTCGAGACCATATTCTCCAGTCTCAGGTCGACGAAACCTGTTCTCTGCTCGACGGATTCTAGAACCAGAAGAGTTATGTTGACACTAGAAGAACTTGTGTCGACATCAAGATCATCAGTCGACATTATGGAAAGGTTATGTCGACACAACACAGAAGATTTGTGTCAACACACAGGAGCATTTGTGTCGACACAAGATATTTGAAAACTCCAGAATAATTGCTGAACTCTAGTCGATGAACATATTTACCATCTTGATGAATAAGCAAAGATCAAAAGAGACATCAGTTCAGTTCTCAGTTCGACGATCATGGAACTCAGCTCGACTAACAGAAGATGTCTGGTCGACGAATACAATGTCCCAGCTCGACGAACTGTGAACTCAGTTCGATGAATTCTGCAATCTGCTCGATGATTCTAGAGTTAGTTATTTCCAGCCTTCTGTCCCCACTCTAATTCTATAATTCCTGGGTAATTAATGCTCTAACATTCTCTGAATGTATCCGTTAGAATCAGCATTACATATGGTTTTCTCCATGATTATTGCTTGTCTTTTTCCACAGGACAGTTGTGGAAATAAATTAATGCCGATTATTCTCAAGGCTGCCAACATTAATTACAGAAAAATTCAAATGTTTGGAAGATACAGAAGAAGAGAATAACACAGACAGACAGATAGACACATAGAGAATCAATCAAGAGAGACATAGAAAAAGCTTCACACGGAGTACTACTGACTGAGAAGCACACAGTAATTTGAAGAAGAAACAAGAAGAACACATTTTTGAAATCAAGAATCTTCTTATTCTTCTTCTCCAGGACCTTGCTAAAGACATTCAAGCACTATCAGTCTAAAACTCCTGGATTAAGTCTCTCAATTGAAGGCCTATCACCCTGTACAAAGCTCTAGTTCTCCTGTACCCTTTTTCATCTCAGGGGGAGCTTTGACAACATCATTGAATCCACGTAGTCTTCTCATTGTGATTGAGAAAAGAAGACTTCCATCACACTCTCACCCCCATCTCTATAAAGGGTTGTCATCTCCCTTCAAAAGTGATTCCTTGGTTGCAAGTCTTCTGATCAAAAGACTTGGGTTGGTTTTTGAGCACCTGATCAAAAGCTCATTGGTGTCAGGCACCTAATCAAAAATCTGAGTGGATTCCTACCAAGGGTGGTAGAAGAGTGGATGTACCCAGGTTGGGGAACCACTATAAAATTCTTATGTCATCTGGTTGTCTCCTTTTCATTTGTTCTTGTTGTGCTTGTGATTTAGGTTATTAATTTCTGCACTTTTAATTTACAGCAAAAACTGTAACAGTAGGTAGGAAATTTTAAATACTCTATTCACCTCCCCACCTCTAGAGTATTTCTGATCTAACACTCACTTTCAGATCAAGTGCAAAGGAACTGAAAGCGCGGGACGGAGGTCGAAGAAAACCTAGATATAAGGTTTTCTAGAATATGAATTGACAAACTCTGTTCCACGAAAATTAAGAAATTCTTCGACCTGAGATCGACGAAATAATTGATAGTTAAATAATTCGTCGAGCTCAATCTGAAGATTTGAAGACATTTCGTCGAGCTCCGTTCGATGAAACCTTTCTGAAGCAGCTTCGTCGATCTCCGTTCGACGAACACAACTTCACTCACAAAGAGTTCATCGACCTCCGTTCGACGAATATCTCAAGATCTTTCCCCAGTTCGTCGAACTCCATTCGACGAACATTTTTAAATTCGTCGTGTCCAGACAGAAACTAAACTAAGTCTTCTCCATTGATCATTCCAAGCTGATTTATAAAGAACAATTGTTTTCTTTCATCCAAAGGTTTGGTGAAAATGTCAGCTCTTTGTAAATCAGTGTAGATATAGACATGTTTAATTTTATTTTTGTCTACACACTCTCTAATGAAATGATGCCTAATGTCTATATGCTTAGTCCTACTGTGATGGACTGGATTTTGTGCTATGGCTATAGCACTTGTGTTATCACAAAATAGAGTTGATGAGTTGTAAATATTAGTATTTTATGTACATAAATTTAGTCGGCTCTATGTTTTTCCTTTATTTTTAGTTCTTTTTGTTCAATAAAATGCTCCTTTTATTGTAAATATTTTGCTAATTTACTTAATTTATTTTTCAGAAAAAAGAACAAAAAAATGCCAAAAATAGTAAGTACACGCCCGTGTACTTACTGGTCACGCCCGTGTCCAGGGTGTGACATGGCCAAATCCAGCAAAATGAATAAATTTTGAAGAAATAGCTTGACACGCCCGGTCACACGCCCGTGACATGACCCATGTACAGCGCTCGACGATTTCCGCTTGACGATCGTTGAACCCGCAACACGCCAGCGTCACGCCCGTGACCTGGGGCGTGACCACCCCATTTAGCTCGATGATTTTCCGAACGATGAATTTCCGCTCGACAAATTTCCGCTCGACGATCGTCGAACCCCCGACACGCCCAGAGTCACGCCGTGACCTGGGGCGTGACTTCTCCACCTGGCCCGACAAACCGCCGTCGACGACTTTCGACGCAAACGGTGCCTAGTTCAACCTCCCTGACAAGCCCACCGTCACGCCCGTGACCTGGGGCATGACCGCCGCGATTACAGCCGCCAAGTCAAATCTCAAGTCAAATCGTCGACCGCCATTTGAATAGTACTGACACGCCCATGGTACACTCCCGTGACTTAGGGCGTGTACCATGAAATTTTTCCTATAAATTGACCCCTTCAGTTTTGAGCTGCTGTTCCACTTTCTTGAACCATTTTGTATAGGGGCCGGTTGTTAGATGCATTCTAAAGCTATGTAAAGTGACTTTCTCCCCCTCTCCTATGTTTGTTTTTAGATTTCTGTAACACTCATTTTAGCTTAATAAACTATTTAGATTTTTGTCTCTTTATATTGTTTTGGAATGGATCTAAGCCCATCTCTTATGCAATCTTGTTTTTGTTTTTGATTTAACTTTGTTTTTGTTATTTTAAAATGGCTGTGTGTGTATGAGTTTTTATGCTTTTATAATTTTCACAAATTTTATAGTTTAGCTTTTTAGCACTCTTCATATCCATCCTTATGAACCTATAAAAATGATTACAAAAATGGTTTTGAATTTTTTTACTTAGTCTTTTAATTTTAGTTTTGTAAAACTTTATGTTCTTTTAACTTTTCTTACACTTTTTAAGAGTTTTTATAGAGTTATAAGAATGGATGAATTATTATTTTGCTTTTTCAAACACCTTTATTTCTGCTTTATTTTCAAAAACGTTTTGCCTATTTAATTTTTCTGACTTCATTTTATTCATTTCTACTGAATTCTAGCGGTAGAAATGTATTCATTTCAAATTTTCGAGCACTTGGACTTTTCGTTTATTTGTAAAAACTTTTGTTGCTTTAAATTTTATTTTCACTTTTTATTCATTTCTACTGCATTCTAGCGGTAGAAATGTAGTCGTTTTAATTTTTCAGTCACTTAGTTTTTCTTAATTTTGTACGTGTGCGTGCGTGTATGAGTTAGTTTTTATAAATTTATTTCAATTCATGTAGAGTGTGTGCGTGTGCTGTATTTAATTTCGCCTACTCGTTAAGAGTTAAATAGCAGATATTTATTTATTTTTTCCTGCTCGCTAGGAGTTAAATGGCAGGATTTTATTTTCCACCTACTCATTTGAGTCGGATTTGTGCGTGTGAGTATTTAATTTCTGTAGAGTGTGAGCATTTATTTTGTCCTACTCGTTTGAGTAGGACCCGCTTTAATTTTCTCCGACTCATTTGAGTAGGAATTGTGTGCGTATTTCAATTCAAGTAGAGTGGGTGTGTTTTACTTTCAAGTGGAGTGCGTGAGTGTTAGCATTAATTTCCGCCTACTTGCTAGGAGTCAAATGGCAGGATTTTATTTACCGCCTACTCACTTGAGTTAAATGGCATGTCTTTATTGTAATAATTGGAATGGACTTGTAAATGCAATTATTTTGTCCTACTCATTTGAGTAGGACTTGCTTTCTTTTTCCCGCCCACGCATTTGCGCAGGGACTCTCACTTTACTGCTTTCATTTCAGTCCTACTCGTTTGAGTAGGACTTGTAATTTTCTGCCTTCATTTACTGCTTTATTTTATTTCTTTCAATCGCTGTCGTCCCCATTCCGATGAGTGGCTAACGTTCTTAGCCCTCTGTATCGAAGAGCATTGGGACAGATAAAATAGCTTTAAATAATTAAAGGTTCTTATTTTCTAATTAATTAAAATCACTTAAGGTTTGTCGTGGGTATACAACACGTAGGACCACATAATCGATGTGTGGGCCCTATTTCCATAGTCCATATGCTAGCTAGCCGAGAGGCTGTGCGTATGGACCGATCACCCCTTGGTAAATGGAGTTCCGCACTAACCCTCGAGAGAGGAGGTGCGGCAACTCTATCGGATTGGGTTCCCCACCCAATAGCGGGGTTCTTAGCGTAATGCGGGCATTAAGAGGAATCCTTCGTCGGACGAGAGCCCGGTCGAATAGTCTTAATGTTCAGGTGAGCGATAGTCCTAGAGATAGGTGAGCTCATTTTAGTGGAAACTCCACGGCCAAGTCTCCGCCCTAATTATTTTGAAACATAGGATCGCATTTTATTAAAAGTCTATTTTAGTTCGAATTTAATTCAGTGCTATCGAGCTAAGCTCTTCATCGGCTCCACCTTCATGCTTTCATTTTCTGTTTTGATTATATATAAAAGTACCAAACAAGTATTTATCGATAAAATAATAGTCCCCTCCAGGGAAGAGTAGAAATAATCGAACCGACCCCGAGAATAATACGACCTCGATATTCCACACCGGAATATCCTGTACTACACACGATAGGTGCACTTGGCTCCTTTCGTTAAAACTCGATCACAACTGTTTTATATCCAAAATAAATAAATACGCGCGCCCCATTTTCTAAATAAAAAACCACTTACGCTTTACTTAAATAAAACCGTCGGTTCGCCGCGTGCTCGTAAATATTGTTGGAGTTTTAACCCGCATCAAGTTTTTGGACTTGATGCGAAAAATATCAATCAAGAGTTGAATTATTTAAGTTGAGACCATAGTCCAGTAGTTGATTCTGAATCGACAACATCTGTGAACAGTAACTGCCAGCTGTAATGAATTCTGCTTCAGCAGTTGAAGTGGACACAGATGATTGTTTCTTACAGAACCAAGATACTAATCTCATCCCAAGGAACTTGCAAGTTCCTGAGGTGTTTTTTTGTCCACCATACATTCTACAAAATCAGCATCTGAGTATCCAGTTAACTCAAATTCTGACTCAGTAGGATACCATAGGACTAGACTAGGCCAACTCTTTATATATCTCAAATTGTTTTTAAGAAAATTAGGTGAGATTCTTTAGGGTTCACCTGGAACCTAGCACAAAGGCATGTGGAAAATATAATATCAGGTCTGCTTGCTGTAAGGTATAGTAGGGACCCAGTAATACCCCTATATAGTTTCTGATCCACAGATTTCCCATGTGCATCAGAGTCTATTACAACATTTGTAGCCATGAGTGTTTTCTTTGTTGAGGCATCAGCCAACCCAAACTTCCTTATAAGCTCTTTAGCATATTTAGCTTGGGAGATGAAGATGCCATCAGGGAGATGCTTCACTTGGAGACCAAGGAAGTGGGATAGCTCACCCATGCTACTCATTTCAAATTTTGAATGCATAAGGTGTAACACTCCAAAGTCCATTTGGGTTTCAGGTGGGGTGACACGGCCTGGGACATGGGCATGTCCCAGGGCATGTCGTGCTTGGATTGAGGAGTTGGGTGCCTAGTCGACGAAATTGGTTCGATGGAAGGAACGAGCCAGGTGACACGGGCGTGACCCAACTAATACAAGCGTGTCAGTGGGCGTGTCCCTCTGGTCAACACAATGCGCTCGACGATCGTCGAGTGTCGAGTAAGGTGTACACGGCCAGGGACACGGGCGTGTCCCAGGGCATGCTTGCATGACAAGGCATGGGACACATGTGTGTCCTAGGGCCGTGTGGCTCTCAGGTGAATTTGAGTTGCCGAGTGAGTACACGGGTGGTCGACACGGGCGTGTCGGGCAGGACACGTGCATGTAGGGTGTGACACGGGTATGTCACACGACCGTGTACTGGCTGGATTTGAGTCGGTTGACTGCCACTTAAGGGACACGGCCTGTAACACAGGCATGTCATAGGGCGTGTTAGGCCATGTTCAGGCTTTTCTGGACAATTCTGAGTCGTTTGATTCCCTTATCCTGGATCCAAAGGCTAGGATGCTTCCAAGTGGGTTAAGGCCGAGGATATGGGGATATAAGCCCTTCCACTTCATCTTCTTCTTCTTCTTCTCTTCATTTCCAAGAGAGAAAAAGAGAGAGAGAAGCCAAGGTAAGGAAGGAAGGAAAGCCAGCGGCAGGAGGAGCTGTGGAGTGCGGAGCGAAGATCCGAGAACAGATTCGTGAAAGCAAAGCCGAGGCGGTGGCTTCCATCTTACTACTTCATGGCGCTGAAACGATCTTCAAGGGTAACGATCTCCTTCTTAGACATCGAAGTCCTTTCTTTATGCATGTGCATATAATCCGCCACCAAGAGGTGGATTTCAGAAGCGATTCCTTGGTTGAGTTTGCATCTAGAGCCAGAAGTGTGGAGTACGGCATAGGCATGCTGTGTGAAGCCCATCTTGACGAGTAGTTTGGATTGGTGATGATCATGGGTAAACCGGAGAAGACTCCGTGGATTTGATTATATAAATGGTTTATGTGTAATGGTATGAATGTATGATTGATTAGTGTTGTAAGGAGGCTTTGCATGATGGCTATGCATATAGGGAAGGAACCACTGCCCTGGGTAAGGGGTAGGGTCGTTATAAGTGGTCAGCTAAAGCTGACCGTTACTTTGTTTGCTGCTACTTGGTGGAAATATGTTTGCAGGTGCTATTGCTTGATATGAAATGAGCGGATTGGACGCTTGTTGCTAAAGGCCCTTAAAGGCCATACGATGAAGCGTTGTTGGATTTCATGTGTGGGCGGCCTGGGTGCCTATGTACAAAAATGTATTTGTGTAAAGAGAAACCTGTAAGGCTTTAAGGCCAGTGTGTGAGTTGTATACATTCCTGGTTTGGATATATAAATGTGGAGTTTATATAGTAGTGGACATTCTTTGAGTTGAGTTCATGCTAACTTAAAATACTGCGCTAGAATGCTTTGTGTTAGGATGCGAATAGATTTTGATTTCCACAAGTAATTCCACCGCTTGTTTGTGACATATGGCGTGGGGCCCTAGCCGAACCCATCGTTATATGCCACGTGACGAGTGTGGGCATTACAAAGTGGTATCATAGTGAGGTTGAGGGTGTTTGGGAGGATAGAACATAATTGAACTCACGAATGTCCACTAGGAATGTAATTCATGCACATGAAGTGCATGCGTGTGTAGTCAATGTATATTACTGTTATGACATGGATGATTAATGGTGTTTTGTACATTGTTAGTTGGCGAGGATTGGTGCTGGGCTGTCGGAGCCCCAGCGATCTGATGAGAGTGCAGCACCCGTTAAAGAGCCTACTCCTCCTTTGGCGGAGACCATACGGGTGGTGACAGAAATAGTGCCTGACGTGTTACAAGCACAACCTACTTGGTAGGCAAGGACGGTAGGGGTACCAGTACGGCCTCGGGCAAGGCAGGAGTGCGCTGAAGTTGTGGTGAATGAGCAAGGAGCGGATGAGCAGTTGAAATGGTTTATGGAGTTTCATACGTTTGTAAATACGGACCGTGCATTGGAAATGGATTTGAAACAGCTGCAGGATAAAAAGAAATTGGCAATATGAAATTCCACATGAAATGTTCCGTAGTCAGAATAGTCGGAGTTTAGACGACGAGATAAGAAAAGATTTAGGTCTACCAAAGCAACTCTGAGGCAAGGACATATATAGACATGCACATGTTTTACTTGTGGCAAGCAAGGACATTTAGCCAACTATTGTTGGAATGCCCCTTCAGGGAGTGAAAAGAAGACAGATGTGTCTTATGACAAAAAGGGTAAAGCAGTGGCTGAGTCATCTGCATCCCAGCCGCAACCTCGATTACATAATTTGGAAGTGCAAGAGACGCAAAGCGCAATTGGTGCAATTCAGCCGCGAGTGTTTAATTTGGCTTTGACACGCGAAATTCAAAATCAGGAGGCTGAGCGGAAGTAAGAAGAATTGAATTGTATCACTTGGTGATGTGAATACTGTTGTGTATAGTGCCTTGTTATATGGAATAATGAACTGTTGGTGCACACTTGTGATATGGCAGTTGTTGGGTACATTGGTCAAATGTACCTGATTTGAAGAAGCCTCACCTAACTCAATGATATACATCAGAATGTATTTGATGTTTGTTCGAGTTAATTGTGCAGGTTATACATACACTGGACTGAAGCTGAAAATTTCTAAGTCCATGTGTCGACACCCAGAGGCAAAGTGTCGACACTTGAGAAAGCTTGTGTCGACACCCTGACAAGCAGTGTCGACACTTGGAGTCATTGTGTCGACACCTGGGAAGAAGTGTCGACACCAGTCAGAAAGTGTCGACACTTGGAGCTGTGTCGACACTCAGTGTAGAAGGATGCAGAAAAGCTATGTCGACACTTAGCAGAAGTGTCGACACCTTGAAGAGCTGAGTCAACACTAGACAGTGTCGACACTTGGAGTTGTGTCGACACTCAGCATAATTCTGCAGAGACCAAGTACAAGTGTCGACACTCAACACAATGTGTCGACACTCAATCTAAAGAGTCAACATATGAAGAATGTGTCGACACTCAGCACAATGTGTCGACACACACTCAAAGAAGTCAACACAAAAGGAATGTGTCGACACTCAGCACAATGTGTCGACACATAACCAGAAGACTCAACACTTGGAGAAAGTGTGGACACAAGGAGCTGTGACGACACTTAGCAAAGAACAGAAAACTTGTAAAATATTCTAAGTATAAGTGTCGACACTAATGGAATGTGTCGACACTCAGCTGTAGAATCAAGAATGATGACTTGTGTCGACACCAAGAAGCAGTGTCGACACTTGACAGTTTCTACACATGAAGATGTGTCGACACAAAGGAGATGTGTCGACACTTAGAAGAATACAGAAAGAATGAAGTACAAGTGCTTGTGTCGACACTCAATTTCAGTGTCGACACATGCAGAAGAAACTGTGTCGAGACATACAAGGGAATGTGTCGACACCTTGTAGACTTGTGTCGACACTTACACAACATGTGTCGACACTTAGTCTATAAGTGTCGACACTTAAGAACAGAAAGTCTCGACACTAACAGACAGTTAGCAGAATTTCAAGAAGTGACTGGTTGACATGACAGCTGCCAATCCAGCCAGTCAACAGCAACTGTCAGAGATGTCAGAAGACTGCTATAAACCGGATCAGCCGGTTACCATGAAGGAAGCCTATAAATAGGCACCCACAGTCTACAGAAAAAAATAATGAATGAAGAAACAAGAGTAACAACTTGTGAGAATAATTAAAGTAGTTGATCAGTCTAAATCAAGAAGTGATACACAGAGGATCAACTCAAGAAGATCAGGCAGTCCAACTGCAGATCTAAGTAGTTGGAGAGAGAGAGCTCCAACCAAGGATTCAGTCTTTGGAACTAAGGCTGAGAAGAAGAATTCAGAGTCATCTGGATTTCAAGAAGCAGAGATCAAGGATCAATTGCAGAAGATTCAGACTAATTCAGTTCTACTCAAGAAGCTTTGAAGAAAGCTAAGTCAGTTTGGATCTAACTGAGTTCTTCCAAGAACTCTCCAAGAAACTCTCAACTCCTCTCATTCTTTCTGAGTTGTAGAGTTAGCAATTTATATTTTCTATTATAACTTGTAAGATCAATTGGATCTGAGTAATTGTAAGCCTATTTTATAAAGGCTGAGGGTAGGGCTTGGTGCCTGAGTGTAGGAGTTGAAGAACTCTGAGTGTAGGCCTTTAATTGGCTGAGTGTAGGCCTGGGTGGCTGAGTGTAGGCCTTTTGGCTGAGTGTAAGGCTGTGAGCCTGAGGTAGGAACCTTGTTGGGTTCTGAGCTAGTGGAGAAGTTTGGCTGAATCTAGTACACTGCTAGATAGGCGAAGGGGGAAAGTGGATGTACCCAAAGATTGGGGAACCACTATAAATCTTGTGTATTCTGTGCTGTGAATGTTCTGTGTTGAGAATTGCTGTGTGCTGTGATTACTTATTCAGAAATCTGTGTTAAAAACTGTTGATTGCCAAACAAAAGTTAGAAAAGGATTAGGTCACCTATTCACCCCCCCCTCTAGGTGTTTAGGTACCATATCTTTCAAGTGGTATCAGAGCGAGGTTCCTCAAAATCAGGACTAACTGTCTGAGGAGATCCAGTTTGGCAGATTCAGTTAAGTCAGGAAACAGGAAACAGTTTCAAGAAAATCAAGAACATGGGTTCTTCAGAGAATCATAAGGAGTTGGGTTCAATGAAACTACCTATATGCAGAAAAGAGATCTTTGGGATCTGGAAAGAAAGGGTTAGGCTGTTTATGGAAGCCTCTGACCCTAGGATATACATCACAGTCAAAGAAGGGCCATATGTGCCCATGAAGATTTCAGTATTGGATGCAAATCAGAGGACTCCAAAGGATTTTTTCTGAAATGACCAAGGATGAGATTGTCCTAGCAACCATGGACAAAAGAGCACAGAACATCATAGTCAGTGCAATTGATGATGCCACCTTCCAGAACCTAATACACTGTAAAACTGCAAAAGAAATGTGGGATACCCTCATTGTCTACATGGAAGGTTCTGAAGAAGTAAGGCAAGATAGGAAGTCCTTGCTTAATCAAGAATATGAGAGTTTTAGGCAAGGAAGAGGAGATAGCATCACTGAATGCTATAAGAAATTTTATAGAATTGTAAATGAACTCATGTCATATGGAAGAGAGTTCACAAACTATGAGTTGAATGACAAATTCTTAAGGTCCCTAACCAAAGACTGGGACACCAAGATTTGTGCCATCAGAGAAATGGCAAAGCTGGGAGAAATTCCTCCTCCCACACTTTTTGGCAAGCTGTTATCCTATGAGATGCAATTGTCAGTAAGAAAAGAAGAAGAAAAGTCAACAAGGACTGAATACAGAGAAAAGACTGTTGCCTTTAAGTCAGATGTACCTAGAAAGAGCAGGACCAAGTCATCAACTCCTCCTCCAGAGGTAGTTGAATCAGAATCTGAAGAGTCTGAAAGTACAAAATCAACAAGCAGTGAAAGTGATGAAGACTTTGCTGCATTCACCAGACATTTTCAAAAGTTCCTTAAGAAGAAACAGTGGAGGTCTAGACCTTCATCTTCCAAAGGGAAAGAGGTTCAGTATCTGGAAAAGAAGCCTTCAAAGAAGGACAAGAAAAGGACCAAGACAAGTAAGGCAACTGGATCCAAGATAATTTGTTACTGCTGCAATAGACAGGGCCATGTTATTGCAGACTGTCCTGAAAGAAGGAAGGAATCCAGTGACAAGAAGAAAACACACTTCAAAGGAAAGAAGGAGAAGTCCTTTGTTGCAAAGAATGAGAAGACTCTTTCAGATATGTCTTCTTCAGACACAGAGACAGATGCTGAAGCCTATATTGGGCTATTTGCTGAAGAAGAAGAAGAAGAAGAGTTCATGCTGATCATGGAATCTATCTATGAGCAAGAAGACTGTCAAAGCCAAGGACTGATGGCTTTGACTGAAAGTACCAAAAACCTGGAGCAGCCAGGACCCAGTCAGGTACAAGGCTTAACTCAAAGTTCTGATTCCAGTTCAAGTTCAGAGTCAGAGTATTCTTCATCAAGTGATGAGAATATGTCTGAGTCTGAGGGAGATATTCATCAACTCCTAGATGAATATCATGTACTATTGCTAGCCTATAAGAAAAGCAAGACCCTAGCCAAAAATTTGGCCAAGGAAATTGCTGATCTCAAGACAGCTGCAATAGATTATGAGAAGAATTATGATCAAAAACTAAATGAAGTGGCCAGGCTGAAACACATTACTGTGATTCAGATGGGTACCATTACATTTAAGAATGATCAAATTAAGAAACTGGAGATTAATCTTCAGAAGGAGAAAGAGCTAGTAGCTAGGTTTTCAAAACCTAAATCAGTGCTACCCTTGATTGATGATTTTGTTCATCATAAAGGAAAGACTGGACTGGGATTTGTTAATCCAGCATGGACTGTTCAGAATCAGTCCAAGTCCAAGGGCAAAGCCCCAACATTCACTAAGACTGCTGTAGTTAAGACAGCCAAGTCTGTACCTAAGCAAAGGTACAACAAATTTGAATGTTGGTGCTGTGGCAAAGTTGGCCACTTTGCTTTGGACTGTTGGCACAATGTTAGTGCCAAAGGTAGTAACAAGACACCTGGTGGAAAGCCAGTAGGTAGCCTTGTTGAGTTGCAAGCTAACAGTCACCAAGGACCCAAGAAACCATTGGGTTCTAAGGTTCAGTAATTTGTTTTGCAGGAGAATCCAAGTGGCCATACCCCAACATGGTACTTGGATAGTGGATGTTCCAGACACATGACTGGAACTAGGGGACTACTGAAGGATTTCATTCCAATCAAGAAGTGGTCCAAAGGTGACCTTTGGTGGTTCAGAAAAAGGAATCATCAAAGGGTTTGGTAACATATCTTCTAACTTAGTTACCATTACTCAAGTGGCTTATGTTAAAGGTTTGAAACATAACCTCATTAGTATAAGTCAATTAAGTGATGTAGGGTATGACATCTCATTTGTTAAAAATGGTTGTCATATCATGAGGTCTAGTGATCAAAAGATCATTTTGACAGGTTATAGGAAGAGAAATGTCTATTGTTTAGACATTATGGTTGAGAACAATAGTTCTCCAGTTTGTCTTGTAGCTGATGAAACAGTCTCTCAATGTGTCAAATGGCACAAGAGGCTTGCTCATCTTAATTACAAGACTATTGGCAAACTCTTTAGTGAAGAGTTAGTGAGGAATGGTCCTCAAGTTAAGTGTGTCAAAGATGGCATTTGCTCAGCTTGTCAAAAGGGCAAGCAGACTAAATCCACCTTTAGAAGCATTGACAACAAGGATGCTGTGAGATGTTTATATCTCTTGCATATGGATCTATTTGGTCCAATGCCAGTTCACAGCTTAGGTAGGAAGGTCTACACCTTTGTAGTTGTTGATGACTACTCAAGGTTTTCCTGGGTGTTCTTCTTAAAGCAGAAATCTGAAACACCTAGTGTCTTCCACAGTTTTGTTAAGCAAATTCAGAATGAATTGAACTGTACAGTGGTCAAAATTAGAAGTGACCATGGTACAGAGTTTCAATCTGAAAGCATGACAAAACTATGTGAAGACTATGGGATATTTCAAGAATTCTCTTCACCAAGAACACCTCAGCAAAATGGCATTGCTGAAAGGAAAAATAGAACCTTGATAGAAGCTGGTAGGACTCTATTAAGTGATTCTTCACTACCAGAATATTTCTGGGCTGAAGCAGTAAACACTGCATGCCATGTGATAAATAGAGCTACCATAACTAAAAGGTTAAACAAGACCCCCTATGAAGTAGTGAAAGGCAGGAAACCAAACCTATCCTATTTCAGGATTTTTGGTTGTAAATGCTTTATACTTAACAATGGGAAGACTTACTTAACTAAGTTTGCTGCCAAATCCCAAGAGGGAGTGTTTGTTGGGTACAGCAGTAATAGTAAGTCTTATAGAGTCTACAACTTGACTACACAAGTTGTAGAGGAGTCTGTGCATGTAGTTTTTGATGAGACACTTCTTATTAACAATGAGTTGTCAAGTAGTGTGTGCAGCCCTACAGGTCTTTCTAAGAAGATGGACAAGCTAACCATAGAAGATGTACCTGCTGCAAGACAGCAAGTAGAAGAAGATGGCTTATGTCCAGGGGGAGAACTACATGTACCAGGAGCTGAAGAAGTTCAAGGAACTCAGCATGATGAAGATGATGAAGAAGTACAACCAGAAGTAAGGATGCCTCCAGCCAACAGGCATCTAAGAGATCATCCAGTGGAGCTGATCATTGGAGATCCAAGACAAGGTGTTCAGACAAGGAGCAGAAATCAGAATGCTGCAATATATTCAAGTTTTCTGTCTCAAATAGAACCAAAGAAATTTGAAGAAGCAATACAAGATCCACAGTGGACTGAAGCTATGCAGGAAGAGCTAAACCAGTTCAAGAGGTGCAAGGTTTGGGACTTAGTTCCTAAGCCTAAAGATCACAATGTGATAGGAACAAAGTGGATCTACAGAAACAAGTTAGATGAACAAGGAGTCATCATTAAGAATAAGGCAAGACTAGTTGCAAAAGGATATAGGCAAGAAGAAGGTATTGATTTTGATCAAACCTTTGCTCCAGTAGCCAGACTGGAAGCCATAAGGATGTTCTTGGCCTATGCAACCTACCAAGGATTCAAAGTATACCAAATGGATGTGAAGTCAGCATTCCTTAATGGTAATTTAAAAGAAGAAGTATATGTGGAGCAACCTTCAGGTTTTGTTGATTCTACTTTTCCACATTATGTCTATAGACTTAGGAAAGCATTGTATGGGTTAAAGCAAGCTCCTAGAGCTTGGTATGAAACCCTATCTAGTTTCCTCATTGAGAACAAGTTCACAAGGGGGAAAATAGATAAGACTCTATTCCTTAGGGAATCTAGAGGCAAAGTAATACTTGTCCAAATATATGTAGATGACATTATATTTGGGTCTACTGAAAGTAGCCTTTGCAAAAAGTTTGCAAAGCTTATGCAAAGTCAATTTGAAATGAGTAGAATGGGAGAACTGAAGTTTTTCTTGGGTCTCCAAGTTAAACAGACTGAAAGTGGTCTTTCCATATGTCAGTCTAAGTTCACCCTAGAACTCATAAGGAAATATGGTATGGATTCCTCCAGTACCATGAAGACTCCTATGGGGTCAAGTATGTCTCTAAGCAAGGATGATGCAGGGAAACCTGTAGATGAAACCTTGTATAGAGGGATAGTTGGCTCCTTACTATACTTGACTGCAAGTAGGCCTGACATTATGTATGCTACATGTGTTTGTGCCAGGTATCAAGCCTGCCCCAAAGAGTCTCACTTGACTGCAGTCAAGAGAATCTTGAGATATCTAAAGGGCACACCTTATCTAGGCCTCTGGTACCCTAGGAATGGAGATTTTGATCTAACAGGCTATTCAGATGCAGACTTTGCAGGATGCAAGGAAGATAGAAAAAGCACAACTGGATCCTGTCAATTCCTAGGTGGAAGACTTATCTCTTGGAGTAGTAAAAAGCAAACCAGTGTGGCCATCTCCACAGCTGAGTCAGAGTATATAGCTGCAGGAAGTTGCTGTGCTCAACTTCTATGGATTCAACATCAGCTAGAAGACTATGGATGTCAGGTAAGTAGAACTCCACTTTATTGTGATTCTACTAGTGCTATTTCCATAGCTAATAATCCTGTATCTCATAGTAGAACTAAACATATTGAGATAAAATATCACTTTCTTAGGGAGCATGTAGAAAGAAATGATATTGCACTTGAATATGTTAAAACAGATAATCAGATAGCTGATATGTTCACTAAGCCCTTAGATGAAGCTAAGTTTAATAAGTTCAAAATTGAACTAGGTATGATAAACTTAGACTAAGTATACAGAACAAAAATTGGCTAAGTAAAAAGGTGTCGACACATAGACAAGTCTATGTCGACACAGAATAGTAAGTGTCGACACTTCAGAAAAATGGTGTCGACACATCTAGGAAGTTAGTGTCGACACTTCAGAATGTTAGTGTCGACACATGTCGAGTAGGTGTCGACACATCCACTAAGGTGTCGACACTTAAGTTTTACTCAGAATTTTTCTAAGTAAAGTCTCGACACATGTCGAGTATAGTGGTGTCGACACTTACCAAGTGTCGACACATAGAATCTGTTGACTAAATTTGTGTCGACACATGAGTGTCGAGACATTATAGGTCAGTGTCGACACTTATTGACAGTGTCGACACATCATTAGAAATGCCTCCCGCCTGTTCGTCTTCAAACAAGAAAGGTATAAATAGGGTTCTGTCTTTGATTGTCGACACGCTTTCAAAGTTTCGAGACCTAAACTCTTGTGTCGACATTTCTCTCATCTCAAGACCGAATTCTCAAAACCCTAATGGCTCCCAAGCTGGAAGAGAATGTCAACGAAGGCTATGAGCTCGTGCGAGGTGCATTCGACGACAGCGACCAGAAATCAAATCAGTAATAACCCTAATTGCAAATTCAGGATTGGAGTTCTTGGTCTCAGAACCAACGAAAATCTGGAAGAAGGAAGTCATTGAATTCCTTTCTGGCGCATCTATAGATGACTCAGGCTTCAGGATTAAGTCAAGGGTGCATGGCACCAAGGTCAAGATTTCCCCTAAGTCACTAAGAAAGGTACTTCAGTTACCCAAAGTTCATAAAGAAGAGGAAGTTACAACATCTCAGACCAAAGATGCTCTGGTCTGGTGTGGACTGGATCCAAAGATGAAGGTGGGATCAGTCTTTATCAGGAAAGGTATGAATAATCAAGGCAAATTTTTGTCTGAAGTAGTAGGCAAGGTTATACTGAGCAAACCAGGAGGGCATGACAGGGTGTCTGCCTCCATGTTTGAAGTCATGATCAGAATCATCTTCAACATTAAGACAGACTGGTCTATGGTTGTGTTTGATAAAGTAAAAGAAAGTCTGAAAAAGCCCAATCTGGGCAGGATACTAAGTCTCTACCTGGCTGGATCAATTCCAGAGGTAATGAGCACTGCTGCAGGAACAAAGATCAATCACATGAGAAGAATGGACTCAAGGATATTCTTAAGATGGGAAAGGGTGCTGGTGTCAAAGGATTTGGCCACCCCTGAGAAACAAATTCAGAAGAAAGACTCTCCTCCCAAGAAGAAGAGGAAATTAGCTGCTGCAATTCAGGAATCATCCAGCAGTTCAGGAAGTGAAGAACAGGTGGTGTTTACACCTGATGAGCAAGAGAAGGAGGATGTAGACAATACCCCAGCTGCTAAAGATGTGGCTGCAGAGAAGTCACCTGCTCCTCAGAAGCCAGCTGATATCCAGGGGGAGCCTCCAGCTGTAGAACATCCATCTACACTGGATAGTGAGCAGGCTACTCTCATCATTCAAGAGGTACTTGTAGATCTTAACATTTTGAATTTTTCTAGATCACATTCTGATTTGTCTGCTGACCATCAGCCAACTCAGCAAGCACAAGAACCAGATGTTGTTCCAGACACATCTGTTGTGATACCTGATGCAGTGGTAGAAGACTCAAGGACATCTCCTGCACAGTCTCCAGCAGAGTATACCATGGAAGATTTGTTTTTGAACTTGGATCAAGAAGATTTTGATAGGAAAAGACTGCTGCTGATGCAGTGAAGGATGCTGTTGCTGAGGGGGAGACTTTGGATAGACAAGAAGAGCCTATAAGGCTAGATTCTGAGCAAGCACAAGATGTGTATACTGACAAGCCATCCAGCCCTAAGGATAGGGTGGATATTGCAAGTACATCTGAATCTGAAGATGAGGAAGCTGAGCAAGCTCAGAAGAAAAAGTTCTTTGTTTTCAAAAGGAGGAGCCAAAGCTATAAGAAGGCTCTCCAGACTGTTGCTCAACATTCATTAGTCCACCATGCTCCATCCACTGATTATAGTTCTCTATTGCTAGCCTTGCAAATCAAGATGGATGAACAAAGAAAGGCTTTGGAAACTTATGTTGATGAAGGGCACAAAGCACTACAGTCTGATCTGGGCCAGGAAATCAAGTCTATAAGGTTTGAAATGAACCTTAATAAAACTGCAATGACTGATTGTTTTACAAAGGGGGCTAATGCTGTAGTATATCTGGCTAAACAACAAGAAGAAATTAAAGAGAAAGTGGATGATATAGCAGTCAAACAAGGCTATGTGCTGGAAAATCAGTTGAGGATGAATGATAACTTGACTGCATCTCACAATGCAATTATCACTGAAATGAAGAATAAGTCAGATGAACCTTCAACTTCCTCAGCTGCTGCCAAAGCTGATTTTGATAAGCTATTTCAAGCAGAGCTTGCTGCTGTTAAGAATGCCATTACAGCTTCACAGAAGGTCATAACAGAACAGCTTACAAAGCTTAGACCTTTCTTTAAAGAGGGCATAAGATATTTGGATAGCCAAATCCGGTTTCAGAAAGATGATTTAAGGGATCATATGGCTCAAGAAGTCATAAAGGGGGAGAGAGTGTTAGTCAAGGCCAGTTCTGAGCATGCCAAATGGATTTCAAATTCTATAAGGGCTACACTTGGATACCCTCCCCTGTGTGATGACAATGAAGTAGGAGAATCTGGTATTCAAGGAACATTTCTTGGAGGTGAGCAACAAGCTGTGGCTGATGTCATCTATCCACCTCCAGACTTTGAAATGATTCATGCTGATGTAAGCACCATGTATAGTCCAACTGCTGGCAAGCCTAATATTATTCTGGAGAAGGTTGTTCAACCTATTACAGCTGCCATGCAAGAGGCTTTGGACAAGGAAGAAGACACTAGGCTGTCAAAGAAGAAGTTTAGGGAAATTGCTGAGCAAAAGCCAGATTTTGAACAATGGAGCCCTACTTCTAGAAACATCATTCTTACAGCCTGGAAAGCAGCCAAAGACAATGCCCATGAAAGGAACAAGTGGTTTTCAGAGGCTGAATGGAGAAAGCATGAGATTAGGCAAGAAGCCATTGTCCAACATAGAAGGAAGGCCAAGTTAGGAAAGCTACCTCCAACAGCTGTGGAGCCTAGCAAGTACTTTCCCAAGCCTTATCATTATTTTGAAAGGCAGAAGATCAAGGCAGATAAGCAAGATCTAAAAGGAAAGAAAACTGCTGAAGTTGAGCCTGCTGCTGCTGCTGCTGTGAAAGCTCAAGTAAAAGCTGGAAAAGGGATTGTCATCAAAGAACCTGATCAGCACTAGATTAGAAATTAACTTGATGCTTATTGTAATTTTGTTAAGAGAAAAACATTGTAATACTTCATTGAAACATGTATAAGAAACATTATTGGAACAGTATATGATAAATATAGTTTGGATGTTCTGAAATATGTGTGTTTCTTAATTGTTCTGCAATGTTTAATAAGTATACATGTGTGGTTTATTACATGTTCAAGTTTACCCTGTTGTCATTTATATGTTTACATCATTTTGTATTTTTTAATTATAAGTGGTGTATATCATTGACTAAGGGTTATGACTTCTCCAAATAGGGGGAGATTGTTGGGTACATTGGTCAAATGTACCTGATTTGAAGAAGCCTCACCTAACTCAATGATATACATCAGAATGTATTTGATGTTTGTTCGAGTTAATTGTGCAGGTTATACATACACTGGACTGAAGCTGAAAATTTCTAAGTCCATGTGTCGACACCCAGAGGCAAAGTGTCGACACTTGAGAAAGCTTGTGTCGACACCCTGACAAGCAGTGTCGACACTTGGAGTCATTGTGTCGACACCTGGGAAGAAGTGTCGACACCAGTCAGAAAGTGTCGACACTTGGAGCTGTGTCGACACTCAGTGTAGAAGGATGCAGAAAAGCTGTGTCGACACTTAGCAGAAGTGTCGACACCTTGAAGAGCTGAGTCAACACTAGACAGTGTCGACACTTGGAGTTGTGTCGACACTCAGCATAATTCTGCAGAGACCAAGTACAAGTGTCGACACTCAACACAATGTGTCGACACTCAATCTAAAGAGTCAACATATGAAGAATGTGTCGACACTCAGCACAATGTGTCGACACACACTCAAAGAAGTCAACACAAAAGGAATGTGTCGACACTCAGCACAATGTGTCGACACATAACCAGAAGACTCAACACTTGGAGAAAGTGTGGACACAAGGAGCTGTGACGACACTTAGCAAAGAACAGAAAACTTGTAAAATATTCTAAGTATAAGTGTCGACACTAATGGAATGTGTCGACACTCAGCTGTAGAATCAAGAATGAAGACTTGTGTCGACACCAAGAAGCAGTGTCGACACTTGACAGTTTCTACACATGAAGATGTGTCGACACAAAGGAGATGTGTCGACACTTAGAAGAATACAGAAAGAATGAAGTACAAGTGCTTGTGTCGACACTCAATTTCAGTGTCGACACATGCAGAAGAAACTGTGTCGAGACATACAAGGAATGTGTCGACACCTTGTAGACTTGTGTCGACACTTACACAACATGTGTCGACACTTAGTCTATAAGTGTCGACACTTAAGAACAGAAAGTCTCGACACTAACAGACAGTTAGCAGAATTTCAAGAAGTGACTGGTTGACATGACAGCTGCCAATCCAGCCAGTCAACAGCAACTGTCAGAGATGTCAGAAGACTGCTATAAACCGGATCAGCCGGTTACCATGAAGGAAGCCTATAAATAGGCACCCACAGTCTACAGAAAAAAATAATGAATGAAGAAACAAGAGTAACAACTTGTGAGAATAATTAAAGTAGTTGATCAGTCTAAATCAAGAAGTGATACACAGAGGATCAACTCAAGAAGATCAGGCAGTCCAACTGCAGATCTAAGTAGTTGGAGAGAGAGAGCTCCAACCAAGGATTCAGTCTTTGGAACTAAGGCTGAGAAGAAGAATTCAGAGTCATCTGGATTTCAAGAAGCAGAGATCAAGGATCAATTGCAGAAGATTCAGACTAATTCAGTTCTACTCAAGAAGCTTTGAAGAAAGCTAAGTCAGTTTGGATCTAACTGAGTTCTTCCAAGAACTCTCCAAGAAACTCTCAACTCCTCTCATTCTTTCTGAGTTGTAGAGTTAGCAATTTATATTTTCTATTATAACTTGTAAGATCATTGGATCTGAGTGATTGTAAGCCTATTTTATAAAGGCTGAGGGTAGGGCTTGGTGCCTGAGTGTAGGAGTTGAAGAACTCTGAGTGTAGGCCTTTAATTGGCTGAGTGTAGGCCTGGGTGGCTGAGTGTAGGCCTTTTGGCTGAGTGTAAGGCTGTGAGCCTGAGGTAGGAACCTTGTTGGGTTCTGAGCTAGTGGAGAAGTTTGGCTGAATCTAGTACACTGCTAGATAGGCGAAGGGGGAAAGTGGATGTACCCAAAGATTGGGGAACCACTATAAATCTTGTGTATTCTGTGCTGTGAATGTTCTGTGTTGAGAATTGCTGTGTGCTGTGATTACTTATTCAGAAATCTGTGTTAAAAACTGTTGATTGCCAAACAAAAGTTAGAAAAGGATTAGGTCACCTATTCACCCCCCCCTCTAGGTGTTTAGGTACCATATCTTTCAGCAGTGATCGTTCGATTGTGATATAGTTCGATGCTATGTTTGTTTCTCGATCACTGGAGTTTTGGGTGGCATCATGTGCACAGATGGAAGTTAGGGATGTATATATGTGCTGTATGTGTTGATTAGTTTATGTGATGCCTTGGGGTAAGACAAGCCGCGACCTCCAAGCTCAAACCCAGACCTCCTCTTCGAGTGTTTGGTTGTAGTGTATATAACAATGTGTGATTGTGTGGCCGATTGGTGTGAGCCAAATTTTGAGGATGAAATTCTTTGAAGGAGGGGAGGATTGTAACACCCAAAAGTCCATTTGTGTTTCAGGTGGGGTGATACGGCCGGGGATACGGGCGTGTCCCAGGGTGTGTCATGCCTGGATTGAGGAGTTGGGTGCCTTGTCGATGAAATTGGTTTGATGGAAGGAACACTCCAGGTGACACGGGCGTGACCCAACTAACACGGGCTTGTCAGTGGGCGTGTCCCTCTGGTTGACACAATGTGCTCGACGATCGTCGAGTGTCGAGTAAGGTGTACACGGCCTGGGACACAGGCGTGTCCCAGGGCGTGTTTGTGTGACACGCCATGGGACACGGGTGTGTCCCAGGGCCGTGTGACTCTCGGGTGAATTTGAGTTATTGCCGAGTGAAGTACACGGGTGGTCGACATGGGCGTGTCGGGCGGGACACAGGCATGTAGGGTGTGACATGGGCGTGTCATACGGCCGTGTACTGGATGGATTTGAGTCGGTTGACTGCCGCTTAAGGGACACAGCCTGTGACATGGGCGTGTCAAAGGGCATGTCAGGCTGTGTTAAGGCTTTTCTGGACAATTCTGAGTTGTTCGATTCCTTTATCCTGGATCCAAAGGCTAGGCTGCTTCCAAGTGGGTCAAGGCCGAGGATATGGGGATATAAGCCCTTCCTCTTCATCTTCTTCTTGCTCTCTTCATTTCCAAGAGGGAAGAAGAGAGAGAGAGAAGCTAAGGGAAGGATGGAAGCAAAGCTAGGTGCTGGAGGAGCTGTGGAGTGCGGAGCGAAGTTCCGAGAGCGAATTCATGAAGGCAAAGCTGAGGCGGTGACTTCCATCCTGCTACTTCATGGCGCCGAAGCGATATTCAAGGGTAACGATCTCCTTATTGGACATCGAAGTCCTTTCTTTATGCATGTGCATGGAATCCTCCACCAAAAGGTGGATTTCGGAAGCGATTCCTTGGTTGAGTTTGCATCTAGAGCCGGAAGTGTGGAGTACGTCATAGGCATGCTGTGTGAAGCCCATCTAGACGGGTAGTCTGGATTGGTGATGATCATTGGTAAACCAGAGAAGATTCCGTGGACTTGATTATATGAAAGGTTTATGTGTTATGGAATGAATGCATGATTGATTAGTGCTGTAAGGAGGCTTTGCATAAGCTTCTGGTTATGTTGAGCGATTAATGGGTAGCATGGCTGGGGGAAACGCGGGATGAACCTAGCTTGTTACACCACATGGTGTGGGTTGGTCCGTCTTAGTGAGGATCGATGGGTGGCATTGTTTGGGGAAGTGAGGAGGACCGTACTTGCTGCACCATAGGTGTAGGTCTATCAGAAATAGGTGAGGGGTCGATGGGTGCTACTGCCAGGGGAGCTTCGATAGACCTGGCTGCTACACCACATGGTCTGGGTTGATCTGCTCTGGTTGTTTGTGAATGCTGCGAGGTAGTACCTCTGAGTGGTATGGATGGGATATCGCCAATAGTGAGATTGGTGGACTAGTATTGAATCGCCCAACCAACAAGTGAAGAGCCTCGATCGACGGTGTATGACTGGTATATCCGGTACACCAATAAGGTGCCGTGAGTGCACAAAGCGCCTTGTGGATACTAGCATTTGTGATATGATTGTGATTGATAGATTGATAGGAATGATGATGGCTATGCATACAGGGAAGGAACCACTGCCCCGGGTAAGGGGTAGAGTCGTTATAAGTGTTCAGCTAAAGCTAACCGTTACTTTATTTGCCGCTCCTTGGTGGAAATGTGTTTGCAGGTGCTGTTGCTTGATATGAAATAAGCGGATTGGAGTCTTGCTGCTAAAGGCCCTTGAAGGCTGTACGAAGAAGCGTGGTTGGATTTCATGTGTTGCCGGCCTGCGTGCCGATGTACGAAAATGTATTTACGTAAAGAGAAACCCGTAAGGCCTTAAGGCCAGTGTGTGCGAGTTGTATACATTCCTGGTTGGATATATAAATGTGGAGTTTATATAGTAGTGGACATCCTTTGAGTGTAGTACAAGCTAACTTAAAATGCTGTGCTAGAATGCTTTGTGTTAGGATGCGAATAGAGTTTGATTTCCATAAGTAATTCCACCGCTTGTTTGTGACAAATGGCATGGGGCCCCGACCGGACCCACCGTTATATGCCACGTGATAATTGGGGGCATTACATGAGGTCAGAGAACCTCTTGCATAATTTGGAATCTGTAGACCCAAATATGATGTCATCCACATATATTTGTACTAACAAGGTTTGTTCCTTATGATGTCTAGTGAAAAGTATTTTATCTACTATGCCTCTAATGAATTTATGCTCTATAAAAAAGCTAGCTAGGGTCTCATATCAAGCTCTTAGAGCTTGCTTTAGACCATAAAGAGCTTTATGCAATTTAAATACATGATAAGGAGGAGTTGGAGAGACAAAACCTGGAGGTTGTTCAACATAAACCTCTACTTTAAGTACTCCATTCAGAAATGCACTCTTCAAATCCATCTAATACACCTTGAATTTCTTGTAGGCAACATAGGCCAAAATAATTCTGATGGCCTCTTACCTTGCAACTATGCAAAAGTTTGATCATAATCTATGCCTTCTTCTTGCCTGTATCCTTGAGCAACAAGCCTAGCCTTGTTTCTCACAATTGTACCTTGGGCATCTAATTTATTTCTATATACCCATTTGGTTCCAATGAATGGGTAGTCTTGGGGTCTTGGAACCAAATCCCAAACTCTACATCTCTTAAATTGATTCAGTTCCTCTTGCATAGTAATGATCCAGTGGGGATCCTGCTCAGCATCATGTATAGATTGAGGTTCAACCTGAAAGATAAAATAGGCATGCATCAAATCTTGGTTGATTTGATGCCTTGTCTGTACACCTGCTGATATGTCGCCAATCACTTGAGATCTAGGGTGATCCCATAGTGTGACAAGATCATTTAGTGGAGTTAGTTCAGCAACAACATTTTGAATTAATTCCTCTTGTGGAATTGAGTTTGCTGTTGGATGAGGTTCAGTCACTTCAGTTCCTTCTTCTTCACTTTCTTCTTCATCTTGTGGAGAAGGATGTGTTGGAGCCTCTTGGTTGAGGCTTAGTCCATCCAAATTCTCACACAAGTGAGGTACCTGCAAAGTATTATTGGTAGAAATCTCTTTCTCCTTGCAAGACATGTTAGCCTCATCAAAAGTAACATGAATAGATTCTTCAATTTTTAAAGATGATTTATTGAATACCCTATAAGCTTTGCTTACTTGGGAATATCCTAAAAACAATCCCTCTTCAGCCTTAGCTTCAAACTTTCTAATGTATTTATTGTTGTTGTTATTTATATAACATATACATATAAATACTTTAAAATAGTTGATTTTAGGTTTCTTCCATTTAAGTAATACATAGGGAGTCCTATTCTTCAGTTTATGTATCAAGCTCCTATTTAGGACATAGTTTGCTATGCTTACAACCTCTGCCCAAAAGGATAGGGGCATGTAAGCATCTGCAAGTAATATACTTGCAGCTTCAATTAGGGTCCTTTTTTTCCTTTCAGCTACCCATTTTGTTGGGGAGTTCTAGGAGCTGAGAAACAGTGTCTAATACCTTCCTTCTCACAGAACTCATGCATAAGAAGAGACTCAAACTCTGTACTATGATCACTTCTGATCAATGCAACATGACTAGACTACTCAATCTGTATGGTCCTGAGAAAATCTGTAAGAACTTTAAAAGTATCTGACTTAGATCTCAGAAAGGACACCCAAGTGAACTTTGAGAAGTCATCTACAATAACTAAAGTGTAGGATTTCCCTCCTAGGATTTGCACAAGCAATGGGTCCAAAGAGATCCATGTGTAGCAAATACAAAATCCTAGGTGAATCACTTTTATTAACCGACTTAAAGCTAGTTTTAGTTTGCTTGCCTAGTTGACAAGCTCTGCAAAGGGCTTCCTTCTTGTAGGGACCAAAAGGTAAGCCTCTTACAAGAATGTCTTTAGATAACTTAATAATGTTTTTCATGTTAACATGACCTAGCTTTTTATGCCAAAGTTCATTTTGATTGCAAACAATATTAAACAAACAAATGTCTGAATTGACAGAACAGAAATTAACAAAATATATATTTCCTTGTCTATTTCCAATTAAAACAATTTGTTTTTCTTTATTAGAGATAGTACAGGAGGTTGAGTTAAAGTGTACCTGATAACCTTCATCACATAATTGACTTATGGAGATGAGGTTATGTTTGAGTCCTCTGACATATGTCACTTTTTTGAAGGTGATAGCTCCAATTTTCACTTCTCCATAACCTTCTGACTGGACACACTTTGAATCACAAAAGATTACCTTTGTCCCCTGCTTGGAATTGTAGTTGATTAAATTGTCCTTGCTGCCAGTCATGTGTTTGGAGCATCCACTGTACAGGTACCAAGTTTGATTATTCACTGGACAACCCTTTTGCTGCAGTAAAAACAGTTAGTTGTTCTTGACCTAGGTTACCTTGGGTCTTTTATATTGTTTATATGAAAAACTAGATATTATAGAGAATTCTGGTTGAGATTTGTATCCTAGAGGATGATATCTTCTTGGTGGAATTATCCAGTCAGCTAATGGATTAAATTATTTTCTGGATTTGATAGAATTGATGTTATAGTTATAATTTTTATTAAGTCTTTCTGGGTTCGACGAAATGTTTTGAGTTCATCGACCAGAATTCAACGATTGGGATGAGATCGTCTATCTCTGCCCAGAGAATGAACATAGTCATTTTCTGTGCCCAACGTTCGTCGATCTCTGTTCGACGAACCATACAAAGTTCTTCGATCGCAGTTAGACGAATAATTATAGCTTAAGTTTGGGTTCAGAGTTCGTCGACTAGAGTTCGACGAACTGGCCACATTTCGTCGATCTGAGTTCGATGAAATCTGCTGAACTTTGTTTTTACCTAAGAATTTCTGATTTTTGTTGTTTTTACCTAATGATTTGGGAATTTCTTCTATGGTTTGTTTATGGTTTATTGTTTCATTCCCATTAGTTGATACAAATTTGATGGGGGTTGTCAAAATATTCTTCTTGAGAATTGGGGGGCAAACTTGATGAAGCATCCAAGCCTAGCTTGCCATTTAGTCTGGCATTGACAGTGCTTGTATTGTCCATCAGCTTGAGGCTTCTCCCATTGAGAGTTTCCTCAAGTTGTTTAGCATCACATAACTCAGTCTTTAATAGGATAATTTGTTCATTAGCTAAATTTAATTCATCCTTTAACCTATTGTTTTTAGAAATAACATTTTCTTAGTTTCCTAGTTTTTTCCTAAGTGTCTGAATTTCCTTTTCGGAATTTATTACGTCCATGCACATGATTTTAAATTCAGATTTGAATGAATCAGAGTTATAATCAAAAGAAGAAAATACCTGATTAGCTTCAGATTCTAAAGCTTCTTCATTATCAGATACATCTTCATTTGATTGGCTCCTAGAGGCATCAATGGCCATGAGACATACTTATTTGGCCCTTGCCTCCTGTTCTTATTCACTGGAGCTGGAAGATGAGGATTCATCTTTTGGTTCACTCCAGCTTTTAGCTACAAATACTTTCTCCTTCTTCTTGTGTATGCTGGAGGAAGGCCTGCTGCTTTGCTGTCTTCTTATATCCTTCTCTCTTCTCTTCTCCTTCTTCTGAGTCTCTGGGCACTCTGAGAGGAAGTGTCCAGGTTTCCTACAGCTAATGCACACCACTTCTTTAGTGGAGGTTTTATCATATCTTGGCTTGTCATCTTGTCTGGATGACTTTCTTCTAAAGTCTTTCCTTGCCATCTTGTAGAATCTCTTGGCAAAGAGAGACATTAGTTCTTCATTCATTGTTGGAGTCTCTATCTCCTCAGCAGCTTTGAATTCAATGTTGTCCTCCTTCCTTACTGGTGGAGGTGTTCTTTGCTCAGTTGCTTCTCTGGATTTGATAAGCTGCTCATAAGACTTAAGCTTTCCTAAAAGAGATTTAGTGGAAATCTCATTCAGGCTCCTGGTCTCCTTGATGGGCCAGATCCTTGAATCCCATGAGCTTGGGAAGCACATAATGATTTTATCATTCACCTCTGTGAGGGTGATATCCTTGTCCAAGGTTTTCAGCTCATTGATGATTGAGCTCAACCTATTGTATATGTCTGCTACTGATTCAGCTTCCTCCTTGAAATTCTCATATTGGGATATGAGATTGGATCTCCTATCCTTTCTTTCATCAGCAGATCCAGCAACCATTTGATTAAGGGAATCCCAGATGGATTTGGCTGATGTGCATTCAACTACTTTTTGAAAAATGTCATCTGACATTATTTGTGCCAGAATATTCATGGCCTAGGCATTAATAATTTTTGACTTCTTCTAGGCCTCAATCCACTCATGTGTTGGAACTGCATTGTTGCTGGAGGTTGCTGTAGAGGTAGATGCTTGAGGAGGATCTGTCATAATGAAATTGAAAATATCCTCATCAATAGAGTTCATATATAACTTGATTCTTGCCTTCCAGATGGCAAACTATTTAGGCTGCAAACTGGAGGTCTGGTGCTTGTATATTCTTTGTTATATGCCATGCTGTGTGTGAATATCTAATAGAAATGAAAAGATAGATCTAACTCAGGATCTTTGGTTCAAGGGTTAGCTTGTACAACCAAAGGAATCCAGGCTCTGATAGCAATTAAAAGTGAGGGGTTAGATCTGGAATACTCTAGAGGGGGGGGGGGTGAATAGAATATTTAGGGTTTTTATAAAATTTTCTAACTACTTCAATCTAGTCCTAGTGCTGCAGGAATAAAATTAAAGCACAAACACAACAATTCTAACTATCATAGTCACAACAAGAAACAAAAGAAAAGAGCAAGCAGACAACACAAGAAATTTATAGTGGTTCCCCAACCAGGGTACATCCACTCTTCTACCACCATGGTAGGAATTCACTCAGATTTTTGATCAGGTGTCTGACATCAATGAGCTTTTGATCAGGTGCTAAAAAACCAAACATCAAGTCTTTTGGTCAGGTGACTTGCAACCAAGAATAACTTTTGAAGGGAGTTAAGAACCCTTTTTATAGTGGGGGGATGAGAGATTGATTATGTCTTCTCTTTCTCACAATAACTTAGAAGACTTTTGTGGATTTGATGTTAGTAAAGGCACCCCATGAGATATTGAATGGTTCAGGAAAGATGGAGCTTTGCTTCAGGGTAATAGGCCTTCAAACTGTTGCTTTAACCAGATGAAATCCAGGAACTTCTTGACTGATAGAAAATTTATTGTCCTTTGAATTATCCTGGCAGAAGACAGAAGAAGACTCTTGATTTGGATTGGATATTCTTCTTCTTCTTCAGCTTGATGTTCTTTCTCTGGTTAGGGATTCTTTTTTTGTATCAGCTTTCTATTTCTTTTTGTCTCAGAGTGCTGTCGATAGGGAGGACAGCAGAAGATTCTTGATCCTTGATTAACAACCTGACTGTCAGCCTGTCTCTGTGTGTCTCTCTAAGAAAGAGATGGAAAATCCCTTTTTGTATTTTCATATTATCTTGCTTTTGAAATTTGAAATTCTTCTGCATTCATTTCTGACGGCCTGGAGAATATTTTGCATTGATTGATTTCCCCAACTGTCCCATTAAAAAATGAGAACCAATAATCCTGATGAAGATCGTAATCAATGCTTGCTTCTAACGGTAATATTCAGAGAATATTTTAGCATTGATTACTCAGGAATTCTTGTCATAGAATAAGGATAGATGGATGAAAATAACTAAGTCTGGAATCATCAAACAAAGAACAGAATTCATCGAGCTGAGTCCACAGTTCGTCGAGCTGAGAAGTTAAGTTCATCGATCTGATAATAGCTGTTCGTCGAGCTGAGATCCAAGATCGTCGACCGTAGAACAGACAACTGCTTTCTCCAGAACATTGCCAATTCTATGCACGATGCTTGTCGAGCTGAAAATCTAAGTTCGTCGACTGGAGTTCAGCAAAGTGTTTCTGGACTTAGAATATTCTAGATGTCTCTGGAATGAAGTATTGAAGTGAACTTGCCAGAAATCATCGACCTGAGAACTAGATTTGTCAACCTGAGAACTTCTAACTGTTAGATAAGTCTTGCCAGGAATGTGGTCTAAATTCGTCGAGCTGAGAAGGTGAATTCGTCGACTGGAGTATGATCATGGACTTAGAATATTTACTTATTTCTGGAATAAGTTGTTGAAGTAGAATGCCCATAGATCGTCGACCTGAATACCAAGTTCGTCAAGTGGAGTTTAGAGAAATTCTAGACTTCAAATGTTGAAGTAGTGTCCATAAATCGTCGATTTGAGTCCCAAGTTCGTCGAGCTCAGCTCAGAGAATTTTCTCCGAGATATCGAGCTGAGCACGACTTTCGTCGACCTGAGTTCGACGAACGTCGAACTAATTTTATAAGTCTCTGAAATTTCTCCAAGTCTTGAGTTTTTATGCAGTCTCTTGATGGCTTGTCTATGTAGTGTTAACTCTAAGGACTTGACCTATACTCTAAGACATAACCATGACCCTAGCTATACGTGTTGGGTCAGATGATCCTAACTTAGTGAACCTAGCCCAAATCAAACTAGGGATACAACACATTCGTAAAACCTCCTCGGGTCTGATGGTTCTTACGGTATTTATGGATGACATTCTTCTTACTGGCGATGAACAGGCTGAGGTAGCTTTGATAAAGAAACACCTCTGTCAAGACCAGGTCACAAAGGATCTGGGCTCCCCAAAATACTTTCTGGGGATTGAAATCTCTAGGAAGCCCAACTCCATGGTCCTTTCCCAACGAAAGGATGCTCTATATCTACTAAAGGAGGCAGAGTTGACTGGTGCTAAACCTTCCCGATGTCCCATGGCTGCTGGAGAAGACAAAACTTGGACAGATGACTCGCTTATTCTATCCGATCTTATGAGGTACCGGCGTATGGTTGGCAAACTCATTTATCTCACGGTAACCAGACCCGACATCTCCTATGCTATGGGCATGGTGAGCCAATTCATGCAATCTCCTAGGGAGTGTCATCTACAATCTGCCCTGAGGATATTGGAGTATGTTAAAGCAGGGCCAGGGAAAGGACTTCTTTTTCAGAAGAATGGTCACTTGATGGTTGAAGAGTACTCATATTCGATCTATGCTGAGAACAAAGGTGACCTCAAGTCAACATCGAGTTTTTGCACATTTGTTGGAGGAACTCTTGTGAGCGGGAAGAGCAAGAAACAGTCCATGGTCTCCAGGTCTATTGCAGAAGCGGAATATCATAGTATGGCATCAATCACATGTGAGTTGAAGTGGTTACGAGCTCTCATGCTTGACTTAGGAGAGCTCTACAACTATCCTCTTCCTATGTTCTGCGACAACAAGACCATGATATACATCTCCAAAAATCCGGTCTTTTATGAGAGAACAAAACACATAGAAGTTGACTGTCATTTTATTCGGGAAGAGATCTTGAAGAAATAGATTTGCACTTCGTTCGTCACTTCTGACAACGAGTTGGCAGATATCTTCACCAAGCCGGTGTCTGCTTCCTATTTCCATATTTGCAACAAGGTGGACATGATTTATATTTATGCTCCAGCTTGAGGGGGAGTGTTGCGGTATGGAGGCCGGGCGACCAGTTGTAGTTTGGAGGCCGGACGGTCTGGTTATTTATCTCAGCGGCTTGTCTGCCGGCCTGTTGCTGTTTGGAGGCCAGACAGTCTGGCGGTTTGTCTCTGGCAACTTGGAGACTGGCGATTTAGCGGTCTCCTGTGGCGGGTTGTTCTACGTGGCTGCTTATTCTCTCCTTCTGGTGGTTGTCGAGTGGTTAGCATACTCGTCTAACCTTGCAAATTGTTTGGTTTGTTTATTTGTAAAGCTGCATATTCTTGTAATTATTTAGTCCCACATTGCTTATTTATAATCTCTCTCATCTCCTCCATTCTATAAAAGGGAGGCTATACCTTTGCAATACACACCTTTTTTGGATAATAAAATTTGTTACTCCAAATTTTCGGCCTGTTTGTTTTCTGTTCTCACACTCATGAATATGTGTGTCCACAACAAATTTTTGTCGCATGCTAGTAGAGGCAATGGTGGTGGCACAAGCTATAGTAATGCCACAGGTTGTGATGTCTGCTGTGTAGCTTACGACTCCTGTTCCCCGAGGTGTGATGCCTGTTATAACTAAGGGAGAGGCCAGGCTTGTAGAGTCGTTAGCTGAGAGAGCGGCTATTGGGCAAGAAGATTGATAGATAAATTTAGGGTTTTAAGAAGATAAGATGTTTGTTATGTTCTCTAATTCTATATTCGATGAAGATAAAGGTTTCTTATTGATTATAGTATAAAATATTAAGAAAATACCAAGTTTGTATTTCCTGGAGCGCTTTGATGACGTCATCCTTAAATTCAAATAGACGCAAATCTCGTGCTAAAAGACAAAGGCTGCCATAATGTTCGGGCAGTGATATCCTGTAATGAATCCGCCATTAAAGCTGTCCATGCTGCTTACCAAAGGAGGATATACCGTTACAGTTGTCGGGATATGAAAAGGATGACAGTGATTCTTTTACGGAGACTTTTTGCAAAACGTTTACCAAGAATTTTTGGGCAATCTCGTCAAACCCCAACTTTTGCAAAAGTTTGTTAGCAGAGCTAAAGTATTTTCTTGGTATCTTCAAGCCTGCAATATAGAACATCAATCTTTCTCCACCTTGAATAAGAAGCAGAGCTCTACAAACATTCAACATAACACATGCTGGATCAAAGCTGAAGGAACTTATTACTATTGCCGTGAAGAAGGAAGACTGTCTGCTGTACAGTCAAGGAAAAAGACTTTGGAATTTTCTCTGGATTCATTTTTACTCAAACTCTTTTTACTTCTTGGAGCATCTCACTGAGATCTGAGTTGTAAGCCTATTTTATAAAGGCTGAGTTGTAGGACTGAGAGCAGTCTGCATGGTAGGAGTGTGCAACACTCTGAGTTGTAGGATCCTCTATTGGATCTGAGGTAAGGCTTGTGGCTGAGGTAAGATCTCTGTGTAGATCTGAGGAAGGAGATCAACTGGGTCACTGAGTTATAGGAGTTGGAAGACTCTGGGCTGTAGTGCTATTTTTCTTGAGGTAGGGGACTTATGCTGTCTCTGAGGTAGGACTGTAATCAATCTAAGCTGTAGGAGTGAAGTGCACTTTGAGTTATAATATCCTGAGGGATTTGAGGTATAAGATCAGTTTGATTTGAGTAAAGGAGTTGGCCGAATCTAGCACACTACTAGATAAGTGAAAGGGTAAAGTGGATGTATCCTAGATAGGGGAACCACTATAAACTTTGTATTTTTTCTGCGATCTTGAAAGCTAACAAACCAACATCAACACACCGCAAGTACTTAATTCAAAAAGAGTCACAATTTCCAAAAGAAACATATTCACCCCCCTCTAGGTGTTCATCTACCCTTTTAATGACTTTCATGTGGTATTAGAGGCAGGTTCTTCAAAAAGGACTTAACAGTCTTAATTATATCTCCAAGGGTAGTAGAAGTATATCATTATGGCTTCTGGTGAGAACCATAAGGTGTTGGGTTATATGAAACTTCCTTTATGCAGAAAAGAAAATTTTGGAGTATACAAGGAAAGGTTAAGGCAGTTCATGAAAGCCTCAGACCCTTTAATATTCATCATAGTGGAAGAGGGGATCTTTATCCCTATGATGTTCTCTACCAATGATGCCAACATCAAGGTTCCTAAAAAAATACTCAGAGATTGTTGGTTCCATTGATCATAATGTCCTATATTTGAAGAAGGCATACAAGACAATGGTATACACATATTTGTATCTGATGCATGTTATAAGTTCTATATATACAGGTGATTACTTGTTACACTAATTAGACATGTTACCTAAGTAACAATGACAGGTGGACACATGGAAGAATGCCGATAAGATAGAAATCTATCAAACTTCACAGGCGTTGAGTGAAGACAGTTCACTAAAAGCCAGATGGCCTTAAGCGTTGAGTAAAGGCCATACAGTCAAAGCCTTAGCCTTACCAAGGCAGAAATCTGGTTAAGTCCAGAAGCGTTGAGTGAAGACAGTTCACTCATCACCCAGAGCCAGAGGCATTGAGTAGTGCTCATGCTGTCAAATCCACAGAAGATATAAACATAAAATCTATCAAAATCCAGAAGCGTTGAGTGAAGGTAGTTCACTCAACGCTAACTCAACAGAAATTCAACTAAGTATAGAAACGTTGAGTGAAGGCTGTTCACTCAACGACTCATTGAGGTGGCGGGGAAAGGTAGAAAGCGTTGAGTGTAGAAGCTTCACTCAATGCCTTCATATAGAGAAAATCAGCTAAGTCCAAATGCGTTGAGTGACAAAGATACACTCAACGCCTAATCTGTTAGACAACTAAAAGTGTATATTCATTGAGTGAAGACTGATCACACAATGCCTGGTGTTGCAGAATATTGACCAAGTGTTTTGGCATTGAGTGATAAGCCTTAACTCAATGCCTATGCTGAATTATCTGAATTTGACTAAGTCTACAGGTGCTGACGTCAGTAGAAATTCAAATGTTGTGGGAAGTGAATAATACTTGACAAATGATGCCGCTTGCCTATTATACTGCATTTAATGCTAAAGAAAAGTTACAACTACCAACTCTAGGTGGTCCCACTACTCAAAAAGCTGTTGGACTGTGGAATAGAAAGAACATTATCATAGAAGAAGAACTTTAACATTTGAGAAAGAGCAGAACTTCATCTTCTTCCTCTCAACTGAGTTATAGAGCTTGGAGAAGCAATTCATTCTTCTAATCTGAAAGTTCAAGAAAGATAATTGTTGATATTCTGATCTTCAACAATAAGTTTAGAGAACTTTCTCTCTGAGTTAGAAATTGCAGTACAATCAAACCCTAGATCCAGTGTAGTCACAACAAAAGCAGAATAACTACTGAAAATACATTCCTGGAGCTATGAAGAAAGGAGGACTGAGTCATCTCAATTCAGGAAAAAAAATATAGAGTTTATTTCTGTGGTTTCTTACATCAATAACAACCATTTCATTCTGTAGGATCTTAACAGATCTGAGTTGTAAGCCAAAATCATAAAGGCTGAGTGGTAGGGCTTGTGTGCCTGAGTTATAGGATTTAGTTGTAAATCTAAGTGGTAGGGCCTTTGGCTTAAGGTAGGATCTGGTTCAGATCTGAGGTAGAAGAGTCATTCTCTCTGAGTTGTAGCTTAACCTCCTAGTCTGAATTGTAGGACTTTGAGAAAAGTATGAGGTAGGTGATCTGTGGATTACCGAGTAGTAGGAGAATAATTCTCTACGTTTAGGGCCTTCGGCATGAGTGTAGGAATTGGATGAGTCTAAGAAATCCTATGGGATTTGTGTTGTGTGCTCTTGGAGTTGTGTTTGGAGAAGTTGTCCTTGTCTAACAATCTATTAGAAAGGTAGGAGAGACAGTGGATATACCCATACTCTGGGGAACCACTATAAAATACGTGTGTACTGGTTGTGTTCTTTAAAGCTAAACTATAAATTAAAACACACAACACAGTAAACCAAGAAAGTTAAAAAGGAATTACAAAAAGGTTCTATACCTATTCACACCCTCTAGGGTTTAGCTACTCTTGAAACTAAAGTCTTGCAGAGATGACCAAAGTTGAGGTGGTACTGACCACCATGGATAAGAGGGCCCAGAACATAATAGTCAGTGCCATAAATGATTCAACTTTTTAGAATCTGGTTCTACTGCAAGACAACTAAGGAGATGTGAGACTCACTAATAGTCTACATGGAGGGGACATGGGAAGTGAGGGATAATAAAAAATCACTTCTCAACCGGCAGTATGAGGCCTTCAAGTAAGACAATAAGGATTCTATAACAGATTGGTATGAGAAGTTCTTCAAGATAGTGAACAATCTGATCACCTATGGCAGATAGTTCTCTAATTATGAGATGAATGATAAATTCCTGAGATCACTCAACAAAGAGTGGGACTTAAAGATCTGTGCCATAAGTGAAGTTGGCAACTTGGTCAACACTCTGCCTCAAAATTTGTTTGGCAAGCTACTGTCTCATGAACTTCAGCTAAACTCCAGAAAAGCTGAAGAAGATTCTGCCAGATCTCTCAACAAAGAAAAGTCTATGGCCATCAAAGTCGATGCCACAAGAAGGAGCGGGGTAAAGACACCTTCTACACCAAGATAGACTGTTGAGTCAGATAGTTTTGCACCTAGAAATTTTGGAGATAAGCCGTCTGATGGAGAACTGACATTGTTCTCCAAACAATTCAAGAAGATGCTGAGCTGAAGAAGGCAAAGGAAGAATAAGGGCTCTTCCAGCTCTAATTCAAGGAATCCACAAGCCCGCCTGGATAAGTTTAGAAAAGACCCCTCTAGGGATATGTATGATTCCAAACAAAACAAACATTTTAAAACTAATGTTGTCTGTTACTGCTGCAACAGGTCAGGATATGTCATAGCTAACTGTCCTGTTAAAAGGAAAGAAAGCAGAAGGTCTAATGATAAGACTTATCATAAAGACAAAAAGGTGGACAAGGGCTTCTTGGCTTACAAGAAATCAAGCTTGTCAGAGAGTGATTCTGAGAGTTCAGAATCCGAAGATAAAGAGGCTTACATTGGTATAATCTCCATAAAGAGGATGTTGATCATCCTATAGCTAAAGTGGGCATAAGGGCACCACTATCCTCTGTTGACAGTGACTGTGAATGAAACATCACATTTCTTTCTAAACCCCTTAACTTAGATTAGGTTAGAACATGCAGGGAGTGAATGGGTCAGGCTTGGTTTTACTCAAGGAGAATGGGTGGATTCACATAAGGCCCACTATAAGGTTCAAGGCAACTTTAACTTAGAAAAATTATTCTGGATCAATAGGCATTGAGTGTGTTGAGTGAATTGGACGTCATTCGACGAAGCGTCGAGTGTGTCGAGTGGATTCAATGCCATACTCTTTAAATTAGAAAATTTGTTCTGGAATCAAAAGGCGTTGAGTGCTTTGAGTGAACTCGAAGCCATTCGACAAAGCATCGAGTGCGTTAAGTGGACTAAATGCCATGTTCCTAACTTATAAAATTTGTTCTGGAATCACAAGGCGTCGAGTGCGTTGAGTGAACTCGACAACATTCAATGAATCATCGAGTGCATTTAGTGGACTCAACACCATGTTCTTAACTCAGAAAAATTTATGCTGGAATCACAAGGCGTTAAGTGCATTGAGTGAACTCGACGCCATTCGACAAAACATTGAGTGCATCGAGTTGACTCAACGCAATACTCTTTAACTCAGAAAATTGTTCTGGATAGATAGGCGTCGAGTGAACTCGATGCCATTCGAGAAAGCATTGAGTGTGTTGAGTGGACTCAACACCATACTCTTTAACTTAGAAAATTGTTCTGGATTCAACAAGCGTCGCATGGACTCGACGCCATTCGACAAAGCATCGAGTTCATTCAGCAAACTCGACGTTATTTGACAAAGCATCGAGTTCGTCAAGTGAACTCGAACCCATTCAAAGAAGCGTCGAGTGATATCAATGCTTTTTGACTTAAGAAAAGTTTTCGGTTTGGTTCACCTGTATGCCTGAATAGGGTTTTTGGGATAAAACTCTGATAGCTTATTTGAACCCAATCTCTTCAACAAATCTATTTAATACAATGCTCATTTCAAGAAGACCTATTTAAAGTAATGATTAGCGGTCCAATACATGGGCGACACGTGGCAAAGTAACTCAAACTAATTGGCGGTCAAACAATAGGCTGACACATGGAAGCAACTAAATCCCTACATCTTCTTATAAAAAGGAAGAGACAAGAAACCCTAGCCGTCACTCCCACTCCTAACCAAGGCTGCCATAATCTACATTGAGCCTAGAGGAGTGGAAACAACTTATGGAGTTACGCTTTAGCCGTAGAATCAAGCTTTGGATCTAACTCGTTGGAGCAAGGATCAAGCATGGCTCACCACTACCGCACCCGCCTCCAAGCTCGCATCTAGTTCCGTTTCTCCTCCCCTCCCTCGGTGCTATTCTTCTAGATACACTAGGACCGATATCAGGCTCAAATGAGCCCGATGCCATGAGAGGGGGAATATTTTGAGCTTTTTTTCTTGATCGGGTTCAATAGAGGAGCCGCCTCCGACGGCCATGTCGCCGGGAAATTCTAGCCACCACCTCAAAAGAGGTCGTGGTGATAATCACCGGTGGTGGCAGTGGCCTGTGTAACACCCTACATTTAATTTGGGGCAATTTGGGTTCAGGCTTGGGTGACACGGCCTAGGACACGGGCGTGTCCCAGGGCGTGTCATGCCTGGATTGTTTCGAGTCATGCGGTCGACGAATTTTGCTCGACGATCGTCGAGTGTCGAGTGTCAAGTGAGGACACGGCCTGTGACACGGGCGTGTCACAGGGCATGTCAATTGGTCGAAGAACTCAGCTCGATGTTTTGAGCTAGGGCGTGTTTGCGGGACACGGGTGTGTCCAGGTGCACACGGACTGGAACACAGGCGTGTACCAGGGCCGTGTGAGTCTCGGGTGGTTTTGAGGTTGTGCAGCCTGATGACACGGCTAGCGACACGGGTGTGTCGTAAGGTGTGTCAGGTGACACGGCCAGCGACACGGGGTGTCGGAAGGCATGTCAAGTGACACGGCCTGTGATACGGGTGTGTCACATGGCCGTGTACTGGTTGGGTTCCAGTCGGTTGACTGTCGCTTAAGTGATACGGCCTGTGACACGGGCGTGTCACAGGGCGTGTTAGGCCGTGTTCATGTTTTTCTGGTCGATTCTGAGCCGTTTGATTCCCTCTTTCTGGATCCAATGGATAGGCTTTCTCTAGGTGTTGATAAGGCCTGGGAAAAAGGGGATTTAACCCTTCCTCTTCATTATCTTCTTCTTCTTCTAATTTCAAGAGAGAGCAAGAAGAGGGGAGTGTAAGGGAAGGAAGGAGGAAGAGAAAACTAGCTACTGGAGGAGCTACAGAGTGCGGAGTGAAGATCCGAGAGCGGATTCGTGAAGGCGGAGCCGAGGCGGTGACTTCCATCCGGCTACTTCATAGCACCGAAGCGATCTTCAAGGATAACAATCTCCTTCTTGGACATCGAAGTCCTTTCTTTATGCATATGCGTGGAATCCTCCACCAAGAGGTGGATTCGTGAAGTGATTCCTTTGTTGAGTCTACATCTAGAGCCGGAATGGTGAAGTACGACATAGGCATGCTGTGTGAAGCCCATCTGGACTGGTAGTCTGGATTGGTGATGATCATGGGTAAACCGGAGAAGACTCCGTGGATTTGCAAAGATGCTTTGTGTATTGGATGATTGAATGCTATGTGTGGATGGTATGCTCATGCATGGGCTTGCCATGGATATGATCTTGGAGGCTTTGCGATGCTCCTTGTGGTTTGCTCTGCGAGAGCGGGAAGCTACGGCTACCCAGGAAGGGAAGGCCGACCCGCGTCACGGTGCACTAGTGACGACGTGAGCACGGGCAAGGCTAACCTGTACCTGGGCATGGTGGAGAGATCGATTGGTGGCAGTGTTTGGGAGCGTGCGATAGCTCGACTTGCTACACCGAAATAAAAGCGGGTCGATCTGTTGGATGAATGCTCACGGTTGCCATGATGTACGTACCTCTGCTTGGTTTGGGCGGGATGCAACCAGCATGCGTGTTGGGGTGACTAGGGCCGGCCAGCCAACACGTTAATTACCGTACGATTGGTGGTGTTACCACGGGTTTCCGGTACACCGTAAGGTGCCCTGAGCGCACGAAGCGTTGGGCTGGGGTCGGCGTTTGTGATTTGAGATGTATGCTTGTGATTGTTAGCTATTGTACTTGAAAATGCATATAGGGAACGAACCGCTGCCCCGGGCATGGGGTAGGGTCGTTATAATTGGTTAGCTATAGCTGACCGTTGCTTTGTTTGCCGCACTTTGTTGGATATCACCTTGCAGGTGCTGCGGCTTGAAATGATATGCATGGATTGAAAGCTTGTTGCTAGGGCCCTTGAAGGCCAAGCGAATCGTGGTTCGATTTCATGTGTGGCCGGCCTGCGTGCCGATGTACGAACTTGTATATGTGTACAAAGAGCAACCTGTAAGGCCTTAAGGCCATATGTGTGTGGGTTGTATACATTCCTGGTTTTGGATATATAAATGTGGCATTTATGTATTAGTGGACATTCCTGGAGTTGAGTTCATGCAACTTAATTAATACTGCGCTAGAATGAATTGGGTTAAGGACACGTATTGAATTTGATCACCACAAGTAATTCCGTCACTTGTCTGTGACCTATGGCGTGGAGCCCCGGTCGGACCCACCGTGATAGGCTATGTGATGAGTGGGCGCGTTACAAAGTGGTATCAGAGCCAGGTTGAGATTGTTTGGGAGGAGAGAACAGAATTAAACTCACGAATGTCCACTAGGAATGTATTTCAGGCACATGATGTGTGTGAGTGTGTATTCAATGTATCAGTACCGTTATGCTTTGCATTATTAATGGTGTTCTGTACATTGATAGGTGGCGAGGAGTGGAGCTGGGCCGTCTGAGCCCCAGCGGTCTTATGAGAGTGTCGCACCGGCTGAAGCGCCTACGCCTCCTTTGGCGGAGACCATTTAGATGGTGACGGAAACAGTGCTCGCAGTATTGCAGACACAACCTGCAAGGCCTGCAGTTGTACCAGTTCGGCAAGAGCCTGTTGATGAGCAGTTGAAAAGTTTTATGGAATTTCATCCACCCACGTTTGGCGGGGTGATTTCCCCAACGTAGGCGGAAGATTGGTTGGCTCGAGTGAAGAGGATCATGACTGCCATCAGGACAGTGGAGGAGCAGAAAGTGACGTTAGCTACTTTTCTGTTGGAAGGAGACGCAAGATTATGGTGGGATGAGATGGAGGTGCATTACTTGGCCGGTCGAGGTTTAGCGGAAGTTTCCATGGAAGAATTCTCCCGCTTGTTTTTAGCCAAGTATGTGCCAGTGTCCCAGCGAATTGCAATGGAGAATGAATTTTTACGTCTAGTGCAGGGTGAGCGGGATATTGATACATACCTGCATGAATTTACTAGACTGGGGCGGTATGCGGGATTTACTTTCGCCGAGGAAGCACGAAAGATGAATCGATTTTATGAGGGCCTTCGAGATGAGTTAAGGTTGGCACTTCCGAGTTCGGTGAGCCAAGGCTTCCAAGCGTTGGTAGATACAGCCCATGCCTTGGAGAAGGACATGAAGCGAGTGCAAGAAATGAGGAGACTGACGATGGAGAAGCCAGAATTTAAAGTCCCGCAGTCGGAGCAATTGGATTTTCAGAAACGAGAGAAGAAAAGATTCAAGCCTGTGGAACAATCCTCGTCGAATGTTGCATCAGAAGAGACGTATGGACAAAGGCGTGTGGAGACACATACCTATTTTAAGTGCGGAAAACAGGGGCATATATCCTCTAACTGTCGAAGAGGCCCTCCTATAAGTGAGAAAACTACGGGTGCGTCTTATGAAGATAAGGGTAAAGCAGTGGCTGAATCATCTGCATCTCGGACGCAGCCTCGATTGAATAATCTGGAGGTGCAAGAGCCGCAAAGTGCACTTGGTGAAATTCAACCTCGGGTTTTTGTTAAAATTTCTCAAGCGTGGTCAGCAAGGTAGCCCAAACACCAAATTAATATCTTCGGCACTACCCAGTTCTCACGTTGAACCAGCGGAAAACCAAGGAATAAGGCTAATCCCAACAAACAATGGAAGCACAAGCAGATCTTTTATACATTCACTTCTTTACAACACGAGGCATACATAGTGAGACATGATTTCGCTAGTATAACAGCTGTATACAGAAAGAACCAAAAACCAAGACGGGCGGACAGCACCGGAGTCCGCCGAGACCGCCGAGGTCGCCGAGTCCGCTGAGATCGCCCGAACTAAGCTGCAATCCGCCGAATAGCCACGGAGTCCGTCGAAGACGCGAGGCCGCGCGGACACACCGTTATTCGTCTCCTGCTGAAGCTGAACTGAGAAACACCCCCTACCCACGGACAGGTTATTGAAGCTGGCAAAGTTGAAACAGAGTTGACAAGCCGCAGAGCGACCTCCTGCTGAATCCGCAGAGACCGCACAACTTCCAAGTACTTGACCGAAGTCAAAGCCAAACTCCTGGCTCCTTGAAGCTACCCGCGTGACCTGCACACAGCAAACCGTCAACCCTGAATTAATCCGCGCGGACAGACAAACGGAGACCGCAGCTCCATGCCCAACCCAATTTACTGTTCACTCAAGTTACTGTAGATGTGCCAGGGGGTCCTATTTATAGGCGAGGTGAGGAGTGTGGTCACCGCCCTACAGATAGCGACATCGCCCTAGCCCGCGCGATAGTAAAACACCGTCCGCCGAGTCCGCAAGGACTTAGCCAGATACCAAGGTAAACCGCCAGGAGCAAGATAACATTGGCGAACCCTCTCCAGTGCGCCCAAGCTATGCGGACAAGGCATCAGCCCGCAAAGCTTCAGACCACTGCAGGACAGCAACCCCCTTCAATGGCTGCCCGCACAAACCCGAGGCAGTCCGCAAGACTCACGCCTCAATCCGCCACAAGTCCACGACCAAAGGCAAAAAAACAAGTCCGCCCGGTCAACAACGGACTTGGCGGATACGACGGACACCATGGTCTTGGCACAGAGTGTGACCAAGTCCAAAAACCATCAAAGGCCAATGCGAGCATGGCGGACACAAACTCCATCCGCCAAACATCCAAGCACATAGACCGCCAGTAGTCCGCAAGCTACTCGCACACCTGCCCAGCACAGTAGCCACCTCCCGGACTCCAAACATCAGTCCTCCAAAGACCTCCACAGCAAAACACCTGCTGTAACACCAGAGCTCGACCAGGCCTCAACCAAGCTCTAAGCCCAGTCCGCAACAGCCCAAACCGCGGACACACTAGTCCGCAAGCTTCCCGCGGACATGAGCCAAACCGCCAAACAGCACAGGCTTGCAATACGGCCACTGAGGAAAGCACCAGTCCGCAAGCCTCTATTCGCTCAGGCCGCTACTTGGCAAAACCAAACAACCAACGCCTTATCCGCATATACCAGGTCGCATAGTCCGCGAACTTCACCCATGCAATACGCTCAGAAGAACAGCCGGCTTCCACTAGACTTTGCACCAGGCCACACACAACAGTCTGCCCAGTCCGCCTAGTCCGCCAAAGCTGTCCGCCCAGGCTGCCCGGCCTATCCCATCAACCACTTCCACTTCATAAAATTCAACACTCCCCCTTGAAGTGGGAAGTGGTGACCAAGCCCAACAAGCTGCGCAAGCGCTCAAAGGGCCCTTTCGACAGTGGCTCTGTGAAGATGTCAGCAAGATTATCTTCACTCCATACATGCACGACCAACAGAGATCCCTCCAACACCTTCTCCCTGATGAAGTGGTAATCAATCTCTATATGCTTGGTCCTGGCGTGACACACTGGATTGTTAACCAGTTTGAGAGCACTCTTATTGTCACCCAGGAGTAAAGTCGGCCCATGCACTTCTTCATGAACGTCCTCTATAAGCCTCCTCAACCAGATGGCTTCCCGAGCAGCCAAGGCCGAAGCCTTATACTCTGCCTCTGTAGTGGAGACTGACACAGAGTCCTGCTTCTTGCTACACCACGAGATGCTAGCTGAACCGCAAGTGAACACATAACCTGAAGTAGACCTCCGATCATCCGAATCACCGCCATAGTCAGCATCCGTGTACCCAAGCAATGCAAACTCTGAGTCCCTTCCATAGAGGAGTCCCATGTCAGAAGTCACCTTGACATACTTCAGAATACCCTTCGACGCCACTAGATGAGATTGCCTTGGTTCAGCCATATACCGACTTACATGGCCAATAGCATAAGCAATGTCCGGCCTTGTAATCGTCAGGTAAATCAAGCTCCCAACAAGAGCCCTGAACACCAAGGGATCATGAAGAACCCTTCCCTCATCTTGTTGAAGCTTCAGCGCAGATTAAAGTGGAGTAGATCACTTCTTCCCTTCGCCCATGCCGAACCGCTTCAAATGCGATCAGCATATCCTTTCTGGCAAATGAGAACCCCACACTCCTTCCTCTCCACTTCAAGACGAAGAAAGTGATGCAACTCTCCCAAGTCTTTCATTTCGAAGCGTATAGCAAGCTCTCCCCTGAGCCTTGCTACTTCCCCCTCCGAATTTCCTGTGATGATCATGTCATCCACATACAGCTGACCAAGACTTGTAGCTCCCCCTTCTTCTTGACGAACAAGCTTGAATCTGAGTTGGAAGCAAGGTATCCACAGAATTGCAAGTACTCTACAATCTTCCCATACCACGCTCTAGGAGCTTGCTTCAACCCATAGAGAGCCTTCATGAGTTTACAGACATAGTCCGGATGCTTTTCAGAGACAAAACCAAGCGGCTGATCCATGAAGATGTCCTTGTCAATCTCTCCGTAAAGAAAGGCATTCTTCACATCGAGTTGCCACAACCTCCATCCCTTGCTAGCAGCCAAGGCGATCACCACTCTTACTGAAGTCATCTTCACAACTGGACTAAATGTCTCCTCATAGTCTTCTTTATACTGCTGTGAGAATCCTCTAGCGACCAGGCGAGCCTTGAACCTATCAATGCTCTCATCAGACTTCTTCTTCAACTTATACACCCACTTGCAAGTAACCGGAGTAATGCCATCAACCTTGGGCACAAGGTCCCATGTTTCATTCTTCTTCAGAGCATCAATCTCTTCTTTTATGACACCTTCCCACTCCTTCACTCCAGTGGCCTCGTTGGAGGTTGCAGGCTCTCGCTCATCTAGAGGACGTGCAAAGAAGTAGGAGACAAAGCTCACTGCATTCCCATCACAGTACCGAGCCGGTGGCTTAACAACCCTCTTCGATCTCCGAAGGGTCGGCTCCTTGCTCACTGCTTTCGTTGCTACTTCGGGCTCAACTCCTACCTGGGGCAAGCATTGAGCAGTGCTCCCCCTGCTTCCTGAGCCAGAAGGCTCAGCCTCGAATTAGAAGCAACAGGAGCTGCTGGTGAAACAGCACGCTCCTCTTCCAAACCTCCAGCAGCCACCACCGGTGCTTCATCAACCTTGCTACTTCCGGTTAGCTCAACCGAGCCACCTCCATATGACGTCAGCTCGTCAAAGACAACGTCTCTTGACACCACGAACGTCTTCGTCATAGGATCCATGCATTTCCATCCCTTCTTCCGTTCATCGTAGCCAACAAAGACAAGCTTCCTTGCCTTTGCATCCAACTTAGTCCGTGAAGCATCCAGGACATGCACATGGCAAGTTGAACCGAACACCCTAAGGTGTCCAACACTCGGATTCTCCTTCAGCAACAGCTCAATAGGAGTCTTCATGTTGATAGGGCTGAGTGGCATCCGGTTGATGATATAAGCAGCACAAGACATCCCCTCCGCCCAAAAGGACCTTGGGATATCTTTCGCATGAAGCCAGCATTTGCAGGTTTCCGTCAGATGATGGATCTTCCGCTCCGCTACCCCATTTTGTTGTGGAGTGTGAGCACAAGTAAGCTCCCATTGGATCCCGTGCTTCCTGCAGAAGTTAGAAAACTCGGAGGAGACAAACTCACCCCCGTTATCAGTTCTAAGCTTCTTAATCCGCAAGCCAAGCAGGCCTTCAACCAACTCCTTAAACTCCACAAATAAACGGAAGGCTTCTGACTTCTCCTTTAAGAAGTATACTCAGGTATACCTTGAGATGTCATCAACCAAGACAAGCATGTATCTGCTTCCACCAAGGCTGGAAGTAACCGTCGGTCCCATCAGGTCACCATGAATGCACTCCAATGGTTTCTTGCTCCTTGTTTGTGATTTATCAAATGGAAGGCGATGTGCCTTACCGTATTGACAGCCCATGCAAACATGCCCGTCACCAAAGGAAGACAACTTAGGCAACCCCTTCACCAAACATCTACTAGCCATCGCCTTCAGCTTGTCCATGCCAACATGCCCCATCATCTCATGCCAGATAGCAGCGCTATCATTGACCCTCGTCCTATCAACATATGAATTGGTGGCAAGAACAAACAAGTTCTTCACCCTCCTCCCTATATGAGCAACATCAGCCTTCACCGCTGATACGTTGCGAAGGAACCTCACGTCTGTTGTCCCAAACAGAATGTGATAACCAGCGTCCACCGCATTGGTCACCGAGAAGAGGTTTTTCTTCATGCCCGACACGTGATACACACTACTTAACGTGAGTGGCCCCTGATCACTACCCAAAGACACGACCCCCTCTTTATCTACTGCATAAACAGTATTATCAGCAGTGATAATAACTTCATTACCTGAGTAAGCCTGCATGGAGGTGAACTACGACTTGTCTCCGGTGAGGTGATGACCACACCCGGAGTACACGATTCACTCGCCGTTGAAGTCCTCAGCAGACAAGGCCCGGACACAAGTGCCCGTCATGAAAGCTCCGCCCCATTCTGCTTCTTCACTTCTCAAGCAAGTTTCCTCCCTTCCCGCAGCATGCCCATGCTACAGTTTGACCTTGCAGTCCCGCTTGAAGTGCCCTCGCTGATGACACCGGTAGCACTTCAAGTTCTTCTTCCAGTCCTTTGGAGCATTGCTCCTCTCCGGCTGATATGAAGTTGAAGTCTCCTTCTCACCAGCGACCTGCATCTTCTTCTTCTTCCCTTCCCCTCCTTTCTTCTTGCCTGAGAAGAGAGCTTCGCTGCCTTCCTGATTCAGGTTCACTCCAGCCATCTACCTTGCCAAGCTTTCCTGCGATGCAAGCAGATTCTCCAGCTCCAGCAAAGACGGCTGAGTAACCCACCCTTGAACAGATGCACAAAGGCCACATACTACTTCCGCAAGCCGCGGATAATGTGCCTTTTCATCTTAGCCTCAGAGATAGGCTCATCAGGATCCAGTGCCGACAGCTCAGCGCACAAGCTCTTCATCTTTAAGAAGTACTTCGAGATGGAAAGGTCTCCCTGAGTTGCCCTGGCCAACTCATTCTCCATAAACTGAAGCCGCGCAACATTCTTCCTATTGAACAACTCATCAATGGTTGTCCAAATATCAGCAGTCAACTCACATCCAACGATGTGATCAAACAGTTCCGGAGACACGTCCCTCTTGAGGATAAACTCCGCCTTACCATTTTTTTCCTCCAGAGCCTAACCTGCTCAGCAGTACCGAACGCAGCAGTTACTTCCTGTCTGTCGTCACAACCGACGACTTCCCACAGCTCCTCGCCAAGAAGATAACTCTTCATGCACGACTTCCACTTCTTGATGTTAGTCGGCATTAAGAGTTCAATGCCAAGACCCCTTGCAAAGCTCCCTTCCATTGCAACACCTGTTGACAACCTTTCAGAAGCTCCGAGCAACAACACAGGTTGAACACCACTCAATCACTGAGTAACAACACTGGTTGACTTCCGCTCACGCAACTGAACCTCCCTCTGATACCATGTTAAAATTTCTCAAGCGTGGTCAGCAAGGTAGCCCAAACGCCAAATTAATATCTTCGGCACTACCCAGTTCTCATGTTGAACCAGCGGAAAACCAAGGAACAAGGCTAATCCCAACAAACAATGGAAGCACAAGCAGATCTTTTATACATTCACTTTTTTACAACACGAGGCATACATAGCGAGACATGATTTCGCTAGTATAACAGCTGTAAACAGAAAGCACCAAAAACCAAGCCGGGCGGACAGCACCGGAGTCCGCCGAGACCGCCGAGGTCGCCGAGTCCGCTGAGATTGTCCGAGCTAAGCTGCAATCCGCCGAATAGCCACGGAGTCCGCCGAAGCCGTGAGGCCGCGCGGACACACTGTTATTCGTCTCCTGCTGAAGCTGAACTGAGGAACACCCCCTACCCGCCTGAAGCCGGCGGACAGGTTATTAAAGCTGACAAATTTGAAACAGAGTTGCCAAGCCGCAGAGCGACCTCCTGCTGAATACGCAGAGACCGCACAACTTCCAAGTACTTGACCGAAGTGAAAGCCAAATTCCTGGCTCCTTAAAGCTACCGGCGCAACCTGCACACAGCAAACCATCAGCCCTGAATCAATCCGCGCGGACAGACAAATTGAGACCGCAGCTCCTTGCCCAACCCAACTTACTGTTCACTCAAGTTACTGTAGAAGTGCCAGGGGGTCCTATTTATAGGCGAGGTGAGTAGTGTGGTCACCGCCCTAGAGATAGCGACACCGCCCTAGCCCGCGCGATAGCAAAACACCGTCCGCCGAGTCCGTAAGGACTTAACCGGATACAAAGGAAAACCGGCAGGAGCAAGACAACATTGGCGAACCCTCTCCAGTCCGCCCAAGCTATGCGGACAAGGCATCAACCCGCAAAGCTTCCGACCACTGTAGGACACCAACCCCCTTAGATGGCTGTCCGCACAAACCCGAGGCAGTCCGCAAGACTCACGTCTCAATCCGCCACAAGTCCACGACCAAAGGCAGAAAACAAGTCCGCCCGGTCAACAGCGGACTTGGCGGATACGGCGGACACCATGGTCTTGGCACAGAGTATGACCAAGTCCAAAAACCATCAAAGGCCAATACGAGCATGGCGGACCCAAACTCCATCCGGCAAACATCCAAGCACACAGAACGCCAGCAGTCCGCAAGCTACTGACACACCTGCCCAGCACAGTAGCCACCTCCCAGACTCCAAACATCAGTCCGCCAAAGACCTCCACAGCAAAACACCTGCTGTAACACCAGAGCTCGACAAGGCCTCAGCCAAGCCTCAAGCCCAGTCCGCAACATCCCAAACTGTGGACACACTAGTCCGCAAGCTTCCCGCGGACATGAGCCAAACCTCCAAACAGCACAGGATTGCAATGCGGCAACTGAGGAAAGCACCAGTCCGCAAGCCTCTATTCGCTCAGGCAGCTTCTTGGCAAAACCAAACAACTAATGCCTTATTCGCAGATATTAGGCTGCATATTCCGCAGACTTCACCCGTGCAATCCATTCAGAAGAACAACCGACTTCCACTAGACTTTCCACCAAGCCGCACACAACAGTCCGCATAGTCCGCCAAAGCTGTCCGCACAGGCCGCCCGGCATGTCCCGTCAACCACTTCCACTTCACAAAATTCAATAGTTTTCAATCTGGCATTAACCGAGGAGTTTAAACGTTATTTACAAAATAATCCGGATGAACGGAAATAAGCATGACCTGTATGAGCTGGTGTGTATATGTGAATGTTATGTACTTATAGCTGTGACATATGATATATACATAACAGGTTAGATGGCTCTATGAATGTGTTGATATTGCTTTGTTTGTGCGATGGCTTGGGATGAGACATGCTTCGGCCTCTAAGCGCAGCTCAAGCCCGGCTCGGCTTCTTGCGCGCGGATGCGGTGGGTGTAAGATTTGTGATGATGTGACTGGTTGGCGTGAGCCAAATTTCGAGGACGAAATTATTTGAAGGAGGGGAGGATTGTAACACCCTACATTTAATTTGGGCAAATTTGGGTTCAGGCTTGGGTGACACGGCCTGGGACACGGCGTGTCCCAGGGCGTGTCATGCCTGGATTGTGTCGAGTCGTGCGGTCGACGAATTTTGTTCGACGATCGTCGAGTGTCGAGTGTCAAGTGAGGACACGGCCTGTGACACGGGCGTGGCACAGAGCGTGTCAATTGGTCGATGAACTCAGCTCGACGTTTTGAGCTAGGGCGTGTTTGTGGGACACGGGTGTGTCCAGGTGCACACGGCCTGGAACACAGGCGTGTCCCAGGGTCGTGTGAGTCTCGGGTGGTTTTGAGGTTATTCAGCCTGATGACACGGCCAGCGACATTTGTGTGTCGTAAGGTGTGTCAGGTGACACGGCCAGCGACACAGGTGTGTCGGAAGGCGTGTCAAGTGACACAGCCTGTGACACAGGTGTGTCACATAGCCGTGTACTAGTTGGATTCCAGTCGGTTGACTGCCGCTTAAGTGACACGGCCTGTGACACGGGAAAGTCACAGGGCGTGTCAGGCCATGTTCATGTTTTTCTGGTCGATTCTGAGCCGTTTGATTCCCTCTTTCTGGATCCAATGGATAGGCTTTCTCCAGGTGTTGATAAGGCCGGGGAAAAAGGTGATTTAACCCTTCCTCTTCATTATCTTCTTATTCTTCTCATTTCAAGAGAGAGCAAGAAGAGGGGAGTGTAAGGGAAGGAAGGAGGAAGAGAAAACCAGCTGCTGGAGGAGCTGCGGAGTGCAGAGTGAAGATCCGAGAGCGGATTCGTGAAGGCGGAGCAGAGGCGGTGACTTCCATCCGGCTACTTCATGGCACTGAAGCGATCTTCAAGGGTAACAATCTCCTTCTTGGACATCGAAGTCCTTTCTTTATGCACATGCGTGGAATCCTCCACCAGGAGGTGGATCCGTGAAGTGATTCCTTTGTTGAGTCTGCATCTAGAGCCGGAATGGTGAAGTACGGCATAGGCATGCTGTGTGAAGCCCATCTGGACTGGTAGTCTGGATTGGTGATGATCATGGGTAAACCGGAGAAGGCTCCGTGGATTTGCAAAGATGCTTTGTGTATTGGATGATTGAATGCTATGTGTGGATGGTATGCTCATGCGTGGGCTAGCCATGGATATGATCTTGGAGGCTTTGTGATGCTCCTTGTGGTTTGCTCTACGAGAGCGGGAAGCTGCGGTTACCCAGGAAGGGAAGGCTGACCCGCGTCACGGTGCGCTAGTGACAATGTGAGCACGGGCAAGGCTAACCTGTACCTGGGCATGGTGGAGAGATCGATTGGTGGCAGTGTTTGGGAGCGTGCGATAGCCCGACTTGCTACACCAAAATAAAAGCGGGTCGATCTGTTGGATGAATGCTCACGTTTGCCATGCGGTACGTACCACTGCTTGGTTTGGGCAGGATGCAACCAGCATGCGTGTTGGGGTGACTAGGGCCAGCCAGCCAACACGTTAATTACCGTGCGATTGGTGGTGTTACCACGGGTTTCCGGTACACTGTAAGGTGCCCTGAGCGCACGAAGCGTCGAGCTGCGGTCGACGTTTGTGATTTGAGATGTATGCTTGTGATTGTTAGCTATTGTACTTGCGAATGCATACAGGGAAGGAACCGCTGCCCCGGGCATGGGGTAGGGTCGTTATAATTGGTCAGCTATAGCTGACCGTTGCTTTGTTTGTCACTCTTTGGTGGATATCTCCTTGCAGGTGCTGCGGCTTGAAATGATATGCATGGATTGAAAGCTTGTTGCTAGGGCCCTTGAAGGCCAAGTGAATCGTGGTTGGATTTCATGTGTGGCCAGCCTGTGTGCCGATGTACGAACTTGTATATGTGTACAAAGAGCAACCTGTAAGGCCTTAAGGACATGTGTGTGTGGGTTGTATACATTCCTGGTTTTGTATATATAAATGTGGCATTTATGTATTAGTGGACATTCCTGGAGTTGAGTTCATGCAACTTAATTAATGATGCGCTAGAATGAATTGGGTTAAGGACACGTATTGAATTTGATCACCACAAGTAGTTTCTTCACTTGTTTCTGACCTGTGGCGTGGGGCCCCGGCCGGACCAACCGTGATAGGCCATGTGACGAGTGTGGGTGTTACAGCCTGGGTGGTCGGAAATGAGAGATCAACAATGCCTAGCTCGGGATGATCTGGGCTTTCAGCTCGGTGAAGAAGATAATGGGATGCCGTTGATTTAAGTTGAATTAAACAATAGTGTAATTAATTATTTCTGTCTCATTTATTATAGTGTCTTGCATATAGATTGGAGGCCCCTTAGAAGAATATTCAGATTAAGTCATCAACATAACAAATGTAGCCCAGTGTCTTACCTTAAATTTGACACACTAAACTTGTAATTTCGTGCATTGTAGATCCTTGTAGGGCAAATCTCCTAGGACTGGTCCTAGACTAGGGTAGAAATTCAAATGAATGCCTAGGCTAAATTATAAGTCCACATCTTGTGAAATATATGTCACGTATGTGCGTATACCATATTTAGACTATGTCTAAAAATTAGAATTTTTGGAGAAAACTTTTTTATAGTTTTAATAGAAATATGAATTATTAAATAAATGGAATTTAGGAAGATTCCAAATTCCAAATGCACCCAATTTTGGGTGTTATGGCTATAAGGTCATCCTAAGGCCTTGGTAAAAAAATTTGGAACCATTTGGATCTCTGTATATTTAAAGATCCAACATGTATGGTGAAGGTATATTTGTAAATAATGTGTAAATGGTAAAATGAGAGTTCAGCCCATTTGGCCCATGTATGTCCATGAAATTTTGCACAGAGACTTATGGTGGTAAAATACTCCTTTTATGAGAAAACTGGGATTTTGGAATAAAAAAATCCCATAAGTTGTAATTATTTCAAAATTAGCACATTTAGGTATTAAATTGAAAAATAAGACTACTAAACTTAGAAAATTCTAAATAGTTGATCCAAGTCCTAATAGGTCTTTTCACTTCTAAAAAAAAAATTTTATGAGCACTTTGGAGAATTATTCCGTATAAATAGTGTAATTACATTTTTATCCTTATGGGACTTTGATCAAAAACATGAGCAGTGGTCCATGGAAAATTATGAGAAAATGTCCAAGTCCTTATTTATTCATTATGAACCCTTGTAAATTTTATCAAGATTTTTGGATGATTATTTATGGTAAATACTATAATAGTGGTATTTTGTTAATTATCTTAACATGTGAATATCTTAGGTCAAATAACTAACTAAGAGTATGAAAATCTATTTTACCCATTATCTTGTTAATTTAGTGAGTAAGAATTCTCCCTAAATTTTTACATGATTATTTTTAGTACTTCATTTGAAAATGGAAGATAATGAGATTTTAATCATAAATGGAAAATATGGGTCAAATTAAGATGAAAAATTATGATATTTGGTTCACACATTTTTTTAACCTAGATGAACATCAGATAATTTATTTAGACCTAAAGGATCACTGGTTATAGTAGCTCATGTTCAAAGTGACCTAGCTCTCTTAATTAATTAATTTCAATTATGCTCCAAAATAATTAGAAAAATGATGAAATTTTGAACGATCAATATTATACACATGAAAAACCCATGATAAAAATTTGGAGGCCTATGGCCCAAGGAACTGAAAGTCATCTCATATGGGTTAGAATTAGGTCATGGGCTGCGCTTAGTAAAAAGTGACGTGTAACACTAGGACCTACAGGGAAATGATAGGTGATCAAATTGAGAGATGTATCGAGAAGTTAAAACCCTGCTTGGAGTCACAAGTATGTCAATACGTAGTAACGTGTGTTAAAGTGCAAGCTACAAGGGGAACAAATATGACGGGGCCCGACGAAAGATCGTCGCTTCCCCAATAAGTACCTTAAGTCATTAGGTTCATTCAAGAGCAACAATGGGATATGGGTATTAATGACAGGTAGACACTAATAAAAGTAAGTGTCCTTAAGAAAGGTTGCTTTGGGCTTCAGCCCATCTTTGTTCCTAAATCCCTCGAGAGCCCTTCACCGGGCATGCCCTAGGTAGTACAAGGATTAACCCTAAGCTGCTATGTATAACAAGAATTAGACAAGAGTAGCCTAATAGGTTAAGGAAATAATGTGATAAACTCACCAGTATAGGGTTGGAGGGATTCAGGATAGATTTTGTCCTACAAGCTGGAGGCTCAGGTGTTTCATACAGGACGGGTTTAGTCCTGCGACCTGGATGTAACACCTCCCCAATAATGACCGTATAATATGGGTCCGGTGGGGGCCCCACAACCTACAGACTCCACAACTTCAGCATTAGAAGATGATATGTAAACTACCCAATCTCAAAACTCAGACATCAACAGCAGAAACATACCATCAAGACTAGAATATATCCACCAAACCAAGAATATCAAAATGGCCTTAGGTCCTTACACATCATAAGTCCAAGACGTAAGCATCATTAAACAATAGTAATGTGCACATGCACTCCTAAGCTACCTCAGCATGCAAGCCGGATTACATTTCATGGAGCATAACATTCAATTAGGATACATACAAATAATAAAAAGATCACTTCTTGCGGCTTAGGCATTTTTGGCCGGCGAGCTTGCTCCTGCTTGCGATCCTTGCCCTGTAAAAATTTGGTTGTAATGTGGGTCAGCAAAGGCTGACCTCAACTGTGTAACCAACACATCTCCTCCCGGCCGTCCATAACGGACCCCGGGGCACTCCATCACCCTGCAGGTCAGCACTTCTTATGCAACAATATAAATACATTTAAAGCTATAAAACAGGTTTGGATGTCTCATACAGCAAACACGTTTCTATATTGAGCATATAATAAAAAGTGGCCTACAATGCAGCATGAATACAGTCCCAGGTTTCACCGAAGGCACCCTAAAGCGTATGCTTCTAACACATCATCACATCGGGTACTCTAAATTCCCCATCGGCATTCAAGTCGCAAACACAAGGTTACTCTAAATTCCCCGAAATGACATACAAACAACAAACACAAGGGTACTCTAAATTCCCCCAAACGGCATACAAGTCGCAACATAAACAAACCGATAAGAAACCTTGCTAGACCATACCCGTCGCGGTGAGCCAGGCTCGACTCCAATATCAGGATCAAGTCCACCAAAGGAGACCCAGTGGGACCCAAATTGAATCGTCCGGGCTTGCCCAAAGCTCGACATTCTCGTCAGTTCCACAGAAGGGGGACTTGTCTTGTCGGGACACTCTCCACACATGACTTTGCAACGTCACGTGCTAGCCAGCCGATCGCAGAGACAAATCACGCCTTAGCACATCACAATCCCACACCTTTCCCGCCCAAATCCACCGTTCATACCGTAGCGTCCCCGTGCCCAAGGAAACCATCTACCGTCACAATGGAGCTAACATTGTCTGGTTCCGATGAACGTTACCGTGCCCCAAGGAAACCATCTACCACCACAATAGAGCTATCCTTGTCCAGTTCCGCATACGCGTAGTCACGCTAAATACGGGGGGGGGGGGGGGGGGCATACAACATCACCAACGACGTCTTGCCGCTATGCATCATCACCAAGTCGGACTAACGGTCGCGACTGCGGCTTTACCCACAATACCTAATACACTAACAGAGCGGATTTCTGCAATATCATGTCAGGGATGGACACAACCGACCTGGTGCCTCATCTTGAACCATGATAACCGAAATCCCTCTCATTTAAGAGTTCTGGTGCCTATATGCTTGAAATAAAATGAAGAAAATGAAAAGATGCAATGCACGTATCCTATAACTGAGAGGAGAAGTGTCGTTACCTTACGACTCCTCTTCTTAGCCATAAAACCCTTGTCTTTCACGGATGAAAACAAGCGCCTCTAAGACCTCTATCCAAATCTAGCCTCAGAACGACGATCGGAGGTCTGAAGCTCCGTCAATGGCGGAAGAAACCACTCTTCTTCATCCTCCACCAAACCCTAACTCTCACTTTCCAAATGAGAAAATGAAGAGAAACAACCATTCAACCCTATATAAGCACTTTGGAGGAGAGTCTTGGACCTTAGGATCAAATCCTAAATGAAATAGGATGGATATAAAGCCAAATGACGGAATTGCTTCTGTCCTCTACGGCCAGGCGGTAACTACCTACCGCAGATCGGAAGGTTCCCGAGTGCTCGACCAAAAAAAAATGCCGCGCTAGCGCCGGAGATAAGGCTAACGTCGTATGGTACCGTTTTCCTCGAGAACTCGACATTTTCATGAAAACTAAGCGTTCGACAAAATGGGCCCTTCGTTCGACGAAACAGGGCTATCACCTGGTGATAGCTACTATCGTCGGGCGGTAATCCTCCAGTGCTCGACAAACAGATCTTTCGAACGACACTCGACAAAATAGTGATATTGCCGAGCGGTACCTAGCTAACACCGCGCACTAACACTCAATGCTCTCAACGCCTGGCCACTCAACTCTCTCAGTGCCTGTCCACTCAACGTTCTTAGCACCTAGCAACTCAATGCTAAGTTACCGCCGAGCGATAACTATTACCACCGGACGATAGCTTCTAGAGACACGTTCTGAAAAATGGGGTGTTACAACTCCTCGCCCTTAAAAGAATTTCGACCCCAAAATTAATCTTCATGCAGGAAGACAGCAAGAAAATTATTGCAACAAAATTAAACATTATTACAACAACTTTACACACTCATTTCCATTCAATATTATACAAACAACTCGGGATACTCTTCGCGCATGGTTTGTTCTCACTCTCAAGAGAACTCATCTCGCCCGCAGTTGTCCCAGCGCACCTTTACGAGATTCACTTCTTTGTTCCACAACTGTCGAACGTTTGAATCCTCTATGCCCATCGGACGGACTTTCATCAAGTCCTCTTCTATCGGCACTATCACCGGTTCGATCACCAAACTAGCCTCCACCAAGGCTTTCCTAAAGACGGAGATATGGAAAACGTCGTGTAATCCAATCAGCTATGTGGACAACGCCAACAGGTAAGCTGATTCTACTATGCATTCTAAAACTTCAAACGGCCCCAATAACCTCGGACTCAACTTTTTCAGTCGTCGAATACGCGAAATGCCCTTGAACGGTTTGATCTTTAGATTGACCCAGTCGCCTACCACAAACTCCACATTCCTATGGTGAGCATTAAAATACTTTGCTTGCCAGTCCTGGGCAACCTTCATGCGCTCCTGAATGGTTCGCACCAACTCGCATGCATCAGCCACCACTTCTTTTCCCAATTGTTTGTTGTCTCTCGCCTCTATCCAGGACATTGGTGTTCGACACCACCTTCCATACAAAGCTTCATATGGCGCCATCTTTATACTTTCTTGGTAAATGTTGTTATAGGCGAACTCTACCATGAAGAGGTGATTTTCCCACTTCTTTCTAAAGTCAGGAGTACACATCCTCAGCATATCCTCCATTGTACGGTTCGTTCTTTCTGTTTGTCCATCAGTTTGAGGATGGAACGGCGTACTTAACTTAAGCTTCGTGCCCAGACTTTTCTGATCCAACCTCCAGTCTTTGGATGTGAATCGTCCGTCGCGATCACTAATTATACTCTTAGAAATCCCATGTAGTCGCACAATATTGCGAATATACAACTCTACCAGCTTCTCCACACTGTCCTATTTTCGATTTGGGATGAAATGGACCACTTGGTCATGCGGTCTACAATCACCCAAATCGCATCGTTTCCCTGCTGTGATCGAGGAAATCCATGCACAAAATCCATGGAGATGTCATCAAACTTCCATTCGGGAATCGGAAGAGGCTTCAGGAACTCGCCCGACTTCTGACACTTGTCCTTCACTAAGGCGCAGGTTTGACATCGACTCACGTACAAAGCTATATCACGCTTCAAACTAGGCCACCAGAAGGATTTCTTCATATCGAAGTACATATTTGTACTGCCCGGGTGAATGGAGTACTTCGTAAAGTGAGCCTCAAACATCAACTCCTCGTGGATCTTGTCGAACTGCGGTACACAAATCCTTTTGCCCTTCCTCCAGATCACGTTAATCATATCCCAGGCGCTACCCTCACCCGTTTACTCTTCCACCATGAATGGATGCAACTCTTCATCCAAACTAGTCGCTTCCCGTATATGATCAGATAAGTCATTCTGTAACTCGATCAAATTCAATCGATCCATGCTTGACTCGCCTCTTGCTACACACTCAATGGCAAGGGACTCACAGGCCCGCATCAACTGCTCATCATGAGCTTCGATCCAACTCCCTTGACCAGTGTATTTCCTACTTAAGGCATCCACCACCACGTTGGCTTTGCCTGGCGTATACTGAATCGACACTTTGTAGTCACTAATGTATTCAACCCATCTGCTCTGCAGCATATTCAAGTCCTTTTGGTCTAGAAGATACTTCAAGCTTTTGCGGTCCGTGAAGATCTCCACCTTCGCACCATTCACATAGTGCCACCACAACTTTAGTGCAAAAAATTACCGCCGCCAACTCAAAGTCATGGACGGGGTAATTCCTCTCACAACGCTTCAACTGCCTAGATGCAAAAGCTATGACACTGCCATGTTGCACCGACACGCAACCCATACCATATCCTGATGCATCACTGAAAATCAGAAATCCTTCAGTCCCTTTAGGAAGACTTAGGATTGGAGACGTCATCAGTCTTTCCTTTAGGGTGTCAAATGCCTGATTGCACTCTCAAGTCCACACAAACTTCTCATCCTTATGAGTTAGAGAAGTGAGGGGTAGAGCTATCAGTAAAACGTTTTCCACAAACCTTCTATAGTACACGGCTAGTCCAAGGAAACTTCGGACTTCCGCCACGGTTCTCAAAACTGGCCAATCTCAGATGGCCTCCACTTTTGCAGGATCCACCATACCTCATTCTAAAAGCTCTCTTGGGTTTGTACTCATCTTGAATCCACAACTAATAGTATCCTGACTTCAAGTACAACTTAGAATACACCACTGACCCCACCAACTGGTCGAACAGATCGTCTATCCAAGGAATCAGATATGTATTCTTGACAGTCAGTTTATTCAACTCTCAGTAGTCTATGCACAACCGCATACTTCCGTCTTTCTTCTTCACAAACAACACTAGCGCGCTACAAGGTGAAGAACTGGGTCTAAGATACCCCTGCTCTAACAGTTCCTGCAACTGTACTTTGAGTTCGGCCAACTCTTTTGGTGCCATCCTAAAAAGAGGACGTGATACAGGCCTAACCTCTAGAACTAACTCAATCGAAAAATCGATCTCCCATCGAGGAGGTGCTATAAGAAGTTCATCAGGAAACACATCCTCGAACTCTGCCACTACATGTACATCTCCAAGTGACAGGCTAGAAAGGCGAACCTCCAACAACACTACAAGAGCTACTCCTCCCTGGTTAATTGCCAGCACCAATTGCATGACCGAAATCAGGGGCATTCCACTCCACTAAGGACCTCGAACTTAACTTCTCCCTGCCCTTCACTTCTCAGGGTCACCACCTTAGATAGGTAGTCGATGCTGGCATGCTGCTCTATAAGCCAGTCCATTCCCAATATTAAATCGAACTCAACTAATTGTAGAACCGCCACTACCAACGTGAAGTCAACTACATCTAGACTCCAACAAATGCATCCCTTCGCCCTGGTAGTCATGGATGACCCATTGGGCATGCGCACCTTCAGCTCTGTGTCCGCCGAGAAATGCTCAAATCCAATCCTCTGGATAAAGCTTTCTGCAAGAAAGGAGTGCGACGCTCCCGTATCAAACAATACCCTAGCGGGGTACCCAAAAACTAACACAAAGCCTAAAACATAGGAAACATACTTAAACGATTTTGAAAATCTAAGATAAAAAAGATTAACTCAAACTTTCATACCTGTCACCACATCGGGTTGGCGGATCGCTTCCTGCTACCCAAGGTTATACGCCCTTTGCTGCAAAGGTTGGAAACGAGAAGCGCTGGACTCCACCATCTTTCTTTTCTCCGCTGTGCTGGGCTCGGATTGCACCGACTCTTCTTGTCTTGGTTCCTGCTCCGTGCCACCCTCAGTACAGAAATGAGCTATGTGGCCCGGTTTGCCACACTTGTAGCACGATCATGGTCCCTTGAAGCGAGACCCCCTGCCGTCGCACTATCCTTCTCCAAATTCTTGTAGGGATGTGACTTCTTCTTCCACTTACTCCTGTCAGTTCTTCCTTGAGATTGAGAAGACTTTCCTTCTCCCTGCTTGTCCGCAAATCCCTTTCGATGCTGGGTTCGCTCCAAATCGCTCTCCATAGTTCTGGAAGCCTCAATCAGCTCATTGAGACAGCATTCTTCATAGATATGAGGGGTCTCCTCAGTTTCTCCCTCAATTCGTGGTAGAAGAGGTTGTCCATCTCCACATCATCAGCCATGGTCGTTCTAGCATAACGACCCAACTGAGTAAACTCCTGAACATACTCGTCCACCATTTTTCCCACTGCACCAAGTGCAGAAATTGACTTTGAAGGGCTAGCCTTGTCGACATAGTAATGCACGTTTTCAAAAAAGCATTCCCGAATTCTTCAATGGACGGGGTGCGTCCAGGAAACTGGCGACCACTATGGCTCACCCACCACAACTTAGCATCTCCTTCCAACATGAAGGTCACAAACTCAGATTTCTTTTCCTCTGGCATCTCTGCCACCCTCAGAAGTTCTTGAATCCTTTCCCACCAATCCTCTACATCGGTCGGCGTGCCGACTCACTTAAATGTTGGAGGGTGGAATCTTAAGAAATACTTTATTTACCGGTCTTCGTGCCTGACAACCACTCATTCTGCTAACAGATTTGCTTGCCTGGCTCTTCCTCCTAGCATGACTGTTGCCGCATCCGGGGTAGCAGGAATTCCTACCTGTGTAACATGGGTCACAACATGGGTTGCTGAGGTTGTTTGGGCTGCCACCAATGCTTCTGCGAGCATGTGACATAAATCAGCCAGGGTTACCCCCATGCCCAACGGACCTGGAGCAGTAGCACTGCTCGCCGAAGGCTCTTGTCATGGCCTCGACGTCCCATTCTCATCGCTTGCACCCTAAGTAGAAGTAAGTTAAAACAAGAATCAGCCTCTATTCGCAAGAATTAGGCACTAGGACACTCATGGTCCTGCGATACTCCTATGTGGATAACTTCTTAACGCAATTCGTTTTGGACATTCATCCACAAAGACGTACCTTGGACACCAACCTCCCTCTGATGCCAAATTGTAAAACCTCCGCTGTAATGACCGTATAATATGGGTCCGACTGAGGCCCCACAACATACAGACTCCACAGCTTCAGCATTACAAGATGATATGTAAACTACCCAAACTCAAAACTCAGTCATCTATAGTGAAAACATACAATCAAGACTATACATTATCCACCAAACCAAAGGTATCAAAATGGCCTTAGGGTCTTACACATCATAAGTCCAAGACTTAAGCATCATTAAACAATAGTAATGTGCACATGCACTCCTAAGCTACATCGGCATGCAAGCCGGATTATATTTCATGGAGCATAACATTCAATCAGAATACATGCAATTAATAGAAAGATCACTTCATACGGCTTAGGCCTTTTTGGCCAGCGATCTTGCTCCTGCTTGCAATCCTTACCCTGTAAACATTTGGTTATAACGTGGGTCATCAAAGGCTGACTTCAACTGTGTAACCAACACATCTCCTCCCGGCCGTCCCTAACGGAACCTGGTGCACTCCATCACCCTGCAGGTCAGCACTTCGTATGCAATAATACAAATACATTTAAAGTTGTAAAACAAGTTTGGATGTCTCATACAACAAACACATTTCTATGTTGAGCATATAATAAAAAGGGGCCTACAATGAAACATGAATGCAATACCGGGTTTCACCCAAGGCACACTAAATCATATTCTTATAACACTTCATAACATCGGGTAATCTAAATTCCCCATCGGCGTTCAAGCTGCAAATACAAAGGTACTCTAAATTCCCCCAAACGGCATACAAACCGCAAACACAAGGATACTCTAAAATCCCTCAAATGGCATACAAGCCGCAACACAAACAAACCGATAAGAAACCTTGCTAGAGCCCACCCGTCGCAACGACCTAGGCCCGACTCCAATATTAGGATCAAGTCCACTGAAGGAGACCCGACGGGACCCAGCTGTAATCGTCCAGACTTTCCCAAAGCTCGACATTCTTGTTAGTTCAACAGAAGGGGGACTTGTCTCGTCGGGACACTCTCCACACATGACATTGCAATATCATGGGCTATCCAGCCGACCGCAGGGAAAAATCAATCCTTAGCACATCACAATCCCATGCCTTTTCCGCCAGAATCCACCGTTCATACCGTAGCATCCCCGTACCCTAAGGAAACCATCTACCGTCATAACAGAGATAACCTTGTCCGGTTCCGATGAACGTTACCATGCCCCAAGGAAACCATCTACCGTAACAACGGAGCTAACCTTGTACGGTTCCGTATACGCATAGTCACACGAAATGAGGGGGGTGGGGGTGGGGTGGGGTGGGGGAACATACAGCATCACCAATGACATCTTGCCACTATGCATCATCACCAAGTCAGACTAACGGTCGTGACTACAACTTCACCCACAATGCCTAATCCACTAACAGAGCGGATTTCTAATGTAATATCATGCTGGGGACGCACACAATCGACCCGATGGCTTCTCTTGAACCATGACAACCCAAATCCCTCTCATTTGAGAGATATAGTGCCTATATTCTTGAAATAAAATCAAGAAAGTAAAAGATTACATGCACGCATCCTATAATAGAGAGGAGAAGTGTCGTTATCTTATGACTCCTCTTCTTAGCCATGAAACCCTTGGCTTGCACAGATGAAAATGAGCGCCTCCAAGTCGTCTACCCGGATCAGGCCTCAAAACGACGATCTGAGGTCTGAAACTCCGTCAATGGCGGAAGAAAGCTCTCTTCTTCCTCCTACTCCAGACCCTAACTCTCACTTCCCAAATGAGAAAATGAAGAGAAACAACCGTTCAGCCCAATATAAGCACTCTGGAGGAGAGTCTTGGGCCTTAGGATCGAATCCTAAATGAAATCAGACAGCTATAAAGCAAAACGACGGAACTTATTTTATCCGCTACTGCCAGGCGGTAACTACCTACCGCCATGTGGTAGGTTCCCGAGCGCTCGGCCAGAGAATAATGTCGTGTTAATGCTGACGATAAGGCTAACACCTCGCGGTAGCGTTTTTCTCGAGAACTCGATGTTTTCTTGAAAACTCATCGTTCGACGTACTGGGCTCTTCATTTGATGAAACAGGGCTATCGCCGGGCGATAGCTACTATCACCCGGCAGTAATCCTCCAGTGCTAGACGAACAGATCTTTCGAACGACACTCGATAAAATAGATCTATCGCCGTGCGGTACCTAGCTAACGCCACACGCTAGCACTCAACGCTCTAAGAACCTGGCCACTCAACACTCTTAGCGCCTGGCCACTCAACGTTCTCAGCGCCTGTCCACTCAATGCTAAGCTAGTGTCGGGCGATAACTACTACCGTCGGGCGATAGCTTCCAGAGACACGTTCTGAAAACTGGGGTGTTACACTAGAGGCTCGGGAGGTTTACTTCAGGATGTGTTGGTCCTGCGGGCTGAAGCTTGGGTTTGAAATAACATTCATGTGCATAGAACATATTAGTGGCGGGTTGTGCAGTACTGGCCAGTCATAACACCAATGACAGTACAATGACTCTAATGAAGTATGAGGTTTTGAGTGGCTAGTAGGTTGTTTTATACTGCGGTCTGAAGGACAATCCCCGATAAAGCACACCCAACCAAAAAAACTGGTGGGGATAGACAAAAAATATGTACCCATAGACTCTAGAGTGCACCTCAGACGTGTACAGAGGCGTACGAAGGGTCTAGGCCTGGTAGTGTGTATACCTGCCTAGTAAGTGGAGACGCCCGCTCGACTACTTTCGTAGCAACAACGGTAGTACCAGGGAGTTTAGCTAACTCCAAATATGGGAACTAAAGGTCCGTGATAATAGATTCGTGTGTGTGAGTTGCACTTATATGAATCATAACCCGTATAACACATTATAACATACATACTTAGGACTTACGTATCACGGATCGTTATCATATAAATTAGTATGGACTCTTTTATATGATAAGTTATATTTCTTAAACCTCAACTTATAAGTTTGTATGGGCATTCATATAAGTTAAGGTACTCCTGTGATGATAGTGTAGTGGTAGATAGTTATATTTCTGCTCAGTACTTTACCTTACTTACCTTTTAGCACATTTTCCAATACTACTTTTCTTACTTCCTTACTTGTGCTATATAGAACTGCTAGCGTATATACTGTTATGTTAGAGTAGAACTATTGTCACCTGCTTCCATTTTGATACTACTTTGTTGTCCTCCGCTTTCGTACTCCTGCTCAGTGCCGAGGAGTCACGGGGGTGAGGTGAAGACAAAAAGTCTAACTCTTTATGACTAATGGTCAGTTGTGATCGTATCATTTTATGAGCTCGAGGAGTTGGAGCACCAACATGACCAGTAGGACAAGGTGGCAGGAACTGACGAGTAGTTGTCGAGCACTACTACTATGGAAGTTCGACGTCAGGTGATGACAAGTGTTTTAGTTACAACTTCCGCTTTGTGTTTGTGTGAGAGAGAGACTTGATTTTATTTGGCATGTACCGGGCATAAGCCCTTCTATCATTTTGTAATCATTATAGACTGATGTACTTTTCATATATATCTATTATGATGTTTCTACCGTGACTTGTGGACTTGCTAGTTATTTTTTAACTACTCGATGTACTTCTATCCTCAACTAGCCTACATGTAAATGATCGTACAAGCAGGTAGGATCAGAGTCTTGCGGGGTCGACTATCCTGTTTGTGCTAGTATCACCAAAAGGCGGCTGTTCTAGGCATAAGATCGGGTAACCTCCTGAGTAGGGGGGATTACAGTGAAGATGAAGAAGAGTACAACCTCATGGCGACTACTGAAGACAATCAGGACAATACTAATCATGATATGGTAATCTCTCATACAATCACTATTTTAGATTCTGACTATGAGACTGACCCAGATTATGATGCATCCTTTCATCTAGTGAGGTGGATGGATCAAAACCTGAAGAGGATGTCAATCAACAGATCGACAGGTATGATGCACTCCTGGAAGCTCTGAAGAAGAGAAAAAAGCTTGTCAAGAGGCAAACTAAAGTGATTGTTTCTCTACAACAAGCTAAGTCCTTGCAATCTAAGTCAGCCTCACTATTAACTTAGACGAGTAAAGAGATTACAACTGAAAACAATCACAATCATCTAAGTGGGCACCATAAGCCAGAAGTGCAAGATCATCAAGGATCTTGAAGAGAAGCTCCTCAAGGAAAGAATGCTAGTGGCTGAGTTTTCAAAGCCTAAGACAGTACTTCCACTGATAGACTCTTTCACCTATAAAAATAATAAGAGGGAATTGGGGTTCAGGTGGAATGCTATAGCTTCCCATTCCAAGAGGAATGGTAAGACTCCAGCTGTGCCTCAAACCACCTTTTAGAAGGTAGTTTTTCCTTCTAACAGGTACGACCAGGATAACATGTATGGTCACTGGATGAATGGAATTTCTTCTTGTAAGGGAAATAGTACTCCTTACAATGGGAGAAGAAAGGGCATGGAGTTGAGTGCCTTGAAGGCTCCCCATGAAGAAATTCAAATGACCCACCATAGACCATTTGTGTTTGGTGCTCCAACACCCACACTCAAGTATAAGGCAGTACCCTCCTCCTAGGTTCTTTCAATGAAGAATAAGGCTATGGGCAAGACAACAACCAAGTCTCACTTGGCTATTTCTGATGCCATCAACACCTTGTCAGCTACAATGGATACAACTATTGTTGTCATATAGAAATTGACAAGAGAACCTACTTGCATGCTTACATTCAGCCAAATTCTACCTGAAGGAAATAGGAAGAAGGCTGCTGCTCTCCCAGCTAAACACAAAATATATGATAATTCATACACATCCAAGGGTGTTCAGAAGAGGAGATACAATATCCTTAAGTGTTGATGTTGTGGCAATGTGGGATACATTTTCATTAACTGTTAGCAAAAACCTAGTGTGCTTAGTGAAAAAGAAGCCTTCCTATCAAGGCTACCACTGGGAGAAGTTTCCTTTTCTATGCTAACAAGAAACAAGAACACAATTTTTTTTGGGTACCTAAGGTAAACTGATTCTGTGATTGCATGGTAGTCCAAGTACCAATCAAATGCCAATCTGGTACTTGGACAGTGGCTGTTCCAGGTATATGACTGGAATAAGGAGCCATCTATAAAATTTTACTCCAGTGAGGAATGCACGTAAAGTCAATTTTGTTGGTTCAGACAAAGGACTTACTAAAGGCTATGGTATGATCACCAATGTCATAGTCTCCATCACAAAAGTGGCATATGTGGACGGATTGCAACACAATCCTATTAGCATAATCTAACTCTATGATCTAGGCTATGCTATTATATTCCACAAGGATAAGTGTCTTATCAAGAGGTCAAGTGACCAAGAGGTCATTCTAACAGGCACTAGGATTGGAAATATTTATTGTCTTAATTTTCTATTCTTAGATTCATATTCTCCAGTATGCCTAGTAGCAAATGAGAAAGACTCTTATTGTGTGTAATGGTATATGAGGCTTGCTCACTTGATCTACATGGCTATCAGCAAGCTCTTAAATAAAGAGTTGGTCAGAAATGGAGCTAATCTGAAATGCACTAAAGAGGGCATTTGTTTTGCATGCCAAAAGAGCAAGCAGACAAAGGCTTCCTTTAAAAGCATTGGGTCCAAGGATTCTGAGAGGTGTCATTACCTCCTGCATATGGATTTATTTGGTCCTATGCCGATTAATTGTCTAGGTAGGAAGGTCTATACTTCGATAATTGTTGATGACTATTCCAGATTTGCATGAATGTTCTTCTTTAAGAAAATTCTGATACCTTAGACATCTTTATGACTTTTGTCAGGTAGATTCAGAATGAAAAGGGCTGCATTGTGGTCAAAATCAGAAGTGACCATAGTATAGAGTTTCAGTCTGAAGCATGACAGAATTCTGCAAGGAATAATGTATCTTTTAGGAATTTTCTTCTCCAAGAACACTTCAGCAAAATGACATTATTGAGAGGAAGAATAGAACTCTCATAGAGGTTGGGAGGACTTTGCTTAGTGATACTTCTCTCCAAGAATACTTCTAGGCTGAGGTAGTGAACATAACATATCATGTCTAAAATAGATCCTCTATCAACAAGTATTACAATAAGACTCCCTATGAGATTATGAAAGGCAGAAAACCAAATTTAGTTTACTTCAGAATCTTTGGAAACAAGTGATTGGTGCTAAACAATGGGAAGTCCTACCTGACAAAGTTTGCTAAAAAATCCTATGAGGGATTTTTTGTTCGGTATAACAGACACAACAAAGCCTATAGGATGTACAAATCGAAAAATCAGGTTATAGAAGAATATATTATTGTTGTGTTTGATGAAACTTCTATGATTGAAAATGAGCTGCCATGCTCTTCTAGTATTGTAGGTGCAGATTTAAGACTGGACAAAGTAAGCACTGATGACACACCTACAGTTAATCAAGATAAGGAAAAAAGTGTGCTCATCTAAAAATCAGTCCAGGTGAGATGCAAAGTGTAGATGATCTTCAGGCCACTGAAGATGAAGTTCAAGATGCTGAAGAGAGGATGTCTGCACCCATCAGACAATTGAGAGATCATCATAGAGATTTGATCATTATGGATACAATTCAAGGTGTAACCACAAGAAGCATGAATCATAACATTGCAATGTATTCAAGCTTTCTGTCTCTAATAGAACCCAAGAAATTTGAAGAAGCCAAACCAGACCCATTCTGCATAATGGCTATATAAGAAGAGTTGAACCAATTCAAGAGATATAATGTCTGGAAGATGCCTCCCAGTCCTGAACAACATAACATCATTGAAAATAAATGGATATACAAGAACAAATGGTATGAGAATGGTGTTATAATAAAGAACAAAGCTAGACTGGTTAATAAAGGATACAGACAAGAGGAAGGTATTGACTATGATCAAACCTTTACACCAGTTATTAGACTTGAAACCATAAGGTTATTCCTTGCATATGCTGCCTACAAAGGATATAAGGTCTACTAGATGGATGTTAAGTCAGATTTCCTGAATGGTGACCTAAAAGAGGAGGTCTATGTTGAGCATCCATTATGTTTTATCAATCATTCTTTCCCTCATCATGTATTTAATTAATGAAAGGATTTGTATGAGTTAAAATAGGCCCCAAGGGCTTGGTATGAAACCCTGTGTTGGGTATTACATCCACACTAACCCAGATTTGATGAAGTAACCCTGGAACTAAAATGAATTAAGTTGTATTTGATGCTTGGTTTGAGTTATATGTTTGCAGAAATTTCACTGGGAAGTGTAGACCAATGTCAGTCCACAGTGGGTCACCAAACACAGGAAGTGTGCAATGTAATCCCTCATTGCATATTCCAAGGTGTTGGCTCATGTGTGGTCTCTCTATTGGGATACAATTCATATTCAAGCTATTGGACTTTGGGAAAAAGATTGGAAGTTGACTGCATTAGAAGAAAGAGTTTTCCAACAAACAAAAATTCTCTAAGTCTTTTACTCGAGTAGGTCCATAACTACTCGAGTGGATTGGGTATAAATTACTCGAATAAAGAAACCTTGTACTCGAGTACTTAAGTGTATCTCTCATGTAGCTAAATCATGTACTCGAGTATACGTAGTCATATACTCGAGTAGCATGTTTATATACTCGAGTAGATCACTCATTATACCCGAGTATTAAAGGCCTCACTCATCAAAATTTTTCTAAGTCATGGACTTGAATAATTATACTCACATACTCGAGTATATAGAATCACACTCGAGTAGTTCATTATACCTACTCGAGTAGATCATGTTTCACTCGTGTACCTTGAAATTTTTCTACTCCAGAATTTTCTAAGTCTTTTACTCTAGTAGAACTTTCACCTACTCGAGTAGATCACTTCCTCTCGAGTAGTTTAGTTCAACTACTCGAGTAACTGCTTGCTGACTTCTTCAGAATTTACTCTAAGTATCCCACTCAAGTAGTCCCTCATGTACTCGAGTAGTTTATGTAATATACTCGAGTAGTTTTTCTTGCACTCGAGTAGATCCTTTATATACTCGAGTAAGTCAATATACATACTCGAGTAGGTCTTTCTGCTTACTCTAGTAGTTGATTTCTACCTACTCGAGTAGCCTATCTTTATATACCCGAGTATGTTCTCCTTCATGTACTCGAGCAGTATTCAACTACTCGAGTAGCTCCCCTCTTACTCTTGTATATGGCTGAATTTTTCTGAAATTCGTCTAAGTTTTTTCTGACGGGATTTTCAAATCACGCGACATGATTGGTCCACGTGTACATCATTATGACCGATTATGACCGTTATTCTCTCCTATATAAAGTCTTATCAGAAAATGACAAACCCTAATTTTTTTCTCCAAGCATTCTTGTCATTTTATTTTGAGAAAGTTCTTCAGCCGACTCCTCACTGTTTTCACGAAACAGAAGCCGCCGCCACCATCTTCTCCGGCCAGTCCTTCTTCGTTCAGAGGATTCATTCTGAAGAAAGTTACAGATCGAGATCGACATCACTGTTCATCTTCTCTCTCTGATTCTGTAAAAGCAAGACGATCCAGATCTGGGCTGAGACTCTCTTCACCGATTTCTGATAGTGCTGCAAAGTCCATAAGAAGAAGCTTTCTGGCCGTTTCATCAGATCTGATTGTATTTACTGTTTGTATAATTTTCCAAAACTTTATTAATCTTGTAGGAAAACGTTTCTCCGAGTGTAGGAGTTTTTCACTCCGAGTTTGTAGGAAGTGTTATCTTCCGAGGTGTAGATCCCATTGTTTGGATCGAGTTTGTAGGAACTTTGTTTCGAGGGTAGGATCGATTTTTGATCCGAGATAGTGGAGTAGCCGAATCTAGTTGATTGCTAGATCGGTGAGGGAAAGTGGATGTACCCAAGGGAGGGGAACCACTATAAATCTTGTGTCGTCTGTGATATTGGTAGATAGTTCTGTGTTGTTCTCTAATTATTTTTTATTCTGCAAAAGATGCACAACTCACCTATTCACCCCCCCTCTAGGTGATTTAGGTTGACAACCGTTTTTTTTCAATTGGTATTAGAGGGAGGTTGATCGTCAAAAGGTTAACACCTTGATCAGATCCAAATCTGTTGTCTGAAAGATTCTACCCTAAAATGGACAAGGGCAAAGATTTCGCCAAGCTTCCACTGTGCAACAAAAATAACTTTCCCATGTGGAAAGAAAGGATAAAATTTTTCATGGAAGCTGTGGATCCAAGGATCTTCATGATCGTTGAAGAAGGCCCTTACGTTCCCATGACTGTGTCCACTATCGACCCTACTAAGAAAGTTCCCAAAAAGCTAATGGATCTCGACAAAGACGAGATTGCACTTGTCTCCCTCGACAAGAAAACTAAGAACATTATAACAAGTATAGTCGATAACTCGATGCTACAAAATTTGATTCACTGTCAATCGGCTAAGGAGATGTGGCATTCCTTAGTCACATTGATGGAAGGAACTGAAGAAGTAAGGGATGATCGGAGATCCCTTCTCAACCAAAAATATGAAGCGTTCCGACAAGGGAACAAGGAAACAATTGCCGACACATTTGAAAACTTATCCAAAATTATGAATGGCCTAAGCGTATATGGCCGTGTCTTCACCAACGGAGAACTGAACGACAAGTTCTTGAGATCCCTAACCAAGGAATGGGATAACAAGGTATGCGCCATCAGGGAGTTCGGGAAGCTAGCTGAAACGTACCCGCAAAATCTCTTTGGAAAGCTTATGTCTTATGAACTCCAAATCAATACAAGAAAAGCTGAAGAAGAGAAAGGCAGGTTTGCACTCAAGGAGAAATCTGTCGCTTTGAATGAGGACACCTCTAGAAAGACTAAGGCTGCCTCCCTCGCTCCAGCTCCAGAAGTTGATGAAGAAGAAGAAACATCAGAGCCTAGCACTTCAGGGTCTGAACAATCAGAAGGAGAGTTTTCCTTACTCTCGAGGCAATTCAAGAAGTTTCTTAATAAAAAGAAACAATGGAAAGGCAAGGATGCCTCATACAGAAGATCGCAGCGCGATGGCGATCGACAAAGAAAAGGCTCAAGAAACCACGAAAGGTATAATACTAAACAGAACAAATACGTTTCAACTGACATCATTTGCTACTGCTGTAATAAGCCAGGTCACGTCATTGCTGACTGCCATCATAATAAGAAGGAGGGTGGTAGAAGATAAGACAGGAAATACTCACACAACAAGAAGAGGAAAGAGAAGAGCCTCATAGCCAAAAGGAGCAAGACTCTTAGCCACTCCGACTCATCTGAGTCAAGAGAAGAAGAAGAAGCTTACTTTAGGCTAATGGCTCAAACAGATGATGAACAAGAGCCCCAGTTCACTGGGAAGGTAAACTCTCGTACCCCTCTTTCAGATTCTGAAGTCTCTGAACATGATTGCGAGCGTATCTCCTCTGACGATGAGTCAGAATTAATGGCCCAGTACAAGGAGTTAATCATGGCTTACGACAAATGTCGTCGAGTCGTGAAGACCCAGGCTAAAGAGATCAAATCTCTAAAAGCCGAAGAGAGCATCTTGAGAGAGAAAGTCGCAAAGATTGACTCCCTCGAAGAAAATTTCAATAATGCTATTGAAGAATACAACAAGGCTCTTGAGTACCTTGACCTTAAGGAGAAGATCATCAAGGGATTGGAAGCCGAACTTGCTGCTGAAAGGAAACTTGTTGAGAGTTTCTCGAAGCCCAAGACAGTTCTTCCATTCGTTGCTGAATTCTCAGCAAAGGCCAAGGGAGCTGGACTAGGCCATGAAGAAGCTCCTAGTAAATCCTCTAGGAGAAACAAGAATCAACGGAAAAATAAGGCCGCCAAAAAGGCCTCAGCCGAAGAAAAGGGAAAAGCCCCTCAAAATCAAACTACATTCAAAAAGGTCATCTTTCCATCAAATGAGTTTGATTTTGACTCATCCTACGGGCACTTCGCTAGGAATACTTATGTAGAGCCAAAGTCCCGCTATCAAGGATGGGCTCGACCCCGAAACTCTGGTGAAAGTGTCTTTAAGGCACCTTATGAAGAAGTTATTCTTCAGAGCTTTGTCCCTTTCAATCATGTGCATAACTTCAAGAAGGCACCAAAGACAAAGTCTGTTGTAGAGAAGCCCATAAACGAGAAGAAGCCATGTGATTGCCATCATCATGAGGCATCTTCCTCAAAGAATGCTACCACTGCTAGACCAAAGTTCCAAAAAGTCAAGCAGGAAATATTGAGGCAAAGGTACAACAGATTTGACTGTTGGTGCTGTGGCAAGGTTGGTCACTTCGCCATAGATTGCTGGTTCAATTCCAGAAATGCTGCAACCCCTCATGTCAGCAATATGAGAAAGAGCGCTCATAGTGCTAACACTCGTAGGGGGAGCACTCTAACCCGAGACCAAGGACTAGAAGCCTCATTCAGAACTTTACTCTAGTCGTGAACGGACCAAAGGTCATCTTTGGAGGTTCAGACCGTGGAATTACTAGAGGCTATGGTATGATTACTAACGGTAATGTATCCTTCTCGGATGTGTCCTATGCCGAAGGATTGGAACACAATCTCAATAGCATAAGCCAACTCTGCGATAAAGGATACATAGTTGAGTTCCATGCTGATAAGTGCCTAATAAAATCCGTTGACAATATGGAAACGATTCTATCCGGCACTCGAAGAAGGAATATTTTTTGTTTAAATTTCATTTGTATTAATTCCTATACACCAGTGTGTCTTTTAGCAAAAGATAGTGCATCTCTTGGTGACCAATGGCATAAGAGACTAGCACATATTAATTTCAAAACTATTAATAAACTATTTTCAATGAATTTGGTACGTGATGCCCCGAATGTCAAAGGCGTCAAAGACAGACCTTGTCATGCATGCGTAAAAGGGAAGCAAACAAGGGCTACCTTTAAAAGCATTATTGGCAAAGACTCTAACAGATGTCTCCATCTACTGCACATGGACTTGTTTGGTCCACTGCAAATTAGAAGCTTGGGAGGTAAGGTCTATACATTGGTAATTGTTGATGACTATTCGCGCTTTGCGTGTGTGTTCTTTCTGAAACACAAGTCAGATACCTTCGACAACTTTACTAATTTTGTCAGGCAAGTCCAGAATAAATACAACTGCTCCATAGTCAAAATTAGAAGTGACAACAGAACAGAGTTCAAATCTGGGGCCATGACAGAATTCTGTGAAAGCTTAGGTATCTTTCATGAATTTTCCTCTCCTCGTACTCCACAACAGAATGGAGTGGCTGAGAGAACGAACAGAACACTCATAGAGGCCTGCAGGACCATGTTGAGTGATGCTTCATTACCGGAGTACTTCTGGGCTGAGGCCGTCAACACTGCATGCCACGTGCAAAATCGAGCACTCATAAACAAAGACCACAATAAGACACCTTACGAACTTCTGAAAGGTAGGAAACCAACAGTCTCATACTTTAGAATCTTTGGCTGTAAATGCTTCGTACTTAACAATGGTAAGTATCATACCACCAAGTTCAGTGAAAAGAGCTTTGAATGTATTTTTCTAGGATGTAGTATCCATAGTAAGGCATATAAGATATTTAATAGAAAAACCCTGGTGGTGGAAGAATCGATACATGTTGTATTTGATGAGACGAGCTTGCTGCAAAGCAATCAGTCTAGTGTGCTCATTGAAGATGCAGGTGAAAAGCTGAAAGAAACTAGCTTGAATGATCCATCCGAAGACAAAGGTGAGAAATTTGTTAAGACCACCACTCCAACTCCTATTGGAGAGGCTGATGATCAAAATGAAGAAGTCATCCAGTGAAAGTGCAGCTAGATCTGATATACTCTAGGGGGGGTGAATAGAGTATATGATGATTTTAAAAACTTTTACAACTGCTATTGTATTTTAGGTGTGTGTGTGCAGGGAAGCAAATACAATAACCAAGATGCAGCAATTATCTAATCACAGCACATTCACAGAGCAAGGCCAGAAAACAAAAAGGAAAAGAAAGCAACCAGATGACACAAGAATTTTATAGTGGTTCCCCAAATCTGGGTATTCCACTTTTCTACCACCCTGGTAGGAATCCACTGCAGGAAGGGGTTGATCAGGTGTCCTGGAACCAATGGGGTTTTGATCAGGTTCCCAAAAACCAAACCCTCAAGTCTTTTGGTGGGAGACTTGCAACCAGAATTATTTTGAAGGGAATTAAAACCCTGTATAGAGGTGGAGTGAAAGGGTGATGAGGTCTTCTCTTTCTCAAGTCAATAAGAAGACTTGTGGATTGTTGTTTAGCAGCTTTGTTCCCCCTGAGATGTAGAATGAATCAGGAAAAATGCTAGAGCACTGCTTCAGGGTGATAGGTCTTCAAAGACCTAGAATTCCAGGTCTAGAGAAAGTCTTCAGGAACTTCTTGCAACTGATATGAATGTATTGTTTTTGAAGTTATCCTGAGTAAAGTGCAGATGAAGAAGACTCTTGATATTGATGTACTGTTCTTCTTCTTCTTGATCAATTTTTCTCTGGGCCAAGAATGAAATCCTTTTTCTTGTATTGTTTGAATCACTGTCTGCCTTTTTGTTTTTGTTGTATGTTGTATGATGTATGTTGTTGTGTGTCTGTATTACTTACTATTTCTGTATATATCTCTATCTCATAAGAAACATTCGAATTTTGAATATCGAGCAGTAATGGCAGACGGCATGGAAAGGAAGCAGCAATTAATTATTTCCCCAACTGTTTCCATGGGAAAATGGCATGTAATAATCCAGGATTAACTGTGCATTCTAACAGCAGTATACTGTGAAGAACTTCCATTAAATGTCCAGGAATCAGCGCCATGGAATGAGACGGGAACGGAAGAAGACCTAGTCTAGAATCGTCGACCAAAGAACATAATTCGTCGAGCTGAGTTTGAAGTTCGTCGAGCTGAGCCTGAGTTCGTCGAGCTAAGATGAGTTCGTCGAGCTGAGCTGAGTTCGTCGAGCTGAGCTGAGTTTGTCGAGCTGACAGTCTTCATTCGTTGAACAAATAATCTTCAATATCAGACAGACATTATTCGTTGAGCAGAGAACCAAATTCATCGAGTTGAGAATAAAATTCGTTGAACTGAGAAAAGTTCTGGACTTGGACGAAATACTCTACATCTGCTGAAATGCTGTGTCGACACAACTTGTTGTCGACAGATTGATCTGGGTGTCGACACAAATCCTGGTGTCGACATAAGCTGGTGTCGACTGAAATCCTGGTGTCGACACAAATCGTCTGGTGTCGACACAAACCCTAAGTGTCGACACAGATTCTCTGAGTACAAAGATCGTCGAGTAGAGATTAGCATTCGTCGACCTGAGAAGCTGTGAACTTGAGATCCAAGTTCGTCGAGCTCAGAATATAAATCATCGACTGAAGCATGAAGCTGGACTTAGAGAAATTCTGATGTAGTCCTGAAAATCTTGATGTAGAATCCCGGTGTTCGTCGAGTAAAGAACAAAGTTCGTCGAGCTCAGCACTGCAAATTGTCTCACGATCGTCGAGCGCAGAACTCCCTTCGTCGAGCTGAGTTCGACGAACGTCGAACTCATATCAATTAGTCTGAAAAACTGATAGATCTGGAGTTCCTGATGGTCTTGAAGAAGGCTGGTCCATCTGAAGTTGAGAAAGAGGACTGTCCTAGACTCTTAGACAAAAACTTGACCCAGACTATACATGATGGGTCACATCCTAAGTCAGTGAACCTAGCCCAAATCAACTAGGGATCCAACAATCTCCCCCTATTTGGGTGAGGTCACTAATAGAGACTCCAAGCAAAGAACAAACAGAAAAACAAAGCAAAATTAAGAGATATATATGGCAGAGAATTTACAACACATGCATCAGATATATATACATATACAAGCTTTGTTTTAATGCAAGAAACAGTCTGAAATAGAGGCAGAAATGAAATAACCACAAAAATTACTTCTCTGTCTTCTTCTGTTTTGGCTTGACTTCTGGTATTTTATCTCCTAGCTTCTTGAAAATGATTTCCCTATTGGGATCTGAAGCTTGAGCCTTGGTCATAGTCATGTCAGCTGCCCCTATGATGTTCAGTGAAGTGGCTCTAGGGACAACTGCTTCTGGGTGAAGATGCATGTACTCATCAACATTGAGTAGCTTGTTTGCTTTCCCAAATCTCTTTAGCTCATCTCTCCTGTACTGAGACATAGTAGTTAAGCCTGTTGTGTCCTTGCCTTCAGCTTTAGCTTTGTTGATTAGAGATAAGCCAATGATCTCTTGGAACCTTGCCATTCTGGCTGTGTTGGCTGTTTCTGGATCCTTAAGAGGAGAATAGGGCCTTTCAGCTTCATGTTCCTTGGATCCCTGGTGCTGCTGCTGTTGTTGTTGAGGGTGTTGACTGCCTGAAGATGGTGGCCTTGGCTGACTACCACCAGAGGATCTCCCTGTTTGTCTCTGATAAGTTTGAATTGGAGCAGATCTCTGAGAGCCAGAGCCAGAGGCACCTGCTGCTGGAGGAGGAGGAGGAGGAGGAGGATCCTTTCTGTATCTATGAACTGGGGGATGAGAGTATCTCCTACTCCTCTTCCTCTCTTTTTGCTGATTCTTTGATAGCCACATCCATGCAGGCATCCCTTTGTAAGGAGCAACATTGTGCAGAATATCGTATGGAGTGTCTGCAGTGGGATTAGGCTTGGGAGCAGGAGGAGGAGGAGCCTTCCTTTTCTTAGAGAGCAACGTCTTTTTCTTTTTAGCAGCCTCCTCATCTGATTCATCATCATCATCATCATCAGAATCTGAACTCTGAGGGTTATCATACAGAGCATTCAACCTCCTCAGAGTGGCATCAGGAATGATAAGAGGTTTTTCTTGAGGGAGGATAGAAGGTTCAGAGGGTGAGGGTTCAACAGCAGTAGAGACAGAGCTTGCAACTGCTGCCTTGTTCTCTTCTTCAATGTCTGCCAGAATGAGCTCATCCAGATCAGGCATGGGAGAATCATCCATGACAAAGTCTGGGACAGGGCAGATTTTTGGAATAGACACAGGAGTTGGAACAGCAGTAGGAGCAGCAAAGGTGTCACAAAGTTGCTTGGCAACTGCTGGACTAGCTGGAGAGGTATACTGGACAATAGCCAAATATGGCTTAGCAACCTCTACTGAAGGAAGCTTCATATATACAGGATCAAAGATATGAAGTACCTCAGATAAATTAACTATGGGATTTATAAGGAAATCACCAGCAGTTGTTATTGTATCTACTGACTCATCAAGGCTACTGTCAGTGTACATGAATTGAATAAAATCAATTGTTGTATCTGTAACTGCAAGTGCATTATCAAGCACTGAATCAACTGTAACTGTGGTGTCAAAAACTATATTTGTATCAACTAAATCTGCATTATCAACTGTATTAACCTCTGTAGCTGCTGCACCAGCTTCATCATGGAGCATCTCCCCCTGCCTGAGTTTAGGAGAACCTAGAGCCAGGCCCCTGAATGAAGAGGGGACAGCAAAAAGGGCTGTGATTTGTGCAGATAAAGAATGAATGGAATTCACCAAAGGTGTAATGGCCTCTGTGATGAGTGATTTAATAAGAGGAGTCAGAAGAGAGATGATGGAGGGAATGGTGGAGGAGTCCAGAAGTGGAGAAGGAGTGTTGGAGGGGATAGAAGCAAAGGAGCAATGCAGAATTTGTGGAGGGGATAGTGGAGGGAGAACAAGTTGTGGTTCAGTGGGTATTGTGTAGGATGGAATATTGGATAGGTGTGGGGGAAGAGGGGGTTGAGGAGGTGAGGAAATATGTGTTTCAGTGGGGGAAACTGGAGGTGTAGGGAGATGTGCAAAATCAGGCAGTGGAGATTGATGTTGAGGTGGAGTCAAGTGAGGTGCAGGAGGAATGTGAAGAGAGTTGGTAGGTGGAATGAGCTCTTCAGTGTCAGGGTGGGGAGTGACCTTGACGGTCCTGGTGCTCTCAGAAGCATTGATGGAGGAGGAGGAACCCTTGGAGGGTTTGGTGATTGTCCTCTCCCATCGGCCAAATAGGGCGCAGTTGAGGCGCTTGCTGACGTTGATGAATGTGGTCGGGGAGACCAAACATTCACTGGCCTTTTCCTGGAGGAAAATCCCCAGGATTCTGCCGTAGCAGACTTCCTTCTTGCTTGTTCTTTTCTTGATTAGGTCAAAGAAGACCATGCCCCAATCGACCTGACGCTTGTTGAGCACTGTGCACATAATCAGGAATTGAAGGCGAGTGATATAGTCATGTGCCGAGTGCTTGCCCATTAGAATTTTCCCCACAATGTCGGCCAAAAATTGATAGGCGGCGGACAGTTGTTTCTTCAGAAGCTTATTAGGGTTGTTTCCGGAGAAACCCATTACTTTCAACATATCAGCATATTCCTCAGTGTCCATTTCCAAGTTGTCCTCACCATTGATCAGTCCAAAAATTTCAGAGAGTACTGCTTTAGATAGGGAAACGGCAGTGTTTCCAATATGTCCTGTCAGATTTCCGTCTTCAGAAATTGTGGCAGTGTACACCCATTCTCTTATCTCGGTTGAGTGTAGCTTGATGCTGCGTGTCATGAAATCCTTGAGATGCAATTCTTCAAGTAATTCAAGGATATACAGAAAAATTGGATCGGAATGTTGGAAGGACTCAAAGTCCATGGAGAATGCTGCATCAAACTTCATCGCCGCAAGTGCTCCTGGAGGAATCGCCATTAATGACCTGCAAAGAAAATCACAGAGAAAACGGCGGTCAAGAGCAAAGGAACTGAAAGCGTGGGACGGAGGTTGAAGAAAACCTAGATATAAGATTTTCAGAATATGAATCGACAAGCTTCGTTCCACGAAAAGAGACAGATCTTCGAACTGAGGTCGACGAAATAAGTTAGATATGAGTAGTTCGTCGAACTCATTTAGAAGAAATGAAAACAGTTCGTCGAACTCCGTTCGACGAAATGGTTTCTGAAGCAAGGTTCGTCGATCTCCGGTCGACGAAAATTTTTCCACACAGAGAATTCGTCGATCTCCATTCGACAAGAATCTCTCAAACTTTCCCTAATTCGTCGAACTTCGTTCGACGAACTCTAGAAAATTCGTCGAATGCAGACAGAAAATAATTTAACTCTTCTCCATCAATCATTCCCAGTTGTTTTATAAAGAACAGATGGGTTTTCTCATCCAAAGGCTTGATGAAGATATCTGCTCTTTGTAGATCAGTAGGAATGTGGATCAAGTTAATTTTCTTTTTGTCCACATTATCTCTAATGAAATGATGTCTTATTTCAATATGTTTAGTCGTAGAATGATGAACTGGATTCTGAGCTATAGCAATAACACTTGTATTATCACAAAATAAGGTTGAATTATTTAAGTTGATACCATAATCTAGGAGTTGGTTTTGTATCCATAGCATCTGTGAACAGCAGCTGCCAGCAGCCATATACTCTGCCTCAGCAGTTGATGTAGACACAGATGTCTGTTTTTTGCAAAACCAAGAGACAAGTCTCATACCCAGGAACTGGCAAGTTCCAGAGGAACTTTTCCTGTCCACTCTACATCTAGCATAGTCAGCATCTGAGTATCCAGTTAACTCAAATTCTGACTCTGCAGGATACCAGAGTACTAAACTAGGACAACTCTTTATATATCTCAAAATCCATTTTAGAAAAATAAGATGTGATTCTTTAGGATTCACTTGGAATCTAGCACAAAGGCATGTGGCAAACATTATGTCAGGCCTGCTAGCTGTTAAGTATAATAGGGATCCAACAATTGCCCTAAAAAGTTTCTGATCTACAGGTTTCCCTGCTGCATCAGAATCCACAAAGCATTGGTAGCCATAGGTGTTTTCATTCCTGAGGCATCACCCATCCCAAACTTTTTAATAAGCTCTTTAGCATACTTAGATTGGGAGAGGAAGATACCATCAGGGAGCTGCTTCACTTGGAGATCAAGGAAGTAGGAAAGCTCACTCATGCTACTCATCTCAAATTTGGAATGCATGAGGTCAGCAAACCTCTTGCACAATTTGGGATCAGTAGACCCAAAAATAATGTCATCCACATATATTTGTACCAATAAGATTTTGTCCTTATGATGTCTAGTGAAAAGGGTTATATCTATGGTTCCTCTTGTAAATTTATGCTCTAAAACAAAGCTAGCTAGGGTCTCATACCAAGCTCTTGGAGCTTGCTTTAAACCATAGAGAGCTTTATACAATTTGTAAACATAAGGGGGTTGAGTTAGAGAGATAAAACCTGGAGGTTGTTTTACATAAACCTTTTCTTGAAGTACACCATTCAGGAAGGCACTCTTAACATCCATCTGGAATACTTTGAACTTTTTGTTTGCAGCATAGGCTAGGAATATTCTAACGGTCTCCAACCTTGCAACATGGGCAAAGTTTTGGTCATAGTCTATTCCTTCCTCTTGTCTATAGCCTTGGGCAACCAGTCTAGCCTTGTTCCTTACTATGTTCCCTTATGCATCCAATTTGTTCCTATAGACCCATTTGGTTCCAATAACTGGGTAGTTATGGGGTCTTGGAACCAAATCCAAACTCTACATCTCTCAAATTGATTTAGTTCCTCTTGCATTGCAAGAATCCAGTGGGGATCTTACTCAGCCTCATGGATGGTGAGAGGTTCAATTTGAGAGAGAAAACAAGCATGTATGAAGTCTTGATTGTGCTGATGTCTTTTCTGTACACCAACTGAAATGTCTCCAATCACTTGAGATCTGGGGTGATCTCTAAGTGTAATAAGATCAGTTTGTGGAGTTGGTTGAGCAACAGCTTCTGTAAATAATTCCTCTTGAGGAATGGTACTGGCTGTTGATGGAAGTTCGGTTACTTCCTCTTGGACTTCTTCTTCACTATCTTCAACAGCCTGTGGAGTGGGATGAGTTGGAACCTCTTGGGTAAGGTTTAGTCCATCCATTGACTCACACATTGGTGAAACCTGCAAAAAACTATTGGTAGAAATGTCTTTCTCCTTATAAGAAATGTTAGCTTCATCAAAAGACACATGGACAGATTCTTCAATTTTAAGGGATGATTTGTTGAAAACCCTATAGGCCTTGCTTACTTGGGAATATCCTAGAAAAATCCCTTCTTCAGCCTTAGCCTCAAATTTTCTAATGTATCTTTTGTTATTAGTGTGCATGTAACATATGCAATCAAAAACTTTAAAGTAAGTGATTTTAGGTTTCTTTTCTTTAAGTAATTCATAGGGGGTCTTGTGTTTTAGTTTATGTATTAGACATCTGTTCAGGACATAGTTAGCAGTGTTTACAGCTTCTGCCCAAAAGGATAGAGACATGTAAGCATCTGTTAACAATGTACCTGTAGCTTCAATGAGTGTCCTATTTTTCCTTTCAGCTACCCCATTTTGTTGGGGAGTTCTAGGAGCTGAGAAGCACTACCTGATACCTTTCTTCTCACAGAACTCATGCATAAGAAGAGACTCAAACTCTGTGCCATGATCACTTCTGATCAATGCAACATGAGTAGAGAACTCAATCTGTATGGTCCTGAGAAAATCTGTAAGAACTTTGAATGTATCTGACTTAGCTCTCAGGAAGGCTACCCAACTGAATCTGGAGAAATCATCAACAATGACTAAGGTGTAAGACTTCCCTCACAGGCTTTGTACTGCAATGGGTCCAAAAAGATCCGCATGAAGCAGATACAATATCCTAGGTGAATCACTTTTATTAATGGATTTGAAACTAGTTTTAGTTTGCTTGGCTAGTTGACAAGCCCTGCATAGGCTTTCCTTCTTGTAGGGACCATAAGATAAACCTCTAACAAGGTTGTCTTTAGATAACCTAGATATGTTCTTAAGGTTTACATGTCCTAGCCTTTTGTGTCATAACTCATTTTGGTTACTAGTGATATTGAGTAAACAAATATCAGTTGTGGCAGAAATGAAATCTACTAAATATATGTTTCCTTGTCTAACTCCAATTAAATCAGTTTGGTTTTTATCATTTATAATAGAGCAAGAGGTAGAGTTGAAATGTACCTGATAACCTTCATCACATAATTGACTTATGGATATAAGGTTATGTTTAAGTCCTCTTACATATGTTACCTTTTTGAAGGTCACTGCTCCAATGCTTACTCTTCCATACCCTTCTGACTGACCACTCTTTGAGTCTCCAAATATCACCTTTGGTCCTAGCTTGGACTTATAGTTGGAGAGATTTGCTTTGCTGCCAGTCATGTGCTTGGAGCAGCCACTATCCAGGTACCAGGTCTGACTTAGCCTTGGACAGCTCTTCACCTGTACCTGCATCAAAAAATAAAGCTCAATTGTTCTTGACCCAGGTTACCTTGTGTCCTTGGTTTGGCTGAAAAGTAAAACTGGAAATGATTGATAAGGCAGGTTGAGACTTATACCCTAGAGGGTGATATCTCCTAGCTGGGATTATCCAATCAGCTACTGGATTAAATGTCTTGTTAGCTGTTTTAAAATTTCTATAGGAGAAATGATTTAAATTTGGTCGTTCTAGGATCGACGAACTATTGTAAGTTCGTCGACCAGAGTTCGACGAATGGGGATGAGATCGTCGACCTCCACTCAGAGAATGACCATGGTCATTTTCCGCGTCCCACGTTCGTCGACCTCTGATTGACGAACCATACACAGTTCGTCGATCGCAGTAGGATGAATAATTATTCCTGAAGTTTGCGTTCAGCGTTCGTCGATCGGGGTTCGATGATCTTGCAGGATTTCGTCGATCTAAGTTCGACGAATTCTGCTGAACTTGGTTTTCAATAGCTTTCTTCTGTTTTCTGTTTCTATTGTCTAGGGGGTTTGACTTGTTTTCTGACCTAGGTTTTTCAGTTAGTTCCTCTTTACCCTTAGCAGTGATAAACTTTATGGGAGTAGAAAGTATATTCTTCTTTATTATGGGGGGGGGGGGTAAACCTGATGAAGCACCCAAGCCCAGCCTGTCATTTAATCTGGCATTTACTGTGCTTGTGATATCCATCAGCTTGAGTCTTCTCCCATTTAGAGATTGCTTAAGTTGTTTTGCCTCACATAATTCAGATTTTAACTTGATTATCTGTTCATTAGCTAGTGTCAATTGGTCAGTTAGTTTTCTATTTTCTGTGTTGACAAATTCAAGGTTTTCTAGTCTAGTCCTCAAGGTTTTTATTTCTTTCTCTGAGTTTATTAGATCCATGCACATAGTTTTAAATTCTACTTTAAATAAGTCAGAATTGAAGTCAAAACTAGAAATCAACTGATCAGCCTCTGAGTCTGAGGCACCTTCATCTTCAGAATCCTCTTCTGATCCAAAGTTGCTTCTGGAGGCATCTATTGCCATTAGGCACACCTACTTGGATCTGGCTTCTTCCTCTTCTTCACTGGAGCTGGAGGAGGATGTTTCCTCTTCTGTGTCACTCCAGGACTCAGCAACAAATCCTTTGTCCTTCCTTTTATACTTGTTGGAGGAGGGTCTGCTGCTTTGTTTTCTTCTGGAATCCTTGTCCCTGCCCTTGTCCTTTTTCTGATTCTCTGGGCATTCTGAAATATAGTGCCCTGGCTTTCTGCATCCAAAACACACAACCTCCTTAGTTGGTGTCTTGTCATATTTAGGCTTATCATCCTGCCTGGATGATTTTCTTCTAAAGTCCTTTCTTGCCATTTTGTAGAATCTTTTGGCAAAAAGACTCATTAACTCTTCATTGGAGGTAGATGTTTCATTGTCTTCAGAAGCTTTGAGGGCCAAGCTGTGCTCCTTCCTAACTGGGGTTGTTGCCTTCTGTTCTGCTGCCTCTCTTGATTTGACAAGATGCTCATATTACTTCAGCTTGCCTAGCAGAGATTCTGTTGAGATCTCATTGAGGCTTCTGGCTTCTTTGATTGGCCAGATTCTGGAGTCCCATGAACTGGGGAAGCACATCAGTATCTTGTCATTCACCTCAGTTAAGGTGATGTCCTTGTCAAGAGTCTTGAGTTCACTGATGATTGAACTTAATCTATTGTACATCTTAGCCACTGATTCTGTCTCATCCTTTTTGAAGTTCTCATAGAGAGAAATGAGACTGGATCTCCTATCCTTTCTTTCATCAGTCGAGCCTGCTACAATTTGATTGAGAGAGTCCCAAATGGCCTTGGCTGAGGTGCACTCAGCCACCTTCTGAAATATGTCATCTGACATTATTTGGGCCAGAATATTTATAGCCTTTGCATCAGCCATCTTGGCTTTCTTATAGGCTTCAATATTGTCTGGAGGTGGTACTGCACTCAGATTAGTTGATGTGCTGACAAAAGTTGTAGGAGCTGGAGGAACACCTGTTGAAATGACAGAGAAAATATCCTCGTCAATGGAGTTCATATATAATCTAATTCTTGCCTTCCAGGTGGCAAACTTATTAAGATTGCACACTGGAGGTCTGATGCTTGTATAATCCTTGTTTTGGGCCATGTCTGTGAGAATGATAAGTCCAATAACAGAATAAAGACAAAGAGATCTAACTAAGGGATCTTTGGGTTCAGGTGTTAGTCTGTACAACCAATCAGGTATGGTATTATTAACCAACCTGGAAGATGTGGTATTATTAACCAACCTGGAAGATGTGGTATTATTAACCAACCTCCCTTTGATACCAATTGAAAGTGCAGCTAGATCTGATATACTCTAGAGGGGGGGGGGGTGAATAGAGTATATGGTGATTTTAAAAACTTTTACAACTGCTGTTGTATTTTAGGTGTGTGTGTGCAGGGAAGCAGATACAATAACCAAGATGCAGAAATTATCTAATCACAGCACATTCACAGAGCAAGGCCAGAAAAAAAAATGGAAAAGAAAGCAACCAGACGACACAAGAATTTTATAGTGGTTCCCCAAATCTGGGTAGTCCACTCTTCTACCACACTGGTAGGAATCCACTGCAGGAAGGGGTTGATCAGGTGTCCTGGCACCATTGGGGTTTTGATCAGGTTCCCAAAAACCAAACCCTCAAGTCTTTTGGTGGGAGACTTGCAACCAGAATAATTTTGAAGGGAATTAAAACCCTGTACAGAGGTGGAGTGAAAGGGTGATGAGGTCTTCTCTTTCTCAAGTCAATGAGAAGACTTGTGGATTGTTGTTTAGCAGCTTTGTTCCCCCTGAGATGTAGAATGAATCAGGAAGAATGCTGGAGCACTGCTTCAGGGTGATAGGTCTTCAAAGAACTAGAATTCCAGGTCCAGAGAAAGTCTTCAGGAACTTTTTGCAACTGATATGAATGTATTGTTTTTGAAGTTATCCTGAGTAAAGTGCAGATGAAGAAGACTCTTGATATTGATGTAGTGTTCTTCTTCTTCTTGATCAGTTTTTCTCTGGGCCAAGAATGAAATCCTTTTTCTTGTATTGTCTAAATCACTGTCTGTCTTTTTGTTTTTGTTGTATGTTGTATGATGTATGCTGTTGTGTGTCTGTATTACTGACTATTTCTGTATATATCTTTGTCTCATAAGAAACATTCGAATTTTGAATATCGAGCAGTAATGGTAAACGGCCTGGAAAGGAAGCAGCAATTAATTATTTCCCCAACTGTTTCCATGGGAAAATGACATGTAATAATCCAGGATTAACTGCGCATTCTAACGGTAGTATACTATGAAGAACTTCCATTAAATGTCCAGGAATCAGCGCCATGGAATGAGACGGGAACGGAAGAAAACCTAGTTTGGAATCGTCGACCGAAGAACATAATTCGTCGAGCTGAGTTTGAAGTTCGTCGAGCTGAGCCTGAGTTCGTCGAGCTAAGCTGAGTTCGTCGAGCTGAGCTGAGTTCGTCGAGCTGAGCTGAGTTCGTCGAGCTGACAGTCTTCATTTGTTGAACAAATAATCTTCAATATCAGACAGACATTATTCGTTGAGCAGAGAACCAAATTCGTCGAGCTGCGAATAAAATTCGTTGAACTGAGAAAAGTTCTGAACTTGGACGAAATACTCTACATCTGCTGAAATGCTGTGTCGACACAACTTGTTGTCGACAGATTGATCTGGGTGTCGACACAAATCCTGGTGTCGACATAAGCTGGTGTCGACTGAAATCCTGGTGTCGACACAAATCGTCTGGTATCGACACAAACCCTAAGTGTCGACACAAATTCTCTGAGTACAAAGATCGTCGAGTAGAGATTAGCATTCGTCGACCTGAGAAGCTGTGAACTTGAGATCCAAGTTCGTCGAGCTCAGAATATAAATCGTCGACCGAAGCATGAAGCTGGACTTAGAGAAATTTTGAAGTAGTCCTGAAAAGCTTGATGTAGAATCCTGGTGTTCGTCGAGTAAAGAACAAAGTTCGTCGAGCTCAGCACTGTGAATTATCTCACGATCGTCGAGCGCAGAACTCCATTCGTCGAGCTGAGTTCGACGAACGTCGAACTCATATCAATTAGTCTGAAAAACTGATAGATCTGGAGTTCCTGATGGTCTTGAAGAAGGCTGGTAAATCTGAAGTTGAGAAAGAGGAGTGTCCTAGACTCTAAGACAAAAACTTGACCCAGACTATACATGATGGGTCACATCCTAAGTCAGTGAACCTAGCCCAAATCAACTAGGGATCCAACATCCAGGATGAAGAAATCCCTCTAGTGATTGAAGACAATCCAGATGCAAGAACTCTAGAGCTCAGACATCTGAAGGATCACCCCATGGACCAGATCATAGGAGATCCCCGGGATGGTGTCAGAACTCGAAGAGGTACAACTAATGAGAATCTTCATTTGAGTTTTCTCTCACAGGTTGAACCGAAGAAATTTGAGGAAGCAAACTCAGACGCATCATGGATAATGACAACGGAAGAAGAGCTAAATCAGTTCAAGCGCTGCAATGTGTGGATGCTTGTTCCAAGACCCAAAGGGAAGAACATCATTGGAACAAAATGGGTTTACAGGAACAAGATGGATGAAGACGGAACTATCATAAAGAATAAGGCCAGACTCGTCGCTAAAGGATATCGTCAAGAAGAAGGAATCGACTTCGACCAGACATATGCTCCAGTGGCGAGGCTGGAGGCAATAAGGTTGTTCCTATCATATGCTGCTTTCAAAGGCTTCACTGTCTATCAGATGGACGTGAAGTCGGCCTTCCTGAATGGTAACATAAAGGAGGAAGTGTATGTGGAACAACCTCCAGGTTTCGTTGATCCTAACTTTCCTGATCATGTCTTTTTTCTGCACAAGGCCCTATATGGTCTGAAACAAGCTCCTAGAGCTTGGTATGAAACGATGTCTACCTTTCTACTTGAGAACAAGTTCACAAGGGGAAAGATAGACAAGACATTATTTCTTAGGGAAATAAAAGACAAGATTTTGCTAGTGCAAATCTATGTCGACGACATTATTTTTGGCTCTACAGATGACAACATCTGCAAAAAGTTCTCAAAACTTATGCAAGGGAAGTTTGAAAGGAGTAGTATGGGCGAGCTGAAGTATTTCTTAGGGCTTCAGGTGAAACAATCTGAAGATGGAATTTTCATCTCACAGACCAAGTTCACCAAAGAGCTGATTAAGAAATTCGGAATGGAGAACGCAACCTCTATGAGGACTCCAATGGGCTCAACTATGTCTCTAGACAAGGATGAAAAAGGGAAACCTTTTGATGAAACCAAATACAGAAGCATAATTGGATCCTTGCTCTACCTTACTGCCAGTAGGCCGGACATAATGTTCTCAACATATGTCTGTGCTAGATTTCAGGTGAACTCTAAAGAATCTCATTACGCTGCTACAAAGCTGATCCTGAGATACCTTAAAGGCACACCAAATCTTGGCTTATGGTACCCAAGAAGTAATGACAGCGAACTAATTGGGTTTTCAGATGCAGATTTTGTAGGTAGCAAAGACGACCGGAAAATCACCTCAGGGACTTGCCAATTCTTCGAAAAAAGGCTAATCTCCTGGAGTAGCAAGAAGCAGAACTGTGTCGCAATCTCAACGGCCGAGTCAGAGTATATCTCTGCAGGTAGTTGTTGCGCACAATTGCTATGGATAAAGAATCAGTTCGAGGACTACAACCTGCAGTTCAAGGATATTCCTCTGTACTGTGACTCCTCCAGCGCAATTGCAATAACCAACAATCCAGTCTCCCACAGCCGGACAAAGCACATCGAGCTAAGGTATCACTTCATCCGGGAACATGTGGAGCATGGAGACATAGATCGATCTCCAATATGTGCCTACAGATAGGCAAGTTGCAGATACCTTCAAAAAGCCACTGGACGAGACCAAGTTCTCGTTCTTCAAGACTGAGCTTGGAATGCTCAACAAAGAGGACTAAAGAAGGCTGGATGACTAAGAAGCAAGTAATTGCAAGGGGTTAGTCAAAATCTACTTTTTCTAAACTTTTTCAAAGTTCAACTCGAGAAGCATAAGACATACTCGAGTATGTGACTTCACCTACACGAGTCACGGCAGACCTACTCGAGTAACAACTGACATACTCGAGTACTCTTCTCTACTTACTCGAGTATAAGAGTGTGCCTACTCGAGTACCTACTTACCTACTCGAGTAAGTCACTTACCTACTCGAGCAAGTCCCCGAACTACTCGAGTATTTTTGTCCACCTACTCGAGTACTTTCTTCAGACCGACTCGAGTAACTTCTGAAAATCTACTCGAGTAACCTCTTACATACTCGAGTAGTCTATCTCTCTCTCGTGTACTGTTTCCCAGATTTTGAAATTTCTTTCTATTCGCCACACAAGGCTAAATGTCGCCTCTTCCTTTAAATCAATTAGCTGTAATTTAAGAGTTATATATATGAAATTCAGAAAACCCAAACCTACACGACATTATTTCTTTCTCTCGAGTACCCTCTGCATCTTCGTCTACTCTGTCGATTCGCCTACTCTCCTCCGCCGCTGTTGCAGAGCCGCCTCTCTCCTCACCTCTTCCAGTCAACCGCAGCCATGGCGGCTTCTTCCAAGATCGGCGTCGGATCAGAACTCGTCATCGCCGGTATTGCAGAGCTCTCAGAGACTTCCACAACCTCCTCATCCTTCTCGACACCGCCGGCCTCTCCTTCATTCTCCAGGAACCCTGTCGCGTTTTATTCCCAGAAGTTGCCGAAATCTTCTCCAATCTCAAGGTCAGCAGGAATGGAAAAGTCCTAAAATCCAAAGTGAAGGGTTTTAAACTTAAATTCACCAAGACCTCTGTCTCTCAGCTTCTCCGAATGTCGATTGTCGATGAAGAAGATGAGTTAGATGATGAAGACTCTGACCGAACAGCCCTTTTCCGTGGCATTTCTCCTGACGCTCAGTATATTAAAAGGTCATACATGAACGATAAAGGAAAATTTCTAGTTGACATTATTGGAAAAATTCTACTGTGCAAGACACACTCCATCAGAGACATTCCCTTATATTTCTTCGATATAATGCAAGCAATTGTCTGCCGCAAGAAATATCAATTTAGTATGATGATTCTGGATAAAACCAAGGACAACTTGAAATCCCCCAACTATGCCAGAATTATCTCTCTGCTCCTCCATGAAACTAATCCTGAGGTCTTCAACTTCTCCAAAGGGACCCCACTTCATCACATGAAGAAGGTCTCCATCTCTTCTATTCAGAGATGTGATCTCAAGCTAAAGAATTCTGCCCAAGCTGCACAGGTTTCAGAAGTTCCAGCAGTTCCAGCTGCAGAGGATAGGACTCCATCTCCCTCTCCTCATCATGTGGCCAGCTCCTCTAGTGCACCAAGTGAGGTGGAGCCTGCTCCTTCTAGCCAAGTCAGGCAGCCCTCTCCTCAACCAGAAATTCCATCCCTACCTCATACTCCACAGAGTCCAGCCACTCCTTCAGATCAAGTACCTCAAGACTCTCTTCTATCCACAGCTGCTGCTATAGATGCTATGATTGCAGAGCTCTCTGAAGAAATGCTCCCCCCTCCTCCTATATCTCCTCCAGGTCCATCCCTTGAAGGTCACAAGGACTTTTCTCCAGCCCAGTCTCCTGCCCATTCTCCAGCCAGGACTCCAACACCATCTCCACATCCTCCAACAAACAAGCCAGACACCATTCTTATTTCTGATGAGCCTTCTCCAGAGCCAGCTGAGGCCCCTCTCAGAAACCTAGATTTCTCCATCCCCCATGATACAGAAGAAATGGATGCTATAATTCATACCACCAGAGCTCTCAGCTCTGTCATCATTAAAGAAATAGCTCCTTGGAAAACTCCTCCTATCCCTACTGCTGCTCCCTCTGCTGCTGCTACAGTCTCTTCCTCCTCAGATTTGCTGCAACATATTGCACTTCTTCTTCAAGAACAGAGAACTTATTTTGACACCTCTCTAAAAATAGTCACTGACAAGGTAACTGCTCTTGAGTCTGCGATGAGCAGAGGCTTTGCTGAAATTCAGCATAACACTGACATGCTCAAGTACTTATTTCAACTTGGTGGCAAAGCCCTTGACCACACTATCACTAGTGTTGGCAATGTTATGGAACAAGGTGTCACCCTGGCAAACAATCAGATGGAGCTAGATAAGAGAAATAAGGCTAACAAAATGAAGATCTATGAAGAAGTGAGTTTTTTCAAAGATGATACTATAGCCCAGCTACCTGTTGAAATCAGAAAGGGGGAGGGTTTGATAAAAGAACTCAAAGAACAGGTAGAAAAATCTGCTGCTCAGAAGACAGATGAATGGGAAGCTCATGTGAAGGCCATTCATGAAGATGTGCTAGCCCAGATACAGAGTGTCAAGTTTCACACCTATGACACTGCTGTCTGGATGCACAATCAGATCTTGCCAGATCTTGCAGTTGACCCCAACATCATTCATCATCACTTAAACCCACTAGCTACAGATGTTACTGCCTCAGTTGTTCCTTTGCAACCTTCTTTCTCTCCCAGGCCTGGAGACACAGTTGACCCTCCAGACTCCTATGCTACAGAAGACCCTACTGCTATCTTCCTTCAAGCTCCCCCAGAGATCAGAATCCACAAGAAGAAAAGGAAGTATGGTGAAGTCCCTCTGCTAGCAGGACTGCTCCTACTAGAGCTCCCGACCATGCTGAAGCTTGGTCTCCAACTTCCAAGTCTCTAATTTTGGACACACTCAGGCTAGTTATGGATCACAATGAGAACAGGAGCATTCACTACAGTTCCCAGGAATGGGAGTTATATGAGAAATTAATGCTAAAAAGGAAGATCCATGACAGAGAGTTTGGGAGAAATAATCCTACTGCTCCTCCAAGGCCTCCTAAATATTTCCCTAAGCCTTTCAGCTATCTAAGGAGACAGCAAGAAAAGTTGGAAAAGCAGCAAACCCAAGCCTAAACATAAAAGATGTTGAGAGATTGAAATGACAAGTTATAGACTTGATGTTTTTGGAAATTTACATATATACAATTCTAAATTTCTGTCTAATTATCTTTTTCATTGTCTATTACTTACCTGCTCATGTCTTCCTACTTAGTTTCTTTTATGTCTATAATTCACCTTAGTGTAAAGTGTTCTGACTTCAACAAATAGGGGGAGATTGTTGGGTATTACATCCACACTAACCCAGATTTGATGAAGTCACCCCGGAACTAAGATGAATTAAATTGTATTTGATGCTTGGTTTGAGTTATATGTTTGCAGGAATTTCACTGGGAAGTGTAGACCAATGTCAGTCCATAGTGGGTCACCAAACACAGGAACTGTGCACTGTATTCCCTCATTGCATATTCCAAGGTGTTGACTCATGTGTGGTCTCTCTATTGGGATACACTTCATATTCAAGCTATTGGACTTTGGGAAAAGGATTTGAAGTTGACTGCATTAGAAGAAAGAGTTTTCCAACAAACAAAAATTCTCTAAGTCTTTTACTCGAGTAGGTCCATAACTACTCGAGTAGATTGGGTATAATTTACTCGAGTAAAGAAACCTTGTACTCGAGTACTTAAGTGTATCTCTCGTGTAGCTTAGTCATGTACTCGAGTAGACGTAGTCATATACTCGAGTAGCATGTTTATACACTCGAGTAGATCACTCATTATACCAGAGTATTAAAGGCCTCACTCATCAAAAATTTTCTAAGTCATGGACTCGAGTAAGTATACTCACATACTCGAGTATATAGAATCATACTCGAGTAGTTCATTATACCTACTCGAGTTGATCATGTTTCACTCGTGTACCTTGAAATTTTCCTACTCCAGAATTTTCTAAGTCTTTTACTCGAGTAGAACTTTCACCTACTCGAGTAGATCACTTCCTCTTGAGTAGTTTAGTACAATTACTCGAGTAGCTGCTTGCTGACTTCTTCAGAATTTACTCTAAGTATCCCACTCGAGTAGTCCTTTATGTACTCGAGTAGTTTATGTAATATACTCGAGTAGTTTTTCTTGAACTCGAGTAGATCCTTTATGTACTCGAGTGAGTCAATATACATACTCGAGTAGGTCTTTCTGCTTACTCGAGTAGTTGATTTCTACCTACTCGAGTAGCCTATCTTTATATACCCGAGTATGTTCTCCTTCATGTACTCGAGCAGTTATTCAACTACTCGAGTAGCTCCCCTCTTACTCGTGTATATGGCTGAATTTTTCTGAAATTCGTCTTAGTTTTTTCTGACAGGATTTTCAAATCACGCGACATGATTGGTCCACGTGTACATCATTATGACCGATTATGACCCTTATTCTCTCCTATATAAAGTCTTATCAGAAAATTACAAACCCTAATTTTTTCTCCAAGCATTCTTGTCATTTTATTTTGAGAAAGTTCTTCAGCCGACTCCTCACTGTTTTCACGAAACGGAAGCCGCCGCCACCATCTTCTCCGGCCAGTCCTTCTTCGTTCATAGGATTCATTCTGAAGAACGTTACAGATCGAGAACGACATCACTGTTCATCGTCTCTCTCTAATTCTGTAAAAGCAAGAAGATCCAGATCTAGGCCGAGACTCTCTTCGCCGATTTCTGATAGTGCTGCAAAGTCCATAAGAAGATGCTTTCTGGCCATTTCATCAGATCTGATTGGATTTACTGTTTGTATAATTTTCCAAAACTTTATTAATCTTGTAGGAGAAAGTTTCTCCGAGTGTAGGAGTTTTTCACTCCGAGTTTGTAGGAAGTGTTATCTTCCGAGGTGTAGATCCCGTTGTTTGGATCGAGTTTGTAGGAACTTTGTTCCGAGGGTAGGATCGATTTTTGATCCGAGATAGTGGAGTAGCCGAATCTAGTTGATTGCTAGATCGGTGAGGGAAAGAGGATGTACCCAAGGGAGGGGAACCACTATAAATCTTGTGTCGTCTGTGATATTGGTAGATAGTTCTGTGTTGTGCTCTAATTACTTTTTATTCCGCAAAAGATGCACAACTCACCTATTCACCCCCCTATAGGTGATTTAGGTTGACAACCGTTTTCTTTTACCCTGTCTAGCTTTCTCATTGAGAATAAATTCTCAAGAGAAAAGATAGACAAGACATTATTCCCGAGGGAAGTTAAGGGTAAGATTATCCTAGTCCAAATTTCTATTTATGACATAATGTTTTGGTCTATAGATGATGTCATATACAGGAAGTTTGCTAAACTTGGGCAAGGGCAATTTGAGATGAGTAGTATGAGTGAACTCAAGTATTTCTTGGGCCTCCAGGTTAAACAATCTGAGGATGGACTATTCATTTCACCATCCAAGTTCACCAAGGAGTTAATCAAGAAATTTGGTATGGAGAGTGCCTCCACCATGAAAACTCCTATGTGGGTCAAGTATGTCTATAGACAAGGATGAGAATGGGAAACCAGTTGATTAAACCTTATATAGAGGCATAATTGGCTCCTTTCTTTATTTGACTCCTAGTAGGCTAGACATAATGTTTGTTATATGTGTTTGTGCTATGTATTAGGCTTCCCAAAAGAATCTCACTATATTATTGCTAAAAGAATTCTGAGATATCTCAAGGGCACATCTGATCTTGGTCTTTGGTACACTAGGAATAGTAATTTTGAACTAACATGTTATTCAGATGCAGGCTTTGCAGGTTGTAAAGAAGATAATAAAAGTACTTTTGGTACCTGTCAATTCCTAGGTAGAAGGCTGGTGTTCTGGAGTAGCAAGAAGAAAACCAGTGCAACTTTCTCCACAGCTGAATCAAAATACATCTCAGCAGGGAGTTGTTGTGCACAACTCATATGGATACAACATCAACTTTAGGATTATAATTTCAAGCTAAGTAAACTCTTATGTACTATGATTCCTCTTGTGCAATTTCAATAGCTAAGAATCCTGTATCACACAACAGGACCAAGCATATTGAAATTAGATATCTCTTAATAAGAGAGCATGTTGAGAAGAAAGATATCATCCTTGAATTTGTCCCCACAAACAAACAAGTGACTGACATCTTTACTAAGCCTCCTGAAGAAGCCAAGTTCAACAATTTCACGTTTGAATTGGGAATGTTGAACTTGAAGTAGCTTTATAATCATAGAGCATTTCTCATTATATATATATATATATATATATATATATATATATATATATATATATATATATATATATATATATATATATATATACAAGCAGTCGTGCACGGGGGACCCCGTGCGGGGCGGCGACATTGGTCGTGGGGGCGATATTGGTCGTGGGTGGCGAAATTGGTCGGGGGAAGCAACATTAGTCAGGGGAGGCGACATTAGTCGGTGACGATGACAATTCTCATGGGGGAAACACTGGTCGGGCGAGACGACATTGGTCTATGGCGGCAATATGGCTTGTATGCGGCTACATTAGTCGTGTGCAGCGACATTGGTCATAGTAGGCAACATTGGTCGAGGACGACAACATTGGTCATGAGGTACAACATTTGGGAGGGGCAGTGATATTGGCCGTGGGGTACGACATTTGGCGAGGGTAGCAACAAATGGTGTGGGCGACGACATTCGGCGGGGGTGACAACAGTAGTCGTGGGAGTGACATTTGTCGTGGGAAATATAATTGTTAGGGGGCAATATTGGTTGGGGTGGCGACTTTGGTCGGGGGTGGAGACATTGGTCGGTGGCAACGACATTGGTTGGGGGCAGGGACATCGGTCGGGGCAGCGACATTGGTTTGGGGTGCGTACATTGGTCGGGGGCTACGACAATGGTCAAGGGTGGGGAGATTGGTCGGGGGCGACGACATTGGTTGTGGAAGAACACATTGGTATGGGGAGGGGACATTAGTCAGGGTCAACGACATTCGTTGGGGGTGGGGACATTGGTCAGGGGCGGAGAATTGGTCGAGGGCGGTGACATTGGTCGGGGGCGAGGACATTGGTCGGGGGCGTGGACATTGGTCGGCGGTCGGGAATTGGTTGGGGGCGGGTGTTGGAACACCCTATTACTAATTTGGGTCAGGATCACTATGTCTCTAGGAAACCAGTTTTTGACCTCCTGTATAGATCTAAAGGTCAATTAGAATTGAGTCTAAGGGTTAGAAGTCTAAGGTTGGAAGCTGCCCTCAAGACCAAGAATCTTTTCAGTTTGAGACTAAGTCATATCGTCGAGCTCAGCACGACGATTCGTCGAACTCCGAACGACGATCGTCTAGCTCAACTTCGACAGATCGTCGAACTCCATTCGACGATCGCTGAGCTCAACTTCCACAAATCGTCGAACTCCACTCGACGATCTGCGAGCTCAGTTCGATGATCTTGACTCAGCATTGGATCTCTATCTCTGAGCTCAGTTCGACGATCTTTGAGCTCAGATCGACGATATTGTGTTGATGTATAAGTCCATATCGCTGAGCTCAGTTTGACGATAGCAGAGCTCAGTTCGACATTTTCTGATAACTTCAAGGATTTTTCAAGATTCAAATTCAGATCAGTTAAGAAGTTATTCTACAATTAATTCAGAAGATTTTCTAGTCGTTTTCATTTATTTCTGGACCAAGTTTCAAGGGATTTTCAAGGAATGTTTCTTTGGACTTTCCTCCAGAAGACATTTTGCAATTAAGGATGCAATTACTACAGGCCAACGGCTATTCTTGACAGAGGATGTTTTTCTATTCAGTACCAGAGAATAAAAAACATGAATTTTTGAATCTCTCTCTCAGAAATCAATAATCCCCAGAACACAGATAAGAAGAACAAGAATAAAATATTCTCTGTCTCAAAGAATTCTCTGAAGAACACACATCCAAGGAGATCAAACTTTCTGAAATCTTCTGATCTCTCTTGTCTCAAGTGTTCAAGACCAACATCTTTCAAGACTCCAAACACCTAACATTTCAGTTGTTGATGAAATCATCTTTTGCTGGAGATCAACATTTGAAGGCCTATCACCCTACAACAAAGCTTCTTTTCCTGATCATCTCAAGGACTCAGGGGGAGCTTTGACACCATCAAATCCACATAGTCTTCTCAGCTGATTTGAGAAAGAGAAGACTTCCATATATCTCTCATCCCCATCTCTGTAAAGGGTTTCTCAAACTCCCTTCAAAAGTTTGAGCCTGGTTTTTGAGCACCTTATCAAAAGCTCATTGGTGGCAAGACACCTGATCAAAAAATCTGATTTGGTTTTTGAGCACCTTATCAAAAGCTCATTGGTGCCCAGGACACCTGATCAACTCATCATGCAGTGGATTCCTACCTAGGGTGGTAGAAGAGTGGATGTACCCAAGTTTAGGGGAACCACTATAGTTCCTTGTGTCTTCTGGCTTGCTTGTCTTTATTTTTGTTTCTGGCTATGATTGTTCTGTGATTATTTTGTGATTAGTTTAGTTCTGTGATTAGATTTAATAATTACTTCCCTGCTCACTCAGATTACAACAATTGTTGTAAAAAGTTTTCAAGCACCATATACTCTATTCACCCCCTCTAGAGTATATCAGATCTAGCTGCACTTTCAATTGGTATCAGAGCCAGGTTGGTTAAACATACCACACCTTGGTGGTTGCACAGGCTAACACCTGAACCCAAAGATTCCTAGTTAGATTTGTTTTCTTTTGAGTTTAGTATTAGATTTTGTTTTCACAAATCATGGCCCAAAACAAAGATTATGCTAGCACCAGACCTCCAGTGTGCAATCTATCCAAGTTTGCACTTTGGAAAGTAAGGATCAGATTATACATGAATTCTATTGACGAGGATATTTTTAACTCTGTTTTGACAGTTTGTCCAAGACCTCCAGAGAACTCAAGTACAAATGTTGTTCCACCTCCATCAGGAACATATGCTGATATCAAGAAATGGAAGGTAGCTGATGTCAAGGCTATGAACATCTTAGCCCAGACCATGTCTGATGACATCTTTCAAAAGGTGGCTGAATGCAATTCAGCAAAGGAAATCTGGGATAAACTCTCTGAAATAGTCTCAAGCTCAGCTGATGATAGAAAAGATAGGAGATCCCACCTCATATCTCAATATAAGAATTTCAAGAAGGGAGAAGCTGAGTCAGTTGGAGACATGTACATCAGGCTCAGTTTAATAGTCAGTGAACTCAGGACCTTGGATAAAGAGATCTCACTAACTGAACTCAATGACAAAATTCTAATGTGCTTCCCTAGCACTTGGGATTCAATAATCTGGCCAATCAAGGATGCCAGAAGTTTGAATGAGATCACCACTGAAGCTCTACTTGGTAAGCTCAAATCTTATGAGCTACTCATCAAGAATAGAGAAGAAGAACAGAAGGCTGCCTCACCAGCCACAAGAAAAGAGAAAACAATAGCCTTCAAGGCAACTGAAGGTCAGCCTGAAGATAAAGTCACAGGCAATGATGAACTGCTCAGTTTGTTGGCCAAAAGATTTTACAAGATGGCCAGAAAGGACTTCAGAAGGAGATCATACAAGGAGCATGATAAGCCAAGGTATGATAAGTCAATTAATAATAATGAAATTGTCTGCTTTGGTTGCAGGAAACCAGGGTATATTGTTCCTGACTGTCCAGAAAACAAAAACAAGGATAGAAGGGACAAGAAAGAAAGAAGAAAGGAGAAAGAATCCAAGAGGAATGGCAATGGAAAACCCTCCTCAAGGAAAAACAAACACACAAGAAAGTGGTTTGTTGCTGAATCCCGGAGTGATACTGAAGAGGATTCAGAAGCCTCATTCAGCTCCAGTGATGATGAAGATGATGCAGAAGAGAAAGAGTTCTGCATGATGGCAATCAATGCCTCTCAACATAATTCAGATGAAGAAGAGTCAGAGTCAGATTCAGAGACTCAACTTGAAGAAGATCAGGTAATCAGCTCTTTTGATTTTACTTCAAAAGACTTTAAATCTGAGTTTAAAGCATTATGTTTAGACCGGCTAAAATCTGAGAAAGAAATTATCACTCTCAGAAATCATTTATCTGAACATAATACCTTAAAGTCAGAAAACCTCAAACTCTATCAGGAGTTGGAGTGCTGTAGGGAGCAGATAGCTTCACTGAAAAGTGAGCTATCTGAGGCCAAGAAGCTTGAAGAATCCCTCAATGGGAGAAGTATCAAGCTGATGGACATCATAAGCACAGTGAACTCCAGACTTAATAGTACACTGGGCTTGGGTGCTTCATCCAGCCAACCCATAGTTCTAACAACTCCAATCAAATTCATTTCTGATAAAGGAAAGAGAGTTGTAGAGGTAGCTAGGAAAAATTCTGATCTGCCCAAGAAAACTATGTCCCAGCAGAAATCGTCGAACGGAGATCGACAATCGCCGAATGGAGCTCGACGATCTGACCCAAGATCGTCGAACGCAGCTCCACGATCGTCGAACAGAGGTCAGAGCTCTGGAAATCCTTTCAAGGGCAAATCAAAATTCAATCCTAAGGGTTCTTCATCCCAAATCTTTAACCCTTATACTGAATGGATTATACCTCCAAGGAGATATCATCCTGAAGGTTATAAGAGTCAACCTGAGATGTCTTTTATTTCAGAATTTAAAGGTTATCAACCTAGGCCCAATGTAAACTGGGTCAAAAACAAATGAATTGTCTTATGTGCAGGTGAAGACCTATCCAACATCTAACCAGCAATGGTACTTGGATAGTGGGTGCTTTAAGCACATGACAGGAAACAAGGACAACCTCACATCCTTTAGAGCCAAGCTTGGAGCCAAAGTTATCTTTGGTGATTCAAACTTTGGACAAACTAAAGGATATAGTGCAGTCCAGATAGGACCAGTAACATTCAAGAAGGTAGCTTATGTGGAAGGACTGAAGCAGAACTTAATAAGCATCAGTCAGCTGTGTGATGAAGGCTACCAGGTGACCTTCAGCAAAGCATTATGCAAAATCAAGTCAGAGGACAACACAACTGTGTTGATAGGTAAAAGGAAAGGTAACATCTATCTAGTAGATTTTCTTTCAACAGATGTAGATATTTGCCTATTTAATTCTGTTTGTAGACCAAATATTTTATGGCATAAGAGACTAGGACACCTAAACCTTAGAACTATTGCTAGGCTATGCAAGGACAACCTTGTTAGAGGACTACCTTCTAGCACCTACAAGAAGGAAGGACTCTGCAGGGCTTGTCAATTAGGCAAGCAAACTAAAAACAGCTTTAAGTCACTTAATAAGAGTAATTCACCTAGGATATTGTATCTGTTACACATGGATCTCTTTGGACCCATCACAGTATAAAGCCTAGGAGGGAAATCTTACACTTTAGTAGTTGTAGATGACTTCTCTAGATTCACATGGGTGTTCTTTCTAAGGAAGAAGTCTGATAACTTTAAGTGTCTAACAGAGTTTCTTAAATGTATATAGATTGAGTTCAATACTCACATTGCCCTGATCAGAAGTGATCATGGGACAGAGTTTGATTCTCTTCTTATTCAAGAGTTCTGTCAGAGTGAAGGGATCATGCATACTTTCTCAGCTCCTAGAACTCCTCAACAAAATGGGGTAGCTGAAAGGAAAAATAGAACCCTTATTGAATCTGCCACTACATTGTTGTCAGATGCTCACCTTCCTCTATCCTTTTGGGCAGAGGCAGTGAACACCTCCAACTATGTGTTGAATAGAAGTTTGATACATAAACTAAAGGGAAAGACTCTCTATGAATTACTCAAAGGGAAGAAACCTAAAGTTGATTATTTTAGAGTTTTTGGTTGTATTTGCTACATACATAATAATGACTAGAAATATTTAGCAAAATTTCAAGCTAAAGCTGATGAAGGAGTGTTTTTGGGATACTCCATGATCAGCAAGGCTTATAGGGTCTATAATAAATCATCTCTAAAAATTGAGGAATCTGTTCATATATCATTTGATGAATCTAACATGTCTTTCAAGGAGAAGATCTCTTCTACCATAGAATCTCCGTAGGAACACTCTCTTGTTGAAGACTTGAACAAGTTACAGGTTACCCAAAAGGATGAAAGCAGTGAAGATGAAGAAAGTATTCAACATATTGAAGAACAACTTGAAGAGCCAGTTGTTGTACCATAAGAGGAAACAACAACACAGGTTTGTGAACAATCAACACCCCCTGTTGATTAAGAAACCTCAAGAGACCATCCAATTTCCCAAATAATTGGAGACATCTCAGCTGGTGTGCAAACCAGAAATCAGGTCAACCAAAACCTGTTGCACACCTGCTTCCTATCTCAAATTGAACCTCAGTCCATTCAAGATACAGAGCAAGATCCACACTGGATCATTGCAATGCAAGAAGAGTTGCATCAATTTGAAAGGAACAAAGTGTGGGAACTAGTGCCAAAGCCTAAGGATCACTCCATTGTTGGAACAAAGTGGGTGTTCAGAAACAAACTGGATGATCAAGGAGTAATTGTAAGGAACAAGGCAAGGCTAGTTGCTCAGGGATATTCTCAAGAAGAAGGAATAGACTATGACCAGACTTTTGCACCAGTTGCAAGATTGGAAGCTATCAGAATCTTTTTGGCTTATACAGCACATAAAGGATTCAAGGTATATCAGATGGATGTCAAAAGTGTATTCCTAAATGGAGACATCAAAGAAGAAGTATATGTCAGACAACCTCCAGGTTTTATCTCTCCAACTTATCCTGATTATGTTTTTAGATTGAACAAAGCATTATATGGTCTCAAGCAAGCTCCTAGAGCATGGTATGAGACCCTAGCATGCTTTCTTTTGGAAAATGGATTTATAAGGGGTAGAGTAGACCAAACTCTTTTCATTAGAACCCATAAGTCCCATACCCTACTAGTACAGATTTATGTAGATGATATTATTTTTGGTTCTACTAACTCTAAATTATGCTGAAGGTTTTCCAACCTAATGCATTCTAAATTTGAAATGAGTAGTATGGGTGAGCTATCCTTCTTCCTAGGATTGCAAGTCAAATAGCATGCTGAAGGCATCTTTATTTCTCAAACCAAGTATGCAAATGAATTGGTTAAGAAATTTGGTATGTCTGAAGCATCTTGTATGAAAACACCTATGCCTACTAATGCTGTATTGGATGCAGATGAACATGGGAAACCTGTTGATCAGACAACATATAGAGCAATGATTGGCTCTTTACTGTACCTTACAGCTAGTAGACCAGATATAATGTTTGCTACATGTATATGTGCTAGGTTCCAAGTAAGCCCTAGAGAGTCACACCTAACACTAGTAAAGAGGATTCTCAGGTATGTTAAAAGTTGTCCAAATCTAGGTCTCTGGTATCCAAAAGATTCAGCATTTGATTTAACTGGAATTTTCTGTTGCTGATTATGCTGGATGCAGAATTGACAGGAAAAGCACCAGTGGAACTTGTCAGTTCCTTGGTGACAGACTTGTCTCTTGGTTTTGTAAGAAACAAACCTCTCTGTCAACTTCAACTACTGAAGCTGAATATATGGCTGCAGGCAGTTGTTGTTCACAAATCTTGTGGATTCAAAACCAACTCCTAGACTATGGCTACAACTTAGAGAAGCCTAAAATCTTTTGTGATAACACCAGTGCTATTTCTATAGCTCAAAATCCAGTCCTCCATAGTAGGACAAAACACATAAAGATTAGGCATCACTTCTTAAGGGATAATGTTGAATAGAATAAAATTGAACTGCAATATATCCCAACTGACTTACAAAGGGGAGATATTTTCACCAAGCCCTTGGATGAAAAGAAACACACCTTCTTCCTAAATCAGTTAGGAATGTTAGATGGAGGAAGTCTTAAATAATATCCAAAATTTTAAAAGTTTAAAAATTGACCAAGACTAGGCAAACATCTTGATTTTTCTTAGTGTCTATATTTTTCTGGTCTCTGAACTGCGCTCGACGATTTTCCCACAGATCGTCGAACGGAGATCGATGATTTCTGAAATCGTCGACCTGAGTTCAACATTTCTCAGATAGTATGAACTATCTCTTCCGGTCAGCGATCGTCGAACGGCGCTCGATGATTTTGTTCTCTGAACGATCGTCGAACAGAGCTCGACGCTCTCCAATATCGTCGAACGGAGATCGACGATATTGAAGACTCTTCAGATTCCTTTAGAAGCCCCGATCGTCGAACTGAGTTCAACGATCTTTCCATTTTTGTGTCAAACCCTAATATAAAATTCATTTTTCGCCGTCGTTCTCCTTTGCGCTTTCGATTTCTCTGCAAAAACTTTCTTTCCCTTCAAACATTTCTGCACTTGGTCGTTTTGTTTGTTGAATCTTTGCAGGTAACTATGACTGTTTTTGTTGCTGTTCTCGCCGCCATGAAATTTGATGCCGGCTTTGACATAGACATGGAGTCCTTCAGCACGACAGATCAGGTTTTCCAGGACATCTTGGAGCTATTCAAAGAGCAGAAACTTGCTGCAATCATGACCACAAGGATTAAGCTTGCTTCTGATGAAATTAAAGAATGGGTCTACACTGCCCACAATCAGGATCAAAACAATATTGTTGGATCAATCTCTGGCACACATGTACCTTTAACCCCAGCAATTCTGACAGAGGTTTTTGAGTTAAGTGTTGGTGGAGACTCTGCTGATTTATCTGGAGAAGAATATGCTGACTTGCTTGCAAGAATGGGTTATTCTGAGGCTAACCCTAGCAAGCTGTTGAAAAAGAATCTGTCTGTGGAATACAGATTCCTGGCTGATGTAGTTGGGAAAGTCCTATTGGCTAAGCACTCTGCCCATGATACAATTTCCAGGTATCAGCTCTGCCTAATGGGATCCATAGTGGACAGGAAGAATCTGAACTGGGGAGAGGTCTTCTTTGACCTAATTAAGAAGAAAATTAACAAGAGTTTTGTAAATTTTGGAAGGATCTTAGGAATTTTTCTGCAGAATAGATGCCCTGCATTGTTAGTATCTTCTGGGATACACATAAATGCTTCCAAGAGACTGTCCTGTGCCTTATTTGGTAAATGGGACAGGCAGATCATCAAGCCCAGCAGGCCCTCTTCCAGCACACCTTCAGGCACCAGGACTGTCAGAGTCACTTCCCCTCAGGTCTCTGCCCCTGCAGATAACCTGCCTGCTGATGCCTCTCCTCCTCCTCCTCCAATTTCATCTCTTCCAATTCCACCCACCATTCCAATTCCATCCACCATCATCATCTCCAGCCCTTCTCCAACCTCTACACCATCTCCAATTCCAACTGTCACAGAAGAACAATTCCATCCATTATACTCATACCCTCCAACAGACATTGCCACCTCATCACCCTCCATTCCATCCTTCAACCTCATTGATGATTCCTTCATGGATGACTCACCCTCCTCTCCTCCTGAGCTGCCCTCATCATCAACATCTTATCAAGACCTTCTGCAAGAAATCATTGATCAACCCACCATCACACCATCTATCTCCATCCCACTGTCCTCCATCACCACCTTACCCACACCTCAACCATCTCTTCCCCAATACACTAGCTCTCCCCTACCATCATCAACAGCTACACCTCCATCCTCTACCTCTGCTCCAGTCACTACTGAGCAAGTAGATCTCCCAGCCCTTGCTGATAGGATTTATGCATTGCTAGCCCCTAGGCTATCTCTTCTTTTGGAGACCTCCTTGGCTCCATTACTTCAGTCAGTGGCAGCAAATTCTGCCAGGCTCTCCTTCTTATTCCCTCAGGCAGCCCCTTCAGCAGTGTGCCTTGATCCAGCCTTGTCTGAATCTAGGCAGGGGGAGATGCCCTATGAAGTGAGCCTGCCTGCTGCTGTTCTTGCTATTTCTTCAGCTCTTGTTGCTGCTACTGCTACTGCTGCTGTTCTTCAAGATCCAGTTCCACCTCCTATTGCAGTCTTTTCAATAGACCTCAGGTCTCTGCTGTCAGTATTTGATTCAGCCTACCTTAGTTGTCTTCTAGAGAAAGTTGCACTCCAGCCCCTAGAGGTCTCTCCAAGGCCCTTGTGACCTTCTCTTGTTGTGACTCCAGCATCATAACTTCCTTTATTAACTCAGTTTATGCTGCTGCTACTCCTGCTGATAGCATTACTGATGTCTCTGATGCTGCTGCCCCTCCTGCTGCTGAAAGTTTTGATGATATTTCTGTTACTGCTACACATGATGCTGTTTCTACTGATATCCTTATGACAGAGGCACATGATGTTGAGCCCTCTGCGTTTTCTGAGGATATTTCTGCTACTGATATTGCTGTTTCTGTAAGTGAAACTATTGCTGCACCAACTGCTGTCATTACTGCTCCTGAACCTTCTGTATATGTTGTTGTTACTGCTGCTTCAACCTCTGCTTCTGCTTCAACTTCAACTGCCACACCTTCAGTATCTGCTGTTGTTTCTACTGCTTCAACTCTTGTTACCAGTTATGTATCTACTTTTGCTTCAACCCAGCTCAAGAAAGATTTGATGAAAAGGATTGATGCTCTTTATGATGAGCAAAGCTCTGAAAGTGATGAGTTTAAGACAGATTCTGATGATTCTTCTGCTACCATTGCCAGAAAGAGAAAGGCAAGGAGCAAAGCCATGAAGAGAGTACCTCCAGCCAAGGTTAAGGACAACAATGACATACCATATTATATTCTTCATGATTGCCCCATAACTGAGCACTGGATGCAGTACTCAAAGAATCAACTCAAAGCAATGAAGAAGAAAAGGAAATATGAAAAAGGATCTTCTCAATTGCAATATCCTCATCCTCCTCCACCACCCCCTCCTGATACAGGTGCAGGTGGAAGTTCAGCTACTCAGCCCTCTACTAGAAGCCAATCCCCCTATCAGCCACATGCCAGATCTTATCATAGGGGAAGCCAGTCCATGGGCTCTCAATCCAGAAGAGGAGGCTATAGAGGCAATCAAAGAGAATTCCAGGTTTATTCTAAAGGATACTCAAGGAAACATCCCTACTACAGGGAAGGACAAATCTCATCTAACACAACCTCTGGTCCTTTTACCTATAAATTGAAGGAAACAGTTTCATCCAGGCCTCCTCAGGACAATCCATCTAATAGATATGAGCCACCAGTGCCATTTGAAGACCCTGAGAACAATCCAGCTGCTTGGACTGCAAGGATGAAAGAGCTTGCTGCACTGGACCAGATTAAGAATGCTAGAGAGCAAGGCAAAGACTCTTCCAACATCACTACAATGTCTGAACAGAGAAAGAAATAGTTGGAAAGATATGGGTCAAGCAAATTCTTTGATTCTGATAGATACATGGAGCTGCATCCTGAAGCTGTAGTTCCCAGGCCCAAACAGCAAACCACTTTAGGTGCAGCAGATGATACAAGATCAAAGAAAGAAGCTCTCAACCCCAATAGAGAAATCAAACTCATTAAGAGTAAGGAAAAGAAATGATTATGTAAGGTGACAATCACTCTTGATTTCTGATTATTATCTGGGATGATATATATCTGTGGTTCTGCTATGTCTAGCTTTTTGCTTTTCTGTATTATTGCTTGTATGTTGTTACTTAATTTTTCCAAACTCTGTAAATAGTAATCCTAACCCAAATAGGGGGAGATTGTTGGAACACCCTATTACTAATTTGGGTCAGGATCACTATGTCTCTAGGAAACCAGTTTTTGACCTCCTGTATAGATCTAAAGGTCAATTAGAATTGATTCTAAGGGTTAGAAGTCTAAGGTTGGAAGCTGCCCTCAAGACCAAGAATCTTTTCAGTTTGAGACTAAGTCATATCGTCGAGCTCAGCACGACAATTCGTCGAACTCCGATCGACGATCGTCTAGCTCAACTTCGACAGTTCGTCGAACTCCATTCGACGATTGCTGAGCTCAACTTCCACAAATCGTCAAACTCCACTCGACGATCTGTGAGCTCAGTTCAAGATCTTGACTCAGCGTTGGATCTCTATCTCTGAGCTCAGTTCGACGATCTTTGAGCTCAGATCGATGATATTGTGTTGCTGTATAAGTCCATATCGCTGAGCTCAGTTCGACGATAGCAGAGCTCAGTTCGACGTTTTCTGATGTCTTCAAGGATTTTTCAAGATTCAAATTCAGATCAGTTAAGGAGTTATTCTGCAATTAATTCAGAAGATTTTCTAGCCGTTTTCATTTATTTCTGGACCAAGTTTCAAGGGATTTTCAATTAATGTTTCTTTGGACTTTCCTCCAGAAGACATTTTGCAATTAAGGATGCAATTAATGCAGGCCAACGGCTATTCTTGACAGAGGATGTTTTTCTATTTAGTACCAAAGAATAAAAGACAAGAATTTTTGAATCTCTCTCTCAGAAATCAATAATCCCCAGAACACAGACAAGAAGAACAAGAACAAAATATTCTCTGTCTCAAAGAATTCTCTGAAGAACACACATCCAAGGAGATCAAACTTTCTGAAATCTTCTGATCTCTCTTGTCTCAAGTGTTCAAGGCCAACATCTTTCAAGACTCCAGACACCTAACATTTCAGTTGTTCCTGAAATCATCTTTTGTTGGAGATCAATTTTTGAAGGCCTATCACCCTACAGCAAAGCTTCTTTTCCTGATCATCTCAAGGACTCAGGGGGAGCTTTGACACCATCAAATCCACATAGTCTTCTCGGCTGATTTGAGAAAGAGAAGACTTCCATATATCTCTCATCCCCATCTCTGTAAAGGGTTTCTCAAACTCCCTTCAAAAGTTTGAGCCTGGTTTTTGTGCACCTTATCAAAAGCTCATTGGTGGCAAGACACCTGATCAAAAAATCTGATTTGGTTTTTGAGCACCTTATCAAAAGCTCATTGGTGCCCTGGACACATGATCAACTCATCCTGCAGTGGATTCCAACCTAGGGTGGTAGAAGAGTGGATGTACCCAAGTTTAGGGGAACCACTATAGTTCCTTGTGTCTTCTGGCTTGCTTGTCTTTATTTTTGTTTTTGGCTGTGATTGTTCTGTGATTATTTTGTGATTAGTTTAGTTCTGTGATTAGATTTAATAATTGCTTCCCTGTTCACTCAGATTACAATAATTGTTGTAAAAAGTTTTCAAGCATCATATACTCTATTCACCCCCCCTCTAGAGTATATCAGATCTAGCTGCACTTTCAACGGGGACATTGGTCAGGGGCGGAGACATTGGTCGGTGGAGGGACATTGGTTGGGGGCAGCGACATTGGTTGGGGGCGGGGACATTAGTCGGGGGCAGCGACATTGCTCGGGGTTGGCGACATTGGTCGTGGGGGCGACATGATCGTGTGAGGTGATATTGGTCAAGTAGGCTTTAAAAGAGGATTTAAGCTTAAATCTCCTAGTAATAATATGCGAACACCTATGAAAACACAAAAACTATAAGGGAAGGCAAAAAGGTGGATGGTGTAGATTGTTGAAAACATTCATCTCATCTCATTTAAATTTAAAGAGAAAACATTCATCTCATATTTTTTCTCTTAGAATATCATGATATCTAATTAATTTGTGTGTTTGATGCATTACAGCTTGGAAATCATTAAAGCAGTACAACAAATCATTAATTATAAAGATATCTAAGATGAAATTTTACAATATCGTGCATAGAAGTAGCAAACATTCATCTCATCTCATTTAAATTTAAAGATCAAACATTCATCTCAAATTCACATTTAAATTTAAAGAGCAAACATTCATCTGATATTATCATTTTAATTTAAAGAGCAAACTTTCATCTGATCTTATTTAAATTATACCTTGGCAATTACAGATATGTAAAAGTAATAGTGAGAAATCTAAAAACCTATAAGAAAAATCAATGAATTAAATATTAACAATGCAGTCCTAATCCAAAAACCTGTAAGAAAATATTTTAGCCGAGCTTTTATAATTTATGCATTGATATCTTAATAATTATATTTTGTGATGCTTGTAAATTATTGGATAGGCTACTGAATGGTCTCCAATACTGGACACCTACATTTTGAGCATAAAAACATATAGGTATAAAACTATAAGGATTAGTTTTTGATCACTAGAGTGCAAATATGGGTGAAATTTATAATTCCAAAAGGTATAATTGAAGGGATTCAGACAATGGTTGCAGTGTTACTCATTCGAGATCCACACATATTCGACCTTAATTATGAACAAAAAACATGAAGTAGAAATGTAAATCGAAAGTGATGTCGATAAAGAGTGTAGCAGCATGACAACTTGTCGATCAATCTCTCGGTGAGGTTGAACTGGGAAGGAGGAGACATGTTTTAACGTGAAGAAATCGGGAGTGGTGACTTTTGAAACTGGGATACATGGATAGGATCTGAAATTTTTTGTGGGAAAAGTGTGGGAAATAAGAAATGACAAAAAAGTCATATATTTTTGGTGCAAGAAGTCTACCGCTTAAATATGAGATGCAATCACTCGCACTGATGAACTAATTTTTCATGTACATGGCCCTAATTAATTAGGGAGCATTATTTTAATTCCTTAATATAACTCAACTGAAATAATTAATATTTGATTGCATCTTCCACATGTCTCTTATTGTTTTTTTGCATTCAAATATCAAAAAATTACTTTAGCTATGCAATTACACAATTACATACTTTAATTCATAAACTTGAGTAAATCTGTCGTGCAATTGAAGCAAAGTGTCAATTATCAAGAAATTGAAGATGAAATTTGACTGTGAGTTAACTATCAAGAGATTGGTAGAATCATATTGACATAAAATTAAGACAAAAAAGTCAATCAACTCATGCACTTAAAACAAAAGTTTACTCAAGTGCACGAACTAAAACAAAAGTTTACTCATGCACAAAAAAGTTTTCACAGCAATCTGCTGCCAAATGCTGAATGTGTTTCTAGAAATGAATTTTCAATGCAATCACAACAGCTTTGCAGGATACGGGCAAATGCGAATCCAAAGAATAATCTTGAGCTTCAAGGGGTGAGTCCTTGGCTGCAAACATAAAGCTGGAAATGTGGCACATCAAAATAATTCATAGTGTAGCTCTAACATCACCAAACTTAATATTGACGCAAGTTTTGAAAGTGGATGCATCTGAAATATCAAAAATCTGTAAGAGTTGCAACAACTCCTTAGTGATTTGATCAAGCAGGATTTGAAAACACAAAATTGAATTAACAAAAACCTGAAAGAGTTGCAGCCACCCTTAGTGATTTGATCAAGCATGATTTGAAAGAGGATGCATCTGAAATATCAAAAGTCTGTAAGAGTTGCAGCCACTCCTTAGTGTTTTGATCAAGTAGGATTTTTGCAAAGAAATGCAATGCTAGAAATGAGCACATGATGTAATGCAATCAAATGAAGAACATTGCATAATGTATTTATCCTAAATAGAACTCCATAAAGAATCCGAAAATTCCCCAAAATTTCAAGCAAAAGAACAATGTATTTAAGTAGTAAAAGAAGCACTTGTATGTTAAAATTATTGATATAGAAATACATGAGTAACTTATACCATAGAAGAAACTTGGATAAAGCAAATTTGATGTAAAATATTGAACTAACTTCCTTTGTTAAGCCATAGTCCTGCAATAAATAATGCACAAAAAAATTTAATATAGTTCCCAAATAAATTAAGGAAATCCCAAATCAATACCCTGACAACATGACCTCAGCCGAAATAAACTATAAATTTCAATCTCGTTAGAATAACTTAATTCAGCATGTTAGAGAATGCTACCTAAAATTGTTCCCAACCATATTTCAAACAACTGAGTAGAGGAAAGTGTAAGAAAAATGGCTCAGGCTAACAACCGGATTGCAGGGCAATATAGTTACCGATGGAGATACAAATGTTACACTTGAAAAATTAAGACCCTGCATTCCTCCATACCTCTCTACAATAGATCAGAAGAATACAAAATAAATAACCTAGAATATGTTAAAGAAAGGTGAACGTGGATTTCAATACATGAAACTGGGATAAGGAGGGGTTTTTGTTGTAAGAGGAGAGCAAAGAAGGAAATGGTAGAAGAAGAGCTTACATGATCTACAACTATAGAGGAGGCAGAAGAAACGTGAATGGAGGAAACAAATGGAAAATACAGACTCCAAATTTTACCTAACAGGAAATCTACAGCAAGACCTTTCCCATGGAAAATACAAAGCTAATAATCACATCAATCCTTTTCACATTCTATACTCCTAAACCGGGACTATTCACCTTCTTCTACATTCGACACCAGCAAATCTTCACACATTAATAAACATTAATCAACAGAAACACTTACAATTGCGTAAGAATGAAAGTCCAATAGGAATCAAGGGCTTTACCTTAGATTTGGGTGCGATGTTGAGCCACCAGAAGAAGAGCCTTAGTACCTGCAAGGAAAAAAATGGTGAGGAACGACACCAACAACTGAAAGGAGAATAAAAATGGCGAGGAATATGGACTCCAAGAGCTGAAATCAGAGAAGAGTTGGGGGAACGGTTGACTGGTAGGAGAGGAAAAACATGGAGGAAGAAGGAGTCCAACAAAGTTTCAGGCTAGCTGGCGGCGAAGAGAGGTTCTGGCTGGACAGTGGCGAATAAGCGAAGAGCGGATCGAGCGGAAATCAGCGAAGGTGGAGGCAGAGGCGGAGGCAGAGTAATCGCGAAGAGATCTTACCCTAGATTGGCGTTGGGACGCCGTGGATGAGGGATGCAGTGAAGCATCTCCACCTTCAGCTCTTCTCGCGGGAGCTCGACAGGTACTCGCGACGGATTCGGAGCGGGCGAAAATGGCGAGCACTGAGAAACAATAAAGCTATAGGAAAATGCTCGATCTGTGGCTCCCGCCTATACGGATCCGTGGTCGGTGATTGGTATAGATCGTGTGGTGGGAACAAATTGATCTGTGGCCTCTCGTTATAATTGATTTCTGGCCTTTCATTGCTATAAATCAAGCGGTGGGTATTGTTGGTGGGAAGCAGCAAATAGGGGAGGGTATTTTTGGGGTATATTAAAGTTACACAACACCTAAGGGTATTTTGGGCAACTTGAATGTTACACCAAACTCCAAACCTCTTCCCTTATAGTACAAAGATATATATATATATATATATATATATATATATATATATATATATATATATATATATATATATATATATATATATATATATATATATATGCATTTAGAGGCTAACGTTTTACAGGAGAAAATAAGGGAGAAAAAGATCAACTCTAGGCATTGAGAGCATTGTGTCAACTTCACGCGTCGAGTGCGTCGAGAGCTTTGAGTGTAAAGCAAGGCATCAAATGCGTCGAGTGTGTTTAGTTTACTCGACCCATATACTCTAACGGGCTGAACAAGCTCAAATTTATGAGATTGAATCTCAGCCATCCATCAAAATTGGAAATCACGACAAGGTACGCTCCCTTCCGCCTTCTCAAATAGGGTAAGCTATAAATAGAAAAGTATGCCTAGAATAATATACATCATTCCTTAGGCCTTTTCACTTTTTTCATGTCCCTTCTCTTGATTTCTCGCATTGTCTTCCTCGTCTCTCGATCAATTTATCTGATTCAATGGCTCCCAAGGGCATTGATGTCTTGTTCGAGGGGTCAAAACTAGTAAAAAATGGTTTCAAAGATGCACCAGAAGTAGTTCTGTTGGTTATTCACCTTCTGTCTGCCGCCGAACTGGAATTCACATTGTCAGATCCCTACATAATAAGAAAAAGAGAAGTACTAGAACTATATTCCAATGCAAAGGAAGTCTCCTCCTCCAATAAGGTCAAAACCTCCATCAGTGGAAATAAGATCAAAATAACAATACGGAGGTTAAGCAAAGCCTTGAGGATGACCAAGTTTAGTCTTGCTGAGGAGGAAGATGTGCTGTTTGTTGAGGATGTTAGATCTTCTTTGAAGTGGCGTGGACTGTCAAAACACACCAGTCGATCCATAGTCAGGAAAGAGATGAACCTGAAGGGCAAGTTCCTAGAAGATATAATTGGCAAAGCCCTAATCTATAAAACTAGATCTCATGACAAAATATCCAGAAATAAGTTTGAATTAATGACTAGAGTTATCCTCACCAAGAAAACAAACTAGGGGAAGGTGATTTTTGAAAGGATAATTGAATGTCTTCCTGAACCCAATATGGGTAGAATATTGTCTTTAGATCTTCTAAACATTGCTCCAAGGATGCTAAACTTGAGGCTAGGAGAAATGATCCATCATATAATGAAGATGGACATCAGATATTTGATAGATGAGATAAGATCCTTATTTTTCACCCCCAGCCATCTGAGATGTAAAGAAGAAGAAGGTTGTTCCAGATTCTAATGAAAGCTCATGCAGCAACCTTTCTGACAGCAATAATACAAAACTTCATTATCCAAATCTAACAGAATCATCTGAAGTGGAAAGAAGGGATGTAAGTGCATAAGTCTCTATCTCCTCAGAGCTTGCTGCAATGGCTTTTCCCACTATTGTGTCTCCAACTGTTGTTGAGGGAGAGACAACTATGGTGAATGCTGAAGATGTTGTGATAAATCTTGTAGAAAGAATCTGTGATGCTATTCAGGGGGAGATCCTAAGTGGAGATGCTCCTGTTGTGGGGGAGCATAACTTACCAAGTGATGGTCTGCAAGACAAGATTGTCTCCTTCCTAGAAAATCTACAAGAGAGAATATAACTGAAAGTAAGGGTTAGATCTGAAATACTCTAGAGGGGGGGGGGGGGGGTGAATAGAGTATCTGAAAAATTAAAACAAAACTTTTTTGCTGTAAATAAAAACAGACCTAAGATAAATTAATCTAGCACTATCACATGCACAGCAAAACCAAATATCACAAACACAACAACCTAGCTAGCACAGCCACAACAAGAACAAAAGAAAGAGTGCAATCATATCAGACAACAAAAGAATTTTATAGTGGTTCCCCAACCTGGGTACATCCACTCTTCTTCCACCCTAGTAGGAAGCCACTCAGGTTTTTGATCAGATGACTGCCACCAATGAGCTTTTGATCAGGTGCTCAAAAACCAACACAAGTATTTTGATCAGGAGACTTGCAACCAAGAATAACTTTTGAAGGGAGTTAAAGAACCCTTTTTACAGTGGGGGTGAAAGAGTGATTATGTCTTCTCTTTCTCAAAATACAACTAAGAAGACTTTAGTGGATATATGATGTTAGCAAAAGCTCCCCCTGAGATATTGAACTCAGGAAGATTTGAGCCTTGCTGCAGGGTGAGAAGTCCTTCAATATTTCAGTCTTGACCAGCAGGTATCCAGCAGCTTCTTAACAGATAGAGTGTTTGTTGCCCTTTGAATAATCCTGAGATGAAGAAGGAAGAAGACTCTTGATTTGAATGTATGTTCTTCTTCTTCTTCAGCTTGCTATAATTTCTCTATTCAAGGGATAGGGCTTCTTGTTTCTTTATAGTGTTATTGCCCTGTGTATGTTGTTCTCTGTGTTCAGACGAGAAGGAAGAAGAAAGACTATATGCACTGTGTTGTTCTGGAAGAAAGAGGAAAAAATCCTTTTTATATTTTACATGAAATCTTCCTTCTTCCTTCTGAATTTTGAATTTCTTCCTTCATTCAATGCTGACGGCGTGGAGAATATTTGCATTGATTGATTTCCCAACTATCCCATTGAAAAATGGCAAGCAATAATCCTGATGAAGTACATAATCAATGTTGCGTCTAACAGTAATATTCAAAGAATGTTAAGCATTGATTACTCAGGAATTATCGCAATAAAATAAGGGATAGAGGGAGGCAAAGTCATGTTTGGATCTGCACAGAAATCGTCGAGCAGAGAACAAAATTCATCGAGCTGGGTCTAGAGTTCATCGAGCTTAGAAGATATATTCGTCAACCAAATAATAGTTGTTCGTCCACCTGAGATCCAAGATCTTCGACCTGAGAATAGATAACTGCTTTCTCTGGAACCTTGCCAATTATGTGCATCAAGATCGTCGAGCTGAGAATCTCAGTTCGTTGACTGGAGTTCATTGAAATATTTCTTGGACTTTTAGAATGCTGAAGTAGAGTGTCCAGAAATCGTCATTCTGAGAACTAGGTTCGTCGACCTGAGAACTAGTTTCGTCGAGCTGAGAACTGCAAACTGCTACTTGATAAAACATGTCAATACCGTTGTCCAAGTTCTTCGAACTGAGAACATGAATTCGTCGACTGAAGTATGATTCTGTACATAGAATATTTAAGTGTTTCTGATCTTAAAATGTTAAAGTAGATGATCCAGAAATCATCGACTTAAGATCCAAGTTCGTCGAGCTGATATTCTAACTTCGTCGACTGGAGTTTAGTGAGAAGAATTTTGGACTTGGAATGTTGAAGTATAGTGTCCAGAGATCGTCGACCTGAGAACCAAGTTCGTCGAGCTCAGCTCAGAGAATTGTCTCTGAGTTCGTCGAGCTGAGCACGACTTTCGTCGACCTTAGTTCGACGAACATCAAACTCATTTTCTGAGTCTGTTGATGGCTGGTCCATGTAGTGCTGACTCTAAGTACATGGCCTATACTCTAGGACTCATACATGACCCTAGCTATACATGTTGTGTCAAACATCCTAGTTTTGTGAACTTAGCCCAAATCCAACTAGGGATCCAACAATATCTAATCCCATCTAACTCTCCAGTGCTAAATGATAGTGCTCCTATTCAGGGGTAGATTGTGCCAGAGGGTGTCAGTAGAGCAGATTATAATCCACTTCAAGATCTGTAGCTGATGATAATGTTGAGGAGGAGACTCACCTTGAGCTCCTTGCTCAAGCTATTGAAACTATAAATGACCATCTAACCAAGACTCTCAAGAAGATCAAGCAATGTCTAATGCTGAAGTGCCCGCAAAAGAAGAGTCTATTCATGTTGCTGACATTCCATAAAACTTTTCTGACTATAAAATAACAATGTATGACATGAGGGAGGACATCTGACAAGATGTTGTTGACGTTAACTTCCAAGGAGCTACTCAACTGAATGAGTAAATGCCCACCTCCTTTTTGGCTCAACTCAGAGGTCTCTTTGATGAGCAGGGGAGGAAAATAGAGGTATATGTGGATGACTCCATAAAAGAATTGAGAAAAGACATCCCAACTAAAATTTCTTCTATCAGACTTGAAGTCAAATGGCTGAAAGAGAACGCTGTCAAGTTCTTTACCAGGGCTGCTCCTGCCGTGGACTATACTGCCAAAAAGCTAGATGCAATAAAAAAGAAGCAGGATGATACAATAGAGAACCAATGCATCACAACTAAAAACTTGAAGATTGTTCATGAGGTAACCAAGGGCATCATGGAAAGCAACAAGATTATCCTAGTGAGAAGAATGGATGCTTGCACCCAATTCTTAGATGATCATATGCTGCAAGTAAAGAATGTTATTACTGCAAGGGGCAATCATTTAACTCACAAGACCACTTCCCTAGGAAAAGAAGTCTCTGAATATGTCATAATGGGGGAGAGGTCAATGATAAAGGCTAGTGCAGATCTTGCTATCTGGACCACAAATGTTGTTAGAGTTGCATTGAGCCTTAAACCTATCATATATGATGAGCCTGAAATTCATGAAGATGGGGTTGAATTAATTGGCGATATAGCTACTGCTGTAAATGCATTCAGTCCCACCACTCAAAAGTTGTCAAAGTCCAAATGCATGTCTATTGTAAATGAGGAAGAGGAAGCCAGGCTAAGCAAAAAAAAGTCATAGAGAATAGATACTGACAAAAAAAGGTTTTGAGCTATGGAGTTCACAATCAAGAACTTTTATATTATATTCCTTAGATCAAATAAAAGAAAACAAGATTGATAGGGACAAACTTATCATTTCCATTGAATGGTCCAAGTTTGAGAGGCAGGAAGAAGTGAGAAGAAAGTTCAGAAGAGACAATAGAGACGGTACTGTTCAGATAGATGCCCCAGAGTCATGCAAATATTATCCAAAGCCTTACAGTTACTTTGAGAGGCAAAGACAAAATAAGAAAGAGGCTGAGGAAAAGATAGGAAAGAAATATGACAGGGGCATTGTAATCAAGGAACCTGAAATATAGCAATGTTATATCATATATGTTCTAGGGACCTTAGGTTTTTGGAATATGAAATTATTATTGTAGGCACACTATAATTTATCCTATTTTTAGATAATTCAATTTGTCTGTGTGTGCCCTTAAGTGTTATTTATTTGTGTAAATAATTATTTATTATGAGATTATATATATCATTGACGAGGATTCTGACTTCTTAAAATAGGGGGAGATTGTTGGGTACATTGACCACAATGTCCAAGATTTAAAGAAGGCCATAAGTCAAAAATATACACAAACATGTATTTGATATATTTATGAGTTCATATGTGTAGGATGTCTATAATTATGTGATTAGACAGGTTAAGAGTGTCAAAAGTTTGGCTGGTTAGAAGTTAGCATGATCAAGGAAGTCTAGAAAATAGTTAAGTCCAAATTTATTATGTGACTACACTGTAATCAATGCCTGAGGTCAGAAATCATTGACAGTTGGACTATCACTCAAAACCTAAGTGGAGGAAGACTGAAATTTATTTTAGTACAAATGCATCGAGTGAAGGACAAACACTCAATGCCTACTCAAGGAAAAACTGACTAAATATAAATGCATTGAGTGATGGACTTATACTCAATGCCTTCTAAGTTTATGTATTAAAGAACAAATGCGTCGAGTGAAGAACCTTCACTCAATGCATCAGAGATAGATAGAAATTTGACTAAGTCCTAATGCATCGAGCGAAGAGTCTTCACTCAACTCCTATGCATCAGACAGAAATTTGACTAAGTACTAATGCGTTGAGTGAAGAGTCTTCACTAAACGCCTATGCATCAGACAAAAATTTGACATAGTACTAATGCGTCGAGAAAATAGGGGGGCGCTTGTAGTGGCAACAACAGACTTCGTCCGCCGCAGCTTAAATGCCACTCTTGCGACGAGATTTTCTTTGATTATAATTCAGTATTACAGCTTGAGTTGAGTCCTTTACATGAGAATATAAAGGGTATATGGGGAAGATGGCAGCTAGAGGAAAGAAGATGCTAGAGGCCGCGCGGTTTGACCAAAGAGGACGGCAGACCGCGCGGACAGCTGATCCCGCAGCTCGCAAAACTAGGCCGATCAGACTACGTGATCAGGCAGCGGAGACCGCTACGGTTGCTGAAGCCAAGGCCTGGAACAAGGCCTGAAAGACTTACCGCGCGGACAGGCGATCAGTCTGCGGGCAACACAGGTGGGTAGATAAACTGAGGCCGCAAGGTTTGCTGTATTGTCTGGTCCTCGATTTTCGTGTCCCCGATAGTTGTGTGTGTCCCCTGAGGGTCATCCTCCTCAAATGAGAGGTATGAGGGTCTATTTATACGATGGAGGAGGCGACGTCCAGAATTGGGCTCGATGACGTCACCCCGATGATATGGGCGAGCTGTAATAGTGTCCGCGACATACCACTGGCAGAAGAGGAGCGCGCCTTCTGCTGGGATAAGTCGATGCTGGGAAACTAGAGATGCTTTTGGCAGATGGCTTAATGAGTTCACCTAGCTCATGGTGGATAGATCGAGTAGGTCTCATCCTTCTGCTGGGAGAAGTCGATGCTGGGAGCTAGAGATGCTTCTGGAGGACTACTTAATGAGTCCGCCTAGCTCGCGGCGGATAGGTCGAGTAGGTCGCCTCCTTTGGCTGGAGGCATCAACCTTGATAGTCGATAAGAGCTTGGTGACCTGGCAGGCTGAATTGAGTAGGTCGCGTTTATTGTTTGATGAAGCGTGTCTGCCTCCTTCATGCGTGCTGGAGTTGAATCCACGTTGTATTGTGCGATCTGGTGAAGAGTTGGTCCGGCTGCCAAGTCCTTTCTCAGGCAGACTGAGACCAAGTCCCCACTTATTGGCAGACTTAAGGGTTGTTCACCCAAAGGGTGACCTGGCAGACTGAATGAGCAGGTCGCCCCTACTGGTGGAGTGAGTTCGCCACCTTGTGGAGGGCTGAAGTAGAGTCCACTGGATGTTGTTCGGGTTGACAGAGGGCTGAAGGGAGGAGCAAGTCCAACTCCCTTAGGCAGACTAAATACCGAGTCCACCACTCTCTGCTAAATAGAAGGAGCAGGTCGCCCTACTAATGGAGCGAGTTTTTCTCTTGTTGGATGGACATGCTTGTCGCCCCCGCTGGGCGGCCTGATGCTTGTTGCTCGGGCGACCTGAGGAGTTATTCCTGCCTAGCGACCAAAATCTTATCGCCCTCTATTAGGCAACCTAGAGGTAGGTTGCCTTCTTCTAGGCAGACTGGGATATAGCAGAGAGATTTCCGCACCCGTAAAAAGGGTGGTCGCCTGGAGATAACGTAGCTTTGCTAGTCGGGCGACCTACAAGAGTGGGTTGAAGAGCAGACCGCGCCTCCCGCTAAGCATGTGGTTACCGAACGGTCTCGGAGGTTAGAAATTAGAGTCCGCCATCTAATTGGGTAGTCCGCACATGTTGGAATTGAGGGAACCATTGCGCTGTTAGCCAACCTAACTGCGCCACCTGCAGGGGCGAACTGTGGGAGCAGTATGCAACCTCTGTTGAACGAATAGTTATTGTGTGACCTGGGCGGTCAGACTGGGGAGACCGCCCTAGCCGCATGGCCTGAGCGGATAGAGGAATCTATCTGCCTGACCCAAAAAGGGGGCTGAGATAGGCCACGACCTCCAGGAGGAACCTGAGCAGGCTGTGACTTGCAAGCTAGCTTCCTTGGAAGGGATCGCTGATTTCTGGGTTAACATAATCGCAACAATTTTTAAGTCGCAAAGGGAACTTCGAAAAAGTAAGAGACCCACGAAGATCGTGATCCTTCACTCAGAAAAATAAGAGACAGGGAGGGATAGAAACTAATGTATCTCCTCAAAAAAGGTTTACCAATGCCTATCTTTTTCCTACAAAGGAAAAGTTAATGCGGGCAAAAAAAGACACATCTTGTGTGTACCTGAATTGCTTTTGCAAAATGAAGAAGACTTGAATGTCTTCCATTGAGTCTCTGCAAAACAAAGATGAGAGGAAGTATAAAAGGAAAATAACATGCAAGTACCTGAAGGAAACTTGCAAACACCTGTTAACCTCTTCAAAAGGAAGAGTGAGCAACAGATATGAAAGTAAGTAAGTTGTAAATACCTAAAGGGAACTTGCAAATATCTGCTAATCTCTACAAAAGGAAGAGTGAGCACTAGATATGAAAGAAAAGAAAGTTATAAGTACCTGAAGTAAACTCGCAAATATCTACTAATCTCAACAAGAAAGGAGAGAGCAGCAGATATGAAAGAAAACTAAGTTGCAAGTACCTGAAGGAAACTTGTAAATATCTGCTAATCTCTACAAGAAAGGAGTATGTGTCAGATCTGAAAGAAAACTAAGTTGCATGTACCTGAAGGGAACTTGCAAATATCTGCTAATCTCTACAAGAAAAGAGTTAGTAGCAGATATAAAAGAAAAGTAAGTTACAAGTACCTGAAAGTAACTTACAAACATCTGCCAATCTCTGTAAGAAAAGAGTAAGCGACAAATATGAATGAAAACTAAGTTGCAAGTAACTGAAGGGAACTTGCAAATATCTGCTAATCTCTACAAGAAAAGAGTAAGCAACAGATATGAAAGAAAACTAAGTCGAGTACCTGAGGAGTTTATGGATAAATCTTCTGCTAAAAGTTATTGCGATAAGATATATATGATTAGACAGCAGAAGGAATATCCATCTAACCCTACTATTGACTGAATGAGCAATATCAAGTAGAGATCAAGTCACAACAATAATCTTCTTGCGTTGTCAGATATGATATCCCAATATGAAATCCGAATCTGTAAGATGAAAGCACTGACTAAACTTCAGCTGAATAATTTGTTAATAAAGAGAACCAGATTCTCTGACTATCAATTAGTGCCAGAAAAATTCAATAAGCGTAGACATTGCTAATCATCATCTGATAGAGCTTCATGCAAGCCAAGTATATAAGATGAGCATAGGAAAAAAAAGAAATGTTGAAAATCCTTTGGATAGGTTGAATTTAACCTATTAACCTGTAAGAAGGCAGATTGAAAAACGAGTTCTACACACGAAGATGACCAAAAAAGGACGGATGCGCTCCAAAAAGGGAAAAGTGTCAGTACAGGATTTCTGACATAAAATTTTATTGAAATGAATGAAAGAGAGTTTTGAAATGTGTAACCGCGGCTCTCTGAAGTTAGCTGGAGTTAGCTCATATCGAACACTCTCTAAAAATGATGACGGCTCTTCCAGCTTTCCTATAGCATAAGGAAAAAATGGAGCATAAGCTACAGCTGTAAAAGGAGTAGGATGATAGAAGGAAAAAGCTGCTGCGGGGGGGAGTAAAGGAAGGAACTGAAGAGTATGGATGGCTTCCTTGAAAATTTAGAAATCTTGCTGAACTTCCTCGGGTATCTTCCCGAAAGAAGTTTTGACGAGCCGTAAACTCATCATTTTGAGACCGCAAAGGGGCTACAGGCCCTTGAGGAAAGGTTGGTAGGTAAATAGGAGGATTGACCGGCGGATTCTCGAATGTTGGTGTTGGATTGACTGGAGGAACTGGTGTTGCTGCAGATTGCACCTCTAATCGCTGCATGATAGTAGCACGAGTACGCCTGAAATTGCTGGGTTGTTTCCTATCGCGACTGCTGCAAGGCCTCCCAGAGAGGATATTCATTAGGACTTGAAGGAGCAAGGTTCTCTGTAGGTTTATTATTTGACATGAGTAACCGTTGATTTTCACCGTCAGTTCAAGATCTAAAGGTGGCATGTTAACTATTGATACAGGGAAATGTGTGCACCAACAGATAACGGGTGTTCGGTCTCATGAGTGAGGTGGAGAGATTGCGGGGATATAGGAGAGGTTGATGAGGATGCAGCGGATAGCAGGGAAGGTTGATGAGGGTGTAATACCCCAACAAGGACATGAGTTTCCCATGCACAACATGGGCGGACACACGCCCGTGCGCATGGCCGTGTCGTGTTGCTCATTTCCTCTTATACTTATCCCGAGCACCACACGGGTAGTTACCCAGCCATGTGTGTTGTCGTGTACGTAACATAGGCATAAGCTAAGCTCGGCGAAAATCGTGTAGCGGAGCTTGATGAATATCATGGAGCTGAGGTCAACGAATAGCTCATCATCGAGTGGCGATCGACGAAATACCTGTGGCCTATTGCGATGGCCAGCTTGACGAGTTCAGCCTGTTTGACGAAGGCTAGTCCGTTTGACGAATTTTGTTCAACGATATTGGCACCGACCGATGAAAGGCGGAAGGCTGAGAATGTTGTGGCGGTGTTACGTGTCAGGCCATTATGTTATGGCCTTTGAGCGGTGGTTGACGTGGTCAACTTAATCCCGAGCCTTATCTGTAGGGATGGAAAGAGGAGATTATTATTTCCTTTTTTTTCTCTCTTTTTCTTTCTTCCCAAGAGCAGGAGCAGACCCCTTTGGGTTGAAGGTGCAAACTCGGGTAGAAGTACTGAAGCTGGGCTTGAGGCTGGAATTGAAAGTCAAAGCTAGAATTGCGAAGGGGAAAGTGCGATGATCCTTTCCGTATACGTAGAAGCACTTTGTCATGTCTCAAAAGAGGTCGTCAAGTGTAATGATCTTTCTTCTTGGAAAAGTGAAGTCCTTATTTTGGCATATGCATGGAATCCCCCACCAAAAGGTGGAAAGTCGAGGGAATTCCTTTGGGTTGATTGATGAAATCCTTACTGAGTCTTGCATATAGATCCGGAAATGTGTAATATGGAATAAGCATACTGTGTGAAGCCCAATTGGACAGGTTGGTCTGGATTGGTGATGTTTTATTTTGCGTACCGGAGAAGTCTCCGCGTATAAGCGAGTATTTTGTAGAGTCGGTGGGTTGTGCCTGTGAAGGGTAGTAGCAGGAAGTACTGGAGTGGAATTCTAGGAAAATATCCTCAAAGTGCATGTACTTTATGCTATGAATGACCAGTGTTTCTGGAATTGTAGGTGCCTGCAGGGATTTCTGGATGATTGGTCCAGATAAGGTTAGGGTTGGGGACGAAAAGAGAGTTCTATCGCTAATGCCGGGCAATAGTGAGTGTCGATGGCGATGGCTGCTAGCTAACCTGTGATTATGAAGCCAGTCCTGAGGGGACAGTATGGCTAGTGTGAGCTATGTGAACTCTTAAAAGTCTTCATGCCAAACGGACAAGAGAATGCCAACCCACATCAATCTAGTTATTGAACTAACGATTTGAGCAACGGGCAAGGGCTGAACTGTATCCGTGTTATGGTTGTCTGACATGAGAGCCGGGATGTAGGCGTTCGTGATGTTCACATAATGAGAGTCTTAGGCCTGCACGACATTATGACTAAAAGTCTCCGGCTGAAGGCCGTGGAGCGAAATTCTCAAGTTTGCCATTGAGAACAGCGGTGGGACCATGGTTTTCCGATACATCGAGAATGTGTGTTGGAACACCCTATTACTGATTTGGGCAAGGATCACTATGTCTCTTAGGAAACCTGTTTTGACCTCATTGTATAGATTTAAAGGTCAATTAGAATTGAGTCTAAGGGTTAGTAGTAAGGTTTGGAAGTTGCCCTCAAGACCAGGTTTTTCAGTTTTGGAGACTAAGTCATTTCGTCGAGCTCAGTACGACGAATCTTCGAACTCCATTCGACGATCGTTGAGCTCACTTCGACGAATCATCGAACTCCATTCGACGATCTCTGAGCTCAACTTCAACGAGTCGTTGAACTCCATTCGATGATCTTCGAGCTCAGATCGATGATCTTGACTCCAGTTTGATTCTCTATCTCTGAGCTCAGTTCTACGATAGTTGAGCTCAGATCGACGATCTCTGTTTCTGTCTAAGTCCAGGCTCTGAGCTCAGTTCAACGATAGTGGAGCTCAGTTCGACCTTTTTCTGAAGAGTTAGATGTTTTTCAAGATTCAAATTCAGACAGTTGTGGAATTATTGTCAGCATTTAATTCAGAGATCTTGTAGCCGTTTTTAATTAATCTGAAGCAAGTTTCAAGGAATTTTCAAAAGAATATTTCATTGGACTTTCTTCAGAAGACAAATACAGTTAAGGAAGTCATTTATGTTAGGCCAATGACTATCTTGGACAGTGGATCATTTCTATTCAGATGAAAGGAATAAAAGATATATTCATTCTCTGCAACAATTAGATAATTACAACTTCTGCAACAACTCTTACAACAATAATTACATAACAGAAAGAAAGAGAGTTGCAAACATTCTCAATCTCAAAAATTCATATAAGAACACACATCACAAAAGGAGATCAACTAACTGAAATTTTCAGATCTCTCTTGATTCAAGTGTTCAAATGCCATCATCATTCAAGACTCCAGACACCTCACATTTCAGATGTTGCTGAAATCATCTCTTGCTGGAGATCAAATCATCTGAAGGCCTATCACCTTACTGCAAAGCTTCACTTCCTGAACAACTCAAGATCTCAGGGGAAGCTTTGACAACATCCACTATCTTCTCTTTGACTGTTGACAGAGAAGATCATCTCATCTCTCTTTCTCTCTCTCTGCTGTAAAGGATTTTTCAAACTCCCTTCAAAAGTTTGTGTTTGGTTTTTGAGACCTTATCAAAACTCAGTGGTGGCAAGACACCTGATTAAAAAATCTGGTTTGGTTTTTGAGCACCTTATCAAAAGCTCATTGGTGCCCAGGACACCTGATTAACTCTTCCTTCAGTGGATTCCTACCTAGGGTGGTAGAAGAGTGGATATACCGCAGGTTGATTGGGGAACCACTATAGCTCCTTGTGTCATCTGGTTGCATATCTTTCCTTTGTTTCTGGCTGTGGTTTGTGATTGCTTTGAGATTGCTTTGTGATTGATCCGTGATTATTTTGTATTTAGATTTACTTTATATTATTTGCTTCCCTGTTCACTTAAGAATACAACAACAGTTGTAAAAACATTTTTGCAAGCACCACACTCTATTCACCCCCCTCTAGAGTATATCAGATCTACCTTGCACTTTCAATTGGTATCAAAGTGAGGTTGGTTAAAAATACCACATCTCAGTAGTTCCACAGGCTAACACCTGAACCCAAGATCCCTCTAGTTAGATCTGCTTGTTTTGATTTTGGTTATTAGGCTTATTTCTTCACAAAACATGGCCCAAAACAAAGATTATGCTAACACCAGACCTTCAGTGTGCAATCTATCTAAGTTTGCACTTTGGAAGGCAAGGATTAGACTATACATGAACTCTATTGTTGAGGACATTTTCAATTCTATTTTGACAGTGTGTCCAAGACCTCCAGAGAACATAGGTGCAAATGTTGTTCCACCTCCTTCAAAAACAGATGCTGAAATAAAGAAATGGAAATTGGCAGATGCAAAGGCTATGAACATTCTAGCCCAGACTATGTCTGATGACATATCTAAAAGGTAGCTGAATGCAACTCAACAAAGGACATCTGGGACAAGCTATCTGAAATAGTCTCCGGATCAGCTGATGAGAGAAAAGACAGAAGATCTCACCTCATAACCCAATATGAGAATTTTAAGAAAGGAGAAGCTGAGTCAATAGCAGACATGTATAATAGGCTCAGTCTTATAGTCAATGCACTGAAAACTTTGGATAAAGAGATCTCATTGACTGAGCTAAATGATAAAATCCTAATGTGCATCCCAAGCACTTGGGACTCAAGGATCTGGCCAATCAAGGATGCCAGAAGTCTAAATGAGATCACCACTGAAGCTCTCTTGGGCAAGCTCAAGTCTTTTAAGCTGCTCATTAAGAATAGAGAAGAAGTGCAGAAGGCTGCCTCACCATCCACAAGAAAGGAAAAGTCAATAGCTTTCAAAGCCACTGAAGATCAGCCTGAAGACAAGGTCATAGGCAATGAGGAGTTGCTGAGTCTACTAGCCAAAAGATTTTATAAAATGGCCAGAAAGGACTTCAGGAAGAGATAATACAAAGAGCATTACAAGCCAAGGTATGATAAATCAAATAACCAAGAAATTATCTGCTTTGGTTGCAGGAAACCAGGCCACATTGTGCCTAACTGTCCAGAAAATAAAAACAAGGACATAAAGGACAAGAAAGAAAGAAGAAAAGATAAGTACTTCAAGAAGAATAGCAATGGCAAAGCCTCCTCCAGCAAGAACAAACACACAAGGAAGGGATTTGTTGCTGAAACTTGGAGTGAGACAGAAGAAGAATCAGAAGCTTCATCCAGCTCAAGTGATGATGAAGATGATGCTGAATAAAAGGAATTCTACATGATGGCTATCAATGCCTCACAACACAATTCTGATGCAGAAGAGTCAGAGTCAGACTCAGAGACTCAATCTGAAGAGGACAAGGTAATAAGTTCTTTTGATTTTAATTCTGAGGACTTTAAGTATGAGTTTAAAGCACTATGTTTAAACTTATTAAAATCTGAGAAGGAAATGATCTCTCTCAGAAATCAATTATCTGAACACAGTACCTTAAAATCAGAAAACCTCAAACTCTCTGAGGAGTTGGAGTGCGGTAGGGAGCAGATAGCTTCACTGAAAAGTGAACTATTAGAGGCTAAGAAGCTAGAAGAATCCCTTAATGGGAGAAGTATCAAGCTAATGGACATCAAAAGCACAGTGAACTCAAGGTTTAATAGTACACTGGGCTTGGGTGCTTCATCCAGCAAACCTATAGTACTAACCACCCTAATTAAGTTTATCTCTGATAAAGGTAAGGGAGTTGTAGAGATAGCTAGGAAAAATTCTGACTTACCTAAGAAAACAAGAGTTCAACAAAAATCGTCGAACGGAGCTAGACGATCGCCGAACGGAGATCAACGATCTCAGGCAAAATCGTCGAACTCAGGTCGACGATCTCTAAACCCTGAACTCTGCCACAGTCGATCGTCGAACGGAGCTCGACGATCTGACCCAAGATCGTCGAACTCAGCTCAGCGATCATCGAGCAGAGATCAGAGCTTTGAAAACTTATTCAAAGGTAAATCAAAATCCAAACCTAGGGGTCCTTCATCCCAAAGATTTATCCCTTATACTGAATGGATAATACGTCCAAGGAGATATCATCCTGAAGGTTATAAGAGTGAACTAGGGATGTCATTTATTTCTGAATTTAAAGGTTATCAACCTAGGCCCAAGGTAAACTGGGTCAAAAATAAGTAAATTGTTTTATGTGCAGGTGAAGACCTATCCAACATCAAACCAGCAGTGGTATTTGGATAGTGGGTGCTCCAAGCACATGACAGGGAGTAAGGACAATTTCACATCCTTCAAAGCTAAGCTTGGACCCAAAGTCATATTTGGTGATTCAAACTTTGGACTAACAAAAGGATATGGTGCAGTCCAAATTGGCACAGTCACATTCAAGAAAGTAGCCTATGTGGAAGGACTAAAGCACAACTTGATAAGTATCAGTCAAATATGTGATGAAGGCTACCAAGTGACTTTCAGCAAATCCTTGTGCAAAATCAAATCAGAGGACAACACAACTGTGTTGACAGGTAAAAGGAAAGGTAACATCAATTTATTAGACTTTCTTTCAACATAAGTAGATATTTGCCTGTTTAATTCTATTTGTATACCTAATGAGTTATGACATAAGAGACCAGAGCATATAAACCTTAGAACCATTGCTAGGCTATCCAAGGACAACCTTGTTAGAGGACTACCTTCTGGCCCCTACAAGAAGAAAGGACTCTGCAGGGCTTGTCAATTAGGCAAGTGTTAACCCCTCAGTCCGCAACATACTGCAAGATTCCAAAGCCCCCCATTCAGCAGGCGCGGACAGGATTTGTCAGTCCGCCCAGTCCGGCATTAATTGTCACCAGTCGGGCGCCAAGGGTGGTACTCCAGCAGCGGACGCAAGTGCCTGTCCGCTCAGTCCGCCGGCGCTTTGGGTATCAGGTTCTCCAGCGGCGGACGCAGTATCTCGTCCGCCCAGGCCACCGCCCTCCAGTGGGCGCGCCCAGCAGCAGTGGAAGCTCCAGCTCGCGAGCCCAGTCCGCCACTTCTGTGCGGACTGGCGTGTTCTTTATTTTTGCTTCCCGTCACCGCTGCCCGGTTCTCCTGTACCCCGGGCAGCCGGTTATTTTAGCCCTGCCCGTTTGGGCAGGCCCCCTATCCTATAAATAGGAGGGAGGTGGTGCACTTAAGGCACGCTAACTCGGACCCAGGAGCCTACTTGTTACAGGCTGCGGACTCGAATCCTGTGCCTTGCGGACTCCCCCTTGCTCTGCTTCCCTCAGTATTTTCCTTTCACTTGTAACGATATCCTTTTTCAATCAAGGGAAAGCCCGTCGCAAGAGAGGCATTCAGGCCGCGACGGGCGAAGTCTGTTGTTGCCGTGGTTCACGGCCCTGCTCTTCTTCCAGCTCTCATCCGCTTAGTAGATCGCTACTCGCAGTCTCCCTATTCCCCTGTGTTCGAACAGTTAGCTGGTTGTGCTCGCCCCCCTTGTGTTTTCGTGCATCAACAGTTAACACGCGGCCTTCAGATTCGAGTAGTGTTTTGAAATCAGCGGACGCAAGATGTCAGACCGCAGAGCCCGCTCTTCAGACCGCTCCAGCTCTTCAGAAGACTCCCTTTGGGACGCGATTGAGCAAGCTCGCCTTGAGGCCGAGCAGTCTCGCCGGCAGACCGACCAGCGTCTTGACACAATCAGCCAAGTTCTGCTCGTGCTGGCCCAGCGGCTTGCTCCTCAGGCCGCAGCGGACCCAGCGAACTCGCCAGTCCGCCAGACCCCAGCTCGCCGAACTCCGCTTCGGCAGTCGCCAGAAACTCCTCGGAACCCTGCTCAGTCCGCTGCCCCTCTGCGCCCTTAAGAGGAAGAGTTTGCTTTCAGAGAGTTCTTCAGAGAAGCTGCTATGGGCACTCCTGCCCGCCAACTTCACTTTGCTGATCGCCAGTCCGCCGAGCCCGCGGACTCCTCGGCTCCAGTCCGCCCTTTCTACCCTGCAGAGTTTGACACCCCGTCTCCCTTTGTTGACCGAATTCGATGGTAATCGGCTCCGAGCAACTTCAGGGAGCCTCGCATCCCATTCTATTCAGGAGTGACAGATCCAGTTTCTCATCTCCAGGCATTTGAGGGGGCAGTTGCTTTGAGATGCCTCTCAGATGCAATTAAGTGTAAACTGCTGGTCACCACTCTCGAAGGGCAAGCGAGAGAATGGTTCTACGAGCTGCCTTCGGGCACTATTTCTTCTTTTGCAGAGCTCCGTAGCCAGTTACTGCTGAGGTTTGCTACCTCAAGGAAGAGGAAGAATGGGCCAGCTGCCCTGTTTGAAATAAAGCAAAGGGATAATGAATCAGTAGCAAGATTCGTTGATCGCTTTCAAAGAGAAATTCAGGGGTGGGGAATGTGAACCCCGACTATTATAAAGTTGCCTTGATCCATGTCCTCCGGGAAGGCCCTCTGAAGTTTAAAGCAACGACCAAGGCACCCGAGACTTATCAGGAGTTGATCGCCATGGTCAACCGTTTCATAGAAGGGGAAAATGCCAATCCGACCTATGTTTCATCCCTGACAGCCAAGGCTGAAGGAAGGGATGCCTCCGCTTCTTCCTCTCATGGCAGGCCCCCTCGTCCAGACTTCCAGCCTCCGTCTCAAAGAGGCAGGAACTTCCGCAACAAAAAACCTTTCCAAGGCCATCAACAGTTTCATGAGCAGAGACTGCCGTTGGCCGCCGCTCCCACCGTTCCATTGCAAGCTCTTCCCATCCATCAGCAAGCAGCCTTGCCTGCTCCGATCCAATTTGATGAGAGCCCCATGGAGGACCCTGCAGATCTGGACCTTGACGAAGTCATCCAGATCCTGCAAAGGAGATCAGAAGAGAAGAGGCAAGAGCCTCAGAAGATGTGGAAGCCGAGGAATAATTCACAATACTGCCAGTTCCACAAGGAAAAGGATCATCTGACTGAGGAATGCAAGGTCCTTCGCGTGCTGATAGATAAGTTGCTTGCCGAGGGCGAGATTGACCTGGCCAAGAAGGATTCTCCTTCCTCTTCGAAGCCATCCACCTCAAAGGGCAAAGAGGTAGCTGAGACCTACCAAGAATGTGTGGATGTGGAGGACGAAGGCCGTCTAGGGCCAATCAACGTCCCGGTAGAGTGCTTCGATGCAAATGATGAGGGGATTCTGGGACGCCTCTTCTTCATCCATGGTGGAGCTGGGACCGAGTCCACCCGGAAATCGTCAATTTCAAGGGTCACCCAGGCAGAGGTGGCCTCTTCTTCCGTTGCTCCTCCAAGGGGAGTCGTCACCTTTGGTCCAGAAGATCTTCCTCGAACAGCCAATCCATTTGATGATGCAGTCGTAATCCAGGCTGGTATTGGGGACTTCACGGTGGATAGGATTCTGGTTGACACGGGCAGTTCGGTTAACCTCCTCTTTAAGTCTACTTTTGAGGCCCTGAGGACCGGAAAGCCTCTCCTTTCCACTGAGGGGCCACTATATGGTTTCTCAGGAGAGAGGAAAGAAGTGGAGGGCAGTGTCACCTTGCCAGTAAAGCTTGGAGGGGCAACAAAGCAGATACAGTTCATAGTGGTCGACGCCCCCAGCAGCTACCATGCCATCTTCGGCAGGCCCCTGCTGAACAAGTATCGAGCAGTGATTTCCACTTACCACCTAGCCATCAAGTTCTTCGCCGATGGGAGGATGTGCCGGGTCCGTAGTGACCCAAGGAGAGCAAGGGAGTGCTACGTCCACACTGTCAACATGGTTGAAGCCAGCCCTTCCCTTGCTCCAACAGAAGCTGCAGAAGCCTCTCCCAGTTCGAAAGTTGCTGCTGATGAAGGTGCTCACCTGGAACCTGCCCAGGTGACGCAAGGAGTCCCCATTGCCGAAGGGGAGGAGAGGAAACTCTCCATCAACTCGGAGCTACCTGAAGACCAAAAGGCTGAGTTGATTTCCTGCCTGCTAAAGAACCTGGATGTCTTTGCCTGGTCAGCAGAAGACATGCCGGGGGTGGATCCTGATGTTGCTTGCGACCACCTGAATGTTGATCCTGGCTGCAAGCCTATCCAGCAGAAGAAGAGGGACGTGGCAACAAAGCTTGCAGAACCAATAAGGGAGGAGGTTGCGAAGCTCCTCAAGGCAAATTTTATTAAAGAAGTGCAATATCCCACCTGGATTTCAAATGTTATAATGGTTAAAAAACCAGGGGGAAAGTGGCGAATGTGTGTAGACATTACTAAACTTAATAAAGCATGTCCTAAAGATTGCTACCCCTTGCCTCGGATAGATTCTTTAGTTGATTCCGCGGTAGGGTACTCTTACATGAGTTTTTTAGATGCGTTTTCTGGTTATCATCAGATAAGAATGCATAAACCCGACGTTCCTCACACGTCGTTCATTGCTAACAATGGATGTTATTGCTATCTTGTCATGCCCTTTGGGCTTAAGAATGCTGGCGCGACCTATCAACGGATGATGGACCGTGTGTTTAACCATCAGAAAGGGAGAAACCTAGAAGTGTATGTAGACGATCTCTTGATTAAGAGTAAATCGTTTTCGCTGCACTTGCTAGATCTAGCAGAGACGTTCGCTACTCTGTGTAGATACAAGATGAAGCTCAATCCTTTGAAGTGTACTTTTGGAGCGAGTAAGGGGAAGTTTCTTGGTCATCTCCTTACTCCGGAGGGACTTGCCCCCAATCCTGACAAGGTAAAAGCTATTCTTGAAATGCCTACCCCTCGTTCACCGAAGGAAGTTCAGCAGTTAGGGGGAAGGCTAGCAGGTCTTGCAAGATTTCTTTCTCGGGTTGGAGATAGGAGTGCCCCCTTCTTTAAGACCCTCCGGCGTGCATCCAAGTTTGAGTGGACAGAAGAGTGCTCCCAGGCTTTTGAACAGTTAAAGATGCAGCTTACCTCATCGCCTCTACTTCAGAGCCCCCGGCTAGGAGAGGTTCTTTTCTTGTACCTAGGGGTTGGCCCTGAGGCCGTCAGCTCCGTTCTTCTTCGGGAAGAAGGCAGAAAGCAATTCCCAATCTACTATGTCAGCCATATCCTGAAGAGTGCTGAGACGCGGTATCCGATCCTGGAGAAGATAGCCTTGGCACTGGTCATGTCAGCTCGCAGGCTTCGCCCGTACTTCCAAGCGCATTCAATTCAAGTCATCACCGATCAACCTTTGAAGGGTGTGTTGGAAAAGCCCGAGCATTCCGGCAGACTAGCTAAGTGGGCAATAGAGCTAAGTGAATTTGAAATTTCTTATGTGCCCAAGACAGCCATCAAAGCTCAAGTCCTAGCAGATTTTCTGATTGACATGCCAGAGTCCAGTTCTGATCAGACAGAAAGGTCACCTTTGGCTTGGACCATCTATGTTGATGGTGCCTCAGGCAGAAGTTCTTCTGGAGCAGGAGTGGTTCTCATCAATCCAAACGGAGTCAAATTGGAGCAGGCCATCAAGTTTTACTTTCCAGTAACCAACAACCAGGCCGAATATGAATCTCTGCTAGCAGGTTTGAGGCTCGCAAGGGAATTAGGAATCGATCAGGTCCACATCAAAACTGATTCTCTGGTAATGGCGTCGCAAGTCCTCAGCAACTTCGAAGCAAGGGAGCCAGTCTTGAAAAAATATCTAGCTCTTGTGAAAATAGAGTTCGGCAGGTTTAAAAGCTTCACTATCGAACATATCCCCAGAACAGAGAATGAGGAGGCCGATTTTCTCTCTAAGCATGGGATGCCTTCAGGAGGCACGACTTCTGAGCTCTTCCGCCCGGCAGTAGTGGAAGGAGATCTGATGCAAGTAGATCAACGCGCCTCTTGGATGGACCCATTCATCCTATATCTGTCAACAGGAAATTATCATCATACAGTTAGAGACAAGAAAAAGTTCAGAATAAAAGCAGCTCACTACTTTCTAGTGGCGGGAATCCTTTATAGAAAGACCTTCCTCTCAACCATGGCCCGGTGTGTTTCAGAAGAAGAAGCTCACACTGTTTTGCAAGAGGTTCACTCAGGAGAGTGTGGAAGCCACTCAGGAGCAAGAACTCTTGAAAAACGAGTCCTACGACAAGGGTATTTCTGGCCCACAATGAAGAAAGACTCAGAGATCTACGCCAGAAGGTGTGTTCAATGCCAGAAGTTTGCTCCACTTCAGCACCAAGCAGCTCAGTCCCTCAGGTCGATTGCAACTCCTTGGCCCTTTGCGGTTTGGGGAATGGATCTCATTGGTCCTTTTCCCTTGGCAAGCGGGCAACGACGTTTTATCATCGTAATGATCGACTACTTCAGCAAGTGGATCGAAGCCAAGGCATTGGCTAAGACAACTACTCAGATCGTCAAGAACTTCATTTGGGGAGAAATTGTCTGCCGGCACGGGATACCAATGGCAATAATCACTGACAATGGGCCACAATTCAACAACTCAGAGATGATAGATTTTTGCAGGCAGATAGGAACAGAGCTGCGTTTTGCATCAGTTCATCATCCCAGAAGCAATGGCCAGGTGGAAGCTGCCAACAAGCAGATCCTCAACTTGCTCAAAAAGAAAGTGCAGAATCTCAAGGGCAGTTGGGCTGATCAGCTTCCATCAGTCCTCTGGTCCCTTAGGACAACGCCATCATCCGCAACCGGGGAGACTCCATTCAAACTCTCTCATGGCTCAGAGGCACTCATCGCGATTGAGTTTGAAGTCCCGTCACCCCGAGTGCTGCTTGCAAGAGAAGGTGTTGATGATTGGGCTGAGTTGAATAATGAGGAGATGAGGTTCAGCTTGGAGCACATCGAGGAGGTCAAAGATCAAGCAGCCGTAAGGCAGGAAGAGGTCAAAAGGAGGATGGCCCGTTACTTCGATCAGAATATAAGGATCAAACACTTCCAAGTGGGAGATCTAGTTCTAAAGAAGGTTGATGCCGCTGCAAGAGCTGGTTCAGTTGGAAAGCTTAATCCAAATTGGGCCGGCCCTTTTGTTGTAAAAGAAGCGTTAAAAAGCGGCGCTTATCGCTTGCAGACATACGAAGGAGAGGATATACCACACACCTGGAGCGGGGATGATCTCAAGCGGTTCTATTCTTAAACCTCCTTTTTCTACTTTGTGTATCCTCTTCAAGAACTATTATGAATAGAAACTGCTTGCTAACACTTCTTCGAGTGTTTTGTTGTAATCATAACAGATGAAACGCTAAGAAAGATTCAAAAAATGGTTCTGCACCTAAACTCTCTTTCTTCTTTCTTATGTTTGCTTTGCAAATATGTTTTATGATCCATACTAACACCTTTTTCTAGTGTTTTCTCTCTCTCCCAAAGACCTATAACGGTTCCCTGATACCAGGAGACATCGCCAAGTTCAGCTACACCTCCCCTAGAGCCGTTGTCATTAGCGTAACACCACGAAGACCACGTGTTGCGAGGAGATTTCGCACCGTGTAGTGGGAGCTTGCAGGCTCTAGCGCGGTTGGATTCTGGGCTTCGGATCCCGGCAGGTACCTGACCCCACCTTTGCATTATGGAGGGCAAGGTGGGTGTAAAGCTTTACCACGCCGCTTTAGGGATATTGTTACAACTTCGATGATCACATGAGGAAAGTATGCCGTTCCGGCTCACCTGCCCGTGGGTCATCTTAGCTTGTAACTCTCGAACACTCCATGGTACCCTCAAGCAGTGCCTGCAGGAGACCCACAGCTTAGACTGTACTCCAGGCAAGAGGGCAGGGAACCGTTCCGCCAAGTGAGCATCTTGCTCTTCGCAGGGAATTATCTGCGGACTGGTCTTCTGCGTCCGCCCAGTCCGCCGGTATGGGTTGATTCTATAGCTTGTAGCCCGGTGAGGAAAGTATGCCGCTCAGGCTCACCTGCCCACCTGGTCGCGAGTTATAGGTCATTTCTATTTTTTAGCGGACTGGTTTTCTCTATCCGCAGAGTCCGCCTATTTGGGTTGATCTTATAGCTTGTAGCCCGGTGAGGAAAGTATGCCGCTCAGGCTCACCTGCCCGCCTGGTCGCAAGCTATAGATCACTTCTATCTTTGGCGGACTGGATTCGTTATCCACAGTTTGGTAGTTTCCTTGGGATTGCAAGCTGGTTTTCTTTAGTGGACTGATTTTCTCTATCCGGTCAGTCCGCCGACTTGGGTTGATCTTATAGCTTGTAGCCCGGTGAGGAAAGTATGCCGCTCAGGCTCACCTGCCCACCTGGTCGCAAGCTATAGATCATTTCTATTATGAGCGGATTGGTTTTCTGTATCCGCTCAGTCCGCAGGGTACATATTCAAGTTTATATTCCTGTTATAAGCGGATTGGTCTTCTATATCCGCTCAGTTCGCAGAATGATTTTCATGTTATATAAGTTTGATCACTCTGTATCCGCTCAGTCCGCAGAATGATTCTCGCATTATTTGATAAGTTAATAATCAATGTGCTTTTATATTATGTGCGGTCTGGCTTGCGGACTACAGCTATAACTCAAGTACCCCAAGCATTGTTATCAGCTGGCTGTTCTCTGAGGCGGATACTGAATGAGTTGATGTCTAATTCTTTAATCAGCAAGATTCGTTAAATGATGTGATGAGCGGACCGTAACTTAAACTCAACAGGGTCCGCCGACAAAATTCTTCTTTATGCTGTGATTAATCAACGCATCGTGCGGACTGCTAAGTATCGGTGCGGTGAGCGTTGAAAAAAGAGCATTGCAGGAAGCACACATACAAAAATATCCTTTCTATTCCATCAAAAAATTGTTTACATCGTTCTATATATTCGGCGGACTGCAGTCTTGCGTCCGCCACTTTTACAAAAAAACAAAAAATATATATATACATTGATCAATCAGTCCTCTGTTTCTTCTCGGGAGGTGCAGGGCTGTCACCGATGATGTCGACTTCTGGAGATTAGCCCCCCGAGTCGCTCCCGCTGCTACCTGATCCTGTACTAGTGGCGGACCCGCTATGCGAGCTCCCAGTAGCAGAGGAAGATGCAGAGGTGTCGGACTCGGCGGACAGCTCCTCTCCTCGCCGGCTCGAAGCAGCATCGTCCGCATTTTCCCTGGCGCCTTGCTCTTCGCCCTGCGAGCCTCCTTTTTCTTCTTCTTCTTCTTCTTCGTCGTCTTCTTCTTCCTCATCTTCACCTTCCTCAATGACATCCTTTCCTTTTCTAGCTCTCTCCATCGCTGCGACCTGAGGGGCCAGCTCAGGGAAGATCTCCAGAAAAGGGACGCCGACCACTCCCTCCTTCATGAGGCCATCGCGGGCAAGTCGCTCAACAGCGACCTCGACAGTCTCCATCACAAAAGGGAGCGTGGCGGCCTGGAATTTATTGTTCTCCAAGTCGTAGGCGACCTGCGAAAAGCAAGATTACAAACATCAGACAGATCGCGGCGGATAGAAAATTAAGACCGCGGCAAATTCAACTCACCCCCAGCTCCTCTCTTTGCTGAGCATTCCTCTCTCCCAACCGCGCGTTCCTTTCCTTTAGCACTTTGTTATCCTTCTGAAGTTGTTCATTCTGCCTCAGCAGGTCCCTGGCCAAAGTAGCGACGTAGTGGTTTTTAACCGTGCTGTTCGTAGAAGCCTGGGAGGCCAGCAGAGGGAGGTCGGCGGCGGACACCTTCTTGAGGTCGCTCAAGTTGCGCTTTCCGTAAATAGTGGAGAGCGCAATATGGGCATGGCGTGTTATCCGCGGACTCCTCCACGAAGGAAGCGCGGTGGATAGGCGGACATGCTTCTTCTTGCTGTGCCAGTGGACCATAGGGTTCCCCCTAAGGTCCCTCTGGCTGATACCGAAGCCGGTCATGGAGAAACTTTCGGAGGAAGAGTAGTCCGCTGCGGGATCCCCTTCCTCCTTCCTCTTTTTTGCAACTGCTTCCTTCTTCTCCCTTTGTGTAGGGACGAAGCCGCTCGGCGTCTGCGGCAAGTTGGCGGGCACCGCCAAGGTCGCTGCAAAAAGAGAACCAGAGTTAACGACATGGTCGTGGCGGATACAAAAGCTGAGTCCGCTAAACTACTTACTGTCCTCAGGCATGACATCCGCTAGGCTCGCCAGCAGCGGAAGGTAGTATTCGATATCAAGCCTGGCGTTGGCCAAGAACTCGACGATTGCGGACTCCAGGTCGTCCAGCTGCACATTTTTAAAGACAGAGTCCGCACGCACCTGCGGATACTTGTGCGCGAACCCAAGGTCGCCCTCGAAAATCAAGAACCTCGAGGTCCAGTTGTGGATCTTGTTTGGAAGACCCACTACCTTCATCCCCCTGCAGTAGAAGTAGATTACTCCCTTGTAGGGGCGGCCTCCGGAGGCGGTTATGGAGCGGACGGAGAATATTTTGCGGAAGATGTTCATTGAGAAAGCAATCTTTTCAGATCGCAAATAAGAGATGTAGCTGCAGATCGCGGCAAGGGTTTTCGGCGCGAGCTGGCCATGGACCATCCCATAGTGCTCAAAGATTGCAGCAAGCTCCCATAGGGGCGGGAACCTGAATCCGCTATCGAAATGATCAACGGGAATGGCGATCTGGGTCGCCGTCGAAAAGTTCAACCTTTCCTGATGGGCGGGTAGGCGGACAAGTATGTTTGAGTCCGCCATTTTCTTTTCAACGAAGGCAGCCAGGTCAGCCTCTGTCAAAGTACATTTTCGGTGATCGGCAGAATGGAAGGCGACTGCAGCATCAGTGCGCGTGGACACCATGTTGCAGGCCGCAGGATTCCGTTTACTTCAGTAATTTCAAACATAGAGAAAGCAGAAGGCAGTATTTATAGATAAAGATTCTGACAGCTTTTTGGTCAGTCCGCGAAGGTCGCATATTCAATCCGCACAGTCCGCAAAGAATTAAAAAGCAGCCAAACAAATAACACGGATACAAAGACAATTTAACATTCCAAGGGAAATTCAGAACCAAGTTGTGGCCGGTGCAGTTCCCTGTCCGCCCAGGTCGCATATTTTCCCACCAGGTTAACAAGAAGCGGACACAGCGCTAGTCTGCACAGTTCGCCACAGATCAAGCCAAGGATTAAGCAACATAAAATTGCGGATTTATAATCTGAGTCCGCATAGGTCACAATAAAAGTTCAATCACACATCACACAGCATTGTTTGAAGCGCAATTATACAGACGATTATACAAATTAAACAAGAATCAGAAGCACCGCGGACTCAGCGGTCCCTATTTTCAGTTCGCGTAGGCTTCTCTGTCCTATCCCGGCATAGATGAGCCGCCTGATCTCTTATCTGAAGAATTTCACTATATACATGGCAGAGGTGGTGGTGGATGACATTGATGGTCCGGTGCATGTGGGCGGCTTCCCGGTCTACCCGGCTGAGAGGCACCATTGGCTCCGCTGCCGGCCTCGGCTCCTCATCCGCAGCATGTGGGACACCACCTGCCGGTGCCGCGATCTCAGGAGGAACGCGATCTGACGCCCACGGCCTCTGCTCAGCGACCTCAGCAGTCCGCTTCTCCTTTCCTTCACGAGCCGACGCCAAGTGCTTGCCTCTGTAGTATCGGACGTCATCCGCGAGCCTTTTCTTTTCCCTTTCAGACCTCTCCAGCGCCCGCAAGATGCTGGCGACCTGGTCTTTGAGGGCCTTCTCGCGTTCCGCGAACGCTTTCTCGCGCGCCGCGGATGCCCTCTCGCGCTCCGCCGCTTTTTCTAACTCTGCTTTGACACATTGCATTTCAGCTTCAAACTTCTTCCCTAACTCTTTTATCGTACTCAGGCTGGGTGGCTCATCTTCCGCGGACTCCATGTGTGAGACCGCATCGGCACCAGTGTTGGGTGTGACCACGATCTCGCCACTCTCGATGGAGCCCGGCAGCGACTTTCTACCTGCAACAAATGAAGTCAACTTCGCATTCAAAGGCAGTTCGCGGCGGACTAAAAGAAAGGATAAAAGATCACTTTTAGATATAGCGGCAGCGAGTTTCCGACTATCGAAGATGATTGGCCGCCTTGCCCGCTCCGGGTCAAAGGCGCTTAACCGCTTTTTCCATTCGCGGTGAACCCTTGCTCTTCTCTCGGCAGCCGCACTTGTTGAGACCACGATATCGTCCGTCTTGGTGATAATTTTGATCGGTCTTGACGTCCGCGGCGGCGACCTGTAAAGCCACTTGCGCTGAAAGTATTTGGGCGCCGGCTGAAGTTTACCTGACCGCATCAGCTCCGCAGCAATCCGCAGATCCTCAGCGGCTTTGTCCGCCGCGGCCTGCTGCGAGGCTGCCCCGACCGCAGCAACATGAGCAACGATTTGTTTCTTTTGCTCCTCTATCTTCTCCTTCAGCCACTCCCTCTCCTCTTCCTCCGCAGCGGACAAGGAAGGGAGTTCGTCACCCTTATCTCCAGTAGTCTCCGCCTCATTCTGCTGCAGTACAACCAGCAAGGAGTCGTTGATTAAGTCAAGTCGACCAACGTCTATGGAATCAATTATCTCATCCGTGGATAGACTGACCGTTGAGAGGGAATTATCTCCCTGGATTTGGGCCTCCGGAGTAACCAGATCGCCGTCTGGAACTTCTTTGTCGCGCGGCCTGTGTTGTAAGTCCGCTTCCCCAGTCCGCTTAGAGACGTTCTTCTCCTTCATTGCGCGGAGCTTCTTCTCAACCCGCTCGGCGACGGTCGCTCCGTCTCTCTTCCTCTTTTTCCTCTTGGCGGTCTTCTCAGCAGCATCCGCGGCGGACCCCCCTAAATTGGGCTGGTCAGCGGGGACAGGTTCAGGATTCACAGCAGACAATGCCTTTGAGGGCGCGTCGTCCTCCACCTCAGTCCGCCGGTCTTCTTCGTCCAAGTCAACGATTTGCACCGAGGCATTGGGGGAATATATGTCAGTCTCCATGTGTTCGCCAGCAGTGTCCGCCGAGGTTGCGGTTTTCTGAGAAGGGGCGGAGTCCGACAAGGTTGCCATCTTCTCGCTCCTCAATGGTTCGGCGTCGACTACGACATCCCCGCGAGCAGACACATCGACATGGAGGACTGCTTTCTCCGCAGGCTTCTGGCTCTGGGAACTCTCTCCTGTGGAGCGGACAGGATCTTTTCTTGTCGACCTCTTTACAATCTTCTTGGTCTTCATAGGCGTCGTCGGCTCCAGGTCGCCTTTTGCAGTAACGCTAGATAAGAAAGCTCTAAGCCTAGCCTTGCCGGACTGGAAGGTGGAGACCGCAAGTGGTGAATAGCGACCCGTGTCGATCGAGTTTCTCAGCAGATCCATACCCTCCAGCGATATTTATAAGCGTTGGCGGCGTTTTCGAGGTTTGCGGACTCGGCGGTTAAGAGAACATTTTGGAAGTTTTCTGGAAACTTAAAAATGTGCGGGGATTATGTTAACCCCTCAGTCCGCAACATACTGCAAGATTCCAAAGCCCCCCATTCAGCAGGCGCGGACAGGATTTGTCAGTCCGCCCAGTCCGGCATTGTCACCAGTCGGGCGCCAAGGGTGGTACTCCAGCAGCGGACGCAAGTGCCTGTCCGCTCAGTCCGCCGGCGCTTTGGGTATCAGGTTCTCCAGCGGCGGACGCAGTAACTCGTCCGCCCAGGCCGCCGCCCTCCAGTGGGCGCGCCCAGCAGCAGTGGAAGCTCCAGCTCGCGAGCCCAGTCCGCCACTTCTGTGCGGACTGGCGTGTTCTTTCTTTTTGCTTCCCGTCACCACTGCCCGGTTCTCCTGTACCCCGGGCAGCCGGTTATTTTAGCACTGCCCGTTTGGGCAGGCCCCCTATCCTATAAATAGGAGGGAGGTGGTGCACTCAAGGCACGCTGACTCGGACCCAGGAGCCTACTTGTTACAGGCTGCGGACTCGAATCCTGTGCCTTGCGGACTCCCCCTTGCTCTGCTTCCCTCAGTCTTTTCCTTTCACTTGTAACGATATCCTTTTTCTATCAAGGGAAAGCCCATCGCAAGAGAGGCATTCAGGCCACGACGGGCGAAGTCTGTTGTTGCCGTGGTTCACGGCCCTGCTCTTCTTCCAGCTCTCATCCGCTTAGTAGATCGCTACTCGCAGTCTCCCTATTCCCCTGTGTTCGAACAGTTAGCTGGTTGTGCTCGCCCCCCCTTGTGTTTTCGTGCATCAACAACAAGCAAACCAAAAATAGTTTCAAGTCACTTAATAAAAGTGATTCACCTAGGATTTTGTATCTGTTACACATGGATCTTTTTGGACCCATTACAGTACAAAGCTTAGGAGGGAAATCTTATACTTTAGTAGTTGTAGATGACTTCTCTAGATTCACATGAGTGTTCTTTCTGAGCAAGAAGTCTGATAACTTTAAGTGTTTGACAGAGTTTCTCAAATGCATACAGACAGAGTTCAATACTCACATTGCCCTGATCAGAAGTGATCATGGGACAAAGTTTGATTCTCTTCTTATGCAAGAGTTCTGTCAGAGGGAAGGGATCAGGCGCACTTTCTCAGCTCCTAGAACTCCTCAACAAAATGGGGTAGCTGAAAGGAAAAATAGAACCCGTATTGAATCTGCCACTACATTGTTGTCAGATGCTCACCTTCCTCTATCCTTTTGGGCAGAGGCAATGAACACCTCCAACTATGTGCTGAATAGAAGTTTAATACATAAACTGAATGGCAAGACTCCCTATGAATTACTCAAAGGGAAGTAACCTAAAGTAGATTATTTTAGAATTTTTGGTTGTATTTGTTACATTCACAATAATGACAAGAAATACTTAGCAAAATTTCAAGCTAAAGCTGATGAAGGAGTGTTTCTGGGATACTCCATGATCAGTAAGGCTTATAGGGTATATAATAAATCAACTATCAAAATTGAAGAATCTATTCATATATCTTTTGATGAATTTAACATGTCTTTCAAGGAGAAGAATACTTCTACCATAGAATCTTTGCAGGTACACTCTCTTGATGAAGACTTGAACAGGTTACAAATCATTCAAAAAGAGGAAAGCAGTGAAGATGAAGAAAACATTCAACATCTTGAAGAGGAACTTCTTGAAGATCCAGTTGTTGTACCACAAGAGGAAACAACAACACAGGTTGGTGAACAATCAACACCCCCTGTTGATTTAGTAACATCAAGAGACCATCCAATTTCCCAAGTGATTGGAGACATCTCAGCTGGTGTGCAAACCAGAAATCAGGTCAACCAAAACCTGATGCACACTTGCTTCCTTTCTCAAATTGAACCTCAATCCATTCAAGATTCAGAGCAAGATCCACACTGGATCATTGTAATGCAAGAAGAGTTGCATCAATTTGAAAGGAACAAAGTTTGGGAACTAGTACCAAGACCTAAGAATCAATCCATTGTTGGAACAAAGTGGGTGTTCAGAAACAAATTGGATGATCAAGGAGTCATTGTAAGGAATAAGGCAAGGCTAGTTGCTCAAGGGTACTCTCAAGAAGAAGGGATAGATTATGACTAGACTTTTGCACCAGTTGCAAGGTTAGAGGCCATAAGAATCTTCTTAGCATATGCAGCACACAAAGGTTTCAAAGTATACCAGATGGATGCAAAGAGTGCTTTTCTCAATGGAGATATCAAAGAAGAAGCCTATGTCAGACAACCTCCAGGTTTTATCTCTTCAACTCATCCTGATTATGTTTTCAAGTTGCATAAAGCATTATATGGTCTAAAGCAAGCTCCTAGAGCATGGTATGAGATCCTAGCATGCTTTCTTCTGAAAAATGAGTTTATAAGGGGTAGAGTATAGCAAACTCTTTTTATTAGAACCCATAAGTGTCATACCCTACTTGTACAAATCTATGTAGATGATATTATATTTGGCTCTACTGATTCAAATTTGAGCAGAAGGTTCTCCAACCTAATGCATTCTAAATTTAAAATGAGTAGCATGGGTGAGCTATCCTTCTTTCTAGGATTGCAAATCAAACAACATGTTGAAGGCATATTTATTTCTCAAACCAAGTATGCAAAAGAATTGGTTAAGAAATTTGATATGTCTGAAGCATCATGTATGAAAACACCTATGTCTACTAATGTTGTATTAGATGCTAATGAACATGGGAAACCTGTTGATCAAACAACATACAGAGCAATGATTGGCTCTTTATTGTACCTTACAACTAGTAGACCTGACATAATGTTTGCTACATGTATATGTGCTAGAATCCAAGTGATCCCTAGAGAGTCACACCTAACCCTAGTAAAAAGGATTCTCAGGTATGTAAAAAGTTGTCCAAATCTAGGTCTCTGGTATCCAAAAGATTCAACATTTGACTTAACTGGATTTTCTGATGCTGATTATGCTGGATGGAGAATAGACAGGAAAAGCACCAGTGCAACTTGTCAGTTTCTTAGTGACAGACCTATCTCCTAGTTTTGCAAGAAACAAACATCTGTGTCAACTTCAACTGCTGAAGCTGAGTATATGCCTGCAGGTAGTTGTTGTTCACAAATCTTGTGGATTCAAAATCAACTCCTAGACTATGGCTACAACTTAGAGAAGTCAAAAATATTTTGTGATAATACTAGTGCTATTTCTATAGCACAAAATCCAGTCATCCATAGTAGGACAAAACATATTGAAATTAGGCATCACTTTCTAAGGGATAATGTTGAGAAAAATAAAATTAAACTTAAATATATCCCAACTGATTTGCAAAAGGGAGATATTTTCACCAAACCCTTGGATGAAAAGAAACACACTTTTTTCCTGAATCAGTTAGGAATGTTAGATGAAGGAAGTCTAAAATAATATCCAAGATTTTAAAACTCTAAAAAATGACCAAGACTAGGCAAACATCTTAATTTTTCTATTGTATAGTGTGTTTCTGATCTTTGAACTGCGCTCGATGATTCCCCCCCCCCCCCCCCGATCGTCGAACGGAGCTCGACGCTCTCCAATATCATCGAGCGGAGATCGACGATGTTGATGACCTTTCAGTTTCCTTTAGAAGCCCAGATCGTCGAACAGAGTTCTACGATCTTTCCTTTTCTGCGTCGAACCCTAATATAAAACTCATTGTTCGGTCGTCGTTCTCCTTTTGCACTTTCATACTTTCTGCAAACTTTCTCTTTCCCTCCAAACTTCTCTACACTTGGTCATTTGTTTGTTAGTTTTTGCAGGAATCAATGGCCGTCTCAGCTGCAATCCTGGCCGCAAAGAAATTTGATGCAGGTTTTGATATCGACATGGACTCTTTCAATAACAGTGATCAAATCTTCAAAGATATTCTGGAACTTTTCAAGGAACAAAAGCTAGTTACCATCATGTCTATCAGGATCAAATTAGCTGCAGATGAGATCAAAGAATGGGTGTATACTGCCCATAACTTGGATCAGAATACAGTGATTAGAACAATCTCAGGAACTCAGGTTTCCCTAACACCTGCTGCCATGATAGAGGTTTTTGAATTGAATACTGGAGAAGATTCTGCTGAACTTTCTGGAGAAGAGTTCTCCAATTTGCTTGAAAGAATGGGACATTCAGATGCAAACCCTAGCAACCTGCTGAACAAAAATCTATCTTTTGAGTACAGATTTCTAGCTGATGTGGTTGGAAAGGTGTTGTTGGCCAAACACTCAGCTCATGATACCATCTCCAGGTATTAGCTCTGCTTGATGTGTACTCTTGTGGACAAGAAACAATTGAACTGAGGAGAAGTCTTCTTTGACTTGATCAAGAAGAAAATCAACAAAAACTTTGTTAATTTTGGGAGAATCTTAGGGTTGTTTCTTCAGAACAGATGCCCTGCCCTGCTTGTTTCAAATGGAATGCACATCAATGCCTCCAAGAGGCTCACCTGTGCCCTATTTGGAAAATGGGACAGACAAATTGTCAAGCCCAGCAGGCCTTCTGGCATTTCTACTTCAGGCACAAGGACTGTTTCAGTCTCTTCCCCTCAAGTTTCTGCCCCTGCAGAAGACTTGTCTGCTTCATCTTCTCCTCCTCCACCTCTTATTTCATCTACACCAGTCACATCTACCATTACAATTTCTTCCACAATCACCATTTCCACCCCATCTCCAACTTCAATCTATTCTCCAACTCCACTCACTGAAGAAATCTTCCATCCTCTACATCAATACCCCCACCTAGATATTGACTCATCCTCTCATATTCCCTCTTTCAATCTTATAGATGATTCCTTCATGGATGACTCTCCCTCATCCCCTCCTGAGCCACCATCTTCATCCACCTCATATCAACAACTATTTCAGGATATCATTGCACAACCATCCTTCACACCATCTATTTCCATTCCACTATCTTCTATTTCAATAATTCCCATATCTCAACCTTCATTTCCACCATCCACCTGATCTCCTCCAACATCTCCTGCTGCTCCACCTACAATTCCTACCTCTACTCAAGTCCATCTTGAGCATGTAGATCTTCCAGATCTTGCAGACAGGCTCTATGAGATGATATCTCCAAGGCTATCACTCTTGCTGGAGACCTCTTTAGCTCCACTTATAAAATCATTTGAAGAATTGTCTGCCAGGCTCTCCTCTCTCCTTCCTCCTCAGGCAATCCCTTCATCTTTGTGCCTTGATCCAGTCCTGACTGAATCTAGGCAGGGGGAGATGCCTCATGAAGCTAATAGATTGCCTGCTGCTGATATATCTTCAGTCCAAGCCTCAACAGATCCAGTTGAAGTTATCACAGTGGACCTCAGGTCACTGTTATCAGATTTTGATTCTATTTATTTCAGCTATCTTCCAGAGCACACTGTAGTCCAGCAATCTGAGGATCTCTCTAAGGCCATTGTGCCCATTCCCAGCTGTGACACCAGTATAATAAATTCTTTTGTAAATTCCTTCTATGCTGCTGCTCCTTCTATTTCTGTTGAAAGTACTACTGCTGCTCCTACTGCTAATGTTGCTATTGCTGACAGTTTTGATGTTACTGTCGTTTTAGTATCTGAGGACATGCATATGACAGAGACATTTTCTTTTGAGCCTGCTGTTTCTGCTGATGTTGTTACTGCTACGGCAAGTGTTGTATCTGTCTCTGCTGTTATAACTTCTTCTGCCAGTATTGCTTCTACTCCTCTTACTGCTGTTGCTGCTGTTACTATTGCTGTCTCTGCTGTTACTTCTGCTCAATCTCAACAACAATTAGATTATCTCAAAAGGATTGATGCATTATATGATAATCAAAGCTCAGAAAGTGATCAGTATAGGACTGACTCAGATGACTCCTCTACTACAATTGTAAGGAAAAGAAAAGCCAGAAGCAAAGCAATGAAGAGAGTCCCCCCAGCAAAAGTGAAAGACACAAATGATATTCCTTACTACATTCTGCATGATTGCCCTATCACAGAACATTGGATGCAATACTCCAAAAATCAACTAAAACCTATGAAGAAGAAGAGAAAGTATGATAAAGGATCTTCTCATTTCAATCCTCCTCCTCCTCCTCCTTCACCAGGTGCAGGTGCAAGTGGAAGTTCTGCATCTCAACCTTCTGCTAGAAGCCGAAGCTCATATCAACCTCAAGGTAGATCCCAATACAGAGGAAGTCAATCTAGAGGCTATCAGTCAAGAAGAGGAAATTACAGAAGAAATCAAAGAGAATTCCAAGTATATTCAAAAGGACATTCCAGGCAACATCCTTACCAAAGGGAAGGACAAGGTCCATCTGACACAACTTCTGGTCCCTTTCCTTACAAGCTGAAAGATTTAGTCTCCTCCAGAGCTCCTCCAGATAATTCCTCAAATAGATATGAGCCTCCAGTTCCATTTGAAGATCCAGAGAATAATCCTACTTCATGGACAGCTAGGATGAAAGAATTCGCTGCTTTAGATCAAATCAAGAAAGCCAGAGAACAAGGAAAAGATACTTCAAATATTACTACTTTAACAGATCAAAGGAAGAAGGAACGTGAAAGATACTCCTCCGGTAAATTCTTTGATTCAGAAAGCTACATGAAGATGCACCCAGAAGCTGTAGTGCCCAGGCCAAAACAACAAACCTCCCTAGGTGCAGCTGATGACAGGAGATCTAAGAAAGAAGCTCTCAATCCAAACAGAGAAATAGTCCTTATAAAGAGCAAAGAGAAAGAGTAATTCTGTAAGGTGACAATATATTCTGTTTTCTGAACTATCTGAGATAATATCTGTGATTCTGCAATGTTTTGTTGCATTTCTGTTTTATATGTTTTATCTTTTTTTTAATATATATAAATAGTAATCCTAACCCAAATAGGGGGAGATTGTTGGAACACCCTATTACTGATTTAGGCAAGGATCACTATGTCACTTAGGAAACCTGTTTTGACCTCATTGTATAGATTTAAAGGTCAATTAGAATTGAGTTTAAGGGTTAGTAGTTAGGTTTGGAAGCTGCCCTCAAGACTAGGTTTTTCAGTTTTGGAGACTAAGTCATTTCGTCGAGCTCAGTACGACGAATCGTTGAACTCCATTCGACGATCGTTGAGCTCACTTCGACGAATCGTTGAACTCCATTCGACGATCTCTGAGCTCAACTTCAACGAGTCGTCGAACTCCATTCGACGATCTTCGAGCTCAGATCGACGATCTTGACTCCAGTTTGATTCTCTATCTCTGAGCTCAGTTCGACGATAGTTGAGCTCAGATCGACGATCTCTGTTTCTGTCTAAGTCCAGGCTCTGAGCTCAGTTCAACAATAGTGGAGCTCAGTTCGACGTTTTTCTAAAGAGTTAGGCGTTTTTCAAGATTCAAATTCAGACAGTTGTGGAATTATTGTCAGCATTTAATTCAGAGATCTTGTACCCATTTTTAATTAATCTGGAGCAAGTTTCAAGGAATTTTCAAAGGAATGTTTCATTGGACTTTCCTTCAGAAGACAAATACAGTTAAGGAAGTCATTTATGACAGGCCAATGACTATCTTGGATAGTGGATCATTTCTATTCAGATGAAAGAAATAAAAGATATATTCATTCTCTGCAATAATTAGATAATTACAACTTCTGCAACAACTCTTACAACAATAATTACACAACAGAAAGAAAGAGAGTTGCAGACATTCTCAGTCTCAAAAATTCATACAAGAACACACATCACAAAAGGAGATCAACTAACTAAAATTTTCAAATTCCTCTTGATTCAAGTGTTCAAAGGCCATCATCATTGAAGACTCCAGACAACTCACATTTCAGCTGTTGCTGAAATCAACTTTTGCTGGATATCAAATCATCTGAAGGCCTATCACCCTACTGCAAAGCTTCACTTCCTGAACAACTCAAGATCTCAGGTGAAGCTTTGACAACATCCACTATCTTCTCTTTGACTGTTGACAGAGAAGATCATCTCATCTCTCTCTCTCTCTCTCTCTCTCTCTCTACTGTAAAGGGTTTTTCAAAATCCCTTCAAAAGTTTGTGTTTGTTTTCTGAGACCTTATCAAAACTCAGTGGTGACAAGACACCTGATCAAAAAATCTGGTTTGGTTTTTCAGCACCTTATCAAAAGGTCATTGGTGCCCAGGACACCTGATCAACTCTTCCTGCAGTGGATTCCTACCTAGGGTATTAGAAGAGTGGATGTACCTAGGTTGATTAGGGAACCACTATACCTCCTTGTGTCATCTGGTTGCATATCTTTCCTTTGTTTCTGGCTATGGTTTGCGATTGCTTTGAGATTGCTTTATGATTGATTTGTGATTATTCTGTATTTAGATTTATTTTATATTATTTGCTTCCCTGTTCAGTTAGGAATACAATAACAGTTGTAAAAAGTTTTTAGCAAGCACCATACTCTATTCACCCCCCCTCTAGAGTATATCAGATCTACCTTACACTTTCAATGTGCCCTGAGTTCACAGAAAGCCGGGCCATGTGGTCGACGTTTATGATATGTTGATGGTGTGTGAGTGCACTATTTGTGAAATATCTGCTTGTGAAATGCTATGTGTAACAACCCAAATTTCAAACTGTGAAAATTTTGGTTGACATGGCCTGGGACATGGGCGTGTCCCAGGGCGTGTCCTGCTCGGGTGCGGAGACATCGCGAGTTCGACGAAAATGCGTTCGATGAAGTGTTCAGGAGGAACATGCCCTGTGCCACGGGAGTGTTCGGGGGCGTGTCAGGGGCATGTCTGACCCGAATGACTACTCGAGTGACCTTCTCGAGTAGGCCTCGAGTGGGTCTCGAGTAGTGGTGACACGGGCATGGCATCCTTCGGACACAGGCATGTCCGGTTCTATGTTGATGACTCGAGTCGATCTCGAGGAAATGTCTCGAGTGGGTGTAACTATCTCAAGTACCAAAGGAACACGGGCGTGTCGGTCATGTTGTTGGGTACATTGGTCAAATGTACCTGATTTGAAGAAGCCTCACCTAACTCAATGATATACATCATAATGTATTTGATGTTTGTTTGAGTTACTTGTGCAGGATAGGTATACACTGGATTGAAGCTAAAAGTTTCTAAGTCCATGTGTCGACACCCAGAGGGAAAGTGTCGACACTTGAGAAAGCTTGTGTCGACACCCAGACAAGCAGTGTCGACACTTGGAGTCATTGTGTCGACACCTGGGAAGAAGAGTCGACACCAGACAGAAAGTGTCGACACTTGGATCTGTGTCGACACTCAGTGAAGAAGAATGCAGAAAAGCTGTGTCGACACTTAGCAGAAGTGTCGACACCTAGAAGAGCTAAGTCTACACCAGAAAGTGTCGACACTTGGAGTTGTGTCGACACTCAGCAAAAGTCTGCAGAATCTAAGTACAAGTGTCGACACTCAACACAATGTGTCGACACTATGCTGAAGAGTCAGTAGTTGAAGAAAGTGTCGACACTCAGCACAATGTGTCGACACACAACCAGGAGAGTCAACACTTGAAGAAAGTGTCGACACTCAGCACAATGTGTCGACACTTAGTTGAAGACTCAACACTTGAAGAAAGTGTCGACACAAGGAGCTGTGTCGACACTTAGCAAAGAACAGAGAAGTTACAAAATATTCTAAGTACAAGTGTCGACACTAAAGGAATGTGTCGACACTCAGCTGAAGAAACAAAAGTGAAGACTTGTGTCGACACCAAGAAGCAGTGTCGACACTTGACAGTTTCAACACATGAAGATGTGTCGACACAAAGAACATGTGTCGACACTTAGAAGGATACAGTTAAAGAATGAAGTACAAGTACTTGTGTCGACACTCAACTTCAGTGTCGACACATGCAGAAGAATCTGTGTCGAGACATACAAGGAATTGTGTCGACACCTTGTAGACTTGTGTCGACACTTACACAACATGTGTCGACACTTGGCCTATAAGTGTCGACACTTAAGAACAGAAAGTCTCGACACTATCTGACAGTTAGAGAATTTCAAGAAGTGACTGGTTGACAAGACAGCTGCCGATCCAGCCGGTCTACAGCAACTGTCAGAGAAATCAGAAGTCTGTTATGAACCGGATCAGCCGGTTACCATGAAGGAAGCCTATAAATAGGCACCCATAGTTTACAGACCAAGATTGATGAAGTGATATAAAAGTGGTTGAAAAAGTTTTTGATAGAGAGAGTTCAGATCTTTGTAAAAGTGGTATATTGAGTATCAACACAAGAAGATCTTGCTGTGCATCGGCAGATCTAAGAAGTTGGAGAGAGAGAGCTCCAACCAAGTATTCAGTCTTTGGAACTAAGGCTGAGAAGAAGAATTCAGAGTCATCTGGATTTCAAGAAGCAGAGGTCAAGGAACAACTGCAGAAGATTCAGACTAATTCAGTTCTAATCAAGAAGCTTTGAAGGAAGCTAAGTCAGTTTGGATCTAACTGAGTTCTTCCAAGAACTCTTCAAGAATCTCTCAACTCCTCTCTTATTTTCTGAGTTGTAGAGTTAGCTATTGTACTTTCTATTTTAACTTGTAGGATCCATTGGATCTGAGAGTATTGTAAGCCTATATTATAAAGGCTGAGGGTAGGGCTTGCTTGCCTGAGTGTAGGAGTTGAAGAACTCTGAGTGTAGGCCTTAATTGGCTGAGTGTAGGCCTGGGTGGCTGAGTGTAGGCCTTTTGGCTGAGTGTAAGGCTTTGGGCCTGAGGTAGGAACCTAGTTGGGTTCTGAGTTAGTGGAGAAGTTTGGCCGAATCTAGTACACTGCTAGATAGGCGAAGGGGGAAAGTGGATGTACCCAAAGATTGGGGAACCACTATAAATTAGTGTGTCTTCTGTGCTGTGCTGTGCTGTGGAATTACTGTTTATTTCTGTAATTGCTGTTAGTTGTAATAATCTGTGAAATAACTGTTGAGCTGCCAACAAAATTGCAAAAAGGTTTAGGTCACCTATTCACCCCCCCCCCTCTAGGTGTTTAGGTACCATATCTTTCAAGTGGTATCAGAGCCAGGTTCCTCAAAAAGGACTAACTGTCTGAGGAGATCCAGTTTGGCAGATTCAGTATAAGTCAGGAAACAGTTTCAAGAAAATCAAGAAACATGGGTCTTCAGAGAATCACAAGGAATTGGGTTCAATGAAACTGCCCATATGCAGAAAGGAGATTTTTGGAATCTGGAAAGAAAGGGTAAGGCTGTTCATGGAGGCCTCTGACCCTAGGATCTACATCACAGTCAAAGAAGGGCCTTATGTGCCCATGAAGATTTCAGTCTTGGATGCTACACAGAGAACTCCAAAGGATTTTTCTGAGATGACCAAGGATGAGATTGTCCTAGCTACAATGGACAAAAGGGCACAGAACATCATAGTTAGTGCAATTGATGATGCCACCTTCCAGAACCTTATTCACTGTAAAACAGCAAAAGAAATGTGGGATACCCTCATTGTCTACATGGAAGGTTCTGAAGAAGTAAGACAAGATAGGAAGTCCTTGCTTAATCAAGAATATGAGAGCTTTAGGCAAGGAAGAGGAGATAGCATCACTGAATGCTACAAGAAGTTTTATAGAATTGTTAATGAACTCATGTCCTATGGAAGAGAGTTCACTAACTATGAATTAAATGATAAGTTCTTAAGGTCCCTAACCAAAGATTGGGACACTAAGATCTGTGCCATCAGAGAAATGGCAAAGTTGGGAGAAATTCCTCCTCCCACACTGTTTGGCAAGTTGTTATCTTATGAGATGCAATTGTCAGTAAGAAAAGAGGAGGAAAAGTCAACAAGGACTGAACACAGGGAAAGGACTGTTGCCTTTAAGTCAGAAGTACCTAGAAAGAACAGGACTAAGTCATCAACTCCTCCTCCAGAGGTAGTTGAATCAGAATCTGATGAGTCTGTTAGCACTAAATCTACAAGCAGTGAAAGTGATGAAGATTTTGCTGCATTTACCAGACATTTTCAGAAATTCCTTAAGAAGAAACAGTGGAGGTCCAGACCTTCATATTCCAAAGGGAAAGAAGTCCAGTATCAGGAGAAGAAGCCTTCAAAGAAGGATAAGAAAAAGACAAAGACTAGTAAGGCAACTGGGTCTAAGATTGTGTGTTACTGCTGCAATAGACAGGGGCATGTTATTGCAGATTGTCCTGAGAGAAGAAAAGAATCCAGTGACAGAAAGAAGACTCACTTCAAAGGAAAGAAGGAGAAGTCCTTTGTTGCAAAGAATGAGAAGACTCTTTCAGACATTTCTTCTTCAGACACTGAGACAGATGCTGAAGCCTACATAGGGCTATTTGCTGAAGAAGAAGAAGAGTTTATGCAGATCATGGAATCAATCTATGAACAAGAAGAGTGTCAGTGCCAAGGACTGATGGCATTGACTGAAAGTACCAAAATCCTGGAGCAGCCAGGAACCTAGTCAGGTACAAAGTCCAACTCAAAGTTCAGATTTCAGTTCTAGTTCAGAGTCAGATTCATCTTCATCAAGTGATGAAGTGTTTCTGAATCTGAGGGAGATATTCATCAGCTCTTAGATGAATACCAAGTACTGTTGCAAGCCTATAAGAAAAGCAAGATCCTAGCCAAAAGTCAGGCAAAGGAGATTGCTGATCTCAAGGCAGCTGCAACAGATTTTGAGAAGCAGTATGATCAAAAACTGAATGAAGTAGCCAGGCTGAAACACATTACTGTGATTCAGATGGGTACTATTACATTTAAGAATGATCAAATTAAGAGACTGGAGACAAATCTCCAGAAGGAAAGAGAGCTAGTTGCTAGGTTTTCAAAACCTAAATCAGTGCTACCCTTGATTGATGAATTTGTTCATCATAAAGGAAAGGCTGGATTGGGTTTTATTAAACCAGCTAGGACTGTTCAGGATCAGTCCAAGTCCAAGGGCAAAGCCCCAACATTCAACAAGCCTGCTGTAGTCAAGACAGCAAAGGTTGTACCTAAGCAAAGGTACAACAAGTTTGAATGCTGGTGTTGTGGCAAGGTTGGCCACTTTGCCTTGGATTGTTGGCACAATGCCAGTGCCAAGTTGAGTAGCAAGTTACCTGGTGGAAAGCCAGCAGGTAGCTATGTCAAATTGCAAACTAACAATCACCAAGGACCCAAGTTTACTTTGGGTTCTAAGGTTCATTAATTTGTTTTGCAGGTGAATCCAAGTGGCCATACCCCTACATGGTACTTGGATAGTGGATGTTCCAGACACATGACTGGAACTAGGGGACTACTGAAGGACTACATTCCAATCAAAAATGGTCCTAAAGTGACCTTTGGTGGTTCTGAAAAAGGAATCATCAAAGGGTTTGGTAACATCTCTTCAAACCTTGTTACCATTACTCAAGTGGCTTATGTTAAAGGTTTGAAACACAACCTTATAAGTATAAGTCAATTAAGTGATGTAGGGTATGACATCTCATTTGTTAAAAATGGTTGTCATATCAAGAGGTCAAGTGATCAAGAGATCATTTTGACTGGATATAGAAAAAGGAATGTCTACTGCTTAGACATTATGATTGAGAACAATGGTTCTCCTGTGTGTCTTGTAGCTGATGAGACAGTCTCTCAATGTGTCAAATGGCACAAGAGGCTTGCCCATCTTAATTACAAGACTATTAGCAAACTCTTTAGCAAAGAGTTAGTGAGGAATGGTCCTCAAGTTAAGTGTGTCAAAGATGGCATTTGCTCAGCTTGTCAAAAGGGCAAGCAGACTAAATCCACCTTTAGAAGCTTAGACAACAAAGATGCTGTGAGGTGTTTATACCTTTTGCATATGGATCTATTTGGTCCAATGCCAGTTCACAGCTTAGGTAGGAAGGTCTATACCTTTGTAGTTGTTGATGACTACTCAAGGTTTTCCTGGGTGTTCTTCTTAAAGCAGAAATCTGAAACACCTAGTGTCTTCTATAGTTTTGTTAAGCAAATTCAGAATGAATTGAACTGTACAGTGGTCAAAATTAGAAGTGACCATGGTACTGAGTTTCAGTCTGAAAGCATGACAAAGCTGTGTGAAGACTATGGGATATTTCAAGAATTCTCTTCACCTAGAACACCTCAGCAAAATGGCATTGCTGAAAGGAAAAATAGGACCTTGATAGAGGCTGGTAGAACCCTATTAAGTGATTCATCACTGCCAGAGTATTTCTGGGCTGAAGCAGTTAACACTGCATGCCATGTGATAAATAGGGCTACCATCACTAAAAGGTTAAACAAGACCCCCTATGAAGTTGTGAAAGGCAGGAAACCAAATCTATCCTATTTCAGGATTTTTGGTTGCAAATGCTTCATACTTAACAATGGAAAGTCTTACCTAACTAAGTTTGCTGCCAAGTCCCAAGAGGGAGTGTTTGTTGGGTACAGCAATAATAGTAAGGCTTATAGAGTCTACAACTTGACTACACAAGTTGTAGAGGAGTCTGTGCATGTAGTTTTTGATGAGACACAACTAATTAACAATGAGTTGTCTAGCAATGTATGCAGCCCCACAGGTCTTACTAAGAAGATGGACAAGCTAGCCATAGAAGATGTACCTGCTGCAAGACAGCAAGTAGAAGAAGATGGCTTATGTCCAGGGGGAGAACTACATGTACCAGGAGCTGAAGAAGTACAAGGAACTCAGCATGATGAAGATGCTGTAGAAGTACAACCAGAAGTAAGGATGCCTCCAGCCAACAGGCATCTAAGAGATCATCCAGTAGAGCTGATAATTGGAGATCCAAGACAAGGTGTTCAGACAAGGAGCAGAAATCAGAATGCTGTAGTATATTCAAGTTTTCTGTCTCAAATAGAACCAAAGAAATTTGAAGAAGCTATACAAGATCCACAGTGGACTGAAGCAATGCAGGAAGAGCTTAATCAGTTCAAAAGGTGCAAGGTTTGGGACCTGGTTCCTAAACCTAAAGATCACAATGTGATAGGAACAAAGTGGATCTACAGGAACAAGTTAGATGAACAAGGTGTCATCATTAAGAATAAGGCAAGACTGGTTGCAAAAGGATATAGGCAAGAAGAAGGTATTGATTTTGATCAAACCTTTGCTCCAGTAGCCAGACTGGAAGCCATAAGGATGTTCTTGGCCTATGCAACCTATCAAGGATTCAAGGTATACCAAATGGATGTGAAGTCAGCATTCCTAAATGGTAACTTGAAAGAAGAAGTCTATGTGGAGCAGCCTGCAGGTTTTGTTGATCCAACTCTACCTCATTATGTCTATAGACTTAGGAAAGCATTATATGGGTTAAAACAAGCACCTAGAGCTTGGTATGAAACCCTATCTAGTTTCCTCATTGAGAACAAGTTCTCAAGGGGGAAAATAGATAAGACTCTATTCCTTAGGGAATCTAGAGGCAAAGTAATACTTGTCCAAATATATGTAGATGACATTATATTTGGGTCTACTGAAAGTAGCCTTTGCAAAAAGTTTGCAAAGCTTATGCAAAGTCAATTTGAGATGAGTAGTATGGGAGAGCTGAAGTTTTTCTTGGGTCTCCAAGTTAAACAGACTGGAAGTGGTCTATCCATATGTCAGTCCAAGTTCACCCTAGAACTCATAAGGAAGTATGGTATGGATTCATCCAGTACCATGAAGACTCCTATGGGGTCAAGTATGTCTCTAAGCAAGGATGATGCAGGGAAACCTGTAGATGAAACCTTGTATAGAGGGATAGTTGGCTCCCTACTATACTTGACTGCAAGTAGGCCTGACATTATGTATGCTACATGTGTTTGTGCCAGGTATCAAGCCTGCCCTAAAGAGTCTCACTTGACTGCAGTCAAGAGAATCTTGAGATATCTAAAGGGCACACCTTATCTAGGCCTCTGGTACCCTAGGAATGGAGATTTTGATCTAACAGGCTATTCAGATGCAGACTTTGCAGGATGCAAAGAAGATAGAAAGAGCACTACTGGATCCTGTCAATTCCTAGGTGGAAGACTCATTTCATGGAGCAGTAAGAAGCAAACCAGTGTGGCTATTTCCACAGCTGAGTCAGAATATGTAGCTGCAGGAAGTTGCTGTGCTCAACTTCTGTGGATTCAACATCAGTTAGAAGACTATGGATTTCAGGTAAGTAGAACTCCACTTTACTGTGATTCTACTAGTGCTATTTCAATAGCTAACAATCCTGTATCACATAGTAGAACTAAACATATTGAGATTAAATATCACTTTCTTAGGGAGCATGTAGAAAGAAATGATATTGTACTTGAATATGTTAGAACTGATAATCAGATAGCTGATATGTTCACTAAGCCCTTAGAAGAAGCTAAGTTCAATAGGTTCAAAATTGAACTAGGTATGATAAACTTAGATTAAGTTTACAGAACTAAAAATTGGCTAAGTAAAAAGGTGTCGACACATAGACAAGTCTATGTCGACACAGAATAGTAAGTGTCGACACTTCAGGAAAATGGTGTCGACACATCTAGGAAGTTGGTGTCGACACTTCAGAATGTTAGTGTCGACACATGTCGAGTTGGTGTCGACACTTCAGCATGTTAGTGTCGACACATGTCGAGTAGGTGTCGACACATCCAATAAGGTGTCGACACTTAAGTTTTACTCAGAATTTTCTAAGTAAAGTCTCGACTACATGTCGAGTAGTGTGGTGTCGACACTTAACCAAGTGTCGACACATAAAATCTGTTGACTAAACTTGTGTCGACACATGTGTGTCGAGACATTATAAGTCAGTGTCGACACTTATTGACAGTGTCGACACATCTTTAGAAATTCATCCCGCCTGTTCGTCTTCAAACAAGAAAGGTATAAATAGGGTTCTGTTTGTGTTTGTCGACACGCTTTCAAAGTTTCGAGACCAAAACTCTTGTGTCGACATTTCTCTCTTCTCAAGACTAAATCTTCAAACCCTAATGGCTCCCAAGCTCGAGGAGAATGTTAACGAAGGGTATGAGCTCGTGCGAGGTGCTTTTGACGATGGCGATCAAGAAATCAAGTCGGTGGTAACCCTAGTCACCGATTCAGGATTGGAGTTCTTGGTTTCAGAACCAACCAAGATATGGAAGAAGGAAGTTATAGAATTTCTTACTGGAGCATCTGTAGACGACTCAGGCTACAGAATTAAGTCAAGGGTGCATGGCACCAAGGTCAAGGTTTCACCCAAGTCCTTGAGAAAGGTACTTCAGCTACCTAAGACTCAAGAAGAAGAATAAATTTCTACATCCAAGACCAGGGAAGCTTTGGTCTGGTGTGGTCTTGATCCTAAGATGAAAATAGGATCAGTTTTCAACATGAAGGGAATGAATAATCAAGGCAAATTCCTGTCTGAAGTTGTAGGCAAAGTTTTACTAAGCAAACCAGGAGGACATGACAGGGTGTCAGCCTCTATGTTCAGTATCATGACCAGAATCATCTTCAACCTCAAAACAGACTGGTCTATGATTGTATTTGAGAAAGTGAAGGAAAGTCTGAAGAAGCCCAATCTGGGCAGGATACTAAGTCTCTACCTGGCTGGATCAATTCCAGAGGTAATGAGCACTGCTGCTGGAACTAAAATCAATCACATGAGGAGAATGGATTCAAGGATATTCTCCAGGTGGGAAAGGGTGTTGTCAAAGGAATTGACCACCCCTGAGAAACAAGCTTCTAAGAAGGATTCCCCTCCAAGGAAGAAGAGAAAAACTGCTGTTGTGGCCCAAGTGTCCTCCAGCAGTTCTGGAAGTGAAGAACAGGTGGTGTTTACACCTGATGAGCAAGGGAAGGAGATAGTAAAAAAGACCCCTGCTGGTCAAGATGTGGCTGAGATTCAGGGGGAGCTGCCTCACACTAGCCCCATCCCTAGGGATCCAAGCCAGGGGGAGCTTCCAGGTGTAGCAGAACCATCTATACTGGAGAGTGAGCAAGCCACCATCCTCATCCAAGAGGTACTTGTTGACCTTAATACTTTCAATTTTTCTATAATAAATTCTGATTTGTCTGATGACCATCAGCAAACTCAGCAAGCAAACCAAGTACCAGCTGTTGTTCTCCAAGACACAACTGCTGAAGTTAATGTACCCAGTACATCTCCTGCACAGTCACCCCAAGAATATACAATGGAAGATCTATTTCTGAATTTAGATCAAGATGATTTTGACATGGAAAAGAATGCTGCTGATGAAGAGAAGGATGCTGCTGCTGAGGGGGAGAATCTGGAAGTTCAGGAAGAGCCTATAAGGCTAGATACTGAGAAGGCACAAGATGTGCAAACTGAAAAACCATCAAGCCAAAAGGATAGGGTGGATATAGCCAGTACATCAGAGTCTGAGGATGATGAAACTGAGCAAGCTAAAAAGAAGAAATTCTTTGTCTTCAAAAGAAGGAGTCAGAGCTATAAGAAGGCTCTCCAAACTGTTGCTCAACACTCACTAGTCCAACAAGCCCCATCAACTGATTATAGTAGCTTAATGGTAGCAATGCAAGTTAAACTAGATGAGCAAAGGAGGGCTATAGAGAAATATATTGATGAAGGTCACAAGACTTTACAGTTTGATTTAGCTCAAGATATCAAGTCAATCCGGTTTGAGATGAACCTGAATAAGAAGGAAATGAATGAATGCTTCCACAAGGGTGGAAATGCAGTAGTATTCCTGGCTAAACATCAAGAAACCATAAAAGAGAAGGTAGAAGATATAGCACTAAAGCAAGGCTATGTGCTGGAGAATCAACTCAGGATGAATGATAATTTGACTGCATCCCACAATGCAATAGTCACTGAACTGAAGAATAAGTCTGATGAACCTTCAACATCCTCTGCTGCTACCAAGGCTGAATTTGATAAAGTATTTCAGGAAGAAATTGCTGCTGTCAAGAATGCAATCAAAGATTCACAGAAGGTCATTTCTGAACAGCTTACAAAGCTTAGACCTTATTTTAAGGAAGGAATCAGGTACTTGGACAGTCAGATAAGATTCCAAAAAGATGATGTGAGAGATCATGTAGCACAAGAAGTCATAAAGGGGGAGAGGGTGTTAGTCAAAGCTAGCTCTGACCATGCCAAATGGATTTCTAATTCCATCAGAGCTACACTGGGCTATCCTCCCCTGTGTGATGATGACAATGTAGCTGAATCTGGTATTCAAAGTGCATATCTTGGAGGTGAGCAACAGGAAGTAGCTCAGGTGATCTATCCACCTCCAGATTTTGAAATGGTTCATGCTGATGTAAGCACAATGTATAGTCCAACTGCTGGTAAGCCTAATATTGTTCTGGAAAAGGTTGTTCAACCTATTACAGCAGCTATGTAAGAGGCTTTGGACAAAGAAGAAGAGACTAGGCTGTCAAAGAAGAAGTTCAGGGAACTTGCTGAGCAAAAACCAGATTTTGAACAGTGGAGCCCTACTTCTAGGAACATCATTCTCACAGCCTGGAAAGCAGCCAAGGACAATGCACATGAGAGGAACAAGTGGTTCTCAGAGGCAGAATGGAGGAAGCATGAGAGTAGGCAGGAAGCCATTGTCCAACATAGAAGGAAGGCTAAGTTAGGAAAGCTACCTCCAACAGCTGTGGAGCCTAGCAAGTACTTTCCTAAGCCCTATCATTACTTTGAGAGGCAAAAAATCAAGGCTGAAGAACAGAAGAAGAAGGACTCCAAAGGGAAGAAGACTGCTGAAGCTGAGCCTGCTGCTGCTGCTGCTGTAAAGGCCAAAGTGCAAGCTGGAAAAGGCATAGTCATAAAAGAACCAGAGCAGAATTAGACTAAGATTAAACTGAAGAATGTTGTAATCTGTTACATCAAACATTTTGTGTAAATCATTGAAAATGTATTAACAACAATGTTTGAACAATTTTTGTTAAATAAATTTCATGATTGTTCAGATGAATGTGTCTAATTCTTGTTTGTTCTGTAATGCTGAATGAGTATACATGTGTGCTTTATTACATGTTTAAGTTTAACTCTGTTGACATATACCTGTTTTACATCATTTTATAATTTTTAATTATAAGTGGTGTATATCATTGACTAAGGGTTATGACTTCTCCAAATAGGGGGAGGTTGTTGGGTACATTGGTCAAATGTACCTGATTTGAAGAAGCCTCACCTAACTCAATGATATACATCATAATGTATTTGATGTTTGTTTGAGTTACTTGTGCAGGATAGGTATACACTGGATTGAAGCTAAAAGTTTCTAAGTCCATGTGTCGACACCCAGAGGGAAAGTGTCGACACTTGAGAAAGCTTGTGTCGACACCCAGACAAGCAGTGTCGACACTTGGAGTCATTGTGTCGACACCTGGGAAGAAGAGTCGACACCAGACAGAAAGTGTCGACACTTGGATCTGTGTCGACACTCAGTGAAGAAGAATGCAAAAAAGCTGTGTCGACACTTAGCAGAAGTGTCGACACCTAGAAGAGCTAAGTCTACACCAGAAAGTGTCGACACTTGGAGTTGTGTCGACACTCAGCAAAAGTCTGCAGAATCTAAGTACAAGTGTCGACACTCAACACAATGTGTCGACACTATGCTGAAGAGTCAGTAGTTGAAGAAAGTGTCGACACTCAGCACAATGTGTCGACACACAACCAGGAGAGTCAACACTTGAAGAAAGTGTCGACACTCAGCACAATGTGTCGACACTTAGTTGAAGACTCAACACTTGAAGAAAGTGTCGACACAAGGAGCTGTGTCGACACTTAGCAAAGAACAGAGAAGTTACAAAATATTCTAAGTACAAGTGTCGACACTAAAGGAAAGTGTCGACACTCAGCTGAAGAAACAAAAGTGAAGACTTGTGTCGACACCAAGAAGCAGTGTCGACACTTGACAGTTTCAACACATGAAGATGTGTCGACACAAAGAACATGTGTCGACACTTAGAAGGATACAGTTAAAGAATGAAGTACAAGTACTTGTGTCGACACTCAACTTCAGTGTCGACACATGCAGAAGAATCTGTGTCGAGACATACAAGGAATTGTGTCGACACCTTGTAGACTTGTGTCGACACTTACACAACATGTGTCGACACTTGGCCTATAAGTGTCGACACTTAAGAACAGAAAGTCTCGACACTATCTGACAGTTAGAGAATTTCAAGAAGTGACTGGTTGACAAGACAGCTGCCGATCCAGCCGATCTACAGCAACTGTCAGAGAAATCAGAAGTCTGTTATGAACCGGATCAGCCGGTTACCATGAAGGAAGCCTATAAATAGGCACCCATAGTTTACAGACCAAGATTGATGAAGTGATATAAAAGTGGTTGAAAAAGTTTTTGATAGAGAGAGTTCAGATCTTTGTAAAAGTGGTATATTGAGTATCAACACAAGAAGATCTTGCTGTGCATCGGCAGATCTAAGAAGTTGGAGAGAGAGAGAGCTCCAACCAAGTATTCAGTCTTTGGAACTAAGGCTGAGAAGAAGAATTCAGAGTCATCTGGATTTCAAGAAGCAGAGGTCAAGGAACAACTGCAGAAGATTCAGACTAATTCAGTTCTAATCAAGAAGCTTTGAAGGAAGCTAAGTCAGTTTGGATCTAACTGAGTTCTTCCAAGAACTCTTCAAGAATCTCTCAACTCCTCTCTTATTTTCTGAGTTGTAGAGTTAGCTATTGTACTTTCTATTTTAACTTGTAGGATCCATTGGATCTGAGAGTATTGTAAGCCTATATTATAAAGGCTGAGGGTAGGGCTTGCTTGCCTGAGTGTAGGAGTTGAAGAACTCTGAGTGTAGGCCTTAATTGGCTGAGTGTAGGCCTGGGTGGCTGAGTGTAGGCCTTTTGGCTGAGTGTAAGGCTTTGGGCCTGAGGTAGGAACCTAGTTGGGTTCTGAGTTAGTGGAGAAGTTTGGCCGAATCTAGTATACTGCTAGATAGGCGAAGGGGGAAGTGGATGTACCCAAAGATTGGGGAACCACTATAAATTAGTGTGTCTTCTGTGCTGTGCTGTGCTGTGGAATTACTGTTTATTTCTGTAATTGCTGTTAGTTGTAATAATCTGTGAAATAACTGTTGAGCTGCCAACAAAATTGCAAAAAGGTTTAGGTCACCTATTCACCCCCCCCCCCTCTAGGTGTTTAGGTACCATATCTTTCACATGTGACACGGGCGTGTCATAACTAACTACTTGAGTAGTCCTCTCGAGTAGGTCACGAATATGACTAAAGTGAGATACACTCCCTATGTCACGGGCATGACTTGGCTGTCACGGGAGTGTACCCTGGACATGACCTGTTTCGGGATAAGTCAGTTTGTGCACCTCTTAGAGTACATGGCCTGTGATATGGGCGTGTCACAGGGCATGTCGGACCCGAAAAGTGATTTTTAGGCTTTTTCGTGGCCGTCCATTTTATTCAGCTGGGATCTAACAGCTGAGAGCCCTCTCTGCTTACTTAAGGCCGAAAACTGAGAAATAATTCTCATTATGTTATTGCCTTCATATTTCTAAAAAGCTTAGAGAGGGAAAGGCAGAGGAAGAATGAGGAGTAAGAGGGGTTGATCTCTGGTGGAGCTTGAGAGTGTCAAGCTGAGATCCGAGGCCATCTTTGCGGAGGAAAAGCTGTTGCGGTTCTTCCTTGGCAGCTAGGAGCTCATGGCACTGAAGCGGTCTTCAAGGGTAATGACCTTTCTTCCTAGCCATGTGAAGGATTCCTTTTGGCATATGCATATGATTCCCCCACCAGAGGGTGGCTTATTGTTGGAGTCTTTGGGTTGATACATTGAATCCCCAATTAGTTGGCATATATATCTGGAAATTGAGTACGGAATTGGCATGTTGTATGAAGCCCATCTGGACAGGTTGGTTTGGATTTTTGATGTTGCATATGAACTGGAGAAACTCCGTGATAAACGCATCGTTTAGGAGTCGACGGGTTGGACCTGTGAAGGGAAGTAGCAGGAAGTACTGGAGTGTTAGTCCAGGAAAATACCTGTATAATGCTTGTGCTTTTGGGTTATACCTGTGAAAGGGAGTAAGAGTAAGTACTGGATTGGAAGTCCAGGAAATAGCCTTTGTGATGCTTGATGTTCTTGGGTGGTACCTGTGAAGGGGAGTAACAGGAAGTACTGGCGTGGTAAGCCAAGAAAGACACTTGACATTTGTGATATTTGCGGGATCATACCTGCGAAGGGGAGTATCAGGAAGTACTGGTGTGCCCAGGAAAGATCCACTAATGTTGTGATACGAAGGGGTGTAAGATAAATACCCAGGCTTGAATGCCAGAACAGGATCGGTGAGACCGACCCACGCCTTTTTATAGCCGTGAGTACGCCATTCTCGGTGATGGCAAGGCGATTTGAGCAACGAGGGGTGGAGGATCTGACCTGCGTTATGTCCGTCTGACATGAGACCAGAAGGTGCGGTCTGTTGGAGCGCATAGCCAGAGTCTTAGGCCTGCGTGCCATGACACAATGGGGGCTACTGTCCAATCCTGGTGCATTAAGACTATAAACTCCTGCTGCATGCTATGGAGTTAATGCTCAAGTGATTTGCTGTTGGGTTGCGACCTTGATACGGTGGTGTGACCATGGTTCGCCGGTACACCAAGAATGTGCCCTGTGTGTACTGATCGTTGGGCTGTGTGGCTGATGGTTGTGATGGAATGTGTGCGTGAAAGCACATTATATGTGATATATATCTGCTTGTGAAATGCTATGCCTGCAGGGAAGATTACCAATGCCCTGGAAAATGGGTAGGGTTGTTATAATTTGGTCAGCTGAATGCTGACCGTTGCCTCTGTTTGCCACCATTGGATGGAATGTCCTTATGCAGGTGTTGGAGAGCTGAGTGGGACACATAAGGGATGAAGTCCCTGCTGCATTTGCTGCTGCTAGTAGCCCTCGAAAGCTAAACTTATACATGTTGTGTTTTATTTATTCGTGGCCGGCCTGCATGCCAATGTTGAGGCCACTATTGTGAAAGCCCTGTAAGGCCATAAGGCTAACTGTTTTTGTATGTAACACATTCCTATAATATATAAAATGTGGAGCTCTTATATGTTGGACATTCAGGTGTGGAGTTCAAGTGTAGTGTTATAGGCTTCCGTTAGAATGCAATATGTTAGGGTGCGCTGCGCTACTCTGGTATCACTCTGTAACGTCACCGCTTGTTTTGTGGTATATGCTGTGGGGCCCCGGCCGGACCTTCTAGTATATACTATGTGAACGGAGGGGGTTATTACACTATGCCTGCAGGGAAAAAATTCCACTGCCCCGGGTAAGGGGCATGGTCATTATAAATTGGTCAGCTGAACGTTGACCGTTGCCTAGTTTATCACCGTTGTGGTGGATTGTCCCCATGCAGGTGCTGGAGAGCCGAGTGGAAAATAGTGGGTTGATGCCCTTATTGTTGCTGCTGTTGCCGCTGCTATGCTGGCCCTCAAAGACCAAAAGAGGGAAACATGTTGTTTTCATGTGTGGCCAGCCTGTGTGCCGATGTATGAAATCAATAGTTGTAAAGCTTAACTGTAAGGCCATAAGACCAGCCTTGTTGTGTATTTGGTAGACATTCCTTGGTGGTGATATATATAAATGTTGGTTTATATATTGTGGACATTCACATATGTTGAGCTCAAATAACTTAAAAGCTTCCGCTATAAAGGTCTGAGTCAGGATGCGAATAGTTTTTGATATTAACCTGTAACCCCGCCGTCTATTTGTGATATATGGCGTGGGGCCCCAGCCGGACCTTCTATTATAGGTCTTGTAATAGATGGAGGTGTTATAATTTAGTATCAGCTTGTCTCGGTCTTCCTCTTTTGAATTCGTGGTCGAATTCTTTTGTGCGGTGGCGAGCACGTGTTTGTGAGAGCAGCTTTAACCATAAATTAACTCAAGAATATCCACTAAGGAATGCAAATACACCTGTTTGAGAAACTTGCGAGTTCCTATATTGTTGATCTTACTTGTGCAAAGCGCTAAAGTGTGTCTTGTCCAACTAAAGGTGACTCGAAGTGGTGCTGGGCAGTCTGAGCATCACCATTCTGATGAGAGTGCGGCACCAGATGAGGTGCCTACACCTCCTCCTTCTGCGAAAACAGTACTCTTAGTTGCTGAGGCACTGTTTGCAATGATTCATGCATAGGCTACTGGGCAGGCACAGCCTGCAATGGTGCCAGAATAGGTAGGTATGAGGGAAGAACCTATTGAGGCCGTTGTTGATCTTCAAGCAGCTGAAAGGCAGTTGAAGTAGTTTATGAGATTCAATCCTCCTACATTTACGGGTGTGGGATCCTCAACGCAAGCAGAGGATTGGTTGTCCCGCGTCAAGAGAATATTGACGGCGATAAGGATGAAGGAAGAGAATAAAGTCACCTTGTCCACCTTCTTGCAGGAAGGCGAGTCCCGACTATGGTGGGATGAGATAGAGTTGAACCACTTGGAGGGCAAGAAACTGAAGGAAGTCTCGTCCGAGGAATTTGCGAGATTGTTTTTGGAAAAGCATTTTCTAGCAGTACAACACATCGCCATGGAAAATGAGTTCCAGCATCTAATGCAGGGTGAAAGTAGTGTTGACACCTACCTACTTGAGTTTAGACGGTTGGGACGCTATGTGCGGACTATCTTCGCTGATGAAAAATGAAAAACCAATCGGTTCTACGAAGGGTTGCGGGATGAGTTGCGATTCCTGCTCTCGAGTTCGGTGAACCAGGGGTTTCAAGCGTTGGTGGATATGGCATGTGCGTTGGAAAAAGATATGAAGCGAGTGCAAGGAAAAAGGGACTTGGCTGTGACAAAGTCCGAGTTCAAAGTGCCTCACTCGAGGAAATCAAACTACCGAAGGAAATGGGGTAAGAAGTCCAACTCTTCTACCCAGGTTCCCTCAAGTGTCGTATCTGGAGCTAATTCGAGGCAAGAGTCTCGTACCTGTTATACATGTGGGAGAGTGGGACATATAGCTCGTGATTGTCGGGTTGGTCCACCAAAGGTTGAAAAGAAGACGAGAGCGTCATATGCTGATAAGGGAAAAGCAGTGGTGGAGTCCTCTACATCTAAGGCGCAGCCCCGAGTGTATAATCTTTGCCAGCAGGAGGCCATAAAGCAAAGTGACGTTGTCACAGGTACGATTTAATTTATTGATTGTTTCCTTCTCATATTTCATACCTTGTATGTAGCTTGTGTATAATGTGTTTGTATTAGACTTTGTCCTGATTCGAGACTATCCGGTGAGAGCATTGTTTGATACGGGTGCTTCACAATCGTTTCTATCTGCGGACTTTGTGTTACGGATCAGAGTGTCGATTCGTGTGATGGCAGATTATGTGAAGGTGTTATTACATAACAGATGTGTGATATATGTGGATAGAGCTTGCTTTGTGGAGGTATGAATAGGAAGTCGAGATTTCGTGTTGGAAGCATCAATGCGGCCGATATCAGAATTTGATGTGATCTTTGGTATGGACTGGCCCTCGAAGCAGCATGCCTATATCGATTGCAATTTAAAGTAAGTCATACTTGTGCATAATACCGAACGAGTGACGAAATTCACTGGTATGCTAGGATCAAGCAAGACATTGTTGTCTGCTATCCAAGTGGTCAAGGTAGTTTGGAAAGGCGCATAGTTGTCCTTTACGCTTATTGAGGATGTTGAGCCAAAGGCTAGTGTGAGTGATGTTTCGATTATTTCGGAGTTTGCTGATGTGTTTCTGAAGGAGCTTCTGGGGTTACCACCACAATGGGCGATTGATTTCTCGATTGAGTTGGTTCCAGGTACAAAACTCGTGGCTCGCTCGCCATATCATGTAGCGCCAAAGGAAATGACGGAACTAAAAGTTCAATTACAAGAATTGTTGGAATAGCGTTATATACGACCAAGTATGTCGCTTTGGAGCACACCTGTTCTCTTTATGAAAAATAAGGATGGTATCCTACGATTGTATATCTACTATCGTGAATTGAACATGTTGATGGAGAAAAACAAGTATCTGATTCCATGGATAGATGAATTATTTGATAAACTGGCTAGAAAGACAGTATACGTAAAGCTTGATTTGATATCTGGCTACTACCAGTTGGGGATTTGGGAAGGTGACATTCCCAAGACAGCGTTTGGCACACGCTACGGTCATTATGAATTCACTGTAATGCCATTTGGGCTCTGTAATGCGCCATCGGTGTCCATGGACTTAATGCACCGCACTTTTAGAGAGTACTTGGATTTATTTGTGATTGTCATCATCGACGACATTTTGGTGTACTCTTAATCAGAAGAAGATCATGCGAAGCATTTACGGATGGTGTTGCACACCTTGAGGAGAAATCAGCTCTATGCCAACTTCTCAAAGTGTGAGTTCTGGCTATCGTTAGTGGCTTTTCTTTGTCATGTGGTGAGTGGAGAGGGCATTGCGGTGGATCCGTTAAAAATAAGAGCCGTACGGGAGTGGCCGGTGTTGTCTTTAGTGGCCGAAGTTAGGAGTTTCCTTGGACTGGTGGGCTACTACAGACGTTTTGTAGAAAACTTCTCACGGATCACTTTTCCTCTTACCACATCAACTAGGAAGGATCAGAAGTTTGTTTTGATGCCGGAGTGCACACGAGCTTTTGAAACTATAAAGAGTCGTTTGACCACGATGCCCATTTTGACATCACCATGTGGTACAGACGACTATGAGATCTATAGTGATGCCTCAGGGAGCGGCTTAGGCTGCGTTCTTCTTCAATTTGGAAAGGTGATCACATATGGCTCACACTAGTTCAAAGTGCATGAGCGAAACTATCCCGTCCACGACTTGAAGATGGCGGCAGTGATATTTGCACTTAAATTGTGGCGTCACTATTTATATGGCGTGAAGGTGGATATATTCACAGACCACAAAATCCTAAAGTACCTTTTGGATCAGAAGGATCTCAATATGCGACAATGAAGGTGGTTGAAGTTCCTCGGGGACAATACCTTTGATATTCATTATACTCTCGGGAAGGGAAACGTTGTCGTAGATGGCTTGAGTCGTCGGACTCCAGCAAGTGTAATTAGTTGCAGATGCATGATGAGCATCTGATCTAGGAGTTTGAAGCGTTAGGGATTTCTTGTTTTGAAAATAATTCCACAACAAATGCATACTTGAACGGGATGGAGGTACAGTATGACCTTGTGGATAGGGTTCGGCAAGCAACAGAACTCGATGCAAGTTTGCAACGCTATGTAGTGGATGAGTCAAATGGCCAATTCTTCTGGGATGACGGCCTCTTGCGGAAAGATGGTTGTTTGTGCATCCCAAGTATGGGTAAGTTAAGAGAAGAATTGATGTATTAGGCTCACTTTACGAAACACTTAATTCACCCAGGGAGCACAAAAATGTACAAAGACATGAAAAGGCTGTTCTGGTGGCCAGGTTTGAAGAAGGGCAACGCACAGTATATGGCTAAATGTCAGACCTGTGCCTTAGTGAAAGTGGAATGCCAGAAGCCTGGGGATTTCATGAGGTCGCTACCTATTCTGGAATGGAAGTTTGATGATATTTCGATGGATTTCATGCACGGTTTGCCGAGATCACAACGCGGTAATGATTCGGTTTGGGTGATCGTAGACTGGTTGACTAAAGTGGCTCACTTCATTCTAAATAAGAGGGACGATTCACTGGAAGTTTTGGCAAGGCTGTATATGGAACAAATAGTACAATTACACGGTGTTCCCTGTAGCATCGTAAGTGATCGAGATGGGCCCTTCACTTCAAATGATTGGAGGCTAATCCATCAGTTGTTGGGGACAAAGTTAACATACAATACGACCTTTCATCCACAAACGGATGGCCAAACTAAGAGGACCAATAGAACGATTCAGGACATGCTCCGAATGTGAACCTTGGATTTTGGAAAGAGATGGGAAGATCATCTCTATATGGTAGAGTTCGCCTACAATAATAGCTATCATGCTAGTATAAATATGACACCGTTTGAAGCTTTGTATTGTAGGAAGTGTCGTACACCGTTAGCTTGGGAGGAAACAGGCGAAGCTATGTTATATAAGCGTAAAGAAGTCGAAGAAGCTAAGTCGACAATACGCTCTATTCGGGAGAGGCTATTGATAGCCCAAGATAGACAAGCCAAATACTACGATGCCAAGCACCGAAATATGGAATTTGCGGTTGGCGACTGGGTATATTTGAAAATCAAGCCATTTAAGGGCGTTTCCAGCATTCAGCGCTTGAAAAAGTTAAGCCCGGGGTATTTTTGTCCGTTTGAAGTGGTGGAACAAGTTGGCGATGCTGCTTATCGACTAGCTCTTTCGGCAGAATTAAGTGGATTGCATGATGTGTTTCACATCTCAGTGCTTCGCAAATCCGTGAAGGATCCAACACAAGTAATTGCGAATGAACATGTACCGATCGACTCTGGGCTAATAATGAAGGTTAAGCTCATTCGAATCGAAGATAAAGCGGATAAGCAGTTAGAGAATAAGACAATCGGGATGGTTAAGGTCCGGTGTGACAATTGTGGCTATAAGGAGCTCACATGGGACCGAGAGCAGACCATGCGTGCTGAATTTCCTGAATTGTTTATCAAGAGATAATTATATTGTACAACAAAAGAAATATTGGAACATTGCTTTATGTTTTAATTTTGAACAGAACCTAAATTGTTGTAACAACTTAGTGTGGAAGAAAACTTTTGTTATAACAGCTTTGTTACTGTTTGCGAGCGCTGGAAATTTCGGGACGAAATTTTAATTAGGTGGGGAGGGTTGTAACACCACAATAAGGACATGAGTTGCCCGAGAACAACATGGGCAGACACACGCCCGTGCGCATGGCCATGTCGGGTTACTCATTACCTCTTATACTTATCCCGAGCACCACACAGGTAGTTACCCCGCCGTGTGTGTTGTCGTGTGCATAATATAGGCATAAGCTGAGCTCGGCAAATATCGTCGAGTGGAGGTCGACGAACAGCTCATCATCGAGTGGCGTTTGACGAAATTCCTGTGTACTGTTGCGATGGACATCTCGACGAGTTCAGCCCATTTGACGAATGCTTGTCCGTTTGATGAATTTCGTTCAACGATATTGGGGCCGGTCGAAGAAATGCGGAAGGCTGAGAATGCTGTGGAGGTGTTGCATGTAAGGTCATTATGTTATGGCCTTTGAGCGGTGGTTGACGTGGTCAACTTAATCCCGAGCCATATCTGCAGGGATGGAAAGAGGAGATTATTATTTCCATTTATTTTCTCTCTTTTTCTTTCTTCCCGAGAGCAGGAGCAGACCCCTTTGGGTTGAAGGTGCAATCTCGGGTAGAAGTGCTGAAGCTGGGCTTGAGGCTGAAATTGAAAGACAAAGCTAGAATCACAAAGGGGAAAGTGTGACGATCCTTTCCGTCTGCGTAGAAGCACTTTGTCATAGCTCCAAAGAGGTCGTCAATGGTAACAATATTTCTTCTTGGACAAGTGAAGTCCTTCTTTTGGCATATGTATGGAATCCCCCACCAAAAGGTGGAAAGTTGAGGGAATTCCTTTGGGTTGATTCATGAAATCCCTAGTTAGTCTTGCATATAGATCTGAAAATATGTAGTACGGAATAGGCATACTGTATCAAGCCCATCTGGATAGGTTGGTCTGAATTGGTGATGTTTTATTTTGCACATCGGAGAAGACTCCGCGTATAATCGAGTATTTTGTGGAGTCGGAGGGTTGTGCCTGTGAAGGGTAGTAGCAGGAAGTATTGGAGTGTAATTTCAGGAAAATACCCGCAAAGTGCATGTACTGTATGCTATGAAAGACCAGTGTTTCTGGCACTGCAGGTGGCTGCATGGATTTCTGGATGATTGGTCCAGATAAGGTTAGGGCTGGGGACGGAAAGAGAGTTCTATCGCTAACGCCGGGTGATAGTGACTTTCGCTGGCGATGGCTCCTAGCTAACCTGTGATTGTGAAGCCAGACCTGAGGGGACAGTGTGGCTAGTGTGAGCTCTTATAAAAGGCTTTGTGCCGAATGGACATGTTGATGCCGACCTGCATCAGTCTAGTTATTGAACTGACGATTTGAGCAACATACAAGGGTTGAACTGTATCCCCGTTATGATTGTCTGACATGAGTGTATGTGATATTGGTGTTCGTCAGGTTCACATATTGAGAGTCTTAGGCATGCGCTCCATTAAGACTAAAAGTCTCCGGCTGAAGGCCGTGGAACGAAATCCTCATGTTTGCCCTGGTTTTCTGGTACACCGTTCTGTGCCCTGAGTGCACAGAACGTAGGGTCATGTGGTCGACATTTGTGATATGTTGATGGTGCGTGAGTGAACCTTTGTGATATATCTTCTTGTGAAATGCTATGCCTGTAGGGAAGAAATGCCTCTACCCCGAGTAAGGGGCAAGGTCATTATAAATTGGTCAGCTGAACGTTGACCGTTCCCTGGTTTACTACCATTGCGGTGGTTGTCCCCATGTAGGTGCTGGAGAGCCGAGTGGAAAATAGTGGGCTGAAGCCCTTGTTGTTGATATTGCTGTCATTGCTATGCTGGCCCTCGAAGGACAAAAGAGGGAAACATGTTGTCCTTTTCATGTGTGGTCGGCCTGTGTGCCGATGTATGAAATCCACAGTTGTAAAGTTTAACTGTAAGACCATAAGGTCAGGCTTGTTGTATATTTGGTAGACATTCCTTGGTGGTTATATATATAAATGCTGGTTTATATATTGTGGACATTCATATATGTTGAGTTCAAATAACTTAAAAGCTTCCGCTAGAATGCTCTGAGTTAGGATGCGAATAGTGTTTGATATTAACATGTAACCCCGCCGTCTGTTTGTGATATATGGTGTGGGGCCCTGGCCGGAACTTCTATTATATATCATGTAATGGATGGAGGTGTTATAGAGGAACTGTCAAGCAGACAGTTACTTTGACGGTTAGGATTGGAGGTTGATGCCAAGAGAGGAGAGGAGAAGACGGCGCCGCTTGTAATGGCAACAATAGACTTCGCCCACCGCAGCTTAAATGCCACTCTTGCGACGAGCTTTCCTTTGATTATAATTCAGTATTACAGCTCGAGTTGAGTCATTTACATGAGAATATAAAGGGTACAAGGGGAACCTGGCAGCTAGAGAAAAGAAGATGCTAGAGGCCGCGTGGTATGACCAAAGAGGCCGGTAGACCATGCGGACAACTGATCCCACAGCTCGGTAAACTAGGCCGAGCGGACTGTGTGATCAAGCAGAGGAGACCGCTAAGGTCGCTGAAGCCAAGGCAGGGAATCTGGCCGGAATGGCTTAATCGCGCAGACAGGCGATCAGTCTGTGGGCAGCACTGGAGGGCAAAGAAACCGAGGCCGCATGGTTTGCTGTGCTGTCTGGTCCTCGACTGTCATGTCCCCGACAGTCATGTGTGGCCCCCGGGGGTCATTCTCATCAGATAAGGGGTATGGGTGTCTATTTATAGGCTGGAGGAGGTGACGTCAAGCAATGGGATCAATGACGTCACACCGATGATACATGCGAGATGAGATAAAGTCTGTGACATGTCGCGGGGTAAAGTGGAGCTCGCCTACTACTGGGAGAAGTCGATGCTGGGAAGTTGGAGATGCTTCTGGCGGACTGCTTAATGAGTCCGCCTAGATCGTGGAAGATAGGTCGAGTAGGTCTACTCCTTCTGCTGGGAGAAGTCGATGCTGGGAGCAGGAAATGCTTCTGCCGGACGGCTTAGTGAGTCCTCCTAGCTTATGGCAGATAGGTCGAGTAGGTTTCCTCCTTCTACTGGAGGCATCCCCCTTGCTGAGCGATAAGAGCTTGGCGACCTTGCAGACTGAATTGAGCAGGTCGCGTATGTTGTTGGATGAAGCGATTCCGCCTCCTCCTTGCGGGCTGGAGTTGAATCCGCATTGTGTTTTGCGGTCTGGTGAAGAGTTGGTCCTACTGCCAAGTCCTTTCTTAGGCGGACTGAGACCAAGTCTGCCACCTGCTGGCAGACTGAAGGGTTGTTTTCCCACAGGGCGACCTGGCGGACTGAAGGAGCAGGTCGCCCCTCCTAGTGGAGCGAGTTCACCACCTTTTGGCGAACTGAAGTAGAGTTTGTTGGTTGTTATGTGCGTTGGCATTGAGCTAGAGGGAGGAACAAGTCTGAAAGTGAAAGTTAGATCTGAAACACTCTAGATGGGGGGTGGGGGTGAATAGAGTATTCTTGAAAATTTCTTAACAGCTATTACAGCTTTTGCTGTAATTTAAAAGATCAGAAATAAATATAGCTAGCAAACAATAAACCTAAATCACAAGCACAGCAAGAAGAAAAGAAAAAGAGACAAACAGACGACACAAGAATTTTATAGTGGTTCATGATGAGTCCACATTTTACACTGATTTTTTGACTCATCTGGGCTAGTTTTATCATCTTAGCACTACACTTGAGAGCCTTTATTGCTTATTTGTGCTTATGTACCTATTTCACGATTAAGTGCACCGTAGGCCCGTTTCTGTGTGCTTTTTGTGTTTCTATATTGTTGTTATTCTTTAGCCCTATCTCGGGGATGTTGTGTGCATGTTCTGGTGGCCTATCTGCCCCTTATGCTGGTACAGTGGTCGTGTGCATGCTCCGGAACCGCTCGGGAGACACCAACATTGCAGGAATACTGCGCACGACCACTGGACTTATTGCGCACGACCACTGGTCATGCGCCACTGATCATGCACATTACATTCCCTTTTTCCTAATCCTGTCTCGGTAATCGAACGAGCACTGGACGTAGTGCGCACGACCACTGGTCATGCGCCACTGCTCGTCTTCATATATGCTGATGCTTCTTATCCAGGTGGCAGGTCTATTTGGAAAAGTCGCACGATCATCGACCTACAGTGCGCACGACCACTGGTCGTGCGCCACTGATCGTGCGCACTGCTTCTGCTGCCTCTGTATTTAAGGCCCTACTCCGCGATTTAGGTCAACGCATGTCATTTGCTACGATCGGAGAGTGCGGGAATCGCCATTTCACTTCTCCAGCTGCTCCATCACCTCCACCTTCATCGGGAGGCCATTGCCAACTACTCCGAAGCTTTTCAACTCTTCGGCGAAGCCCTCGGCCATTGATGACTTCAACTCCAAGCTTTCCTGCGGAGTTGGTGAAGTAGATAACCTAGAGAATGGACTTAAAGGCCTTCGAGGTGACAGCTCGTTGGTACAGGAAGCCTCCTTGGACTAAGCCCATAAGCGGATTGACAAGTCGCTACTCCGGCCACTACCCGCAGTGGATATTCATTATCTTTTGGTTTACTCCTCTTCCCCTTCCTCTGTAGTATGAAATGTTTTGAGCAGTGTAATGAATACTTCCATCCATGAACATCATGTTTATTTTATAACTAATGGAATGTTAGTATCTTCTTATGCTTGTGAGTATTGCCTGTGAATGTGCCTCGCTCACCCCACATCCACTTCATTCTCGTGTCTTGTCTGATTGCACTCCACACAAGAACACTGCAATCCATTAGCTTCCCTTCCACTCGCCCAACTGAAGTTTGGCATCGCGGCCGACAAACCCACTCCACCTTGCGAAGCGGTGCCTTCGACCCGCATAGCTTTTACTAGTTCAGTAGATCAAACATCCACAATCTCCCAAGTCCTCTATTTTCTCTTTTTTCTATTTATAACTCTCATAATGATATTCTCTATACTATTGCCGTTCTACGCTAATTGCATTCCTCAAGAGACCGACAATCGGGGATTTATTCCCAAAACTTTATTACTTGTGCGACCGGTGCGCTTGCCGATTTACACGCATCAAGTTTTTGGCATCGTTGTCGGGGAATGCAACTGTACAGCGACTTCGGATGACTTCAAATATTGTTATAAGAGTTAGTATTGTTTTGTTTTGACTGTTGTTTCCTTCTAGTGTGTAGTGTTTGCCACAGTGAATGCAAGGCCGAGCTACAAGAGATTTTGTCGCCTACGACCCAGAGATCGAACGTACTCACCTAGCACGAAGACGCGCCGCAGCCATCATTTTTGCCCCAATGGGAGACCACCTGAATATTGATGCAGGCAACCGAGTTGGAGGGATACCTCATGTCGACAGAAATGACGACGAAAATGAAGTGAACCCTCCCCAGGCCCGCACCATGAGGGATTATACTACACCTATTGTCGGGAGCATATACCCCGGTTTCAGACCTGCTATCACCAATCCACAGTTCGAGATTAAACCAGCTATTCTGAATATCATTCGGAATAACGCTCAGTTCTCCGGAATGGCCACTGAAGACTCCCATCTTCATCTTACAGAATTCTCTGAAATCTGCGCCACGTTCTGCTACGCTGGAATCCCAGACGAAACAGTCAAGCTCCGCCTCTTCCCTTTTTCATTAAGGGACAAAGCCAAGACATGGCTTCACTCCCTCCCACCTGGAACAGCCCCCACCTGGGAGGCTTTGACCACAAAATTCCTAGCTAAGTTCCATCCGGTGGATCGGATCGTGAGCATGAGGCACACAATAGCCAATTTCCGGCAAGCCGATCAAGGAAGTTTAGCCAAAGTTTGGGAGCGTTTTAACGAGTTGCTGAGGAAGTGCCCTAATCATGGATTCCAAATGTGGAACCTCGTCGAAAGTTTCTACTTCGCTATTAATCCCCACCATCGATCCATGATCGATGCTGCCTCCGGAGGAACCATCATGAATCTTGCTCCAGATGATGCTCTGAAAGTCTTACAAGACACCGCCACCCATACTGCTTACTGGACCACTGGAAGAAACATGCCACAAAGCACCAGTGGAGTGTTTGCCTTGGATATCCCCAAGCCTGCTCCTGCCGCCCCAGTGATGGCAATCTCATGTCAAGGGTGCGGAAGCACCGATCATCACAGCTTCGAATGCTTAGGAGTTGAGGTACCAGACGAATCTTTGTTTCTGAATGAGTCCGTTAATTTTGTTGCCAATCAAAACAAGGGAGTGCCTTACGGGAATACTTACAACCCGAGGGTGAGAAATCACCCCAACTTTTCTTGGAATCCTAACGCATCTGGCCAAAGATGGCAACCGGAGCAGCATCAAAATGACGCGTATGCTTCCGACAGCCAACCGCGGCCGCCTCAACCTAATTATTCCCAAGGGCCCCTCGTCGTTATGAAAAATTCTTTGGAAGAGATGTTCGAGAAGTTCGTTGAGATTTCCCAAACCAACATGACAAATCAGGCCGCCTCAATGCGCAAACTGGAGGCACAATTGGGCCAATTGGGTCAAGTGGTTTCCGAGCGCACCCAAGGTACCTTACCGAGCAACACCGAAAACCCCATGAACAGGGAAAGCGCCTTGGGGAGGACACTTCAGGAAACCGCAACGAACTTGTCATTAATTGTAAAATCAATAACATCGAAACTCCAGCATTATGCGATTCCGGGGCGTCCAGCAACATACTCACTTTGCAAGATGTTGTGAAGATGCACTTACAAGTTGACATTGAAAATCGGAAATCGCTTATCTTAGCTAATGGCAATTTGGTTGACACTGAGGGCGGTGTTCGGGACGTTGAAATCGAGGTTAACGGCACAAGTATCACCACTGACTTCCAGGTTTTGGGACCACAGGACAATAACTCCATTCCTATATTAGGAGTCCCATTCCTAACAGCCAGTGGCGCATCCCTCGACTTTTCCAAAGGCCGTGTCACTTGGCCAAACGAAGAGTCCAACCTCGATAACACATCCATACATTCTTCTCCCATCCAAAATAACAATTCTCTGAGTGTCACAGATATCAAGCTGGATTCAGGTCTCCCCGCATTGGATGCACATCTGGAGGAGACGCCAAAGAAAGGACTCCCTCAGGAATTCGATGAGAAATAAGAGCTACTGGTCCACGAAGGGATCAATTGTACCAAAGCCACGGCTACCGTTCTATTGCCAGCCAACTCTGTTGTTGAGCATGGTGAACCAAGTTTTATTCGGGATAAATCCCTGGACACTAATTTGTATAATTATGTTAAGCGATCTATAGCTTGGGCAGATCCGGTTGCCGTCACGGTGACGGATAGGCCGCCACAAACCACGACACCAGGAAACCCCACAGCCTACCTCCATTGGAAGTCTCCCATGGTGGAGAAACTGAAGGAGGCCAAGCGTTTACGCGGAGAGCGCTACGCTGCCTTCCGGCGCGAGAAAGAGTGCACTCGCAGTAATGGGACAATGCCTACCCCGAATGCAAAAAGTCACTCTGCTGTTCTCTCGCATCCCACCGGGGAGACTTACCATAAATCTGCTTATAGCTGATTGTGCCACCCTCATTCCTCTTTCCATCCTCTTTCTCGCTACTTGTTGAATGCTGGTTGCTCTACTTTTCATTTTGTTTCCTTTTGCCACTGCCAAGAAATCTCTATTTGAACTGCTAATATAGGTATTTGGTCCACCTTAAGGACGATAAACAAAAGGTCTTTCGGGAGACAACCCAAGTTGGATCGTTTGGTCCTATGCTGTGTTTTGATTTCTTTTTTTTTATATTCGTATATTCCTGTTTCCATATTTTTTTTGGCTGGCATCCTTCAAACGTAGGTGCAGAAATATTTGAGGCACGGCAACATGGCCGTATTTGGACATCTCATTGCACGACTGGTATGCTCAATTTTGAGCATAGGTACTTCCTACCCTAGCTGTTTATCAAATATGACTTGCTGATTTTTACTAGTTGTTGACTTTAAGTCTGGGGGGGAGAGCATGTCTGTGGTCACTTCACCACACTTTCTGTTGCATACCAGTTTCTTGTTTACTTATTTCTTGCTTTATATTGCACACACTGAATCACGCACACGAGTGCGCTCTTACCCCCGCGCACAACCCGAGTCAAATTTATTGCTTTTGTGTAAACTTTAAAATAGTGGTACTGGCTTAGGATTTCAGGATTGAGTAGTTCGAAACTCATGCAGTGCTCCTAATCGAATACTCACGGTTTGTGTAGAGTTAGGATAGAATTAATTTTTCTTTATGCTCGTAGATTTATTTTTTTTCTGCAAACATAAATATTGTTTGTACTGCTCAAAATCTGAATCTGGGATAATCGAACGATAGTGTAGGAATGTGTGTAGTCGCCACTAGACTCGTATTGCTCGAGTCGGGAGGAAGGATCATCTTTCTCGGTGGCTAGGAACTTGCCCTAAGCTACTCTCGAAGCATTGATGCACGGTTAGTCAAGCGTGAGCATGACGTAGGCCTTCATTTTGGGTAGTTTGAGCCTTGTTTAGCCTTTCCTACCTGTTAACCGTTGCATACCAAATTTGTGCCTACCCTTCCTTTGATCTAGCTCCACTCACTTTCACCAAGGCCTGAAGCTAAACCCACCATCGCAATCAAATGCTTGAGCTGATTTGTATTTACTGTTCTGCCGAGGTTGTGATAAGTGGACATTGTTTTTGTGGGTGCTGAATTCATTCACGTTTTGATTGCTCCGTTTGGGGATTGCTGGCGCAGAAAAGAAATCAAAATTTACGAAAATAAAAAGCCGATTCGCGCAAAAGCGAGAAAAATATGAAAGAATTGCTTTGACATTTCGATCCCCATCCTCATTATTGATTTTGGTCGGGTTCAGCCGTGTTCACACCCGGATTTCAAGCTAAGTCTGGGGGCGTGTGCCCCATTCATATCTAAGTGGCTGTTTTGGTTTGGGTTTTATTCGCTCGCTTTGGTTGCATAGAGCTTTCATGTTTATCTTTGACTACCAAGCCGTCGCCTAAGCCCCATTTTCTCCTACAAGTCCTACTGATTCACGCTTGAGTCTAACCCACGCCGTGGAGAGAGTGTGAACGTGCAAGCGTATGGTCCCCGACATTGGTGGATTCCTTTTGAGGTGATCCTGAGTCCCGAACTTTGGCAATGCTCACCTTAGTGGCCTGCCTACTTTCTTCCTACACATGATCGCAAGATTCTCCAGAATTCTAATTTTGAGCAATTACAATATTTATTTACGTCTGTCAAATAGTTTAAACTACGTTATATAATTAAAAAGTTTTTCTATTATATCTTTTATACCCATGATATATTTGATTTCTCGTCTTACTTCTTTTTGAAATTTCTGAGCCAGTTAGCTATCTTCCAGTCCACGGAGTAATGATTTGCTCGGGACGTGCAAATGGTTAAGTCTGGGGGTGTGATGAGTCCACATTTTGCACTGATTTTTGGACTCATCTGGGCTAGTTTTATCGTCTTAGCACCACTTGAGAGCCTTTATTGCTTATTTGTGCTTATGTACCTATTTCACGATTAAGTGCACTGTAGGCCCGTTTCTGTGTGCTTTCTGTGTTTCTATATTGTTGTTATTCTTTAGCCCTATCTCGGGGATGTGGTGTGCACGTTCTGGTGGCCTATCTGCCCCTTCTGTTGGTATAGTCATCGTGTGCGTGCTCCGGAACCGCTCGGGAGACACCGACGTTGCAGGAATACTGCGCACGACAACTGGACTTATTGCGCACGACCACTGGTCATGCGCCACTGATCATGCGCATTACATTCCCTTTTTCCTAATCTTGTCTCAGTAATCGCACGAGCACTAGCCGTAGTGCGCACAACCACTGGTCGTGCGCCACTGCTCGTGCGCATATATGCTGATGCTTCTTGTCCAGGTTGCAGGTCTATTTGGAAAAGTCGCACTATCATGGACCTACAGTGAGCACGACCACTGGTCGTGCGCCACTCATCGTGCACACTGCTTCTGCTGCCTCTGTATTTAAGGCCTTGCTCTGCGATTTCGGTCATCAGAATTTTTCTAGCCTATGCTGGCTACAAGAAATTAAAGGTGTATCAGATGGATGTGAAGAGTACATTTCTGAATGGAGTACTTAAAGAAGAGGCTTATGTTGAACAACGTCCAGGTTTTGTATCTCCAACTCATCCTTATCATGTATTTAAATTGCATAAAGCTCTTTATGGTCTAAAGCAAGCTCCAAGAGCTTGGTATGAGACCCTAGCTAGCTTTTTGATAGAGTATAAATTCATTAGAGGCATAGTAGATAAAACCTTATTCACTAGACATCATAGGGAACAAACCTTGTTAGTACAAACATATGTGGATTCCATCATATTTGGGTCTACTGACTCCAAATTATGCAAGAGGTTTTCTGACCTCATGCATTCTAAATTGGAAATGAGTAGCATGGGTGGGCCCTCTTAATTCCTTGGTCTCCAAGTGAAGCATCTCCTTGATGGCATCTTCATCTCCAAAGTTAAATATGCTAAAGAGCTTATAAAGATGTTTGGGATGGCTGATGCCTCAGCAAAGAAAACATGCATGGCTACAAATGCTGTAATAGACTCTGATGCACATGGGAAACTCTTGGATCAGAAACTATATAGGGGCATTGTTGGGTCCCTACTATACCTTACAACAAGCAAACCTGATATTAAGTTTGTCACATGCCTTTGTGCTAGGTTCCAGGTGAACCCTAAAGAATCTCACCTAATTTTCTTAAAAAGAATTTCGAGATATATAAAGAGTTCTCCTAGTCTAGGCCTATGGTATCCTACTGAGTCAGAATTTGATTTAACTAGATACTTAGATGTTGACTTTGCTGGATGCAGGATAGACAGAAAAAGTGCTTCAGGAACTTGCCAGTTCCTAGGTATGAGATTAGTGTCTTAGTTCTGTAAGAAACAATCCTCTGTGTCCACTTCAACTATTGAAGCAGAATATATTGTAGCTGGCAGTTGCTGTTCACAGATGTTGTGTGTTGATGCACGAAAACGGACAGGGAGTCGGGCACCACCAGCTAACGGTTCGAACACCGGGGAATAGGGGAGGAAAGGAGAAGACTGTCGACCAATCGGTTACTAGCGGTCGCGGCTAAAGGACCGGAGAAAGGGGGGTCGCTGGCAGCGGCAACAGCAGAGTTCGCCCGCCGCGGCTTAAATGCCACTCTTGCGGCGGGCTTTCCTTTACTTCAAATAGGAAACAGTTACAACGAGTAAAAGAAGAAGCCGGCCGGGCTACAAGCCGCAATACACTAGACTTGAGACCGCAGCTCTTAACAGGCGAGCTACTGCATCCCAGTCAGCGTGTCTTGGGGAGTGCACCCTCCCCCTATTTATAGGCTCGGGGGCCTGCCCAAACGGGCAGGGCTAAAATTACCGGCTGCCCGGGGTACAGGAGAACCGGGCAGAGGTGAGGGGAAGCAAAAGAGAGAGAAAAAGAAAGGAGGGAAGCCGCGCGGCCTGGCGGATTCCTCCTGGCGAGCCGACGGCTGGGTCCTTGGGCCTTGTCGCTGAGCAGGGTCGGCGTTGGCAGCGGCCTGACATGGAGACCGCCTGGCTTGGGAGGCTTGGCGGCTTGAGTAAGCAGGCCGCCCGGTCTGGAAAGCTGCGCGGGCAGGTCGCGGATTCCGGGCTTATCATAATCCCCGCACATTTTTAAGTTTCCAAAAAACTTCGAAAATGTAGAACTAAGCCCGGAATCCGCGACCTGCCCGCGCAGCTTTCCAGACCGGGCGGCCTGCTTACTCAAGCCGCCAAGCCGCCCAAGCCGGGCGGTCTCCATGTCAGGCCGCTGCCAACGCCGACCCTGCTCAGCGACAAGGCTCCAGGCCCCAGCCGTCAGCTCGCCAGGAGGAATCCGCCAGGCCGCGCGGCTTCCCTCCTTTCTTGTTTCTTTCTCTTTTGCTTCCCCTCACCTCTGCCCGGTTCTCCTGTACCCCGGGCAGCCGGTAATTTTAGCCCTGCCCGTTTGGGCAGGCCCCCGAGCCTATAAATAGGGGGAGGGTGCACTCCCCAAGACACGCTGACTGGGATGCAGTAGCTCGCCTGTTAAGAGCTGCGGTCTCAAGTCTAGTGTATTGCGGCTTGTAGCCCGGCCGGCTTCTTCTTTTACTCGTTGTAACTGTTACCTATTTGAAGTAAAGGAAAGCCCGCCGCAAGAGTGGCATTTAAGCCGCGGCGGGCGAACTCTGCTGTTGCCGCTGCCAGCGGCCCCCCTTTCTCCGGTCCTTTAGCCGCGACCGCTAGTAACCGATTGATCGACAGTCTTCTCCTTTCCTCCCCTATTCCCCGGTGTTCGAACCGTTAGCTGGTGGTGCCCGACTCCCTGTCCGTTTTCGTGCATCAACATTGTGGATTCAGAATCAACTACTGGACTATGGTCTCAACTTAAATAATTCAACTCTATTCTGTGATAACACAAGTGCTATAGCCATAGCACAAAATCCTATCCATCACAGTAGGACTAAACATATGGACATTAGACATCATTTCATTTGAGAGTGTGTAGACAAAAATAAAATTAAATTTGTCTATATCTACACTGATTTACAAAGAGCTGATATATTCACCAAACCTCTAGATGAGAGAAATCACTTGTTCTTTATAAATTAGCTTGGAATGATCAATGAAGAAGACTTAGTTTAGTTTCTATCTACACTCGACAAATTTTCCAAAGTTTGTCGAACGTAGTTCGACGAACAGAGAAACGTTCTTGAGATATTCGTCGAACGGAGGTCGACGAACTCTCTGTGAGTGAAGTTGTGTTCGTCGAATGGATATCGACGAAGCTACTTCAGAAAACTTTCATCGAATGGAGCTCGACGAAATGTCTTCAAATCTTCAGACTGAGCTCGACGAACTATTTAACTATCAATTATTTCGTTGATCTCAGGTCGAAGAATTTCTTAATGTTTTGTGGAACGGAGTTTGTCGATTCATATTCTGGAAAACCTTATATCTATGTTTTCTTCAATCTCCGTCCCGTGTTTTCAGTTCCGTTGCACTTGATCGTCATTTTTCTCTTGCAGGTACTCTAATGGCGATTCCAGCAGGTACTCTTATAGCAATGAAATTCGACACGGGCTTTGATGTCAATTTTGATTCCTTTCAACATTCAGACACTATATTCCTAACAAAAATGCAACTACTCGAAGACCAGCAACTGAAAAATCTACTATCCACAAGGATCAAGATATCTGCAACAGAAATTAGGGAGTGGGTTTATACTTCCTCCACCACAGAAGAGAATACAATGATAGGAACGATATAGGGTAATGCCATCAGAAAGATTTGGTTTCAAGATAACCTAATACACCTAGAGGGGGGGATGAATAGGTTCAAATCCTTTTTTATTTTAAGGCAGATAATAAAATCTAGTTTTCTGTTGATTATACTACTAACACAGCAAGCACATCACAGAAATATATCCAATCACAGAGTGTACAGGATTTATAGTGGTTCCCCAAGTATTGGGTACATTCACTTTCCCCCTTCGCCTATCTTGCAGTGTACTAGATTCGGCGTAACTTCTTCTCTTCACCTCAGATTCGCAGATCTTACAACTTAGAACCCAACAAGGCTCCTACAACTCAGAGTGAGTCCACACAGCTACAACTCAGGCAAATAGCCCTACCTCAGCCTTCAACAAGGCCTACAACTCAGAGATACAATCTCCTACAACTCAGACTCACACAGCCCTACCTCAGCCTTCAACAAGGCCTAACACTCAGAGATACAATCTCCTACAACTCAACATTTATAAATTAGGCTTACAGCTCAGATCTTAAAAGATCCTACAGAAAATAGCTTTAATTTTGTTATTAACCACCACACAGATAGAGAGAGAAGGGATGGATGGTTTCTTGATCATTTCTTGGAAGAAACTGATGGCAGAGAACAACCACTCTTAGCTTTCTTCAAAGCTTCTTGAATCTGAACTCAGTAGGGTTGAACTCCTGTGAAGATGATCTTCAATCAGCTTCTGACTTGAGATTCAGATCTCAATATGAATCTTTCTTGGCAGCCTGGTTCAGCAACTGCACTTTAATAGATGGAGCTCTCTCTCTCCAACTTCTTCTTAGAACTTCTAACAAAAATCTTCTGTATTAGTTCTTCTCTATTAGTTGTTATCAGTACACTTTTCTGTTGAAGGAGAATGCCTTTATATAGACTTTCTCCAAGGTAACCAGCTGATCCGGTTTCTAACAAACATCTGACAACTCTGACAGTTGCAGTAGACCGGTTGGAAATGACAGCTGTCAAGTCATCCAGTCACTTCTTGAAATACTGTCTCTGTCTGAAAGTGTTGAGACTGAACTTCATCATATGTCGACACAAGTAGACCAAGTGTCGACACAAGTGGACTAAGTGTCGACACAAGCCTTGTGGTGTCGACACATCACCTTTGTTCTTGTTACTGCTTCTCGACACAGCTTCTGTAGAATGTGTCGACATTGATTCTGTGTGTCGACACAATCACTTCTTCTCTTTAACTTAGTAGATACTCTGCTGTGTGTCGACACAAGTCATGTGTGTCAACACAGTTGATGTCGACAAAGTCTTCTGTGTGTAGACACTGCCTCTTGGTGTAGACACAATTGATGTCGACTAAGTCTTCTTTATGTCGACACTGTCTCTTGGTGTCGACATAGTTGATGTCGAATAAGCTTCTTTCTGTGTCGACACTGCTTCTTGGTGTCGACACAGTTGATGTCGACAATGCTTCTCTGTGTGTCGACTCTTCCTCTGTATGTCGACACAGTTTCTTCTAGTGTCGACACAGCCTTTCCAAGTGTCGACACAATTAACTCCAAGTGTCGACACAGCTTTTGTCCATTGTCGACACAAGCCTTCATAAGTGTCGACACAACTTTTCCTCGTGTCGACATATGGACTTAGAAATTTTTCTGCATTCCTGAATTTACTTAACCTGCACATATAAACTCAAAACAACATCAAATACACCTTGATGTATATCATTGAGTAGGGTGAGACTTCTTCAAATCTGGTACACATTTTCCAATGTACCCAACAATCTCCCCCTATTTGGAGAAGTCATAACCCTTAGTCAATGATATACACCATTCATAACAAATACACAATATGATGTATAAAAATAGTATATGACAGGGTAACTTCTAAACCAAACATATATAATATATCATCACAGAATAACAATGCTAACACAATGAGCATTCATCAATGTTTTGTTCAAACTACAAAAGTTTCTTTATCAAAAGTTTACATAGATTTAAAGATTACAAAATTATAAAATCTAGTAAATCTATCCTAAGGCTGCTCAGGCTCCTTGATGACTATGCCTTTGCCTGTTTGGATCTTGGCTTGTATAGGAGCATCAGTATCATCAGCTGGCTTCTTGCCCTTAAGATCTTTCTTCTTTTGCTCTTCAGCCATTATTCTTTGCCTTTCAAAGTAGTGAAAGGGCTTTGGGAAATATTTGCTAGGCTCCTGAGCATTAGGAGGTAGCCTCCCATCCTTAGCCTTTCTTCTATATTGAACAATGACTTCTTGCCTGGCTTCATGCTTTCGCCATTCTTGCTCAGAGTACCATTTACCCATATCATAGGACTTATCCTTTACAGCTTTCCAAGTAGTCCGTATAATGTTCCTAGAAGTAGGACTCTACTGCTCAAAATCAGGCTTCAACTCAGCCTGTTCTCTGAATCTTTTCTTGGACAAAAGAGTTTCTTGCTCTTTGTTCAAAACTTCCTCTAGCACTGGCATGTATACTTTTTCAAGGATAATAGTTTAATTACCCTCTGGAGGGCTGTACATAGACTGTACTTCTTGATGAATCATCTCAAAATCAGTTGGAGGATAAATCACTTGAGCAACTTTAGGTTGCTCACCTCCAAAATATGCTGGGTGTATACCAAACTCAGCCACGTTGTCATCATCACAGAGGGGTGGATATCCAAGGGTGGCTCTGATGCCATTAGATACCCATTTAGTATGATTAGAGCCTGCTTTGACTAATACTCTCTCCCCCTTTATGACTTCTCTAGCAACATGATCACTGAGATCTTCTTTTTGAAATCTTATCTGTTCATCCAGAAAATTTACACCATCTTTATAAAAAGATTTCAATTTCAATAGCTGTGCAGAGATAGTCTTTTGAGAATCCTCAATAGCTGTTTTTACAGCAGTGAGGCCTTCTTGGAATTGCTTGTCAAAATCTGCCTTAGATGTAGTCCTTGCCTCAGTCTAGGTAGTAGCAATATTTTTCATCTATATAACAATCACATTATGTGATTCTGTCAGATTATCATTCATTCTAAGTTGATTCTCTAGAACATAGCCTTGCTTAAGAGCTATATCATCAACTTGAGTCTTTGATTTTATCTTGATGCGTGGCTAGAAAAACTACAACATTTCCTCCTTTGTGATAGCAATCTGTCATCTCCTTCTTATTTTGATTAACTTCAAATCTTTTTGATTTTATATCCTGAGCCAAGGAGATTTGTAGATCTTTATGGGTGTCATCCATATATTTCTCCATTGCAATCCTTTGCTCATCTAGCTTTAGTTGCAGTGAGATTAATAAGGAGCTATAATCAGGTGTTGGGGCAGATTGTGGAGCAGCAGTTTGTAATGCCTTCTTATAGCTTTGGCTTCTCCTTTTGAAGACCATTAGCTTCCTCTTCTTAGCTCTTGTAGCTTCTTCATCCTCAGATGCTGAGGAACTAGCTATATCAACTTTATCTTTAGGACTAAGAGACAATACCTGTTCAGTCCTAGGTTGCTCTTCCTGAGTCCTTTGATCCACCTCAGTTCTTATCTGTTCCTCCTCAACACTTGCTTTCTCCCCCTGACATTCTACTTGCTCCCCCTCAAGGTTAGGTTGCTCCTCCTCAAAATCTGCTTTCTTCCCCTCAAATTCATTTTGTTCTATATCTGGAAACAACTCTTCAAGGGTGAATTCTTATTGAGTAGGGACTGGAGATTCTCTTATCTCTAGAGCATCAGCAACTGCTGATGTATCCTCCATGACTACATATTGAGCTTGACTGTGTATTTGTGTTGGCTCAAGAATTGTTTGTGTAGCCATTTCACTTTCCAGGTGAGTTGGCACTTCCTCATGTTGAGGCTCCCCCTGGAGTGGATCCTGGTGGATGGGGCTAGTAGATGGTTGCTCTCCCTTCCTCTGTGCATCTTCATTTCTTACTGCTTTTACTGGTGACTGTCAAGCATTTTCATCCTCTTCCTCATTAGAACTGAAAGCTGCTTACTCCTCTAAACTACTGGAAGGTTCTGGAGCCATTGTGGCTTTCTTCTGCTTCCTCTATGGAGGAGCTTCCTTCTTTGGAGTAGGCATATCCTTAGTTAATACCCTCTCCCACCTAGAGATGATCCTGAAGTCCATCATTCTCATGTGATTTATCTTAGTCCCAGCTGACTGTTCCATCACTTCAAGTATTGTTCCAGCTAAATACAAGCTCACAATTCTTCCCAGGTTTGGCTTCTTCATACTTTCCTTAATATTTTCAAAAATGACTACTAACCAATCAGTGTTTAGTCTGTAGATGATTCTAGTCATAAGGGTGAACATATAGACACAAATCCTATCATGCCCCCCTGACTTACAGAGAATCACTTTTCCTACAACTTCAGACAGGAACTTTCCTTACATATTCATGTCTTTCATGTTCAAAGCTGAGCCAATCTTCACGGTGGAATCCAGTCCACACCATTGAAGTGCTTCCGTTAGCTTAGATACGGGTACATCTTCTTCTTCTTGTGTTATTGGCAGGTGAAGAGCTTTCCTTAAACTCTTCTGGGTGATTTTCACCTTTACTCCATGGACTGTGGATCTAATTTTGAGTCCGGTTTGATCTAGGGTAGCAAAACCATAGAATTCTAGTATTTCCTTCTTCCAAATCTTTGTTGGTTCAAATACCAAAAATTCCAACCCATTTTTAGCAATTAGGGTTACTACAGCTTTAATTTCAGGGTCCGCATGCTCAAAGGCGTTGCATACCAGCTCGTATCCTTCATTGACATTGTCTTCAAGCTTGGGCGCCATTAGGGTTGAGAGAAATCTTGAATTTAGATGAGAGAATTTGTCTACACCAAGTTTTGGTCTCGAAACTATGGAGAGCGTGTCGACAGACAATGTTGTTGACCTAATTAGTCCTTTCTAAAAACGAAGGTGAAAAGGCACGTCATAATTCTCTTAATGTGTCGACACTGTTGAAAAGTGTCGACACTGACTTCTAATGTCTTGACATAAGTGTTGACTTATATGTGTCGACACTTATTTAATCTACGCTCGACGATAAGTCGATTCTCCACTTGATAAAATTTGTGTTGATCCTAAGTGTCGACACCACCTCTGGATGTGTCGACACCACTTCTGGATGTGTCGACACTAGTACTCTAAAGTGTCGACACCAATTTTCTAGATGTGTTGACATCATTTCCCTGGAATGTCGACACCACTTCTATGTGTCGACACAGACAACTCCTTGTGTTGACACAATTTTACATAGCCAATTTTGTTAAACTAATTTATATTTAACATACCTAATTTAATTTTAAACTTATTGAATTTAGTTTCATCTAGAGGCTTAGAAAACATATCTGCAATTTGATAATCTGTTTTCACAAATTCTAGTGAGATGTCCTCTTTCTCTACATGTTCTCTAAGAAAATGGTATCTAATTTCTATATGCTTAGTCCTACTATGTGAAACAGGATTATTAGCAATAGAAATAACACTTGTAGAATCACAAAGCAAAGGTTTTCTACTTACTTGAATACCATAGTCTTCTAGCTAGTGCTGAATCCACAACAGCTGTGCACAGCAACTTCCTGCTACCACATATTCAGACTCAGCTGTGGAAATGGCCATACTAATCTGCTTCTTACTGCTCCAAGACATCAATCTTCCTCCTAGAAATTGACAGGTGCCTGTAGTACTTTTTCTATCTTCTTTGCAACCTGCAAAGTCTGCATCTGAATATCCTGTCAGTAGAAAATCTCCATTCCTAGGATACCAAAGGCCTAGATTAGGTGTGCCCTTAAGATATCTCAAATTCCTTTTGACTGCAGTCAGATGAGATTCTTTAGGGCAAGATTGGTACCTAGCACAGACACATGTAGCATACATGATATCTGGTCTACTAGCAGTCAGATACAGGAGGGAGTCAACTATTCCTCTATACAAAGTTTCATCTACAGGTTTCCCTGCATCATCTTTGCTAAGAGATACACTTGTCCCCATTGGAGTTCTCATGGTAGTGGATGATTACATACCATACTTCTTAATTAACTCCAAGGTGAACTTAGACTGGGATATGGACAAGCCATCTTCAGTCTGTCTTACTTGGAGACCTAAGAAGAACTTAAGTTCTCTCATACTGCTCATTTCAAATTTCCCTTGCATAAGTTTTGCAAACTTCCTACAAAGGTTACTTTCAGTAGAACCAAATATTATGTCATCAACATATATTTGGACTAGGATTATCTTTCCTTTGGATTCCCCTTAGGAATAGAGTTGATAAGCCCGGAATCCGCGACCTGCCCGCGCAGCTTTCCAGACCGGGCGGCCTGCCTACTCAAGCCGCCAAGCCTCCCAAGCCGGGCGGTCTCCATTTCAGGCCGCTGCCAACGCCGCCCATGCTCGGCAACAAGTCTCCAGGACCCGGCCGTCAGCTCGCCAGGAGGAATCCGCCAGGCCGCGCGGCTTCCCTCCTTTCTTTTTTTTCTCTCTTTTGCTTCCCCTCACCTCTGCCCGGTTCTCCTGTACCCCGGGCAGCCGGTAACTTTAGCCCTGCCCGTTTGGGCAGGCCCCCGAGCTTATAAATAGGGGGAGGGTGCACTCCCCAAGACACGCTGACTGGGATCCAGGAGCTCGCCTGTTAAGAGCTGCGGTCTCAAGTCTAGTGTTTTGCGGCTTGTAGTCCGGCCGGCTTCCTCTTTTCCCTTTCTTGTAACTGTTTCCTATTTTAAGTAAAGGAAAGCCCGCCGCAAGAGTGGCATTTAAGCCACGGCGGGCGAACTCTGCTGTTGCCGCTTCCGGCGGCCCCCTTTTCTGGTCCTTTAGCCGCGACCGCTAGTAACCGATTGGTCGACAGTCTTCTCCTTTCCTCCCCTATTCCTCGGTGTTTGAACCGTTAGCTGGTGGTGCCCGACTCCCTGTCCGTTTTCGTGCATCAACAATTAACACGCGGCCTTCAGATCTCGACTAATCGATGAAATCAGCGGTCTAGCTAATTAGACCGCTCTATCCTCTAGAGTTCGGCGGCCTGTCGAGCAAGCCGCGACTTCGCCGGATAAGGTTTTCAGCCCGCCTCCAGTGCTGTATAACCTGGCATTCTATCCGCTCTCTTTTCAGCCGGTCTTCTTATCGGTTTGCAGTATCGTCTAGCCGCCATGTTAAGCCGCCGCTGTTCTGCGGTCTCTTGAAAAAGTTTAGCTATTTCCCTCTTTTCAAGATGAATCCTGCTAAGGGTCAGAATAAATCCAGCAACATCTCAGTTACTACAGATCTCTCAGAAGTGCAGGATTGCTCGTATTTTATTAGTGAGGTTGTTGACCCTCATAAAGAAATTTTTGCAAACAGTGTTGAGCGTGGACTAGAATCTGTTGCAAATGAACCTCTTTGTGAGGACGAAGAAGAGGCCCCTTCTCCATTCATTAATCGAATTCAGTGGGATACTGTCTCCGATGACTTCAGAGTACCACGTCTCCCGGAGTATTCTGGGTGTGATGATCCGTTTTCTCACTTGCAAGCATTTGAATCAGCTATTTCACTGAGAAAAGTGTCAAATGGAGTAAAATGCAAACTCTTCGTTATATCTTTTGGCAATGTTGCAAGAGAATGGTTTTATAGCCTCCCACCTCGATCAGTAACCAGCTTTAAGGATCTTCGAAGTCAATTTATTTCTAGATTCGCTATTTACAGGAAGCGGAAAAGAGACGTTGGAGCTCTCTTCCGAATCAAGCAAGGAATTGACGAGTCTAATCCAGATTTTGTTGATCGGTTTCAAAAGGAGGTTTTAGATATTTGTAGCGTCCATCAAGACTATTACTTGTATGCTTTCATAAATGCACTTCAAGAAGGCCCATTGAAATTCAAGCTCACCACAAAATATCCCAAAAGCTATGGAGATCTTATTGATATAGTTAATACATTCATAATAGGCGAAGAGGCAAATAAAGGTTATGTTTCGTTTCTGATCAAATGGCTAAACAATCTCAAGGGACTTCTGGTCAACAGCAATCTATTTCCTCAGAAGATGTTTTGCAAGTTGAATATTGCAAGCCTCCTTATATTCTCCAGGATAAAACTCCAAAGTATGAAAAAGGTTCAGGTAAGTATGTTAAGTTCAAAATTCCTATGGAAGATCTTTTGATAATCATTCAGGGAATGCCTGAGTTCAAGAAGCCTCAGCGTATGAAATCAAAAATCAAGTATCGGCACGAGCAGCTTTTTTGCAAGTATCATAAAGATATTGGTCATCTAGCAGAAGATTGCATAGCTCTCAGGGAATTGGCTAATCAACTTGTAAGAGCTGGAAAGCTGCAAGAATATGTTATTTAGTAACTCTCTAAGGCAATCTTCCATTTCTTGCTCAATAATTCAAGCAGTGATTCCTCTTTCTTTCTATAAAGAAAAGTGCTTATGTTCAGAATAGTACATAACATCTCCTTCGCAATCGGAATTAATGAGGCATGCTAAAACTACAGATATATATCCTTTGCCACTTCCTTAACATCATGCAAATGTTGCTTTTTCATTTGAAGCTTATTTTTAGCTTTACTTTTTATGCCAATATGCATGCATGTAGGGGCAAGAGCCCCTTTCGAATTCTTAAGCCCTCCACATCCCGCTTGACTTCAGTCGCAGATGTGTAGTGGGTTTTCCGCTTGACCTTCAGTCGCAGAAATTGCGTACCCGTCACGCATGACTTCAGTCACAGACAGGCATTACGTACTTGTCCCGCTTGACCTTCGTCGCAGACATTGCGTACTTGTCCTGCTTGACTTCAGTCGCAGACGTTGCGTACTTGTCCCGCTTGACATCGGTCATGGATTTTAAGAATTTCGATCCCGCTTATGTGTTCTTTGTGTGGAAAGCAATGCCGCACGCACCTGCCCACATTGACACATAAGTGCATGTCTTCACCTATTTTTGCAGGACAACACGCGCCTATCCGCTATCTCGCGGCTTTATTAAGCGGCCTGTGCAGGTTGTATAATTAATTACACATGCCGCCCAGTTTCATATTCCGGCTTAAGTTTTTTAACTTTCCTGTTCCTACCTGCCGGATTATCATTAATATATTTGGGAACTCGGCCGACTTACGTCCGCCTATCCGCTATTCAGTATCTTATTTGGCTCAAATATATCAATTTCCGGTTTGTTATTCATATGGAAAGGAAGTCGCCCGACCTGTGTCTGGCACTTAATTCCTGGCTTTGATCTGCTGACTTATGGTATTAATTATATTAGCTAATCAGCGAACTGTCGTCACAAAAAATTCCCGGCTTCCATATGCATATATCGGCCTGTATTATCGGAAGCCGAAGATTGTTTCTCTATTCTTGTTCCTTTAATCAAATGGGCAATTCCTTTCAGAGTTCGCCCTAGCCGCAATCTAATATTTCAATGTTATGGATGTCTGCCGACTGCGACAGGTGGCCGCGCGGCTTAGCGGTCACGGTTTATGTATGAGCAAGCCGCGGCAATTCAGCTCTTCCAGCAGATAACGTTGAATAATTCATCAAGGAAAATTGCGGTTTAAGTTTTTAGCCGCTCGGCTTATCGTCGACGTGCACTCCGGTATAAACCGCAGGAAAATATCTCTCTCTTGCGGATAGCTTTGTTGAAGTCGCACCGCAAACTCAGCCGGTTTACATACTTATATTTTAAATCGGAAGCTAAACTGAGACCGCGCGGACTTAGTCAAGTAAGAAAAGTGAAATATAGTAAAGAGAAAGGTAAAAATGCCTTCATTTCCATTTCATTAAGTACTACAAAGTCTTAATCGTGCGGTTACAAAAACAATACCGCCGATTTCAAAAAGTTCAAAATACAAAAACAAGTTATAGATTTTCTAATCGCCCGGTTTGAGCTTCTTTATCGCAGGAGAATCCAAATCACTGCCATCGCCAATGTCGACGGATGATAGAGAGTATCCGCTGCTAGTTGCGGAGCTCGCTGAACCACCAGAAGTTGTCGAGTCTGGCCGCGCGGTCTCCGATTCTTGGCCGCCGGACTCAGGCGATGTGCGTGGACTACGGCTTCCCTGGCCGACCTCTTCCACGGCGTCTCCGACCACCTCACCGACTTCTTCCCCGACCTTGGCCTTGCCCTTGATCGACCTATAGACGTCGGCCACCTGCTCTTTCAGGGAGGGGTAGATGTCGGCACATGTAAAGTCGGTGAAGCCGGTGGCCAAGCCGCCAAGGTCCCGGAGGCGGTTAAGCGCTCCATCAATCCCTTGGACGAGTTGGGGGAAGGCTTGGTCTTGGAAGATGGGATTGGCCGGGTTATACATTTCCTGCAAAGCAAAAGTAAAGGTAAGGTCGCGCGGTTACATAATGCTAACCGCACGAGTATTGGTAATGACTTACCGCCTCCTTTTCCTTAAGCCGCTTGTTCTCTTCTTGTTGTTTGCCTAACTGTGTCTTCAGGCCGCTGTTCTCCTTCATCAGCTGCTTGTAGGCAAGGCCCATGAAGTGACTTGCCACGAAGCTCCTCGCGCCGACTTGCGCGGCTAGCCGCGGCAGGTCGTCTGGAGGAACTCGTCGCATAACCCTCAAGTTGCGCTTGCCATACAGCGCGCCGCCAACCGCGCTCGCATGGCGGCTTACTTCTTCTGCTCCCCAGTAGGGGAGGGCGGTGGAGATCATCACCGACTTGCCGTCCGGACTCCACCGGAAGGCCGGATCGCCGTGGACATCCTTCAAGCTGCTGCCGGTTCCTTGCAGCATGAACTCTCCAGAGGAGTCTGACTCCTCCTCGTCCGCAGCTCGCGCCGGCTTGGCCCGCTTCGCTCTCTTTTCTCTTTGAGTGAGGGTCAAGCCGCCAGGAGTCTGCGGCTTGTTCAGCGGGACCGCCACAGCAGCTGCAAAGATAAAGGCAAAGTTAGTTTCCAGTCCGTGCGGCTAAGATATCAGGTCGGCCGGCTTGGAGCTTACTATCTTCCGTTTCGATTCCCACTAGCGACGACAACAGCGGGATGTAGTGGTTTACATCAAGCCGCTCGCCTTTGAAGAAGTTGTATATCTCCTTCTCGACGCCGTCCAAGCCGCTGCTGCCAAAGGCGGCCTCTTCGCGGATTTGGGGGTCGACTGGCAGCAACCCCAGGTTTCCCTCGAATATGAGAAACCGCTCGGACCAGTTCGCGATCTTGTTCGCCAGGTTCACTATCTTCAGCCCTCTGCAGCCAAAGTAGAGGTGCCCCCGGAAGATCTTTGTCCCGGAGTCCGGGATAGACCGCACCGAGAAGCATTCTCGGAAGAGCCTTATAGAGAAGCGGACTCTTTCCGACCTGAGGTAGGAGATGAAGCTGTAAATGGCGGCTATCGAGTTTGGGGGTAGTTGTCCCGGCACAACTCCGTAGTGGTCGAAGACCGCTACGGCCTCCAGCATGACCGGGAAGCTGAAGCCGCAGTCAAAGTGGTCGATGGGGACCGCGATCTAATTTGCGTGCGAGGAGTTAATCCGCACATCCTGTCGGGGAAGCCGCGCGACCAGCGGACTTCCCTGCATGTGTTTCTCGACAAAGTCATCCAGCTCGGCTTTTGTAAGTCGGCATTCTTTATGGTCAGCTGAGTGGAAAGCGGAGGCCGCGTCAGTCCTAACCGCAGTGGCCTTGTCAGACCGCGACGACTTGGACTTAGCCCGCATCCTTCTTGATTTGTGATGAAATCTACGGGATCTGCTCTATTTATAGAAAATCCGTGAAGCTACAGTGCCCAACGTCAAATCGCGGCTAGTCGTCACGCCGCGCGGCCTAAGTCCGCTGGAAGTGCAGATCAGCTTAGTGACCTAGCCGCCGTTTAGTCCATCAGTCCGCATGGCTATTTCCCTGCACTTAGAAAAATTCTATGGCGAATCATGTGGATATCAAGTATTCAAGCCGGCGCTCTGTTCGCCAGACCGCGCGGCTACTATCCTAATCTTTAAATTTCTCAGAACAAAGCAGCAGACATGTGGATTATAAATTCAAGCCGCATTCAGTTCGCAGCATAATAAAATACAACAGTTTACAGCAATCAAATTGTCCAACATCCAGAGAAAAAATATATATTACAACATAATTTGCGAATGTCCGCGCGGCTTAGTTCTCTCAAGTCGCTCAGGATCGTTTGTCGTCTTCCGGCCTATCTCGTCCTATGTGCGCGACCTGCTCACTGGTCTGCACAATCGCAACGTACACTTGGCTAACCAGATTATGAAGCGCATGCAGTGACCGATGAACTCGCACAGCGTCGCGCTCTACTCTCGCAAATGGTATCATGGGGATCGCCTGAACCCCCAGACCGCTTGGAACTGCGACCTGGTTAGGCGCCGCGGCCACCGGCGGATGCGAAGTCTCGCTAGAGGCCGGGCGGCTAGTACCCGGCAACTCTGCAGGAGTTGGTAGTGCAGGCCGCTGTTCTCCGCCGGTCTCCGCCGGCAGGTCTTGGTTCTCGCCGCCTTCAGCATGAGGGATCTCTTCTCTATCTCCTTCCAGCCGCGCGGCCATCAACAAATACTTCTCCATCCTTTCCTGCTCCAAGGCGACCTGCATCTCAGCGATCTTCGCCTCAGCGGCTTCCATCGCGATCTGCAGCCTGGCGGTCTCTTCCATCATCGCGGTCTGCAGCCTGGCCGTTTCTTCTTCCATCGCGGTCTGGAGCCTAGCAGTCTCTTGTTCCATCGCGGTCTCCAGCTCAAGCGCAGTTTGCAACCTTGTGGTCTCTCGCTCCAGGGTGGTTTGCAGCTCTTGGATCCTTTTTTCCGCGGCCACCTGGGCAACCCGCTTCTCTTCGTCCTTAATCCGCAGGGTTTCGGTGGCCGCATTCAAAGCCGCCTGTAGCATGCCGACCTCCTTCTAGAAGTCGGCCATCTCCTTCTAGCGAACACTTGGCGGAGGCAGCATAGATATAAATGTGGTCAAGTCACCCGGTTTCATCGCGGTCTCCGGTACACCTGCAGAAGAAAGACCGCAGTCAGGTTCAGCCGGATTGTTGCGACATTCTAGCAAGAAAATCGGTTGGATAAGACCGCCGGTTTGATGTTTATCTCCTCCAGAGGCCGCGGTTTGGATTTTAATCACTGGCTGCCGGAGCCGTTGAGGATCTATTCTATTTAGCTTTTCTTTCCATAGCCGCTCGGCTTCCTTAGCTTGGCTTTTCAGTTGAGCCGTGGTCAGGAAAAAGCTGGCCGGCAGATTTAATATAATATTCGCCCCCTTCTTCCTTGACCGCGACTTGTAGAATTTAATAACTCGCCTAACGTCCCGGTGTTTACCTTGCAGCAATGGAAGTGCGGTCACCACCGGCTTATCGGCGATCAGCTTCTTCATCTCCTCCATCTTCTCGCGAAGCTTCAGTTTCTCGGCTCCTTCAGAAGCCGCGGAAGCCGGTTCGCCAGGCTTCTCCCCAATAACCTGGATGTCGGGGCGGTCAACCTCCTCAGAGGCCGCTGGTGTCGACAATAGCGCGTCTTGCTGCTGGAGAGTCTCCATGCCCTTCAGGAGCTCGCTCAGCGAATCGCTAACCGTAGGTGTACCCTCCAGTTAGCTCGGCTTGTACTCCGGTGTGGGCGGGTTCTCGGGTACCTCCTTCTCGTGCGGCCTGTGTTGCAGACTGTCCGCGCCGGTCTTTTCGAAAATATTCCGGTTTCTGGCATGCAACTTCCTCATCTTCCTCTTCATCCTTTCTTCAAGGGTTTCGCTCCTTTCTTTTCGCCGTTTCAGGGAGCCGAACACCTTTTCAGTCCGCTTGCGCTGTTCAACCAAAGTCCGCTCAGGTTCCCGCGCCTTCTCCGGCTCGTTGTCATCCACAACGATTACGTCGACCTTGTCCTGCAATTCGGACGGTTTCCCAGATTCAACACTCTTCTCCTCCATCCCACCGATTTTTAGGAGTGGTTCTCGTGATGCAGAGAAAGTCAGGTCGAAGGATTTGGCAATTCCGGTTTGTGGTGGAGCAGCCTTCGAAACCGCTATGGGATGTACTGCGGCCTGCGATGGTCCGCCGACGATCTCTGTCGGCCTCTTTTCACGTCCAGAAGCCGCTGATGTCTCCGGCTTCCCAATCTTCTTGGCAGTCTGACGGGCAGAATCATCCGAGTTCTGGCTCCGGCTCTGCTTCGTTTCTGGCGGTTTCTTGTTGCGGGCTAACATTGATGACATTACATCCATCTTCAGAGAAATCGTGCCGACTTGCAAAATTCTTACCGCAAGTGGCGAGTAACGACCCGTGGCTTGGCAGGAATCCTGAGGAATGTCAAGGGTCAGGGGATTTTATAGACGACGATGAAGTAGTCGCGGTCTCCGGCTTAGTTATACATTTTCGAAGTTTTTTGGAAACTTAAAAATGTGCGGGGATTATGATAAGCCCGGAATCCGCGACCTGCCCGCGCAGCTTTCCAGACCGGGCGGTCTGCCTACTCAAGCCGCCAAGTCTCCCAAGCCGGGCGGTCTCCATTTCAGGCTGCTGCCAACGCCGCCCATGCTCGGCAACAAGTCTCCAGGACCCGGCCGTCAGCTCGCCAGGAGGAATCCGCCAGGCCGCGCGGCTTCCCTCCTTTCTTTTTTCTCTCTCTTTTGCTTCCCCTCACCTCTGACCGGTTCTCCTGTACCCCGGGCAGCCGGTAACTTTATCCCTGCCCGTTTGGGCAGGCCCCCGAGCCTATAAATAGGGGGAGGGTGCACTCCCCAAGACACGCTGACTGGGATCCAGGAGCTCGCCTGTTAAGAGCTGCGGTCTCAAGTCTAGTGTTTTGCGGCTTGTAATCCGGCCGGCTTCCTCTTTTCCCTTTCTTGTAACTGTTTCTTATTTTAAGTAAAGGAAAGCCCGCCGCAAGAGTGGCATTTAAGCCGCGGCGGGCGAACTCTGCTGTTGCCGCTGCCGGCGGCCCCCTTTTCCTGTCCTTTAGCCGCGACCGCTAGTAACTGATTGGTCGACAGTCTTCTCCTTTCCTCCCCTATTCCCCGGTGTTCGAACCGTTAGCTGGTGGTGCCCGACTACCTGTCCGTTTTCGTGCATCAACAAGAGTCTTGTCTATTTTCCCACTTGAGAATTTGTTCTCAATGAGGAAACTAGACAGGGTTTCATACCAAGCCCTTGGGGCTTGTTTCAACCCATACAAAGCTTTCCTAAGTCTATAAACATAATCAGGTTTAAGAGGATCAACAAAACCTGAGGGCTGCTCTACATAGACTTCTTCTTTTAGATTTCCATTTAGGAATGCTGATTTTACATCCATTTGGAATACCTTGAAGCCTTGATATGTTGCATAAGCAAGGAACATTCTAATTGCTTCCAGTCTTGCTACTGGGGCAAAGGTTTGATCAAAGTCAATACCCTCTTCCTGCATGTACCCTTTTGCAACAAGTCTTGCTTTGTTCTTCACAATGATCCCATTCTTATCCAGTTTGTTCCTAAAGATCCACTTTGTTCCAATGATGTTGTGGTCTTTTGGTTTAGGAACTAACTTCCAGACCTTGCACCTTCTGAACTGATTCAGCTCCTCTTGCATGGTATCAATCCAATGTGGGTCTAGAACAACTTCTTCAAATTTCTTGGGTTCCACTTGAGATAAAAAGCTAGAGCACAAAACTGTGTTCAGATTCCTGCTCCTTGTTTGTACTCCTTGTCTTGGATCACCAATTATCTGCTTTGATGGATGATCCTTTAAGTGTCTAATAGCTGGAGGTAGTCTATCTTCAGGTTGAACACCTCCAGTCTCTTTATTATGCTGCACCTCTTGGTTTTCATCAGCATCTGGAGAGTCTTGTACTACCCCTGGACAGCAACCACCATTTTCCACTTCATGATTTGCAGTTTAATCTTCTGTAATGGTAAGCTTGTCCATTCTCTCATTTATACCTGTAGAACTACAAGATCTACTTGGCAACTCACTGTTAATAAGTCTTGTTTCATCAAAGACAACATGTACAGACTCTTCTACAACTTGAGTAATCAAGTTGTAGACCCTATAAGCCTTACTATTGTTGTTGTACCCAACAAATATCCCATCTTGGGATTTGGCAGAAAACTTAGTTAGATAAGAGTTGCAATTGTTAAGGACATAACACTTGCAACCAGAGATCCTAAAATATGATAAGTTTGGTTTTCTGCCCTTCATAATCTCATAGGGAGTCTTTTTGTTGCTTTTGGTGATAGTAGCCTTATTGATCACATGACATGCAATGTTTACTACCTCAGCCCAGAAATATTTTGGGAGAGAAGTGTCACTCAATAGAGTTCTACCAGCCTCAATCAGTGTTATATTCTGCCTTTCAGCAACACCATTTTGCTGTGGTGTTCTAGGTGAGGAGAATTCTTGAAAAATCACAAAATCTTCACACAGTCTTATCATACTCTCAGATTGAAATTCAGTGCCATGGTCACTTCTAATTTTGACCACTGTACTATCCAACTCATTCTGAATTTGTTTGACAAAACTATATAAAACACTTGGGGTTTCAGATTTTTGTCTCAGAAAGAACACCCATGTATATCTAGAATAGTCATCTACCACCACAAAAGTGTAGGTCTTCCTACCTTGACTATGAACTGGCATAGGACCAAATAGATCCATATGCAAGAGGTATAGACACCTCACTGAATCCTTGTTTTTAAGGCTATCAAAGGAAGATTTGGTCTGCTTGCCTTTTTGACAAGCTGAGCATATCCCATCCTTTATACACTTAACTTGAGGACCATTCTTCACTAACTCTTTGCTAAAGAGTTGTCCAGTAGTCTTGTAGTTAAGATGGGCCAGCCTCTTGTGCCATTTAACACAATGAGAGACTCTCTCATCAGTAACAAGACAAATAGGAGAATCATTGTTCTCACACTCAAAGTTAAGACAGTACACATTTCTTTTTCTATATCCTGTCAATATGACCTTTTGATCACTTGACCTTTTGATATGACACCCATTCTTGACAAATGAAATGTTATATCCTAGATCACTCAGTTGGCTTATACTTATTAGGTTATTTTTCAAACCCTTTACATAGGCCACTTGAGTGATTGTAATTGAGTTATTAGAAATGTTACCAAATCCTTTGATGACTGCCTTTTCAGAACCACCAAAGATTACTTTAGGCCCATTCAGCATAGGTGAGTAGTCCTTCAGCCACCCCCTTATTCCAGTCATATGCCTGGAACATACAGTCTCAAAGTACCATATAGGGGCATGGCCACTTGGACTCACCTACAATAAAGACTACTTAACCTTAGAAACCAAATGAGTTTTGGGTCCTTGGTTCATGTTAGCCTGAAATTTAACCAATCTGCCTGCAGCTCTTCTAATAGGCAGACTGCTACTCTCCTTGACCTATCTTGCCATAGCACCAACACTCAAACTTGTTATACCTTTGTTTAGGTACAACCTTAGCTGAATTGTTTGCAGCATTTCTATTGTTCTGTTTAATGTTCTGTGCTGGGGCTTTGCCTTTCTTATTGGACTTAGCAGCCCATGCTTTTCTCTTAAAGCCTATTCCTGCATTACCCTTTTGTGACACAAAGTCATCTATTAAGGGTAATACAAATTTTGTCTTAGAAAAACTAGCCACAATTTCCTTTTCTTTCTGAAGTCTAACCTTCAGATTTTTAATCTGATCATTCTTGAATGTGATTGTTCCCATTTGAATAACAGTTATGTTCTTCAATTTGGAAATCTCATTCATTTTTTGATCCAGCATCTTCTCTAAATCCGATGCAGCCATCTTAAGATCTGTAATTTCCTTAGCCAGAGTTTTGGCCAGGTTTTTGCTTTTCTTTAGTGCCTGCAACAAGTCCCCATATTCATCTATCAGCTGATGAATATCACCTTCAGACTCAGACCCATCCACATCACTTGATGCAGAAGTTACTGACTCTGACTTAGTACTACAATCTGAATTTCTAGAAAAATATTGTACCTCACTAGGACAAGGCTGATCCTGACACTTGTCTTCTTCTGACACAGCCATTAGTCCCTTACACTGATGGTCTTCTTGTTCATAGATATAGCTCAGCACTTGCAGAAACTCATCTTCTTCATCTGCTGCATATAGACCAATGTATGCCTCAGCTTCATATTCTGACTCTGAAGATGATTGGTCTGTCAAGCTCTTCTCCTTCTTAGCAATAAAGGATTTCTCCCTCTTACTCTGGTGTTGAATCTTCTTTTTATCAGCAGACTCTTTTCTTTTATCTGGACACTCAGCCACAACATGTCCAGGCCTATTATAGCAGTAGCAAACTATCTTAGATGTTGTAGATTTGCTTGGCTTATATCTTCTCCTATCCTTCCTGGATGACTTCATCTTTTGATAATAGTCATCCTTAGGTTGAGATGTGGAAGTCTTAGACTTCCACTGCTTCTTATTCAGGAATCTCTGAAACTGCCTTGTGAAGGCAACAAAGTCTTTATTTGAGTCACTACTATCTGAACTTTGGTTGTCTGAATTATCTGAAGCAATTCCAGCAACTATCTTAGGAGGAGATGGAGACATCCTCCTATTCTTCCTAGTGGCTTCAACCTTGAAGGCCATAGACTTTTCTCTATGCTCCCCTTTTGCAATTTTATCTTCCTCTTTCCTACCCATCAGCTGCATCTCATATGACAGCAATTTTCCAAACAAAGTTGGAGGAGAGATATCTGCAAGTTTGGCCACTTCCCTAATGGCACAAATCTTAGTGTCCCAATCCTTTGTCAAGAATCTTTGGAATTTATCATTCAGTTCATATGTACTGAAGATTCTTCCATAGGACATCAGCTCATTTACAATTCTATAGAACTTTTTATAACACTCAGTTATACTGTCAGACTTTTCTTGTCTAAAACTCTCATATTCCTGGTTCAGTATAGACTTTTTATCTTGTCTGACTTCTTCAGAACCCTCCATGTAGACTATCAAAGTATCCCACATTTCCTTGGAGGTCTTGCAGTGAATCAAATTTTGAAAAGTTGCATAATCTATGACACTTACTATGATATTTTGGGCTCTTTTATCCATAGTTGGCAGGATGATCTCATCCTTAGTCATCTCTGAAAAATCTTTGGGAATTCTTTGGTTGGCATCAAGAACTGAAATCTTCATAGGAATATAAGGATATTCCTTTACTGTAATGTAGATCTTTGGATCAGAAGCCTCTATAAATAGCCTGACCCTTTCTTTCCATATTCCAAATATCTCCTTCGTGCATATGGGTAATTTCATAGAACCTAGTTCCTTATGATTTTCTCCTGAACCCACTTTCTTGATCTTGAATCTGCCTTATGGATCTAACTCAGACTGTTAAGTCCTTCTTTGAGTAACCTGGCTCTGATACCCTTGAAAGATTTGGTTTTAAGATAACCTCATACACCTAGAGGGGGGGGGGGGTTGGTGAATAGGTTCAAATCCTTTTTTATTTTAAGGCAGATAATAAACTCTAGTTTTCTGTTGATTATACTACTAACACAGCAAACACATCACAGAAATATATCCAATCACAGAGTGTACAGGATTTATAGTGGTTCCCCAAGTATTGGGTACATCCACTTTCCCCCTTCGCCTATCTAACAGTGTGCTAGATTCGGCCTAACTTCGTCTCTTCACCTCAGATTCGCAGATCTTACAACTCAGAGCCCAACAAGGCTCCTACAACTCAGAGTGAGTCCACAATTCTACAACTTAGGCAAACAGCCCTACCTCAGCCTTCAACAAGGCCTACAACTTAGAGATACAATCTCCTACAACTCAGGCTCACACAACCCTACCTCAGCCTTCAACAAGGCCTACCACTCAGAGATAAAATCTCGTACAACTCAGCCTTTATAAATTTGGCTTACAGCTCAGATCTTAAAAGATACTAGAGAAAATAGTTTTAATTTTGTAATTAACCACCACCTAGATAGAGAGAGAAGGGATGGATGGTTTCTTGATCAGTTCTTGGAAGAAACTGATGACAGAGAACAACCATTGTTAGCTTTCTTCAAAGCTTCTTGAATCTGAACTCAGTAGGGTTGAACTTCTATGAAGTTGATCTTCAATCAGCTTCTGACTTGAGATTCAGATCTCAATCTGAATCTTTCTTGCCAGCCTAGTTCAGCAACTGCACTTCAATAGATGGAGCTCTCTCTCTCCAACTTCTTCTTAGATCTTCTGACGAAAATCTTCTGTATTAGTTCTTCTCTATTAGTTGTTATTATTACACTTTTCTGTTGAAGGAGAATGACTTTATATAGACTTTCTCCAAGGTAACCGACTGATCCGGTTTCTAACAAACTTCTGACAGTACTGACAGTTGTAGTAGACCGGTTGGAAATGGCAGCTGTCAAGTCATCCAGTCACTTCTTGAAATACTGTCCCTGTCTGAAAGTGTTGAGACTGAACTTCATCATGTATCGACACAAGTAGACCAAGTGTCGACACAAGTGGACTAAGTGTCGACACTTAGTCCACTTGTGTCGGCACATCTCCTTTGTTCTGGTTACTGCTTCTCGACACAGCTTTTGTAGAATGTGTGGACACTGATTCTGTGTGTCGACACAATCACTTCTTCTCTTTAACTTAGTAGAAACTCTGCTGTGTGTCGACACAAGTCATGTGTGTCAACACAGTTGATGTCAACAAAGTCTTCTATGTGTCGACACTGCCTCTTGGTGTCGACACAATTGATGTCGACTAAGTCTTTTGTGTGTCGACACTGCCTCTTGGTGTCGACACAGTTGATGTCGACTAAGCTTCTTTGTGTGTCGACACTGCCTCTTGGTGTCGACACAGTTGATGTCGACAATGCTTCTCTATGTGTCGACTCTGCCTCTGTATGTCGACACAGTTTCTTCTGGTGTCGACACAGCCTTTCCAAGTATCGACACAATTAACTTCAAGTGGCGACACAACTTTTCTCCAGTGTCGACACAAGCCTTCATAAGTGTCGACACAGCTTTTCCTCGTGTCGACTTATGAACTTAGAAATTTTTTTGCATTCCTGCATTTACTTAACCTGCACATATAAACTCAAAACAACATCAAATACACCTTGATGCATATCATTGAGTAGGGTGAGGCTTCTTCAAATCTGGTACACATTCTCCAATGTACCCAACACCATCTCCCTCACCCCTGCCGTGTTAACTAAAATCTTTGTATTAAATAATGGAACAAAAGAATTGTAGATTGAGAATGAAACATATGATGAGATACTCAGTCTCATGGGTTATTTTGGAGGAAACACTAACAAGCTGCTGAAGAAACACTTGTCTGCTGAGTCCAAATTCCTGGCAGATATAATGGGAAAACTGTTGCTTGGCAAGCACATTGCTCATGACTACATCACCAGGCACCAATTCCTAGTTATGTGTGATGTGATCAATAAGAATAACGTAACCTAGGCTCAGATCCTGTTTGATCTGATAAAGAAAAAGAATAATAAAAAGGAAGTCTGTTTTGGAAGAATATTAGGGATCTTCTTAAAAGACAAAGCTGCTGAATCCCTGATCTCCCAGACCATATTCATAAATGCCAACAATAGGCTCACATGTGCCCTTTCTTGCAAATGGGAGAGGACCATCACAAAGCCCTCCAAGGCTACCTCCTCCACCAGGGCTTCTGAAAGTACAAGGGCTGATCTAGTCATTTCCGACCCTTTTGAACATATCCCCCTACACCTCCATCCTGTTCCACCATTCCTTCTCTCTGACAAACACAACAACAACCTCAACAACAACCAAAACAACCTGTTCATGTTCCTACTCCAGCTACATCTCCTGCCACCTCTCCACCAATAGATCTCACTGACATCCCCTCTTCCCCACTTCAGGATTCTCATCAACCCTACCCTTCTCCATCACCTCAACAAACGCCACCTCAGCCCCCCCATGGTACATAGATTCCCTCACCACCTTCATCTCCCTTACCCCCTCATTTGTGCACCATCCCATTCTTTACTCTACCTAATTCCACTCCTCATACTTCCTCTCTTCCAGATGTCCACATGCAAGATGCTCTCCCTCCTACTCCACCAACTTCTAACATCGTCACTTCTGACTCCATTCCAACACCATCTACCACACCCTCTACCACTCCATTGTTGGATCCATTCACCATTTCTTCTCTTATTGCACTGCTTGCTCCATTCCTCAAAAATCTTATAGCAGAGGCCATTACACCTCTTGCTTCTTATATTTCCTCCTTTCTACCCAAATCACCGCCCTCTCTGCTGCCCCCTCTTCAGTAATGTGTCTGGCTTCAGTTTCCACTAAAACCAGGCAGAGGGAGATACTTGATGAAGAAGCAGCAGCAGCAGTATCCCAAATAGTAGTACCAGCAGCATCAACAGTAGTACAAGCAGCAGCAACAGCAGAATCAGCACCAGAAATAGCAGCAGCAGTAGCATCAGAAGAAGCAGCAGATGTTGATGATGAATTATTTGATTTGATTCATTTCATTAATACTGACATGGATGTGGATGAGACTGCCACAGAAGAAATAACCACTGTTGGTGATTATATTATTAATCCCACAGTAGATTTGTTAGATTTATTGAAGGTCTTTGATACAGCTTACCTCAATATACTTCCAGAAGACAACATTAAGCCATCAATGGCTATATTACCATACACCTCACCCATAAGCCCCAATGTTGCCAAGCAACTTAAGGCTACCTTTGCTGATCTCTAAGTTCCAGCCATTCCATCTCCTCCAGGAGCTGTTTCCCCCATTATTTCATCCTCTTCTGCTCCAGTGTTTGTTATGGATGACTCACTTATGCCTGATCTATATGCTTTGATCATGGCTGACATTGAAGAAGAAAATAAGATAGTGGCTGAAAGCACTGTTATTAATAGCCATCCTGCTCCTCCTCCGGCTCCAGTTGTCGCTCCTCGTCTAGCTCCCTCCCAACCAGAGAAACCTGAAATATCAACTGAAGCCCTAAAAGCATTAAATGCATTATATTATAACCCTCAGGACTCCACTGATGATGATGAGGATACATATGAGGACTCAGATGAGGAACCCAAGAAAAAGAAAGTTTCCAAGAAGAGGAAAGCTCCTCCAACTCCTGCTCCAAAGCCTAACCCCGTAAATGAGACACCTTATTATATACTCCAGAAGATCACTCCTTACAAGGGCATGCCAGCATGGATGTGGCTGTCCAAGAATGAAAAAAAAAGAGAGAAAGAAGAGCAGAAGATATTCACCTCCTACTACTCAAAGATATAGAAAGGATCCTCCTCCACCTCCTCCTCCAGCTGCTGGTGTTTCAGGAATAACATCTCAAGGGTCTACCCAGTTTCAAACATACCAAAAACAACAAGGTAGATCTTCATCTTCAGCAAGCAGCCATCAAAGACATTACTCATCTGACAAGCAGTACCAACAACAACAGCAGCAACATCAACAACAAAAACAGCAACAACTCCCTGAACATCAAAAATCTGAAAGCTCCAACAGACTTGCTTCCCATATACATTTTGAAGATCTTGAAACAGCTACAACAACAAGGATGGCCAGGTTCCATGAAATGGTTGGCCTTTCCATGATCAACAAAGCTATAACTGAAGGGAAGGATCCATCTGAATACACAATAATGTCCAAGTACAGAAAGGAAGAGCTCAACAGGTTTGCTAAAGCTAATAAATTTTTCAATGTTGATGACTATATGAAACTGCACCCAAAAGCAGTAGTGCCTAGGGATACATCTCTAAAAATCATAGGGGCTGCTGACATGACTATGACAAAGGTGCAAGCTGCAGATCCCAACAGGTAAATCATATTCACTCTATCTAGAGAAAAAATCAAAGAGGAGAAGCAAAAGTAGAACAAGCAAAAGAAATGATACTTGAACTATCTTTAATATTTCTGAGTTAGTTTGAAAACTGCTTTTTATATTTCCTGATACAAAGCTTATTATATATATATCTGCTGTATATACTAATTTTTCATGCCAGATATATGTTTTCTTGCTTTATAAATTTTTGTTTCATTATGAGTCTGTAATTAGTGACATCGCCCAAATATGGGGAGATTATTGGATCCCTAGTTTGATTTGGGCTAGGTTCACTAAGATAGGATCATCTGACCCAACATGTATAGCCAGGATCATGGTTATGCCTTAGAGTATAGGCCAAGTCCTTAGAGTTAACACTACATGGACCAGCTATCAATAGACTGCAAAAAGACTCAAGACTTAGAGAAATATCAAAGACTCAGAAAATGAGTTCGATGTTCGTCGAACTCAGGTCGACGAAAGCCATGCTTAGCTCGATGATCGCAGAGATAAATCTTTGAGCTGAGCTCGACGAACTTGGCACTCAGGTCGACGATTTATGGACTTCCTCCGGGGAGGGAGATAGAGTTTGTGATAGACCTCGATCTAGGTACTTGTCTTATTGCCAAAGCACCGTTCCTCATGGCTCCACGTGAGTTGTATGAGTTGCGTACTCAGCTTTATGAATTACTACAGTGTGGATTTATTAGACCAAGTTCTTTTCCGTGGGGATCTCCAGTATTGTTTGTAAAGAAGAAGGATGGGTCGATGAGGCTTTGCATCGATTATAGAGAATTGAATAAGGTGTCCGTTAAGAATAGATATCCCCTATCAAGGATTGAAGATCTGTTTGATCAGTTGCATGGTAGCGCAGTATTTTCAAAGATTGATCTTCGTTCAAGCTACCACCAGTTGAGAGTTCGTGAGGAAGTTATTCCACGGACCGCTATCCGATCGCGGCTTGGACATTTTGAGTTTTTGGTGATGTCCTTTGGGTTGACTAATGCATCCCTCTGCGTTCATGGATTTAATGAATAGAGTGATCAAGCATTTCTTGGATCGTTTTGTGATTGTGTTAATAGATGACGTCCTATTGTATTCTCGCAGTGTTGAGGAACATACTCAACATTTGCGACTGGTTTTGTCGATCCTGAGGGAGCATAAGCTTAATGTGAAGTTGAGCAAGTGTGAGTTCTGGCTATCTCAGGTGTCGTTTCTAGGGCATGTTGTAAACAAGGATGGTATTTTCGTAGACACGACCAATATTTCTGCTGTGATGGAATGAAGAGTCCTTCTACACCTAAGGAGATTAGGAGCTTCCTAGGCTTGGCTGGCTATTATAGAAGATTTGTGGAAGGGTTTTCAGTGTTGTCTGCTCCTTTAACTAGACTTACCCAGAAGAATACTGTATTCATTTGGAGCGATAAGTGTGAAGAAGCTTTCCAAGAGTTGAAGAAGAGATTGTATACTGCTCTAGTCTTACCCATGCCTACCGAAGGGGTTGAGTACACTGTGTATGTGGATTATATTGGACTTGTCTGTGTTTTGATGCAAGATGGGAATGTGATCGCGTATTGATCATGACAATTAATGAAAGAAACTATCCTACGCATGAATTGGAGATTGCTGTAGTAATTTACTCGCTGAAGCATTGGAGACATTTATTATATGACGCGCTGTGCAAGATATATACATACCATAAGAGTTTAAAGCACGTCTTCACTCAGAAGGAATTAAATCTGCGCCAACGTCGGTGGTTAGAATATGTGGCAGATTATGATGTGGAAATCCTTTATCATCCAGGAAAGGCTAATGTAGTAGCCGATGCTTTGAGTAGAAAGACCACCAAAATTTTTAATTTGTCTGTGTAGTCATTGGTAGAAAAATTCTTATTGATGGACATTGAAGTTGGGAATAGTGATGTGCCTGCTTGTTTGGAAGTAGAAGAACACTCTTGGATTTTCCTTACTAGAACACACCAGAAGGATGATCCGTATTTGTTGCATCTTTGAAATAGAATAGAGAAGGGAGAGCTACCTGATTTCTTCTTCGATGAGTTGGATACCTTAAAGTATCGTGGTAGATTTTGCTTTCCCACTTTTGGTGATATTCAGGCTAAAATCTGTACTGAAGCTCATGGTTCCAGTGCTGCCTACCATCCTAGTTCCACTAAAATGTATAAAGATCTAAAGCAGATAGTTTGGTGGTCGGGGATGAAGAACGATATAGCAAAGTTCGTGGCGGAATGTTATACGTGTCAGCGTATTAAGGATGACCATAGGAGCCCTGGTGTTAAATTGACACCGCTTGATATTCCAAGTTGGAAGTGGGAGAGTATTTCGATAGATTTCATCACTGGCTTAACGAGAACTCCCCGTGGGCATGACTCTGTATGGGTGATAGTTAATAGATTAACTAAAAGTGCTCACTTTGTACCTTTTAAGATTGGGTATTCAATGAAGAAGATAGCTAAATTGTACCTTGATGAGGTTATCGGATTACATGGAGTGCCTGTCAGTATCGTATCGGATCGGGACTCTAGATTTACGTCTCATTTTTGCAAGAGTTTATAGGAGGGGTTGGGTACCGACTTGAGGTGTTCCACCGCATATCATCCGCAGACGAATGGTCAGCCGGAAAGAATTATTCAGATCATAGAAGACATGATCAGGTGAAAATTTTGGATCACGGTGGTGATTGCGATGAACTCCTCAAACTCATGGAATTTGCGCACAATAATAGTTACTAAGAGAGTCTGCAGATGGCCCCATTTGAGGACCTATATGGGAGGCATTGTAGGACACCTTTGTTTTGGGTTGAAGTTGGTGAAAGAGCGTTGCTAGGTCCGGAAGCCCTTGATGATATGAATTGTGTCGTGACTCATATTCGAGAGAAGCTCCGTTTGGCATAAGAGCGATATGAGAAATATGCTAATCAACAAAGGGTTGATCTGGTGTTTGCCGTTGGGGACTTTGTTTTTCTAAAAGTTTCTCCGATGTCGGGTGTTAAAAGGTTTGGAAAGAACCACAAGTTAGACCCCCCAGTATGTGGGACCTTTTTAAATTCTTGAGCACATCAGAGTGTCAGCTTATAAGCTAGAGTTGCCTGCAACCTTCCCTGGTGTCCATGATGTGTTTCATAAGAGCCAGTTGTAGAAGTGTATCCGTAGTGATCATCAAGTTCTTGACTCGGTGCCCCGGATTCAGCCCAACCTTACATACGTGGTAGAACCTATTGGTATTCTGGATTCTCAAGATCGAGCGTTATGGATAAAGACCATCCCCATGGTTAAAGTTCTCTGGCAAATTCAAGTTGTCGAGAGCGCGTCATGGGAATTGGAGTCGGCGATGTGAGAATCTCATCCGCACCACTTCCCTTAGTTCGGGTATGTCTTCATGTTTTTGGTAATAAATGGGTTTTGGTTTGGGTTTGGTTTTAAGATTGAGTTAAGTTTCAGGATGAAACTTCTTTTTAGGGGGTGTGACTATAACGCCCTTATTTTTTGATGTCACTATTTGGTTTGTCGAAGTTATAATTTTGACGTCAGGGCGTTACACTTTTTTGTTTTGTTGATGGAGCTGCACTGTTTGCACGTTTTTGCATCCGTTGAGCTTATTTACCCAGATTTTGGGATTCTGATCGGTTGGAATGTTTTCCTTGATATTAAGGTTGAGATTGTGAGGACTTGGATATGTTCAGTTTTGTTGCGTTCTGAGCATTTTGGAGTCTCGGCGCGTGTTTGGACCCTTGTGGTGATCTTTTTGCTTGTGAGAGCATTTGATGTTGTGTCTCAAGAAATGGTACGTCGGATTATACGGTTGTCATCGTTGTTGAATTCGTTTAATTCAACGTGCATTTGGGCCTCTATTTTGAACTCATACTTCCTTGTTCATCTATTTGATTATGATAATTTTATGTCAACTATTTGATTATGATAATTTCTTTTTTGTCAAAGCCATAAACTTGTTTTGATTCTCGGCAAACTCTCCTACAGCGGTGGGTATTCATTGAACTCGGTTTTTTTCCCTTGTATTTCTGGGCACTGTATGGGGCTTGACGATCGTCAAGCTGAGCGCGACGATCGGGTCTTGAGTTCGATGAATTTTGAACAGAATTCGTCGAACGGGGTTTTTCCTGTGTGTGTTCAACAAATGTCGAGCGGTGCTCGACGAAGCATCGAGCGGTTTTTGTCCTTCCTGCTTGTATTCGAGAAGTTGATCCTGTACTCGAGAAAAGTTTCATTGATCTCGAGAAAATCTCCCTTGATCTCGAGAAAAGGCCTCTTCGTTCTCGAGAACAACTTACTTATTCTCGAGAACAACCTCTTTGTTCTCGAGAAAAGCTTTCTTGTTCTCTAGAACAGTCTTAGTTCTCGAGAGCAGCCTCCTTGCTCTCGAGAACTGCCATTCATGTTCTCGAGAACTGCCTCTTCATTCTTGATAACAGACCTCTTATTCTCGGGAACGGTCTCTTAGTTCTCGAGAGCAGCCTCCTTGCTCTCGAGAACTGACATTTTGTTCTCAAGAACGACATTCTTGTTCTCGAGAACTGCCACTTCATTCTCTAGAACAGCCCTCTTGTTCTCAAGAACAGTCTCTTAGTTCTCGAGAGCAGCTTCCTTGCTCTCGAGAACTGCCATTTTGTTCTCGAGAACGACATTCTTGTTCTCGAGATGTCTTGTTGATCTCGAGAAAACCTCCTTTCTTCTTGGGAGACCCGATTCAGCAGGACCCGGTTCGTTTCTTAGTTGTGGTTATCCTATTGCTACACTCATATATATACCTACTTCTTCTTCTTCCTTTTTTAACTGACCGAAGTTTTCTGTCTATCTCCCAAACCAGAGCGGCGTAAACGTTTGTGAGGAGTTTTTCACCTAACCTTCCGGTGGCCATCGACGGTGCTTCGGTGCCCAAAATCCTCAACCGAGTACAGATCTGGAAAGCTCTCAGCGAGAGCTTCGTCATCGCGGTAACTTTTTCCCCATTCCTTGAGTTTTTCTCCCTAGGGTTTTTGGCCCTAACTCCTATTTTTGAAAATTCTTATTAGATTTCGACCTCCCTCGTCTTCTTTAGCTCCGATCTATGCTGTGGTGCGATTTGGACATCTTCCTCCAGCAAAACCAAGGCAAGTGATGGTTTCCTCCTTCTCTTCCTTTCTTTACCCCGATTTACAAAAATTTCTAACTTGTGTTGTTATGATTATTAATTAACTTGCTGAATTTTATTGCGATTTAGACTTCTTGTCTAGTTCTTTTATAACCACCATGTTCTTGATTTTGATACCTAATCTTGTTAGTATTACGTGTGGTGGGATCTTACTCTTTTAACTATTCCTCAATGTTTAAGTGGGACGTGTTAGAGTTCGTATATTATTGTAAATTCTTCCTAATGGTTGATCAACCATGTCAAATCTAGAATTGTGCAGTAGAATCTGATGTGGCATTGTTGTCTTGAGACTTATATCATGGTTTCTTTTGTGGCGACGCCATGGGGCGAGTGTTGAGTCCAAATATTACAATGATTTTTGGACTCATCTAGGCCAGTTTTATCGTCTAAGCACTGCACTTGAGAGCTATAACTGCTTATATTTGCTTACTTGCCTACTTCATGATTAAGTGCACTTTAGGCCCGTCTTCTTTGTGCTTTAGATGTTTCTGTGTTTTTGTTGTTTTACTTCTTGAGAATGGGGTGTGCACTTTTGGTGGCCTATCTGCCTCTTCTGCTGGTGCATGGATCATGTGCGTGCTCCGGAACCGCTCAGGAGACCTCGACGATACAGGAACAATGCGCACGATCACTGGACTCACTGAGCACGACCACTGGACATGCGCCATTGATCGTGCACATTACATTCTCCTTTGCCTAATTCTGCCTGGGTAATTGCACGACCACTGGCCATTGTGCACACGACCACTGATCATACGCCACTGCTCGTGCGCATTTACCTCTTGCTTTCTGCAGTTATGCCTTTGCCAATCGCACGATCAGTGGATTCAGTGCGCACAACAACCGGTCGTGTGCCATTGATGGTGCACATTTCTGCTGATGTTTCTGTCCAATTTGCAGGTTTAATTGGAAATTGCGCACGATCATCGACTGATAGTGCGCACGACCACTTGTCGTGCGCCACTGATCGTGCGCTCTGTTTATTCTACCTCTGTATTTAAGGGCCTGCTCCGCGATTTAGGGCAGACACGAGACATTTCTGCTATCAAAGAGTGCACAAGAAGTGTCGTTCTACCTCTCCAGCTGCTCCATCCACCTCCACCTTCATTAGGAGTCCGTAGCCGGTGATTCCGAAGCTTTCCAAACCCTCCGGCGAAGCTCCCGTCCAATGATGACCTCAACTCCAAGCTTTCCACCGGAGTTGGCAAAGAAGATGACCTAGAGAATGGACTAAAAGGCCTTCGAGGTGACAGCTCGTTGGTACCGGAAGCCTCCTTGGACTGAGCCCGAATGCGGATTGACAACTCGCTATTCCGGCCATGACCTGCGGTGGACCTTCACCCTATAGTGGTTTACTCAACTTCCTCCTTCCTCCGTTATATGGAATAATTTGCTATTGTAATAAACTACATTTTCTACTATATATCTAAGTGGATGTTTGTGTTTTGCATTTGCTTTTGAGTTGTGTGTTGTGAATGCGCCTCGCCCATGCACATCCACTCCATACCCGTGTTTCACCCGATTGCACTCCGCACAAGAACACTTCAATCCATTAGCTTTTCATCCACTCACCCAACCGAAGTTTGTTATCGCGGCCTATACACTCACCTCACCTTGCGAAGCGGTGCCTTCGACCCGCACAACCCTAATTAGTTTAGTAGATCAAAACCACAATCTCACAAGGCCCTTTTTACTATTTTCTACGTATAACTCTCATAACGATATTTTATGAACTGTTGCCGCTCTATGCTAATTGCATTCCTCAAGAGACCGAGACTCAGGGATTTATTCCCAAACTTAATTACTTATGCGACCGGTGCGCTTGCCGATTTTCACGCATCAAGTTTTTGGCGTCGTTGCCGGGGAATGCAACTATTGAACGACTCGGGATGGCTGAAAATTTCGTTATAAGAGTTATTTGTGTCGCTAAAAGTAGTTTTAAGAAGTTGTATTGTATTGTTTTGTTTTGTTTTGTTTTGATCCCTTTTCTCTTGTGTTGTTATTCCGTCAGATATAATTATTAATTTTATTTGCAGAATCCATGCAATGTAGTTGTATCCTTTATATTTGAAACCTCTGCAATATGGGCCAATTTCAATATCTGTTGCCGTCATTGTGGAGACATCTCTCAAGCTAGTGATAGATGCCCTCAAAAGTATAGTAGCCAGGAAATTCAGGAGTCTACATATCGTAGACATAAGTCAGTTAGCTACCGACCCGCGGAGCCATTGCCGCACTACTTCTATTCGGCTTCAGCACCCGTTGCACCGCCGAAGCTGGCTAAGCAGTGCCTTTTTTTTCGAAGCTGGGATCTTGCATTGAAGGATTGCGCCGCTTACCTAGCTGAGCTAGAAGTGGATGACGAGCCAGATCTTCGGATTGTCTCCAATTCAACCTTGGGCAGCACCCTTCCATATCGGGGTATGCACCATTGCCATCTCTATGTTATGGAGAAGGCATCCCAGGTATGTGCACCGATACATGTGCTTATCCCCATTCTGACATGGATATTTATACTCCTGAAGTGCATACATCACAGAGCATATAGTCTATTAGTTGCGAAGAGCCAACGTTCGACGTCCTACCGACCTCCGTGCCTTCATCTTCTGTTGGGTATTTCATCCACATGAACCCAGATTTGATGAAGTCACCCTGGAACTAAGATGAATTAAGTTGTATCTGTTGCTTGGTTTGAGTTATATGTGTGCAGGAATTTCACTGGAAGTGTAGACCATTGTCAGTCCACAGTGGGTCTTCAAACACAGGAACTGTGCAATGTAATCCCTCATTGCATATTCCAAGGTGTTGACTCAGGTGTGGTCTCTCTATTGGGATACACTTCATATTCAAGCTATTGGACTATGGGAAAGGAATTGGGTGTTGACTACTCTAGAAGAATCAGTTATTCCTACATCAGAAATTTTCTAAGTGTTTTACTCGAGTAGAGCTTTCACCTACTCGAGTAGTCTGGGTATAATTTACTCGAGTAAAGGAACCTTGTACTCGAGTAGGCATAGTCATATTCTCGAGTATCTAAGTCACCTACTCGAGTAGACCAAGTCATATACTCGAGTAGCATGCTTATATACTCGAGTAGATTACTCTTTATACCCGAGTACTAAAGGGTTTCCTCATCTAAACTTCTCTAAGTCATATACTCGAGTAAGTATACTCATATACTCGAGTAAGTATACTCACATACTCATGTAGATAGAAACATACTCGAGTAGTTCATTTTACCTACTCGAGTAGTTCATGTGTCACCCGTGTACCTTGTTATTTCCCTACTCCAGAATTTTTTCTAAGTCTTTTACTCGAGTAGAACCTTCACCTACTCGAGTAGATTACTTCCTCTCGAGTAGTTAGTTCAACTAATCGATTAGTTGTCAGCAGACCTCTTCAGAATTTTTCTAAGTATTCCACTCGAGTAGTACTTCTTGTACTCAACTAGGTTATGAAATATACTCGAGTAGCTCTTCCAGTACTCGAGTAGATCCTCTATATACTCGAGTAGGTCTCTACACATACTCGAGTAGCTCTGTCTGCTTACTCGAGTAGTTGATCTCTATATACTCGAGTAGTCTTTATATATTTACCCGAGTATGTTCTCTATAATATACTCGAGTAGTTATTCAACCACTCGAGTAGTTATTGACTTACTCGTGTAGTTGGCTGAATCTTTCTGAAAATTTGCTAAGTCATTTTTCTGACTGGATTTTTCAAATCACGCGACATGATTGGTACACGTGTACATCATTATGACTGATTATGACCGTTAGTCACTCCTATATAAGGTCTTATCAGAAAATGACAAACCCTAAGTATTCTCCAAGTTTTCTTTTCACTCTATTTCGAGAAATATTCTTCAGCCGACTCCTCTCTGATTTTCGCGAATCGGAAGCCGCCGCCGCCGCCTTCTTCTCCGGCCAAAGCTTCTACTTTCAGAGGACTATTCTGAAGAAAGTTACAGATCGAGATCGACTTCGCTGATCAGCTTCTCTCTCGATTTTTGTAAAAGCAAGTAAATCCAGATCGAAGCCGAGAACTTCTTGACCGATTTCTGAAAGTGCTACAAAGTTGAAAAGAAGAAGATCCTGGCCGTTTCATTCAGATCTGAGTGATTTACTGTTTGTATTCTTGTAAACACTTTATTAATCTTGTAGGAGAAATCTTCTACGAGTATAGGAGTTTTTCTTTACTCCGAGTTTGTAGGAAGTGTTATCTTCTGAGGTGTAGATCCCCTTGTGTGGATCGAGTTTGTAGGAACTTTGTTCCGAGTGTAGGATCGATTTTTGATCTGAGATAGTGGAGTAGCCGAGTCTAGTTGATTACTAGATCGGTTAGGGAAAGTGGATGTACCCAAGGTTGGGGAACCACTATACATCTTATGTCGTCTGTGATATTGGTAGATATTTCTGTGCTGTGCTCTAATTATTTTTATTCCGCAAAAGACGCACAAACCACCTATTCACCCCCCCTCTAGGTGATTTAGGTCGACAATAGTTTTCTTTCAATTGGTATCAAAGCGAGGTTGATCGTCAAAAGGTTAACACCTTGATCAGATCCAGATCGGTTGACTGAAAGATTCTACCATAAAATGGACAAGGGCAAAGATTTCGCCAAGCTTCCACTGTGCAACAAAAATAACTTTCCCATGTGGAAAGAAAGGATAAAATTTTTCATGGAAGCTGTGGATCCAAGGATCTTCATGATCGTTGAAGAAGGTCCTTACGTTCCCATGACTATGTCCACTATCAACCCTACCAAGAAAGTTCCCAAAAAGCTAATGGATCTCGATAAAGACGAGATTGCACTTGTCTCTCTCGACAAGAAAGCTAAGAACATCATAGCAAGTGCAGTCGATGACTCGATGCTGCAGAATTTGATTCACTGTCAATCAGTTAAGGAGATGTGGCACTCCTTAGTCACTTTGATGGAAGGGACTGAAGAAGTAAGGGATGATCGGGGATCCCTTCTCAATCAAAAATATGAAGCGTTCCGACAAGGGAACAAGGAAACAATTGCCGACACCTTTGAGAACATCTTCAATATTGTAAATGGCCTAAGGGTGTATGGCCGTGTCTTCACAAACAGAGAACTAAACGACAAATTCTTGAGATCCCTAACCAAGGAATGGGATAACAAGGTATGTGCCATCAGGGAGTTCGGGAAGCTAGCTGAAACGGACCCGCAAAATCTCTTTGGAAAGCTTATGTCCTATGAACTCCAAATCAATACAAGAAAAGCTGAAAAAGAGAAGGGCAGGTCTGCTCCAAAGGAGAAATCTGTCGCTCTGAAGGCAGACACCTCCAGAAATACTAAGGCTGCCTCCCCCGCTCCAGCTCCAGAAGTTGATGAAGAAGAAGAAACATCAGAGCCCAGCACCTCAGGCTCTGAACTATCTGAAGGAGAGTTCTCCTTACTCTCTAGGCAATTCAAGAAGTTTCTTAATAAAAAGAAACAATGGAAAGGCAAGGATACTGAAAGATATGGTACCTAAACACCTAGAGGGGGGGGGTGAATAGGTGACCTAATCCTTTTTAAGATTTGTTTGGCAGCACAACAGCTATTTCACAGAATTCTACAGCTACCAGCAATTACAGCATAAACACAGTAATTTCAAAGCACAGCACAGAAGACACACTAATTTATAGTGGTTCCCCAATCTTTGGGTACATCCACTTTCCCCCTTCGCCTATCTAGCAGTGTACTAGATTCGGCCAAACTTCTCCACTAACTCAGAACCAAACTAGGTTCCTACCTCAGGCCCAAAGCCTTACACTCAGCCAAAAGGCCTACACTCAGCCACCCAGGCCTACACTCAGCCAATTAAGGCCTACACTCAGAGTTCTTCAACTCCTACACTCAGGCAACCAAGCCCTACCCTCAGCCTTTATAAAATAGGCTTACAATTCTCTCAGATCCAATGGATCCTACAATTTAAAATAGAAAGTATAATAGATAACTCTACAACTCAGAAATAGGAGAGGAGTTGAGAGATTCTTGAAGAGTTCTTGGAAGAACTCAGTTAGATCCAAACTGACTTAGCTTCCTTCAAAGCATCTTGATTAGAACTGAATTAGTCTGAATCTTCTGCAGTTGTTCCTTGACCTCTGCTTCTTGAAATCCAGATAACTCTGAATTCTTCTTCTCAGCCTTAGTTCCAAAGACTGAATACTTAGTTGGAGCTCTCTCTCTCCAACTTCTTAGATCTGCTGATGCACAGCAAGATCTTCTTGTGTTGATACTCAATATACCACTTCTACAAAGATCTGAACTCTCTCTGTAAAAACTTTGTCAACCACTTCTATATTACTTCAACAATTAATCTCTTAATCTCAATCATATCTTCTGTAGACTATGAGTGCCTATTTATAGGCTTCCTTCATGGTAACCGGCTGGTCCGGTTCATAACAGACTTCTGATATCACTGACAGTTGATGTAGACCGGCTGGATCGGCAGCTGTCTTGTCAACCAGTCACTTCTTGAAATTCTTCTAACTGTCAGATAGTGTCGAGACTTTCTGTTCTTAAGTGTCGACACTTATAGGCCAAGTGTCGACACATGTTGTATAAGTGTCGACACAAGTCTACAAGGTGTCGACACAATTCCTTGTATGTCTCGACACAGTTTCTTCTGCATGTGTCGACACTGAAATTGAGTGTCGACACAAGTACTTGTACTTCATTCTGCAACTGTATTCTTCTAAGTGTCGACACAACTCCTTTGTGTCGACACAACTTTATGTGTTGAAACTGTCAAGTGTCGACACTGCTTCTTGGTGTCGACACAAGTCTTCACTTTTGTTTCTTCAGCTGAGTGTCGACACATTCCCTTAGTGTCGACACTTGTACTTAGAATATTTTGTAACTTTTCTGATCTTTGCTAAGTGTCGACACAGCTCCTTGTGTCGACACTTACTTCAAGTGTAGAGTCTTCAACTAAGTGTCGACACATTGTGCTGAGTGTCGACACTTACTTTAAATACTGAGTCTTTAGCTAAGTGTCGACACATTGTGCTGGGTGTCGACACTTACTTCAAGTGCTGACTCTTCTGCATAGTGTCGACACATTGTGTTGAGTGTCGACACTTGTACTTAGATTCTGCAGACTTTTGCTGAGTGTCGACACTTACTTCAAGTGTCGACACTTTCTGGTGTTGACTCAGCTCTTCTAGGTGTCGACACTTCCGCTAAGTGTCGACACAGCTTTTCTGCATTCTTCTACACTGAGTGTCGACACAGCTCCAAGTGTCGACACTTTCTGACTGGTGTCGACTCTTCTTCCCAGGTGTCGACACAATGACTCCAAGTGTCGACACTGCTTGTCTGGGTGTCGACACAAGCTTTCTCAAGTGTCGACACTTTCCCTCTGGGTGTCGACACATGGACTTAGAATTTTTAGCTTCAGTCCAGTGTATTCCTAACCTGCACAAGTAACTCAAACAAACATCAAATACACTATGATGTATATCATTGAGTTAGGTGAGGCTTCTTCAAATCAGATACATTTGACCAATGTACCCAACAATCTCCCCCTATTTGGAGAAGTCATAACCCTTAGTCAATGATATACAACACTCATAATTAAAAATTATAAAATGAAGTAAAACAGATATATGACAACAGAGTTAAACTTAAACATGTAATAAAGCACACATGTATACTCATACAGCATTACAGAACAAACAGGAATTAGACACATTCTACTGAACAATCATGAAATATATATTTATCAAAAATTGTTCATACATTGTTTCCAATATATTTTCAAAGATTTACAACAATGTTCAGATGTAACAGATTACAACATTCTACAGTTTAATCTTAGTCTAATTCTGCTCTGGTTCTTTAATGACTATGCCTTTTCCAGTTTGTACTTTAGCTTTCACAGCAGCAGCAGCAGCAGGCTCAGCTTCAGCAATCTTCTTCCCTTTGGAGTCCTTCTTCTTCTGTTCTTCAGCCTTGATCTTTTGCCTTTCAAAATAATGATAGGGCTTAGGAAAGTACTTGCTAGGCTCCACAGCTGTAGGAGGTAGCTTTCCTAACTTAGCCTTTCTTCTATGTTGGACAATGGCTTCCTGTCTACTTTCATGTTTCCTCCATTCTGCCTCTGAGAACCACTTGTTCCTCTCATGGGCATTGTCCTTGGCCGCTTTCCATGCAGTGAGAATGATGTTCCTAGAAGTAGGGCTCCACTGTTCAAAATCAGGTTTTTGTTCAGCAAGTTCCCTGAACTTCTTCTTTGATAGCCTAGTCTCTTCTTCTTTGTCCAAAGCCTCTTGCATAGCAGCTGTGATAGGTTGAACAACCTTTTCCAGAATAATATTAGGCTTACCAGCAGTTGGACTATACATTGTGCTTATATCTGCATGAATCATTTCAAAATCTGGAGGTGGATAGATTACATCAGCCACTGCCTGTTGCTCACCTCCAAGATATGTTCCTTGAATACCAGATTCAGCTACTTCATTGTCATCACACAGGGGAGGATATCCAAGTGTAGCCCTGATTGAATTTGAAATCCATTTGGCATGCTCAGAACTGGCCTTGACTAACACTCTCTCCCCCTTTATGACTTCTTGGGCTACATGATCTCTCACATCATCTTTCTGGAACCTTATTTGGCTGTCCAAATATCTTATGCCCTCTTTAAAGAAAGGTCTTAGCTTGGTAAGCTGTTCAGAAATGACCTTCTGGGAGTCCTTGATGGCAGTCTTGACAGCAGTTAGTTCAGCTTGAAAGAGTTTATCAAAATCAGCTTTGGCAGCAGCAGAGGAGGTTGATGGTTCAGTAGACTTATTCTTTATTTCAGTGACTATGGCATTGTGAGATGCAGTCAAATTATCATTCATCCTCAATTGATTTTCCAACACATATCCCTGCTTTAGGGCAATATCTTCTACCTTCTCTTTTATGATTTCTTGATGTTTAGCCAGATAGACCACAGCATTACCACCCTTGTGGAAGCATTCATTCATTTCCTTCTTATTCATGTTCATTTCAAACCTTATTGATTTGATATCTTGAGCTAGATCAAATTGTAGAGATTTTTGGCCCTCATCAATATATTTCTCTATGGCCCGCCTTTGCTCATCCAGCTTTACTTGCATTGCAACCATTAGGCTAGTATAATCAGTTGATGGAGCTTGTTGAACCAGTGAGTGTTGAGCAACAGTTTGGAGAGCCTTCTTATAGCTCTGACTCCTTCTTTTGAAAACAAAGAACTTCTTCTTCTTATCTTGCTCAGTTTCATCATCTTCAGATTCTGATGTACTGGCTATATCCACCCTATCCTTAGTGCTGGATGGTGTTTCAATGTGCACATCTTGTGCCTTCTCAGTATCTAGCCTTATAGGCTCTTCTGGAATATCCAAATTCTCCCCCTCAGCAGCAGCATCCTTCACTGCATCAGCAGCATTCTTTTCCATATCAAAATCATCCTGATCTAAATTCAAAAATAGGTCTTCCATTGTATATTCTGCTGGAGACTGTGCAGGAGATGTACTGGTTTTATCAGCTACAACATCTGGTTCTTGAGTTGCTGGCTGATTTTGCTGATGGTCATCAGACAAATCAGAATTTATTATAGAAAAATTCAAAGTATTAAGGTCAACAAGTACCTCTTGAATGAGGAGGGTGGCTTGCTCACTCTCCAGTGTAGATGGTTCTGCTACACCTGGAAGCTCCCCCTGGATGTCAGCTGGCTCCTGAGGAGCAGGTGACTTTTCTGCAGCCTTATCCATTGGACTATCAGGAGTGAAGACCACATGTTCTTCACTGCCTGAGCTGCTGGATGACTCTTGAGGCACAGCAGCAGTCTTCCTCTTCTTCCTGGGAGGAGAGTCTTTCTTAGAAGCTTGCTTTTCAGGGGTGGTCAATTCCTTTGACACCAGCACCCTTTCCCATCTAGAGAATATCCTTGAGTCCATTCTCCTCATGTGATTGATTTTTGTTCCTGCAGCAGAGCTCATTACCTCTGGAATTGATCCAGCCAGGTAGAGACTTAGTATCCTGCCCAGATTGGGCTTCTTCAGACTTTCCTTCACTTTTTCATAAACCACCATTGACCAGTCTGTTTTCAGATTGAAGATGATTCTGATCATAACTTCAAACATGGAGGCAGACACCCTGTCATGTCCTCCTGGCTTGCTCAGTATTACCTTGCCCACTATTTCTGACAAGAACTTGCCTTGATTATTCATACCTTTTCTGTTAAAGACTGATCCCACCTTCATCTTTGGATCCAGTCCACACCAAGTAAGAGCTTCCCTGGTCTTAGAAGCAGTTACTTCCTCTTCATTTTGAACTTTAGGTAGCTGAAGTACCTTTCTTAAAGACTTGGGTGAAATTTTGACCTTGGTGCCATGCACCCTTGACTTAATTCTGTAGCCTGAGTCATCTACAGACGCGCCAGAAAGGAATTCAATGACTTCCTTTTTCCATATTTTCGTTGGTTCTGAAACCAAGAACTCCAATCCTGAATTGGCAATTAGGGTTATCACTGATTTGATTTCTTGTTCGCAGTCGTTGAATGCGCCACGCACCAGTTCATATCCTTCGTTAACGTTCTCTTCCAGCTTGGGAGCCATTAGGGTTTGAAGATTTAGTCTTGAGATGAGAGAAATGTCGACACAAGAGTTTAGGTCTCGAAACTTTGAAAGCGTGTCGACAATCAAAGACAGAACCCTATTTATACCTTTCTTGTTTGAAGACGAACAGGCGGGATAGCGAGCTAAGCATGTGTCGACACTGACATTAAGTGTCGACACTGACTTATAATGTCTCGACACTCATGTGTCGACACAAATTTAGTCAACAGATTTTATGTGTCGACACTTGATTAAGTGTCGACACCACTATACTCGACATGTAGTCGAGACTTTACTTAGAAAAATTCTGAGTAAAACTTAAGTGTCGACACTTTATTGGATGTGTCGACACCTACTCGACATGTGTCGACACTAACATTCTGAAGTGTCGACACTAACTTCCTAGATGTGTCGACACCATTTTCCTGAAGTGTCGACACTTACTATTCTGTGTCGACATAGACTTGTCTATGTGTCGACACCTTTTTACTTAGCCAATTTTTGTTCTGTATACTTAATCTAAGTTTATCATACCTAGTTCAATTTTGAACCTATTAAACTTAGCTTCATCTAAGGGCTTAGTGAACATATCAGCTATCTGATTATCAGTTCTAACATATTCAAGTGCAATATCATTTCTTTCTACATGCTCCCTAAGAAAGTGATATTTAATCTCAATATGTTTAGTTCTACTATGTGATACAGGGTTGTTAGCTATTGAAATAGCACTAGTAGAATCACAATAAAGTGGAGTTCTACTTACCTGACATCCATAGTCTTCTAGCTGATGTTGAATCCACAGAAGTTGAGCACAGCAACTTCCTGCAGCTACATATTCTGACTCAGCTGTAGAGATGGCCACACTGGTTTGCTTCTTACTACTCCATGAAATGAGTCTTCCACCTAGGAACTGACAGGATCCAGTTGTGCTCTTTCTATCTTCTTTGCATCCTGCAAAGTCTGCATCTGAATAGCCTGTTAGATCAAAATCTCCATTCCTAGGGTACCAAAGGCCTAGATAGGGTGTGCCCTTTAGATATCTCAAGATTCTCTTGACTGCAGTCAAGTGAGATTCTTTGGGGCAGGCTTGATACCTGGCACAAACACATGTAGCATACATAATGTCAGGCCTACTTGCAGTCAAGTATAGTAGGGAGCCAACTATCCCTCTATACAAGGTTTCATCTACAGGTTTCCCTGCATCATCCTTGCTTAGAGACATACTTGACCCCATAGGAGTCTTCATGGTACTGGAGGAATCCATACCATATTTCCTTATGAGTTCTAGGGTGAACTTAGACTGACATATGGATAGACCACTTTCAGTCTGTTTAACTTGGAGACCCAAGAAAAACTTCAGTTCTCCCATACTACTCATTTCAAATTGACTCTGCATAAGCTTTGCAAACTTTTTGCAAAGGCTACTTTCAGTAGACCCAAATATAATGTCATCTACATATATTTGGACAAGTATTACTTTGCCTCTAGATTCCCTAAGGAATAGAGTCTTATCTATTTTCCCCCTTGTGAACTTGTTCTCAATGAGGAAACTAGATAGGGTTTCATACCAAGCTCTAGGAGCTTGCTTTAACCCATACAATGCTTTCCTAAGTCTATAGACATAATGTGGAAGAGTAGAATCAACAAAGCCTGAAGGCTGCTCCACATATACTTCTTCTTTTAAATTACCATTAAGGAATGCTGACTTCACATCCATTTGGTATACTTTGAATCCTTGGTAGGTTGCATAGGCCAAGAACATCCTTATGGCTTCCAGTCTGGCTACTGGAGCAAAGGTTTGATCAAAATCAATACCTTCTTCTTGCCTATATCCTTTTGCAACCAGTCTTGCCTTATTCTTAATGATGACACCTTGTTCATCTAACTTGTTCCTGTAGATCCACTTTGTTCCTATCACATTGTGATCTTTAGGCTTAGGAACCAGATCCCACACCTTGCATCTTTTGAACTGATTCAGCTCCTCCTGCATTGCTTCAGTCCACTGTGGATCTTGTATAGCTTCTTCAAATTTCTTTGGTTCTATTTGAGACAGAAAACTTGTATATACTACTGCATTCTGATTTCTGCTTCTAGTCTGAACACCTTGTCTTGGATCTCCAATGATCAGCTCTACTGGATGATCTCTTAGATGCCTATTGGCTGGAGGCATCCTTACTTCTGGTTTAACTTCTTCAGCATCTTCATCAAGCTGAGTTCCTTGTACTTCTACAGCTCCTTGCACATGTAGTTCTCCCCCTGGACATAAACCATCATCTTCTACTTGCTGTCTTGCAGCAGGTACATCTTCTATGGTTAGCTTGTCCATCTTCTTAGTAAGACCTGTAGGGCTGCACACACTACTAGACAACTCATTGTTAATTAGTTGTGTTTCATCAAAAACTACATGCACAGACTCCTCTACAACTTGTGTGGTCAAGTTGTAGACTCTATAAGCCTTACTATTATTGCTGTACCCAACAAACACTCCCTCTTGGGACTTGGCAGCAAACTTAGTTAAGTAAGACTTCCCATTGTTAAGTATGAAGCATTTACAACCAAAGATCCTAAAATAGGACAGATTTGGTTTCCTGCCTTTCACTACTTCATAGGGGGTCTTGTTTAACCTTTTAGTGATGGTAGCCCTATTTATCACATGGCATGCAGTGTTAACTGCTTCAGCCCAGAAATATTCTGGCAGTGATGAATCACTTAATAGGGTTCTACCAGCCTCTATCAAGGTCCTATTTTTCCTTTCAGCAATGCCATTTTGCTGAGGTGTTCTAGGTGAAGAGAATTCTTGAAATATCCCATAGTCTTCACACAGCTTTGTCATGCTTTCAGACTGAAACTCAGTACCATGGTCACTTCTAATTTTGACCACTGTACAGTTCAATTCATTCTGAATTTGCTTAACAAAACTATAGAAGACACTAGGTGTTTCAGATTTCTGCTTTAAGAAGAACACCCAGGAAAACCTTGAGTAGTCATCAACAACTACAAAGGTGTAGACCTTCCTACCTAAGCTGTGAACTGGCATTGGACCAAATAGATCCATATGCAAGAGGTATAAACACCTCACAGCATCTTTGTTGTCTAAGCTTCTAAAGGTGGATTTAGTCTGCTTGCCCTTTTGACAAGCTGAGCAAATGCCATCTTTGACACACTTAACTTGAGGACCATTCCTCACTAACTCTTTACTAAAGAGTTTGCCAATAGTCTTGTAATTAAGATGAGCAAGCCTCTTGTGCCATTTGACACATTGAGAAACTGTCTAATCAGCTACAAGACAGACTGGAGAACTATTGTTCTCAACCATAATGTCTAAGCAGTAGACATTTCTCTTTCTATATCCAGTCAAAATGATCTCTTGATCACTTGACCTCTTGATATGACAACCATTTTTAACAAATGAGATGTCATACCCTACATCACTTAATTGACTTATACTAATGAGGTTGTGTTTCAAACCTTTAACATAAGCCACTTGAGTAATGGTAACAAGGTTAGAAGAAATGTTACCAAACCCTTTGATGATTCCTTTTTCAGAACCACCAAAGGTCACCTTTGGACCATTTTTGATTGGGATGTAGTCCTTCAGTAGTCCCCTAGTTCCAGTCATGTGTCTGGAACAACCACTATCCAAGTACCATGTAGGGGTATGGCCACTTGGATTCACCTGCAAAACAAATTAATGAACCTTAGAACCCAAAGTAAACTTGGGTCCTTGGTGATTGTTAGTTTGCAATTTGACATAGCTACCTGCTGGCTTTCCAACAGGTAACTTGCTACTCAACTTGGCACTGGCATTGTGCCAACAATCCAAGGCAAAGTGGCCAACCTTGCCACAACACCAACATTCAAACTTGTTGTACCTTTGCTTAGGTACAACCTTTGCTGTCTTGACTACAGCAGCCTTGTTGAATGTTGGGGCTTTGCCCTTGGACTTGGACTGATCCTGAACAGTCCTCACAGGCTTAACAAAACCCAATCCAGCCTTTCCTTTATGATGAACAAATTCATCAATCAAGGGTAGCACTGATTTAGGTTTTGAAAACCTAGCAACTAGCTCTTTTTCCTTCTGGAGATTGATCTCCAGCAACTTGATTTGATCATTTTTAAATGTAATAGTACCCATCTGAATCACAGTAATGTGTTTCAGCCTGTCTACTTCATTCAGTTTTTGATCATACTCCTTCTCAAAATCTGTTGCTGCTGCCTTGAGATCAGCAATCTCCTTTGCCTGACTTTTGGCTAGGATCTTGCTTTTCTTATAGGCTTGCAACAGTACTTGGTATTCATCTAAGAGCTGATGAATATCTCCCTCAGATTCAGAATCACTTCCATCACTTGATGAAGATGATTCTGACTCTGAACTAGAGCTGGAATCTGAACTTAAGGTTAGATTTTGTACCTGACTAGGTCCTGGCTGCTCCAGGATTGTGGTACTTTCAGTCAATGCCATCATTCCTTGGCACTGAACCTCTTCTTGTTCATAGATTGATTCCATGATCTGCATAAACTCTTCTTCTTCTTCAGCAAATAGCCCTATATAGGCTTCAGCATCTGTCTCAGTGTCTGAAGAAGAAATGTCTGAAAGAGTCTTCTCATTCTTTGCAACAAAGGACTTCTCCTTCTTTCCTTTGAAGTGAGTCTTCTTTTTGTCACTGGATTCTTTCCTTCTTTCAGGACAATCTGCAATTACATGACCCTGTCTATTGCAGCAGTAACACACAATCTTAGACTCAGTTGCCTTGCTAGTCTTTGTCCTATGCTTGTCCTTCTTTGAAGGCTTCTTCTCCTGATACTGAACTTCTTTCCCTTTGGAAAAAGAAGGTCTGGACTTCCACTGTTTCTTCTTCAGGAATTTCTGAAAATGTCTGGTAAATACAGCAAAGTCTTCATCACTTTCACTGCTTGTAGATTTAGTGCTAACAGACTCATCAGAATCTGATTCAACTACCTCTGGAGGAGGAGTTGATGACTTAGTCCTGTTCTTTCTAGGTACTTCTGACTTAAAGGCAACAGTCCTTTCCCTGTGTTCAGTCCTTGTTGACTTTTCCTCCTCTTTTCTTACTGACAATTGCATCTCATAAGATAACAACTTGCCAAACAGTGTGGGAGGAGGAATTTCTCCCAACTTTGCCATTTCTCTGATGGCACAGATCTTAGTGTCCCAATCTTTGGTTAGGGACCTCAAGAACTTATCATTCAATTCATAGTTTGTGAACTCCCTTCCATAGGACATGAGTTAATTAACAATTCTGTAGAACTTTTTGTAGTATTCAGTGATGCTATCTCCTCTTCCTTGCCTAAAGCTCTCATATTCTTGATTAAGCAAGGATTTCCTATCTTGTCTTACTTCTTCAGAACCTTCCATGTAGACAATGAGGGTATCCCACATTTCTTTTGCTGTTTTACAGTGAATAAGGTTCTGGAAGGTGGCATCATCAATTGCACTAACTATGATGTTCTGTGCCCTTTTGTCCATTGTAGCTAGGACAATCTCATCCTTGGTCATCTCAGAAAAATCCTTTGGAGTTCTCTGTGTAGCATCCAAGACTGAAATCTTCATGGGCACATAAGGCCCTTCCTTGACTGTGATGTAGATCCTAGGGTCAGAGGCCTCCATGAACAGCCTTACCCTTTCTTTCCAGATTCCAAAAATCTCCTTTCTGCAAATGGGCAGTTTCATTGAACCCAATTCCTTGTGATTCTCTGAAGACCCCATGTTTCTTGATTTTCTTGAAACTGTTTCCTGACTTATACTGAATCTGCCAAACTGGATCTACTCAGACTGTTAGTCCTTTTTGAGGAACCTGGCTTTGATACCACTTGAAAGATATGGTACCTAAACACCTAAAGGGGGGGGGGTGAATAGGTGACCTAATCCTTTTTAAGATTTGTTTGGCAGCACAACAGCTATTTCACAAAATTCTACAGCTACCAGCAATTACAGCATAAACACAGTAATTTCACAGCACAGCACAGAAGACACACTAATTTATAGTGGTTCCCCAATCTTTGGGTACATCCACTTTCCCCCTTCGCCTATCTAGCAGTGTACTAGATTCGGCCAAACTTCTCCACTAACTCAGAACCAAACTAGGTTCCTACCTCAGGCCCAAAGCCTTACACTCAGCCAAAAGGCCTACACTCAGCCACCCAGGCCTACACTCAGCCAATTAAGGCCTACACTCAGAGTTCTTCAACTCCTACACTCAGGCAACCAAGCCCTACCCTCAGCCTTTATAAAATAGGCTTACAATTCTCTCAGATCCAATGGATCCTACAATTTAAAATAGAAAGTATAATAGATAACTCTACAACTCAGAAATAGGAGAGGAGTTGAGAGATTCTTGAAGAGTTCTTGGAAGAACTCAGTTAGATCCAAACTGACTTAGCTTCCTTCAAAGCTTCTTGATTAGAACTGAATTAGTCTGAATCTTCTGCAGTTGTTCCTTGACCTCTGCTTCTTGAAATCCAGATAACTCTGAATTCTTCTTCTCAGCCTTAGTTCCAAAGACTGAATACTTAGTTGGAGCTCTCTCTCTCCAACTTCTTAGATCTGCTGATGCACAGCAAGATCTTCTTGTGTTGATACTCAATATACCACTTCTACAAAGATCTGAACTCTCTCTGTAAAAACTTTGTCAACCACTTCTATATTACTTCAACAATTAATCTCTTAATCTCAATCATATCTTCTGTAGACTATGAGTGCCTATTTATAGGCTTCCTTCATGGTAACCGGCTGGTCCGGTTCATAACAGACTTCTGATATCACTGACAGTTGATGTAGACCGGCTGGATCGGCAGCTGTCTTGTCAACCAGTCACTTCTTGAAATTCTTCTAACTGTCAGATAGTGTCGAGACTTTCTGTTCTTAAGTGTCGACACTTATAGGCCAAGTGTCGACACATGTTGTATAAGTGTCGACACAAGTCTACAAGGTGTCGACACAATTCCTTGTATGTCTCGACACAGTTTCTTCTGTATGTGTCGACACTGAAATTGAGTGTCGACACAAGTACTTGTACTTCATTCTGCAACTGTATTCTTCTAAGTGTCGACACAACTCCTTTGTGTCGACACAACTTTATGTGTTGAAACTGTCAAGTGTCGACACTGCTTCTTGGTGTCGACACAAGTCTTCACTTTTGTTTCTTCAGCTGAGTGTCGACACATTCCCTTAGTGTCGACACTTGTACTTAGAATATTTTGTAACTTTTCTGATCTTTGCTAAGTGTCGACACAGCTCCTTGTGTCGACACTTACTTCAAGTGTAGAGTCTTCAACTAAGTGTCGACACATTGTGCTGAGTGTCGACACTTACTTTAAATACTGAGTCTTTAGCTAAGTGTCGACACATTGTGCTGGGTGTCGACACTTACTTCAAGTGCTGACTCTTCTGCATAGTGTCGACACATTGTGTTGAGTGTCGACACTTGTACTTAGATTCTGCAGACTTTTGCTGAGTGTCGACACTTACTTCAAGTGTCGACACTTTCTGGTGTTGACTCAGCTCTTCTAGGTGTCGACACTTCCGCTAAGTGTCGACACAGCTTTTCTGCATTCTTCTACACTGAGTGTCGACACAGCTCCAAGTGTCGACACTTTCTGACTGGTGTCGACTCTTCTTCCCAGGTGTCGACACAATGACTCCAAGTGTCAACACTGCTTGTCTGGGTGTCGACACAAGCTTTCTCAAGTGTCGACACTTTCCCTCTGGGTGTCGACACATGGACTTAGAATTTTTAGCTTCAGTCCAGTGTATTCCTAACCTGCACAAGTAACTCAAACAAACATCAAATACACTATGATGTATATCATTGAGTTAGGTGAGGCTTCTTCAAATCAGATACATTTGACCAATGTACCCAACAGATACCTCATACAGAAGATCGCGGCGTGATGACGATCGACAAAGAAAAGGCTCAAGCAGCCACGAAAGGTACAATACTAAACAGAACAAATACGTTTCAACTGACATCATTTGCTACTGTTGTAATAAGCCAGGTCACGTCATTGCTGACTGCCCTCACAAGAAGAAGGAGGGTGGCAGAAGGGAAGACAAGAAATCCTCACACAACAGGAAAAGGAAAGAGAAGACCCTCATAGCCAAAAGGAGCAAGACTCTTAGTGACTCCGACTCTTCTGAGTCAAGCGAAGAAGAAGAAGCTTACTTTGGGCTAATGGCTCAAACAGATGATGAACAAGAGCCCCAGTTCACTGGGAAGGTAAACTCTCATACCTCTCTTTCAGATTCTGAAGTCTCTGAACATGATTGCGAGGGTAGCTCTTCTGACGATGAGTCAGAATTGATGGCCCAGTATAAGGAGTTAATCATGGCTTACGACAAATGTCGTCGAGTCGTGAAAACTCAGGCTAAAGAGATCAAATCTCTAAAAGCCGAAGAGAGCAACTTGAGAGAGAAAGTCGCAAAGACTGACTCCCTCGAGGAAAACTTCAATAATGCTATTGAAGAATACAACAAGGCTCTTGAGCACCTTGACCTGAAGGAGAAGATCATCAAAGGATTGGAAGCCGAACTTGCGGCTGAAAGGAAACTTGTTGAGAGTTTCTCGAAGCCCAAAACAGTTCTTCCATTTGTTGCTAAATTCTCAGCAAAGGCCAAGGGAGCTGGACTAGGCCATGAAGAAGCTCCTAGTAAATCCTCTAGGAGAAACAAGAATCAACGGAAAAATAAGGCCGCCAAAAAGGCCTCAGCCGAAGAAAAGAGAAAAGCCCCTCAAAATCAAACCACATTCAGAAAGGTCATCTTTCCAACAAATGAGTTTGATTTTGACTCATCATACGGGCACTTTGCTAGGCCTACTTATGTAGAGCCAAAGTCCCGCTATCAAGTATGGGCTCGACCCCGAAACTTTGGCGAAAGTGCCTTTAAGGCACCTTATGAAGAAGTTGTTCTTCAGAGCTATGACCCTTTCAATCATGGGCATAACTTCAAGAAGGCACCAAAGACAAAGCCTGTTGTAGAGAAGCCCATAAAGGAGAAGAAACCATGTGATTGCCATCATCATGAGGCATCTTCCTCCAAAAATGCAACCGCAGCTAGACTAAATTTCCAAAAGGTCAAGCAGGAGATCTTGAGGCAAAGGTACAACAGATTTGACTGTTGGTGCTGTGGCAAGGTTGGTCACTTCGCCATAGATTGCTGGTTCAATTCCAGAAATGCTGCAACGCCTCATGTCAGCAATATGAGAAAGACCGCTCATAATGCTAATACTCGTAGGGGGAGCACTCTAACCCGAGACCCAGGACCCAAACGTGTTTGGGTTCCTAAGGCAAACTGATTGTGATTGCAGGGATGTCCAAAGGCCAACAAAACGCCTATCTGGTACTTGGACAGCGGATGCTCTCGGCATATGACCGGGACGAGAAGCTTCATTCAGAACTTTACTCCAGTCGTGAATGGACCAAAGGTCATCTTTGGAGGTTCAGACCGTGGAATTACTAGAGGCTATGGTATGATTACTAACGGCAATGTATCCTTCTCGGATGTGGCCTATGTTGAAGGATTGGAACACAATCTCATTAGCATAAGCCAGCTCTGCGATAAAGGATACATAGTTGAGTTCCATGCTGATAAGTGCTTGATAAAATCCGTTGACAATATGGAAACGATTCTATCCGGCACTCGAAGCAGGAATATTTTCTGTTTAAATTTCATCTGTAAAGATTCCTCCACACCAGTGTGTCTTTTGGCAAAAGATAGTGCGTCTCTTGGTGACCAATGGCACAAGAGACTAGCACATATTAATTTCAAAACAATTAATAAACTATTTTCAATGAACTTGGTACGTGATGCCCCAAATGTCAAATGCGTCAAAGACAGACCTTGTCATACATGCGTAAAAGACAAGCAAACAAGGGCTACCTTTAAAAGCACTGTTGGAAAAGACTATAACAGATGTCTCCATCTATTGCACATGGACTTGTTTGGTCCACTGCAGATTAGAAGTTTGGGAGGCAAGGAATATACATTGGTAATTGTTGATGACTACTCGCGCTTTGCGTGGGTGTTCTTTCTGAAACACAAGTCAGATACCTTCGATATCTTTACCAATTCTGTCAGGCAAGTCCAGAATGAATACAACTGCTCCATAGTCAAAATCAAAAGTGACAACGGAACAGAATTCAAATCTGGGGCCATGACAGAATTCTGTGAAAGCTTAGGTATCTTTCATGAGTTTTCCTCTCCTCGCACTCCACAGCAAAATGGAGTGGCTGAGAGAAGGAACAGAACACTCATAGAAGCCTGCAGGACCATGTTGAGTGATGCTTCACTACCGGAGTACTTCTGGGCTGACGCCGTCAACACTGCATGCCACGTGCAAAATCGAGCACTCATAAACAAAGATCACAATAAGATACCTTACGAACTTCTGAAAGGCTGGAAACCAACAGTCTCTTACTTCAGAATCTTTCGCTGTAAATGCTTCGTACATAACAATGGTAAGTATCATACCACCAAGTTCAGCGAAAAGAGCTTTGAAGGTATTTTTGTAGGATATAGTAGCCATAGTAAGGCATATAGGATTTTTAATAGAAAAACCCTGGTAGTGGAAGAATCGATACATGTTGTATTTGATGAGACGAGTCTGCTGCAAAGCAATCCGTCTAGTATGCTCATTGAAGATGCACGTGAAAAGCTGAAAGAAACTAGCTTGGATGATCCGTCCGAAAACAAAGGCGAGAAGTTCATTAAGATCACCACTCCAACTCCCATTGGAGAGGCTGATGATCAAAATGGAGAAGTCATCCAGGACGAAGAAATCACTCCAGTGCTTGAAGATAATTCAGATGCAAGAACTCTAGAGCTCAGACATCTGAAGGATCACCCCATGGACCAGATCATAGGAGATCCCCGAGATTGTGTCAGAACTCGGAGAGGTACAACTAATGAGAATGTTCATTTGAGTTTTCTCTCACAGGTTTAACCAAAGAAATTTGAGGAAGCAAACTCAGACGCATCATGGATAATGGCAATGGAAGAAGAGCTAAATCAGTTCAAGCGCTGCAACGTGTGGATGCTGGTTTCAAGACACAAGGGAAAGAACATCATTGGAACAAAATGGGTCTACAGGAACAAGATGGATGAAGGCAGAACTATCATAAAGAACAAGGTCAGACTCGTCGCTAAAGGCTATCGTCAAGAAGAAGGAATCAAATTCGACCAGACATATGCTCCAGTGGCCAGACTGGAGGCAATAAGGTTGTTCCTAGCATATGCTGATTTCAAAGGCTTCACCGTCTATCAGATGGACGTGAAGTCGGCCTTCCTGAATGGTAACATAAAGGAGGGAGTGTATGTGGAACAACCTCCATGTTTCGTTGATCCTAACTTTCCCGATCATGTCTATTTTCTGCACAAGGCCCTATATGGTCTGAAACAAGCTCCTAAAGCTTGGTATGAAACGCTGTCTACCTTTCTACTTGAGAACAAGTTCACAAGGGGAAAGATAGACAAGACATTATTTCTTAGGGAAATAAAAGGCAAGATTTTGCTAGTACAAATCTATGTCGACGACATTATCTTTGGCTCTACAGATAACAACCTCTGCAAAAAGTTCTCAAAACTTATGCAAGGGAAGTTTGAGATGAGCAGTATGGGCGAGCTGAAGTATTTCTTAGGGCTTCAGGTGAAAAAATTTGAAGATGGAATCTTCATCTCACAGACCAAATTCACCAAAGAGCTAATTAAGAAATTCGGAATGGAGAACGCAACCTCTATGAGGACTCTAATGGGCTCAACTATGTCTCTGGATAAGGATGAAAAAGGGAAATCTTTTGATGAAAACAAGTACAGAAGCATAATTGGATCCCTGCTCTACCTTACTGCCAGTAGGACTGACATAATGTTCTTAACATGTGTCTGTGCTAGATTTCAGGTGAACTCTAAGGAATCTCATTACGCTGCTGCAAAGCGGATTCTGAGATACCTTAAAGGCACACCAAATCTTGGCTTATGGTACCCAAGAAGTAATGACATCGAACTAATTGGATTTTCAGATGCAGATTTTGCAGGTAGCAAAGACGACCGGAAAAGCACCTCAGGGACTTGCCAATTCTTCGGAAGAAGGCTAATTTCCTGGAGTAGCAAGAAGCAGAACTATGTCGCAATCTCAACGGCTGAGTCAGAGTATATCTCTACAGGCAGTTGTTGCGCACAGTTGCTATGGATAAAGAATCAGTTCGAGGACTACAACCTGCAGTTCAAGGATATACCCTTGTACTATGACTCCAGTGCAATTGCAATAGCCAACAATCCAGTCTCTCACAGCCGTACAAAGCACATTGAGCTAAGGTACCACTTCATCCGGGAACATGTGGAGCATGGAGACATAGATCTCCAATATGTGCCCACAGATAGGCAAGTTGCAGATATCTTCACAAAGCCGCTGGACGAGACCAAGTTCTCGTTCTTCAAGACAGAGCTTGGGATGCTCAACAAAGAAGACTAAAGAAGGCTGAATGACTAAGAAGCAAGTAATTGCAAAGGGTTAGTCAAAATCTATTCTTTCTCAACTTTTTCAAAATTCAACTCGAGAAGCATGAGGCATACTCGAGTATCTAAAGACCTACTCGAGTATATGAATGAACCTACTCGAGTATGTGTACTGACCTACTCGAGTATCTAAAGACCTACTCGAGTAAGTTTCTCACCTACTCGAGTACGTCAATACCTACTCGAGTAAGTCTCTCACCTACTCGAGTTAGTCAATATCTACTCGAGTAGTTTTCTCCACATACTCGAGTAACTCCAGTCGACCTACTCGAGTAGCTCCTTTATCTACTCGAGTAGCCTATCTCTCTCTCGTGTCTTGATTCCCAGATTTTTGAAAATTGTTCTATTCGCCACGCAAGGCTATATGCCGACTCTTTCTTTAAATTAATTAGCAGAAATTTAAGAGTTATATATATATGAAATTCCGAAACATCAAACCTACTCGACATCATTTCTATCTCTCGAGTACCCTCTGTCTCTTCGCCTACCCTGCCGACTTGCCTCCGCTGCTGTTGCAGAGCCGTCTCTCTCAACTCCTCCAGTCCTTCGCATCCATGGCGACTTCTCACAAGATCGGCGTCGGCTCCGAACTAGTCACCGAGGGTATTGCAGAGCTTTCCGACGATTTCCACAACCTCCTCATTCTTCTCGACACCGCCGGCCTCTCCTTCATCCTCCAAGAACCCTGTCGCATTCTCTTCCCCAAAGTTGCAGAATTCTTCTCAAATCTCAACGTTCGACGAAATGGCAAAGTCCTAAAATCTACAGTAAAGGGTTTGAAACTAAAGTTCACCAAGACCTCTGTCTCTCAACTTCTCCGTTTACCGATTGTTGATGAAGAAGATCACCTAGTTGCTGAGGATTCCGACAGGACAGCCCTTTTCTGTGGTTTTTCCACTGATGCTCAATACTTCAAAAGGTCAGATATGAACGCAGAAGGAAAATTCTTGGTAGATGTTATTGGAAAAATTTTACTGTGCAAGACTCACTCCATCCAAGACATTCCATCCTCATATTTCTTCGATATAATGCAAGCCATTGTATGCCGCAAGAAGTACCAAATTGATATGCTGATTTTGGACAAAATCAAGGACAGCATGAAATCCCCCAACTATGCCAGAATTATATCCCTGATCCTCCATGAAATAAATCCTGAAGTCTTCAATCTCTCCAAAGGGACTACACTTCACCATATGAAGAAGGTCTCCATCTCTTCAATTCAGAGATGGGATCTCAAGCTCAAGAACTCTGCCCAAGCTGCACAGGTCTCAGCAATCCCAGTAGTTCCAGCTGTAGAGGACATGACTCCATCTCCCTCTCCTCATCATGTGGCCAGCTCCTCTGGTGCACCAAGTGAGGGGGAGCCTGCGCCCTCTAGCCCAGTTCGGTAGCCCTCTCCTCAGCCAGAGATTCCATCCCTACCTCATACTCCCCAGAGTCTAGCCACTTCTTCAGATCAAGTCCCTCAAGACACTCTTTTGTCCACAGCTACTGCCATAGATGCCATGATTGCAGAGCTTACTGAAGATGTGCTTCCCCCTCCTCCTCTATCTCCTCTAGCTCCAACCACTGAACGTCACAAGGACTTGTCCCCAGCACAGTCTCCTGCCCACTCTCCAGCCAGGACTCCCACACCTTCTCCTCCTCCTCCAGCAGATAAGCCAGACAACATTTTTATTTCTGATGAGCCTTCTCCTGAGCCAGCTGAGGCCCCTCTCAGAAACCTCGATTTCTCTATCCCCCATGATATAGAAGAATTGGATGCTGTCATTGCAACCAACAGAGCTCTCAGCTCAGTCATAATTGAAGAAATAGCTCCTTGGGTAACTCCTCCTATCCCTACTGCTGCTCCCTCTACTGCTGCTGCTCCAGTCTCCTCCTCCTCAGATTTGCTACAACACATCTCCATTCTTCTTCAAGAACAAAGACATCATTTTGACACCTCTCTAAAGGTGGTCACTGACAAGGTCACTGCTCTTGAGACTGAGATGAGTAGAGTTTTTGCTGAAATTCAGCATAACACTGACAAGCTCAAGCACCTGTTCCAACTTGGTGGCAAAGCCCTTGACCATACTATCACTAGTGTGGGCAATGTTATGGAACAAGGTATCACCTTGGCAAACAATCAGATGGAACTATACAAGAGGACTGAAGCCAACAAGATGAAGATCTGTGAAGAAGTTGGCATTTTCAAAGATGACACCATAGAAAAAGTATCTGTTGAAATCAGAAAGGGGGAGGGTTTGATAAAAGAACTCAAAGAACAGGTAGAAAAATCTACTGCTCAAAAGACAGATATATGGGAAGCTCATATGAAGACCATTCATGATGATATGCTTGCGCAGATATAGAGTGTCAAATTTCACACATATGACACTGCTGTCTGGATGCACAATCAGATCTTGCCAGATCTTGCATTTGACCCAAACATCATTCCCCATCATCTCAATCCTCTAGCCACAGATGTCACTGCCCCAGTTGTTCCTCAACAACCTACCTTCTCCCCCAAGCCTGGAGACTCAGTTGCTCCTCCAGACACTTATGTTACAGGCTAAGAAGAAAAAGATCCTGCTGATATATTCCTTCAAGCCCCTCCAGAGATCAGAATCCACAAGAAGAAAAGGAAATATGGTGAAGGTTGTTGGGTATTGTATCCACGATTACCTAGATTTGAGGAAGCCCCCTGTCAAGCTAAGATGAATTCACAATGTATTTGATAAACTTTTTCAAGTTGTACTTGCAGTTTCTCCACGCTAAGTGCACACCAATGTCAGGGTGCAGTAGGTCAATATACACGGGTCTGCACGACGTAATCCCTCGTTGAGCAGATCAGTATGTTGGCCTATGTGTACTCTCTCTATTGGAGTGCACTTACTTTCAAGTACAGGGCCGTTCATATGCAAGAAAAGACAAGGAGCATGGGGGATCAAGGAGCAGCTCCTAGGTGGAAGACGAAAAATCGTCCAAGGCAAATTCGACGAGAATCACCAAGTGATTCTCGCCGAATCGGCGAGAATCACTAGTGATTCTCGCCGAATCGACGAGAATCATCAGTGATTCTCGCCGACTCCTTCTGGCCATCTCAAAATGGTGCCAAGTAAGATTCGACGAGAATTACTTGTAATTCCCGCCGAACCAGTGGTCAAGCAGCCCATGTATACAAAGTCAAATTCGTTGAGAATCGACAAAGTGATTCGACGAGAATCACAAACGATTCTCGACGAATCGTCGAGAATCACTTGGTGATTCTCGCCGATTCGTCGAGAATCGTCTGCGATTCTCGCCGATTTTGACTTGGCGTTTTCTCAGATCGCTGCTGGACCGGATTCTGCTTCTGGACTAGTTTGAACCGGAATTTGGGGATTCCTTTTGTGGGTCCCACAACGGTCAAATTTGTTGTATCTACAGGGTATAAATACATGGGTATTTTGAACAGTAAATCTACGGATAAGAAAAAAAGAAAACCGAGCCGCGACGTAACCCTAAATTCGCGAAATCGCTCCGCTCCGCCGCCGCCGCTCGCGTCAAGTGGTCGCCGCTGCTGATCGCTCTTCTTCCCGATCTCCGGTGACAGAAGCTTAGCAAGGCTTGTGTCTCACGCGTCTATCCAGAGATCCTTTGTCTCTCGATTTGTTGATCGGAAAAACTTCCCATCCGAATCGATCGAGACGACCGATCCTCATGTGACCGTTGGAAGACCGAGCTTGCTTCGCTACGAAGTTTGGATCTCAAAGTCCTGCAGCTACCGCTCGTCATCGTAGCCGCCGACCCCGAAGCTAGCCGCCGCTCGTGTGCCGCCGCCGGTTCCGGGAAGATCCTCTCCAAGTGAGACAAAGGTCGTAGACTCTTCATCGACCTCGAGAACACGTCGTCGAACGAAGAGGAACACCGTAGTCTCCGAAAGAAGTTTGTATCTCATATACATTCCATATTTACTTTTGTTGTAAAGGAACTTTTGTTCCGTGTTGTAAGGGTTGGGTGCAACCCAGTTTGTGGGAGTGTTGACTCTCACGTGTGGAAGGGCTCCTTCCGTTAGTGAAGGGATTGGATTTCAATCCCGTTGGAGAAGTGACCGAGTCGTCCCTTGTTGGGGAGATAGGTCGAAGGGGGAAAGTGGATGTACCCAAGTCGGGGAACCACTATAAATTTGCTGTGTATTCTGTGTGCTGTGCTTGTTGTTTTTATTGTGCAGGTACATCCGTAAATTCCGCAAAAGAACCACACGTCACCTATTCCCCCCCCCCCATAGGTGCACATAGCTGACACTAGGTGGACTTTCAAGTGGTATCAAAGCGAGGTTACTCTTCACAAAGGTTAATACCTTGAGTAGAATCCTGCCACCAGTGTCAGAAGCATGGATCTGGATTATGACGTATTGCCACTCAAACTCCCTGCATGCACAAAGGATTATTATCCCATCTGGAGGATGAGAGTGTTATTTCACCTGGATGCCATCGATCCACGAGCATCCCTCATCCTGGAAGAGGGTACGTTTATCCCCATGAAGACCTCCGACTCTGGGATCCAAGTGCCCATGTGCATTGCTGAGATGTCAGAAATGGAACTCTCACTTTTTCAGCTGGACCAGAGGATTCGACAAATTATCATGGATGTCTGGTCTGGAGCCTCTCGCTCTAGATTGGAAAAATGTAAAACGGCTAAATCTCTGTGGATGATGATCTCAGAGCTGATGGGGGGGTCAGAGAAAGCTGAAATATGCTGCCAATCAGAGGATGAAGCGTATGTGGGGGTCCTCACTTCTGAAGACGAAGGCAAGGATCCCTCGGACTGCATTAGAGCTCCCGTGTCCATGTCAGAGACTGACGAGACCAGTGAGGAAAGCAGCTCTGACGAGGATGAAATAATGGTCACTGATTCTAATGACAATAACTCAGATGAGCAGGTAACATCTTCACCCTGCCCCATATCTTTTGACCTTTCTGAAGACAGAAACTGCTCTCCCCCAGAAAATACTGATTCCCTGAAGAGAGCCCTTCAGGAGAGCAATCTACTTGCTGAGGAGCAAGCTCGAGAGATTGCTCGACTGAAGATCTTGTTGGTTCTCCAATTGGCGTCCAACAAGGTCAAGGACTCTAAGATCTCAGCTCTAGAGAATAGTCTAGATAATGAGAAACGTATAGTATCAAACTTTTCCAAAGTTGATGCTATAAAGAGAAAGCAAGAAACCGGGTGGATTTCCTGGATTATCCAGGCATGGAGAAATGGGGAAACGGTATTCCGACCCCCCACTCCAAGCAGGAAGGCAACTCATCATGCCTTCCGGTATGACCACAGGAATAGTCGTGGTCACTGCAAGGATGATCTGTCCCCATGTGGAGACACCCGGCGTACAAGGGCCGGCATGGCCACCCACGAGAGAATACCTAAGGCTCATTCTGAGCCCTTTGTATTCACAGCCACTGCCACAACAAAGTGTGGATCTGCATGTCCCAGCTCACAGGAGACCTCTCACCATTCGAGGACACGGGATAGGGAGGATAGAAGTCATGATGTCAGGCTTCATGGGGCCTCAGCAAGGGAGATGCCTGAAAGAATGGCACCACCTTCTCGGCCTCATAACGCTCACATCATGCACTCGTTCCACCCTTCCTCGTGTCACGATGGAAGAGGAATTTGTGTGACAAGAACATGCCCTATCCCGTTTAGACCTAGGACTGTGACTTCATCAGTCACTAGATCAGGTCGAAAAAGGCGATACAACATTCACCCTTGTTGGTGCTGCGGCAAAGTGGGGCACTTTGCCATTGACTGTTGGCACAACCCCTCTGTGCCCACAGCAAGGGCTTATCCACATTCTAGGGACAGAGGTAGTCTTCCAGACAGGTTTTCTGAAGGAAGGCAGTTGTGTGCTTATGCTAATAGAAACCTAGGACCCAATATGATTTGGGTTCCTAAGGTAAAGTAATTCTATTTTGCAGGGAAGTCTAGGTCCCCTTAAATACGATGGGATCTGGACAGTAGGTGGCTCATGGCTAACTTGGAACAAGCGTCTGCAATAACAGATGTGCTACCTGTTGAGCATACTCACTTTAAGCTACTAATGTGTTCTACCTGTGGGACTAAGACGATGACTCTCCAAATCCCAGGTAAGTTTGATCAGTTCAAGGACTTGTGTAATGATGCATCCTCATTCAAAGTAAATATATATATATATATATTTTTATCCTTGTGTATACGTATACTTATGCTTATCACGAGGCATGCAAACCATTACACATCAATAAAAGGTTAACAAAGATATGTCATTGCGAATTTCGACACATTACAATTGACATCAAGAAGTGTCTGGAGAAGTCTCACTCAAATCCGAATAGATTGTCGTTATAATAAACATGTATTTATTAATCTTGTATTAACTTGACATTCGAAGAATTTGAAAATGGTGCAATGCTTCCCAAAGTAGTCAAGAAAAACATCAATATATACTCCGAATCCCGCCGACCCATTTTATATCTCGCCGAATTAGACAAACGGTATTAGAAACCAAATTAGACAAATCCCGCCGAATCCCGCCGAAGGAGCTCGCCGACCGCTCAGCTTCCTTAAGTATCCCGCGGCATCAGAAATCTTCTTCTCCCCGAATCCCGACGACTTATATAAATCCCGCCGAAAGACTATCTCCGCCTGTTCGCCTTCCTCACGACTCGCGCAAGAGAACACCCGACGACCCTCGCGCAAGAGAACTCCCGACGACTCGCGCAAGTGCACTTCCGCGGATTCGCTGAAACCCGCAGCCCTCCGACGATCTCGTCGACGCCAAGAGAGTTCTCGTCAAATCGCTGCTGTGTGACCATCCTCTCCCCGTGAGATTCTAGCAAGGTCGAACCCCACAAGGTTCTCGCGAAGTGTCCCTGTGACCGCAAGGTTCTAGCAAGGCCGAACCCCACAGGATACTCTTCCCTCCACCGAAGATCTTCCAGAAGCTCATCAACTCACTTCCGTGTAAGCCCTTAGGTAACCTCCTCCTCAATGGCTCCAAGGCCGAACCCCATGTGATACTTTCTTTTTGAATGTTCACTAATGCTTAGAGTCGGGCTTCTCTCTAGATCTTCAATGGCTCCAAGGACGACTGCAGGCTTGATTTCTGGTTGCGAGCTGGTTCGCACTGGATTTTCTCATGCCTCGGACGAGTTCCGAAATATCATTCTCATGCTGGAAGAGGCCGGGCTAACCTTCATATTGGAGCACCCTTGCAAAGTCCTGGATAAAGAGGTGCTGGAGTTCTTCTCTACCGCAAGACTCCGAGACAGAGACTCCATCATCAAGAGCAAGGTGGCTGGGACAACCGTAAAGATGTCTGCTAGTAAGCTAACTCGCTACCTGCAGCTCTCAAGTTCGGAGCAGGAAGATTATCTGGAGGACGAGGACAAAGCCAGAACCCTCTTGTTCTGCGGTCTTCCAAGAGGCACTCGATCAGTAAAGAGAAAAGAGATGAATGAAGAAGGGAAGCTCCTATCTGACGTCATAGGAAAAGTACTCATCTGCAAGCCAGGCTCCCATGATCATATCTCCGGAGATATGTTCAAAATTCTCATAGCTGTGGTCTGCCGAAAGAGGTTCAACTGGGGGGAGTTGCTGTTCCAAAAGATCAAGGACACTCTGGGCACTCCAAGCTTCGGCCGCATCATTAATCTATATCTCAACCAGCTCAACGGAGACAAATTCGACATGAGCAAAGGAGTTCCTCTCCATTACTTGAAAAAGATGGATGCTACTGTGTTTGATCGATGGGAGCGGCGCATCGGGCAGCCTGCTGTGGAAGAGCAAGAGGAAGTATCTCCAGCAGCCTCCCCCAGTGAAATTCCTGATACTGTGACTGCAGGAATCGAGGGGGAGACTCTACCCACTCATATGGATATAATATCTGAAATCGCCCAGGTGGCCAAGGATGCGGTGGCCGAAATTCATGAAGTAAGTGAACCTGAGTTGGAGGATGAGGAGGTCTTGAACAGAAACACTCAAAGAACTGAAGCTGAAGCACTGGACACTACTGATCAAGAAGTGGAAGAAGCTGCTGATATGGATGAATTTTTGGATGAGGACGGAGAGGACGATGAGAATGAGGACCATGAAGTGTTGGAGACTCCGGATCCCGTTGAACCTCCATCTGATAAGTCTGCACCAGTGGAGGGGGAGTTTGATAAACCTCAAGAGGCCGCCAACATTCCTTCTATAGAGGCTGTGATTGTATCCAGCTCTACCGATGCATCTGCTGCAGAGCACGAGCAAGGGCAAGAAGTACCTCAGACCATACCGTTGCGAGATGAGCTGGCCACTCACACCATCAATATCATTCAAGGAATAGTGAACGAGCTTAAAGATTCTTTTGATACAGCTCAGAAAACACTGCTGAAAAAGATCAAGACTTCTGAAAATCTCATGCTTAAAAATATGGTAGAGATCAACCACAAACTGGATGTGATGGAGAAGAAATTCGAAGAAAAGTATAACGCGGCCGGCGAAGCTGTCACACTGTTAATGGCCGGCTTGAAAAAGAATACTGATACTCTGGCTGTTGTCAATCAGAACGCCCACGTTGTAGCCAACAATATTCAGAAATTTGATGGTAATATGGTCACTTTAAATGCAAATCAGCAAGCCCTAATCACTGAATTCAGCAGGACAACTAAGCATATTGATGACTCTCTGCACTCATATGCCAATTGCATAGCTGACGAAGCCAAAAAGGGGGAGAAGGAGTATATCGCTAAGCTGGCCGAGTTCCAAGAAAGCATGGATGCAAACTTTGCACAATCTAGCAAATACGTCTATGAGAGTTGCTGGTGGATGCTACAACAGGCACTGGGCACGTTAGGCGTCGTCCTACCTGACCAACCTGCCGGTATCCAGGTTCCTGAGACATCTAAGGCTGCTGAGGAAGCAAGTGTTGCTGAGGATGTTAGTGCAAGTGTTGCTGCAGATATTCCCACACATGAAGCTGATGCTAGGGCTCTCTCCAAAGCTAAATTGAGGAGCATGTTTGACCAAGAGGCCTTAACAAAAGCCAGGGGAAAGAGAAACGTTCAGGAAGGGACCTCAAAGGAGACTCCAGCTGAGAAGCGAATCAGAATGAGTGAGGAGGATGTACGAAACGAAAGGTGGAGTCCAGTTTCAAGGAACATCATCTTAGACACCTTCCGGCTGTACGAAAGAGGAGAGATCAATCGAAATGAAGCATATAGCCAGTACGAATGGGAAACGCACAAAGCATTTGAAGCAAAACGCAACATTTTCTTCAGAAACAACAAGGATCCAGACAAAGTTGCTCCTCCTAGGTACTACCCGAAGCCCAAAGAATACATGGAAAGGCAAAGCAAAAAGTACTTGGCTCAAACTCTGAAGGGTGACGTAGCTAAGGACAAATAGTCATTATTTTATAGCTGGTCACTGGGTCTTAAGAACGTTTAATGATTATTACTGTCATATGAACAATTCTGAATTATATGTGAATATATTTCTCTTGGTATATATATATATTCTTGAATGTGTGAATGACTCAAGTCCTGTTCTGATTGCATATATTCCCTTGTGTTGCATATTTAATTTTTAAATGCTATAATTATTATTTGATAGGTGTTATTCATCTTAGCTAGTAGGGTTTTGGCTTCGTCAAATAGGGGGAGATTGTTGGGTATTGTATCCACGATTACCTAGATTTGAGGAAGCCCCCTGTCAAGCTAAGATGAATTCACAATGTATTTGATAAACTTTTTCAAGTTGTACTTGCAGTTTCTCCACGCTAAGTGCACACCAATGTCAGGGTGCAGTAGGTCAATATACACGGGTCTGCACGACGTAATCCCTCGTTGAGCAGATCAGTGTGTTGGCCTATGTGTACTCTCTCTATTGGAGTGCACTTACTTTCAAGTATAGGGCCGTTCATATGCAAGAAAAGACAAGGAGCATGGGGGATCAAGGAGCAGCTCCTAGGTGGAAGACGAAAAATCGTCCAAGGCAAATTCGACGAGAATCACCAAGTGATTCTCGCCGAATCGGCGAGAATCACTAGTGATTCTCGCCGAATCGACGAGAATCATCAGTGATTCTCGCCGACTCCTTCTGGCCATCTCAAAATGGTGCCAAGTAAGATTCGACGAGAATTACTTGTAATTCCCGCCGAACCAGTGGTCAAGCAGCCCATATATACAAAGTCAAATTCGTTGAGAATCGACAAAGTGATTCGACGAGAATCACAAACGATTCTCGACGAATCGTCGAGAATCACTTGGTGATTCTCGCCGATTCGTCGAGAATCGTCTGCGATTCTCGCCGATTTTGACTTGGCGTTTTCTCAGATCGCTGCTGGACCGGATTCTGCTTCTGGACTAGTTTGAACCGGAATTTGGGGATTCCTTTTGTGGGTCCCACAACGGTCAAATTTGTTGTATCTACAGGGTATAAATACATGGGTATTTTGAACAGTAAATCTACGGATAAGAAAAAAAGAAAACCGAGCCGTGACGTAACCCTAAATTCGCGAAATCGCTCCGCTCCGCCGCCGCCGCTCGCGTCAAGTGGTCGCCGCTGCTGATCGCTCTTCTTCCCGATCTCCGGTGACAGAAGCTTAGCAAGGCTTGTGTCTCACGCGTCTATCCAGAGATCCTTTGTCTCTCGATTTGTTGATCGGAAAAACTTCCCATCCGAATCGATCGAGATGACCGATCCTCGTGTGACCGTTGGAAGACCGAGCTTGCTTCGCTACGAAGTTTGGATCTCAAAGTCCTGCAGCTACCGCTCGTCATCGTAGCCGCCGACCCCGAAGCTAGCCGCCGCTCGTGTGCCGCCGCCGGTTCCGGGAAGATCCTCTCCAAGTGAGACCAAGGTCGTAGACTCTTCATCGACCTCGAGAACACGTCGTCGAACGAAGAGGAACACCGTAGTCTCCGAAAGAAGTTTGTATCTCATATACATTCCATATTTACTTTTGTTGTAAAGGAACTTTTGTTCCGTGTTGTAAGGGTTGGGTGCAACCCGGTTTGTGGGAGTGTTGACTCTCACGTGTGGAAGGGCTCCTTCCGTTAGTGAAGGGATTGGATTTCAATCCCATTGGAGAAGTGACCGAGTCGTCCCTTGTTGGGGAGATAGGTCGAAGGGGGAAAGTGGATGTACCCAAGTCGGGGAACCACTATAAATTTGCTGTGTATTCTGTGTGCTGTGCTTGTTGTTTTTATTGTGCAGGTACATCCGTAAATTCCGCAAAAGAACCACACGTCACCTATTCCCCCCCCCCCCCCCATAGGTGCACATAGCTGACACTAGGTGGACTTTCAAGCCCTCTGCTAGCCGGACTGCTCCTTCTAAGGCCCCTGAACATGCTGAAGCATGGTCTCCAACTTCAAAGTCTCTCATTTTGGACACACTCAGGCTGGTCATGGATCACAATGAGAACAGAAACATGCACTACAGTTCCCAGGAATGGGAGTTATATGAGAAGTCATTGCTGAAAAGAAAGATCCATGACAGAGAATTTAGGAGAAATAACCCTGCTGCTCCTCCAAGTCCTCCTAAGTACTTTCCTAAGCCTTTAAGCTACCTAAGGAGACTGCAAGAAAAGATGGATAAGCAGCAATCCCAAGCCCAAACCTAAAAGATGATGAGAAATTGAAATGACAAATTGTAGACTTGATGTTTTTGGAAACTCATATATACAATTCTTCATTACTATCTAATTATCTTTTTCATTATCCTTTGCTTACCTGATCATATTTTTCTACTTAGTTTCTTTTATGTCCATAATTCACCTTAGTGTAAAGGGTTCTGACTTCAACAAATAGGGGGAGATTGTTGGGTATTTCATCCACATGAACCCAGATTTGATGAAGTCACCCTGGAACTAAGATGAATTAAGTTGTATCTGATGCTTGGTTTGAGTTATATGTGTGCAGGAATTTCACTGGAAGTGTAGACCATTGTCAGTCCACAGTGGGTCTTGAAACACAGGAACTGTGCAATGTAATCCCTCATTGCATATTCCAACGTGTTGACTCATGTGTGGTCTCTCTATTGGGATACACTTCATATTCAAGCTATTGGACAATGGGAAAGGAATTGGGTGATGACTACTCTAGAAGAATCAGTTATTCCTACATCAGAAATTTTCTAAGTGTTTTACTCGAGTAGAGCTTTCACCTACTCGAATAGTCTGGGTATAATTTACTCGAGTAAAGGAACCTTGTACTCGAGTAGGCATAGTCATATACTCGAGTAGCTAAGTCACCTACTCGAGTAGACCAAGTCATATAACCGAGTAGCATGCTTATATACTCGGGTAGATTACTCTTTATACCCGAGTACTAAAGGGTTTCCTCATCTAAACTTCTCTAAGTCATATACTCGAGTAAGTATACTCATATACTCGAGTAAGTATACTCACATACTCGAGTAGATAGAAACATACTCGAGTAGTTCATTTTACCTACTCGAGTAGTTCATGTGTCACCCGTGTACCTTGTTATTTCCCTACTCCAGAATTTTTTCTAAGTCTTTTACTCGAGTAGAACCTTCACCTACTCGAGTAGATTACTTCCTCTCGAGTAGTTAGTTCAACTATTCGAGTAGTTGCCAGCAGACCTCTTCAGAATTTTTCTAAGTATTCCACTCGAGTAGTACTTCTTGTACTCGAGTAGGTTATGTAATATACTCGAGTAGCTCTTCCATTACTCGAGTAGATCCTCTATATACTCGAGTAGGTCTCTACACATACTCGAGTAGCTCTGTCTGCTTACTCGAGTAGTTGATCTCTATATACTCGAGTAGTCTTAATATATTTACCCGAGTATGTTCTCCATAATATACTTGAGTAGTTATTCAACCACTCGAGTAGTTATTGACTTACTCATGTAGTTGGCTGAATCTTTCCGAAATTTTGCTAAGTCATTTTTCTGACTGGATTTTTCAAATCACGCGACATGATTGGTCCACGTGTACATCATTATGACTGATTATGACCGTTAGTCACTCCTATATAAGGTCTTATCAGAAAATGACAAACCCTAAGTATTCTCCAAGTTTTCTTGTCACTCTATTTCGAGAAATATTCTTCAGCCGACTCCTCTCTGATTTTCGCGAATCGGAAGCCGCCGCCGCCGCCTTCTTCTCCGGCCAAAGCTTCTACTTTCAGAGGACTATTCTGAAGAAAGTTACAGATCGAGATCGACTTCGCTGATCATCTTCTCTCTCGATTTCTGTAAAAGCGAGTAAGTCCAGATCGAAGCCGAGAACTTCTTGACCGATTTCCGAAAGTGCTACAAAGTTGAAAAGAAGAAGATCCTGGCCGTTTCATTCAGATCTGAGTGATTTACTGTTTGTATTCTTGTAAACACTTTATTAATCTTGTAGGAGAAATCTTCTCCGAGTGTAGGAGTTTTTCTTTACTCCGAGTTTGTAGGAAGTGTTATCTTCCGAGGTGTAGATCCCCTTGTGTGGATCGAGTTTGTAGGAACTTTGTTCCGAGGGTAGGATCGATTTTTGATCCGAGATAGTGGAGTAGCCGAGTCTAGTTGATTACTAGATCGGTGAGGGAAAGTGGATGTACCCAAGGTTGGGGAACCACTATACATCTTGTGTCGTCTGTGATATTGGTAGATATTTCTGTGCTGTGCTCTAATTATTTTTATTCCGCAAAAGACGCACAAACCACCTATTCACCCCCCCTCTAGGTGATTTAGGTCGACAACAGTTTTCTTTCACCTTCTTCTTTGCATAACATTCTTTTTTTTTCTGACAGTGCTGTTGAGGTATATTCGCAGGTGGAAATTAGCATTTCCAGCGTTCTATTAGATCCAGTCAAGGAGGACGACTCCGTGGATGAGGTTGCGACCTCTACCCCATGTGAGGATGCCTGATGCGCGTACGAGGCAGATGCAACTCTAGAACATTTTTGCATCAGCCTAGACAGCTGTGTGGAAGCACCCACAATTCCACCAATGGGGGATGACTCCGGGACCATCCCCAAGATTGAGGTTCCATTATGTTATCCTTCTAGTCTATTTCTTAACCCCGCTCTCGTGTCTACTTCCCTGCAGGACCACATCATGGAACCGGTCCAATCAGCGCAAGGGCCTGTAATGCGGCATAGGACTTATAGTGACCAGATGCAGGTGGAGTTGGATTCGATGTGCTTCCCAAGTTACTTTCTGCCATTGCCTGCCACACACGAGAGGTCTATGTTTACAGTTATTGGGGCTTCTGTTATGTCTTCATTCTGGTACCTGCTACCGAAACGCGAACATGAACCACTGCCTGAGTATTTCAAGTTTCATACACCAATCAGTTAGGAAATGCTCAGATTTTGAATAAGTCCTATTGGGAGACAATAAACCCAACAGTTATCTATGGTAGTGTTTCTTTTGTTTTAAATATATGTATGTATTTTTTTTTTCTATTTTTGGATTGTTGTTCAATTTATCTGACGAAAGGGTGTGGTAGCCCAACTGCGTGATGAGCTCCCTGTTGCACCTCGTGGTCAGCAGTGTGAAATTGACTGAAAAATGGGGCGTGTGTAAAATTTCACTGTGCACGACCACTGGTCGTGCGCACTATTTATCATCGCACGACCACTGGTCGTGCACCGGCCCAGTTTCATTAAATTTCAGTCGGCCGTCCATCGTGTGTGCGCCGTAATCTCTCGCTTGGTCCGCTGCGCGTGCGTTGTTCGTCGCTCTTCCCGCTCCGATTCCTCTCCGACGATCCGAACCTTTCTCCTCCGGTAGGCTCCCGCAATCTCAGATGTCTCTCTTCCTCCTTGTGCCGTAATGGAGCCTGGACGCCGCAAAGTGGTAAAGTCATACCAATGCTCCGTTCGTACTTTGGCAATCCCTGCTCATATCTTGGGGAGAATGGAAACCTTCTCGAAGGCAGAGCATACTCCGCACTACAATTCCTTGAAGGACAAGCCATTCCTCTCTCAGCGGCTTGTTGACTGGAACGAGCTGCGTTCAATTGGGGATGATGGTGCGTTGACGGAGGTCGTGCTTATCATCTACTCCTTTGATTTTTGGAGCAAGTTGTTCGAGTGTGATGAGCTTTGATACCGGGAACTGACGTTGGAGTTCCTTTCTACATTCGATGGGGAGATAAGGCTGGACAACTGCTATTTGCCCACTTGTTCATTCAGGATGATGGGAAATGTCTTCACTGTCCCATTGTCCGAGCTTGCCATTCATGCCGACATCTATACTGAGGCGGAGGCATCCCAGATTAACTTCCCCCAGTTATGCATTGATTTTCCAGAGGGTATGACTCCGTGTGCCGCTTGGCGTTCTCTAACTGGAGGGAACGAGGAGTACGTTGACTACCGTGCCAAATCGACGAAGATCGTCTCCCCAGCTCTAAGGTATTTGTAGTATTTGCTTAGTCGCTCACTCACCGCAAGGGCCCCGAGCAAGAATGTGGTGGGGTGGCAGGATTTGATGTCCCTGTTTAGTATGCAGCAGCAGTACCCCATCCATCTGGGGTACATGCTGGCCTATTTCTTCCACCACAAAGCCACTTATGGCATCGCGGGCGCGATCGGGGGTGCTTACTATATTACCTGCATCGCTAAAAGTTTGGGAGTTTGGAGCCAGCTACCTCCGATGGTGCAGGTCACTGCCCCTTCCATGATCTCCAGGGCCAACCGGTGAGTTATCATTTGCTGCGAGTGGTTGGGAGAAAGGTGAGCCGGAAGTTTGTTGTCAGCTTGCCTGGTGATGCGCCTGCGGGTAGAGATGAGGAGGAAGATGAAGGAGAGCCAGGTGAATCTTCCACTATGGGTAGGCGGAGTGTGGGAGTGCCACTACATCAGATTCAGCAACAACTGAGGCCTCCAGTAAAGCATGAGGGGCAATCTAGCAGCCAGTTCAGCCTAGCTCAGGAGCGGGGCGTCCCATATTTGTCTTAGCGCCTTGCTGATCTGGAAGCTTCACAATTTTGGATGCAGGACTTTATTTATCAGCAAGCAGTGAGAGGCAGGTTGGACATTCGACCACCACCTACTCATGTCGCTCCGTCGACGCCTGCTCCTCGTCTGTCTCCCATCGAGATTCACGACAGCAATATTGAGGGGGAGTGAGTGGAGTTCACCACGAAGCTAGCCCACCACGCCTTCTATTCTTATTTTCCGTGCTTTATTAAATTGGAGAAATTTTTGAACTTTATTTAGCAGGGTTAGACATGAGACAATTATATTTTTGTGGGTGCCCATCTGGGTGCCGAATGTTTTTTTATATACTATATGATCTGCTGATACAGGTATTTGGTCCACCTTAAGGACGGTAAACAAAGTGGCTTCTGGGAGACAACCCATGTTGGACCATTTGGTCATGTGCTGTGTTTTGCACACTTTTTCTATATATATATATATATATATCTGTGTTTGTGTGTGTGTGTGTGTGTCCATCTTTTGTTCGGCGTATGTATTTAAATCGCACGGGCAGGAATTTTTGAGGAGCGGCAACTTGGCCGCACTTGGATATCTTGTCGCACGACCGGTATACTCAATTTTGAGCATGGGTACTTCTTCCCCTAGCCCTTTATTTTTATTTACATGTTTTACTTTTTCGTATTATCACATTCTAGTCTGGGGGTGGAGTTACCTGTGATCACTACACAACACAGTTTATTGCATACTAGTTTGCATTTATTTATTCATGCTCACTATTTACACACACTGAATCACCCACTTGAGTGCACACTTGACCATGCGCGCGGCTCGAGGCAAATGTTTTACTTTTGTGTCAACTCTAAAAAAGTGGTGTTGACTTAGGATTTTGGGATATAGTAGTTCGAAACTCATGCAGTTCTCCTAATTGAGTACTCATGATTTGCATAGATTTAGTATATGATTACTTTTTCTTCATGCTCGTAGACTTAAATTTATTCTGCAAAAGTAAATTTTGTTTGTGATACTTAAAATTGTAGAATCTAGAGTAATCAAACGGTAGTGTAGAGATGAGTGTAGCCGTCACTAGACTCGTATTGCTCGAGTCGGGGGGAAGGAATGTCTTTTTCAGGGACTGAGAACTTGCCCCAAGCTACTCTTAAAGCATTGGTGCCCGGTTAGTCGAGTGTGAGCGTGAGGTAGGCCATCATTTTGGCTAGTTTGAGCTTTTTTTTGTACCTAGTCCTAGCAGCTAACCCTTGCAAGCCAAATTTGTGCCTACCCTCCTTTTGTTTCAGCTCCACCTATTTTCACCAAAGCCTAAAAGCCAACCCTTTTGTCGTAACCAAAACCTTGAGCTTGATCGATTTCACAAATTTAATATGTTGTGATATTTGGGCTTCATGTAATGTGGAGATGAATTCATGATTTGCTAATTTTTGGATTTTGGGGATTGCTGATTGAAAAAGAAAAAAAATGAAAAAGAAACAAAGATAAATAAAAAAAAAGAAAAACAAAAGAAAATTTAAAATTATTACAAGGAGAATTACAATCTCCATCTTGTGTGTTCGTTTTTGGTCGGGCTAGGCCGTGTGCACACCCAGTTTTCAAGCCAAGTCTGGGGGTGTGTCACACAAGCGTTTCTTAGTGGTTGTTTGGGTTAAGCTCTTGTTTGCTCGCTTTGTTTGCACGTAGCCTCCTTGTTTATCATTGACTACCACACCTTAGCCTTAGCCCAATTCAACGTGCAAGTCATGTTGATTCACATTTAAGTCTACTGAGCATCGTGGAGAGAGTGTGAAAGGGCAAGCTTATGGTTCCCGATATTGATGGATTTCTTTGGAGGTGATCACGAGCCCTGGTCTTGGGAAATGCTCACCTTAGTGGCCGGTCTACTTTCTCCGTACACATGACCGAACGATTCTCCATAATTCTAATTTTAAGTAGGCACAATATTTATTTACTTCTGTCGAATAATTTAAGCTCCATCGTATAATTAAAAAATTTTTCCATTCCATTTTCTATGCGCATGATGTATTTGATTTCTCGTCCTACTTTATTTTAAAGTTTCTAAGCCAGCTAGCTGTTTTTACAGTCCACGGAGTAATGATTTGCGCGGGACGCGCAAATGGTTAAGTCTGGGGGTGTGATGAGTCCAAATATTACACTGATTTTTGGACTCATCTGGGCCAGTTTTATCGTCTTAGCACTGCACTTGAGAGCTATAACTGATTATATTTGCTTACTTGCCTACTTCATGATTAATTGCACTTTAGGCCCATCTTCTGTGTGCTTTAGATGTTTCTGTGCTTTTGTTGTTTTACTTCTTGAGAATGGGGTGTGCACTTTTGGTGGCCTATCTACCTCTTCTGGTGGTGCATGGGTCGTGTGCGTGCTCCGGAACCGCTCGGGAGACCCAGAAGATACAGGAACACTGCGCACGATCACTGGACTCACTATGCACGAGCACTGGTCTTGCTACACTGATCGTAAAAATTACATTCTCCTTTGCCTAATTCTGCCCAGGTAATCACACGAGCACTGGCCATTGTGCGCACGACCACTGGTCGTGCGCCACTGCTCGTGCGCGTTTACCTCTTGCTTTCTGCAGTTCTGCCTTTACCAATCGCATGATCAGTGGATTCAATACGCACGACCACCGGTCGTGCGCCCCTGATCAAGCGCATTTCTGCTGATATTTCTGTCCAAGTTGCAGGTTTAACTGGAAATTGCGCATGATCATCGACCGATAGTGCGCACGACCACAGGTCGTGCGCCACTGATCGTGCGCTCTCCTTATTATGCCTCTATATTTATGGGCCTGCTACGCGATTTAGGACAGACACAAGTCATTTCTGTGATTGGAGAGTGTACGGGAAGTGCTGTTCTACCTCTCCAGCTGCTCCATCCACCTCCACCTTTATTGGGAGTCCGTAGCCTGTGATTCTGAAGCTTTCCAAACCCTCCGACGAAGCTCCCGGCCATTGATGACCTCAACTCCAAGCTTTCCACAGGAGTTGGCGAAGAAGACAACCTAGAGAATTGACTCAAAGGCCTTCGAGGTGACAGCTTGTTGCTACCAGAAGCCTCCTCGGGCTGAGCCCGGAAGCAGATTGACAACTCCCTATTCCGGCCACGACCTGCGATGGACCTTCACCCTCTAGTGGTTTACTCCTCTTCCTCCTTCCTCCGTTGTATGGAATAATTTGCTATTGTAATGAACGACATTTTCTACTATATATCTAAGTGGATGATTGTTGTTTGCATTTGCTTTTGAGTTGTGTTGTGAATGCGCCTCGCCCACTCCATATCCACTCCATACCCATGTTTCACCCGATTGCACAATGCACAAGAACACTTCCATCCATTAGCTTTCCATCCACTCACCCAACCGAAGTTCGGCATCGCGGCCGATACACTCACCTCACCTTGCTAAGCGATGCCTTCGACCCACACAGCCCTAATTAGTTTACTAGATCAAATCCACAATCTCACAAGCCCCTTTTTACTCTTTTCTACGAATAACTCTCATAACGATATTTTCTGATCTGTTGTCGCTCTATGCTATTTGCATTCCTCAATAGACCGACACTCGGGGATTTATTCCCAAACTTTATTACTTGTGCGACCGGTGCGCTTGCCGATTTTCACGCATCAGCAAGACACGCCTCCTGACCAGGAAGGGTTGTGGTGTTCCTCTGAGCTCTAAACCCAGATCGTTACGGGTTTTTTCTTTCCGGGTTTCCTTTATTACGGGTGTTATTTGTGGACGAAACCACCGCCGTAAAGTTTGTTTGCCCAATTAGTACTTTGTGGGCTCTATTGGGTGTTTGAGGTTTTTGCGGTGAATGGTGGAGTATCCAGTCTCCCCCGCAATTTGACGGATAAATTATTTTCGGGGTTGGCCACCCTGCCCATTTTGGTTTTTTGGTGGAGTTGACCGTAGGTGGCTAATAGGGGTTGTTTCTCTCCTAATGGTTTAAGCTTGACATTCTTTCCCCTCATAGTCTTGTGCATTTGGGGTGCTGTGGTTATACGTGACGCTTCACGTAAGTGTTTCTCTTTTTACCTTGTACCTGACTGTTGTACTTTATGTAAGTATTTTCTTCCATGGTCTTGGGTTGGTACCCCTTGACTCGTTTACTGTTGGCTAGTTTTTTCCTTCACATATACTTTCTTGCTGAGGTGTTCTGTCTTTGGAATGCCTCAGGTTCAAAGCTGTAGTTGATAGTCGTGTTGGTGTTGGAGTTCCTAGGCAGCTGTCTTGGCTGTGGATTTTTTCCTTACCATAGCAAGGTAGATTGTTGTTTGTCTTCTTTACTAGTGCAAACATACTTCTTTACGTGGTTTCGTGTCAGTTGTTGATGCCTACAGGATTGTTGATTTTGGATACTTGCTAGCTGCTAGTTTTCCTTCTATGTTTATGGTTACTTGCTCTCAGGAATGTTTTATGTTAGGATTACATGTTAGGTATTTTCAAGTATAAAATCTACTATTATTACTTCGTGCATTGCATACTTAAAACTCTAACTCACAATATTTCACGACCGTAAAAAAATCTACTTTTATTGTTATTATAAATTTAGAACTTGCATACTTTGAAGTGTCCTCTGGGAACCTCTAAACTCATGTATGGCATTTAATTTCGTAAAAAAAAGTAATTTCCGCAGCATATAACTACTTTCCTCGTGGACTAGATGAGCCACCAAGTCAAGGGATATGGATAACTCCCACACTTAAACTGATTTTTATCTTTAGATAACTTAAAGAATCTCTTTTCATGATTAAGTAGGTGTTTGGCAGAGCGTCCGCAGTTATCCCCTGCTGACGTGGCATCGTGACACACATTTTTCCCTTACTCTGATGCACCTTTATTGACGGTGGAAAATGCGGGTTGTGACAACTCTTCATCTGAATCTCCTCAAACGGTGCTTTGAACATGCTGGCACAAAAGTCACGGGGATGGTTCCATCCCCGGTATCTGTTTTTTGGTTCTATATGAGTAGGCCTTGCATGATGACCATACTGTGACTGAAGGTCAAACTTGTTCATTGGGAAGATTACCTTCCTGAATGATGTTTGACTCATGGGTGCTTTCCCCTTTTCTTTGGCTCTAGCCTTCTTGGCAGCCTATCGTTTCCACCGACATGGCCAAGACCACTACCCTTCTTCTGAGCTGAGAACTCGTCAATGAGAGGGAGAATAGTCTTCAGCTTGGAGTAACTCTCAACGAGTTTTCTCTCGACCGCGGGCTTTTCTTCCGACTCATCAAGATATTTTTCTTTCAGTTTTAATATCTCAACAGAGTCATTGAGTTCCTCTTTCAAGGAGTGGACTTCATCTCTTAGTGGAAGTAATTATGGAATTTCTTCCTTCAGATTTGCTTCCACTGCCTTGAGAGAGGCAATCTCTTTTACCTGCTTTCAGATAGCCTTATGACATTTGCCGAAAGCCTTTAACAGGTGCTCATGCTGAACCATCAACTCTAATTCATCCTCATCAGAAGAGTAGACTTCATTACCATTAGAGGATGTTTTAGATTATGAGAGAATGATGTGCGAATTTAACTTCTTGTGGTACTCGGAGTCGCCAACTTCCTCATCAGATTGAGCCATAAGACCAAAGTAAGCTTCTTCATTTTCAGAACTTAACTCACTCGAGTCACTGTCGCTGAGAGACTTCGATTTTTTGGCGACGAAGCTCTTTTCTTCTTTCTTCTTTCCTTTGAAGGATTTCTTCATGTTCTTCCTGGAGCTATCCTTCTTCTTGTAAGGACACTCCGTAATCATGTCACCTGATTTGTTGCAATAGTAGTAAACAACGTCAGAGGAAAACTGTTTGTTCGGTTTGGATTTGTACCTGTCCTCTTTGTTGTAAGTTTTTGTTGCTCGATCACTGTCACGACGTGATATTCTGGAGTCTGAGGAGGATGAACTATTCTACATTTGTTTCCTCTTACTTAGCAGCTTCTTGAACTGCTTGGAGATGAGGGAGAACTCTCCATCTGATAGCTCGGAGCCAGATGTGCTTGTCTTATAGTCTTCTGGAGTGTCAGTAGCTCGTGTCCTTACTGGTGACACTACTTTAGATTTTCTTGACCCTTCTGCCTTCAGAGCCACAGACTTTTCTCTGATAGATGTCCTCTTTTTCTGCACCTCCTTTCATGTATACATTTGAAGCTCATAGGAGAGAAACTTTCCAAATAGATTTTGAAGATATAGCTACAGCAGCTTCCTGAATTATCTTATGACAACAACCTTGGTGTTCCATTCCTTCGTTAGGGATCTTAGAAAATTGTCGTTGAGCTCGTCATTAGTGAATAGATGACCATAGTTCCTAAGGTCGTTGATAATCTTGAAAAAGTTTTTTAAGTTGTCAGCTATAGAGTCATTTGCACCTTGCTTGAAGGCTTCGTTCCCCTAGTTTAGCATTGATCTGTGATCGTCTCCCACTTCTTCAGTACCTTCCATCAGGACAAAAAGATAGTCCCACATCTCTTTGGCAGACTTACAGTGAAACAATTTCTGGAGCATTGAATCGTACACTGCACTTGCTATGATATTCTTATCCTTCTTATCACGGGAGACGAAGGCAATCTCATCCTTAGTAAGATCCATCATCTTCTTTGGAATCATAATTGCAGGATTTATCAATGAAGCCTGTGTAGGGATGTTTGGTCTTTCTTCCACAATCTGAAAAATCCTTGGATCAACAGCTTTCATGAAGAATCGTACTTGTTCTTTCCATATGGGAAAGTTTTCCTTTCTACACACTGGTAGATTCATGGATGATATGTTTTTGCTTCTTTCAATTGTTATCAGAGGGGTGTCTTGGTCCATAAAGTTAACAACTTGATCAAGATCCCTGATCTAGCATTCAGTGAATCCCCTGGATTCAGGGTTTAGAAATGAAGAAATTTACCTAAGTAAAAAATCGGCGAGTATGGTCAGTCATACAAGTCGAATTCGTCGAGTATCCCCTTGATACTGTCGAATTTGTCGTGTAAGCTTCCCGATACTCGTCGAATTCATCGTATATACTTCGGGTGAATTCTATGGAATTCCAGAATTTGACCAAGAAAAATTCTCCGAGTATCATTGGTGATACTCGCCGAATTCATCGAGTATAACTAGCGATACTCGCCGAATTCGACGAGTATCCAAGAGGATACTCGTCGGGTAAGTCGAGCCATATGTCGACTTTTCTAAAATTCTATCTAAGGCTTTTTCGGTATATATCGTCATATTATTCGGCGAGTATCAATTCAATATTCGACGAATCTCGCCGAAAATGACTTATCATTTTTCTCCGTTTTTTTCTCTTGTTCTGATTCCGTCGGCCATGCATAGTAAAAGTTAGGGTTCATTTTTGGAAAATCTTTTATGGCCGTCATTGTGAATCCTCATATATATATGATAGGATGATTTTTGAAATCTCCAATCTTAACCTAATTGACATTTCAAAATTCTAAATCTCCCCGAAATCGAAACCGTCAGCTACCATATACGTGACTCGCGCTTATCCTTCCGTTTGGCGTCAACTTCGTCGATCGTCTTCTTCACGGACTTTTTTGATTGGTTTGTTTCATCTTTCAAGATTTATTCTACTCCATTTCAAGTTGGTTGAAGATCCAAGATTTAAGGTTCAAGATCTAAAGATTTCAGGTTTCTGAGTTCTTCGAGATTCAAGATCAACCCTTCCAAGAACGTCAGATCTGGTGCTCAACTGAGACCAGAAGGAGAGACGCTTCCAAGATGAAGGGAAACATTAACGTCATAGGCCATGTTCAGTGAGAACTAGAGAGAAAACTCACCTGCATCTGGTGCTCAAGTAGTGAATAAAAAATTTTGACCCAAATAAATTTAGGTAAGATAGATTTATTCCCGCTTAATAACTAAGGTAATAAAATATTTTTTTTGATTTTATTACTGAAAATAAATAAGAGATTATTAAAAAAAATTTTGTGAATTTCTTTGCTGAAAAATAAAAATGTAGGCCTCTATTGGAAGAGCAGAAGAAATTTTTTGTTTGTATTTTGTTTTGACAAATCAATAGTGCTGGACAAGTGCGTATCAGCGTACTAATAAAAAGGGGAAGGGTGCCAATTAGGAAATTGACGTGAACCTCCCTCTGAACAAAATTGATGCAGGCTCATGGTTTCGACGGATAAAACTATGCGATCTTAGGTTCGGTAATTAAATAAATATGTAGCGAGTGATTTATCTAAATAACACTATCGATTACTCAAGCAATTATTAGCACAATTTCAAAATTAAATACCGCAAAGGGACGCTACCCCTTTATTATATTGAACAAGTGCTAAAGGACAATGTTCGCTCAAGCAAAAGGGACCTACCCGATCCGGACAATTAGCAATCCAAATTAAAAATATACGCAAACATTAACAATTCCAATAAGAAAAAATCCGGACTAAATTAGTGATTTAAAATTAAGTCCAAAATCAATTCCAAAATTAATTAATATGAGGGTATACCAAATCACTTGAATGCAGTGGGAAATCAAGGGTGACGAACCCGATTTCTTCTAGTGTTCACGGTATCTACCCGCTCCAATTATACGAGAATATTTGGAAGAAAATCACGCTTAAAATTTATATTTTAATTAGCACGATTTAAATATAAATCAGGACAATGAACTGGCCTTTTATTCCAACAATTCTTACAATGATTTAGAAGAAACACACAAAGAATTAGTTTAGAAATTGTTACCCAAATCCCAAGAAAAGTCTGTCCATGATATTGAGTGGAGGAAACCGCTCACGACGGTGGTTTATTTTTTATTTTCACCCAAACCCACGGATCCACACCGGACAATGAAGGCGCGGGCCATTTTTCCTTTGCAATAAACCTAGGAGAGGGAGATCCTTGAAAATCAATATATATGGAAGGTGGAGAGAGAAAAGGTGGTGAGAATAATTATACTCAAGATGAATAAGGGTGGTCGGTATTTTGTATGGAGGATAGTTGGCCGTATTTTGGTGTTGAAGGGGGTGGCCGGACTTATGGAGATGAAGGAGGTAGGTTTCTTCCTTAAGATGGGGTGGATCGGGTTGGAGGGAGGAGGGGGCTCAGTTTTTGGGTGGTGGAGGTGGAGGATGAGAGGTAGGGGAGAGGGTTCTCACAAAGAGGAGGAGGAGGAGGAGGTGGAGGCCGAGAAATAGAAGAGAGAAGTGATGACCGACAGCCAAGAGGAAGGGAGAAAGAAGGAGGGACGAAATTTTGAAAGGAGGAGGAGAGGAGATGAGGAGGGAAAATCTCAAGCAATATCAGGTATTTCAATTCTTATTCATTCTCTACCAATTTCTTCATAAGCATGGCTATATATAGCCTACACCACTCAATCTCCACCCTTGAAAACTAAACCACTCATGATGGTTATATGGAACCATCTTACATATGAAATGAAACAATTAAAAACAACACATGATGGTTATAAGCGCCCATCATAATACATGAAATAAACTCTTAAACTTAAATTGCTTAAAAAAAATTGCTAAAAATAGAAATGATAAATATATAATTATAATTATGTAATTTATAATTATATATTTTATTTATCGGAGGCGGCAGATGTCGAGCAAAACATGTAGCGGCATTGGTGTTGGTGAAGAAACGTCGTGGCGACTCCCATCTTCGAGCATGCGGCAACGACCGTCCCAATCCACGAACTCTCTATGATGGGGATCCACGACCGCATCAGCATTGTCTCCATCACAACCTCTGTCCAAGTACCACATGAGGGTATGGGCACTTAAACTATCCTAAAAAACAAGATTTTACCTTACCTTAGGACACCAATAATTATTGGGTCCTAGGTTCTTATTAGCACAAAAGAGCACATGTCTACCTACAACAGTCCTGTCAGGAAGACTCTCTCTTTCCCTTGGCACAATAGGGTTGTGCCAACAATTTACGGCAAAGTGGCCCACTTTGCCACAACATCAACATTCATGAATATTATACCTTCTTTTCTGATCAGGTCTGGTAGCAGCTAACTATTCAAAAAGACAAGCAGCTTCCTTAATCTTATTTCTCTCAGCCACATTCTGATTGAAGGTGAATCTGGAAATAAAAGAGCTTGGTTTTTCTTGAGATCTACCAACAGTGATCTTCATTGTAGAAGACATGTTGTTGATGGCCTTAGAAATTCCCAAGTCTGGCTTGTTGACAGACTTTCCCTTGGTCTGAGTGTGTGCTGAGAGATCTTGAGAAAAGGCTACTGATGCAGGCAGGCACGTTGACACCAAATAAATCTACGGACGAACACGTTTGCCTCTCCTTGATCCAATCCTATACTCGCACAATCATTCTACGCAGCACTACGTCAATTAATTCTATCAATTATATTCTAGCGTACAGGTAGCCAAACCGCTTAGGACCGAACAATGGCTATAGACCAATATTCTTTCCGGCTAAAAGGACCCACCCGGTCTGAATGAGCGGTATTGTACCAAAAGAGATCTACCAAAAATAATGATTCAAAAAAGGTAGATCTCTCCCAACATAAGAAAACGAGGTTCGTCAAACGTATATTTTTTTAAAAAAATTCAATCAAGACAAACACAACAAATCGAAGAAACCATGATTAATTAACGATTCAAAATTCAATGACAAGAATCTACCACCACAGGAATTAATCTATGAAGTGAAACACACAATAGGTAGAAAGGATTCGTTGGCCTATCACAATGAATGATTCCAATTTCTCTACTTGGATCGTTCTTCAACGGCTCCGCCGGAGTCACGCTAGTTGGAGAGAAACTCGTCCACCTTCGTCGCTTCACACCGGAGTTGATGCACAATGAGAGATCTTCTTTCCTTAACCAAATTTCTTCAAGGATGAGGGTGACAAATTTTCTTGTTGGTGGTCGGTTTGGGTGAGGAGGATGGGAGGCGGTTTTGTCTAGGGAAAAGGAGTAGGAGAGGGTTGTTAAGGGAAGAAAAGAGGAGGGAAAGAGGGGAGGAGGGTGGCCGATATTGCCAAGGAAGAGGGGGAAGAGAGGGGGCGGCCAAGGAGGAGAGGAGAAGGAGATTCTCAAGACAAGTTAGGGTTTTCTTTTCAATCATTCACTAACTCAATATGACAAATATCATGGCCTATATGGGCTTACACCACTCCATCTCCCTTCATTCAAAATTCAAAATATGATGGTTATATGCACCCATCATAGCACATGAAATGAAATAATTAAAACAACAAATGATGGTTATAAGCACCCATCATTACACATTAAATGAAAATTAAAAAATGAAATAAATACCTAAAATAAAATTACTAAAATAATAAAATTATTAAAAATATATAATTATAATTATTTAATTTATAATTATATATTTTTATATAATGGCGGCGGACGTTGATCCCATCCTCGAGCTTGCGGCAGCGATCGTCCCAATCGACAAACTCTCTCAGACGGGGATCAATGGCGGTCATGTCTGCAACATTTCCATCAATCCTCGCCCGCTCAAAAGTACTCATCACTGATGAGTTGGTTTGAAAGTACCGGTGCAGGAGAGCATCATCCCAAAGAAACACGTAGTGGCAAACAACACCACTTGGAGAAGAGAGCACTTCAACCTGGAGTATCCTGTCATGCAAAAATGTGGTCCTGGAGAACCGTGGAAAAGCATTAGGCAATAAAGGAAAACAAGTTTCTACATCAACAACCAATGTACCTCTAGTGAAGACCGATGAAGAGAGCGATCCAGGCACAAGATCACAACCCAAACCATAAGAAAACAAAGTGGACCCCAACGGACAGGCAGATAATTCAAGTGGTGGAGAAACATATGACGTTAAATTAGAAACATTAAAAATAGGGGTAATACCCCAATTAGTGGAAAACATCAAATGATATGCGTATTCTCCTAATTTCTTTAAGATCCGAAAAAGGTCCAACTTGCCAACTCGCCAACTTTTTATAACGCCCGAAGGAAACCGTTCTGGGATGAAACGCACCAAAACTAAATCGCCAATCATATAGTGAGACACTCTTTTATGTAAGCTATCATGAAATTGATACGATTGATATTGTGTGGTTAGCGCTTCACTAATGTGCTTATATAAAATGTGATCATGATGAGCATAATCTGGTGCGAGTTTCGGCGATAAACTAGCAAGTAAAAAATAAGACGCAACTTGAGTGATTAATTCCCTTAAAGTGCGCCTAAGTATCATACTATTGTGAGGAGTGAAACCGTGGGCTACATGACTTAACCGAAATACCGAGGGTAAGGGGGTTAAGTCCCGGGGGACGAGAGCCTTATAATCAAAGATGATTTTCATAGGCTTCAAATTCACAGACCTAAATTTAAAATTAATATTTTCATGCTTGGCATGAAGATATCCAAGGGAAACCGCTCATCATAAATACTAAAAGTGTTGGACGCTCCCGGATGTGACAAGAGGTGCGAGCGATACAACTCATGGGGCCTAACCCTAGTCACTAACTTGTGGGAAAAAAGGTCATCAAATGGCGGTGGATAAATATTTGCGACCGGGTATGGGATATAGGTATGTGAAGGAGACACCACATCCATATGCACAATAACCAAAGAATCAGAAATGAGCGAGGATAGAACCGTAGCTAGACACGCAGAGAAATTAATAGTCAAATGTGATGCATAGTCAGATCTACGCGGTGCGGTGAACAGACCAAAAATTAGCACGCTCAACGTACTAATATCTAAGTGCTGAGACAATGCCAAGGTAGGAACTAAAAGCGTGGGCATGTCACAACAACTCAGTCTAGGACTACCGATGCTACGTCCTAAATCATCAACTAATGTGGGCTCATAGATAGGAGGAAGTGTCGGTAAAATCAAACCCGGGATAAAATTCAAATCAGAATAACTTTCACCGATCGGTGATAACTACAAGGATCTCTCATCCGGGGGTAAAACCAAAGAATCGTTCAAAAACATCACTTCCTCGCTTGCAAGTTCTTCTAACACACTAGACAAGTCATTTAATTCAGAATCAGTAAAGGTCTCAGAAATGAACAAAATCAAACCGATGGAAAATTTAATCCAGATGGAGCTTTTGATAATGGTCATATCATCAAATAACTATCATTCGAGTTCGCAGCTTTAAAATCATCCCAACATAATCTTCTCACATAAGGTGAGTCTTCCCAATCAGTTGGAACATCCCCTAAGTCAGGGTCGACAATGTTAATGGAAAAATCCCAACTCACAGGCTCCTCAGGAAGGTCAGATAAAATCTCAGTGGGAATAATCATAGGCTCTAATGTGATGGGGATCGTATCCGGGAGAGGGCACTCAATACTAGGGTGCATAGACACAATGCTAGTAGGGCTCATAATAGGCAAAGAGATTCTCTCACGACATGGACTATCATCATTATCCCAAACATCGTCTTCTAGGTTACTAGGGATTACGTCACTTTCAGAATCATCAGACTCGTCGGGCACTATAGTACGTGAAGGGATACTCTCACCTAGTTGGTCAACTTCATCATCTAGAGATTCTATATCCACATCAGAATCCTCAGAGGTACTAGTCACTATCTCTAGGGGCTTAGATGTCAAGGCTAATAGAGGCATAACCATAGTGGTAATATCCATCAAGTCCACATACAATAACCTATTAGGAGAGGTTTCCCTAATGGGGGGGGGGGGTGTCCTAATACGGCCTTCCCAGTCTGACATGAGGGAGCTTTATCCATAGGAAGGTGGTGCTTCTTAATTTCTAATACTGTGATAAAAGTGGAGTCTAGATCAGTGTGCCAATAATGCAATAATTTACCCTAGATGTAGGGGTTTAATCCCCTACGAAACCTAGAGAGGGTGATCTCTAGAAACTCCTTCACACCACTTCTAACCATCATATCCTTAAAAAGACGCATATAATCCGAGACCGACTTGTTCCCTTGTTTAAGGTTAGTCAAATCTTCAGTTATCTGTTGCTTACTCTGGACATTTGGTTTATACTCATTCTTAAAGGCTAGTATGGATCTAATGCCATAACTATACTCGCTCATAGGCTTAGTATTAGGAGGGAGAAGGTAGGCGGGATCAAATTGATCCGAGAGTAGGCTACGCATGTGCGCCCAAGCGTAACGATAGCTACCAACATGACGCTCTTCGTTTAACAAAAATAACTAGGCTTGACCTACTATTCGCTCTCGAGCAAAGCTAACCTCTTTGTGGTCATCCCATAAGTGGCAGTTAAAATAATGCTCTAATCTCTTATGCCAATCTCTAAAAATTTGGGGACATCCTAAACCGTTATAAGTAGGATTAATGTGGTGTGCCCTAGGGGTGTGTTTAGCCATATCCTTAGCATTTGAATAGTCTAACCGGGCAGCATATATGTCATATGGCATTTTAGTGAGAATCAGAGAGATAACTCAATCAGAACTGTTGTACATGCAATGAGAAATGAACCTGTCCCTATTTAATTTTCAAAGATGGAATTGTTCCCACTTAATAACTATGATGATAAAAGATTTTTTTGATTTGCTTGCAGGAAATCATATGAAAATTATTAAATATTTTTTTGATTTTTTTTGCAGAAAAATAAAAATACAGGCCACTATTGGCAGACCAAAATTAAAATTTTGTAATGATTTAATAAAAATAATGGCTTAATAAAAATAAAATATTTTTTTGATTTCTTACTAATAAAATGTTGGGAAAATTCTAGAATTTTATTTTTTCAATTTTGAGAAAAAACTGAAAATTTTAGGCCACTATTTGCATACCAAAAAATTTTAAAAATTGATTTTTATGTTGTGCAATGAAACGTGCAAGTGCGTGTCGACGTTCGAAGTAATTTTTTTTTCTAGGATGGTACTAATTAAGAAATTAGCACAACCTGGCTCTGATAGCAAATCGATGCAGGCTTGCACGTTGACACCAAATAAATCTACGGACGAACATGTTTGCCTCTCCTTGATCCAATCCTATACTCGCACAATCGTTCTACGCAGCACCACGTCAATTAATTCAATCATTTATATGCTAGCGTACGGGTAGCCAGACCGCTTAGGATCAAACAATGGCTATAGGCCAATATTCTTTTCTGCTAAAAGGACACACCCGGTCTGAACGAGCGGTGTTGTACCGAAAGAGATCTACCAAAAATAACGATTCAGAAAAGGTAGATCTCTCCCTACAAAAGAAAACGAAGGTTCGCCAAACCTTTTTTTTCAAAAAATAATTCAATCAAGACAAACAAAAACCAATCGAAGAAACCACGATTAATTAAAGATTCAAAATTCAACGTCAAGAATCTACCACCATAGGAATTAATCTAGGGAGTGAAACACATAATAGGTAGAAAGAATTCATTACCCTATCAGATTGAATGATTCTGATTTCTCTACTTGGATCGTTCTTCAACAGCTCCGGCGGAGTCACGCCGGTTGGAGAGAAACTTGTCCGCCTTCGTCACTTTACGCCAGAGTTGATCCACAAGCAGAGATCTTGTTGCCTTGGCCGAATTTCTTCAAGGATGAGGGTGGCAAATTTTCTTGTTGGTGGTTTGTTTGGGTGAGGAGGATGGGAGGCGGTTTTGTCTAGGGAAAAGGAGTAGGAGAGGGTTGTTAAGGGGAGAAAAGAGGAGGGAAAGAGGGTGGCTGAAATTGCCAAGGAAGAGGGGGAAGAGAGGGGGCGGCCAAGGAGGAGAGGAGAAGGAGATTCTCAAGACAAGTTAGGGTTTTCTTTTCAATCATTCACTAACTCAATATGACAAATATCATGGCCTATATATGCATACAACACTCCATCTCCCTTCATTCAAAATTCAAAATTCAAACTTCAAAATTCAAAATTAAAAATTCAAAATATGATGGTTATATGCACCCATCATAGCACAAGTAATGAAATAATTAAAACAACACATGATGGTTATGAGCACCCATCATTACACATGAAATGAAAATTAAAACATGAAATAAATACTTAAAATAAAATTACTAAAATAATAAAATTATTAAAAATATATAATTATAATTATTTAATTTATAATTATATATTTTTATATAATGGCGGCGGAGGTCGATTCCATCCTCGAGCTTGCGGCAGCAATAATCCCAATCGGCGAACTCTCTCAGACGGGGATCAATGGCGGTCATGTCAGCAACGTCTCCATCAACCACTGCCTTACTCATGAGTGTGGGGGTTGGAGCACCAAATACAAATGGTCCATGATGGGCCATTTGGACTTCTTCATGGGGAGCCTTCTTTGCACTCAAACCCATGCCATTCCTTCTTTCATTGCAAGATACACCTGTACTCTTACAAGGAGAATTCTCATTCTTCTAGTGACCATGTATGTAGTCTTGGCCACACCTATTGGAAGGGAGGATTATCTTGTGAAGGGTGGCCTGAGGAACTATAAGAGCTTTGACATTCCCTTTGGAATGGGCAACACTAGAATTCCACTTGAACTCTAAACACCTATTATCTTTTTGAGTGGAGTCAATCAGTGGTAATACTGTTTTGGGCTTTGAAAGACTAGCCCAATCTTTTTCTCCTTTAGGAGTTTCTCTTCAAGATCCAAGATGATATTGTTCTTTTGGCTTATGGTCTCAATTTGGGTGATTGAGATGGACTTTAGTTGGCTGTCTTCCCTAGCCTTCTAATCCAGGAAGGATGCTATCTCATCCAGCTGGGCAGCAACTAGCTGAAGGGAGGTGATCTCCTTAGCTTGCTTTTTGGCAAACTTCCTGCTCCTTCTCAAAGCATCCAGAATTTCACCATACCGGTCAATCAATTGATTGGCATCTACATCAGACTCAGAGTCATATTCATCACTGGATGAAGATGCTTCTGAATTTGGACTAGTCTCATAGCGAGTCACAGAGGAGGAGCAAGATATGGAATGTACCTTTTCTGGACCATGCTAATCTTGGAAGGATTCATCATCTGTCATTTCCATCAGCCCACAATAGTTATTGGCATCTTCATCATCATCCTCCTCCTTTGAGTTATTGTATGAAAGTGATAGAGGGGCCCTGATCTATATCCTTGCATCTGGATTGACATCATCTTTTTCACTATTACTGAACAAAGTGGACAGTGGGGCTCTAATTCCTATCCAAGCAGCAGGATAGTCTTCATCTTTGTCTTCAATAGCATCAAACAACCCAATGAGGGCTTCTTCTTCTCTGCAGACTTGATGCTTCATTAAGCTCTACTTCTTATGATTCACTCCTGAACCCATAAGTATAAACCTTTTAGCTATCCTTTGAGATCTACTCAGACTGTCAAGTCCTTTTTGAGCAACCTCCCCCTGAAACAATTTGAAAGTCTATAATTTCAAGGATAGCTATATCACCTAGAGGGGGGGAGGATGAATAGGTTTCTTAGTCTCTTGTGACAATCTTTAAATTTCTTGGTGTTTTAGGTGTGTTGAGTTATCTTGCTTTCAAGAACACAATATAATACACAATGTTTATAGTGGTTTCCCAGATTATGGGTACGTCCACTTTCCCTCCCACCTTTCTAAGAGTATGTTAGACAAGGCACTTCTCCAATCTCGGCTCCTAAGAGGTTACAACATGATCCCGCATGACTACCCAGTCTCCTCCTAGACCTATAGCATGGGCAGAAAGCCCTACAACTTAGTGATCCAAATATCATTTACCGCAGGCCCAAAGGCCCTACAACTCAGGCTGGGAGGACAACACTACCTCAGAGAGAATGAATTTCTAATAACTAAGGCATAAAGGCCCTACCTCCGATCCAAAAGATCCTACAACTCAAGCACAAGTGCCCTATAACTTAGAGAGAATGACTCTCCTACCTCAGGCTCAAAAGCATTACCTCAGATCCAAAGGATCCTACTCCCAGTCTAAAAACGTACCTGAGGCACCCAAGACCTACACTCAGATCTGCAACCAGATCTTACCCCAGCCTTTATTACTCAGGCATACAACTCAGATCCAAAAGATCCTACAGGTTAAAAGTGGGTTGGTCAAATATGTCTAGAGAGATATGATCTCTGAGTCTACCTTCCTGGACTGAGAGAACTCAGCCCAACTTTGACTCCGGGGAAATAGTCCCTGAGCCTACTACTTCCTGAACTGAGAAAATCTCAGCCATATCTTCTTCTTCACAACACCATAAATTAATCTTCAGGATTTACTCTGCTTGGGCTATGGAGAGCTGAAGCTAAGGTTGTCCCTTTACTGCTTCTTTTTCCTCGTAGATTTCTTCTGAACTTATTATTGCATCTATGAATGCCACTAGCTATGTTTCTTCAGCTTCCAGCTGATGCAGCTAGGGTTAGAGCTTTCTACTTCCTGAGAAGAGATAAACAAAGCCCTAGCTTCTTATCAGCAATAAGAATAGATCTTCAATGAACATCTATTTATGCTGGAAGTACCTTGCAGAACTCTGCTTCTTCCTGAACTGAACCAGAAGTTCAGTCCTAAGTTCTTTTCAGCTCCAAAAGTTGATTTTTAGGATTAGGCTTGGTTGAGCTGATAAGCCATAGTCGCTTAGGCTTGTCCTTTTCGTTATTCTTACCTCAGTGAGAGAAAGTTCACTGAACTATCTTGTCTGAAGTTATCAAACTTGCACTACTACCTCTACGGTTGGCCCTCTGCTGCCACCTTAATCTCTCTCAAAAATTACTCTGATCTTGTCATTGATGGTGAAGATGTCAACAGCTAACTTTACTGAACTTTCAGACCAACTGGTTTGAACTTTTAGTTTAGCTGGTTTAACTTCCTGCTTCAAGCTCTGCAATAATAGTGAGGAGGAAGACAAAGTCCAGCCGCTAGTTTTCGAAATGAGTAAACCCTAAAGTTGAAGTTCTCATCCCATGATCTTGTCCTTTTATCTTCTATCAATTAACGGCCCTTCGAGTAGTGGGACCCATAATAATTCATAGCTGTAATCTTCCTTTAACATAAAAAGTCATACAGTAGGCCCGCTGCGCCGTTTGTCACGTACTGTAGCCATCCCACAACATATTGAATTTTGCCGACGTCAGCATCTATGGACTTGGTCAAATTCAAGCTCTTTAGTATAGGCGTTGAGTGAACAACCATCACTCAACGCCAAAACACTTAAGATGGATTTTTTGTAAGAATGTGTTGAGTGAGTAAGCTTGATTCAACGCTAAAATGCTTAGACAGATTTCCTGTCGCCAGGCATTGAGTGAGTAAGCTTAACTCAACGCCAAAACACTTAGATAGTTTTTCAGTCACTAGGTGTTGAGTGAGTAAGCTTGAATTAATGCCAAAACACATAGATAATATTTTTGTCACTAGGCATTAAGTGAGTAAGCTTGACTCAACGCCAAAACACTTAGTCACATTCCTGAATGAAAGCGTTGATTGTTTTTTATTCACTCAATGTTTTCTGCTTTAGCCTATTATCTTGATGAGGCGTTGAGTGAATAGCCTTCACTCAATGCTTCTGTACTTAGACTGATTTTCTGCAGCTTAGGCATTGAGTGTGTTGAGTGAGTCATCATCACCCAACACCATCTAGACTTTTGTAGTCTTAATTACCTAGGCATCGAGCGAGCCTTCATCACTCGATGCTTCTGGACTTGATCAGATTTCTTTACTATCAAAGATAAAGCTTTGACTATCTGAGCTTTACTCAACACTTTTTGCAGTATGGCGTTGAATGACTTGCCTTCACTAAACTCATGTGGACTTAGCCACTTTTGTGCATTACAAATAGTCAGACTTTGACTAACTTGACTTTACTCAATTCTTTTTGGCATCTGTCTTTGAGTTAGCTTGCTTCACTCAACTCATGTGGACTTAACCACATTTCTTTACATCTGGTATTGAGTGAGCTATTCTCACTCAACGTCTATGGGCTTGGACAGATTTTATATCTCTCCACCTGCCTATCTTGTGACCACCTATCATAATCATAACCTGTCTAACCTTGTTCTAAGGAATATCCTACATATGATGAGCTTGACCAACATCAAATAAAATTAAGCTCATAATGTTGATGATGATGCCTCTTCAAATCAAATCTACGGAACATTGAGGGTAATATTCCCAGTAATGTGGAATGTGAAGACATCAGTCTTGTATTTGTCCCTACAGACAAGCAAGTGGCTAACATCTTCACTAAGCCACTAGATGATGCCAAGTTCAACACCTTCAAATTTGAGTTGGGTATGTTGAACCTAGTCTAGCTTTAGTAATAATTAATATATTCCTGTTGTAGGTAGTGTTACTCCTTGCAGGATAACATAGAAGAAATAGACAAAGTGTCCAGGTGTCAAGTGCACTTAGTCTAAGTACTCAGGCTTTGAGTGCGTCGAGATAACAACAAGCATCGAGTGAATTAAGTGCGTCGAGTCCACTCAATGCATACTCCCAGGATCGTCTATTTACGGCTATCTATCAAAATTAATCATAATCGTTGATCACTCCGTGATCAAACAAAAGTTACGCACCGCTCCACATTCTCTACTTAGATGCAAGTATAAATAGAACTAACTGTTCTTAGAATAAGAAACACTATTCCTGGCCCTTTGCGAATTGCTACAGCTATCTCCCTGCGATGAAAGCTCGTCAAATCTTCAGAAATTCAGCAAATTAATGGCTCCCAAAGGAATGAACTTCTTGCTCGAGGGATCCGAGCTAATTATCAATGGATTCAAGGATGCTCCTGAGGAAGTTATGCAGGTTCTGCACTTGCTGGAAGTCATTGACCTAACTTTTGTTCTCTCTGAGATAGTACTGATCAGGAAGAGAGAAGTTTTGGAACTTTATTCTAATGCGACAGTGGACTCAGCCTCAACAAAGATCAAATCCTCAATCAGTGGAAAGAAGATTAAGATTACTCCCAAGTGGTTATGCAAGGCTTTCCATCTGCCGAAGATGAATGAGTCAGATGAGGACACTGACTTAATTCAGGATGATATTAAGACATAACTGAAGTGGTGTGGGCTCTCTAAGCATACTATTGGGTCTGTGTTGTGGAAATCAATGTACAATAGAGGCAAGTTCCTAGCAGATGTAGTGGGAAAAGCAGTGCTCTATAAGACAGGTTCACATGTAAAGATTTCCAAGAAAATGTTTGAACTTATGACCAGGATCATTCTATCAAAGAAAATAGACTGGGGCAAAGTGCTATTCGATGGAATTGTAGAATGCATCTCGGAGCCCAATCTGAGAAGAATCTTATCTCTGTATATTCACAGTACTGTCCCAGGAATCCTCAACATGAGGCTAGGGACTAGTATCCATCACATGATAAGGATGGAATACAGAATGTTTGATAGATAGGAGAGAGTTCTATTGCCACACATTCAGTCAGCTTAGAAGAAAAAGAAGAAGCCAGTTCTAGATGTCAGCACAAAGAGCATTTCATCAAAGAATAGTGAAGAAGAGACGCATGACCCAAATATAATTGAGTCTACTGAAGAAATAAGAAGAGACATGAGTGCTCAAGTCTCAATGTCTTCTAAACCTACTAGAAGGATCCAGTTGGCCAGAACTCAATCTAAAGAGGTCCAAGTAGGAGCCATGGGCACACTGGAAGGCCAACAAGTGGAAAACAACTCTGCTGATGTTCAAGGGGAGACATCACAAATGGGTACTGTAGTTAAGGAGGAGATTCACCAGATACCTGCTCAAACTGAGGTGGAGACCATATAGTCTGTTTTAGAGGAATTGGACACCATCATTGAAAATCTGGAGAAAAGGATTGTTGAAACTTCAGAGGGCCCATGAGTTGCGCTTTTCTACACTCAAGCTAAAGCATATCACCTTCTTTAAAGAGTTATGGAAGATGCTCTTGCTAAGGGGGAGCAACCAAATTCCTACTGAGGATGTTCCACCTACTGAAACAATGGATGAAGTACAACTAATCAACACTATTGAAGATTTGATGTCATTATGGACATTACAGAGTTTGAGGGGGGATATGCACACAAAACTCCCTGCTCATGAGAATGTTTATACTATAGACTCTTCTAAATCAGAGATGGGCAATACTACTGATGAAAATGCAACTCAACACTCTTCTGAGTATAAGATGGATGATTCTGAAGCTAGAGAAGGAGAAAGGAGAGTTGCAACTCAACAAAATCTCTGTGATGAAGGTACATCACACAAAAATGATCAGATGTTATCCCCCTTCATATCACAACTTATAGGTATGTTGGATGACCAAAGAAGGAAACTGGAACACATTGTGGGAGATTCCATAAAGGAAGTGAGAAAAGACCTTTCTACTGAGATCAAATATATAAGATTTAAGGTTAATCTTTGAGAGACAACACTGTATCATTCTTCAAGAGGACTGTTCCTGCAGTCAATTTCACAGAGTGCAAACTGACAGAACTAGGTCAGGTTCAAAATGGAATTATAGAGAATCAGAATATTCTTTCTGGAAACATGCTGGCAATCCACAATGCACAGAAGGAATTGTTGGAAAAGCATAAAATATTCTTGAAAGAAGAATGGATGCATGTGCCCAAGTCGTAGATGATCACTTGCTCAAGATCAAGGGCTTAGTCACCATTGGTGTTAACTATATGGATGATCAGTTAATAAAGACCAACACCTCCCTGACTAAAAGTGTGTCTGAAGAAGTCAAAAGGGAAGGGGGTGGGGGTGGGAGAAGGAAATGATAAGGGTCAATACTGAAAATGTACTTTGCACTACAAATGTTATAAGAGACTTATTGGTACTTGAGCAACTCACAAATGACAACATACCTACTATTCCTGAACATGTACAGGAAGCACTGCATGATGGATTGCTGGGTCAATACAATGATCAGTATGCAGAGCAACATGATTCTCAACAATATGATATTCAAGAAGGTACTCAGTGGGCTAAACTAGCAACTGATGCTAATATTCCCTCTTTCAGTTCTACTATTGAGCTGATTGTCAGGGACAAAGGAAAATCCATTGCTGAAGAAGAAGAAGGGGTCAAGCTCAGCAAGATGAGCTACAGAGAAGAAATGTAGTCCAGGCCAGACTTTGAGCAATGGAGTCCCCAATCTATGACTATAATTTTTTCTGCCTGATACCAAGTGAAGTCCAAGAAAATTGAAAGGGGAAAGCTTTACAACTCCCTAGAATGGATAAGCAAGAGAAGAATGAAGAAGCTAGAAGGAAGTATAGAAGGGATAAGAAGTCAGGTGTTCTGCCACCAGATGCATTATAGCCAAACAAATACTTCCCCAAGCCTTACAACTAATTTGAGAGGCAGAAGGAAAAGATAGAAGGTGAAGCAATGTCTACAAAGAAGCCCAACACGGGTATAGTAATTAAGGAGACAGAAACGAGATGTTTTGTATTCTCCTTAAGTGCCTTTTTGGAATATTAAAAATATTTTAAGCACATTGGACAAATATAATTATTGCCTTTATGCATATTATTGTATTTATGTTGTGCTTCACTTTCTGTTCTAAATACTCTATGTACGCTTATCTTCTGTGTGTGTTAGTGCATATCATTGTCTAAGTTTTTGACTTCTTTAAATAGGGGAAGATTGTTGGGTTCATTGATCACAATATCCCAGCTTTGAAGAAAGCCCATAAGACAGTGATATACACATTATTGTATTTGATGCATACTTTAAGCTCTATGGATGCATACTTTAAGCTCTATGGATGTAGGTTGCTCTTTGTTCACTATTCAAACATGTTGTCTATGCACAAATGATAGGTTGACACAAGACAGGATGCTGACAAGGCAGAAATCTTCTAAGTCCAGATGCGTTGAGTGAAAGCTATTCACTCAACGCCAGATAACTTTAAGCATTGAGTAAAGCCTAGGCAGTCAAAACCTTAGCATTGCCAAAGCAGAAATCTGGTAAAGTCCAGAAGCATTGAGTAAAGGCCATTCACTCAACATCTAGAATCCAGAAGCATTGAGTAAAGCTCAAACAGTCAAAACTAGAGAAAAGCTGACAAGAATTCTAGCTAATTCCAAAAGAGTTGAGTGAAGGTAGTTAACTCAAATCCCTTGTTAGAGCTTGGCGGTTAGGTACTCTAGTTAGGATGCTAGCATGTCGAGCGGTCTCGAAGTTAGTCCAGGCGGTCTTGTTCTCTAGGAGTAAATCCTAGCAGATGCGGACTGAGGGCTTCCCGCAACTGTGGTCTGGTGGTTTAACTCAGCAGCAGTCTGGCGATTAGTCGCAGAGAAGAAAGGATGGTAACTACTTCTGTGGACAAGAAACTTGCTGGAGGTCTGGCGGTTAGCAAGAGTGATCTAGCAGTTAGCTGGCAGTCAGGCAGGTAGAATTAGTGGATCCTTTTTTAGTCCCATATCTCTTATTATATTCTCTCATATCCCCCATTTCATATAAATATGGGGGGTAGCTATGTATTATCTATACTTATGGAGAAAAAAAATTTGTGGTCTATTTACTTCTTGGCATCTTCTCGCTCATTTCTCACATGGTATCAGAGGAAACTGATCCATTTCTCCAATCAGATTGTGGCTTGTTTTTCTAACAGCGTAGTTTGCTTCCCACGCGGCTTCTTTAGGCTTGCTTCCCGCCCTTCCATCCTGGCTTATTGCTCTCATGCGATCTCTTCTTTAGGCATGTTCTGTTCGCGTGGCTTCCTTGGCTGTGTCCCATTTTTTGTTGGTTCTCTTCTCTGTTGGGATTTCCGTATTTAGGTAGTGGCATCTACCTTGCCGCTGGTGAGTTGTCACCTTGACTGTGCGGACTCTTTCCATTCTCTTTCAATTTCTTCTCCTGCGGTCCCTATCTTTTTCATGCGACTTCTTTACTGTTCTGCCCTTTGGTCACGACACCTTTCTTGTTGTTGGTGTGTTATCACCGTGATCGGGCGGCTTCACCCCTTTTCTTGTCGTTGTGGCATCTCTATCCGCTATGGGCTCCATATTTTGGTCGCGGCTCCTTTTCTTCCCGCTGGTTTGTTGACACCGTGACCCTATGGTGTTCTCGCGCAACTTCTTCGCTATGACATTGTTTTTTTGGCTTCTTCTCTTATCGCGAGGTTTGATTTTCTCTGCTAGTTTCTTTCGTTTGGTTGCTTTTTTTGTGACCAGTTTGCCGTCTTGATCTTGTACGGCTTGTTTCTAACTGAGCAGTTAGCTCTCCTTGTAACGACCTAGGGTGGACCCCTAGCGCCACCCGGCCCACCAGCAGTAGCTTAGTTGGTGATGAGGAGTGGTATTAAGACTCTCTTATCAAGGTTGCGGGTTTGGGAACCCATGGAAACAATGCACCGTACTTTTAAACAGGCCGGAGATGCTTTGGGGTGTACGACCTTCATGCCTTGTATATTCTGGATGTACCACCCTTGTGCCATGGGTCCTCCATGGGCTGCTGGTGGGCTGGGCGGCGCTAGGGGTCCTCCCTAGGTCGTTACACTCCTTTCTGGTTTCTTTCCTCGTGGAGATGATATCTCTTTTCTCTTCTATATCTTATGCTCTTGGTGTAATGCCCCCATCCGTGGTATAGCATATAACATAAGGTCTAGCTAGGGCCCGATGCCATATACCATAGACAGGTAAGGAGATTACAGGTTGTTTCCAAATCCAAGTTCAAGTAGAAACACGTCCTACCACAAAGCATTCTAGCGGAAGCATTTTAAGTTATGAACCCATAATGAACAAGTATGTCCACTACATAACAAGAATGACATATATACATCTCACACATGTTTCGGCCGTAGCCTTATTACATCTGTTTCATATACAACAAGTGGTTTCATACATCGTCACGTATGTCGGCCACACATGAAAACAGTAACCATTCACTTTTGAGCATTTGAGGGCCAGCCAACTGCAGCCCATGGGCTTCAGCCCGCTACTTTCCACTTGGCTCTTCAGCACCTGCACAAAAGAGCCCACCAAAACGTGGTAAACAAAGCAACGATCAGCATTTTGCTGACCCGTTTATGACGATCCCACCTCTTACTCAGGGCAGCATTTCTCCATCCCTGCAAACAAGGCATAACAACAAAGTGCATTTATGCACCATTCACCATAGACGTTGGCCAAACGACCACACTCCCCGTGTACAAAGGGAACATTTTCGGTATACCGGGCTCACTCTGTAATACCACCATTCAGAGGTCGATGACTTAACAGTAACTTTCTCATTCAGAGGTACTTAACTAGAAAAGTACGTCGTTCAGAGGAACTTAACTTGACGACCGACTGCCCATTCAGAGGTACTTAACTAGACGACCCAGTCGTTTAGAGGTACTTAACTTGATGGCACAGTAATTGGCCATCACGACACTCATCATAAGCCACACGACTCTTTACCATTTCAGGCTGGTACACAACATTGATGGGCATTTTAGGCTCATAGCTTCACATACAATGGCCCCCAGGTCTCTTCGAGACAGGCCACAAAAAATTCCAGCTCACTGGGTGTTATCGCCTGGCGACATCAACAATTCACAAAACTAAGATCATTCCTCAGTATTTTCCTAGAAATTCTTCCAGTACTTTAGTGCAATAGCCTGCATACCCCGTGACTCCGAATTTCATAAGTACTTTACACGCATATCCACGGAGTCTTCTCCGGCACGCAAAGACCAAACATCACCAATCCATACCAAGCATTCCAGATGGGCTTCACACAGCATGCCTATTCCGTACTCTACATTTCCGGATCTAAATGCAGGAATATATGGGGATCAAACCGATCTTCCCTTTATAATCTACACTTTTTCACCATTTGGTGAGGTGATCCATGCAAATATGCATATTGAGGACTTCACTTGTCTGGGAGAAACTCGTTACCCTTGTAGTTCTCTTCTGATCCATGGCGAAGCTTTTCTACGCGGATGGAATGGAGTGCGTCACTCACCTCTTTGTGGATTTATCTTCGGATCTGGCCTCTGACCACAAGATCTTCTTCAGCGAGCTCAAAAAGCTCAGCCCAACACTTCCATTGCTTCTTCTTCCTTTTCACTCAAGGAAGATCAAGAAATGAAGAGAGAGAGAGAGAGAAAGAAAATGAATCCTCCTTCCTATTCTTCTCTGGTTAAGTGTATTCGGGAGTAATCATAACCACATGTTCTCTCAATCAAAACAAAGCAAAGGCCAGGAATTGAGTTGACTGGTCAAGTTTGGCGCTATCGCCTGGCAATATGGACTGTCGCCACTCGGCAATATCAACTTCACTGCCTTGACCGCTTTGACCTAGGTCAACCAATGCTTATTGGTCGCTTAATATCCACGCGACACTATCTCCCAGCAATATCCACTGTCGCTCGCGATATCAAGCCACTCAATGCTTTCAGGCGTGGAGCGCGTCAAGAGCATCGAGAGCGTTGAGTGACGACTCATTGCTTCTCACTATCGCCATATGGTGATACCCACTATCTCCAATCAGCGATATCCATTCGACGATTTGTCAAATGCGTTTAATGCGTCGAGTGCAGCTCGACGAACGATGCATCGCTATCGCCATCAAGTGATACCGAGTATCGCCCAGCGATACTGACAAACATCCTGCCGTAAAATTTGAGGTGTTACAACCCTCCCCTCCTTACAGAAATTTCATCCTGAAATTTACATACAATTATAAGTTAGACGACAACTTAAAACTTACAATAACTTATTATTCATACAAATAATGTTATAATAATTTAAACAAACAACTCGGGATGTTCATCACACATGGTCTGCTTATGCTCCCATGTTAGTTCATCACAGCCAGAATTATACCACCAGACTTTGACGATCCCAATTGTCTTGTTCCGTAGCTGTTTGATCTTCGTATCCTCGATTCGAATGGGCGTAACTTTCGTAGTTAGCCCATATTTGACCGATACATGATCATTCACAATCACTTGAGCTTTATCTTTCAAGGCTTTTCGAAGTACTGATATGTGGAACACATCATCCAACCCACTCAATTCTGACAAAAGAGCTAGCCGGTAGGCAGCTTCTCCAACTCATTCCACCACTTCAAACGGGCCAAGATACCTTGGACTCTGCTTTTTCAATTGCCAAATCTTGGATACGCTTTTGAATGGCTTAATCTTTAAATATACCCAATCGCCAACCACAAACTCTACGTTTCGATGTTTGGCGTTGTAATATTTTGCCTGCCTATCTTGGGCTATCAATAGCCTCTCTCAGATAGAGCGTATCATAGAATTAGCTTCTTCAACTTCCTTATGCTTATACAATTTAGACTCACCTGTTTTTGCCCAAGCTAACGGTGTATGACACACCCTACCATACAAAGCTTCGAAAGGCGCCATATTGATGCTAGCTTGATAGCTATTGTTGTAGGCGAACTCTACCATATAGAGATGATCTTCTCATCTTTTCCCAAAATCCAAGACGCACATTCAGAGTGTAAAAACCCATGTTCGTTGAGTCGGACCAGGAGGCGCAATGGTCTCAATTAGACTACCCAAAGGAGCTCTTGCCCTAAGGAAGATCTTGCCCAAGTAGGCGGGAATGCTTGCGCAAGCGCTGAGCCTCTGTCTCAAAGGAGCTCTCGCCCGCAAGGCATCCCGCACTCAACAATCAATAAATCCAGATCGTCGAGCGCAGCCAAATCGTCGAACCCGGATCGTCGTGAAGAAGCTCTCGCCTATAGGCAAGCGAGAACACTTGCATCGGGCTCTGGACAAAAGGCTCTCGGTTCAGAGCTCTCACCGAGTGAGGTCTAAGGCCTATGGTAAAATGACCAAATTGCCCTCAGGTAAAGTTAACCCCGTACCGTCAGGAAAACCGCGGGATTTGGCTATGGGCAGACCAACTAAGGGTACTTAGGTAATTTCAGGCCAGCCCAATATGGTTATTAGCAGATCCAACTCAGAAAACTATAAATAGACCCATAAGGGCTCCTTAGAAAGTAAGCTGGCATTATCTCCCAACTTCCAGTGCTTTCTGAGGAACCCCTAGCCCAGCTTTTGGCTTTGGAGGAGGGGACCTCCCTGCTGAGGCTTTGGGTCAGTCTTAGGTCTTTTGCATCTAGTCGAGGGTTGAGGCTTGAGAGAAGTAGGGGTTGGCTGCGCCCCTATTTTTGAACTCCCGTTGAGGTCATTTTTGGCTTCAACACAGAGCATGCCCTCCATCGTTCTGTTGGTCCTCTCAGTTTGGCCATCCTTTTGTGGATGAAAGGTCGTATTGAATGTTAACTTTGTCCCCAATAATTGATGGATTTGTCTACAATCATTTGAATTGAGGCGCCTGTCTCGATCACTTACGATGCTATATGGAACACCATGTAATCGTACTATTTGCTCGACATAGAGTTTAGCCAAAATTTCCACTAAATCGTCCCTCTTGTTCATAATAAAGTGAGCTACTTTAGTCAACCAGTCTATGATCACCCAAACCGAATCGTTATCACGTTGAGATCTCGGCAAACCATGCACAAAATACATCAATATGTCATCAAACTTCCACTATGGTATAGGTAGCGACTTCAGGAAACCTCCAGGCTTCTGGCACTCAGCTTTTACTAAGGCACAAGTCTGACATTTTGCCACATAATGGGCTATATCTTTCTTCATGCCCTACCACCAGAACAACTTTTTCATGTCCTTGTACATCTTTCTGCTCCTTGGGTGAATTGAGTATTTTGTAAAGTGCATTTCATACATCAACTCTTCCCTTAATTTACCCATACTCGGGATGCACAAATGATCACCTTTTCGCAAAAGGCCATCAGCACAGGAGAATTGGCCATTTGACCCATCCACTGCATAGTGTTTGAGTACTTTAATCAAGTTTTGTTCCTCGCCGAATACTGTCTGTAAGATCGTATTGCACCTCCGTCCAGTTCAGGCAGGCATTCGCAGTAGCATTCTTATCCACACAAGAAATTTCTAAGGCCTCCAACTCTTGGATTAGACGCTCATCATGCATCTGCAACCAATTTGCCCTTGCAGGAGTCTTAGGACTCAAGGCATCTGCGACGACATTTCCCTTCCCTAGAGTATAATGAATCTAAAGGTGTAGTCCCCAAGGAAATCCATCCACCTGCGCTATCGCATATTCAAATTCTTTTGATCCAATAAATACTTAAGGCCCTTATGGTCCGTAAAGATGTCAACCTTCACACTATATAAATAATGACGTCGCAGTTTAAGTGCAAAAATCACCGCCGCCAACTCCAAGTCGTGGACGGGATAGTTTCGCTCATGCACTTTCAATTGGTGTGAGCCAAAAGCTAAAGAAGAATGCAGCCTAAGCCGCTTCCTGATGCATCACTATAAATTTCAAAGCTATCTGAACCATATGGCTACGTCAAGATTGCCGTCGTGGTCAAGCGAATCTTCAACTCTTCAAAAGCTCGCGTGCACTTTGGCGTCCAAATGAACATCTGATCATTCCTCGTTAGTGTTGTAAGAGCAAGGCTACCCGCGAAAAGTTCTCTACGAAGTGCCTGCAATAACACGCTACTCCAATGAAACTCCTGACTTCAGCGACAGAATGTAACAGCCCGATTTTGTCTCAGCATGCAAATTTTTGGGTGACACGGCCTGGGACACGGGCGTGTCCCAGGGCGTGTCCTGCTTGGGTGAGAGCCGTCGCGAGATTGACAAAAATCATTCGACGAACAGTGTTCGGCAGGAACACGCCAGGCGACACGGGCGTGTCGGAGGGCGTGTCTCCTTGCGTTCGACGAAAGTTGCTCGACGATCGTCGAGTGTCGAGATACGGTTGACGTTTGTCGAGTGCAGTGAACACGGTCTATGACACGGTCGTGTCACATTGCGTGTCCCTTTGGTTCGACGAACTCAGCCCGACGATTTTGAGTTGGGGCTTGTCGAGTGCCGTGTATGGGCACACGGCCTGGGACACGGGCGTGTCACAGGCCGTGTGAGTCTCGGGTGATTTTGGGATTTTTTTCAGCCCGATGAACACGGCCACAGACACAGGCGTGTCTGAAGCCGTGTTGGGTGACATGGCCCATGACACGGGCGTGTCCCATGGGCGTGTCACTAGAATGGGTAAGTTTGTTGATCACCGCTTGATGCACACGGCCTGGGATGCGGGTGTGTCACAGGCCATGTCAGGCAAAAATTATGCTTTTCTTTCAATATTGGGGTCGTCCGTTCCTTCAGCTGGGATCCAAGGGCTGAGCTTCTTTCCTGTTTCCTTAAGGCTGAAATCTGAGACCATTTTCTCATTTGTTTAGTGCCTTCATCTTTCTCCAAGTTAGAGAGATAAAGGGAGAGGAAGAATGAGGAAGAAGAGGAAGGGCTGCTGCTAGTGGAGCTTGAGAGTGTCAAGCTGCGTTCCAATGCCAGTTTTGTGGAGGAAAACCTCTTTCTAGCCAACTAGGAGCATCATGGAACCGAAGCGGTCTTCAAGGGTAATGACTTTTATTCCTAGCCGTGTGAAGGCTTCCTTTTTGGCATATGTTTGTGATTCCTCCACCAAGAGGTGGCAGATGTTGGGAATCTTTGGGTGATTCATGAAATCCCCTTTTGGTGGCATATAGATCGGGAATTGGAGTATGGAATATGCATGCTGTGTGAAGCCCATCTGGACAAGTTGGTCTGGATTGGTGATGTTGCATACAAACTGGAGAAGACTACTTGATAAATGTGTTGTTGAAGGAGTCAACGGATTATGCCTGTGACAGGTAGTCACAGGAAGTACTGGAGTGGTAGTCCAGGAAAATATCCGTATTATGCTTGTGCTATTGGGTCGTACCTGTGAACGAGTAATAAGAAGTACTGGTGTGACCAGGAAAGGACCTTTTGTGATGATTGATATCGTAGGTGGTACCTATGAAGAGAGTAACAGGAAGTACTGGTATGAGCAGGAAAGACCCCTGACATTTGTGATATTGCGGTGTCGTACCTGTGAACGAGTAACAGGAAGTACTGGGGTCCCAAGAAAGACCCGCTGATGTTATGAGATGAATTGGTGTAAAGAAATACCCAGGCTGAACGCCATGAACAGGATCGGTGAGACCTACCCACGCCTTTATATAGCCGCGAGTACGCCGTGCTCCATGATGGCAAGGCGATTTGAGCAACGGGGGGTGGAGGATACGACCTGCGTTATGTCCGTCTGACGTGAGACCAGAAGGTGCGGTCTGTTGGAGCGCATAACAAGAGTCTTAGGCTTGCGCGCCGTGATACAATGGGGGGCTAAGGGCCAATCCCGGTTCACTAAGACTATAAAACTCCCGCTGCACGCCATGGAGTAAATGCTCAAGAGAGTTACTGTTGGGTTGTGACCCGGATATGGTGATGGGCAAGTGCTTTGCCAGAACACTAAGAATGTGCCCTGAGTGTATGGACCGTTGGGCCGGGTGGCGAACGGTTGTGATGGAGTGTGTGCGTGAAAGCACATTATATGAATATAGTGTTATGCTTGTGATATGATGTGCCTGCAGGGAAGATTACCGTTGCCCCGAGAAAAGGGGTAGGGTCGTTATAATTTGGTCAGCTGAACACTGACCGTTGCTTTTGGTTGCCACCGTTGGGTGGATTGTCCATGTTCAGGTGCTGGAGAGCCAAGAGGGATGCATAAATGTTGAGGTCCATGCTGCTGCTGCTGCTTCTGCTAGCCCTCAAAGTCTATTTGGAATGCTTGTTGTGTTTTCTTTTATTGTGGTCGGCCTGCGCGCCAATGTTTAGGCCACTGTTTGAAAGCCTTGTAAGGCCATAAGGCCAGTGATGTTTACATGTAATAAGACATTCCTATATACCATAAAATTGGTGTTTTATATGTTGGACATTCAAGAGTGGAGTTCAAGTGGTCGTCTAGGATTCCGCTAGAATGCTTTGTGGTAGGTGCGCTGTGCTACTCTGGTATCACTCTGTAGATTCGTCGTCTGTTTTGTGATATATACTATGGGGCCCCGACCGGACCTTCTAATATATATTATATGAATGGATGAGGTTATTACACAGAAGACAACACCAGCTACTCCCGTATCGCAACTATCTTCACAGGATACAACGCAATGCCCTCTCCACTAACCATATGGCGAAGAAAGGCCACTGATGACAACCAGAACTCGCACTTCGAGAATTTGGCATAGAGCTTGTTTCTCCTCAGGATATACAACACTATCCATAAATGGTTCGCATGATCCTCTGCAGACTGAGAGTATACTAGAATGTCATCAATAAACTCGATGACAAACAAATCCAAGTACTCCCTAAATGTCTGGAGCATTAGATTCATGAATACCGATGGCACATTCGTTTGCCCAAACAGTATGACAGTGAACTCGTAATGACCGTAGCGTGTCCGAAAAGCTATCTTGGGAATGTCACATTATCGAATCTTCAACTGATAATCACCAGACTTCAAGTCTAACTTCGAGTAAATAGTTGATCCCACTAGCTGATCGAACAAGTCATCAATCTGTGGAATCAGATACTTGTTCTTTACCGTCAGCTTATTCAACTCTTGAGAGTAAATACATAGCCGCAAGCTGCCATCCTTCTTTTTCACAAATAGGACTAGAGTGCTCCAAGGTGACATACTTGGGCGTATAAAACCTTGCTTCAGCAACTCTTGCAGCAGAACCTTTAGTTCCGCCATCTACTTTAGTGCAACATGATATGGCGAGTAGGCGACAAGTTTCGCACCTAGCACCAACTCAATTGAGAAGTCAATCTCACGCTGGGGTGGTAAGCCCGGAAGATCCTTAGGAAACACATCAGTGTACTCCGATATATTAGGAACATCACTCACACAAGGCTTCAGCTCAACAGCCTCTAACAGCATGAAAAACAATTTTGCGCCCTTCCGAACTGCATTGACCACTTGAATAGCAGACATCAATGTCTTGCTTGACCCACGCATACCAGCGAACTTAGTCTCTCGTTCGGTGTTTTGCCCAGTATGACTTCCTTAGAGTTGCAATCTATATAGGCACGCCGCTCCGAGAGCCAGTCCATACCAAAGATTAAATCAAAATCTGATATCGGGAGCACAGATGCTTCCAAACCAAAAGCCCGACTTCCTATCTTCATCTCAACACAACAGGCTAGATCTGCACGCATCAAGCACCCGTTAGGAAGTAGCACATTCACTTGATCTGTCAGTGTAATCAAAGACACTCCTATACACCCTACGAAGTCCTCCGACAGAAAAGAATGAGAAGCTCCCGTATCAAACAGTGCTCGTCAAAACATGTGTGAGATGTATATATATCATTCCTGTTGTGTAGTGGACATATTTGTTCATTATGGGTTCATAACTAAAAATGTTTTTGCTAGAATGCTTTGTGGTAGGATGTGTTTCTACTTGAACTTGGATTTTGAAACAACTTGTGATCTCCTTACCTGCCTGTGGTATATGGCGCCAGGCCCCGGCCGGACCTTCTATCATATGCTATACGACGGATGGGGGCGTTACAAAATTGGTATCAGACTCCGTTCTTCGTCTTTCTTCTTGGGATTCGTGGTCGAATTCTTTTCAGGCGTTATGAGCCATGTATGTGCACTACTGTTATAACAATAATGAACCCATTAAAGTCAACTTAGGAATAAAAATACACATGTTTGTGGAACTAGTATGTTCCTGTGATTGCTTTTGGCAATATTTGTAGTTACTCATTTGTATGTATAACATTGTAGGCTACTAGAAGTGGTGTGGGGAAACAAGAACCCCATCGCTCAGTGGAAAGTAATGCACCAAATGAGGTGCCAACACCTCCTACTTCTGCGGAAACTATACGGTTGGTTGATGAAACCGTGTTCGCAGTGATGAATGTGCAGCCTAGAGGTCAGAGACAACCTCCTATTCCTGAGATAGTTCAAGAACCGGTTGGCATAGTGGAACACGTAGCTGTGAGATAAGTCGACGTTGAGCTAGTGGCCGCAAGGCGAGCTACGGAGGAACAATTGAAACATGTGATGAGTTTCAATCCCCCTATGTTATGGGTACTAGAACCCCTACACAAGTCGAAGACTGGCTCTCAAGGATAAAGAGAGTCCTGATGGAAACTGAAACGGAAGAGTGTCAACAAGTCACCATGACTACCTTCTTGCTAGATGGTGAGGCAAGACTTTGGTGGGATGAGCTGGAGCTGCACCAGTTTACTGGTCGGCCGTTGAATGAGATCTCAATGGAGGAATTCCCAAGGTGTTTTCTGGCAAGGTATGTTCCATAGGCACAATAGATTGCGATGGAGAACCAGTTTCAAAGGCTAACTCAAGGCGAGAGGTCGATGGACGACTACTTGCACGAGTTCACGAGATTGGGAAGATATGTAGGCCTTACGTTTCTAGATGAGGAACAGAAAACAAATCGGTTCTACGAAGGGCTGAGAGATGACTTGTGGTTGCTTCTCTCAAAATCGATAAAGCAGGGTTTTCTTAACTTGGTCAATACGGCCCGTTCCCATGAGGTCGACATGAAATGTTTATAGCAGAAGAATGACTTGGAGGGGAAAAAGACAAAGTTCAAAGTACCTGGGTCGGCAAAATCTGGATTTCGTCGGTGGAAAAAGAAGCCTAAAACTTATACGCTGGCTCCTTCTTCTCCTGCATCTAGATCAACATCTGGGAGAGGTTCGCCCACATATTATACATGTGTAAAGGTGGGTAATTTCGCTCGAGACTGTTGGATTGGCCCTCCAAAAGGGGAGAAAAAGACGGGTGCATCTTATGCTGAGAAGGGAAAGACAGTGGTAGAATCGATTGCAACCCAAGCGCAACCTCGAGTCTATAATCTTGGCCAAAAGGAGGCCATAAAACAAAGTGACGTCGTAACAGGTATGAGTTGAGTTAAGCTTCAGTTTTTACTGCTTTCCATACTTAGTACCTTGTGCGTTACTTGTGTGTGTGATTGGTTTCCATCACTGTGTTTAGGCTTTGTGTTGGTTTCTGGATATCCCGCTAGGGTATTGTTCTATATGGGAGAGTCGCACTCTTTTCTTGCAGAATGCTTTATCCAGATAATTGGAGCTGAGTCTTTCTCGGCGGACGCAGAGCAGAAGGTGTGCATGACCAATGAGTCATCCATGACCACCAGGGAAAAAGGATGCATTTGTTGGAATCTAGGCGGGGTTGATTTCACGGTGATAATAGCGGTTTTCCCGTTGGTGGAGTTCGATGTCATTTTGGGAATGGACTGGCTTCCAGAGCAACGTGCTAGTATTGAATGCCTGTCTAAGGTGGTGTCCCTAAGGGGTAAAGGACGGTCAGAAGTTAAGTTTGAGGGCCTCAGTGGAGCGGCCTTTTCCCTGATTTCGGTCATACAGTTGTTTCGGGCAGTTAACCAGTGGGGAGTATCTCTTATAGCATTGTTGGAGGTTCGCCTTTCCAATTTATCACTTGGGGAAGTGCCAGTAGTGGTAGAGTACAAGAATGTGTTTCCTGAGGAGCTTCCTAGAGCACCTCCTCGACAGGAGATTGATTTCTTGAATGAGTTAGGTCTAGAGGCTATGCCGGTGTCACGTACTCCTTTTAGGATGGCACCAAAGGAGTTGGCCGAACTCAAAGTACAGTTACAGGAACTGTTGGAGAAAGGGCATATTAGACCCAGTTCTTCATCGTGGAGCACATCAGTGCTATTCGTGAAGAAGAAGGATGGTAGTACGCGGTTATGCATAGACTACAAAGAGTTGAATAAATTGACTGTCAGGAATAAGTTACTAATTCCTCGGATAGATGACCAGTTCGACCAGTTGGTGTGGTCAGTAGTGTATTCCAAGTTGAATCTGAAGTCAGGGTACTATCAGTTGCGAATTCAAGATGATCACATACCCAATAAAGCTTTTGGTATGAGGTATGGTCACTTTGAGTTCTCGGTGATGCCGTTCGGGTTAGCAAATGCGCCATCCGTGATCATGCACTTGATGAATCGAGTATTTCAGGAGTACTTGGACTCTTTTGTAGTGGTCTTCATTGACGATATCTTGGTGTACTACAAATCGGAGGTCGAGCATGAGACTCACTTGAGAGTGGTCTTTCAAGTGTTGAGAGAGAACCAAATTTATGCAAAGTTCTCGAAATGCGAGTTCTGGTTAGAGAAGGTGGCTTTTCTGGGCTATTTGATTAGTGGTGATGGGGTAGCGGTGGATCCAGCGAAAGTTGAAGCCATCAGATATTGGCCAATTTTGAGAACCGTGGCGGAAGTCCGAAGTTTTCTTGGACTAGCCGGGTACTATTGAACGTTTGTGAAAAACTTTTCGCGGATAGCTCTACCCCTCACCTCTTTAACTTGTAAAGACCAGAAGTTTATTTGGACTCCGTAGTGCAGTTAGGCGTTTGACACTCTAAAGGGAAGGCTAATGGCAGCTCCAATCCTAAGCCTTCCTAAAGGGACTGAAGGATTTCATATTTTTATTGACACATCTGGATGTGGTCTGGGTTGCGTGTTGGTGCAATATGGCAGCGTGATAGCTTTTCGATCTAGGCAGCTAAATCCTCATGAGAGGAATTACCCCATCCATGATTTGGAGTTGGCAGCGGTAATGTTTGCTTTGAAATTGTTGTGGCACTATGTGTATGGTACAAAAGTGGAGATCTTCACGGATCACAAGATCCTGATGTATCTTCTAGATCAGAAGGACTTGAATATGCGACATCGCAGATAGGTCGAGTTCCTTGGAGACTATGAAGTGGCGATTCAGTATACGCTTGGCAAAGCAAACATGGTGGTGGATTCCTTGAGTAGGAAATATTTGTTCAAGGGAGTTGTATTGAAGCTCATGATGAGCGGTTGATGCGGGACTGGGAGTCCCTTAGCATGGAGTGTGTAGCAAGAGGCGAGTCTAGCGTGGCTCGGTTGAACTGGATTGAAATACAGAACGACTAGTCCGATCGTATTCGGGAAGCGACCCGTTTGGATGTGGAGTTCCAGCCATACGTGGTGGAAGATCAAAAGGGAGAGAGTAGCGCGTGGGAGTTGATTTATGTGATTCTAAGGAAGGATGGAAGGATTTGTGTACCGCAGTTCGACAAGCTCCTTAAGGAGTTGATGTTTGAGGCTCACTTCACAAAGTTCTCCACTCACCCGTGCAGTACAAAGATGTACTTGGATATGAAGAAATCCTTTTGGTGGCTTGGTTTGAAGCGGGAAGTAGCTTTGTGCGTGAGTCGGTGCCAAACTTGTGCCTTAGTGAAGGCCGAGTGTCAGAAGACAACCGGGTTCCTGAAGCCTCTTCCTATTCCCCAGTGGAAATTTGATGATATCTCCATTGACTTTGTACATGGGTTACCTAGATCGCAGCAGGGTAACGACGCGATTTGGGTGATCGTGGATCGCTTGACCAAAGTGGCTCACTTTATCCCAAATCAGAAAGAGGACAGTATGGAGAAGCTGGTAGAGTTATATGTTCGTAACATTGTGTGACTACATGGAATTCCTAAGAGTATAGTTAGTGATCGTGATGGACGTTTCACGTCCAATTATTGGAGGTTGGTTCAGAAGAGTCTGGGCACGAAGCTCAAGTTCAGTATGACATTCCATCCTCAAACTTATGGGCAAACCGAAAGAATGAACCATACTATGGAGGATATGCTAAGGATGTATACTCTTGACTTCAGTAAGAAGTGGAAACTGTTGGAACACCCTATTACTAATTTGGGTCAGGATCACTATGTCTCTAGGATTTTATGTTTTGACCTTCTGTATAGATCATAGGTCAATTAGAATTGAGTCTAAGGGATCAGGAGTCTAGGTTTGGAAGCTGCCCTGAAGACCCAAGTTTTTCTGGAGACCAAGTCCAAATCGTCGAACTCAGCACGACGTTTCGTCGAACTCCGGTCGACGATCGTCTAGCTCAACTTTGGCAGATCGTCGAGCTCCATTCGACGATCGCTGAGCTCAAGCCTCAAAATATCGTCGAGCTCTGGTCGACGATCGCTGAGCTCAACTTCTCAATATCGTCGAGCTCCATTCGACGATCGCTGAGCTCAGGTCGACGATTTTGACTCTGAACTGGTTCCTTATCTCTGAGCTCAGTTCGACGATAGCAGAGCTCAGTTCGACGATTTCAGTTGACCTTCAGAATTCTAATTCAAAATCAGATAGAAGTTATTCTGCATTTAAGACAGAAGATCTGCCAGCCGTTTTCATTAACTTCTGGAGCAAGTTTCAAGGGATTTTCTAAGGAACAAATCAGTGGACTTTCCTTCAAAACATATTACACAATTAAGGCTGTAATTAATTCAGACCAACGGCTATCTTTGACAGAGCAATTTTCTATTCAGACTCAGAGAATAAAAGATAGAATGTTTTTGAATCAGACAGAAGACAGACAAGAACAAGAGAATAAAGAAAGACAAGTAGAGGACACCTCTGTATACACAGAGACTCTCTCAATCTTCTGTAAACAAGAATTCAGAAGAACACTCATCAAAAAGAGATCAAGCTTTCAAACATTCTTCAGATCTCTTCAGCTCTCAAGTGTTCAAGGCCAACATCATCTCAAGACTCCAGACACTCAACATTTCAGCTTGCTGAAATCATCATCTGCTGGAGATCTATTTTTGAAGGCCTATCACCCTCAGCAAAGCTCATCTTCCTGAAGACTTCAAGGACTCAGGGGGAGATTTGAAATCAATCCACATAGTCTTCTCAGTTGCTTGAGAAAGAGAAGACTGCCATAACTCTCTCACCCCCAATCTGTAAAGGGTTTTTCAAACTCCCTTCAAAAGTTTGAATCTGGTTTTTGAGCACCTTGTCAAAAGCTCATTGGTGGCAAGACACCTGATCAAAAAATCTGATCTGGTTTTTGAGCACCTTATCAAAAGCTCATTGGTGCCCAGGACACCTGATCAACTCATCCTGCAGTGGATTCCTACCTAGGGTGGTAGAAGAGTGGATGTACCCAAGTCGGGGAACCACTATATTTCCTTGTGTCATCTGGTTGTGCATGTTTTCTTTTTGTTTCTGGCCTAGATTTTCTTGTGCTTAATATCTGCATAGCTTAATTTTACCTCTGCTTCCCTGCTTACACTCATTACAACAATTGTTGTAAAGCTTTGCAAAAAGTTTTCTTTGTGTTTTCAAAAAGCACCATATACTCTATTCACCCCCCCCTTTAGAGTATATCAGATCTAGTTTCCCCTTTCAATTGGTATCAAAGCGAGGTTGGTTAAACATACCATATCTGTTTGGTTGTACAGGCTAACACCTGAACCCCAAAGATCCCAAACTAGATCCTTCTTTTGTTTTCTTTTTATATTAGATTTAGCTTGCACAAATCATGGCCCAGAACAAGGATTATGCTAGCACCAGACCTCCAGTGTGCAATCTATCAAAGTTTGCACTTTGGAAGGCAAGGATTAAACTCTACATGAATTCAATTGACGAAGATATTTTTAACTCTGTTTTGACAGTGTGCCCAAGACCTCCAGAGAGCACAAGCACAAATGCTGTTCCACCTCCATCAGGAACAGATGCTGACATTAAAAGATGGAAAGTAGCTGATGCCAAGGCAATGAACATTCTAGCTCAGACAATGTCAGATGACATTTTTCAGAAGGTAGCTGAATGTAATTCAGCCAAGGAGATCTGGGACAAGCTTTCAGAAATTGTCTCTGGCTCAGCTGATGAGAGAAAGGACAGAAGATCTCATCTCATCTCCCAATATGAGAACTTTAAGAAGGGAGAAACTGAGTCAGTGGGAGACATGTACAATAGATTGAGTCTAATTGTCAGTGAACTGAGGACATTAGATAAAGAAATCTCACTGACAGAACTCAATGACAAGATCCTAATGTGCTTCCCCAGCACTTGGGATTCAAGAATCTGGCCAATTAAAGATGCCAGAAGCCTAAATGAGATTACCACTGAAGCCTTGTTGGGTAAGCTCAAATCTTATGAGCTACTCATCAAGAACAGAGAAGAAGAACAAAAGGCTGCTTCTCCAGCCACAAGAAAGGAGAAGACTATTGCATTCAAGGCAGCTGAGGATCTGCCTGAAGAAAAGGCCACAAGCAATGATGAACTTCTCAGCCTATTGGCCAAAAGATTCTATAAGATGGCCAGGAAGGACTTCAGAAGAAGATCATACAAGGAGCAAGACAAGCCAAGGTATGACAAGTCCACTGGCAATAGCAAAGACATTATTTGCTTTGGTTGCAGGAAACCAGGGCATATGGTTCCTGACTGTCCAGAAAACAAGAACAAGGACAGGAGGGACAGAAAAGAAAGAAGAAAGGAGAAGGACTCCAAAAGGCATGGAAATAACAAACCTTCCACCAGCAAAAGTAAGCACACAAGGAAAGGATTTGTTGCTGAATCCTGGAGTGAGACTGAAGAGGAGTCACAGGCCTCTTCCAGCTCAAGTGATGATGAGGATGATGCAGAGGAAAAAGAATTCTGCATGATGGCAATCAATGCCTCTCAACACAACTCAGAGGAAGAGGAGTCAGAGTCAGACTCAGAAACTCAACCTGAAGAAGATCAGGTAATCAACTCTTTTGATTTCACTTCAGAAGATTTTAAGCTTGAATTTAAAGCACTATGTTTAGACCTGCTAAAGTCTGAGAAAGAGATCATCTCTCTCAGAAATCAATTGTCTGAACACAATGCTTTAAAATCAGAAAACCTCAAGCTCTTTCAGGAGTTGGAGAACCATAGGGAACAGATAGCTTCACTGAAGAGTGAACTCTCTGAGGCCAAGAAGCTTGAAGAATCTCTCAATGGGAGAAGCATCAAGCTGATGGACATCACAAGCACAGTGAACTCAAGATTCAACAGTACACTGGGCTTGGGTGCCTCATCCAGCCAACCTATTGTTCTAACAACCCCTATCAAGTTCATTTCTGACAAGGGAAAGGGAGTTGTAGAGGTTGCCAGGAAAAATTCTGATCTGCCTCAGAAAACTAAAGTCCAGTACAAATCGTCGAACGGAGATCGACGATCGCCGAACGCAGCTCGACGATCTCAGGACAAATCGTCGAACGCTGATCGACGATCTAAGCCAAGATCGTCGAACGCTGGTCGACGATCTCATATACCTGACCTCAGCCATAGTCGACCGTCGAACGGAGCTCGACGATCTGACCCAAGATCGTCGAACTCAGCTCCAAGATCGTCGAACAGAGGTCAGAGCTCTGGAAACTTTTTTAATGGCAAGTCAAAATTGAATCCTGAGGGTTCTTCATCCCAAACATTTAACCCTTATACTGAATGGATTTTACCTCCAAGGAGATATCATCCTGAAGGATATAAGAGTCAGCCAGGGATGTCTTTCATTTCTGAATTTAAAGGTTATCAACCTAGGCCCAAGGTAAACTGGGTCAAAAACAAGTAAATTGCTTAATGTGCAGGTGAAGACCTATCCAACATCTAACCAGCAATGGTATTTGGATAGTGGATGCTCAAAGCACATGACAGGGAACAAGGACAACCTCAATTCCTTTAAAGCCAAGCTTGGACCCAAAGTTATCTTTGGTGACTCCAACTTTGGACAAACTAAAGGATATGGAGCAGTCCAGATTGGTTCTGTAACCTTCAAGAAGGTAGCATATGTGGAAGGACTGAAGCACAACCTAATCAGTATCAGTCAGCTATGTGATGAAGGCTACCAGGTGATCTTCAGCAAAACTCTATGCAAGATCAAGTCAGAGGACAACACCACTGTGTTGACAGGTAAAAGGAAAGGTAACATCTACCTTGTAGATTTTCTTTCAACTTCTATAGATATCTGCTTATTCAATTCAGTTTATAGACCAAATGTTTTATGGCATAAGAGACTAGGACACCTAAACCTTAGAACTATTGCTAGGCTCTCCAAGGACAATCTTGTTAGAGGACTACCTTCTGGCCCCTACAAGAAGGAAGGACTCTGCAAGGCCTGTCAATTAGGCAAGCAAACTAAAAACAGTTTTAAGTCACTTAATAAGAGTGATTCACCTAGGATATTGTATCTGTTACACATGGATCTATTTGGACCCATCACAGTACAAAGCCTAGGAGGGAAATCCTACACTTTGGTGATTGTAGATGACTTCTCTAGATTCACTTGGGTGTTCTTTCTAAGGAAGAAGTCTGATAACTTTAAGTGTCTGACAGAGTTTCTCAAATGTGTAAAGATTGAGTTCAATACTCACATTGCCCTGATCAGAAGTGATCATGGGACAGAGTTTGATTCTCTTCTTATGCAAGAGTTCTGTCAGAGTGAAGGGATCAGGCATACTTTCTCAGCTCCTAGAACTCCTCAACAAAATGGGGTAGCTGAAAGGAAAAATAGAACCCTTATTGAATCTGCCACTACATTGTTGTCAGATGCTCATCTACCTCTATCCTTTTGGGCAGAGGCAGTGAACACCTCCAACTATGTGCTGAACAGAAGCCTGATACATAAACTGAAGGGAAAGACTCCCTATGAATTACTCAAAGGGAAGAAACCTAAAGTTGACTATTTCAAAATTTTTGGTTGCATTTGCTATATTCACAATAATGATAAGAAACATCTAGCAAAATTTCAAGCCAAAGCTGATGAAGGAGTGTTTCTGGGATACTCCATGATCAGCAAGGCCTATAGGGTTTATAATAAATCATCATTGAAAATTGAGGAATCTGTTCATGTTTCTTTTGATGAAACTAACATGTCTTTCAAGGAGAAGATTTCTTCTACCATAGAACCATTACAGGAACACACTCTAGTTGAAGATATGAACAAGCTACAGGTTGCTCAAGAGGATGAAAGCAGTGAAGATGAGAGCAATGCTCAACATATTGAAACTCAACTTGAAGAGCCAGTTGTTGTACCACAAGAGGAAACAACAACACAGGTTGGTGAACAATCAACACCCCCTTTTGATTTAGTAACATCAAGAGACCATCCAATTTCCCAGATAATTGGAGAACTCTCAGCTGGTGTGCAAACCAGAAATCAGGTCAACCAAAACCTGTTGCACACCTGCTTCCTTTCTCAAATTGAACCTCAGTCCATTCAAGATGCAGAGCAAGATCCACACTGGATCATTGCCATGCAAGAGGAGTTGCATCAATTTGAGAGGAACAAAGTATGGGAACTAGTGCCAAAGCCTAAGGATCATTCCATTGTAGGAACAAAATGGGTATTCAGAAACAAACTGGATGATCAAGGAGTAATAATAAGGAACAAGGCAAGGCTAGTTGCCCAAGGATATTCTCAAGAAGAAGGAATTGACTACGACCAGACCTTTGCACCTGTTGCAAGATTAGAAGCCATCAGGATATTCTTAGCTTATGCAGCTCACAAAGGCTTCAAAGTTTATCAAATGGATGTCAAGAGTGCCTTCTTAAATGGAGACATCAAAGAGGAAGTCTATGTCAGACAACCTCCAGGTTTTATCTCTCCAACTCATCCTGATTTTGTTTTTAGATTAAATAAAGCATTATATGGTCTCAAGCAAGCTCCTAGAGCATGGTATGAGACCCTAGCATGCTTTCTTTTGGAAAATGGTTTTATAAGGGGTAGAGTAGACCAAACTCTTTTCATTAGAACCCATAAGTCCCATACCCTACTAGTACAAATTTATGTAGACGATATCATTTTTGGTTCTACTGACTCAAAACTATGCAGAAGGTTTTCCAACCTAATGCATTCTAAATTTGAGATGAGTAGCATGGGTGAGCTATCCTTCTTCCTAGGATTGCAAGTCAAACAACATGCTGAGGGCATCTTTATTTCTCAAACAAAATATGCTAATGAGCTGGTTAAGAAATTTGGGATGTCTGAGGCATCTTGTATGAAAACACCCATGCCTACCAATGCTGTATTGGATGCTGATGAACATGGGAAACCTGTTGATCAGACAACATATAGGCAATGATTGGCTCTTTACTGTATCTTACAGCTAGTAGACCAGATATAATGTTTGCTACATGTATATGTGCTAGATTCCAAGTTAGCCCTAGAGAGTCACACCTCACATTAGTAAAGAGGATTCTCAGGTATGTTAAAAGTTGTCCAAATCTAGGTCTCTGGTATCCAAAAGATTCAGCATTTGAGTTAACTGGATTCTCTGATGTTGATTATGCTGGATGCAGAATTGACAGGAAAAGCACCAGTGGAACTTGTCAGTTCCTTGGTGATAGACTTGTCTCCTGGTTTTGCAAGAAACAAACATCTGTGTCAACTTCAACTGCTGAAGCTGAGTATATGGCTGCAGGCAGTTGTTGTTCACAAATACTGTGGATTCAAAATCAACTCCTAGACTATGGTTACAACTTAGAAAAGTCAAAAATCTTTTGTGACAATACAAGTGCTATCTCCATAGCTCAAAATCCAGTCCTCCATAGTAGGACAAAACATATAGAGATTAGGCATCATTTCTTAAGGGATAATGTTGAGAAAAATAAAATTGAATTGCAGTATATCCCAACTGATTTACAAAGGGGAGATATTTTCACCAAGCCTTTGGATGAAAAGAAACATACCTTCTTCCTAAATCAGTTAGGAATGTTAGATGGAGGAAGTCTTAAATAAAACCCAAGATTTTGAAAGCTAAAAATGGACCAAGACTAGGCAAAATTCTGATTTTCCTTAGTGTCTAGGATTTCTCTGATCTCTGAACTGCGCTCGACGATTTCCCCACAGATCGTCGACCGGAGTTCGACGATTTCCAGAATCGTCGAACTGAGTTCAGCGCTCCTCAGACAGCATGAACTGTCTCCTTCGGTCAACGATCGTCGAACGGCGCTCGACGATTTTGTTCACTGAACGATCGTCGAACGGAGCTCGACGCCTTTCCAGATCGTCGAACAGAGATCGACGATTTTGGAGTCTCTTCAGATTCCTTTTGAAGCCTCGATCGTCGAACTGAGTTCCACGATCTTTCCTTTTCTGCGTCGAACCCTAATATAAAACTCATTTTTCGCCGTCGTTCTCTCTTGCGCTTTCAATTTCTCTGCAAACTTTTCTTCCCTCCAAACAGTTCTACACTTGGTCGTTTTGTTTGTTGATTTTTTGCAGGTACCATGGCCATTTCTGTTGCTGTGCTCGCTGCCATGAAATTTGATGTCAGCTTTGACATCGATTTCGATTCCTTCAACACAACCGATCAAATCTTCCAGGATATTCTCAGATTGTTCAAAGATCAGCATCTGTCTGCCCTTATGTCAACAAGAATCAAATTGGCCTCAGATGAAATTAAAGAATGGGTTTATACTGCCCACAACCTGGACAACAACACCATAGTTGGTTCCATTGGTGGCACCCAGGTACCTCTCACTCCAGCAGTATTGACAGAAGTTTTTGGCTTCAGGAATGGTGAAGACTCTGCTGACCTTTCTGGAGAAGAGTTTGCTGATGTTCTTGCCAGGATGGGTCATCCTGAGGGGAACCCTAGCAAGCTGTTTAAGAGAAACCTGTCTGTGGAATACAGGTTTTTGGCTGATGTAGTAGGCAAGGTCCTTTTGGCCAAGCATTCTGCTCATGATACAATCTCCAGATACCAGCTCTGCCTTATGGGAGCTCTTGTGGACAGGAAAAGCTTGAACTGGGGAGAAGTACTCTTTGACTTGTTGAAGAAAAAGATAAATAAGACTTTTGTGAATTTTGGAAGAGTACTGGGAATCTTCCTCCAGGCTAAATGCCCTGCCCTGCTAGTCTCCTCTGGAGTGCACATCAATGCCTCTAAGAGACTCACCTGTGCCCTTTTTGGGAAATGGGACAGGCAAATCTCCAAGCCCAGCAGGCCCTCTTCTTCTGGCCCTTCAGGCACCAGGACTCTAAGAGTCACTCCACCCCAGGCCTCTGCCCCTGCAGAGGACCTGCCTGCTAGTGCTGCTGCTTCTCCTCCTCCAAGCTCAACCCTACCTCCACTTCCATCCACCTCTCCAGCCACCTCCACAATTACCATCTCCAGCCCATCTCCAACATCTACTCCATCTCCAGCAACAATTTCCTCTCCACCAGCAGCCCACTTCCACCCTCTTTTCTCCTATCCACCTCCAGATGTTACCTCATCCCCATCCCTTCCAACTTTCACTCTCCTGGATGACTCCTACATGGATGATTCCCCCTCTTCTCCTCCAGATTTGCCATCCTCCTCCACATCTTTCCAAGACCTTCTCCACCAGATTCTTGATCAACCCACCTTCACTCCCTCCATTTCCATCCCTGTACCCTCTATCTCTACCATACCCTCTCCTGAGCCATCCCTTCCACCCTTCAGCCCTCCACCTCCAGCTTCCTCAGCCATCCCAATGCCCTCTACCTCTGCTCCTCTCCTTGAGCATGTAGATCTCCCAGCCCTTGCTGATCAGTTGTATGAGCTCCTTGCACCTAGGCTCTCCCTTCTCATGGAGGCCTCCTTAGCTCCTCTGCAACAATCAGTGGCAGCTCTCTCTGCCAGGCTGTCCTCTTTCCTTACCCCTATAGCAGCACCCCCAGCAGTGTGCCTTGATGCACAGGTTTCTGCATCCAGGCAGGGGGAGATGCCCTATGAAGCCAGCTTCCAGGCTGCTGTTGCTGCTGCTGCTCCTCCTGCTGGTGTTTCTGTTGCTGCTGCTGCTCCTCCTGCTGGTGTTTCTGATGCTGCTGCTGCTTCTACTACTGCTACTGCTGCTGTGTCTGTTTCTGCTGCTGCTATTCCTGTCATAGCACTAGACCTAAGGTCTCTGCTATCTATTTTTGACACTGCTTACTTCAGCTGCCTCCCAGAGCCATATGCTGCCCAGCCCTCAGAAGATATGTCCAAGGCCCTAGTGCCCTTCTCTTGCTGTGACCCCAGAACCATTTCTGATTTTCTTCTGTCAGTGACTGCTACTTCTGATGTTCCTGCTGCTGCTGCTGCTGCTGCTACTGAAGACACTGCTGTGTCTACCTCTGAAGTTGTATCTGCTGCTGAAGAAATTGTTTCTGATGAGCCTATTTCACAGGATCTTTTGATGACAGAGGCTGTTGATTGTGAGCCTGCTGTAGAAGTTGTTAGTTCTGAAGCTGCTGCTGCTGCCCTCATTTCTGAATTAATTTCTGTTGTAACATCTGCTGCTCCAGTACCTATAGTTACATCTGTTGCTCCTCCTGCTTCTGTATCTTCTGCCCCATCAGCTGCTGTTAAACTAAAAGAGGATTTGATGAAAAGGATTGATGCCTTGTATGATGCACAAAGCTCTGAATCTGAGGATTATAATACTGCTTCTGATGACTCATCAGCCACAATTGCAAAGAAAAGAAAGGCAAGAAGTAAGGCCTTGAAGAGAGTTCCTCCTGCCAAAGTCAGAGATGACAATGATGTTCCATATTATATTCTGCACAATTGCCCAATCTCTGAGCATTGGATGCAATTCTCTAAGAACCAGTTGAAGGCTATGAAAAAGAAGAGGAAATATGAAAAAGATTCCACTCAGTTCAAGCACCCTCATCCTCCTCCACCACCTCCACCTGATGCAGGTGCAGGTGGCAGCTCTGCAAGCTCAGGCCCTGCTAGAAGCCAGGCTCCCTACCAGCCTCATGCCAGAACATATCAAAGGGAAGGCCATTATAGGGGCTCTTACTCTAGAAGGGGAGGATATAGGGGAAACCAAAGAGAAACTCAGGTTTACTCTAAAGGACACTCCAGGCAGCATCCTTATCCTAGGGGAGGACATGTTCCATCTAACACATCTTCTGGTCCTTTTCCCTACAAGCTCAAAGATACAGTGACTGCCAGGACACCTCAAGTTACTACTTCCAACAGGTATGAGCCACCTGTTCCATTTGAGGATCCTGAGAAAAATCCCATGGCTTGGACTGCAAGAATGAAAGAACTGGCTGCTTTGGATCAGATAAAGAAAGCAAAAGAACAAGGGCTAGACACTTCCAACGTATCTACAATGTCAGAACAAAGGCAAAAAGAATTAGAGAGATATGCCTCCAGCAAATTTTTTGATGCAGACAGATACATGGAGTTGCATCCAGCTGCAGTGGTTCCCAGGGCTTCAAAGCAAATCTATTTGGGTGCAGCTGATGATACCAGATCAAAACAACAAGCTTTAGATCCTAACAGAGAAATTAAAATGGTAAAAGGCAAAGAAAAGGAATAACTCTGTAAGGTGATAATTCTTGACTTCTGTGACTGCCTTCTGGATATCATGTTTATATATCTCTGAGATGGTTCTGTGATGTTTAGCTGTGTTGTTTTTATGTTTCTGTGACTGTATGATGTTGTTTGTTTTTCAAAATCTGTAAATAGTTTTCCTAACCCAAATAGGGGGAGATTGTTGGAACACCCTATTACTAATTTGGGTCAGGATCACTATGTCTCTAGGATTTTATGTTTTGACCTTCTGTATAGATCATAGGTCAATTAGAATTGAGTCTAAGGGATCAGGAGTCTAGGTTTGGAAGCTGCCCTGAAGACCCAAGTTTTTCTGGAGACCAAGTCCAAATCGTCGAAGCTCAGCACGACGTTTCGTCGAACTCCGGTCGACGATCGTCTAGCTCAACTTTGGCAGATCGTCGAGCTCCATTCGACGATCGCTGAGCTCAAGCCTCAAAATATCGTCAAGCTCTGGTCGACGATCGCTGAGCTCAACTTCTCAATATCGTCGAGCTCCATTCGACGATCGCTGAGCTCAGGTCGACGATTTTGACTCTGAACTGGTTCCTTATCTCTGAGCTCAGTTCGACGATAGCAGAGCTCAGTTCGACGATTTCAGTTGACCTTCAGAATTCTAATTCAAAATCAGATAGAAGTTATTCTGCATTTAAGACAGAAGATCTGCCAGCCGTTTTCATTTACTTCTGGAGCAAGTTTCAAGGGATTTTCTAAGGAACAAATCAGTGGACTTTCCTTCAAAACATATTACACAATTAAGGCAGTAATTAATTCAGACCAACGACTATCTTTGACAGAGCAATTTTCTATTCAGACTCAGAGAATAAAAGATAGAATGTTTTTGAATCAGACAGAAGACAGACAAGAACAAGAGAATAGAGAAAGACAAGTAGAGGACACCTCTCTATACACAGAGACTCTCTCAATCTTCTGTAAACAAGAATTCAGAAGAACACTCATCAAAAAGAGATCAAGCTTTCAAACATTCTTCAGATCTCTTCAGCTCTCAAGTGTTCAAGGCCAACATCATCTCAAGACTCCAGACACTCAACATTTCAGCTTGCTGAAATCATCATCTGCTGGAGATCTATTTTTGAAGGCCTATCACCCTCAGCAAAGCTCATCTTCCTGAAGACTTCAAGGACTCAGGGGGAGCTTTGAAATCAATCCACATAGTCTTCTCAGTTGCTTGAGAAAGAGAAGACTGCCATAACTCTCTCACCCCCAATCTGTAAAGGGTTTTTCAAACTCCCTTCAAAAGTTTGAATCTGGTTTTTGAGCACCTTGTCAAAAGCTCATTGGTGGAAAGACACCTGATCAAAAAATCTGATCTGGTTTTTGAGCACCTTATCAAAAGCTCATTGGTGCCCAGGACACCTGATCAACTCATCCTGCAGTGGATTCCTACCTAGGGTGGTAGAAGAGTGGATGTACCCAAGTCGGGGAACCACTATATTTCCTTGTGTCATCTGGTTGTGCATGTTTTCTTTTTGTTTCTGGCCTAGATTTTCTTGTGCTTAATATCTGCATAGCTTAATTTTACCTCTGCTTCCCTGCTTACACTCATTACAACAATTGTTGTAAAGCTTTGCAAAAAGTTTTCTTTGTGTTTTCAAAAAGCACCATATACTCTATTCACCCCCCCCCCTTTAGAGTATATCAGATCTAGTTTCCCCTTTCAGAAACATCACCTCTTCATGACAGAGTTCGCTTATAACAATATTTACCAAGCAAGTATACAGATGGTACCATACGAAGTTTTGTACGGGAGGTAGTGTCGAACACCGATGTCTTGGACAGAGGCGGGAGACACCAAACTTTTGGGAAAAGAAGTGGTAGATGATGCATGTGAGTTGGTGCGAACCATTCAAGAGTGCATGAAGGTTGCTCAAGATCGACAAGCAAAATACTTTAATGCTAGTCACAGGAAGGTGGAGTTCACGGTAGGCGACTGGGTCTATCTAAAGATCAATCCGTTCAAAGGTATTTCACAGATTCGGCAACTCAAGAAGTTGAGTCTGAGGTTTTTGAGATCTTTTGAGGTTATAGAACGTGTGTGAGAAGAAGCGTACCTGATGCAGGCCACCCGCCAAAATGGGAGTAATGCACGAAATGGCAAGGGGATTCCTATGGGGAATTTAAGCAAGCACGTGGTGTGTGTGCAAAACTCAAAATTTCGGCCGAGTTTTGTCCAAAATATCGCAATCTCACAAGTGGCAAATTCCCACCCAAAACTGCACAAACATTCATATATACATTTTTCATAATCTAGCCATAAATCTAATATCACATCACAATATTTCAATCCACATGGACGGTGATCCGGACTAAGAATGTTGATTCAGAAAATAGTCCAAATGTAGTCCTCAAAACTAATCCTAGCCACAAATGCTTAACAAAAATAAAACAACATAATAAAAAGACTTTTAAAAGACTTATAAATTTATAACTTATAAATTTATAAATCATATGACAAAAATGTTGATAAAAAGTATTATGATTATAGTATTATTCCAAAATTGGAATAACATTATAGCCATAATGATGTGAAGTAATGACGTCGCCGGCGGCGGCAACAACAGTTGCGGCAACGACCATCAATGTCCACGAACATGTTGCGATGACTATCAAAAGTGAGATCCGTGTCGGCACGAGCAAATGGTGGGGCATCCTCACCATCAAACCTCCCCCGCTCAAAATCACTCATCCCCAAAGAGTGGCCAGGGAGAGAATAGTAGGAGACAACATCCATAGGTAGCATAACATGAGCGGACATCCATAGGGCAGGACAAGTAGTTCAGGCATCGACAATAGAATAGAACCTATCATGAGCAAGAGCAGCAGAAAACCTCGTAGATGTGTCAGCATAAAGAAAAGCAATACAGATCTTACCATCCAATGCAAGAACCAGGAAACCCAAATGGTAGAGTGACATGAAAAGAATCTCACCTCTCAACCCAAGAGAATCTGAAGTGGAAGAGAGAAACGTCAGAGAAAACCAATCAGGTGGAAACCAGATATGCAAAATTAAATCCGAAAATTTGAAACACGGTGAAAACTGATTGCATCGTAAAAATCCAAAAAATTGCATTAAATCCAAAATTGTTGAAAATAATGAAAGTATCAGCACTCCAACATGATAATTTTGTTACGGAACCCGAAGGTATCCACTCGGGGATAACCAGACTAAATTTGAATCAACAATTCTGCAGTCAGAAGCTCTCGGAGGTGAACAGACGTGAAAGTGACCCAACCCACAGACATTGGCATAAGACAACGACATGTGTATGTGCAGATCGTACCAGGATGGATGAAAAATATTTCCAATTTGATTTTATGGGTAACAATATCATGAGGACAACAACTCAAAAGGCACAGTCACCGTGAAATCATACGCAGCCGCAGACGAAGACATGTCCGTAGACAGACACTCACTAACACATAGCCCACAAGTCAAGTCCAACAGAGATGCTAATAACGATGGCCTAACTAAGTGGATCGGACCAAGCAAAACCAAGTCGTGTCCTAACAAGTCTACTGATAGAGCCAAAAGAACAGGAGGGATGATCAGTGAAATCAAACACGAGAGAGAATATAACTCATGGTGAACGTCACGTATCGGTGTTAACATCAACATAAATCATCCAGGTTTACACTACTAAAATCATCCAAAAGTACAACTCCCTCGCTATGTAACTCTTCCAACGCACTAAATACTTCATCCAATTCAGAATCAGTAGAGGTCTCAGAAATAGACTCAACGCGTTTAGGGTCATGTGGGAGGATCGGCAAAATCGAACTCGACAAATTTCAAATTCATATTGAGCTTCAGGAAATGGTGATAACAAACAGGAAATATCTTCCGGGTCCTCAACTTTAAATTCATCCAAAAATAACCTTCCCTCACAAGGTAAATCTTCCATGGCAATAGGTATATCTGCTAACTCAGGGCATCAAACGGTTCCTCAACTATCATTGGAGACGGACCTAAAATATTGTCGTGGGGAAGTGGGATAATCCTAGGGGTGATACCTCAGAGGAGACATCCTAATCTAGGTCACTAGGATATCCAAGCTCCTCATCATCACTAAAGTCATCAGAGAAGTTGTCATCACCCTCAGTGTCTAAGATAAAAGAGACAAATCCCTAGGCTTTGTGGGGCACACCATGATATAGTGGCCGATCACTCCTGTGATCAAAAATTGGTATTGTGTCCTGGAGGGGGGAAATTAGATCATGAGACGTCCGAGTAAGGGAGTATGAGGGGACGTACTTTTTCGATGTAGGCAAAGTCTTAGGAGGCGAATCACTCAGATAATTAGAAATCTGGGAACAACAGTAGGGAGGGTAATAGTCATCCGTTAATAGATTCTTCATAATCTGCCAATCTACAAGTGAGTCGTTGAGTGATATCCAAAACGTCCTCCTTATTGAGCCAGAAGATCTGGGCTCAACCATTTACTTGTAGTCTCACAACAGGAATCTTGTGGGGGTCCACAATATGATATCGCTCAAAATAACATTCCATATCCTTCACCTACCATAAAAACACTCGCGGTCCACCTATCCCATCATAGGTAGGAGCAGGAACTCTAACAGACCTAAAGGTACGTGGTGGTGGTGTCAAATATTAAGCTAACATAATGTTACGCTCAACGAATGAAGGTGAGTGAGTGGAACTCCCAATGTGCGCCATAAAAGACCAACGAAAAACTCAAACTAAGTGAACACGAAAAACAATTTTTTTTTCTTTTGATATATTTTTAAGAAACACAATTTTTTTATATAACTAAAAAAATAAAATAGAAGACCAACGAACGTGCCTAAGTGCAAAAGGGTGTTTGTTGGAACACTCTATTACTAATTTGGGTCAGGATCACTATGTCTTTAGGAAACCTGTTTTTGACCTCATTGTATAGATCTAAAGGTCAATTAGAATTGAGTCTAAGGGTTAGTATTTAGGTTTGGAAGCTGCCCTCAGACCAAGGTTTTTCAGTTTGGAGACTAAGTCATTTCGTCGAGTTCAGTACGACGAATTGTCGAACTCCAATCGACGATCGTTGAGCTCACTTCGACGGATCGTCGAACTCCATTCGACGATCGTTGAGCTCAACTTCAACAAATCGTCGAACTCCATTCGACGATCTTCGAGCTCAGTTCGACGATCTTGACTCCAGTATTGATTCTCTATCTCTGAGCTCAGTTCGACGATAGTTGAGCTCAGATCGACGATCTCTGTTGCTGTCTAAGTCCAAATCGCTGAGCTCAGTTCGACGATAGTAGAGCTCAGTTCGACGTTTTTCTGAAGAGTTAAATGACTTTCAAGATTTAAATTCAGAACAGTTAAGGAGTTATTCTCAGTAATTAATTCAGAAGATTTTGTAGCCGTTTTCATTTATTCTGGACCAAGTTTCAAGGAATTATCAAGGAATGTTTCTTTGGACTTTCCCCCAAAAGACAATTGCAATTAAGGAAGTCAATTAATGACAGGCTAACGGCTATTCTTGACAGAGGATCATTTCTATTCAGAACAAAAGGGATTAAAGACAAGATTTTTGAATCTCTAACAAGCAATCAAGAAGAAGAGAGTGCACAAGAAAAAAGAAGAACACAAACATTCTCTACAACAACATATTTCTCAACAACAATTGCTCAAGAGAAAGAAAAAGGGTTGCAGACATTCTCTGTCTCAAAAAGAATTCATACAAGAACACATAACCAAAAGGAGATCAACAAATCTGAAATATTCAGATCTCTTTTGATTCAAGTCTTCAAGGTCATCATCATTCAAGAATCCAGACACCTAACATTTCAGCTGTTGCTGAAATCATCAATTGCTGGAGATCAACTTTCTGAAGGCCTATCACCCTACTACAAAGCTTCATTTCCTGAAGAACTAAAGATCTCAGGGGGAGCTTTGACAACATCAATATCCACATAGTCTTCTCAGCTGCTTTGAGAAAGAGAAGACTTCCATCACTCTCTCATCCCCACCTCTGTAAAGGGTTTTTCAGACTCCCTTCAAAAGTTTGTGTGTGGTTTTTGAGCACCTTATCAAAAGCTCATTGGTGGCAAGACACCTGATCAAAAAATCTGGTTTGGTTTTTGAGCACCTTATCAAAAGCTCATTGGTGCCCAGGACACCTGATCAACTTATCCTGCAGTGGATTCCTACCTAGGGTGGTAGAAGAGTGGATGTACCTAAGTTTAGGGGAACCACTATAGCTCCTTGTGTCTTCTGGTTGCTTGTCTTTATTTTTGTTTCTGGCTGTGGTCTGTGATTAGTTTCTTTTGTGTTTTGTGATTAGATAGCTGCTGTGTTTAGATTTACTATTTGCTTCCCTGTTCACTCAGATTACAACAACTGTTGTAAAAAGTTTTTAATCACCATACTCTATTCACCCCCCTCTAGAGTATATCAGATCTAGCTTGCACTTTCAATTGGTATCAGAGCGAGGTTGGTTAAACATACCACACCTTGATGGTTGCACAGGCTAACACCTGAACCCAAAGATCCCTCTAGTTAGATCTGCTTTTTTAGATTTTGTTATTGAAATATTTCTTCACAAATCATCGCCCAAAACAAAGATTTTGCTAGCACCAGACCTCCAGTGTGCAATCTGTCTAAGTTTGCTCTTTGGAAAGCAAGGATTAGACTATACATGAATTCTATTGACGAGGACATTTTTAATTCTGTTTTGATAGTTTGTCCAAGACCTCTAGAGAATACAAGCACAAATGCTGTTTCACCTCCATCAGGAACAGATGCTGATATCAAGAAGTGGAAGGTAGCAGATGCAAAGGCTATGAACATCTTATCCCAGACTATGTCTGATGACATTTTTCAAAAGGTGGCTAAATGTAATTCAGCAAAGGAAATCTGGGATAAGCTCACTGAAATAGTCTCAAGATCAGCTGATGAAAGAAAGGATAGGAGATCCCACCTCATATCCCAATATGAGAACTTGAAGAAGGGAGAAGTTGAGTCAGTTTGAGATATGTATAATAGACTCAGTTTGATAGTCAATGAACTGAAGACTTTGGATAAGGAGATATCACTGACTGAACTAAATGATAAAATCCTAATGTGCTTCCCAAGCACTTGGGATTCAAGAATCTGGCCAATCAAGGATGCCAGAAGTCTGAATGAGATTACAACATAGGCTCTTTTGGGCAAGCTCAAATCTTATGAGCTGCTTATCAAAAATAGAGAAGAAGAGCAGAAGGCTGCCTCACTAGACACAAGAAAAGAAAAGACAATAGCTTTCAAAGCCACTAAAGATCATCCTGAAGACAAGGTCACAGGCAATGATGAGCTGCTTAGTCTATTTGCCAAAAGATTTTACAAGATGGCCAGAAAGGACTTCAGAAAGAGATCATACAAAGAGCATGATAAGCCAAGGTATGATAAGTCAAATAATAAAGAAATTGTTTGCTTTGCTTGCAGGAAACCAGGGCACATTGTACCTGACTGTCCAGAGAATAAAAACAAGGATAGAAGGGACAAGAAAGAAAGAAGAAGAGATAAGGACTTCAAGAAGAATGGCAATGGCAAACTTTCCTCCAGCAAAAACAAACACACAAGGAAGAGATTTGTTGCTGAATCCTGGAGTGAGACTAAAGAGGAATTAGAAGCTTCATCCAGCTCCAGTGATGATGAAGATGATGCAGAAGAGAAGGAGTTCTGCATGATGGCAATCAATGCCTCTCAACACAATTCAGATGCAGAAGAGTCAGAGTCAGACTCAGAAACTCAACCTGAAGAAGTCCAGGTAATTAGTTCTTTTGATTTCAATTCTGAGGACTTTAAGTCTGAGTTTAAAGCATTATGTTTGGACTTACTAAAATTTGAGAAGGAAATTATTTCTCTCAGAAATCAATTATCTGAACATAGTATCTTAAAGTCAGAAAATCTCAAACTCTCTGAGGAGTTAGAGTGCTGTAGGGAGTAGATAGCTTCACTGAAAGGTGAGCTATCAGAGGCCAAGAAGCTTGAAGAGTCCCTTAATGGGAGAAGTATCAAGCTGATGGACATCACAAGCACAGTGAACTACAGATTCAATAGTACACTGGGCTTGGATGCTTCATCCAGCCAACCTATAGTTCTAACAACCCCAATCAAGTTCATTTCTGATAAAGGGAAGGGAGTTGTAGAGGTAGCTATGAAAAATTCTGATCTGCCTAAGAAAACCAAGTTCCAGCAGAAATCGTCGAACGGAGCTCGACGATCGCCAAACGCAGATCGACGATCTCAGGAAAAATCGTCGAACTCAGGTCGACGATCTCTAATTCTTGAACTCTGCCACAGTCGACCGTCGAATGGAGCTCGACGATCTGAACCAAGATCGTCGAACGTGCTCCACGATCGTCGAACAGAGATCAGAGCTTTGGAAATTCTTTCAAGGGCAAATCAAAATCCAATCCTAGGGGTCCTTCATCCCAAAGCTTTAACCCTTATACTGAATGGATAATACCTCCAAGGAGATATCATCCTGAAGGTTATAAGAGTCAACCTAGGATGTCTTTTATTTCTGAGTTTAAAGGTTATCAACCTAGGCCCAAGGTAAACTGGGTCAAAAATAAGTGAATTATTTTATGTGCAGGTGAAGACCTATCCAACATCAATTCAACAATGGTACTTGGATAGTGGGTGTTCAAAGCACATGACAGGAAACAAGGACAACCTCACATCCTTTAAAGCCAAGCTTGGACCCAAAGTCATATTTGGTGATTCAAACTTTGGACAAACTAAAGGATATAGTGCAGTCCAGATTGGGACAGTGACATTCAAGAAGGTAGCCTATGTGGAAGGACTGAAGCACAATTTGATCAGCATCAGTCAGCTATGTGATGAAGGCTAACAGGTGACTTTCAGCAAAGCCTTATACAAGATCAAGTCAGAGGACAACACAACTGTGTTGACAGGTAAAAGGAAAGGTAACATCTACTTAGTAGATTTTCTTTCAACAGATGTACACATTTGCCTGTTTAATTCTGTCTGTAGACCTAATGTTTTATGGCATAAGAGACTAGGACATTTAAACCTTAGAACCATTACTAGGCTATCCAAGGACAACCTTATTAGAGGACTACCTTCTGGCCCCTACAAGAAGGAAGGACTCTACAGAGCTTGTTAATTAGGCAAGCAAACTAAAAATAGTTTCAAATCACTTAATAAGAGTGATTCACTTAGGATTTTGTATCTGTTACACATGGATCTCTTTGGACCCATTACAGTACAAAGCTTAGGAGGGAAATCTTACACTTTAGTAGTTGTAGATGACTTCTCTAGATTCACATGAGTGTTCTTTCTGAGGAAGAAGTCTGATAACTTTAAGTGTTTGACAGAGTTTCTTAAATGTATACAGATTGAGTTCAATACTCACATTGCCCTGATCAGAAGTGATCATGGGACAGAGTTTGATTCTCTTCTTATACAAGAGTTCTGTCAGAGTGAAGGGATCAGGCATACTTTCTCAGCTCCTAAAACTACTCAACAAAATGGGGTAGTTGAAAGGAAAAATAGAACCCTTATTGAATCTGCCACTACATTATTGTCAGATGCTCACCTTCCTCTATCTTTTTGGGCAGAGGCAGTGAACACCTCCAACTATGTGCTGAATAGAAGTTTAATACATAAACTAAAGGGCAAGACTCCCTATGAATTACTCAAAGGGAATAAACCTAAAGTTGATTATTTTAGAATTTTTGGTTGTATTTGTTATATTCATAACAATGACAAGAGATATTTAGCAAAATTTCGAGCTAAAGCTAATGAAGGAGTGTTTCTGGGATACTCCATGATCAATAAGGCTTATAGGGTGTATAATAAATCATCTCTTAAAATTGAAGAATCTGTTCACATATCACTTGATGAATCTAACATGTCTTTCAAGGAGAAGAATACTTCTACCATAGAACCTTTGCAGGTATATTCTCTTGCTGAAGATTTGGACAGATTATAGATTACTCAAAAAGCAGAAAGCACTGAAGGTGAAGAAGACATTCAACATATTGAAGAGAAACAACCTAAAGAGCCAGTTGTTGTGCCACAAGAGGAAACAACAACACAGGTTGGTGAACAATCAACACCCCCTGTTGATCTAGTAACATCAAGAGACCATCCAATTTCCCAAATAATTGGAGACATCTCAGCTGGTGTGCAAACCAGAAATCAGGTCAACCAAAACCTGTTGCACACTTGCTTCTTATCTCAAATTGAACATCAATTCATTCAAGATGCAGAGCAAGATCCACACTGGATCATTGCAATGCAAGAAGAGTTGCATCAATTTGAAAGGAACATAGTTTGAGAACTAGTACCAAAGCCTAAGGATCACTACATTGTTGGAACAAAATGGGTGTTCAGAAACAAATTGGATGATCAAGGAGTAATTATAAGGAACAAGGCCAGACTAGTTGCTCAAGGATATTCTCAAGAAGAAGGCATAGATTATGACCAGACTTTTGCACCAGTTGCAAGATTGGAAGCCATCAGAATTTTCTTAGCTTATGCAGCACATAAAGGTTTCAAGGTATATCAGATGGATGTAAAAAGTGCACTTCTAAATGGAGACATCAAAGAAGAAGTCTATATCAGACAACCTCCAGGTTTTATCTCTCCAACCCATCCTGATTATGTTTTTAAGCTGAACAAAGCATTATATGGTCTCAAGCAAGCTCCTAGAGCATGGTATGAGACCATAGCATGCTTCCTTCTGGAAAATGAATTTATAAGGGGTAGAGTAGACAAAACTCTTTTTATTAGAACCTATAACTCCCATACCCTACTAGTACAGATTTATGTAGATGATATTATTTTTGGCTCTACTGATTCAAATTTGTGCAGAAGGTTCTCCAACCTAATGCATTCTAAATTTGAAATGAGTAGCATGAGTGAGCTATCCTTCTTTCTAGGATTGCAAGTCAAACAACATGCTGAAGGCATCTTTTTTCTCAAACCAAGTATGCAAATGAATTGGTTAAGAAATTTGGTATGTCTGAAGTATCTTGCATGAAAACACCTATGCCTACTAATGCTGTATTGGATGCTGATGAACATGGGAAACCTGTTGATCAGATAACATATAGAGCAATGATTGGCTCTTTACTGTACCTTACAGCTAGTAGAGCAGACATAATGTTTGCTACATGCATATGTGCTAGATTCCAAGTGAGCCCTAGAGAGTCACACCTAACATTAGTAAAAAGGATTCTCAGGTATGTTAAAAGTTGTCTAAATCTAGGTCTCTGGTATCCAAAAGATTCAGCATTTGACTTAACTGGATTTTCTGATGCTGATTATGCTGGATGTAGAATTGACAGGAAAAGCACCGGTGGAACTTGTCAGTTTCTTGGTGACAGACTTGTCTCTTGGTTTTGCAAGAAACAAACATCTGTGTAACCTTCAACTACTGAAGCTGAATATATGGCTGCAGGCAGTTGTTGTTCACAAATATTGTGGATTCAAAACCAACTCCTAGATTATGGCTACAACTTAGAGAAGTCTAAAATCTTTTGTGATAATACCAGTGCTATTTCTATAGCTCAAAATCCAGTCCTTCATAGTATGACAAAATACATAGAAATTAGGCATCACTTCTTAAGGGATAATGTTGAGAAGAATAAAATTGAACTTCAATATATCCCAACTGATTTGCAAAGGGGAGATATTTTCACCAAACCCTTGGATGAAAAGAAACACATCTTCTTCCTAAATCAGTTAGGAATGTTAGATGGAGGAAGTCTAAAATAATATCCAAGATTTTTAAAACTTTAAAAATTGACTAAGACTAGGCAAACATCTTGATTTTTCTAGTGTCTAGAGTGTATTTCTGATCTCTGAACTGTGCTCGACGATTTTCCCTCAGATCGTCGAACGGAGATCCATGCTTTCAGAAATCGTCGACCTGAGTTCAGCGCTTCTCAGATAGTGTTCAACTATCTCTCCAGGTCAACGATCGTCGAACGACGCTCGACGATTTTTTTTCTGAACCATCGTCGAACGGAGCTCGATGCTCTCCAATATCGTCGAATGGAGATCGACGATATTGAAGACCTTTCAGATTCCTTTAGAAGCCCCAATCGTCGAACTGAGTTCAACGATCTTTCCTTTTCTACGTCGAACCCTAATATAAAATTCATTTTTCGGTCGTCGTTCTCTCTTTGCGCCTTCGTTCTCTCTGCAAAAATTCTCTTTCCCTCCAAACATCTCTACACGTGGTCGTTGTGTTTGTTGATTTTTGAAGGTAACAATGGCCGTTTCAGTTGCCGTTCTAGCCGCAATGAAGTTTGATGCCGGATTTGATATTGACATGGAGTCTTTCAACACCAGTGATCAGATTTTCCAAGACATTCTGGAACTGTTCAAGGAGCAGAAGCTAGTCACCATCATGTCCACAAGAATCAAATTGGCTGCTGTTGAGATCAAGGAGCGGGTCTATACTGCCCATAATCAGAACCAAAATACAGTGGTTGGTTCAATTTCTGGAACTCAGGTACCTCTGACACCTATCATTCTGACAGAAGTTTTTCAATTAAATTTTGGAAGAGATTCTGCTGAGTTATCTGGAGAAGAATTTTCTGATTTACTTGCTAGAATGGGTCATTCTGATGCAAACCCTAGCAAGCTGCTGAAAAAGAACCTAGCTGTTGAATACAGGTTCTTAGCTGATGTAGTGGGAAAGGTTCGGTTGGCCAAGCATTCAGCACATGATACCATCACCAGGTATCAGCTGTGCTTGATGGGTGCTATTGTGGATAGGAAACAATTAAACTGGGGAGAGATCTTCTTTGATCTGATCAAGAAGAAAATCAATAAAAATTTTGTTAATTATGGAATGATTCTAGGTCTATTTCTCCATAACAGATGCCCCGCCCTGCTAGTCTCATCTGGGATGCATATCAATGTCTCTTAGAGGCTCTCCTGTGCCCTCTTTGGCAAATGGGACAGGCAAATAGTGAAGCCCAACAGGCCCTCTGCAAGCACAACTTCAGGCACAAGGACTGTAACAGTCTCTTCCCCTTAAGTCTCTGCCCCTGCAAAAGACTTGCATGCTGCTTCTTCTCCTCCTCCTCTTATCTCCTCTCCACCAGTCACCTCCACCATTCAAACTTCATCCACCATCATTATTTCCAGCCCATCTCCTACATCAATTCCATCTCCAACTACTATTCCCTCTCCAACACTTCCAATAACAGAAGAAATCTTTCACCCTTTACATCACTACCCTCAACCAGACATTGACACATCATCCCACATTCCATCTTTCACACTTCTAGATGATTCCTTCATGGATGATTCACCTTCATCCCCTCCTGATCTACCCTCCTCATCCACATCATATCAATAGCTTCTACAAGATATCATTGATCAACCCTCCTTCACTCCTTCTATCTCCATACCACTGTCTTCCATTTCCACAATCCCCACACCTCAACCTTCACTTCTACCATCCACCAGCTCTCCTCCAACATCACTAGTTGCTCCACCATCCTTCTCTACCTCTGCTCCAGTCCCTACTGAGCAAGTAGATATTCCTGCCTTAGCTGACAAACTATATGAACTGATAGCCCCCAGGCTCTCACTTCTGTTGGAGACCTCCTTGGCTCCACTCTTTAAGTCAGTTGCAGACTTATCTGCCAGGCTCTCCTCCATCTTTCCTCCTCAGGCAATCCCTTCATTTGGGTGCCTTGATCCAGCTCTCTCTGAATCTAGGCAGGGGGAGATGCCTCATGAAGCTGCTAGATTGCATGTTGCTGATGCTGATGTTACTTCAACTCAAGCTCCAGTTTCAACTCCACAGGTTGCAGTCTTCTCAGTGGACCTCAGGTCCTTATTATCAATTTTTGATTCAGTCTATTTCAACTGTCTACCAGTGAGTAATGCAGTCCAGCCCTCTGAAGATCTCTCCAAGGCCATTGTTCCCTTCTCAAGCTGTGATACCAGCTTAATTAGCTCCTATATATCCTCCATATATACTGCTGAGCCTTCTGTTTCCAGTGATGCTGCTGCTACTCCTGCTGTCAATAATGTTGATGTTTCTGTTTGTTCTGATGCTACTGATGTTCCAGTTTCTGAGGATATGCAGACAGAGGCATATGATTTTGAGCCTACTGTTATTGTTGATGTTATTACTGCTGCTATTGCTGATGCTGTAACTATTGTCTCTGAAAGTAGTATATCTGAAAATGCTGATGTTTTTGTATCTGAAAGTTCTGTATCTGTTGTTACTACTACCGCTGCTACAACTTCTTCCAGTACTATATCTTCCGTAACTGCTGCTGCTACAACCACTCTCTCATCTGCTCCAACCCAACTTCAAAAAGACTATCTGAAAAAGATTGATGCTTTATATGATGAGCAAAGCTCTGAAAGGGATGAATATAGGACTGATTCTGATGATTCCCCAGCCACTATAGCCAAGAAAAGAAAGGCAAGGAGCAAGGCTATGAAAAGAGTTCCCCCAGCCAAAGTCAAAGATATAAATGACATACCTTATTACATTCTTCATGACTGCCCCATTACTGAACATTGGATGTAATATTTCAAGAATCAACTAAAAGCCATGAAGAAGAAAAGGAAATATGAGAAAGGATCTTCACAGTTCCATCATCATCCTCCACCTCCTCCTCTTGATGCAGGTGCAGGTGGTAGCTCAGCTGCTCATCCTTCTGCTAGAAGTCAAACACCCTATCAGCCTCATGCAAGATCTCAATATAGGGGAAGCCAATCCAGAGGTTCTCAATCAAGGAGAGGAAATTATAGAGGAAGCCATAGGGAATTCCAAGTCTACTCCAAAGGCTATTCAAGGCAACATACATACTCAAGGGAAGGACAAGCTTCATCTGACACTACTTCAGGTCCTTTTCCCTACAAGCTGAAAGAAGTAGTCTCATCCAGAGGTCCTCCAGATAATCCTTCCAACAGATATGAGCCTCCAGTGCCCTTTGAGGATCCAAAGAATAATCCTACTGCATGGACTGCTAGAATGAAAGAATTAGCTGCCTTGGATCAAATTAAGAAAGCTAGAGAATAAGGCAGAGACACATCCAGCATTACTACCCTATCTGAACAAAGGAAAAAGGAACTTGAAAGATATGCTTCCAGCAAATTTTTTGATTCTGAAAGATATATGGAGCTGCACCCTGAAGCTGTGCTACCAAGGCCTAAACAACAAACTTCTTTAGGTGCAGCTGATGATAGAAGATCAAAGAAAGAAGCTCTTAACCCAAATAGAGAAATTAAACATATAAAGAGCAAGGAGAAGGAATAATTCTGTAAGGTGACAATTATTCTGATTTCTGATTTCTATTTGAGATATTATATCTGTGTTTCTACAATGTTGTTGTGTGTTATATTGTTGCTTTGTATGATGTCTTTTATTTCAATTTCTGTAAATAGTAATCCTAACCCAAATAGGGGGAGATTGTTGGAACACCCTATTACTAATTTGGGTCAGGATCACTATGTATTTAGGAAACCTGTTTTTGATCTCATTGTATAGATCTAAAGGTCAATTAGAATTGAGTCTAAGGGTTAGTAGTTAGGTTTGGAAGCTGCCCTCAGACCAAGGTTTTTCAGTTTGGAGACTAAGTCATTTCGTCGAGCTCAGTACGACAAATCGTCGAACTCCAATCGACGATCATTGAGCTCACTTCGACGGATCGTCGAACTCCATTCGACGATCGCTGAGCTCAACTTCAACAAATCGTCGAACTCCATTCGACGATCTTCGAGCTCAGTTCGACGATCTTGACTCCAGTATTGATTCTCTATCTCTGAGCTCAGTTCGACGATAGTTGAGCTCATATCGACGATCTCTGTTGTTGTCTAAGTAAAAATCACTGAGCTCAGTTCGACGATAGTAGAGCTCAGTTCGACGTTTTTCTGAAGAGTTAAATGACTTTCAAGATTTAAATTCAGAACAGTTAAGGAGTTATTCTCAGCAATTAATTCAGAAGATTTTGTAGCCATTTTCACTTATTATGGACCAAGTTTCAACGAATTATCATGGAATGTTTCTTTGGACTTTCCCCCAGAAGACAATTGCAATTAAGGAAGTCAATTAATGACAGGCTAACGACTATTCTTGACAGAGGATCAATTCTATTCAGAACAAAAGGGATAAAAGACAAGATTTTTGAATCTCTAACAAGCAATCAAGAAGAAGAGAGTGCACAAGAAAAAAGAAGAACACAAACATTCTATGCAACAACATCTTTCTCAACAACAATTGCTCAAGAGAAAGAAAAAAGGTTGCAGACATTCTCTGTCTCAAAAAGAATTCATACAAGATCACATAACCAAAAGGAGATCAACAAATCTGAAATCTTCAGATCTCTTTTGATTCAAGTGTTCAAGGTCATCATATTTCAAGACTCCAGACACCTAACATTTCAGTTATTGCTGAAATCATCAATTGCTGGAGATCAACTTTCTGAAGGCCTATCACCCTACTGCAAAGCTTCATTTCCTGAACAACTACAGATCTCAGGGGGAGCTTTGACAACATCAATATCCACATAGTCTTCTCAGCTGCTTTGAGAAAGAGAAAACTTCCATCACTCTCTCATCCCCACCTCTGTAAAGGGTTTTTCAAACTCCCTTCAAACGTTTGTGTGTGGTTTTTGAGCACCTTTTCAAAAGCTCATTGGTGGCAAGACACCTGGTCAAAAAATCTGATTTGGTTTTTGAGCCCCTTATCAAAAGCTCATTGGTGCCCAGGACACCTGATCAACTCATCCTACAGTGGATTCCTACCTAGGGTGGTAGAAGAGTGGATGTACCCAAGTTTAGGGGAACCACTATAGCTCGTTGTGTCTTCTGGTTGCTTGTCTTTATTTTTGTTTCTGGTTGTGATCTGTGATTAGTTTCTTTTGTGTTTTGTGATTAGATAGCTGTTGTGTTTAGATTTACTATTTGCTTCCCTGTTTACTCAGATTACAACAACTATTGTAAAAAGTTTTTAAGCACCATACTCTATTCACCCCCACCCCCCCTCTAGAGTATATCAGATCTAGCTTGCACTTTCAGTGTTGCTCGGAACGAGCACATCGTTGCCAAGTTGAGAAATTGGCAAACATCTTTCCCAAAGATTAAGAAATTGGAACGTGTGTGCATAAAGTTAAGAAAGTGACACGGGAGGACCAGCAAAGATTAAGAAATCTTTGTGCCTGCCTCTGATACCAAATTGATGCAGGCCACTCCCCAAAATGGGATTAAGGCACGAAATGGCAAGGGGATCCCTATGGGAAATTTAAGAGAACACGTGGTGTGCGTGGAAAACTCAAAATTTTGGAAGAGTTTCGTCTAAAATATCGCACTCTCACAAGTGGAAAATTCCCACCCAAACCTGCACGAACATTCACATATATATTTTTCATAACCTAGTCATACATCTAATATCACATCACAACATTTCCATCCACATGGAGGGTGATCCGGGCTAATATTGTCGATTAAGAAAATAGTCCAAATTCAGCCCTCAAAACAAAATCAACCGAGGATATACCAAATCCTCTTGATCCATTCGAAACCAAAGGCTAAAACAACCTCGGTTTGCAAACGTCGAAGGGGACCTATCCTTGCAAAAACCTTCGCGACAATCAGATGAAACACAATGCAAATTCAGATTTTATTAATGCAAATTGGAATCAGACTTTAGGATAAAATATAATATCAAAGTTTCCACTAATCTCACAATCCAAGATGAAAATTACACAAGTTTTAGGAGAGGAACTCGTTACCCAAGATATGAAATTAAAGTGGAGGAGGATAACTATGGAAGAGTCGCACTTCCACGGGTCCACCGGAGTGGCATCGGATGGGGAGAAACGAGTCGCCTTCTTCGGAGTCACACAGGAGGAGGTAGGAGGTCACCGTAGCAGCAGGAATCTCCGCCAAGATGGGTCGGCGGCAGCAGCTAAACGCGGCTCCTGGTGGTCGGGTTTCGGCTTGGCCGAATAGGGGGCGGGATTGCAAACCGTAAGGATTGGTTTTAGGTTTTTTATTTCCTTCTTTTCATCATCTCCTCTCAATTCCCTCAAAACACATATATATAACATCATACAACACTCCATCAACCCTTCATCAAAATCAAAACTAATCGTAGCCACTAATGCTTAACAAAAATAAAATAACATATTAAAAAGACTTTTAAAAGACTTATAGATTTATAACTTACAAATTTATAAATCATATGACAAAATGTTGATAAAAAGTATTATGATTATAGTTTTATTCCAAAATTGGAATAACATTATAGTCATAATGATGTGAAGTAATGACGTCGACGGTGGTGGCGACGACAGTTGCGGCAACGACCATCAATGTCCATGAACATGTAGCGGCGGCGATCAAAAGCGAGATCCATGTCGGCACAAGCAAATGGAGGGGCATCCTTGCCATCAGTACCGGTTGGCGTTGTCCACAGAGCTGAGTGGATTACATGATGTTTTCCATGTCTCCATCTTGAGGAAAGCCTTAGTGGAGGCTAGTGTGGTGATCGAATCGGGATCAGTGCTGATAGAAGAGGACTTGAGGACGCGAGTTCGTCCTGTTAGTATAGAGGATACAGAAGTTTTCCATTTGTATAACAAAGAAGTTAAGCTCATGAAGGTGTGTTGGGATAACTGCGGGCGTGACGAGTTCTCTTGGGACAGTGAGCAAGCAATGCGTGAGCACTATCTCGAGTTATTTATGTAATGCTGGTTTGAAACAGTAACTGATATGTGGTAACAGTGTTTTGAAACGTTGCAATATTGTTTTCTCCTATTTGCCTGATTAGAAATGGTTTGTGTAAAGTTGTTGTAGCAATGTTTTTATTTGCTGCAATAATTTCCTTGTTGTCTTCCTGTATGAAGATTAATTTCGGGGACGAAATTCTTGTAAGGGGGGAGGAGTTGTAACACCTCCAGTTTTCAGACCTGGAGTCGCTGGAAGCAAACGCCCGACGGTAGAGATACCGCTAGCGATAGGACGATGAGCTTGATATTGGATATAGTGCGCACGACCACTAGTTGTGCGCCACTGATCATGCACACTATTCTCCATTTTTCCAAGTTCTGCCTACGGCAATCGCACGACCATTGAACATAGTGCGCACGACCACTGGTCATGTGCTGCTGCTCGTATGCCGCTACTTGTGTGCATTTATCCCATTTTCTCTAGAGTTCTGTCATTATTAATCACACAATCATGGGATACAGTGCGCACGACCACAAGTCATGCGCCACTGATCGTGCGGGCTGGTGCTATTCCATCATTTTCTTTTGTGGCCGTCCGATGCTTCGTTAAAGTCGATCAAAGGACCCGTGATCTTCCGCCCAAAGGACTTTAATAGGGCTGACAGTGTCTTTCCCCTCATTTTTCTCATCTTTTAGAGTGAGAGTTAGGGTTGAAGAGGAAGATAAGGGAGGAGGAAGGAGAGAGAGCTTTCTTCCACCTTTGATGGAGCTTCAGAGCTCCGATCGTCGTTCCGAGACCAGATTCGTGGAGAGGGCGTGGAGGCACTCATGTCAATGCATCCAAAGCAAGGATTTCATTGCTAGGAAGAGGGTTCGTAAGGTAACGACATTTCTCCAATGGGTTTCTAGGATACGTGCATAGCATCTTTTTCTTTCTTGTTTTTCAAGCTTTTGGGCACCAAATCTCTCAAATGAGAGTGGTTTGGGATGCCATGGTTCAAGAGGGATCACCGGGTCAATTGTGTCCATCCCAGGCATAAAATTACATTAGAGATTCGCTCTGTTAGTGGATTAGGCATTGTGGGTGAAGCCATAGTTGCGACCGTTAGTCCAACTTGGTGATGTTGCATAGCGAGTCTTAAGGAATATGTAGAAATCCATTGCGGCAAGATGTCGTTTGTGATGTATGTTTTTCCCCCCTTTTTTGAGTGAGTACGTGTAGCCGGAACCGCACAATGTTAGCTCCACTTTGGCGGTAGATGGTTTCCTTGGTGCGTGGGAATATTGCAGTACGAATGATGGATTCGGGTGGGAAAGGCTATGGATTGTGATGTGCTAAGGTGTGGCTTTGTCTCCGTGGTTGGATGTGTATCTCGTGACGTGCAAGTCATATGGGGAGATTGTCCTTGCGATACTTGTCCCCTTCTGTGAATCCGATGAGAATGCCAAGCATAGGATAAGCCCAGATAATGAAGCCCACGAGCGGGTGGGGTCCTGCAAGGGTTCTTAGAATCAGTTTGTGCGTGAGACGGAATCCTGACGTGAGAAGTCAGAGTTTGCAGGCAAGCCCGGGTCTAAGACCCACGAGCGGGTGGGGCCTTGGCAAGATTTCCATGTGGCGGCTTGTATGCCGTTAGGGGAATTGTAGTACCCTTTTTGTTTGCGGCATGACGTCGATGGGGAAATTGGAAGTACCCAGTTGTTATGATGATGTGCTAGATGTATAAGCGATAGGGTGACTTGGGTGAATCATGAGTTTGCATACATACTGCATAGTAGGCCCCTTTGATTATATGTTCAACATAGAAAACATATTTGTTGTTTGAGACATCCAAACCTATTTTTAAGGCTTTACATGTTATTGTATATGGCATACGAGGTGCTGACTTGCAGGTGGGATGAGTACCTCGGCATCCGTTAGGGTCAGTCGGGAGGAGATTTGTTGGTTACACAGTAGTGGTCAGCCTTTGCTGACCCACGTTACCACAAATTTTTTATAGGGCAAGGATCGCAAGCGGGAGCAAGTGATCTGGCTGAAAAGGCCTAAGCCTCTTGAAGTGATTACCATGCTTACTAGCTTGTTTTCTTCTTGACTATGATACTCCATGTTATTGGTATTTACGACTTGCATGTCGAGGTAGCCTAGGAGTCCTTTTGCACATTGATGTTTGACCTTATTGTCATTCAGTTTTGGACTTATTTTGTGTAAGGCCTTAAGGCCATTTTGATACTCCTGATTGGTAGTGGATAACTTCTAGTTTTGTTGGTATGTTTCCGCTGTTGCTTTATTCTGATTTTTTAGTTGGGTAGTTAATAACATCTTTTTATGCTAAATCTGTTGAAAGACTTGATTTCAAGAGCCTAGACACCTAGAGGGGCGGGGGGCGGGGGGGGGGGGTGAAAAGGTTCTAATTTTTCCTTCAAAAAATTTATGCAAATAACAAAGTCTATCTCAGCACAAAAAACATTTAAACCACAGAACAATGAACACATCATAGCATACACCAGATTTATAGTGGTTCCCTAAGGTATGGTTACATCCACTTTCCCCCTCCGCCTATCTAGTAGTGAACTGGATTCGGCCCAACTTCCTTCCACTTACTCAGATCCACAGATCTTACAACTCAGAACCAGATTGGTTCCTACAGCTCAGACTTATACAAGTCCTACCTCAGATTCTTCCCCAAGAACCCTATCTCAGGCCTCAGCCCTACCTCTGCCTATATCACTAGGCTTACAACTCAGAGTGAAACCCCACTCCAACAACTCAGGCAAAAGCCCTACCTCAACCTTTATAATTGCAGGCTTACCACTCAGATCTAACAACAGATCCTACCAGAAATTGTTCGATTAAGAGATACAAAAATTTCACCATATAGATCTCTTCACTGGTGTGATCTTCTTGATCAGTTCTTGAATAAACTGATCTTCAGATCCAAACCGACTTAGCCGTTTCAAAGCTTCTTCATAGAACAAAATAAAGTTGATCTTCACTTGATGTAGAAGTTGATCTTCAGATAGCTTCCTCCTTGAATTCAGAATGAGATCTGAATCTTCCTTGCAGACTGATCTGGATCTGGCTTCGTAAGGGTTTCACCTTTTCTTGTTGTAGAAAACTCTCTATGAAGGATTCAATTCGTAGTGTTGTGTGTTCTCTATTTGTTGTATCGAACAAGTTCTTTATATAGAGTTTCCTCCTGATTACCGGCTGATCCGGTTTGTAACAGTCTTCTGACAGTTCTGACAAAGGTGTCAGACCGGTTGGTTACGACAGCTGATTCTTCAAAGACTTTCCAACTCAACATGAACTACTCAGCAAACTGCTTCACATGTGTCGACACAAATGGACTAAGGGTCGACACAAGACTTGATGATGTCGGCACAACACTCCATGTGTCGATATAGTCATTCTTCTAGTACTCAACACAACATCTGTTAAATGTGTCGACACAAGTCCTGTGTGTCGACAAAATTCTGCTTCCAGTATCGACATAACTCCTGGGTGTCGACACAGCTTCTGCTTTCAGTGTCGACATAACTCCTGGGTTTCGACACAGCTTCTGCTTTCAGTGTCGACATAACTCCTGGGTGTCGACACAGCTTCTGCTTTCAGTGTCGACATAACTCCTGGCTCAGGTGTCGACACAAGTCTGAGTGTCGACTCAGCTTCTTCTTTAGGTGTCGACATAATTCTTCACAATTGTCGACACAAGTCTGGGTGTCGACACAGCTTCTTGTTTTGGTGTCGACACAATGCTTGGGTGTCGACATAATTCCTCACAAGTGTCGACATAATTCTTCACAAGTGTCGACACTTATACTAAGAAAATTTTCTTCCAATTCTTAAACGTGCACAATGAAACTCAAACATACATCAAATAAAAATTGATGTATATCATTGATTAAGATGAGGCTTCTCCAAATCTGGTACATTTTAACAGTGTACCCAACAATCTCCCATAATTTGTAGAAGTCATAGCATTTAGTCAAAGATATACATCACTCATAATAAAACACATTAAAAAAATAGATGTACAAACTTTTCACTGCAGGGTAACATATAAACATTGTAAACAACTGAAATGAATACTGAAACTAATTTCAGTTAATCAGAGAGAAATTTTAAGTCTACATAGTTTTCTTTAGAACAAAAGCCAAAAGATTATATTGTTCTATACATAAGACTAACTATCCTATAACTGACTAGGCTCCTTGATCACAATGCATTTTCCTGATCTGATCTGAGCCTGCATAGTAGGTTCAGCATCATCAGCAAGTTTCTTTCCTTTCAGATCCTTCTTTTTATGTTCTTCAGCCCTTAACCTTTGCCTTTCAAAATAATGAAAAGGCTTTGAGAAGTACTTATTAGGCTCCAGAGCATTAGCTGGTAAATTCCCAGCTTTTTCTTTCCTTCTGTATTGAAGAATGGCTTCCTGCCTGGCTTGATTCTTGTTCCACTCTTACTCATTATACCAATTACCACTTTCATGGGTCTTATCCTTCACAGATTTCCAGGCAGTCAAAATAATGTTCTTGGAATTAGTGCTCCATTGCTCAAAATCAGGCTTCAACTCAGTCTGTTCTCTAAACCTTTTCTTGGACAGTTGTGCTTCCTTCTGAGCTTCCTTGGTAGCCTCTGACATTTCCACTTTTTTAATAAAATATTTTTAACCTCATGTGGAGGGCTGTACATTGACTGAACTTTTTGGTGAACCATGTCAAAATCAGCTGGAGGGTAAATGACCTGAGCAACTTCAGGTTGAACTCCTTCAATATAGGCAGGTTGCACTCTAGACTCAGCAACATTGTCATCATCAAACAAGGGTGGATATCCAAGAGTTGCTCGGATGCTATTTGATATCCATTTAGCATGATCTGAGATGGCTTTGACTAACACCCTCTCCCCATTTATGACTTCTCTTTCAACATGATATCTCAGATCATCCTTCTGAAATCTGACTTGGTTAACATGATAATCTATTCCTTCTTTGTAATAATTCCTGAACTTCTGCAAGAAATCAGAAATATTATTGTGAGATTTTGTAAATGTTTCCTGAACAGTAGCAAGATCTTCTTTGATCTGCTTGGACACTTCAACTTTGATAGCTGTTGTTAGATTTATCAATCTTTGTTAGAATGGCAAAGTGTGACTCTTTGAGATTATCATTCATCCGGATTTGATTCTCAAGAACATATCCTTGCTTAAATGCAATGTCTTCCACTTTAGTGTTGAGTTCTTGTTGTTGCTTTGCCAAGTATATCACACCATTTCCTCCCTTGTGGAAGTAATCTGTCATTTCCTTTTCATTTTGATTTACTTCAAATCTGATTGATTTGATATATTGAGCCAGATGGAATTACAAATCTTTATGTCTTTCATCCACATACCTTTCCAAAGACTGCCTTTGCTCATCTAATTTCACTTACAATTGGACCAGTAGGGAACTGAAATCCATGCTTGGATCAGGTGGTGGTGTGACTGTTTGTAAAGCTTTTTTATAGCCTGAGCTCCGTTTCCTTAAAGTAGCTAACTTCCTTTTCTTCGTCATAGAGGCTTCTTCATCATCAGAAGAGTCTGAGGAACTTTGTATATTCACTGGTGCCTTATCAGTTTGGGCATGCTGAGACACCTCCCCCTCAGTTCCTGGTAGTTCTTTTTCTATGTTTTGCTGCTCCCCCTCAGTCCCTGTTGTTGGTTGTTCAGGGAATAGCTTTTCCATAGTTACCTATTGTTACATCTGAATATGAGGAACAAAATTCGTTTGGAAAATAAAAGGTGCTCCCTGGACATCCAGATCTTTGTCCAGGTCATTCTCTATATAGGAGATACTTGCTTGATTATTTTGAGCAGTATCATTTATCTGCTCACCTTGTGCTTCTTTCTCAACATGTAACAGTGCTTCAGTGTTGATTTCTGCCACTATTTCCATAATAGTATCAGCATCATGCTCACTTTCTAGAGTAGCTTTCGTAATACCTCCCCCTTGGGCAGGCAGTTCAACTTGTATAATGTCTTGTACTGCTGGTTCAGGATTTTCTCCCGTGGAGAGGAGACTACCTATTGCTCTAAGAGCATACTGCTCTCCACTTGATCCTATGCTACTTTTTGTTGCATGTCTTCATCTGAACTGAAGACCACTTCTTCTTCAGAATCACTGGAGGATTCTGCTTGTTGAATAACCTTTTTCTCCTGTTTATCTTTCTTAACGTGTTTCTGTGGAGTAGATACTTCCTTCGTCAATACTCTATCCCATTTAGATAGAATTCTCACATCCATCCTCCTCATGTGCTTGATTTTAGTTCCTAGAAGTTGGTTCAAAACATCTGGTATTATAGCAGATAGACATAAACTCAAAATCCTTCCCAGATTTGGTTTCTTTATTCCTTCTTGAAGTTTGTCAAAAACTATTGATACCCAGTTTGTTTTTATAGTGAAAATAATCCTTGTCATCAGATTGAACATGTGGACTGAAATTCTATCATGTCCACAAGTCTTACATAGAATTACCTTGTCAACTACCTCAGACAGAAACTTTACTTGGGAATTCATCCCTTTCCGGGCAATAGATGATCCAAACTTGATATTAGGGTTCAGCACACACCAACTTAGTGCTTCTTTAGTCCTGGATGAAACAATTTCTTCATCATCCTTAACAATGGGAAGTTGGAGTGATTTCCTGATAGTTTTTAGTGTTAGTCTAACTCGGGAATCCTGAACTATGGCATTGATCTTCTTCCCTTCTGTGTCCACAGTAGCAGATGAATAGAATTCCATTACTTCCTTTTTCCAAATTTTTGTTGGTTCCGAGACCAAGAATTCTAAACCATTATCAGAAATTAGGGTAATGACACCCTGGATTACTTGTGAAGCTATCGTCAATCCTCCACGAACTAGCTCATATCCTTCATTCACATTATCATCCTGGTGAGGGGCCATTGTCGAGAGATATGGAAGAGAAAAGAAGAAAAGGTCTTTGTCGACACAAGGTGCAGATCATAGATTTCTGAAAGTGTAGTCGCCCAGATTTTGGATTTAAATATTTATAGTGTTAGCGTAAAGGGCATGTCAAAAGACGAGCCTTAGTCAACAAAATTTTTACATGTGTCAACAGAAATGACCTAGGTCTTGACAAAACTTAGGTTTAGTCGACACGTCTAGATGTCGACATACTTGTGTCAGAGTCGAAAGGGCTGGTCATGTCTTGACATAGTTGTGTCAACACCAACTTTTGTGTGTCGACACGAAAAATCCTCTAGATATAAGGTCTCGACAAGTTTGTGTCGACACCTATTCTTCTGTTGACACAGATACTGTTTCTGTGTCGACACATCCTTTTTCTTTGTCGACACAACATACTGAGTGTGTTGACACAAACTTTGTACTTAGACTAATTTCCTGAGAAATTTTGTACTTACATATTCTTCTTAGGGAAGCTTGTTCTAACATATTCTAGGTTCAAAATACCTAATTCAATTTTAAAATAATTGAATTTAATTTCATCCAGAGGTTTTGTAAATATATAAGCTATTTGATTTTTTGTATTCACAAACTCTAGACTAATATCTTCCTTCTCAACATGTTTTTTGATGAAATGAAACTTAATTTCTATATGCTTGGTTCTACTGTGTGATACAGGATTCTTAGCAATAGAAATAGCATTGGTAGAATCACAATGATAAGCCCGGAATCCGCGACCTGCCCGCGCAGCTTTCCAGACCGGGCGGCCTGCCTACTCAAGCCGCCAAGCCTCCCAAGCCGGGCGGTCTCCAAGTCAGGCCGCTGCCAACACCGACCCTGCTCAGCGGCAAGGCCCAAGGACCCGGCCGTCAGCTCGCCAGGAGGAATCCGCCAGGCCGCGCGGCTTCCCTCCTTTCTTGTTTTTCTCTCTTTTTTGCTTCCCCTCACCTCTGCCCGGTTCTCCTGTACCCCGGGCAGCCGGTAATTTTAGCCCTGCCCGTTTGGGCAGGCCCCCGAGCCTATAAATAGGGGGAGGGAGCACTCCCCAAGACACCATGACTGGGATCCAGTAGCTCGCCTGTTAAGAGCTGCGGTCTCAAGTCTAGTGTATTGCGGCTTGTAGCCCGGCCGGCTTCTTCTTTTACTCGTTGTAACTATTTCTTATTTGAAGTAAAGGAAAGCCCGCCGCAAGAGTGGCATTCAAGCCGCGGCTGGCGAACTCTGCTGTTGCCGCTGCCAGCGGCCCCCATTTTCCGGTCCTTTAGCCGCGACCGCTAGTAACCGATTGGTCGACAGTCTCCTCCTTTCCTCCCCTATTCCCCGGTGTTCGAATCGTTAGCTGGTGGTGCCCGACTCCCTGTCCATTTTCGTGCATCAACAGTTAACACGCGACCTTCAGATCTCGACTAATCGACGAAATCAGCGGTCTAGCTAATTAGACCGCTCTATCTTCTAGAGTTCGGCGGCCTGTCGAGCAAGTCGCGGTTTCGCCGGCTAAGGTTTTCAGCCCGCCTCCAGTGCTGTAGAACCTGGCTTTCTATCCGCTCTCTTTTCAGCCGGTCTTCTTATCGGTTTGCAGTATCGTCTAGCCGCCACGTTAAGCCGCCGCTGTTCTGCGGTCTCTTGCAAAAGTTCGGCTATTTCTCTCTTTTCAGGATGAATCCTACAAAGGGTCATGATAAATCCAGCAACATCTCAGTTTCTACAAATCTCTCAGAAGTGCAGGATTGCTCGAATTTTAATAGTGAGGTTGTTGACCCTCATAAAGAAACTTTTGCAAACAGTGTTGAACGTGGTTTAGAATCTGTTGCAAATGAACCTCTTTGTGAGGAAGAAGAAGAGGCCCCTTATCCATTCATTAATCGTATTCGGTGGGATACTGTCTCCGATAACTTCAGAGTACCGCGTCTCCCGGAGTATTCTGGATGTGATGATCCGTTTTCTCATCTGCAAGCTTTTGAATCAGCTATTTCATTGAGAAAAGTGTCAAATGGAGTAAAATGCAAACTCTTCGTTATATCTTTTGGCAATGTTGCAAGAGAATTGTTTTATAGCCTCCCACCTCGATCAGTAACCAGCTTTAAGGATCTTCGAAGTCAATTTATTTCTAGATTCGCTATTTACAGGAAGCGGAAAAGAGACGTTGGAGCTCTCTTCCGAATCAAGCAAGGAATTGACGAGTCTAATCCAGATTTTGTTGATCGGTTTCAAAAGGAGGTCCTAGATATTTGTAGCGTCCATCAAGACTATTACTTGTATGCTTTCATAAATGCACTTCAAGAAGGCCCATTGAAACTCAAGCTCACCACAAAATATCCCAAAAGCTACGGAGATCTTATTGATATAGTTAATACATTCATAATGGGTGAAGAGGCAAATAAAGGTTATGTTTCATTTCTGAATCAAATGGCCAAACAATCTCAAGGGACTTCTGGTCAACAGCAATCTATTTCCTCACAAGATGTTTTGCAAGTTGAATATTGCAAGTCTCCTTATATTCTCCAGGATAAAACTCCAAAGTATGAAAAAAGTTTAGGTAAATATGTTATGTTTAAAATTCCTATGGAAGATCTTTTGATAATCATTCAGGGAATGCCTGAGTTCAAGAAGCCTCGGCGTATGAAATCCAAAATCAAGTATCGGCACAAGCAACTTTTTTGCAAGTATCATAAAGATATTGGTCATCTAGCAGAAGATTGCATAGCTCTCAGGAAATTGGCTAATCAACTTGTAAGAGCTGGAAAGTTGCAAGAATGTGTTATTTAGTAACTCTCTAAGGCAATCTTTCATTTCTTGCTCGATAATTCAAGCAGTGATTCCTCTCTCTTTCTATAATGAAAAGTGCTTATGTTCAGAATAATACATAACATCTCCTTCGCAATCGGTATTAATAAGGCATGATAAAGCTACAGATATATATCCTTTATCACTTCCTTAACATCATGCAAATATTACTTTTTCATTTGAAGCTTATTTTTAGCTTTACTCTTTATGCCTATATGCATGCATGTAGGGGCAAGAGCCCCTTTCGAATTCTTAAGCCCTCCACATCCCGCTTGACTTCAGTCGCAGATGTGTAGTGGGTTTTCCGCTTGGCCTTCAGTCGCAGACATTCCGTACCCGTCACGCATGACTTCAGTCACAGATAGGCATTACGTACTTGTCTCGCTTGACCTTCGTCGCAGACATTGCGTACTTGTCCTGCTTGACTTCAGTCGCAGACGTTGCGTACTTGTCCCGCTTGACATTGGTCATGGAATTTAAGAATTTCGATCCCGCTTATGTGTTCTTTGTGTGGAAAGTAATGCCACACGCACCTGCCCACATTGACACATAAGTGCATGTCTTCACCTATTTTTGCAGGACAACACGCGCCTATCCGCTATCTCGCGGCTTTATTAAGCGGCCTGTGCAGGTTGTATTATTAATTACACAAGCCGCCCGGTTTCAGTTTCCGGCTTAAGTTTTTTAACTTTCCTGTTCCTACCTGCCGGATTATCATTAATATATTTGGGAACACGGCCGACTTACGTCCGCCTATCCGCTATTCAGTATCTTACTTGGCTCAAATATATCAGTTGCCAGTTTGTAATTCATATGGAAAGGAAGTCGCCCGACCTGCGTCTGGCACTTAATTCCTGGCTTTGATCTGCCGACCTATGTATTAATTATAATAGCTAATCAGCGAACTGTCGTCACAAAGATTCACGGCTTCCATATGGCTATATCGGTCTGTATTATCAGAAGCCGAAGCTTGTTTCTCTTTTCCTGTTCCTTTAATCAAGTGGGCAATTCGTTTCAAAGTTCGCCCTAGCCGCAATCTAATACTTTAATGTTATGGATGTTTGCCGACTACGACAGGTGACCGCGCGGCTTAGCGGTCACGGTTTATGTATCAGCAAGCCGCGACAATTTAGCTCTTCTAGCAGATAACGTTGAATAATTCTTCAAGGAAAATTGCGGTTTAAATTGTTAGCCGCTCGGCTTATTGTTGACGTGCACTCCGGTATAAACCGCAGGGAAATATCTCTCTCTTGCGGATAGCTTTGTTGAAGTCGCTGCGCAAACTCAGCCGGTTTACATACTTATATTTTAAATCGGAAGCTAAACTGAGACCGCGCGGACTTAGTCAAGTAAGAAAAGCAAGATGTAAAAAAGAGTAAGGTAAAATGTCTTCATTTCCATTTCATTAAGTATTACAGAATATTAATCGCGCGGTTACAAAAACAATGCCGCCGATTTCGAAAAAGTTCAAAATACAAAACAAGTTATAAATTTTCTAATCGCCCGATTTGAGCTTCTTGGTCGCAGGAGAGTCCAAATCACTGCCATCGCCAACATCGACAGATGATAAAGAGTACCCGCTGCTAGTTGCGGAGCTCGCTGAACCATCAGAAGATGTCGAGTCTGGCCGCGCGGTCTCCGACTCTTGGCCGCCGGACTCAGGAGATGTGCGTGGACTCCGGCTTCCCTGGCCGACCTCTTCCACGGCGTCTCCCACCACCTCGACGACTTCTTCCCCGACCTTGGCCTTGCCCTTGATCGACTTATAGACATCGGCCACCTGCTCCTTCAGGGAAGGGTAGATGTAGGCGCATGTGAAGTCGGTGAAGCCGGTGGCCAAGCCTCCAAGGTCCCGGAGGCGGTTAAGCGCTCCATCGATTCCTTGGACGAGTTGGGGGAAGACTTGGTCTTGGAAGATCGGGTTGGCGGGGTTGTACATTTCCTGCAAAGCAAAGGTAAAGGTAAGGTCGCGCGGCTATATAATGCTAACCGCGCGGGTATTGGTAATGACTTACCGCCTCTTTCTCTTTAAGCCGCTTGTTCTCTTCTTGCTGTTCGCCTAACTGCGTCTTCAGTCCGCTGTTCTCTTTCATCAGCTCCTTGTAGGCAAGCCCCATGAAGTGACTTGCCACGAAGCTCCTCGCGCCGACTTGCGCGGCTAGCCGCGGCAGGTCGTCCGGAGGAACTCGTCGCATAGCCCTCAAGTTGCGCTTGCCGTACAGCGCGCCGCCAACCGCGCTCGCATGGCGGCTTACTTCTTCTGCTCCCCAGTACGGGAGGGCGGTGGAGATCGTCACCGACTTGCCATCCGGACTCCACCGCAAGGCCGGGTCACCGTGGACATCCTTCAGGCTGCTACCGGTTCCTTGCAGCATGAACTCTCCAGAGGAGTCCGACTCCTCCTCCTCCGCAACTCGCGCCGGCTTGACCCGCTTCGCTCTCCTTTCTCTTTGAGTGAGGGTCAAGCCGCCAGGAGTCTGCGGCTTGTTCAGCGGGACCGCCACAGCAGCTGCAAAGATAGAAGGCAAAGTTAGTTTTCAGGCCGCACGGCTAAGAATTCAGGTCGGCCGGCTTAACACTTACTGTCTTCCGCTTCGACTCCTACTAGCGACGGCAACAGCGGGATGTAGTGGTTTACATCAAGCCGCTCGCCTTTGAAGAAGTTATAAATCTCCTTCTCGACGCCGTCCAAGCCGCTGCTCCCAAAGGCGGCTTCTTCGTGGATTTGGGGGTCGACCAGCAGCAACCCCAAGTTGCCCTCGAAGATCAGAAACTGCTCCGGCCAGTTTGCGATCTTGTTGGCCAAGTTCACTATCTTCAGCCCTCTGCAGCCGAAGTAGAGGTGCCCCCGGAAGATCTTAGTCCCGGAGTCCGAGATAGACCGCACCGAGAAGCACTCACGGAAGAGCCTCATAGAGAATCGGACTCTTTCCGACCTCAGATAAGATATGAAGCTGTATATTGCGGCTATCGAGTTTGGGGGAAGTTGTCCGGGCACAACTCCATAGTGGTCGAAGACCGCTACGGCCTCTAGCAAGACCGGGAAGCTGAAGCCGCAGTCGAAGTGGTCAATGGGGACTGCGATCTGATTCGCGTTGGAGGAGTTAATCCGCTCATCCTGCCGGGGAAACCGCGCGATCAGCGGACTTCCTTGCATATGTTTCTCGACAAAGTCATCCAGCTCGGCTTTTGTAAGCCGGCATTCTTTGTGGTCAGCTGAGTGGAAGGCGGAGGCCGCGTCTGTCCTAACGGCTGTGGCCTTGTCAGACCGCAACGACTTGGACTTAGCCCACATCCTTCTTGATTTGTGATGAAATCTACGGGGTCGGCGCTATTTATAGAAAATCCGTGAAGCTACAGTGCCCAACGTCAAATCACGGCCAGTCGTCACGCCGCGCGGCCTAAGTCCGCTGGAAGTGCAGATCAGCTGAATGACCAAGCCGCCGTCTAGTCCGTCAGTCCGCACGGCTATTATCCTGCACTTAGAAAAATTCTATGGCGAATCATGTGGATATCAAGTATTCAGGCCGGCGATCTGTTCGCCAGACCGCGCGGCTACTTTCCAAAACTTTAGATTTCTCAGAACAAAGCAGCAGACATGTGGATTATAAATACAAACCGCATAAGCCGCATTCAGTTCGCAACATAATAAAATACAACAGTTTACAGCAATCAAATTGTTCAACATCCAGAGAAAAAATATATATTACAACATAATATTCAATTGTCCGCGCGGCTTAAATCTCTCAAGTCGCTCAGGATCATTTGTCGTCTTCCGGCCTGTCTCTTCCTATGTGCGCGACCTGTTCACCGGTCTGCACAATCGCGACGTACACCTGGCTAACCAGATTATTAAGCGCATGCAGAGACCGATGAACTCGCGCAGCGTCTCGCTCAACTCTCGCAAACGGTATCATGGGGATCGCCTGAACCCCCAGACCGCTTGGAACTGCGACCTGGTTAGGCGCCGCGGCCACCGGCGGATGCGAACTCTCGCCAGAGACCGGGCGGCTAGTTCCCGGCAACTCTGCAGGAGTTGGCAGTGCAGGCCGCTGTTCTCCGACGGTCTCCGCCGGCAGGTCTTGGTTCTCGCCGCCTTGCGCATGTGGGATCTCTTCTCTGTCACCTTCCAGCCGCGCGGCCATCAGCAAGTACTTCTCCGCCCTCTCCTGCTCCAAGGCGACCTGCATCTCAGCAATCTTCGCCTCAGCGGTTTCCATCGCGGTCTGGAGCCTGGCGGTCTCTTCCTTCCTCGCGGTCTGGAGCCTGGCGGTCTCTTCCTTCATCGCGGTCTGGAGCCTGGCAGTCTCTTGTTCCATCGCAGTCTTCATCCTCGCGGTCTCCTGCTCAAGCGCAGTTTGCAACCTTGCGGTCTCTCGCTCCAGGGTGGTTTGCAGCTCTTGGATCCTTTTTTCCGCAGCCTCCTGGGCAACCCGCTGCTGTTCGTCTTTAATCCGCAGGGTTTCGGTGGCCGCGTCCAAAGCCGCCTGCAGCATGCCGACGTCCTTCTGGAAGTCGGCCATCTCCTTCTCGCGAACACTTGGAGGCGGAGGCGGTGGCAGCATAGACAAATACGACATCAAGTCGCCCGGTTTCATCGCGGTCTCCGGTACACCTGCAGAAGAGAAACCGCAGTCAGGTTCAGCCGGATTGTTGCGACCTTCTAGTAAGGAAATCAGTAGGATGAGACCGCCGGTTTGATGTTTATCTTCTCCAGAGGCCGCGGTATGGATTTTAATCACTGGCCGCCTGAGCCGCTCAGGATCTATCCTCTTCAGCTTTTCTTTCCATAGCCGCTCGGTTTCCTTAGCTCGGCTTTTCAGTTGAGCCGTGGTCAGGAAAAAGCTGGCCGGCAGATTTAATATTATATTCGCCCCCTTCTTCCTTGACCGCGACTTGTAGAATTTAATAATTCGCCTAACGTCCCGATGTTTACCTTGCAGCAATGGATGTGTGGTCGCCACCGGCTTCTCGGCGATCAGTTTCTTCATCTCCTCCATCTTCTCGCGGAGCTTCAGTTTCTCGGCTCCTTCAGAAGCCGCGGAAGCCGGTTCGCCAGGCTTCTCCCCAATAACCTGTATGTCCGGGCGGTCAACCTCCTCAGAGGCCGCTGGTGTCGACAATAGCGCGTCTTGCCGCTGGAGAGTCTCCATGCCCTTCAGGAGCTCGCTGAGCGAGTCGCTAACCGCTGGCGTATTCTCCAGTTCGCTCGGCTTGTGATCCAGTGTAGCCGGGTTCTCGGGTACCTCCTTCTCGTGCGGCCTGTGTTGAAGACTGTCCGCGCCGGTCTTTTCGAAAATATTCCGGTTTCTGGCATGCAGCTTCCTCATTTTCCTCTTCATCCTATCTTCAAGGGTTTCGCTCCTTTCTTTCCGCCGTTTCAGGGAGCCGAACACTTTTTCAGTCTGCCTGTGCTGCTCAACCAAAGTCCGCTCGGGTTCCTGCGCCTTCTCCGGCTCGTTGTCGTCCACAACGATTAATTCGACCTTGCCCGGCAATTCGGACGGTTTTCCAGACTCAACACTCTTCTCCTCCGTCCCACCAATTTTTAGGAGCGGTTCTCCTGATGGAGAGAAAGTCACGTCGAAGGATTTGGCAATCCCGGTTTGCAGTGGAGCAGCCTTCGAAACCGCTTTGGGATCTACTGCGGCCTGCGATGGTCCGCCAACGATCTCTGTCGGCCTCTTTTCAGCTCCAGAAGCCGCTGATGTCTCCGGCTTCCCAGTCTTCTTGGCAGTCTGACGGGCAGAATCATTCGAGTTCTCGCTCCGGCTCTGCTTCGCTTCTGGCGGTTTCTTGTTGCGAGCTAGCATTGATGACATCACATCCATCGCTAGAGAAATCGCGTCGGCTTGCAAAATTCTGACCGCAAGTGGCGAGTAGCGACCCGTGGTTTGGCAGGAATCCTGAAGAATGTCAAGGTCAGGGGATTTTATAGACGACGATGAGGCAGTCGCGGTCTCCGGCTTAGTTCTACATTTTCGAAGTTTTTTCGGAAACTTAAAAATGTGCGGGGATTATGATAAGCCCGGAATACGCGACCTGCCCGCGCAGCTTTCCAGACCGGGCGGCCTGCCTACTCAAGCCGCCAAGCCTCCCAAGCCGGGCGGTCTCCAAGTCAGGCCGCTGCCAACACCGACCCTGCTCAGCGGCAAGGCCCAAGGACCCGGCCGTCAGCTCGCTAGGAGGGATCCGCCAGGCCGCGCGGCTTCCCTCCTTTCTTGTTTTTCTCTCTTTTTTGCTTCCCCTCACCTCTGCCCGGTTCTCCTGTACCCCGGGAAGCCGGTAATTTTAGCCCTGCCCGTTTGGGCAGGCCCCCGAGCTTATAAATAGGGGGAGGGAGCACTCCCCAAGACACCATGACTGGGATCCAGTAGCTCGCCTGTTAAGAGCTGCGGTCTCAAGTCTAGTGTATTGCGGCTTGTAGCCCGGCCGGCTTCTTCTTTTACTCGTTGTAACTGTTTCTTATTTGAAGTAAAGGAAAGCCTGCCGCAAGAGTGGCATTCAAGCCGCAGCTGGCGAACTCTGCTGTTGCCGCTGCCAGCGGCCCCCTTTTCCGGTCCTTTAGCCGCGACCGCTAGTAACCGATTGGTCGACAGTCTCCTCCTTTCCTCCCCTATTCCCCGGTGTTCGAACCGTTAGCTGGTGGTGCCCGACTCCCTGTCCGTTTTCGTGCATCAACACACAAAATAGTGGAATTCCACTTACCTTGATGTCACAATCTTCTAGTTGGTGCTTTATCCACAACAACTGTGCACAACAATTGCCTGCAGTCACATACTCAGATTCAGCTGTTGATATAGCTACACTTGTTTTCTTCTTGCTGCACCATGACACCAGCCTTCCTCCTAAGAATTGACAAGTTCCTATTGTACTCTTCTTGTCTTCTTTGCATCCTGCAAAGTCTGCATCTGAAAAACTTGTTAGTAAGAAATCTCTATTCTTAGGGTACCAAAGGCCTACATTATTTGTGCCCTTAAGATATCTCAAAATTATTTTAACTGCAGTATAATGAGATTCCATTGGGCAAGCTTGGTACCTAGCACAGACACATGTTGCATACATGATGTCAGGTCTACTAGCAGTCAAATAGTATAGGGAGCCAATTATCCCTCTATACAAAGACTCATCAACATATTTCCCTGCTTCATCTTTGCCTATAGGCACACTTGTTCCCATTGGAGTTTTCATGGTGGAGGCTGAGTCCATACCATATTTCTTAATCAACTCCTTGGTGAACTTTGACTGAGATATGGACAATCCATCATCAGTCTGTCTAACTTGAAGTCCCAAGAAGAACTTCAGCTTACCCATACTGCTCATCTCAAACTTCCCTTGCATAAGTTTGGCAAACTTGCTACAAAAGTTGTTTTCAGTTGAACCAAATATAATGTCATCAACATATATATGGACTAGGATTATCTTGCCTTTAGATTCCCTAAAGAATAGAGTTTTGTTTATCTTTCCTCTAGAGAACTAATTCTCAATAAGAAAAGCAGACAAGGTTTCATACCAAGCCCTTGGGGCTTATTTCAAACCATATAGAGCTTTCCTAAGCCTATATACATAATCAGGATAATGAGAATCTACAAAACCTGAGGGTTGTTCAACATAGACTTCTTATTTTAAGTCACCATTCAGAAATGCTGACTTTTCATCCATCTGATATACCTTAAACACTTGTTGGCAGCATAGGTCAAGAACAATCTTATAGCCTCCAACCTTGCCACCGGGGCAAAGGTTTGATCAAAATAAATCCCTTCCTCTTGCCTACAGCCTTTTGCTACCAATCTGGCCTTATTCTTGATTATAGTGTCATTCTCATTGAGTTTGTTTCTGTAGATCCACTTGGTTCCAATGATATTGTGATCCTATGGTTTAGGAAGCAGTTCCCATACATTACATCTTTTGAATTGAGTCAGCTCTTCTTATATAACATCAATCCAGTTTGTGTCTAGCATGGCTTCTTCAAAATTCCTGGGTTCTATTTGTGACAAGAAGCTTGAACATAAGACTGAGTTCATACTTTTGCTTCTTGTTAGAACACCTTGACTTGCATCACCAATAATTTGGTGTGCAGAATGATCCTTCAAGTGTCTTCTTGCTGGAGGAAATCTGTCAACCTCATGGCCTTCTTCATTTTCCTCAACCTGATGTTCCTCATTATCTTCTTCATTTAGTGAGTCTTGTTATCCCCCTGGACAACAAGCATCTTTTCCTTCATCCAGCCTAGCAGGTACCTCTTCATTGAGGGTCAGCTTGTCCAGCCTGTCTGTTAGACCTATAGAACTAACTGAAGAACTAGACAATTCACTGTTAATCAACTTAGACTCATCAAAACAACATGGACAGATTCCTCTACAACTTGTGTTGTTAAGTTGTAGATTCTGTATGCCCTACTATTATTGTTGTACCCAACAAATATCCCTTCTAGGGATTTGGCAGCAAACTTTGTTTGGTAGTGCTTACCATTAACTAGTACATAACACTTGCTATTAAAGATTCTAAAGTAGGAAATGTTTGGTTTTTTACCTTTCAAAATTTGATAGGGGGTCATCTTTTGTTTCTTATTGATGGAGGCTCTATTGAGAACATGACATACAGTATTTACTACCTCAGCCCAGAAGTACTCAGGGAGAGTAGTGTCACTAAGTAGTGTTCTACTTGCCTCAATTAGAGTCCTATTCTTTCTTTCAGCAACTCCATTTTGCCGAGCAGTTCTAGGTGAGGAGAATTCCTGATGAACCCCAAGTTCATCACAGAACTATGTCATACATTCAGACTGAAATTCAGTTCCATGGTCACTTCTGATTTTGACCACTGAACAGTTATGTTCATTCTGAATTTGTCTAACAAAAGTCTGGAAAACTGTTGGGGTTTCAGATTTCTTGCTCAAGAAGAAAACCCATGTGTATCTAGAATAGTCATCCACAATAACTAGTGTGTATACTTTCCTACTAAGACTATGAACTGGCATAGGACCAAGCAAATCCATATGCAAGAGATACAAACATCTCATTGAATCTTTGATATCAAGTGCATGGAAAGAGGTCTTAGTCTATTTGCCATTTTGGCAAGCTGAACACACACCCTCTTTAATGCACTTGACTTGAGGACCATTCCTCACTAACCCCATGCTAAACAACTATCCTATTGACTTATAGTTCAGATGGGCAAGGCTCTTGTGCCATTTGACACATAGTGAAGCTTTTTCTCCTGCAACTAGACAAATGGGTGAGTTGTCAAACTCACAATCTAGGTTAAGAAAATATACATTCCCTTTCCTAGTGCTAGTCAAAATGATCTCTTGATCACTTGAACTTCTTATTTGGCACTCCCCTTTGAGGAAGGAGATGTCATAACCTAGATCACTAAGTTGACTTATGCTGATTAGGTTTTATTTTAGACCCATCACATAGGCCACTTTAGTGATAGTAAGTGAATCACTAAAATGTTACCAAATCCTTTGATGATTCCTTTTTCTGATCCACAAAGATTACTTTGGGTCCATTCTCTATGGGTACATAGTCCCTCAATATTCTTCTTGTTCCAGTCATATGTCTGGAACATCCACTATCTAAGTACATCAAATACAAAATCACTTACCCTTAGAACCCAAATTGTTATTGGGTCCTAGGTCATCATTAAGTTGAAATCATGTAGCTGTTCTGACAGGTAGACTACTCTTGGTTTTAACACTTGTGTTGAACCAACAATCCATGGCAAAATAGCCCACCTTGCCACAACACCAACACTCAAACCTATTATACCTTCTCGTAGGTACAGACTTTACTACTTTGTTGACAGCAATTCTGTTGAGTGTAGGTGTTGGAGCAGTAAACCCCAAGAATTCCTCTTGAACCTGATTGGCTTACCTGTAGAGTGACCTATTGGCATTTGCACCATTTCCCATGAGATCTTCATACTCACAGTGACCATGAGTACTATCATGATCATACCTGTTTGTTGGTTGCATCACTTCCCTAAAGAAAGTAGGGGGCTTTATAGCTAGTGGCTGTGCTGGGGCCTTACCTTTTCTATGAGAATTGGTGGCCCTAGTTCTGCCCTTGAATCCTAGACCAGTCTTTCCTTTATGAGAAATGAAATTATCTATTAAGGGTAAGACTGATTTTGGCTTAGAGAATTTAGCCACTAACTCTCTTTCTTGCTAAAGTTTTGCATCAAGTTTCTTGATGTGATTTTCCTTGAAAGAGATTGTGCCCATCTGAATAACAATAATGTTTTTCAGTTTGGCAATCTCCTTCAGTTTTGAATCTACCAACACGGATGAATCTGATGTAGCCTGCTTCAGAGACTCAATCTCCTTGGCCTGCTCCTTGACAAGAAACTTGCTACTCTTCAGAGCTTGCAATAACACACCATACTCATTAATGAGTTGATGTACATCCCCTTCAGATTCAGAACCATCCACATCTCTTGATGCAAAAGTTTCTGATTCTGATGCAGTGTAGTAATCTGAAGCTGAGGGAGAACTGTATACCTTACTAGGACCAGGCTGATCCTAGCACTGATCATTTTCTGATAGAGCCATCAGCCCTCTACAGCAATAGTCGTCTGCTCCATTTATGGAGTCCAGCATTTGTAGGAATTCTAGTTCCCTAGAATCCTCTTCTATTGAGATCATCCCAACATATGGTTCTGCATTATCTTCTTCTCCTGATCCTCAAGATGAAGAGTCTGTCAAACTCTTCTGCTTCTGAGCGACAAGGGATTTCTCCTTCTTGCCTTTCACTTGATGCTTCTTCTTTTCCTTAGATTCAGTCCTCTTGTCTGGATAGTCAGCTATGACATGTCCAGGCCTATTGCAACAATAACAAACAATATTAGAATTAGTTTGTTTACTAGGTTTTGAGGCATACCTATCCTCCTTGGGAGGCTTATTTTTCTTGTAATACTCATCCTTGGAGAAGGATGTTGAAGGCCTGGTTCTCCATTTCTTCTTTTTCATAAACCTTTGAAATTGCCTTGTAAAGGCATCAAAGTCCTCATCAGTGGTGTGGCTATCTGATGTGCTGTTGTCAAGATTTTCTTCTTCAACCTCAGCACTCCTTCTGTGTGGAGAAGAAGAATTTCTCCAACCATTTCTTGTGCCTTCAGCCTTGAAGGCTACAGACCTTTCTTTGTACTCAGGCCTACTGCTTTTCTCCTCCTCTTTTCTGGCAGTGAGCTGCATTTCATATGATAGCAGCTTTCCAAATAGTGTCGGTGGAGGTGTATCAGCAAGCTTGGCCACTTCTCTGATGACACATATCTTTGTGTCCCAGTCCTTTGTTAGTGACTTAAGAAACTTGTCATTCAGTTCATATGTGATGAACACTCTTCCATAGGTCATCAACTCATTGACAATCCTGAAGAACTTCTTATAACATTCATCTATGCTGTCAGTCTTGGCTTGTCTAAAGCTCTCATATTCTTGATTCAGCATAGATTTCATGTCCTCTCTGACTTCTTCTATTCCCTCCATGTAGACAATCATGGTGTCCCACATTTCCTTAGAGTTTTTACAGTGCACCAGATTCTGAAATGTGGCATCATCTGTAACACTTACTATAATGTTTTGTCCCCTTTTGTCTAGTGTTGCTAGGATCATCTCATCCTTAGTCATTTCAGAATAGCTCTTAGTTTAACATTTGCATCCAGAGCTGATACCTTCATTGGAATGAAGGGACCCTCTTGTACTGTGATGTAGATTCTTGGATCAGATGCTTCCATAAACAACCTGACCCTTTCCTTCCATATGCCAAAGCATTCTTTCCTGGGGATATGCAGTTTCATAGATTCAAATTCCATCTGATTCTCTAATGAACCCATTCTTGAAATCTGTTATTTGCATTGGATATTCACTCAGACTGTTAGGTCAATCTTTGAGCAACCTCGCTTTGATACCACTTGAAAGACCTGATTTCAAGAGCCTAGACACCTAGAGGGGGGGGGGTGAATAGGTTCTAATTTTTCCTTCAAAAAGTTTAGGCAAATAGCAAAGTCTATCTCAGCACAAAAAAATTTAAACCACAGAACAATGAACACAGCACAACATACACTAGATTTATAGTGGTTCCCCAAGGTATGGGTGCATCCACTTCCCCTTTGCCTATATAGTAGTGAACTTGATTCGGCCCAACTTCCTTCCACTTACTCAGATCCACAGATCTTACAACTCAGAACCAGATTGGTTCCTACAGCTCAGACTTATACAAGTCCTACCTCAGATTCTTCCCAAAGAACCCTACCTCAGGCATCAGCCCTACCTCTTCCTATATCACTAGGCTTACAACTCAGAGTGAAACCCCACTCTTATAACTCAGGCAAAAACCCTACCTCATCCTTTATTAGTATAGGCTTACCACTCAGATCTAACAATAGATCCTACCAGAAATTGTTCGATTAAGAGACAAAAATTTCACCAGATAGATCTCTTCACTGGTGTGAGCTTCTTGATCAGTTCTTGAATAAACTGATCTTCAGATCCAACACGACTTAACCATTTCAAAGCTTCTTGATAGAACAAAATAAGGTTGATCTTCACTTGATGTAGAAGTTGATCTTCAGATAGCTTCCTCCTTGAATTCAGAATGAGATCCGAATCTTCCTTGCAGACTGATCTGGATCTGCCTTCGAAAGGGTTTCCCCTTTTCTTGTTGTAGAAAACTCTCTCTGAAGGATTCACTTCCTAATGTTATGTGTTCTCTATTTGTTGTATCGAACTAGTCTTTTATATAGAGTTTCCTCCTGATTACCGGCTGGTCCGGTTTGTAACAGTTTTCTGACAGTTCTGACAAAGGTGTCAGACCGGTTGGTTACGACAGCTGATTCTTCAAAGACATTCCAACTCAACATGAACCACTCAGCAAACTGCTTCACATGTGTCGACACAAATGGACTAAGGGTCGACACAAGACTTGATGATGTCGACACAACAATCCTTGTGTTGACATAGTCATTCTTCTGGTACTCGACACAACATCTGTTTAGTTTGTCGACAGAAGTCCTGTGTGTCGACAAAATTCTGCTTCGAGTGTCGACATAACTCCTGGGTGTCGACACAGCTTCTTCTTTCAGTGTCGACATAACTCCTGGGTGTCGACACAACTTCTGCTTTCAGTATCGACATAACTCCTGGCTCAAGTGTCGACACAAGTCTGAGTGTCGACTCAGCTTCTTCTTTAGGTGTCGACACAATTCTTCACAAATGTCGACACAAGTCTGGGTGTCGACACAGCTTCTTCTTTTGGTGTCAACACAATGCTTGGGTGTCGACACAATTCCTCACAAGTGTCGACATAATTCTTCACAAGTGTCGACACTTGTGCTTAGAAAATTTTCTTCCAATTCTTAAACCTGCACAATGAAACTAAAACATACATCAAATACAAATCGATGTATATCATTGATTAAGATGAGGTTTCTCCAAATCTGTTACATTTTAATAGTGTACCCAACAGCTGTGGCGTCCATATGTTGTGGGGCCCCAGCCGGACCCATATTATATGATCATTACAGGGGAGGCATTACATAACCTCCCTTCATCATGTTGCTTCTTAGCAGGCCGAGAAAACATCTTTTCTGGATCATAAGGATATGGAAGTTAGCAAACTCAGGAACATTACTCTGATCCAGAAAGGCACTATCAAGTACAAGAAGAGTCTCATTAGAGATCTTGAAGAGAAGCTTGAGAGGGAGAAGAGAATTGTGGCTAGTTTCTCTAAGCCCAATACTGTGTTGCCCTTGATAGACTCCTCCTCTCAGAAGGGTAAGAAGGGGTTGGGGTTTAAGGGAAACACTAGAGTTGCCATTTCCAAAGGGAAAGGGAAAGCTCCTATCCAGCCTCTAGCTTACAAGCCTCCCATCCCTTTTTAGATGGTGATGTTGCCTTCAAACAGGTATGACCATGAAAGCATCTATGATTACCGGATGAATGGAAGATCCACTAGTGTGAAAAAAGAGGTTCACATCTATGGTGGAAGGTATAGTAGGGGAGTGAGTGCCTTTAAGGCTCCCCATGAGGAAATCCAAATGGTACATCATGGACCATTTGGGTTTGGTGCACCAGCCCCTACACTCAAGAAAGTGGCAGTGGCTAACTCTCAAGGCCATCAAGTAAAGACCTAGACCAAGGTCATGTCTATCACCAAGCCAGATCTAGCTATCTCTGATGCTATAAATAGCATGTCATCTCCAAAGAAGACTGCTGTAAATAACATTCGGAGCAAGTCAAGAAAGCCTGCTGAAAGACTCACCTTCAGTCAGTTCCTTGCTGAATGGAACTTGAAAAAGGCTGGTGCACCTCTTTATTCTATACTGTCAGCAGTTAACCCAACTACAGGATCTGCTTAGAAGAGAAGGTATAATATTTATGAGTGCTGGTACTGTGGCAAGGTAGGGCATTTTGCCTTAGATTGCTGGCATAATCTGTAATATCCCTCAAACAACTATACCCCTAAGATTGGTTTTATCATGACTAGGTCATGGCAAAACCCTAGAAAGCTCAAGAGACTATGTGAACCAAGGAATGAAGGTGGAAATCACCTTGGTCTTCAAATATCTCAATTCAAGCGCAATCCCTAGGATTTGACTTTAGGGTTTCAACTTGACTCCAGGACCACACCATAATATCCCTAACCCATTAAGAAGTCTATTGGGTCACTAACGACCAATGGGTCATTCACATCTCCAGAAATGACCTAGGGTTGGGCTTAAATGGCTAGGGCTAGACAAGCCCAAAAAGTGGAGAAAAGGCTAGCTCATGCCCAATCCACTTGGGCTAAGCCAAATTTGAGGGGCCCACTAGCTTTAGGAGGATGACAATTAGCCATCCAATTTCTAAAGGAGGTGACTAGGAGAGAGAAATGAGAGTTTCCTCAAATTGGAGGAGAGATAGAAGAGAGAGAAAATGGTCATTCATGGTGTTTGAATGCCCCTGACCCCTCATCTCTCTCCCAATTGTTGGAGATTCATCTCCCCTCGTTAGTTAGAGGAGATCAAAGGTTTTTCTGTGGCTGAATGCAGAGAATTCAGTTGGCCAAAAACTACACACATTGCCATTAATGGCATTGAAGCCATGGCCAACCCTCTCCCCTATTTGATCATTTTAAAATCTCCACCAGGCTGTGAGGAGTCATTTCCACTCTTTCCCTGAAGAAATCGAAGGCTCTAGTAGTATTGTTGCAGAGCACCCGAAAGCTTCAAATCCGGCCATGGCGACTAGGAGATCGGCAAGGAAACAACTCCCCCCACTGGTCTTGTCATCTTCTCCTTTCTCAGTGGATAGATCCACTTCTGATGGACAAAGGTTTGGGGCCAATTGGCCTTAGATCGGGGTGGCCGAAAGCTTTTCATTCATGCCTAAGACCCGATTTCGGCCACCTCCGGCCGTCCTACCACCGCCTATCGCCGCCAACCACCTCAACGAAGGTGGTGGTGGCATTGGCCGGCCGGGGAGACGCTCAGGTGGCCGGGAAATCACCAACCAATATCGCCCAAGAAGGGCTTCTGTGAGCCGTTGGCTCAAGGACGAAGACTACCAGATGCCGTCGATCTGGTGCGTCAAGATTCGTGCGCCAAATTTTAATACTATAGTAAATGATACTATTATTTCATTTTCTATAACATATTTGGTAGTGTATTGATTTCATTACTAAAAATACTTAGACGCCTTATATGGAAAAATTGATAGCATCAAAGTTGAAGAATTTTGAGTCTTGTTTATTTTAAAATTTGTTTCAACCAATTTGGGTCAATGGTCTGACCACAGCACACCAAATGGTGCCAACTATACTTAGGGTTAACAAACCACAAATTTGTTTGCCCCTACTAAACTATGCATCCAAATGACTTGAAATTTGTATCATAGATTAGCGTCATATTTATCTGACATATCCAAAAATGAGAATTTTTGGAATAATGTTTCTATACTTTTAGAAAATATTTAATAAATTATATATGATTTAATTAAGGAGTATTATCACCTCAAAACCACCTAATATTTGGGTGGGTGACCATTAATGTCATGTAATAACTATGGTAAAAATCTAAGCCGATTTGGGGTTGGTTTGATTTAGTTATTGATGTGACCAAAACTTGGTTCCTTAGGGCTAAAAATAGGGCAAGAGTAAAATTGGTGGGTTGAGTGGCCAATTCCCATCTAAAAGGGTTGAAACTTTAGTCACTGCCTCAAAGTCATCTAATACACCCCCTCAAGAGAATTTGCGAGGTTTGGGGTGAAAATTCTCAAAAGACCCTAATATAGGCCTCAAGGTTGAAGTTTGGGGCCTGGTGAAGGACATGAGACTATATGTCCTTGGATGATCTTAGAACTGGTTTGGTGAATTCCTAGGGTAAAAATAAGCACTAGAAGAGTGGTTGCAGGACTTTTAGGAACATAAGCTCTCCTTGAAATAGATATGGATAGTTTAGGGCACTTAGGTCCAATATTTAATTTCAGGATCAAATGAATTTCGATAATCATGAAACTTAGGTAGTGAACTTGATTAGTTGATATTGTTCTGTAGAAATGTTATTGTAAATATTGGATAAGAAATCATGGTACTTTATTCATAACCCTAATTTTGATTTATTTACAATATAATTGTTTTAGGGTCATTTGCTTCCTGTAAAATGATAAAACTTGGTTTGCGAACATTTGAGGACACAATAATGCTCTGTGAATTTTTATAAATATAATGACAGATTTTTCATATAGGTTCATTCAAAAGTGCCAATTCGTTGAATATTTTAATATAATTCATTTATGTGATCAATTTGAGTTGGAAAATCATAATTATTGGTCAGTAGCCTTTTCTGGTCATATTTATCATCTAGTAATTTTTTCATAATTTTTGGATGGCGGATTCTAATTTTCCATTAATTAAATTAATATTGTGGTTGTTTGTCCCATAATTTGTTGAAGGTCAAATCCACAATGGAAAAAATGGAATTTTTGGTGTTTACTGTTATTTTGATGTAATTAATTTATCATAATTTTGTTCTGGTCATACCTATTGGGAAAAGTGCACTTGGTGTTCAAAGGCTCATGAAGCCTGACATTGTAGAAATTATAATAAATAACCCATAAAGTAGGAAAATTATAATCTTCTGGATTTATTCCTAAAGCATCATGATATGCCCTCAATAATAATATTAGATCATTTGGATGAATATTTGAAGGGGTCACCATTCATACACATCATATATGTTGGTCTGAACATAGTAGAAATTATAAAAGTAGGGAAGCGTTTGGAAGTTATATGAGAAAGGGTAGTTGGTGTACCTGGTCTGGTTGGAATACATAGGGTTACCAAAATAAGGTAGGTTGTGTGAGCCCGGTTGTGTAAGGGCGGGGTTGTGCTCGGGATCGACGGTGGACCATACTTCCTTAGAGAGGGAAAGTTTAAATATGATTAGAGCTAGTTTAAGAGTAACGATAATAAGTTGGGACATGCGTAGATACAATTAATAATAAGTACCTTGCGAAAGGGAACTTTGGGATTCAGCCCATCGTAGTTCCTAGTGCCCGCGAGAGCCCTTCGCAGGGAATGCCCTGGGTAGTCCAAGGTTAACCTTAAACCGTAGGACTAAAATATTAAAGAGTAATTAGTAAAACTAAGGCTTCGCCTTCACTCACCTCGATGACTCGGGAGGTTAGATTGGTTGGGTTGTCCGAGCGGTAGGCTCGGTAGTTGTGGAAATGAGCAAGTTAGCCGAATGATTCGAAGGCTCGGAAGGTAGTTGTAACAGACAGGTTTGTCTGAGGAGCCGATGGCTCATGAATTCACGACTGCATGTGCATAAGGTGATGTGTCTATGGTATTTAAGGATCATTCACACCGATGTTGATACAATAACTCGGTGGGTGTGATTTACACTTAATCAGGGAAAAGACTAGCAGGTTTGTTAGCATTAGTACGTGGTGACTTTGGTGTGGCTTTCGGAGGCATACGTAAGGTCTAGGCCTGGTAGTGTGGATACACGCCTAGGAATGGGGTGGCCCAACCCACTGTATCCATTGGCCACTACGGAGGCTCTTAGGACTGATGCTAGCTTCCAAAAATTGGGGAACTAAAGGTGTGTGCGCATAGAGTAGTGTGTGTGTTGCACTTGTATGATCATAACATTAAATCTGCATAACATAGCATAACATGCCATTATTGCATTTAAACCACAACCCATATCGTATAAATGGGTATGAGACTTTTTATATAATAGGCCCTCCAAAACGACCAATTAATTTGGCATTCTTATAAATTAACGTTACACCTAATTATAGGTTGTTCTCTTTACTTTTCCTTTATTACTGCTCTACTTATTATAGAACTATTAGTTTAGACTTTTGTATATGGTATACTATATAAACTGCTAGATTAGGACCACTGTCACCTGCTCTAGTCTACTCTCCACCATCATAAGTTTCCTATCATTCCTCTCGCACGGTGCTTAGGAGATACTGGGGGAGGGGTGGGGGACTTAAGGCCTTGTCTTTTTGACTAACGGTCGGTGGAATAAACATTTCAGGGGCTCTGGATGGGAGACAGGGAGCAGTAACAAAATATACAACACCAGTAGAGTGCGCTGCACATGGAGGTGGTCCCGTCTAGTACGAGAGCACCAGCTTATGGCTCTATGAGTGTTAGTTTTTACATAGCTTCCGCGAGTGTGTTGTAGTGATATCATGATGTACTGGGCATGAGACAATTTATATTTCTACTTTACTGTTCTGATTCAGTACCCTTATCTCTGTGGACATTACTGTGATTCATGCTCATTTATATATATTTGTTGTGATCTTTTATGGACTTGATTATATTTGTCTTAGTTTTTATTTCTACTTCTTTGGTGATCATTAATGCCGGCAGGATCGACATTTTGTAGTGACAACCCTCCGGAGTGTCGGTGCCACCGCAAAATGGCGATTCTGGGCAAAAGACCCGGTGGATTAAAAACAAATGGGGTCTTACAAACTGGCATCAGAGGTAACCTTGATCCGAAGAGAAGAAGTCCACAAAACCCTATGCTACCCCGCGCAAGCTTATTTTAAGGGCAAACTAGCAGCGGAAGCAATGGTGTGCCCATGAGGGGAATCACATGCAAAAGTCCACTTCTTCATTAGTTCCATTTGTAAATCAGCTAACAATTGGAATATTCCTTGTATCCTGCGACGAACCATAACCCTCAACAGGGTACACCTCACGCACAGAACATGGTTCCACCCCCGCTGGCTCCGACTCCGTTCAAGTAGATGGAGATGGGACTGACACTAACAACTATTCTGGAGGCCTTCTGGGCTCAGTAGGATCCGACTACAAAACCAAATCCCAGGGCTATCTAGCTGAGCGTCTTTCAGGAGATTTCTCCTCTATCCTACCTCGGTATGGAGTTAGCAGTCCGTACAGAGGAGTGGCTGGACATTATTTATGAGATGTTAGATTGGATTTGATGCCTGGTGGAGGAGGCAGTAGCCTTGGGAGTTTCCTCCTTGGATTCGCACACGAAGAGATAGTGGAAGTCACTGTTAGACACCAGCTTCGCTGGAGTGGATTGCGCGACATTTCCTGGGAGGAGTTCAGAGCAGCTATATTGGAGAATTTTGTACCACAGTCGGCGAGGGATGAGTTGGAGGATAGGTTCCTACAGTTGACGCAGGTCAGTAGGACGATGTTAGAATACTACCGGGATTTCACAGATCTAGCCCGCTTTGCGGACTCATATCAGCTGGACGACACAGGCTATGATAAGAGGTTATACAAGAGCCTTCACGATGACATGAGGCAGGCCCTACTCTTCATTTTTGACGGGAGCTTGGCCAGGATTTTGGAGATGGCCAAGAAACTGGAGGCTGACCAGCTTACAGTCTCGGTTCGGAAGAGACCAGCTAATGACTCAGTGATTGGTGTCAGGATGGACAAACCCAAAGGTCATGTCATTGGGGAAACAAAGACTGGGGATCAACCCCACTAGGAGGACATGCAGGCGAAGAGTAACCCAGTGGTGTTGGCCCCTCAGCCTTTACAAATATGGGAGATGTCGAGGGTAGTGGAGGAGGCACCGACATGCTTCCAGTGCAACCAGCTGGGGAACATTCGGAGGAATTTCCCAATGAGGGAAGCACCCCCACTAGCACTTCAGGATGACCCACCTGCATGGTAGTTTGGTGGTAGAGGACGCAACCGAGGACGTGTATTTTAGGGTGCTGACCGTAGATATGATAGAGGGTAGGTATATGCCTTGGATCTGGCTCATCCCCAGAACCCGGAGCATGTGATAGCAGGCATTTCGGTGATTTAAAGTTCCTTTATTTTCTAGAAGCTAGATTACATGGATACATAACTGTAGAATTTGGGAAGAATCTGAAATTAGACATCTAAGCGGAAAAACTTAACTAACTCAGGGATAGTGATGTTGTGTGGAAATCTTTCCCACACCCTATTCGACATGGGAGCATCACATAATTTTGTCTCGGAGGAGTTTATTACAGTCCTGGACCAGATTAGAAGCTTTGAGAGAGTCCTCAGGAGGGTGCATCTCCCCAATGGTATAAAGATCTAGTCTACAGCCAAGTGTATTCTGGGATTGACCATTGATGGTGTAACCTTCGAGGCCCCGACAACGATCCTAAGAATGCCTGATTTTGAGCTCGTTTTGGGCATGACATGGCTCACCCAGAACCATGCACAGATTGATTACACAATAAGAAGGGTCGTGCTGAGATATGACGACACTTACCCGAACTTCAAAGGTATTGTCCTAACTTCTCGCCTTCTACTCTCTTCTATTCATGCCATCAAGGCCCATCTGCAGGGAGACGAGGTCTACCAAGGCTATTTCAGATGGCCGAGGCCAAGTATTCCATTGCTAGTATCCCAATGGTGTGCGACTTTGTTGACGAATTTCCAGAGAAGATGCTAGGATTGCCTCCATATTGCGTGAAGTATTTCCAGATAAGGCTCGTGTCAGGGGCAAAGTAGGTGTCCAGATCTCCTTATCGGATGGCCTCGAATGAGTTGGTAAAATTTCAATGCCAACTACAAGATTTAGTGGAAGCTGGGTTTGTCAGGGCGAGCTCCTCCCCATGGGGTGCTCCCATATTATTTATGAAGAAGGAGGACGAGACACTCTGACTGTGCATTGACTACAGGGAACTAAACAGGTTGATGGTCCAGAACACGTATCCTCTGCCGAGGATTGACAAGCTGTTTGACTAGTTGGAGGGAGATCACTGTTTTCGAAGTTGGATCCGAGATCAGGATACTACCAGTTGCAGATTTAGGAGGAGGACATCTCAAAGACCGCTTTCAGCAGTTGATACCGGTTGTATGAGTTCATTGTGATGCCCTTCTAGCTCACTAATGCACCATCCGCGTCATGAGTCTGATGAACTGAGTATTCGAGGCCTATCTGGATGTCTTCTTCATAGTGTTTATTGTTGACATCCTAATCTATTTGAGGACCAAGGATGAGGATGCGTGTCATTTGGCACTAAATCTAGAGAGGCTCCAAGAGCACAGTCTGTATGCCAAGTTCAGTAAGTGCCAGTTTTAGTTGAAGGAGGTGGCTAAGTTGGGCTATATTATCAGTGGAGTAGGACTGGCAGTGGAACCGGCAAAGGTTCAGGCAGTATGGGATTGGCCACCACTGAAGATGGCCACTGATGCGAGGAGTTTCTTAGGACTTGTCGGTTACTACTGAAAGTTCGTAGAGGGATACTCCTAGATTGCTATCCCGCTCACATCTCTGACGAAGGACACTCCTTTTATTTAGACGCCGCAATGCGAGGCTGCTTTCTAGGAGATTAAAGGTCAGCTTACCTCGACACCTAACCTTGCCCTTCCATTTAGGAAGGAAGGATTTCAGGTCTATACCAATGGGTCATATCAGGGGATGGGTGTTGTTCTAATGCAAAACGAGTACGTTATAGATTACGTCACACGCCAGATGAAGAAACATAAGCAAAACTACCCAGTACATGACTTGGAGATGGGGGTGGTTATCTTCGCTCTGAAGATATAATGACACTATCTCTACTGTGTCCACTGTGATATCTTCTCGGACTATAAGAATTTGAAGTATGTGGACACTCAGAAAGAGCTTAACATCCGACAGAGATGCTGGGTAGAGTTTTTGTCAGACTATCAGTACACCATGCACTATGATCCCGAGAAGGCAAATGTGATAGCAGACGCTCTATGACAGAGAGCAACTACATCAGGAGTAGGGACTCAGCTGATGGCTATGGAGCTGGTATAGATGTTGGAAGAGATGCAGATATCTCTCCTATCTGAGGATGATCCAGAGATATATGCGGTGTACCTGGCATCAATGAGCACTACCGAGGACATCCGGGATCGCATTAGCGATGGGCATAGGCTAGATGCAAGGATGGAGCCGATTTTTAGGGCCTTGGACGAAGGAACGACAGGGGATTACTCTCTGAGGGCTGCTGTGTTTTAGAGGCCAAGTTTATATACCGGAAGGAGACCAGATACGGGAGGATATCATGGCGAAGGCACACAGCAGCCAGTACTCAATGCACCTAGGTATCACAAAGATGGAAGCGGATCTAAAGAGGACTATGTTTTCGTCGGGCATGAAGAAGGATATCACATACTTTGTGACATATTGCGAGGCTTTCCAGCTCGTGAAGGCCGAGTGTAAGAGTCTAGCCGGATTATTGCTGCCACTCCCGTTGTCGCAGTGGAAGTTTGAGGACATAGCCATGGATTTCATACATGGGCTACCCCAATCTCATGCGGGGAACGATTCGATCTATGTGATCATTGACAGATTCATAAAGGTGGCCAGGTTTATTCCAGTCAGGAAGGAAGCTCCGGCCAGTGATCTGGTATGGAGATTTATGGAGCAGTTTATTCGCTACCATGGAGTGCCCAGGACGATCATGTCAGATCAGGATGGACGGTTTACGTCCAAGGACTAGAGGTCGGCCCAGGCTTACCTAGTCTCACTGTTGACGTTCAGCACAACCTTCCACCCTCAGACAGAGGGGTAGACATAGTGCACTAACCGGACACTGGAGGATCTTCTACGCCTATGCATTTTGAACTGCATAGAGCTCTGGGAGAGACTGTTGCGGCTAATCGATTTCTCCTACATGAACAGTCATCAGTCCAGCGTAGGCATGGCCCCTTAAGAGGCATTATACCGATGGAGGTGTAGGACCCCACTATCTTGGATCTAGGATGAGTATCTAAAGTCACTCGGCTCGAAGTTCGTGGAGGGCACACACACTCAGGTGAGATTGATGCGATACAGGATGCTGGAGGCCCAGAGTAGACAAACAAAGTACTACGATGCACTACATCTTCAGATGGAGTTCCAAGTGGGAGACTAGGTTTTCTTGAAGATACGGCCGATGCATGGAGTCTCGAGGGTACGTGGGCGGAAGAAGCTCAGTCCAAGATACATTAGGCCCTACAGGATCCTGGAGCGGATCGACCCCTTGGCTTACAGGTTAGAGCTACTGCCGGAGTTAGCAGGATTGCAGGACATCTTCCGCGTCTCTTCACTTCGAAGGGCGCTACTATGATCTTGAGTAGCTGATTTCCATTACAAATGGCCCAGTGGCTTCTGATCGATTACTTAGCATAGAGCCGGTCAGGATCAATGAGACAACAGTATGGGTCTTGCGACGCAAGAAGGTTTCACTAGTCAAGGTCCTGTGGAGGAATCATGGGCAGGAGGAGCACACCTAGGAGCAATGGGACCTGATGCAATAGAGATACCTGGATCTCCTTGAGTCAGGTATACCTTCAATTTACTAGGGATGTTAAAGGATTTTACTTTAGTAGAAACCCCGTAGGCCTAACCTTAATTTTAGGGATGAAATTTTTATTTTTATGTGTTGGTATTTGTAACATCCCTCAAACAACTACACCCCTAAGAGTGGTTTTTTCATGAATAGGTCATGATAAAACCCTAGGAAGCTCAAGAGACCAAGTGAACTAAGGCATGAAGGTGGAGATCACCATGGTACACAAATAGCTCATTTCAAGCACCATCCCTAGGATTTGAGTTTAGGGCTTCAACTTGACTCCAGGACCCCACCATAACATCCCTAACCCTTTATGAGATCCATTGGGTCACTAACAACCCATTGGGTCAGTCACATCACCCAAAATGACCTAGGGCTAGGCTTAAATGTCTAGGTTAGCCATGCCCAAAAAGTGGAGAAAAGGCTAGCTCAAGCCCAATCCACTTGGGCTAAGCCCAATTTGAGTTGCCCACTATCTTTATGAGGTTGATAATTTCATAACTAGACATCCAATTTCTGAAGGAGGTTGTTGGATCCCTAGTTGATTTGGGCTAGGTTCACTGACTTAGGATGTGACCCATCTTGTATAGTCTGGGTCAAGTTTTTGTCTTAGAGTCTAGGACAATCCTCTATCTCAACTTCAGATGGACCAGCCTTCTTCAAGACCATCAAGAACTCTAGATCTATCAGTTTTTCAGACTAAGTGAAATGAGTTCGACGTTCGTCGAACTCAGCTTGACGAAGGGAGTTCTGCGCTCGATGATCGTGAGATAATCCGTAGTGCTGAGCTCGACGAACTATGTTCTTTGCTCGACGAACACCGGGATTCTACCTCAAGCTTTTCAGGACTACTTCAGAATTTCTCTAAGTCCAGCTTCATGCTTCGGTCGACGAATTATATTCTGAGCTCGACAAACTTGTACCTCAAGTTCACAGCTTCTCAGGTCGACGAATGCTAATCTCTACTCGACGATTTTTGTACTCAGAGAGTCTGTGTCGACACTTAGGGTTTGTGTCAACACCAGACGATTTGTGTCGACACCAGGATTTCAGTCGACACTAGCTTATGTCGACACCAGAGGATTTTTGTCGACACCAAGATCAATCTGTCGACAACAATTTGTGTCGACACAGCATTTCAGCAGATGCAGAGTATTTTGTCCAAGTCCAGAACTTTTCTCAGCTCGACGAATTTAGTTCTCTGCTCAACGAATAATGTTTGTCTGATATTGAATATTGTCTGTTCAACGAATGAAGACTGTCAGCTAGACGAACTCAGCTCAGCTCGACGAACTCAGCTTAGCTCGACGAACTCAGGCTCAGCTCGACGAACTCAAAACTCAGCTCGACGAATTATGTTCTTCGGTCGACGATTCCAGACTAGGTCTTCTTCCGTTCCCGTCTCATTCCATGGCGCTGATTCCTGAACAGTTAATGACAATTCTTCACAGAATACTACCGTTAGAATGCGCAGTTAATCCTGGATTATTACATACCATTTTCCCATGGAAATAGTTGGGGAAATAATTAATTGCTGCTTCCTTTCCAGGCTGTCTGCCATTACTGCTCGATATTCAAAATTCGAATGTTTCTTATGAGATAGAGAGATATACAGAAACAGTGAGTAAGACAGAAAAAAATTCAACACACAACAATAAGAAAAAGACAGACAGTGATTCAGACAATACAGAAAAAGGAATTCATTCTTGGCCCAGAGAGAAACTGATCAAGAAGAAGAAGAACACTACATCAATATCAAGAGTCTTCTTCATCTTCCTTTACTCAGGATAACTTCAAAGACAATACATTCATATCAGTCACAAGAAGTTCCTGGAGACTTTCTATGGACCTGGAATTCTAGGTCTATGAAGACCTATCACCCTGAAGCAGTGCTCCAGCATTCCTCCTGATTCATTTTACATCTCAGGGGGAGCAAAGCTGCTAAACAACAATCCACAAGTCTTCTCATTTGACTTGAGAAAGAGAAGATCTCATCACTCTCTCACTCCACCTCTGTATAGGGTTTTAATTCCCTTCAAAATTATTCTGGTTGCAAGTCTCCCTCCAAAGGACTTGAGGGTTTGGTTTTTGGGAACCTGATCAAAACCCCATTGGTGCCAGGACACCTGATCAACCCCTTCCTGCAGTGGATTCCTACCAGGGTGGTAGAAGAGTGGACTACCCAGATTTGGGGAACCACTTTAAAAATTCTTATGTCGTCTGGTTACTTTCTTTTCCTTTTTCTTTTCTGGCCTTGCTCTGTGAATGTGTTGTGATTAGATAGTTGCTGCATCTTGGTTTATTGTATTTGCTTCCCTGCACACACACCTAAAATACAACAACAATTGTAAAAGTTTTAAAATCACCAACATACTCTATTCTGGTGGTATAAAGCATACCTGATTTTTTGTATAAAGTATATCTGATCTAACTAACACCTTCAGGTGGTATAAAGCATACCTCCTGAACTTTCAATTGGTATCAGAGGCAGGTTGGTCAATAATACCACATCTTCCAGGTTGGTTAACATACCATACCTGATTGGTTGTACAGGCTAACACCTGAACCCAAAGATCCTTTAGTTAGATCTGTTTGTTTTTTATTCTGTTATTGCACTTATCCTTCTCACAGACATGGCCCAAAATAAGGATTACACAAGCATCAGACCTCCAGTGTGCAATCTTAATAAGTTTGCCATCTGGAAGGCAAGAATTAGATTATATATGAACTCCATTGATGAGGAAATTTTTTCTGTCATTTCAACAGGTGTTCCTCCAGCTCCTGCAACTTTTGCCAGTACATCAACTAATCTGAGTGCAGTACCACCTCCAGACAATACTGAAGCCTATAAGAAAGCCAAGATGGCTGATGCAAAGGCTATGAATATTCTGGCCCAAACAATGTCAGATGACATATTTCAGAAAGTGGCTGAGTGCACCTCAGCCAAGGACATTTGGGACTCTCTCAACCAAATGGTAGCAGACTCAGCTGATGAAAGAAAGGATAGGAGATTCAGTCTCATTTCTCTCTATGAGAATTTCAAAAGGATGAGACAGAATCTGTGGCTGAGATGTATAATAGATTAAGTTCAATCATCAGTGAACTCAAGACTCTTGATAAGGACATCACCTTAACTGAGGTGAATGACAAAATACTGATGTGTTTCCCCAGTTCATGGGACTCCGGAATTTGGCCAATCAAAGAAGCCAGAAGCCTCAATGAGATTTCAACAGAATCTCTGTTAGGCAAGCTGAAGTCATATGAACAGCTTGTCAAATCAAGAGAGGCAGTAGAACAGAAGGCAACTACCCCAGTTAGGAAGGAGTACAGCTTGGCCTTCAAAGCTTCTGAAGACAATGAAACATCTACATCCAATGAGGAGTTAATGAGTTCTTTTGCCAAAAGATTCTACAAAATGGCAAGAAAGTACTTTAGAAGAAAATCATCCAGGCAGGATGATAAACCCAAATATGACAAGACACCAACTAAGGAGGTTGTGTGTTTTGGATGCAGAAAGCCTGGGCACTATATTTCAGAATGCCCAGAAAATCAGAAAAAGGACAAGGGCAGGGACAAGGATTCTAGAAGAAAACAAAGCAGCAGACCCTCCTCCAACAAATATAAAAGGAAAGACAAAGGATTTGTTGTTGAATCCTGGAGTGACACAGAAGAGGAAACATCCTCCTCCAGCTCCAGTGAAGAAGAGGAAGAAGCTAGACCCAAGGAGGTGTGCCTAATGGCAATAGATGCCTCTAGAAGCAACTGTGGATTAGAAGAGGATTCTGAAGATGAAGGTGCCTCAGACTCAGAGGCTGATCAGGTGATTTCTAGTTTTGATTTCAATTCTGACTTATTTAAAGTAGAATTTAAAACTATGTGCATGGATCTAATAAACTCAAAGAAAGAAATAAAAACCTTGAGGACTAGACTAGAATACCTTGAGTCTGTCAGCATAGAAAATAGAAAACTAACTGATCAATTGACACTAGCTAATGAACAGATAATCAAGTTAAAATCTGAATTATGTGAGGCAAAACAACTTGAGCAATCTCTCAATTGGAGAAGCCTCAAGCTGATGGATATCACAAGCACAGTACATGCCAGATTAAATGGCAGGCTGGGCTTCGGTGCTTCATCAGGTTTACCCTCCATAATAAAGAAGAATATACTTTCTACTCCCATAAAGTTTATCACTGCTAAAGGTAAAGAGAAACTAACTGAAAAACCCATGTCAGAAAACAGAAGAAAGCTGTTAAAAACCAGGTTCAGCAGAATTCGTCGAACTCAGATCGATGAAATCCTACAAGTTCGTCGAACCCCGATCCATGAACGCTGAACGCAAACTTCAGAAATAATTATTCGTCCAACTGCGATCGACGAACTGTGTATGGTTCGTCGAGCAGAGGTCGACGAACGTGGGATGCAGAAAATGACCATGGTCATTCTCTGAGTGGAGGTCGACGATCTCATCCCCATTCGTCGAACTCTGGTCGACGAACTTACAATAATTCGTCGATCCCAGAACGACCAAATATAATTCATTTATCCTATAGAAATTTTAAAACCGCTAACAAGACATTTAATCCAGTAGCTAACTGGATAATCCCACCTAGGAGATATCACCCTCTAGGGTATAAGTCTCAACCTGCCTTATCAGTCATTTCTAGTTTTACTTTTCAGCCAAACCAAGGACCCAAGGTAACCTGGGTCAAGAACAATTGAGCTTTATTTTTTAATGCAGGTACAGATGAAGAGCTGTCCAAGGTTAAGTCAGACCTGGTACCTGGACAGTGGCTGCTCCAAGCACATGACTGGCAGCAAAGCAAATCTCTCCTGCAATAAGTCCAAGCTAGGACCAAAGGAGATATTTGGAGACTCAAAGAGTGGTCAGTCAGAAGGATATGGAAGAGTAAGCATTGGAGCAGTGACCTTCAAAAAGGTGACATATGTAAGAGGACTTAAACATAACCTTATATCCATAAGTCAATTATGTGATGAAGGTTATCAGGTACATTTCAACTCTACCTCTTGCTCTATTATAAATGATAAAAACCAAACTGTTTTAATTGGACTTAGACAAGGAAACATATATTTAGTAGATTTCATTTCTGCCACAACTGACATTTGTTTACTCAATATCACTAGTAACCAAAATGAGTTATGACACAAAAGGCTAGGACATGTAAACCTTAAGAACATATCTAGGTTATCTAAAGACAACCTTGTTAGAGGCTTACCTTCTGATCCCTACAAGAAGAAAAGCCTATGCAGGGCTTGTCAACTAGGCAAGCAAACTAAAACTAGTTTCAAATCCATTAATAAAAGTGATTCACCTAGGATATTGTATCTGCTTCATGTGGATCTTTTTGGACCCATTGCAGTACAAAGCCTAGGAGGGAAGTCTTACACCTTAGTCATTGTTGATGATTTCTCCAGATTTAGTTGGGTAGCCTTTCTGAGAGCTAAGTCAGATACATTCAAAGTTCTTACAGATTTTCTCAGGACCATACAGATTGAGTTCTCTACTCATGTTGCATTGATTAGAAGTGATCATGGCACAAAGTTTGAGTCTCTTCTTATGCATGAGTTCTGTGAGAAGGAAGGTATCAGGAAGTGCTTCTCAGCTCTTAGAACTCCCCAACAAAATGGGGTTGCTGAAAGGAAAAATAGGACACTCATTGAAGCTGCAGGTACATTATTAGCAGATGCTTACATTCCTCTATCCTTTTGGGCAGAAGCTGTAAACACAGCTAACTATGTCCTGAACAGATGTCTTATACATAAACTAAAACATAAGACCCCCTATGAAATACTTAAAGAAAAGAAACCTAAAATCACTTACTTTAAAGGTTTTGGTTGCATATGTTACATCCACACTAATAACAAAAGATAGATTAGAAAATTTGAAGCTAAGACTGAAGAAGAGATCTTTCTAGAATATTCCCAAGTAAGCAAGGCCTATAGGGTTTTCAACAAATCATCCCTTAAAATTGAAGAATCTGTCCATGTGTCTTTTGATGAAGCTAACATGTCTTATAAGGAGAAGATATTTCTACCAATAGTCTTTTGCAGGTTTCACCAATGTGTGAGTCTATGGATGAACTAAACCTTACCAAAGAGCTTCCAACTCATCCCACTCCACAAGCTGCTGAAGATAGTGAAGAAGAAGTCCAAGAGGAAGCAACTGAACTTCCATCAATAGCCAGTACCATTCCTCAAGAGGAATTATTTACAGAAGCTGTTGCTCAACCAACTCCACCAACTGATCTTGTCACATTTAGAGATCACCCCAGATCTCAAGTGATTGGAGACATTTCAGTTGGTGTACAGACAAGACATCAGCTCAATCAAGACTTGATGCATGCCTGTTTTCTCTCTCAAATTGAACCTCTGACCATCCATGAAGCTGAGCAAGATCCCCACTAGATTCTTGCAATGCAAGAGGAACTAAATCAATTTGAGAGATGTTGTTAACCCCTCAGTCCGCAACATACTACAAGATTCCAAAAGCCCCCCATTCAGCAGGCGCGGACAGGATGTGTCAGTCCGCCCAGTCCGGCATTGTCACCAATCGGGCGCCAAGGGTGGTACTCCAGCAGCGGACGGAAGTGCCTGTCCGCTCAGTCCGCCGGCGCTTTGGGCAGCAGGTTCTCCAGCGGCGGACGCAGTATCTCGTCCGCCCAGGCCGCCGCCCTTCTGTAGGCGCGCCCAGCAGCAGTGGAAGCTCCAGCTCGCGAGCCCAGTCCGCCACTTCTGTGCGGACTGGCGTGTTCTTTCTTTTTGCTTCCCGTCACCGCTGCCCGGTTCTCCTGTACCCCGGGCAGCCGGTTATCTTAGCCCTGCCCGTTTGGGCAGGCCCCCTATCCTATAAATAGGGGGGAGGTGGTGCACTCAAGGCACGCTGACTCGGACCCAGGAGCCTACTTGTTACAGGCTGCGGACTCGAATCCTGTTCCTTGCGGACTCCCCCTTGCTCTACTTCCCTCAGTCTTTTCCTTTCACTTGTAACTAGATCCTTCTTCAATCAAGGGAAAGCCCGTCGCAAGAGAGGCATTCAGGCCGCGACGGGCGAAGTCTGTTGTTGCCGTGGTTCACGGCCCTGCTCTTCTTCCAGCTCTCATCGCTTAGTAGATCGCTACTCGCAGTCTCCCTATTCCCCCTGTGATCGAACAAGTTAGTTGGTTGTGCTCGACCCCCCTTGTGTTTTCGTGCATCAACAGTTAACACGTGACCTTCAGATCCGAGTACTGTTTTGAAATCAGCGGACGAAAGATGTCAGACCGCAGAGCCCGCTCTTCAGATCGCTCTAGCTCTTCAGAAGACTCCCTTTGGGACGCAATAGAACAAGCTCGCCTTGAGGCTGAGCAGTCTCGCCGGCAGACCGACCAGCGTCTTGACACAATCAGCCAAGCTCTGCTTGCTTTGGCTCAGCGGCTTGCTCCTCAGGCCGCAGCGGACCAAGCGAACTCGCCAGTCCGCCAAACCCCAGCTCGCCGAACTCCGCTTCGGCAGTCGCGAGAAACTCCTCGAAACCCTGCTCAGACCGCAGCCCCTCTGCGCCCTCAAGAGGAAGAGTTTGCTTTCAGAGAGTTCTACAGAGAGGCTGCTAGGGGCACTCCTGCCCGCCAACTTCACTTTGCTGACCGCCAGTCCGCCGAGCCCGCGGACTCAGCTCCAGTCCGCCCTTTCTATCCTGCAGAGTTTGACACCCCGTCTCCCTTTGTTGACCGAATTCAATGGGAGTCAGCCCCGAGCAACTTCAGGGAGCCGCGCATCCCGTTCTATACAGGAGCGACAGATCCCGTTTCTCACCTCCAGGCATTTGAGGGGGCAGTTGCTTTAAGGTGCCTCTCAGATGCGATTAAGTGTAAGTTGCTGGTTACCACTCTCGAAGGGCAAGCGAGAGAATGGTTCTATGAGCTGCCTTCGGGCACTATCTCCTCTTTTGCCGAGCTCCGTAGCCAGTTACTGCTGAGGTTTGCTACCTCAAGGAAGAGGAAGAATGGGCCAGCTGCCCTATTTGAGATCAAGCAGAGGGATAACGAATCGGTGGCACGATTCGTTGATCGCTTTCAAAGAGAAATTCAGGGGGTGAGGAATGTGAACCCCGACTATTACAAAGTTGCCTTGATCCACGGCCTCCGGGAAGGCCCCCTGAAATTCAAAGCAACAACCAAGGCTCCAGAGACCTATCAAGAGTTGATCGCCATGGTCAACCGCTTCATAGAAGGGGAAAATGCTAATCCGACCTACGTCTCATCCCTGACAGCCAAGGCTGAAGGAAGGGATGCCTCCGCTTCTTCTTCCCGTGGCAAGCCCCCTCGCCCAGACTTCCAGCCTCCGTCTCAAAGAGGCAGGAACTTCCGCAACAAAAAACCATTCCAAGGCCATCAACAGTTTCACGAGCAGAGACTGCCGTTGGCCGCCACTCCCGCCGTTCCTTTGCAGGCTCTTCCCATCCTCCAGCAGGCAGCCTTGCCTGCCCCGTGCCAATATGAAGAAGGTCCTATGGAGGACCCTGCAGATCTGGACCTTGACGAAGTCATCCAGATCCTGCAAAGGAGATCAGAAGAAAGGAGGCAAGAGCCTCAGAAGCTGTGGAAGCCGAGGAATAATTCGCAATACTGCCAATTCCACAAGGAAAAGGGTCATCTGACTGAGGAATGCAAGGCCCTTCGTGCGCTGATTGATAAGTTGCTTGCCGAGGGCAAGATTGACCTGACCAAGAAGGATTCTCCTTCCTCGTCAAAGCCATCCACCTCGAAGGGCAAAGAGGTAGCCGAGGCTTACCAGGAGTGTGTAGATGTGGAGGACGAAGGCCGTCTGGGGCCGATCAACATCCCAGTGGAATGCTTTGATGCAGATGATGAGGGAGTTCTGGGACGCCTCTTCTTCATCCATGGTGGAGCAGGGACCGAGTCCACTCGGAAATCTTCAATTTCAAGGGTCACCCAGGCGGAGGTGGCCTCTTCTTCCGTTGCTCCCCCAAGAGAAGTCGTCACCTTTGGTCCAGAAGATCTTCCTCAAACGGCCAATCCATTTGACGATGCTGTTGTGATCAAGGCTGTGCTTGGAGACTTCACAGTAGACAGAATTCTTGTTGATACGGGCAGTTCAGTCAACCTCCTCTTCAAGTCTACTTTTGAGGCCCTGAGGACCGGAAAGCCTCTGCTTTCCACTGAGGGGCCGCTCTATGGATTCTCAGGAGAGAGGAAAGAGGTGGAGGGCAGCGTCACCTTGCCAGTGAAGCTTGGAGGGGAAACAAAGCAGATACAGTTCATAGTGGTCGACGCCCCCAGCAGCTACCATGCCATCTTCGGCAGGCCCCTGCTGAACAAGTACCAAGCAGTGGTCTCCACTTATCACCTCGCCATCAAGTTCTTTGCCGATGGGAGGATGTGCCGGGTCAGGAGCGACCCAAGGAGAGCAAGGGAGTGCTACGTTCGCACTGTCAACATGGTGGAAGCTTCCCTTGCTCTAGCAGAGGCTGCAGAAGCCTCTTCCAGTTCGAAAGTTGCTGCTGATTAAGGTGCCCACTTGGAACCTGCCCAGGTGACGCAAGGAGTCCCCATTGCTGAAGGGGAGGAGAGGAAACTCTCCATCAACTCGGAGCTTCCTGAAGATCAAAAGGCTGAGTTGATTTCCTGCCTGCTGAAGAACCTGGATGTCTTTGCCTGGTCAGCAGAAGACATGCCGGGGGTGGATCCTGATGTAGCTTGCCACCATCTGAATGTTGATCCCAGCTGCAAGCCCATCCAGCAGAAGAAGAGGGACGTGGCAACGAAGCTTGCAGAACCAATAAGGGAGGAGGTTGCGAAACTCCTCAAGGCGAATTTTATTAAAGAAGTGCAATATACCACCTGGATTTCAAATGTTGTAATGGTTAAAAAACCAGGGGGAAAGTGGCGAATGTGTGTAGACTTTACAAAACTTAATAAAGCATGTCCTAAAGATTGCTACTCCCTACCTCGGATAGATTCTTTAGTTGATTCCGCGGTAGGATACTCTTACATGAGTTTTTTAGATGCGTTTTCTGGTTATCACCAGATAAGAATGCATAGGCCCGACGTTCCTCACACGTCGTTCATAACAAACGATGGATGTTATTGCTATCTTGTCATGCCCTTTGGGCTTAAGAATGCTGGCGCGACCTATCAACGGATGATGGACCGTGTGTTTAACCATCAAAAAGGAAGAAACCTAGAAGTGTATGTAGACGATCTCTTGATTAAGAGTAAATCGTTTTCGCTGCACTTGCTAGATCTAGCAGAGACGTTCGCTACTCTGCGTAGATACAAGATGAAACTCAATCCTTTGAAATGTACTTTTGGAGCGAGTAAGGGGAAGTTTCTTGGTCATCTCCTTACTCCGGAGGGACTTGCCCCCAATCCCGACAAGGTAAAAGCTATTCTTGAAATGCCTACCCCACGTTCACCGAAGGAAGTTCAGCAGTTAGGGGGAAGGCTGGCAGGTCTTGCAAGATTCCTCTCTCGGGTTGGAGATAGGAGTGCCCCTTCTTCAAAACTCTCCGCGGTGCATCCAAGTTTGAGTGGACAGAAGAGTGCTCCAAAGCCTTTGAACAGTTAAAGATACAGCTTACCTCATCGCCTCTGCTTCAGAGCCCCAGGCCAGGAGAGGTTCTTTTCTTGTATCTAGGGGTTGGCCCTGAGGCCATCAGCTCCGTTCTCCTTCGGGAAGAAGGCAGAAAGCAGTTCCCAATCTACTATGTCAGCCATATCTTGAAGAGTGCTGAAACGCGGTATCCGATCTTGGAAAAGTTAGCCTTGGCACTGGTCATGTCAGCTCGCAGGCTTTGCCCATACTTTCAAGCACATTCAGTCCAAGTCATCACCGATCAACCTTTGAAGGGTGTGTTGGAAAAGCCCGAGCATTCCGACAGGCTAGCTAAGTGGGCAATAGAGCTAAGTGAATTTGAAATTTCTTATGTGCCCAAGACAGCCATCAAAGCTCAAGTCCTAGCAGATTTTCTGATTGACATGCCAGAGTCCAGTTCTGATCAGGCAGAAAGGTCACCTTTGGCTTGGACCATCTATGTTGATGGTGCCTCAGGCAGAAGTTCTTCTGGAGCAGGAGTGGTTCTCATCAATCCAAATGGAATCAAGCTGGAGCAGGCCATCAAGTTTTACTTTCCAGTAACCAACAACCAGGCTGAATATGAATCTCTGCTAGCAGGCTTGAGGCTCGCAAGGGAATTAGGGATCGATCATGTTCACATCAGAACCGATTCTCTGGTAATGGCGTCGCAAGTCCTTGGTAACTTTGAAGCAAGGGAGCCAGTCTTGAAAAAGTATCTAGCTCTTGTGAAAATAGAAATCGGCAAGTTTAAAAGCTTCACCATCGAACATATTCCTAGAACAGAGAATGAGGAGGCCGATTTTCTTTCTAAGCATGGGATGCCTTCAGGAGGCACAACTTTCGAGCTCTTCCGCCCGGCAGTGGTGGAAGGAGATTTGATGCAGGTAGATCAGCGCGCCTCTTGGATGGACCCATTCATCCTTTATCTGTCAACAGGAAATTATCACCATATAGTTAGAGACAAGAAAAATTTCAGAATAAAAGCAGCTCACTACTTTCTAGTGGCGGGAATCCTTTATAGAAAGACCTTCCTCTCAACCATGGCCCGATGTGTTTCAGAAGAAGAAGCTCACACCATTTTGCAAGAAGTTCATTCAGGAGAGTGTGGAAGTCACTCTGGAGCAAGAACTCTTGAAAGACGAGTCCTGCGGCAAGGGTATTTCTGGCCCACAATGAAGAAAGACTCAGAGATCTACGCCAGAAGGTGTGTTCAATGCCAGAAGTTTGCTCCGCTTCAGCACCAAGCAGCTCAGTCCCTCAGGTCGATTGCTACTCCTTGGCCCTTTGCGGTTTGGGGAATGGATCTCATTGGTCCTTTTCCCTTGGCAAGCGGGCAGCGGCGTTTTGTCATCGTAATGATCGACTACTTCAGCAAGTGGATCGAAGCCAAGGCATTGGCTAAGACAACGACTCAGATCGTCAAGAACTTCATTTGGGGAGAAATTGTCTGCCGGCACGGGATACCAATGGCAATAATCACTGACAATGGGCCACAGTTCAACAACTCAGAGATGATAAATTTTTGCAGGCAAATCGGAACAGAGCTGCTTTTTGCATCAGTTCATCATCCCAGAAGCAATGGCCAGGTGGAAGCTGCCAACAAGCAGATCCTCAACTTGCTCAAGAAGAAAGTGCAGAATCTCAAGGGCAGTTGGGCTGATCAGCTTCCATCAGTCCTCTGGACCCTTAGGACAACGCCATCATCCGCAACCGGGGAGACTCCTTTCAAACTCTCTCATGGCTCAGAAGCACTCATCCCGATTGAGTTTGAAGTCCCGTCACCCAGAGTGCTGCTTGCAAGAGAAGGTGTCGATGATTGGGCTGAGTTGAATAATAAGGAGATGAGGTTCAGCTTGGAACACATCGAGGAGGTCAGAGATCAAGCAGCCATAAGGCAGGAAGAGGTCAAAAGAAGGATGGCCCGTTACTTCGATCAGAATGTAAGGATCAAACACTTCCAAGTGGGAGATCTAGTTCTAAAGAAGGTTGATGCTGCTGCAAGAGCTGGTTCAGTTGGAAAGCTTAATCCGAATTGGGCCGGCCATTTTGTCGTTAAGGAAGCATTAAAAAGCGGCGCTTACCGCTTGCAGACTCACGAAGGAGAGGATATACCGCACACCTGGAACGGAGATGATCTCAAGCGGTTCTATTCTTAAAACCTCCTTTTTCTACTTTGTATATCCTCTTCAAGAACTATTATGAATAGAAATTGCTTCCTAACACTTCTTCGAGTGTTTTTGTTGTAATCATAACAGATAAAGTGCTAAGAGAGATTTCAAAAACGGTTCTACACTCAAACTCTCTTTCTTCTTTCTTATGTTTGCTTTGCAAATATGTTTTATAGTCCATACTGACACCTTTTTCTAGTGTTTTCTCTCTCTCCCAAAGACCTATAACGGTTCCCTGATACCAGGAGACATCGCCGAGTTCAGCTAGACCTCCCCTAGAGCCGTTGTCATTAGCGTAACACCACGAAGACCACGTGTTGCGAGGAGATTTCGCACCGTGTAGTGGGAGCTTGCAGGCTCTAGCGCGGTTGGTTCTGGACTTCGGATCCCGGCAGGTACCTGACCCCACCTTTGCATTATGGACGGCAAGGTGGGTGTAAAGCTCTACCGTGCCGCTTTAGGGATATTGTTACAACTTCGATGATCACATGAGGAAAGTATGCCGTTCCGGCTCACCTGCCCGCGGGTCATCTTAGCTTGTAACTCTCGAACACTCCATGGTACCCTCAAGCAGTGCCTGCAGGAGACCCACAGTTTAGACTGTACTCCAGGCAAGGGGGCAGGGAACCGTTCCGCCAAATGAGGGTCTTGCTTTTTGCAGGGAATATTATGCGGACTGGTTTTCTCTGTCCGCGCAGTCCGCCTATTTGGGTTGGTCTTATAGCTTGTAGCCCGGTGAGGAAAGTATGCCGTTCAGGCTCACCTGCCCACCTGGTCGCAAGCTATAGATCATTTCTATCTTTGGCGAACTGGTTTTCTCTGTCCGCGCAGTCCGCCTATTTGGGTTGGTCTTATAGCTTGTAGCCCGGTGAGGAAAGTATGCCGTTCAGGCTCACCTGCCCACCTAGTCGCAAGCTATAGATCATTTCTATCTTTGGCGAACTGGTTTTCTCTGTCCGCGCAGTCCGCCTATTTGGGTTGGTCTTATAGCTTGTAGCCCGGTGAGGAAAGTATGCCGTTCAGGCTCACCTGCCCACCTGGTCGCAAGCTATAGATCATTTCTATCTTTGGCGGACTCGATTCGTTATCCGCATAGTTCGAAGCTTTCCTTGGGATTGCAAGCTGGTTATCTTTAGCGGATTGGTTTTCTGTATCCCCTCAGTCCGCAGGGTAGTTTATAGATCATATCTACAATGAGCGGATTGGTTGACTGTATCTGCTCAGTTCGCAGAATGATTTTCATGTTATACAAGTTTGATTTATTATAAGCAGATTAGTTTTCTGTATCTGCTCAGTCCGCGGAATGGTTTTCGCATTATTTGTCAAGTTAATAATCAATGTGCTTTTATATTATGTGCGGTCTGGCTTGCGGACTACAACTAAGTACCCCTGGCATTATCAGCTGGCTGTCAAGGCGGATGATGAATGAGTTGATGTCTAAGTCTCTAATCAGCAAGATTCATTATAAATGACATATCGTGCGGACTTCGATTGGAGATAAACAGCGTCCGCCTGCTATTGTTTTTCTTCTAAAGGCGAACAGCAATTATTTCTAATCAGCAAGTTAAAAAGCCCAGGTTTATTAGCGTGTCGTGCGGACTGCTAAGTATCGGTGCGGTGAGCGTGGAAAAAAGAGCATTGCAGAAAGCACACATGCCAAAAAATATCCTTTCTATTTCATCAAAAAATTTACATCATTCAAAATGTTCGGCGGACTGCAATCTTGCGTCCGCCACTTTTTACAAAAATTACAAAATGTATACATATGCATTGTTCAATCAGTCCGCTGTCTCTTCTCTGGAGGTGCAGGGCTGTCGCCGACGACATCTACTTCTGGAGAATAATCCCTCGAGTCGCTCTCGCTGCTACCCGACCCTGAACTAGTGGCGGACCCGCTATGCGAGCTGCCAGTAGCAGAGGAGGAAGCAGATGTGTCGGACTCGGCGGACAGATCCTCTCCTCGCCGGCTGGATTCAGCGTTGTCCGCAGGGACTTGCTCTTCGCCTTGAGAGCCTCCGTCTTCTTCTTCTTCTTCGTCTTCATCATCATCTTCCTCAATAACTTCTTTTCCTTTTTTGGTTCTTTCCATCGCTGCGACCTGAGGGGCCAGCTCCGGAAAGTTCTCCACAAAGGGGACGCCGTCCACTTCCTCCTTCATGAGGCCGTCGCGGGCAAGCCGCTCAACAGCAACCTCAACCGTCTCCATCACAAAAGGGAGCGTGGCGGCCTGGAATTTAGTGTTCTCCAAGTCATAGGCGACCTGCAAAAGCAAGATTGCAAACTATCAGACAGATCGCGGCGAATAGCAAATCCAGATCGCGGCGAATTCAACTCACCGCCAGCTCCTCTCTTTGTCGGGCATTCCTTTCTCCCAGCAGCGCGTTCCTTTCCCTCAGCGCTTTATTGTCTTTCTGAAGCTGTTCATTTTGCCTCAACAGGTCTCTGGCCAGAGTGGCAACATAATGATTTGTCACCGCGCTGTTCGCAGAGGCCTGAGAGGCCAGTAGAGGGAGGTCGGCGGCGGGCACCTTCTTCAGTTCGCTCAAGTTGCGCTTTCCGTAGAGAGTGGAGAGCGCAACATGGGCGTGGCGCGTTATCCGCGGACTCCTCCACGAGGGAAGTGCGGTGGATAAGCGGACATGCTTCTCCTTGCTGTGCCAATGGACTATAGGGTTCCCCCTAAGGTCCCTCTGGCTGATGCCAAAGCCGGTCATGGAGAAGCTTTCGGAGGAGGAGTAGTCCGCTGCGGGATCCCCTTCCTCCTTCCTCTTCTTTGCAACCGCTTCTTTCTTCTCCTTTTGTGTAGGAACAAAGCCGCTTGGCGTCTGCGGCAGGTTGGCGGGCACCGCCAAGGTCGCTGCAAAAAGAGAACCGGTTAAAAAAGCATGGTCGCGGCGGATACAAAAGCTGAGTCCGCTAAGATACTTACTGTCCTCAGGCGTGACGTCCGCTAAGCTCGCCAGTAGCGGAAGGTAGTGCTCAATATCAAGCCTGGCGTTGGCCAGGAACTCGACAATTGCGGACTCCAGATCGTCCAGCTGCACGTTTTTGAAAGCGGAGTCCGCGCGCACCTGCGGATAAGTGTGCGCGAACCCGAGGTCGCCCTCAAAGATTAAGAACCTTGAGGTCCAGTTGTGGATCTTGTTTGGAAGACCCACTACTTTCATCCCCCTACAATAGAAGTAAATTACACCCTTGTAGGGGCGGCCTCCGGAGGCAGTTATGGAGCGGACAGAGAATATTTTGCGAAAGATGTTCATTGAGAAGGCAATCCTTTCAGATCGCAGGTAAGAGAGGAAGCTGCAGATCGCAGCGACGGTATTCGGAGCGAGCTGGCCGAGCACCATCCCGTAGTGCTCGAAAATTGCGGCAAGCTCCCATAAGAGCGGGAACTTGAATCCGCTGTCGAAGTGGTCAACTGGAATGGCGATCTGGGTCGCCGTCGAGAAGTTCAATCTTTCCTGGTGTGCGGGTAGGCGGACAAGAATGTTGGAGTCCGCCATCTTCTTTTCAACAAAAGCCGCCAGATCAGCCTCTTTCAAAGTGCATTTTCTGTGGTCGGCAGAGTGGAAGGCGACTGCAGCATCAGTACGCGCGGACACCATGTTGTAGGCCGCAGGGTTTCGTTTACTTCAGGAATTTCCTACATAGAGAAAGCAGAAGGCAGTATTTATAGATAAAATTTCTGACAGCTTTTTGGCCAGTCCGCGCAGGTCGCATATTCAATCCGCACAGTCCGCAAAATGTTTAAAAAGCAGCCAAACAAATAGCGCGGATATAAAAGACAAATTAACATTCCAAAAGAGATTCAAGGCCAAGTCGTGTCCGTCGCAGTTCCCTATCCGCTCAGATCGCGAATTTTCCCACCTGCAGGTTAACAAGCAGCGGACACAGCGCTAGTCCGCACAGTCCGCCACAGATCAAGCCAAGGTTTATTATAAAATAAGCGGATTTATAATCTACGTCCGCATAGATCGCGATAAAGGTTTAACCAATCACATCACAGCAATGTTTAAAACAATTATACAGAAGTATACATTCAACATAAAAAATGAGCACCGCGGACTCAGCGGTCTCTATTTTCAGTTCGCTTCTCTGCCCTATCCCTCATAGATGAGCCGCCTGACGCTTATCTGAAGAATTTCACTGTATACGCGGCAGAGATGGTGATGGATGACGTTTATAGTCCGGTGCATATGGGCAGCTTCCCGGTCTACTCGACTAAGGGGCACCATTGGCTCCGTTGCCGGCCTCAGCTCCTCGTCCGCAGCGCGTGGGACACCACCTGTCGATGCGGCGATCTCCGAAGCCGCGCGGTCTGGTACTCGCGGCCTCCTGTCTGCGATCTCTGCAGCACGCTTCCCTTTCTCCTCACGCACAGACGCGAAGTGTTTGCCCTTGTAGTAGCGGACATCATCCGCGAGCCTTTTCTTCTCCTTATCAGATCTCTCCAGCACCCTGGAAATGCTGGCGACCTGATCCTTCAGAGCCATCTCGCGCTCAACAAATTGTTTTTCGCGCGCGGCGAACGCTTCCTCACGCTCCTTGGCTTTCTCCAACTCTTTTTTCAAGCATTCCAATTCGAATTGAAATTTCTTCTCTAACTCTTGAACCATATTCAGGCTGGGTGGCTCGTCTTCCGCGGGTTCCATATTTGAGACCGCGTCAGCACCGGGGTTCGGCGTGACTGTGATCTCGCCACTCTCGGTAGAGTCCGGTGGCGACTTCCCACCTGCAACAAACAAAGTCAACTCCGCATTCAAAGGCAGCTCGCGGCGGACACGAAGAAAGGATGAAAAATCACTTTGAGACATAGCAGCAGCGAGTCGCCGACTATCGAAGAAGATTGGATGCCTTGCCCGCTCCGGGTCAAAGAAGCTTAATCGCTTCCTCCATTCGCGGTGGACCTTAGCTCTTTTCTCAACAGCAGAGCTTGTCGACACTACAATATCGTCCGTCTCCGTGATGATCTTTATGGGCTTCGATTTCCGCGGCGGCGACCTGTAAAGCCACTTGCGCTGAAAATATTTAGGCGCAGGTTGAAGTTTACCTGACCGCAGCAGCTCCGCGGCAATCCGCAGATCCTCGGCAGCTTTGTCCGCGGCGATCTGCTTCGAGGCCACCCCGACTGCAGTAACATGAGCAACGATTTGCTTCTTTTGCTCCGCTATCTTCTCCCTCAGCCTCTCCCTCTCCTCTTCCTCCGCAGCGGACAGAGATGGGAGTTCGTCGCCCTTGTCTCCAGCGGTCTCCGCCTCATTCTGCTGCAGTACAACCAGCAAGGAGTCGTGGATTAAGTCAAGTTGGCCGACGTCTATGGAATCAATAATCTCATCCGTGGAAAGACTGACCGTGGAAAGAGAATTGTCCCCCGGATTTGGGCCTCCGGTGTTATCAGGTCGCTGTCGGGGACTTCTTTGTCGCGCGGCCTGTGTTGCAAGTCCGCCTCCCCGGTCCGCTTGGAGATATTCTTCTCCTTCATAGCGCGCAGCTTCTTCTCCACCCGCTCAGCGACGGTCGCTCCGCTCCTCTTCCTCTTCTTCCTCTTGGCTGTCTTCTCAGTAGGGTCCGCGGCGGACCCCAAAGGCTGGTCTTCGCGGACAGGCTCCGGGTTCGCAGCTGTCGATACTTTTGGAAGCACACCGTCCTCTTCCTCCGTCCGCCTATCTTCGTCATCCAGGTTGACAATAGGCACCTGGGCATTAGGAGAAGATATGTCGGCCTCAGTGTGTTCGCCAGCAGTATCCGCCGATGTCGCGGTTTTCTGGAATGGACAGAGTCCGACAAGGTCGTCATCCTCTCGCTCAGTGGTTCTGCATCAACTGCGGCTTCTCCGCGAACAAATGTATCAGTAGGGCGGGCTGACTTCTCCGCGGGCTTCTCGTTCTGGGAGTTTTCTCCTGCGAGGCGGACAGGATCTTGTCTTGCCGGCCTCTTCACAATCTTTTTGGTCTTCATGGGCGTTGTATGCTCCAGGTCGCCTTTTGCAGTAACGCTAGACAAGAAAGCTCCAAGTCTTGCCATGCCGGACTGGAAAGTTGAGACCGCAAGTGGTGAGTAGTGCCCCGTATCGATCAAGATTCTCAACAGATCCAGACCCTCCAGCGATATTTATAGCGGTGGCGGGGTTTTCGAGATTTGCGGACTCGGCGGTTAAGAGAACATTTTCGAAGTTTTCTGGAAACTTCAAAATGTGCGGGGATTATGTTAACCCCTCAGTCCGCAACATACTACAAGATTCCAAAAGCCCCCCATTCAGCAGGCGCGGACAGGATGTGTCAGTCCGCCCAGTCCGGCATTGTCACCAGTCGGGCGCCAAGGGTGGTACTCCAGCAGCGGACGGAAGCGCCTGTCCGCTCAGTCCGCCGGCGCTTTGGGCAACAGGTTCTCCAGCGGCGGACGCAGTATCTCGTCCGCCCAGGCCGCCGCCCTTCTGTAGGCACGCCCAGCAGCAGTGGAAGCTCCAGCTCGCGAGCCCAGTCCGCCACTTCTGTGCGGACTGGCGTGTTCTTTCTTTTTGCTTCCCGTCACCGCTGCCCGGTTCTCCTGTACCCCGGGCAGCCGGTTATCTTATCCCTACCCGTTTGGGCAGGCCCCCTATCCTATAAATAGGGGGGAGGTGGTGCACTCAAGGCACGCTGACTCGGACCCAGGAGCCTACTTGTTATAGGCTGCAGACTCGAATCCTGTGCCTTGCGGACTCCCCCTTGCTCTACTTCCCTCAGTCTTTTCCTTTCACTTGTAACTAGATCCTTCTTCAATCAAGGGAAAGCCCGTCGCAAGAGAGGCATTCAGGCCGCGACGGGCGAAGTCTGTTGTTGCCGTGGTTCACGGCCCTGCTCTTCTTCCAGCTCTCATCCGCTTAGTAGATCGCTACTCGCAGTCTCCCTATTCCCCCTGTGATCGAACAAGTTAGCTGGTTGTGCTCGACCCCCCTTGTGTTTTCGTGCATCAACAGATGTAGAGTTTGGGATTTGGTTCCAAGACCCCATAACTACCCAGTTATTGGAACAAAATGGGTCTATAGGAACAAATTGGATGCACAAGGGAACATAGTAAGAAACAAGGCTAGACTGGTTGCCCAAGGCTATAGACAAGAGGAAGGATTAGACTATGACAAAACCTTTGCCCCTGTTGCAAGGTTGGAGGCCATTAGAATATTCCTAGCCTATGCAGCCTACAAAAAGTTCAAAGTATTACAGATGGATGTTAAGAGTGCCTTTCTGAATGGTGTACTTCAAGAAGAAGTTTATATAGAACAACCTCCAGGTTTTATCTCTCTAACTCAACCCTCTTATGTTTACAAATTGCATAAAGCTCTCTATGGTTTAAAGCAAGCTCCAAGAGCTTGGTATGAGACCCTAGCTAGCTTTCTCTTAGAGCATAAATTTACAAGAGGAATCATAGATAAAACCCTTTTCACTTGACATCATAAGGACCAAATCATATTGGTACAAATAGATGTGGATGACATTATTGTTGGGTCTACTGATCCCAAATTATGTAAGAGGTTTGCTGACCTCATGCATTCCAAATTTGAGATGAGTAGTATGGGTGAGCTTTCCTACTTCCTTGGTCTCCAAGTGAAGCAGCTCCCTGATGGTATCTTCCTCTCCCAATCTAAGTATGCTAAAGAGCTTATTAAAAAGTTTGGGATGGGTGATGCCTCAGGAATGAAAACACCTATGGCTACCAATGCTGTTCTGGATTCTGATGCAGTAGCGAAACCTGTAGATCAGAAACATTATAGGGCAATTGTTGGATCCCTATTATACTTAACAGCTAGCAGGCCTGATATAATGTTTGCCACATGCCTTTGTGCTAGATTCCAAGTGAATCCTAAAGAATCTCATCTTATTTTTCTAAAAAGAATTTCGAGATATATAAAGAGTTGTCCTAGTGTAGCACTCTGGTATCCTGCAGAGTCAGAATTTGAGTTAACTGGATACTCAGATGCTGACTATGCTGAATGTAGAGTGGACAGGAAAAGTACCTCTAGAACTTGCCAGTTCCTGGGTATGAGACTTGTCTCTTGGTTTTGCAAAAAGCAGACATCTGTGTCTACATCAACTGCTGAGGCAGAGTATATGGCTGCTGGAAGCTGCTGTTCACAGATGCTATGGATACAAAACCAACTCCTAGATTATGGTATCAACTTAAATAATTCAACCTTATTTTGTGATAATACAAGTACTATTGCTATAGCTCAGAATCCAGTTCATCATTCTAGGACAAAACATATTGAAATAAGACATCATTTCATTAGAGATAATGTAGACAAAAAGAAGATTAACTTAATCCATACTCCTACTGATTTACAAGAGCAGATATTTTTACCAAACCTTTAGATTAGAAAACCATCTGTTATTTATAAATCAACTGGGAATGATTAATGGAGAAGAGTTAAATTAATTTCTGTCTGCATTCGATGAATTTTCCAGAGTTCGTCGAACGGAGTTCGACGAATTAGGTAAAGTTTGAGAGATTCTCGTCGAACGGAGATCGACGAAATCTCTGTGTGGAAACAATTTTCGTCAAGCGAAGATCGACGAACCTTGCTTCAGAAACCATTTCGTCGAATGGCGTTAGACAAACTATTTTCAATTCTTCTACATGAGTTCGACGAACTACTCACCTCTAACTTATTTCGTCGACCACAGTTCGAAGATCTATCTCTTTTCGTGGAACGGAGCTTGTCGATTCATATTCTGAAAATCTTATATCTAGGTTTTCTTCGACCTTCGTCCCGTGCTTTCAGTTCCTTTGCTCTTGATCGCCGTTTTCTCTGTGATTTTCTTTACAGGTCATCAATGGTGATTCCTCCAGGAGCACTTGCGGCGATGAAGTTTGATGCAGCATTCTCCATGGATTTTGAGTCCTTCTAACATTCCGATCCAATTTTTCTTTATATCCTGGAAGTACTTGAAAAATTGCATCTCAAGGATTTCATGACTCGCAGCATCAAGCTACACTCAACCGAGATAAGAGAATGGGTGTACACTGCAACAGTTTCTGTAGACGGAAATCTGACAGGACATATTGGAACCACTGCCGTTTCCCTATCTCCAGCCGTACTTTCTGAAATTTTTGGACTGCTCAATGGTGAAGACAACTTGGAAATGGATGCTGAAGAATATTCTGATATGTTGAAAGTAATGGGTTTCTCCGGCAGCAACCCTAATAAGCTTCTGAAGAAGCAACTGTCAGCCGCCTATCAATTCTTGGCCGACATTGTAGGAAAAATTCTGATGGGCAAGCACTCGGCACATGACTATATCACACGCCATCTGTTCCTGATTATGTGCGCAGTGCTCAATAAACGTCAGGTAGACTGGGGCATGGTCTTCTTTGACCTAATCAAGAAGAAAACCTGCAAGAAGGAAGTCTGCTACGACAGATCCTGGGGATTTTTTTCCAGGAAAAGGCCAGTGAATGTTTGGTCTCCCCGACCACATTCATCAATGCCAGCAAGCGCCTCACCTGCGCCTTGTTTGGCAGATGGGAAGGACCATCACCAAACCCTCCAAGGGTTCCTCCTCCTCCATCAATGCTTCTGAGAGCACAAGGACCATCAAGGTCAATCCCCACCCTGACATTGGAGAGGCCATTCCACCTCCCAAATCTCTTCCCACTCCTCCTGCACCTAAATTGACTCCACCCCAACATCAATCTCCACTGCTTGATCTTGCACATATCCCTACACCTCCAGTTTCCCCCACTGACACACATATTCCCTCACCTCCTCAATCCCCTCTTCCCCCACACCTATCCACTATTCCATCCTACACAATACCCACTGAACCACAAATTGCTCTCCCTCCATTATCCCCTCCACATATTCTTCATTCCTCCTCTGCTTCTATCCCCTCCACCACTCCTCCACTTCTAGACTCCTCCACCATTCCCTCCATCATCTCTCTTCTGACTCCTCTCATTCAAGCACTCATCACAGAGGCCATTACACCTCTGGTAAATTCCATTAATTCTTTATCTGCACAAATCACAGCCCTTTCTGCTGCCCCCTGTTCATTTAGGTTCCTGGCTCCAGGTTCTCCTGAACCCATGCAGGGGGAGATGCTCCATGATGAAGCTGGTGCAGCAGCTGCAGAAGTTGATACAGTTGATACAGATACAGATACTGCAGATACAGTTTTTGATACTGTAGACACAGTTGATACAGTGCTTGATAATGCAGTTGCAGTTACAGATACAGCAATTGATTTTATTCAATTTATGGACACTAACATTAGCCTTGATGAGTCAGTAGATACAATAACAACTGCTGGTGATTTACTTATAAATCTCACAGTTAATTTATCTGAGATACTTCATATCTTTGATCCTGTATATATGAAGCTTCCTTCAGTAGAGGTTGCTAAGCATACTTGGCTATTGTCCAGTATATCTCTCCAACTAGTCCAGCAGTTGCCAAGCAACTTTGTGACACCTTTGCTGCTCCTACTGCTGTTCCAATTCCTGTGACTATTCCAGCAATCTGCTCTGTCCCAGATTTTGTCATGGATGATTCTCCCATGCCGGATCTGAATGAGCTCATTCTGGAAGACATTGAAGAAGAGAACAAAGCAGCAGCTGAAAGCTCTGTCTCTACTACTGTTGAACCCTCACCCTCTGAACCTTCTATCCCCCCTCAAGAAAAATCTCTTATCATTCCTGATGCCACTCTGAGGAAGTTGAATGCTCTGTATGACAATCCTCAGAGTTCGGATTCTGGTGATGATGATGATGATGAATCAGATGAGGAGGCAGCTAAAAAGAAAAAGAAGTTGCTCTCTAAGAAAAGGAAGGCTCCTCCTCCTTCTCCCAAGCCTAATCCCACTGCAGACACTCCATACTATATTTTGCACAATGTTGCTCCTTATAAAAGGATGCCTGCATGTATGTGGTTATCAAAGAACCAGCAAAAAGAGAGGAAGAGGAGTAGGAGATACTCTCCTCCCCCAGTTCATAGATATAGAAAGGATCCTCCTCCTCCTCCTCCAGCAGCAGGTGCCTCTGGCTCTGGCTCTCAGAGATCTGCCCATATTCAAACTTATCAGAGACAAACAGAGAGATCTTCTGGTGGTAGTCAGCCAAGGCCACCATCTTCAGGCAGTCAACACCCTCAACAACACCAGCAGCAGTACCATGGATCTAAGGAACATGAAGCTGAAAGGCCCTATTCTCCTCCTGAAGATCCAGAAACAGCCAACACAGCCAGAATGGCAAGGTTCCAAGAGATCATTGGCTCATCTCTAATCAACAAAGCTAAAGCTGAAGGCAAGGACACAACAGGCTTAACTACTATGTCTCAGTACAGGAGAGATGAGCTAAAGAGATTTGGGAAAGCAAACAAGCTACTCAATGTTGATGAGTACATGCACCTTCACCCAGAAGCAGTTGTCCCCAGAGCCACATCACTGAACATTATAGGGGCAGCTGACATGACTATGACCAAGGCTCAAGCTTCAGATCCCAATAGGGAAATCATTTTCAAAAAGCCAGGAGATAAAGCACCAGAAGACAAGCTAAAACAGAAGAAGACAGAGAAGTAATGTTGTGGTTATTTCATTTCTGCTTCTATTTCAGACTATTTCTTGCATTAAAACAAAGCCTGTATGTATATATATATCTGATGCATGTGTTGTAAATTCTCTGCCAGATATATCTCTTAATTTTGCTTTGTTTTTCTGTTTATTCTTTGCTTGGAGTCTCTGTTAGTGACCTCACACAAATAGGGGGAGATTGTTGGATCCCTAGCTGATTTGGGCTAGGTTCACTGACTTAGGATGTGACCCATCTTGTATAGTCTGGGTCAAGTTTTTGTCTTAGAGTCTAGGACAGTCCTCTATCTCAACTTCAGATGGACCAGCCTTCTTTAAGACCATCAGGAACTCCAGATCTATCAGTTTTTCAGAGTAAGTGAAATGAGTTCGACGTTCGTCGAACTCAGCTTGACGAAGTGAGTTCTGCGCTCGATGATCGTGAGACAATCCGTAGTGCTGAGCTCGACGAACTATGTTCTTTGCTCGACGAACACCGAGATTCTACCTCAAGCTTTTCAGGACTACTTCAGAATTTCTCTAAGTCCAGCTTCATGCTTCGATCGACGAATTATATTCTGAGCTCGACGAACTTGGACATCAAGTTCACAGCTTCTCAGGTCGACGAATGCTAATCTCTACTCTACGATTTTTGTACTCAGAGAATCTGTGTCGACACTTAGGGTTTGTGTCGACACCAGACGATTTGTGTCGACACCAGGATTTCAGTCGACACCAGCTTATGTCGACACCAGAGGATTTGTGTCGACACTAAGATCAATCTATCGACAATAATTTGTGTCGACACAGCATTTCACCGGATGTAGAGTATTTTGTCCACGTCCAGAACTTTTCTCAGCTCGACGAATTTAGTTCTCTGCTCAACGAATAATGTTTGTCTGATATTGAATATTGTCTGTTCAACGAATGAAGACTGTCAGCTCGACGAACTCAGCTCAGCTCGACGAACTCAGCTTAGCTCAACGAACTCAGGCTCAGCTTGACGAACTCAAAACTCAGCTCGATGAATTATGTTCTTCGGTCGACGATTCCAGATTAGGTCTTCTTCCGTTCCCGTCTCATTCCATGGCGCTGTTTCCTGAACAGTTAATGGCAATTCTTCACAGAATACTACCGTTAGAATACGCAGTTAATCCTGGATTATTACATACCATGTTACCATGAAAACAGTTGGGGAAATAATTAATTGTTGCTTCCTTTCCAGGCTGTCTGCCATTACTTCTCGATATTCAAAATTCGAATGTTTCTTATGAGACAGAGAGATATACAGAAACAGTGAGTAAGACAAAAAAAAATTCAACACACAACAACAAGAAAAAGACAGACAGTGATTCAGACAATACAGAAAAAGGAATTCATTCTTAGCCCAGAGAGAAACTGATCAAGAAGAAGAAGAAGAAGAACACTACATCAATATCAAGAGTCTTCTTTATCTGCTTTTACTCAGGATAACTTCAAAGACAATACATTCATATCAGTCACAAGAAGTTCCTGGAGACTTTCTCTGGACCTGGAATTCTAGGTCTTTGAAGACCTATCACCCTGAAGCAGTGCTCCAGCATTCTTCCTGATTCATTTTACATCTTAGGGGGAGCAAAGCTGCTAAACAACAATCCACAAGTCTTCTCATTTGACTTGAGAAAGAGAAGATCTCATCACCCTCTCACTCCACATCTGTATAGGGTTTTAATTCCCTTCAAAATTATTCTGGTTGCAAGTCTCCCTCCAAAAGACTTGAGGGTTTGGTTTTTGGGAACCTGATCAAAACCCCATTGGTGCCAGGACACCTGATCAACCCCTTCCTGCAGTGGATTCCTACCAGGGTGGTAGAAGAGTGGACTACCCAGATTTGGGGAACCACTATAAAAATTCTTGTGTCGTCTGGTTGCTTTTTTTTCCTTTTTGTTTTCTGGCCTTTCTCTGTGAATGTGCTGTGATTAGATAGTTGTTGCATCTTGGTTTATTATATTTGCTTCCCTGCACACACACCTAAAATACAACAACAGTTGTAAAAGTTTTAAAATCACCAACATACTCTATTCACCCCCCCCCTCTAGAGTATATCTGATCTAACTAATACCTTCAGGTGGTATCAAGCATACCTCCTGAACTTTCAGAGGTGACTAGGAGAGGGAAATGAGAGTTTCCTCAAATTGGAGGATAGTGAGAGAGAAGAGAGAGAAAATGGTCATTCATGGTGTTTGAATGCCCTTAACCCCTCATCTCTCTCCCAATTGACCGAGATTCATCTCCCCTCATTAGTTAGAGGAGATCAAAGGTTTTTCCCGGCCACATTAGTGGCTGAATATAGATAATTCAGTTGGCCAAAAACTCACTCATGGCCATTAATGGCATTGAAGCCATGGACCTCCCTCTCCCCCCATTTGATTATTTTAAAAGCTCCACTAGGATGTCAGGAGTTATTTCCACTCTTTCCCTAAAGAAATCAAAGTCTCTAGTAGTGTTGTTGCTGAGCACCTGAAAGCTTCAAATCTGGCCATGGTGACTAGGAGATTGCCAAGGCAACAACCCCCCCCCCCCCCCCCCCACAGTTCCTGTCCTCTACTACTTTCTCAGTGGATAGATCCACTTACGATGGCCGCAAGGTTTGGGGCCAATTTGTCTTAGATCGGGGTGGACGAATACTCCATTTTTGTAGCTTTTCATCAATGCCTAAAACCTGATTCCAGCTACCTCCAGCCGGCCTACCACCACCTATCGCCGGCAACTGCATCAACGATGGTGGTGGTGGCATTGGTCTGTTGGGCAGACGGTCAGGTGGCCGGGAAATCAACAACCAATATCACCCAGGATAGGCTGCTGTCAGCAATTGGCTCAAGGAGGAAGACCACCAGATGCCATAAATCTAGTGCGTCAAGATTCGTGCGCCTGATTTTGATACTATAGTAAATGATACTATTATTTCATTTTTTGTCACATATTTGGTAGTGTCTTGATTTAATTACTAAAAATACTTAGATGCCTTTTCTAGAAAAATGGTTAACATCAAAGTTGTAGTATTTTGATTTTAGTTTATTTTAAAATTAGTTTCAATCAATTTGGGTCAATGGTCTGACCAGAGCATACCAAATGGTGCCAGCTATACCTACGGTTTTCCAAACACATATTTGTGTGCCCCTACTAAACTACTCATCCAAATGCCTTGAAATTTGGATCATAGGTTAGTCTCATCTATTCTCAGACATATCCAGAAATGGAAATTTTTAGAATATATTTTTCTATTATTTTAGAAAACATTTAATAAATCATGTATGATTTAATTCAGGGGCCTAGTGACCTCAAAACCACCAAATATATTGGTGGGTGATCACTAGGGTCATGTCATGACTCTTGTCAAAATATCATCCCATTTGGGGTTGGTTTGATTAGGTATTGATGTGGCCAAAACTTGGTCCCTTAGGGGTAAAAATAGGGCAAGAGAAATTGTTGGGTTGAGTGTCCAAACCCCATCCAAAAGGGTTGAAACTTTAGCCAATGCCTCAAAGTCATCTAATACACAGCCTCAAGAGAATTTGAGAGGTTTGGGGTGAAGATGACCAAAGACCCTAGTATAGGCCTTAGGGTTGATGTTTGGGGCAAATAATGGTCTGTGAATTTTTATAAATATAATGACAGACAGACTTTTCATATAGGTTCATTCATAAGTGCCCATCGATTGAATATTTTAATATATTTCATTTATGTGATCAATTAGAGTTGGAAAATCATAATTCTTGGTTAGTAGCCTTTTCTGGTCATATTTATCATCTAGTAATTTTCTCATAATTTTTGGATGGCTGATTCTAATTTTCCCCTAATAAAATTTATATTGTCCTTGTTTGTCCAATAATTTGTTGAAGGTCAAATCCATCTTAGAAAATTAGAATTTTTGGTATTTAATGTTATTTTAATGTTATTAATTTATCACAATTTTATTAAAGCCATACCTATTGAGAAAGGTGCACTTGGTGTTTAAAGGCTCATGAATCCTGACTTTGTAGAAATTATAATAAATACCCAATAATGTAGGAAAATTATAATCTTCTGGATTTGTTCCTAAAACATCATGATAGACCACTAATAATAATCTTAGGTCATTTGATGAATATTTGAAGGGGTCACCATTCATACACATAATGTAGGTTAGTTGGTCTGCACATAGTAGAAATCGTAAAAGTAGGGAAGCATTTGGAACTTATATGGAAAAGGATAGTTGGTGTACCTGGTCTGGTTGGAATATATCGGGTCACCAAAAGAAGGTAGGTTGTGTGAGTCTGGTTGTGCAAGGGCAGTGTTGTGCTCGCGATCGACGGTCGACCGTCCTTCCTTGGAGAGGGAAAGTTTAAATATAATTGGAGCTAGTTCAAGAGTAATGATAACAAGTTGGGACATGGGTAGATACCGATAATAATAAGTACCTTGTGAAAGGAAGTTTTGGGTTTAGCCCATCATAGTTCCTAGTACCCTCGAGAGCCCTTCACAGGGAATGCCCTGAAAAGTCCAAGGTTAACCTTAAACCATAAGACTAAAATGTTAAAGATAAATTAGTAAAACTAGGGATTCACCTTCACTCACCCCGATGGCTATGAAGGTAGTTGTAACCTACAGGTTAGTCCCGGGAGCCGATGGCTCGGGAAATCATGATTGCATGTTCATAAGGTGGTGGGTCTTTGGTATTTGACGATCGTTCACACCGACGTCAATATGATGACTTGGCAGGTGGGGGTTTACACTTAGCCAAGGAAAAGACTGGCGGGTTTGTTAGCATTAGTGCATGGTGACTCTGGTGTATCCTTCAGAATCGTTTGTAAGGGCTAGGCCTAGGAGCATGGATACCCACCTAGCAGTGGGATGGCCCAACCCACTATCTCCGTTGGCCTCTATGGAGGCTCCTTGGAGTGAAGCTAGCTTCTAAAATCTGGGAACTAAAGTTTTGTGCTCATAGAGTCATGTGTGTGTGTTGCACTTGCTATCGTATAAATTGGTATGAGACTTTTTATATGATAGACCCTTCAAGATGACCCCTTAATATATAAGTTTGTAAGAGCATTCTTATAAATTTAGGTTACCCCTAATATAGCCTGTTCTCTATACTTTTCCTTTATTACTGCTCTGCTTGATATAGAACTGCTAGTTTAGACTCTTGTATATGGTATACTATATAAACGGCTTGATTAGGACCACCGTCACCTGCTCTTCTCTAATTTCCAACATCATAGCTTTCCAATCATTCCTCCAGCACGGTGCCTAGGAGCCACTGAGGGAGGGGTGCGGGACTTAAGGCTTAGTATTTTTGGCTAACTGCCGGTGCACCAAACATTTCAGACGCTTTAGACGGGAGACTGGGAGTAGCAGCCGGAGATGCAGCACCAGTTGAGTGCGGTGCACATATCGGTGGGCCTGTCTAGTTCGGGAGCACCAGCTCCTGGCTCAGTGAGTGTTAGTTTTTACGTAGCTTCCGTGAGTGTGTGGTAGTGAGGTCATGATTTACCGAGCATGAGCCCGTTTATATTTCTATTTTACTGTTCTGATTCAGTACCCTAATCTCTGTGGACTGTGCTGTGATTCATGCTCATTTATATATATTTATGGCGATATTTTGTGGACTTGATTATATTTGTCTTAGTTATTATTTCTACTTCTTTGGTGATCATTAATGCCAACAGGATCAACATTTTGTAGTGATGACCCTCCTGAGTGTCGGTGTCACCGTAAAACAACGATTCTAGGCGTAAGACCCGGTGGAGTAAAAAAAGGGGGTCTTACACAATATTACTGTGCCGAGAGCTAGTGTTTGTCTTCTTGTTAGAAAATCTGTAGGAAGACATGTTCATTTTCAAGATAATCAAAACCTAGGACCCAATAATTATTGGGGTCCTAAGGTAAGGTAAATTACATGATGTAGGTTAGTCCAAGTACCCATACCCCTATATGGTCCTTGGACAGCGGTTCTTCCAGGCACATGACTAGGACAAGGATCAACCTAAAGCAGTACACTCCAGTGAAGGATGGACCCAAAGATATCTTTGGGGGTTTAGATATAGGAGTGACAAGAGGGTATGGTAATATTACCAATGGCATAGTCACCATCTCAAAAGTGGCTTATGTTGAAGGGTTACACACAACATTATAAGCGTAAGCAAACTCTCTGATCTTGGCTATGCCATTGTCTTCCACATGGATGAGTCCCAAATTAAGAGGTCAAGTTACCAAGAGGTCATCTTGACAAGCATTGGGAGTGGAAAGGTTTATTGCTTAAACTTTCTGTGTCTAGATATAAACTCTCATATTTGTCTAATTGCAGATGAGAAAGTTTCATATTGTGTGCATTTGCATAAGATACTAGATCATTTTAATTATAATACTATTGACAAGCTCTTTAGTGAAGAACTTGTTAGGAATGGTCCTAAGTTGAAATGTACCAAGGAAAACATTTGCTAAGCATGCCAAAAGGGCAAGCAGACCAAAGCTTCCTTCTTGGTCATTGGGACCAAAGACTCTGTGGGGTGTTTATACCTCTTGCATATGGACTTGTTTGGTGGTGAAGAATTTTAATAGTTTTAAAAATAATCCAAACTATAATCCAAAATAGGCAAGTGTATCTATCGAAATATAGTATAGTAAATGTCATATTTAAACTCGTGGACCGTTGAGTATTTGTACTCACATGGGAAGAGCTATTATCTTATCGCACAAAAGTTGTTTCTGCGATTCGGAAAATAAAATGTTAAACTACTAAGGAAAATTCGATGATGAGAAAGCTAGCACTTGATCTAGAATCGCTTTGGATTAAAATAAACCTTAATGAAAATAAAGTACACAAGACTCTTAAATTGCTCACTCGACGTTGGAGGTTCCTAAAGTACAAAAGCGTCTCTCTCGAGCTCATGCTTTTGACTAACCTTAGGTTGACCGATTAAGACCCCTCGGCCAGTCGAAACCCCTAAGCTTGCTTTAGGCGGTGAACCCCTCTATTAGATTTGACTCCAATCCGGAAGATTTATGTCGTACTCTCTCGAGGAGTGCAATCAACTCCTTTTATCTTTGCGTGATCTTCGCATTTTCGTAACCTCTCATTCATTTAGGATACGGAACTTAGATCGAAGAACATATCCGCAAAATATGAATTCGATACAATAAAAATCAAAGATAAATCGTTAGTAAGTAAACTAAAGAACTTGACATTTTTAATAAAGTTGAAAAGCTAATTTCATTCCAAGGTTCATCATGATCCAGTGCTTAAAGAAGTTTAGCTACTCATCATGATGGGAGAATTACAAAATAGGTAGGGGAGAGACATGATTAAATGAAGAAAATCAACTTAAGTTAAAGCTTTCAAAGTAAAAGATCTAGACTAGGAAATAGAAAAATGCAAGAAATAAAGCATAAAATACAGAACTCTAACTCCCAAAAATCTCCTCCTCAGCTTCTGAAATTGTCTGGAATTTATAGGCAAGTTTGCTTGATGGTCACGTCCCTAGGTCACGCCCGTGACCTAGAGCGTGTAAGGTTCGGAACCGTTGTCTTCAAGTTCTGGGAACGTTGGAGCAAAACCACGGGTCATGCCCCTAGGTCACGCCTGTGACCTAGGGTATGTCTTGTCGGTTACTGGAAACAGCAGAAAGCAGAAATGGTGGGAGTAATTTTGGCCGTTGTTGGAAGGGTAACTCCCCATGGTCACGCCCGTGACCTATGGCGTGCAAGGCAAAAATCATCACGATCTGAAACTGCTTCATTGAACATGGCACGCCTGGATGTCACGCCTCGAAGTCACGCCCGTGACCTGGGCGTGTAACTTTAATCCGACATGGAGTCGAGGCCAGGAACGTCATCTGCATGTCACACCTGGTCGTCACACCCGTGGCAGCATGGTCACGCTCGTGACCTGTAGGCATGCAATTTTAACTAACGTCGCGATGTACTCTGGAGCACGTATTGGGCTCACGCCTACATATCATGCCCGTGACCAATAGGTCACGCCCGTGACTTGGGCGTGTAGTCTGCGATTTTACATGTTTTGTCCAGCTTTATCTCCTGATCTGTTCATGAAACTCCAAAATTCTATTGGTAGACCAGTTTGACCTAAAATAAGAAAAGAATGTAATCAGTAACAAAATTAATATATTATAATTATAATCTAGTTAATTATTAAATAAAAACTATATAAAAATTAAAGATAAAATTAGAGTTATCAAATATCCCCATACTTACTCGTTTGATCGTCCCGAGCATACAACCTGTCATAGGGAGTAAAAAAGGTTTTAACGTTAGAAAAGAAAATTGCAAATAAGGAGTAGAATGCAAAGTCTTATGCCTATACGTGTAGTTATTTTTGCAGAAAAACCTACTCATCATACAAATTAGTTTTTACTTTTCTAAAATGTGTTTTCACTTATTATTTTTCGTTCAAAAATGAAAACGCGCTAAATCTTAAAATCACATTTAGAGAGAAAGTAGCGTGTTTACTAAGATAACAATGCACAAATCGAAGATCGAGATATCCACCAAAGAAATCCATCAATATCGATGGCCATTAGCTTGCCCTTTCACACTCTCGCCACAACACTAGTTTAACTTATAAATACAAATCAATCGGACTTAACTAGGATGAAACATAAGCTTGGGTTTTTGGTTTGAAAAATCAAAGATAAAAACGATGGCTAGACACACCAAAACCTAACGAGAGCTTGTAAAAAATAAATAAATTGTCATGACTTGAAGAACGCCGCCAATTCCTAAATCCCTTTGTTTCTTCTCCTTAACATGCTGAAGATTTTTCCACTTCCTCTATTTATTTTCATATTTATTTTTTTTATATATTTTTTTGAGGGGAAGGAAAAGAAATCAACTCTTTTTTCCTCAATTAGCCACCAAAATAAAATGGCTCCTAATCACTCATAAATCATTTTTGTATATATATTTTCAAGCTCGGTCTCATGTGTGTAATTAGGATGCTTTTTAGGCTTTTGTAAACTGTTTGATGGAGCTAAAACAAAAGATAGGGTATAGGCTCAAATTGACTTAGCAAAGATAAAACATTTAGGTACGGGTGCAAAGGCTCAAACTTGCCAAAAGAAGTGCCTAAATCATATTTATGTTAATGAGTTTAACTTATGCAAAGTTTTGAGAATAGTTGGAGGGCAAGTTCTAGACATCGAGAAAGAATACCTCTTTCTTGATACGCGAAATATCGCTCTACTAAACTTTTACACAATCTCCAAAATTATTTTTAGATTTTACCAGTTTCAAAGAAAAAGTAAAATAAACTATTTCTACGCATTTAGAAAAACAAAAACTCTAATTGTATACTGAATTTTTAATTCCACTTAAATTCTACTTACATGTGCACTTAACTAGAAACAAAGCCTGGTCAACAGTTGTACTCCAAAATTCAAAATTCAATTAAAGCATCAAAATTTTCTAAACACTATGTAAAAGTTGAATACTATGGATGTCGCATGTGAATAAATATAGAAATAAAGATTTCTCTAATTAAAAATTAACCCTAAATTTTTGTTACTTCTTAGACTTCCCGAGGTATATCCTGTAAAGGGATCTCACCGGTACTAGGAGGTAAGATGGGGTGATATCCCAAACGTCCCTTTCTAAGAAATTTAATTTCGATTTTCTAAATATTTTTGGAATTTTTTGATATATTTTTTTCTTTTGTTTTAAGTTTTTTTTGCATGTTTTGCTAAAGAGAAGTTAAACTAGTGAGAAATATCCCTCCATACTTACACGAAACATTGTCCCCAATGTGTAAAAATAAAGAACAAAGGAAAAGTAAACTTTCCTGAAGAGTCCAAACCTGCACCAAGTTTGACTTGAAAGAAACCACTGAAGCAAAACATAATTTTTGATATATTTTTTAGTAAATTAAAAAAAATAGGAAAAATGCTAAAAGCTGATACAGATACAATCGTCCGATTACAAACCAAAATCAAAAAGAAACCTAATCCTCATCACTATGGTGCCTCGGCTGCTGATAGTACGTCCATAGGTCCGCAAACTCACGCTCAATACGTGTCATGGAAGAAGCTAGACTCTCCTCCAACGCAGTAAATCAAACGTCAGAACTAGCAAAACGAGCATCAAAATCAGTCTGCATCGCGTCTAGGCGTGTGTGAATAGACCCAAACTGACGATCCTGATACCTTTGAGGTCCGGGCACTGAAGTAGGATCCTGAAGTGGTGGTGGAATTTGGGGAGAGTGAATAATGCCAATGGGGCCCACCTCGGGGTCAAGATCAATATCTCCACCACCAGCTACTAGCGGAATCGCCTCGAACTCGCCGTCTCATCGTCGCGTAAGCCCATGGGCATGGAGGCTCTGGAACTGAATTGGAAGCGGCGACTGGACACAGGTCAGACGTGTAAGTGCGTCCTAAATCCTCAACTGTTTGGCGAGATGAGTGATGAAGTTGCCGCTATCGACGGCTCCCAACCTCGCATTCTCGGCCTGATGCCGAAAGAAAATTGCGAGCAAATAACTAAGGTTGAGTGTGGCCTGGTAGACCATACTATATAAGTATAGTAAATCTGCCCGAGTCACCACTCCATGGCTATCTCCGCGACCGGTGATGTTGAAGGTGAGGAGGTTGTGGAGAATACGAAGGGCGGCAGAAATGAGGTGGCTGCCTTTTGATTTTTTGGGAGTGTAAGGGACGATATCGTTACTGATTTCCAACCAAAATGCAAGAAGGTCGAAGTCGGGAGGGAAATCAGTACGAATGTCAGAGTAGGCAGGAGAAAGGGAAGAGGCCTCCGAGCAAAAGCGCATTGCGACATTGTGTTGGCGGATGGTGAGCTGATGCGTGACCCCACCCATGCGAAAGATTATGAAATCACCATTCGCCGCCCAACGGAACTCAAAGGATGACAAGAACTCGATGGTGAGCTCAAGGAAATCGGGCTCGAAAATGGAGAAGAAGGAACTCCATCCAGGGGTGGATAGAAATTCCCTAACCAATTCTGCAGCTCCAAAGGTCGCGAGGATCTCCCAGTCAAAAATGTGGAATATGCCAAAGGGTTTGGCGCGTAGACATTCGCTCAGGTCTTGTTGGGAAGGATTGTCAAAAATGAGCATGACTTCCGCCGTGGCGGGATCCGCAGGGTGCTCGGAGGAGGAAGCGATGGAGCGAGGGTGGTGGCGAGGCATTGTCGAAGGAGGAAAGAATATAGTGTTCGGATTAGCTGTGGGAAGGAGGAGGGATGGATGGTGTGGAGGAAACAAAGGGGGAGAAATCCTATTTATAGGATATCTCGGGTCGGTCACGCCCCCTATCACGCACGTGACAGGGGGTGTGTACTTAAAAAAATAAAATGGCTCAGGAATCTGAGGTTCCATGCCTCGAATTTGCGGCTCATGCCCTAGAGACATGCCCGTGACTCTGGGCTGTGTCACATAAAAAATTTTGGGCTTCATGGAATCGGGTCAGTCATTGCCTTAGATTCGTTGGACACGGCCCAGGGTCACGCCAGTGAGCCAGGGGCGTGTAACAGAATATGATGAAAAGTTTTATTTTTTTGGTTTGGGGTTTCCCGGTAAAGTCAATGACGTTACTTGCCCGTGTCACGGGCGTGACTTGGAAAAAAAAGAAAGTTTCCATTTTTTTCTAGATTTTTTTTCGTCGAACGGGATTCCTTGCTTGTCACGCCGTGACCAATAATGGTCACGCCTGTGACTATAATAGAAGTGGAACTGAGAACTGCGATCGATGAAAACAAAACATTGTCTGACGAAACCTGTCTCGGCGTCTATCACGCTCGTGACCCACAGGTCATGACCGTGACATCAACGGGAGACGAACGAAAAACGCACTCGACAAAACCAGTTCAGGTTTCACAAGATGGACCAAACACGCCTCTGTCACGCCCGTGACCCATAGGTCACGACCTTGACATGGGCTTGGATGAACAGAATTTTTTTATTTTTTTGTGTCTGTTTTTTTAGAATCCATATTTCATGTGTTTTTTTTGTGACAGAAAATAAAATAAACTATATAGAAATTACCGACATGAAGGAATCAAATGGAGTTGACATGCGAATGCGATTGATCGTCATGCCGCAATGATTTTTCAAACATGTAAAAACTCCAAGATAAAAATAAAATAAAATAAGGATAACCATGGGGTGCCACCCACGAGCACTTTGTTTATGGTCGTTGAGCACGACCAAAGTGGGGCACTAATTTATGGGTTCGGGAGGGTAATTTCCTCCCTGTGCTCATTAGTAATATCACCGGAGAAAAATATTTTCAGCCGGTTCCCGTTCACTTTGAATTCGCCTTTTTTCGGGTGCGAGATAAGGATTGTCCTGTAGGGCCACACCACTTTTATAATAAAAGGGCCGGACCAACGGGACTTGAGTTTTCCCGAAAAAAGTCGCATGCGTGAATTATAGAGGAGAACTTGTTCGGCCGATTTAAATTCTTTGGGATGCTTAATTTTTTTATTATGATAAAATTTGATGCTCTCCTTATAAAGTTTATTACTTTCTTAGGCGAAAGAGCGTCACTCATCGAGCTCGTTAATTTGAAATTTTCGGAGCTCGGATGACAAATTTCATTTATATTTAAAAATTTAAGCGCCCAAAAGGCGCAGTGCTGAAGCTTAACCGGTAAGTGGAATGCTTTCCCATAGACTAATCGGTACGACGTACAATCGATAGTGGTCTTGTACGTAGTCCGATAATCCCAGAGTGCACCGTCAAGCTTAACCGACCAATTCTTTCTATTTGTAGAAACTGTTTTTTCTAAAATTCTTTTAATCTCACGGTTTACTACTTCTACTTGGCCACTATTTTGAGGGTGATACGGGATGACCAACCTATGTGTAATGCCATATTTAGATAGGACTTTGGCAAATTGTGCATTACAAAAGTGAGTTCCCCTATCACTCACTATCGCCCGCGGCGTTACAAATCGTGAAAAGAGTTTTTTGAGAAATTGGGTCACGACTCGGGCATCATTGGTGGGAAAGACTTGTGCTTCCGCCCACCGTGACACTAGTCGACCACTACAAAAATTTAAAGGCATTTCATTTAGACGGGAAATATTACCTGAGCGTTGGCATTGTTCACAACGACTTACATGAGCATGAGCGTCTTTGAAGATGGTCGGCCAATAGAAGCCTGCCTCAAGTACTCTCAGCGTCGTCTGATTTGATTTATAGTGCCCGTCGGCGGGTACCTCGTGGAAAGGTTTCAATATTTGGGCTCCCTCCTCATGAGAAACACAACTCCGCACTACTTGGTTCGTGGAAACTCGAAAAGGAGATGAATTATCCCGAAAATAGTTTTTCAAATCAGAAAAGAATTTCTTCTTTTCTTGATAAGAAAAAATTTTGGCAGAAATCTTACAGCAAGAAAGTTTGCGAAATCGGTGAAACAAGGTGTGGGGAGAGTCATTACCTTATATAAAGTGAGGAGGCGCTCCTTGGGAAATGCAACATCGATATCCTCTTCGATAAGCACTTCCAAGTTGTGGTTCTCCAACAGAGAAAGATGATCTGCCACCAGATTATCCTCTCCTCTTTTGTCCCGGATGTAACATCCCATTTCCAACTAGACCCCTAAGAGTGGTTTTGGTCATGACTAGGTCATGACAAAACCCTAGGAAGCTAAAAAGGGCCAAGTGATATAAGGCCAAGGTGAGAATCACCTTGGTCTGCCTATGACAGAACCTCATCATAAAACCTAGGGTTTAACCTTAGGGATTCACCTTGACTCCATGACCCCACCACAACATCACTAACCTATGAGAGGGTCCACTAAAGCCTTAAGGGTCCATTGAAGTCAATCCAGAGTGCCCAAGTTGACCTAGAACCACCATAGGACTAAATTGGGCAAGGTGCCCTAACTAAGGGCAGTGTGCCATGGTAAAGCCCAACTAATCCTACCATGGACTTTCTAGACCTAAAGTGGGATCAATGGGTCACTAAGGACCCATGGAGGGAAGTCCAAAGGGTTAAGTTGACCAAAGTCAACTCCAACCCTAAATGGGTCAAACTAACCTACACAAGGGCCAATTGAAGTTCCCTTAGCCAAGTGGACCCCACACATACCTTCGTAACCCTAGAGAGAGGCCAATGGGTCACCAAGGACCCATTGGGCCCAACCAAAAAGGCTAAGTTGACCAAAGTCAACTCTAGCCCTAAAGTGGTCAAAGTGCCCTGCCTAAGGGTCAAGTGACCTCAAAAAGGCCAAGACAACCCTACCTAGGCCTTAGGGGAGTCCAATGGGTCACCAAGGACCCATTAGGGCCAACCTCAAGACCAAATTGACCAAGGTCAACCATTGTCAAAGTTTAAGTCAAGTTAGCCCAAATGGGCTAACTCAAGCTCAAGCCCAATTCACTTGGGCTAACCTTGCCTTGATGGGTGAAATAAACATGTGGGAAGCCATTGGATTAGGTAGGAGTCAATTTCATCTTGGTAGGTAGGAGAGAGAGAGAGAGGAAATCCAAATGAAGGAGAGAGAAAGAGGAGTAATGGAGGAAGACCTTAGGTTTCTCCCTCCCTTTCCCCCAACCTTCCCCATTCAATTCCCTAAGACCAGAGGAGTGCAATCAGCTGATCATTGACTGGTCGGAGCCAAGCTTCCCCCTACCTACCATGGCCTCCAACCTTGACTAAATGCCAATAATGGCAAAGCAGCTTAGAGCCACCTACCACCCCATTTCTCCTTTTTAAAACCTTCACTAGACTCCAAGGAGTCATTTCCACCACTTACATAAATGAACCAAGCAATTCCACTATGCTGTTGCAGAAATTCGACCACCACCACCACCAAAATGGCTTCCCGGTGATCGGTAACGCTACAGCCGCCCAGCAAGGTCCTCCTCCTCTCCTTACTTTATGGGTAGATCATAGCATCCTTTAGTGCCAAGGTTCGGGCTCAATTGAGCCCGATCCAAGTTCAAAATTTCATGGACTTTCCGTGAATTTTCACCTGTCGGGATCGCCGGAATAGGGGCTTCCGGCGGCCAAGCCGCCGCCTGGCGACAGCCACCACCTCAACGGAGGTGGTGGTGGCGGTGGCCGGCTGGGGAGGTGGCCAGATCGCCGGCGGCAGCCGCTGGAATAAGCTTTTAGGAAAATCCAGTCGGGACCGTTGGCTGAACTGGGAAGATGAAGGGATCTCGTCCACTTTGCGCCAAGATTCGTGTTATAAATGATATTAAACTATAGGTTTATAATTTCATTTTTTATGATTTCTGTCACATAGAATGCATTTAATATTTTTAATTTGTAAAAATATATAGATGCAATTTCGTAAAAAGTCATCAATATGAAAAGTGTATCCTGGAGAGTCTTCTTTACAGCAAAATTGATTTGAACCAATTTGGGTCCCTCATTTGACAAGGGCACTCATTTTGGTGGGACCTACACCTAGGGCTAGGCAAACATTAAAATGAGTGCCCACACTTCATCCTTGGTCCAAATTAATTGAAATTTTGGAAAGGAGTCCCCCTAGACAACATCTAGTGTTGCCCAATGATGGGAATTTTTGGGGACAATTTTTCTAAAGTTTTGGAAAATATTTAATTTATCTAGGTTTAATTAATTTAAGGGCCAAAGGACCTCCAAACTCGTGCAACTTTTTGTGAGAGGTGCCTATGGTAAATATAAATATATTGTTAAAATTTCATCACATTTGGAGGTGGTTTGCATAGAAATCATGCAAACCCTAGCTTTGCCCTAAAAGGGGTATTTTGGTCAAAAGGTGTATTTTGTGTTTTGAGTGGCCAAATCACCTCAACAGAGGTTGGGATTGGGGCGACTGGCTTGGTATGGATTATTTCACCTTATAATTAAAGATGGGAGAGATAGGAATTGGTTTGCCTAAGATCTAAGGCCATACCCTAAGAAAGGGCTTTTATGCCTTGTGAAGGGTAAGAGGTCAAAACACCTTGAATGATCTTGAAATTTTGTAGGGTGGGTGCTAGGATAGATAAAACCTCTGGTAAAAATAATAAGAGATTTTGGGAAGGGTATGGCCCACAAAACCCTAACCCTAGCCTAGGGCACAAATATTGTGGAGCTAGAATAGGTTAGCACGATTCTTAAAACAATCTTGAAAATTAGGAAGAGGAAGTTTTAGACCATACTAATCATATGTGAATTTTAATGGAATTTTTGGATACATATTTAGGGTACCTACCTCACAACCTCAAATATTTGGGAACTTGCTAAATAATTCTTACAGAGCTCAATACTTGTTGAAAAATTATGAAACTTGAGAATTAGTGTTCCTAGTTCCATATTCTAATATGGGAATTTATTTGGAATTTTTAGATGGATAATTGCTATACGTTGTTTATTAAACCCTTAACTTGGAATATTATGAGAAAATCAAATATAGACTTTATTATTCAATGATAAATTGTGAAACTTGATCTAGAGTACTTATATGCCCTTACAATAATCCATGAATTTTCTCTAAATTTTTGGAATTATTAATGCAATAAATTATCTTAAAATGAATTATTATTGGATGTATTTGAAATTAAATTTAATGGGTTAAACCTTACTGGAAAATTTTGAGGCTTTGGATTTGAGTTATATATTCATATTGTATTTAAAACAATTTGGTGGAATCTTATCTTATATGAAATTGGTACTTCATGTTCAAACATGAGATTTTTCGCTACTAAATTAATTAAATAAATTATCAGATAAATAGGAAAATTATGAAATTCTGGATTTAGTCCACAAAGCTCATAATGGCCCTCCAATAATTATTATAGGAGTACTGGATGATTATTTGTTGTACCTCTCATTTTACGGGTCATATAGCTTAAGTGGTATGTCTATAGTAAAAAATTGCAAAAATTATGTTGGAGTATAATTTTATGGATGCCTTGGGATTAGTGGTCTACTGGTTTGGATATATAAAAATAACTTCATTATTGGTAGTAGGATGAGTAGAGGGATGGATTGGCTCGAGTTGGGGGTGCCCGGGATCGACGAAAGATCGTCTTTCCCGTAGGGAGGAAGTGTCAATTGCACTAGGGTTAGATCCAACACAACATTTAAGGGTAGCTAGTAAGTCAAGGGTTTCACTTTCTCACACCTCGATGACTCGGGGACATAGGTTGGGTGACTCGGGCAGTAAGACCAGTGGTTTGGTAAAAGGGTAGGTTAGCCCGGCGAGCTTTGACTCGGTAATGGTTTCTAATGGGCACGTTGGTCCGACGAGCTTCAGCTCGGTTGTTGTTTATGACGGACGGGATGGTCCGGGGACCTTTGGCTTGGTAGCTGATACATAAGGTTGCATGTGCACAAAGGAAAAGGTGGTGGGTCTTCGGTGTTGGAGGGTCGATGCACCGACGCCAACACGTTGACTTGGCAAGTGTGGTTTAGCACTTGGCCATATAAAGTCCGGTGCGCCAGCCGGGAAGAGTACGCAGGCGCTCCGCTGTGTGCACAAGCATTGAGGCATACGATAGGTTTGACTGGTAGTGCAATTATCGGTTTAGAGGTGGGCAAGGCCCAACCCACCGCTTCCGTTTGCCACTACGGAGGTATCCTGGGATGTTCGGCTCCAGAAAGGGGGAACTAAAGGTCTATGTACACAGAGTCAAGTGGGTGAGTTGCACTTGCATGTTCACATCATGGCATAATTGTATTACATAGCATAATCATTACATATAACCTGACACATATTGTATAAGTGGTATGGGACGCTCTATACAATAGGCCCTGCAATACGACCCCTTAGTTTATAAGTTCGCGCAAGCGTGCTTATAAGTTAAAGGCTTTATTTGATATTACATATTATGCTTGCAAGAAAACCGATACCCTAGCGTATAAATTGGTATGAGACTTTTTATACAATAGGAGCCCTACAAAAGATCCCTTAGCTTATGTGTTTTCATATAAGTTAAGGTTACATTCTCATTCAGTTTTTCATACCTATTTTGCTGCCATACATACTGTAGAACTATTAGATTAGTTTCGCTGTCACCTGCTTATTTGTTATTCTCGACCTTCATGTCCTCTGCTTTCCTTCTCCCCGCTCGATGCCTAGGGCCATGGGGGAAGGGGCGGGGGATGATAGGACTTAGTCTTTTAGAATAACAGTTTTCGAACCACATCATTTTAGGGGACTGTGGAGCCCAGCATGGAGGAGCAGCCCCAGAGGTCGGCATGAATAGAGACGGGCCAGTCTAGTACCGGAGTTCAGATGACAGGGACTGTGAGTCCTGATCATTATTAGTTATAGTACTTGCTTCTGCGTTGAGAGATTTGTAGTGAGAACTTGATGTACCGGGCATGAGCCCAAGATCTTATATTTCTGTGTATCTGTGGACACTGCATTCGTGGAGATTATTTACATATATATGTGATTTATGTGGACATGTTTTACTATTTTGCTACAGTTGTGATCAATTTGGCCGACAGGATCGGCGTTTTGTAGTGATGACCTTCCCGAGTGCGAAGGTGTCACCGCAAAGCGTCTGTTCTGGGCCTAAGACCACGGTGTTTTAAAAAGAAAAAAAGGGGAGTCTTACAAGTGGTCTCAGAGCGAATCTCGATCGACAAGTAGCAGTCCACAACCCCTGGGTCACCACCGCATAGGTTTAGTTTGGGGACAAACTAAGAAGCGGAAGCAGTGGTGTGCCCATATGGGGGATCAAATGTAAATCGTCCACTTTTAATAAGGTTAGAGTCTATTACTTGCTAGTGGCTTTTGTTACGCAACCCCCAGCGCAGCCTATACCACAAGGCAGAGTCCATCAGACTCTGAATGATACACCACCTCCCCCGGTCCCCACTCTATTCCTACAGTCAGAGATGGGACAGAATCTGACAGCTATCATGGAGGCATTTAGGTCACAACAGGTTCCGGCTCCGCAGCCAAACCTGGGGGCCAACTGGCTGAGCATTTTTCGAGGACTTGCTCCCCAATCCTACTTGGGGACTGAGTCGGCCGTTCGAACAGAGGAGTGGCTAGACATTATGTATGATATGCTGACTGGGATACGGTGCCCTTGGGAGGAGAGTGTGCCCTTGGTTGTCTCTTGCTTGGAGTCCCATGCCAAGAGATGGTGGAAGACTTTGCTGGATATGACGTTTGCTGATAGGGAGGTTGCAGAGATTGCTTGGGAGGAGTTCGGGGGCGTGCTGTTGGGACACTTTGTTACACAGTCGGTCAGGGATGAGCTGGAGGATAGATTTTTACAGTTGAGACAGGGGAACAAGACGGTGGTGGAGTAACACCAAGAGTTCAACCATCTAGCCCGGTTTGCGGACTCTTATCAGTTAGACGAGGCAAGATATACCAAATGGTTCTATAAGGGCCTGCATGAGGAGCTGAGGGAGACTCTACTGTTTGTATCCGACGAGCCCATTTCCCGGACACTAGAGATGGCAAAAAGGATAGAGGCTGATTGGCAAGCTACTCGGGGCCGGAAACGGCCAACGGAGGATCATGGTCGAGGAGCAAGGAATGATCAGAGACGAGCCCGTATCACAGACGGGAGGAGGGTCGAGGACCACCCTCGTCAGGAGGCAAGACCGGAGATAAGGGAGCTAGTGGTGGTGGCTCCACCACCACTTCAGACACGGGAGGAACAGAGACCTGGGGGAATGGCATATCCCCCGCCAGAATGTTTCAATTGTCATCAGGTGGGGCACATCAGGAGGAACTGCCCCATGAGGGGGGCACCCCCACTAGCACCACCGGCTGCCCAGCCAGCGTAATATCTTGGAGGCCGAGGTCGTGGCCGAGGATGTGGATACCAGTGTGGGGATCGTAGACAAGAAAGGGAGTAGGTGTATGCTTTGGACATAGCGCAGCTTCGGAACCCAAAGCAGGTCATAGTAGGTATGTCAAGATGTTTAATTGTTTAAATAGAATTCCCTTTCTCAGTTGTCAAATTTGTAGAACTGCACTAGATAGAATAAATAGGAAAGAGAACTCGTTATAGAATCCTAAGACATTTAATCGCCCCAGATATAGTCTTCATCAGCGGCAAGCCCGCCTATACACTGTTCGACACAGGTGCTTCACACTCGTTCATGTTGGAAGCATTCGTGGAATGGCTGGAATGTGTGGAGCGGTTCACAGGCCTAATGAGGAGGGTGCATCTACCCGACGGATCAGAACTATTCACCTCTGCCCACTACAACATGGAGGCAGAGATTGGCAAAAAGTCATTCGAAGTACCGACAACGATCCTAAAGATTCCAGTCTTCGAGCTAATCCTGGGCATGACATGGTTGCACTGGAACCATGCCCAGATGATTGCCAAGCAAAGAGGATCACTGTGAGGCACGGGGACTCTGTCATTGTCATCGAAGGTATAAGACCTGCCTCTCGTATACTCTTATCTTCAGTACAGGCCGTTAAGTCCCATCTGTAGGGAGAGGAGCTTTATCAGATTCTATTTGAGATGGCGGAGTCCAAGGAGTCTGTGACAGACATCGCGGTGGTGCGACATTTTACTGACATCTTTCTAGAGAAACTGCCAGGACAACCTCCGCACCGAGAGCAGGACTTCTATATACAGCTTGTGCCAGGGGCCAAGCCGGTATCTTGGGCCCCTTACCGGATGGCCCCGAAAGAGTTGACAGAGTTTCGAAGTCAGTTGCAGGAACTAGTAGATGTAGGGTTTGTCGGGCCAAGCTCTTCACCGTGGGGAGCCCCGGTACTATTCGTCAAAAAGAAGGACGGAAGTCTCCGCTTTTGTATTGATTATCGAGCACTGAACAGACTGACTGTCTGGAATACATACCCGCAGCCACAGATTGATGAGTTGTTCGATCAACTGGAAGGTGCGCATTTCTTATCGAAACTTGACTTGAGGTCAGGTTATTACCAGTTATAGATTCGAGAGGAGGACATTCCGAAGACCTCCTTCAGTAGTAGGTACGGACTGTTTGAGTTTACAGTGATGCCCTTCGGGCTCACAAATGCATCGTCAGCATTTACAAGCCTCATGGACAGGTATTCGAGGAGTATTTGGATGTATTCGCCGTCGTATTTATTGACGACATCCTCATTTACTCAAGGATGGAGGAGGAGCATACACGACACCTGACTTTGACTCTTGAGAGGCTACAGGAACACCAGCTGTATGTGAAGTTCAGCAAATGCCAGTTTTGGCGAAAGGAGGTGGCCTTCTTAGGTCATATCATAAGCGGTGCTGGGTTGGCAGTATACTTCGGCCAAGATTCGGGCAGTTTAGGATTGACCACTGTTACAGACAGCCACAGATGTACGGAGCTTTCTGGTACTTGACGGATATTACTGGAAGTTCGTCGAAGGATTCTCCCGGACTGTACTCCCTCTTACATCCCTGACGAAGAAGGAATCCCCTTTCATTTGGACGCCACAGTGCGAGGCAGCCTTTATGGAGTTGAAGGGTCGGCTTACCTCGGCTCCCATTCTCACTCTTCAGTCGGGAAGGGAGGGATTCCAGGTGTACACAGACGTCTCCTACCAGGGGATGGGTGACGTTCTGATGCAGAACGGGCACGTAATAGCCTACGCCTCCCGACATCAGAAGATACATGAGAAGAACTATCTGGTGCACGATCTGGAGATGGGTGCAGTGATCTTTGCTCTGAAGATTTGGCAACACTACCTCAACAGGGTTCACTGTGACATCTTCTCAGATCACAAGAATTTGAAATATGTGGACACACAGAAAGAACTCAACATCAGACAAAGACGTTGGGTGGAGTTCCTATCGGATTACCAGTACACCATGCACTACCATCCCGGGAAGGCGAACGTGGTGGCAGATGCTCTGAGACGGAGAGAAGATACCTCAAGGAAGGTACCACAACTGATGTCCATGGAGCTAGTCCAGTCTTTCAGAGATATGCAGATATGCCTAGTGTCCGAGAATGATCCAGAGCTTTACATGGAGTATCTAGCATCGATGGTTGCCATAGATGATATTCGAGACCGCATCCGGGACGGACAGAAGACAGATGCATGGGCAGAGCCGATATTCCAAGCCTTGGAGGAGGGTTAGATGGGTGATTATTCACTGAGAGATGGATTGCTATATTTCAGAGGCAGGGCCTATATGCCCGCAGGAGGTCAGATTCGGGAGGACATCATGGCAGAAGCACATTGTAGCAGATAATCTATACACCCGGGGATCACCAAGATGACGACAGACTTGAAGAAGATGATGTTCTGGCCGGGGATGAAGAAAGACATTTCATACTTCGTGACTCATTCTGAGGTATACCAGCTGGTGAAGGCGGAGTGTAGAAACCCCGTAGATTGCTACAGCCACTTCCGGTGCCGGAGTGGAAATTTGAGGACATCGCGATGGATTTCATTCATGGCCTTCCACGATCACGGACGGGAAATGATTCAATTTTGGTCATCGTCAATCGACTGACAAAGTTGGCCAGAGTCATTCCGATCAGAAAAGATGACTCGGTTGGTGTACTAGTGTAGAGATTCGTAGAGCAGTTCATTCGTTACCATGGGGCCGATCGTGTCAGATCGGGATGGTCGGTTCACATCTATGGAGTGGATATCCGTATAGGCTTACTTAGGCACGGGCCTGACCTTCAGCACATCATTTCATCCCTAGACAGATGGACTGACGGAACGCACCAACCGGACATTTGAGGACCTCCAAAGGCTATGCATTCTGGATCGAAACGAACCTTGGGAGAAATTTTTACCACTGGTCGAGTTCTCCTATAACAACATCTACCAGTCCAGCATAGGGATGGCTCCTTATGAAGCCTTGTATGGAAGGAGATGTAGTGTTGATGCACGAAAACAGACAGGGAGTCGGGCACCACCAGCTAACGGTTCGAACACCGGGGAATAGGGAAGGAAAGGAGGAGACTGTCGACTAATCGGTTACTAGCGGTCGCGGCTAAAGGGCAGAAAAGAGGAGGGGGCCGCTGGCAGCGGCAACAGCAGAGTTCGCCCGCCGCGGCTTAAATGCCACTCTTGCGGCGTGCTTTCCTTTACTTAAAAATGAGACAGTTACAACGAGTAAAAGAAGAAGCCGGCCGGACTACAAGCCGCAATACACTAGACTTGAGACCGCAGCTCTTAACAGGCGAGCTCCTGGATCCCAGTCACGGTGTCTTGGGGAGTGCACCCACCCCCTATTTATAGGATCGGGGCCTGCCCAAACGGGCAGGGCTAAAATTACCGGCTGCCCGGGGTACAGGAGAACCGGGCAGAGGTGAGGGGAAGCAAAAGAGAAAGAAACAAGAAAGGAGGGAAGCCGCGCGGCCTGGCAGATTCCTCCTGGCGAGCTGACGGCTGGGTCCTGGGCCTTGTCGCTGAGCAGGGTCGGTGCTGGCAGCGGCCTGACATGGAGACCGCCCGGCTTGGGGGGTTTGGCGGCTTGAATAAGCAGACCGCCCGGTCTGGAAAACTGCACGGGCAGGTCGTGGATTCCGGGCTTATCATAATCCCCGCACATTTTTAAGTTTCCAAAAAACTTCGAAAATGTAGAACTAAGCCGGAGACCGCGACTGCTTCATCGTTGTCTATAAAATCCCCTGACCCTTGACATTCTTCAGGATTCCTGCCAAGCACGGGTCGCTACTCGCCACTTGCGGTTAGAATTTTGCAAGCCGACGCGATTTCTTTAGCGATGGATGTGATGTCAACAATGTTAGCCCGCAACAAGAAACCGCCAGAAACGAAGCAGAGCTGGAGCGAGAACTCGAATGATTCTGCCCGTCAGACTGCCAAGAAGACTGGGAAGCCGGAGACATCAGCGGCTTCTGGAGCTGAAAAGAGCCGACAGAGATCGTCGGCGGACCATCGCACGCCGCAGTAGATCCCAAAGCGGTTTCGAAGGCTGCTCCACTGCAAACCGGGATTGCCAAATCCTTCGACGTGACTTTCTCTCCATCAGGAGAACCGCTCCTAAAAATTGGTGGGACGGAGGAGAAGAGTGTTGAGTCTGGGAAACCGTCCGAATTGCCGAGCAAGGTCGACTTAATCGTTGTGGATGACAACGAGCCGGAGAAGGCGCAGGAACCCGAGCGGACTGTTGCTGAATAGGGCAAGCGGACTGAAAAGGTGTCCGCTCCCTGAAATGGCGGAAAGAAAGGAGCGAAACCCTTGAAGAAAGGATGAAGAAGAAATGAGGAAGCTGCATGCCAGAAACCGGAATATCTCTGAAAAGACCGGGGCGGATAGTCTTCAACACAGGCCGCACGAGAAGGAGGTACCCGAGGACCCGTCCACACCGGATTACAAGCCGAGCGAACTGGAGGGTACACCTGCGGTTAGCGATTCGCTGAGCGAGCTCCTGAAGGGCATGGAGTCTCTCCAGCGGCAAGACGCGCTATTGTCGACACCAGCGGCGTCTGAGGAGGTTGACCGCCCCGACATCCATGTTATTGGGGAGAAGCCTGGCGAACCGGCTTCGGCGGCTTCTGAAGGAGCCGAGAAACTGAAGCTCCGCGAGAAGATGGAGGAGATGAAGAAACTAATCGCCAATAAGCTGGTGGAGACCGCACATCCATTACTGCAAGGTAAACACCGGGACGTTAGGCGAATTATTAAATTCTACAAGTCGCGGTCAAGGAAGAACGGGGCGAATATTATATTAAATCCACCGGCCAGCTTTTTCCTGACCACGGCTCAACTGAAAAGCCGAGCTAAGGAAACCGAGCGGCTATGGAAAGAAAAGCTGAAGAGGATAGATCCTGAGCGGCTCAGGCGGCCAGTGATTAAAATCCATACCGCGGCCTCTGGAGGAGATAAACATCAAACCGGCGGTCTTATCCTACCGATTTCCTTACAAGAAGGTCGCAATAATCCGGCTGAACCTGACTGCGGTTTTTCTCCTGCAGGTGTACCGGAGACCGCGATGAAACCGGGCGACCTGACGTCGTTTTTGTCTATGCTGCCACCGCCTCCGCCTCCAAGTGTTCGCGAGAAGGAGATGGCCGACTTCCAGAAGGAGGCCGGCTCGCTGCAGGCGGCTTTGAACGCGGCCACCGAAACCCTACGGATTAAAGACGAACAGCAGCGGGTTGCCCAGGAGGCCGCGGAAAAAAGGATCCAAGAGTTGCAAACCACCCTGGAGCAAGAGACCACTAGGTTGCAAAGAGCGCTTGAGCAGGAGACCGCGAGGATGAAGACTGCGATGGAACAAGAGACTGCCAGGCTCCAGACCGCGATGAAGGAAGAGACCGCCAGGTTCCAGACTGCGAGGAAGGAAGAGACCGCCAGGCACCAGACCGCGATGGAAACCGCTGAGGCGAAGATTGCTGAGATGCAGGTCGCCTTGGAGCAGGAAAGGGCGGAGAAGTACTTTCTGATGGCTGCGTGGCCGGAAGGAGACAGAGAACAGATCCCGCATGCCGGAGGCGGCGAAAACCAAGACTTGCCGGCGGAGACCGGCGGAGAACTGCGGCCTGCACCACCAACTCCTGCAGAGTGGCCGGGAACTAGCCGCCCGGCCTCTGGCGAGAGTTCGCATCCGCCAGTGGCCGCGGCGCCTAACCAGGTCGCAGTTCCAAGCGGTCCGGGGGCCCAGGCGATCCATATGATTCCGTTTGCGAGAGTTGAGCGCGACGCTGCGCGAGTTCGTCGGTCTCTGCATGCGCTTCATAATCTGGTTAGCCAGGTGTATGTTGTGATTGTGCAGACCGGTGAACAGGTCGCGCACATGGGACGAGATAGGCCGGAAGACGACAAACGATCCTGAGCGACTTGAGAGACCTAAGCCGCGCGGACATTCGTATATTGTGTTGTAATATATATATTTTTTCTCTGGATGTTGGACAATTTGATTGCTGTAAACTGTTGTATTTTATTATGCTGCGAACTGAATGCGGCTTATGCGGCTTGAAATTCATAATCCACATGTCTGCTGCTTTGTTCTGAGAAATTTAAAGTTTAGGATAATAGCCGCGCGGTCTGGCGAACAGAGCGCCGGCTTGAATACTTGATATCCACAAGATTTGCCATAGAATTTTTCTAAGTGCAGGGAAATAGCCGTGCGGACTGATGGACTAAAAGGCGGCTTGATCACTACGCTGTTCTGCACTTCCAGCGGAATTAGGCCGCGCGGCGTGACGACTAGCCGCGATTTGACGTTGGGCACTGTAGCATCACGGATTTTCTATAAATTGCGCAGACCCCGCAGAGTTCATCACAAATCAAGAAGGATGCGGGCTAAGTCCAAGTCATTGCGGTCTGACAAGGCCACAGCCGTTAGGACAGACGCGACCTCCGCCTTCCACTCAGCTGACCACAAAGAATGCCGGCTTACAAAAGCCGAGCTGGATGACTTTGTCGAGAAACATATGCAAGGAAGTCCGCTGATCGCGCGGCTTCCCCGGCAGGATGAGCGGATTAACTCCTCCAACGCGAATAAGATCACAGTCCCCATTGACCACTTCGACTGCGGCTTCAGCTTCCCGGTCTTGCTAGAGGCCGTAGCGGTCTTCGACCACTATGGAGTTGTGCCCGGAAAACTTCCCCCGAACTCGATAGCCGCAATATACAGCTTCATCTCTTACCTCAGGTCGGAAAGAGTCCGCTTCTCGATGAGGCTCTTCCGAGAGTGCTTCTCGGTGCGGTCTATCCCGGACTCCGGGACTAAGATCTTCCGGGGCACCTCTACTTCGGCTGCAGAGGGCTGAAGATAGTGAACTTGGCCAACAAGATTGCAAACTGGCCGGAGCGGTTTCTGATCTTCGAGGGCAACTTGGGGTTGCTGCCGGTCGACCCCCAAATCCGCGAAGAAGCCGCCTTTGGGTGCAGCGGCTTGGACGGCGTCGAGAAGGAGATTTATAACTTCTTCAAAGGCGAGCGGCTTGATGTAAACCACTACATCCCGCTGTTGCCGTCGCTAGTAGGAGTCGAAGCGGAAGACAGTAAGTGTTAAGCCGGCCGACCTGAATTCTTAGCCGTGCGGCCTGAAAACTAACTTTGCCTTCTATCTTTGCAGCTGCTGTGGCGGTCCCGCTGAACAAGCCGCAGACGCCTGGCGGCTTGACCCTCACTCAAAGAGAAAAGAGGGCGAAGCGGGTCAAGCCGGCGCGGGCTGCGGAGGAGGAGGAGTCAGACTCCTCTGGGGAGTTCATGCTGCAAGGAACCGGCAGCAGCCTGAAGGACGTCCATGGCGACCCGGCCTTGCGGTGGAGTCCGGATGGCAAGTCGCTGACGATCTCCACCGCCCTCCTCTACTGGGGAGCCGAAGAAGTAAGCCGCCATGCGAGCGCGGTTGGCGGCGCGCTGTACGGCAAGCGCAATTTGAGGGCTATGCGACGAGTTCCTCCAGACAACCTGCCGCGGCTAGCCGCGCAAGTCGGCGCGAGGAGCTTCGTGGCAAGCCACTTCATGGGCTTGCCTACAAGCAGCTGCTGAAGGAAAACAGCGGCCTGAAGACGCAGTTAGGCGAACAACAAGAAGAGAACAAGCGGCTTAAAGAGAAGGAAGCGGTAAGTAATTACCAATACCCGCGTGGTTAGAATTATGTAACCGCGCGACCTTACCTTCACCTTTGCTTTGCAGGAAATGTACAACCCCGCCAACCCGATCTTCCAAGACCAAGTCTTCCCCCAACTTGTCCAAGGGATCGATGGAGCGCTTAACCGCCTCCGGGACATTGTCGGCTTGGCCCCCGGCTTCACCAATTTCACATGCGCCGACATCTACCCTTCCCTGAAGGAGCAGGTGGCCGACGTCTATAAGTCGATCAAAGGCAAGGCCAAAGTCGGGGAAGATGTCGGTGAGGTGGTGGGAGACGCCGTGGAGGAGGTCGGCCAGGGAAGCCGGAGTCCACGCACATCTCCTGAGTCCGGCGGCCAAGAGTCGGAGACCGCGCGGCCAGACTCGACATCTTCTGATGGTTCAGCGAGCTCCGCAACTAGCAGCGGGTACTCTTTATCATCTGTCGATGTTGGCGATGGCAGTGATTTGGATGCTCCTGCGACTAAGAAGCTCAAACCGGACGATTAGAAAAATTTATAACTTGGTTTTGTATTTTGAACTTTTTTGAAATCGGCGGCATTGTTTTTGTAACCGCGCGATTAAAAATTTTGTAACACTTAATGACATAGTAATGAAGGCACTTTTACCTTACTCTTTGTTGCATCTTACTTTTCTTACTTGACTAAGTCCGCGCGGTCTCAGTGTAGCTTCTGATTTAGAATATAGGTATGTAAACCGACTGAGTTTGCGCTGCGACTTCATCAAAGCTGTCCGCAAGAGAGAGAGATTTCCCTGCGGTTTCTACCGGAGTGCACGTCAACAAATAAGCCGAGCGGCTAATAATTTAAACCGCAATTTTCCTTGATGAATTATTCAACGTTATCTGCTAGAAGAGCTGAATTGCCGCGGCTTGTTCATACGTAAACCGTGACCGCTAAGCCGCGCGGCCACCTGTCGCAGTCGGCAAACATCCATCACATTGAAATATTAGATTGCGGCTAGGGCAAACTCTGAAGCGAATTGCCCATTTGATTAAAGGAACAGAAATAGAGAAATAAGCTTCGGCTTCCGATAATACAGACCGATATAGCCATATGGGAGCCGGGAACTCTTGTGACGATAGTTCGCTGATTTAGCTGATATAATTAATACCATAAGTCGGCAGATCAATAGCCAGGAATTAAGTGCCAGACGCAGGTCGGGCGACCTCTTTTTCATATAACAAACTGGCAATTGATATACATAAGTCGAATAAGATACTGAATAGCGGATAGGCGGACGTAAGTCGGCCGAGTTCCCAAATATATTAATGATAATCCGGCCGGTAAGAACAGGAAAGTTAAAAAACTTAAGCCGGAATATGAAATCGGGCGGCTTGTGTAAATAATTATAAAACCTGCACAGGCCGCTAAATAAAACCGCGAGACAGCGGATAGGCGCGTGTTGTCCTGCAAAAATAGGTGAAGATATGCACTTATGTGTCAATGTGGGCAGGTGCGCGTGGCATTGCTTTCCTCACAAAAAATACATAAGCGGGATCCAAATTCTTAAATTCCATGACCAATGTCAAGCGGGACAAGTACGCAACGTCTGCGACTGAGGTCAAGCAGGACAAGTACGCAATGTCTGCGACCGAGGTCAAGCGGGACAAGTACGTAAAGCCTGTCTGTGACTGAAGTCATGCGTGACGGGTACGCAATGCCTGCGACTGAAGGTCAAGCAGAAAACCCACTACACATCTGCTACTGAAGTCGAGCAGGATGTGGAGGGCTTAAGAATTCGAAAGGGGCTCTTGCCCCTACATGCATGCATATAGGCATAAAGAGTAAAGCGAAAAATAAGCTTCAAATGAAAAAGTAACATTTGCATGATGTTAAGGAAGTGATAAAGGATATATATCTGTAGCTTTATCATGCCTTATAGAAAGAGAGAGAGAGAGAGAGATGTTATGTATTATTCTGAACATAAGCACTTTTCATTATAGAAAGAAAGAGGGATCACTGCTTGATCCATTGAGCAAGAAACGGAAGATTGTCTTAGAGAGTAACTAAATGAAATATTCCTGCAGCTTTCCAGCTCTTACAAGTTGATTAGCCAATTCTCTGAGAGCTATGCAATCTTCTGTTAGATGACCAATATCTCTATGATACTTGCAAAAAAGCTGCTCGTGCCGATACTTGATTTTGGATTTCATACGCCGAGGCTTCTTGAACTCAGGCATTCCCTGAATGATTATCAAAAGATCTTCCATAGGAATTTTGAACTTAACATACTTACCTGAACCTTTTTCGTACTTTGGAGTTTTATCCTGGAGAATATAAGAAGACTTGCAATATTCAACTTGCAAGACATCTTGAGGGAAATAGATAGCTGTTGACCAGAATTCCCTTGAGATTGTTTAGTCATTTGATTCAGAAACGAAACATAACCTTTATTTGCCTCTTCGGCTATTATGAATGTATTAACTATATTAATAAGATCTCCGAAGCTTTTGGATATTTTGTGGTGAGCTTGAATTTCAATGGGCCTTCTTGAAGGGCATTTATGAAAGCATGCAAGTAATAGTCTTGATGGACGCTACAAATATCTAGAACCTCCTTTTGAAACTGATCAACAAAATCTGAATTAGACTCGTCAATTCCTTGCTTGATTCGGAAGAGAGCTCCAACGTCTCTTTTCCGCTTCCTGTAAATAGCGAATCTAGAAATAAATTGACTTCGAAGATCCTTAAAGCTGGTTACTGATCGAGGTGGGAGGCTATAAAACCATTCTCTCGCAACATTGCCAAAGGATATAACAAAGAGTTTGCATTTTACTCCATTTGACACTTTTCTAAGTGAAATAGCTGATTCAAAAGCTTGCAAATGAGAAAACGGATCATCACATGCAGAATACTCCGGGAGACGTGGTTCTCTGAAATCATCGGAGATAGTATCCCACCGAATTTGATTAGTGAATGGAGAAGGGGCCTCTTATTCGTCCTCACAAAGAGACTCATTTGCAACAGATTCTAACCCACGCTCAACACTGTTTGCAAAAATTTCTTTACGAGGGTCAACAACCTCACTATTAAAATACGAACAGTCCTGCATTTCTGAGAGATTTGTAGCAACTGAGATGTTGCTGGATTTATCATGACCCTTTGCAGGATTCATCCTGAAAAGAGAGAAAAAGCCGAACTTTTGCAAGAGACCGCATAACAGCGGCGGCTTAACGCGGCGGCTAGGCGATACTGCAAACCGATAAAAAGACCGGCTGAAAAGAGAGCGAATAGAATGCCAGGTTCCACAGTGCGGGAGGCGGGCTGAAAGCCTTAGCCGGCGAAGTCGCGGCTTGCTCGACAAGCCGCCGAACTCTAGAGGATTGAGCGGTCTGGCTCCCTAGACCGCTGATTTCATCGATTAGTCGAGATCTGAAGGCCGCGTATTAACTGTTGATGCACGAAAACGGACAGGGAGTCGGGCACCACCAGCTAACGGTTCGAACACCGGGGAATAGGGAAGGAAAGGAGGAGACTGTCGACTAATCGGTTACTAGCGGTCGCGGCTAAAGGGCAAAAAAGAGGTGGGGGCCACTGGCAGCGGCAACAGCAGAGTTCGCCCGCCGCGGCTTAAATGCCACTCTTGCGGCGGGCTTTCCTTTACTTAAAAATGAGACAGTTACAACGAGTAAAAGAAGAAGCCGGCCGGACTACAAGCCGCAATACACTAGACTTGAGACCGCAGCTCTTAACAGGCGAGCTCCTGGATCCCAGTCACGGTGTCTTGGGGAGTGCACCCACCCCCTATTTATAGGCTCGGGGCCTGCCCAAACGGGCAGGGCTAAAATTACCGGCTGCCCGGGGTACAGGAGAACCGGTAGAGGTGAGGGAAGCAAAAGAGAAAGAAACAAGAAAGGAGGGAAGCCGCGCGGCCTGGCGGATTCCTCCTGGCGAGCTGACGGCTGGGTCCTGGGCCTTGTCGCTGAGCAGGGTCGGTGCTGGCAGCGGCCTGACATGGAGACCGCCCGGCTTGGGGGGTTTGGCGGCTTGAATAAGCAGACCGCCCGGTCTGGAAAACTGCGCGGGCAGGTCGCGGATTCCGGGCTTATCATGTAGGACTCCGCTTTCATGGATTCAGGATGAGGATCCAAAGGCATTGGGATCAGATTTTTTCGAAGACACCAAGGCTCAGGTGAGACTAATACGGGACAGAATGCTGGAATAGCAGAGCCGACAGGCCAAGTATTACGATGCCCGACACCGTCAGGTAGAGTTTCAGGTCGGAGACCGGGTTTTCTTGAAGATCCTGGTACATGCCCGGAGTTTCACAGGTGCGCTGTCGGAGGAAGAAGCTCAGCCCTAGGTATATGGGCCCTTACAGGATCCTGGAGCAGATCAGACCCATATCTAATAGGCTGGAGTTGCCACCGGAATTGGCAGGTTTATATGACGTGTTCTGTATATCTTCGCTTAGGAGGGCTCTACTACGCCTGGAGCAGCAGATTTCAACCACAGATGGATCGGTAGCTTCAGACCGGTCAGTTCACTTGGATCCGGTTCAGATCGATGACAGAGGAGTACGGATCTTGCGTCACAAGAAGGTTCCGTTAGTCAAAGTTCTGTGGAGAAACCACAGCTAGGAGGAGCATACCTGGAAAGCGCAGGACCTGATGTGACAAATGTATCTAGAGCTGTTCAGTCAGGTATACCTCACAACCTCTCAAGATGTTCAATTTACTTTCCTGTTTTAAACTTGTATGGCTGCTCTAGGAAGAGTAGAGGCTAATCTTTTATTTATTGCGAACTTGGCTTTGCCAATTGGGCGAATTGGTCATGGATTTAAGTTTCCCTTTAAACCCCACTTAGCAAACATGGCGTCGAGATGTAATCTTTCACTTCTTATAGGATGTTACAAGTTTCCTTTTCTTCGATAGAAATTCCCGTAGGCTTAACCTTGATTTCGGGGACGAAATCTTTGTTTTGTTTATTGGGATTTGTAACATCTCATTTCCAACTAGACCCCTAAGAGTGGTTTTGCCATGACTAGGTCATGACAAAACCCTAGGAAGCTAAAAAGGGCCAAGTGATATAAGGCCAAAGTGAGAATCACCTTGGTCTGCCTATGGTACAACCTCATCACAAAACCTAGGGTTTGACCTTAGGGCTTCACCATGACTCCATGACCCCACCACAACATCACTAACCTATTAGAGGGTCCACTAGAGCCTTAAGGGTCCATTGAAGTTAACCCAGGGTGCCCAAGTTAACCTAGAACCACCATAGGCCTAAATTGGGCAAGGTGCCCTAACTAAGGGCAGTGTGCCATAGTAAAGCCCAAATAACACTACCAAGGACTTTCTAGACCTAAAGTGGGATCAATGGGCCACTAAGGACCCATGGAGGGCATTCCAAAGGGTTAAGTTGACCAAAGTCAACTCTAACCTTAAATGGGTCAAACTAACCTACATAAGGGCCAATTGAAGTTCCCTTAGCCAAGCGGACCCCACACATACCTTCATAACCCTAGAGAGAGACTAATGGGTCACCAAGGACCCATTGGGGCCAACCAAAAAGGCTAAGTTGACCAAAGTCAACTCTAGACCTAAAGTGGTCAAAGTGACCTGCCTAAGGGTCAAGTGACCTCCAAAGGGCCCAGACAACCCTAACTAGGCCTTAGGGGAGGCCAATGGGTCACCAAGGACCCATTAGGGCCAACCTCAAGACAAAATTTACCATGGTCAAAGTTTAAGTCAAGTTAGCCCAAATGGGCTAACTCAAGCTCAAGCCCAATTCACTTGGGCTAACCTTGCCTTGATGGGTGAAATAAACATGCGGGCAGCCATTGGATTAGGTAGGAGTCAATTTCAGCTTGGTAGGTAGGAGATAGAGAGGAAATCCAAATGAAGGAGAGAGAAAGAGAAGGAGTAATGGAGGAAGACCTTAGGCTCCTCCCTTCCTTTCCCCCAACCTTCCCCATTCAATTCCCTAAGACAAGAGGCGTGCAACCAGCTGATCACTGACTGGTTGGAGCCAAGCTTCCCCCCTACCTACCATGGCCACCAACCTTGACTAAAGGCCAATAATGGCAAAGCAGCTTAGAGCCACCTACCACCCCATTTCTCCTTTTTAAAACCTTCACTGGACTCCAAGGAGTCATTTCCACCACTTACCTGAAGGAGCCAAGCAATTCCACCGTGCTGTTGCAGAAATCCGACCACCACCACCACAAAAATGGCTTCCCGGCGATCGATAATGCTACAGCCGCCCAACAAGTTCCTCCTCCTCTCCTTACTTCATGTGTAGATGATAACATCCTTTAGGGCCAAGGTTCGGGCTCAATTGAGCCCGATCCAAGTTCAAAATTCCATGGACTTTCCGTGAATTTTCACCTGTCGGGATCGCTGGAATAAGGGCTTCCAGCGGCTAAGCCGCCGCCTGGCGACAGCCACCACCTCAACGGAGGTGGTGGTGGCGGTGGCCGGCCGGTGAGGTGGGTGGATCGCTGGCGGCAGCCTCTGTAATAAGCTCCATGAAAATCCAATCACGACCGTTGGCTGGATGGGGAAGATGAAGGGATCCCGTCCATTTTGCGCCAAGATTCGTGCTATAAATGATATTAAACTATAGGTTTATAATTCCATTTTTTATGATTTCTGTCACATAGAATGCATTTAATGTTTTTAATTTTTAACAATATATAGAGGCTATTTCATAAACAGTCATCAACATGAAAGGTGTAGCCGGGAGAGTCTACTTTACAGCAAAATTGATTTTAACCAATTTGGGTGCCTTGTTTGATCAGGGCACTCATTTTGGTGGGACCTACACCTAGGGCTAGGCAGACATTAAACTGAGTGCCCACACTTCATCCTTGGTCCAAATTAATTGAAATTGTGGTAGGGAGCCCCCCTAGATCATATCTAGTGCTGTCCAAAGATGGGAATTTTTGGGGACAATTTTTCTATAGGTTTGGAAAATATTTAATTTATCTAGGTTTAATTAATTTAAGGGCCAAAGGACATCCAAACTCACTAAACTTTTGGTGAGAGGTGCTTAGGGTCAATATCAATATCTGGTTAAAATTTCATCACATTTGGAGGTGGTTTGAATAGAAATCATGCAAACCCTAGCTTTGCCCTAAAAGGGGTATTTTGGTCAAAAGGTGTATTTTGGGTTTTGAGTGGTCAAATCACCTCAATAGAGGTTGGAATTTGGGCCACTGGCTTGGTATGGCTTATTTCACCTTATTGTTAAAGATGGGATAGATAGGAATTGGTTTGCCCTAAGATCTAAGGCCATACCCTAAGGAAGGGCTTTTATGCCTTGTGAAGGGTATGAGGTCAAAACACCTTGAATGATCTTGGAATTTTGTAGGGAGGGTGCTAGGATAGATAAAACCCTATGGTAAAAATAATAAGGGATTTTGCGAAGGGTAGGGCCCACAAAGCCCTAACCCTAGCCTAGGGCACAAATATTTTGGAGCTAGAATAGGTTAGCAAGATTCTTAAAACAATCATGACAATTTTGCAGAGGAAGTTTTAGACCATACTAATCATACGTGAATTTTAATGGAATTTTTGGATATATAATTAGGGTACCTACTTCAGAACCTCAAATATTTGGGAACTTGCTAAATAATTCTTACAGAGCTCAATACTTGTTGAAAAATTATGAAACTTGAGAATTAGTGTTCCTAGTTCACTATGCTCATATGGGAATTTATTTGGAATTTTTAGATGGATAATTGCTATACGTTGTTTATTAAACCCTTAACTTGGAATATTATGAGAAAATCAAATATAGACTTTATTATTCAATGATAAATTGTGAAACTTGATCTAGAGTACTTATATGCCCTTACAATAATCCATGAATTTTCTCTAAATTTTTGGAATTATTAATGCAATAAATTATCTTAAAATGAATTATTATTGGATGTATTTGAAATTAAATTTAATGGGTTAAACCTTACTGGAAAATTTTGAGGCTTTGGATTTGAGTTATATATTCATATTGTATTTAAAACAATTTGGTGGAATCTTATCTTATATGAAATTGGTACTTCATGTTCAAACATGGGATTTTTCGCTACTAAATTAATTAAATAAATTATCAGATAAATAGGAAAATTATGAAATTCTGGATTTAGTCCACAAAGCTCATAATGGCCCTCCAATAATTATTATAGGAGTACTGGATGATTATTTGTTGTACCTCCCATTTTACGGGTCATATAGCTTAAGTGGTCTGTCTATAGTAAAAAATTGCAAAAATTATGTTGGAGTATAATTTTATGGATGCCTTGGGATTAGTGGTCTACTGGTTTGGATATATAAAAATAACTTCATTATTGGTAGTAGGATGAGTAGAGGGATGGATTGGCTAGAGTTGGGCGGTGCCCGGGATCGACGAAAGATCGTCTTTCCCGTAGGGAGGAAGTGTCAATTGCACTAGGGTTAGATCCAACACAACATTTAAGGGTAGCTAGTAAGTCAAGGGTTTCACTTTCTCACACCTCGATGACTCGGGGACATAGGTTGGGTGACTCGGGCAGTAAGCCCAGTGGTTTGGTAAAAGGGTAGGTTAGCCCGGCGAGCTTTGACTCGGTAATGGTTTCTGATGGGCAGGTTGGCCCGACGAGCTTCAGCTCGGTTGTTGTTTATGACGGACGGGATGGTCCGGGGACCTTTGGCTTGGTAGCTGATACATAAGGTTGCATGTGCATAAAGGAAAAGGTGGTGGGTCTTCGGTGTTGGAGGGTCGATGCACCGACGCCAACACGTTGACTCGGCAAGTGTGGTTTAGCACTTGGCCATATAAAGTCCGGTGCGCCAGCCGGGAAGAGTACGCAGGCGCTCCGCTGTGTGCACAAGCGTTGAGGCATACGATAGGTTTGACTGGTAGTGCAATTATCGGTTTAGAGGTGGGCAAGGCCCAACCCACCGCTTCCGTTTGCCACTACGGAGGTATCCTGGGAGGTTCGGCTCCAGAAAGGGGGAACTAAAGGTCTATGTACACAGAGTCAAGTGGGTGAGTTGCACTTGCATGTTCACATCATGGCATAATTGTATTACATAGCATAATCATTACATATAACCTGACACATATTGTATAAGTGGTATGGGACGCTCTATAGAATAGGCCCTGCAATACGACCCCTTAGTTTATAAGTTCGCGCAAGCGTGCTTATAAGTTAAAGGCTTTATTTGATATTACATATTATGCTTGCAAGAAAACCGATACCCTAGCGTATAAATTGGTATGAGACTTTTTATACGATAGGAGCCCTGCAAAAGATCCCTTAGCTTATGTGTTTTCATATAAGTTAAGGTTACATTCTCATTCAGTTTTTCATACCTATTTTGCTGCCATACATACTGTAGAACTACTAGATTAGTTTCGCTGTCACCTGCTTATTTGTTATTCTCGACCTTCATGTCCTCTGCTTTCCTTCTCCCCGCTCGGTGCCTAGGGCCATGGGGGAAGGGGCGGGGGATGATAGGACTTAGTCTTTTAGACTAACAGTTTTCGAACCACATCATTTTAGGGGACTGTGGAGCCCAGCATGGAGGAGCAGCCCCAGAGGTCGGCATGAATAGAGACGGGCCAGTCTAGTACCGGAGTTCAGATGACAGGGACTGTGAGTCCTGATCATTATTAGTTATAGTACTTGCTTCTGCGTTGAGAGATTTGTAGTGAGAACTTGATGTACCGGGCATGAGCCCAAGATCTTATATTTCTGTGTATCTGTGGACACTCCATTCGTGGAGATTATTTACATATATATGTGATTTATGTGGACATGTTTTACTATTTTGCTACAGTTGTGATCAATTTGGCCGACAGGATCGGCGTTTTGTAGTGATGACCTTCCCGAGTGCGAAGGTGTCACCGCAAAGCGTCTGTTCTGGGCCTAAGACCACGGTGTTTTAAAAAGAAAAAAAGGGGAGTCTTACAAGTGGTCTCAGAGCGAATCTCGATCGACAAGTAGCAGTCCATAACCCCTGGGTCACCACCGCATAGGTTTAGTTTGGGGACAAACTAAGAAGCGGAAGCAGTGGTGTGCCCATATGGGGGATCAAATGTAAATCGTCCACTTTTAATAAGGTTAGAGTCTATTACTTGCTAGTGGCTTTTGTTACGCAGCCCCCAGCGCAGCCTATGCCACAAGGCGGAGTCCATCAGACTCTGAATGATACACCACCTCCCCCGGTCCCCACTCTATTCCTACAGTCAGAGATGGGACAGAATCTGACAGCTATCATGGAGGCATTTAGGGCACAACAGGTTCCGGCTCCGCAGCCAAACCTGGGGGCCAACTGGCTGAGCATTTTTCGAGGACTTGCTCCCCAATCCTACTTGGGGACTGAGTCGGCCGTTCGAACAGAGGAGTGGCTAGACATTATGTATGATATGCTGACCGGGATACGGTGCCCTTGGGAGGAGAGTGTGCCCTTGGTTGTCTCTTGCTTGGAGTCCCATGCCAAGAGATGGTGGAAGACTTTGCTGGATATGACGTTTGCTGATAGGGAGGTTGCGGAGATTGCTTGGGAGGAGTTCGGGGGCGTGCTGTTGGGACACTTTGTTCCACAGTCGGCCAGGGATGAGCTGGAGGATAGATTTTTACAGTTGAGACAGGGGAACAAGACGGTGGTGGAGTAACACCAAGAGTTCAACCATCTAGCCCGGTTTGCGGACTCTTATCAGTTAGACGAGGCAAGATATACCAAAAGGTTCTATAAGGGCCTGCATGAGGAGCTGAGGGAGACTCTACTGTTTGTATCCGACGAGCCCATTTCCCGGACACTAGAGATGGCAAAAAGGATAGAGGCTGATTGGCAAGCTACTCGGGGCCGGAAACGGCCAACGGAGGATCAGGGTCGAGGAGCAAGGAATGATCAGAGACGAGCCCGTATCACAGACGGGAGGAGGGTCGAGGACCACCCTCGTCAGGAGGCAAGACCGGAGATAAGGGAGCCAGTGGTGGTGGCTCCACCACCACTTCAGACACGGGAGGGACAGAGACCTGGGGGAATGGCATATCCCCCGCCAGAATGTTTCAATTGTCATCAGGTGGGGCACATCAGGAGGAACTGCCCCATGAGGGGGGCACCCCCACTAGCACCACCGGCTGCCCAGCCAGCGCAATATCTTGGAGGCCGAGGTCGTGGCCGAGGATGTGGATACCAGTGTGGGGATCGTAGACAAGAAAGGGAGTAGGTGTATGCTTTGGACATAGCACAGCTTCGGAACCCAAAGCAGGTCATAGTAGGTATGTCAAGATGTTTAATTGTTTAAATAGAATTCCCTTTCTCAGTTGTCAAATTTGTAGAACTGCACTAGATAGAATAAATAGGAAAGAGAACTCGTTATAGAATCCTAAGACATTTAATCGCCCCAGATATAGTCTTCATCAGCGGCAAGCCCGCCTATACACTGTTCGACACAGGTGCTTCACACTCGTTCGTGTTGGAAGCCTTCGTGGAATGGCTGGAATGTGTGGAGCGGTTCACAGGCCTAATGAGGAGGGTGCATCTACCCGACGGATCAGAACTATTCACCTCTGCCCACTACAACATGGAGGCAGAGATTGGCAAAAAGTCATTCGAAGTACCGACAACGATCCTAAGGATTCCAGTCTTCGAGCTAATCCTGGGCATGACATGGTTGCACTGGAACCATGCCCAGATTGATTGCCAAGCAAAGAGGATCACCGTGAGGCACGGGGACTCTGTCATTGTCATCGAAGGTATAAGACCTGCCTCTCGTATACTCTTATCTTCAGTACAGGCCGTTAAGTCCCATCTGTAGGGAGAGGAGCTTTATCAGATTCTATTTGAGATGGCGGAGGCCAAGGAGTCTGTGACAGACATCGCGGTGGTGCGACATTTTACTGACATCTTTCTAGAGAAACTGCCAGGACAACCTCCGCACCGAGAGCAGGACTTCTATATACAGCTTGTGCCAGGGGCCAAGCCGGTATCTTGGGCCCCTTACCGGATGGCCCCGAAAGAGTTGACAGAGTTTCGAAGTCAGTTGCAGGAACTAGTAGATGTAGGGTTTGTCGGGCCAAGCTCTTCACCGTGGGGAGCCCCGGTACTATTCGTCAAAAAGAAGGACGGAAGTCTCCGCTTTTGTATTGATTATCGAGCACTGAACAGACTGACTGTCTGGAATACATACCCGCAGCCACAGATTGATGAGTTGTTCGATCAACTGGAAGGTGCGCATTTCTTATCGAAACTTGACTTGAGGTCAGGTTATTACCAGCTATAGATTCGAGAGGAGGACATTCCGAAGACCTCCTTCAGTAGTAGGTACAGACTGTTTGAGTTTACAGTGATGCCCTTCGGGCTCACAAATGCATCGTCAGCATTTACAAGCCTCATGGACAGGTATTCGAGGAGTATTTGGATGTATTCGCCATCGTATTTATTGACGACATCCTCATTTACTCAAGGATGGAGGAGGAGCATACACGACACCTGACTTTGACTCTTGAGAGGCTACAGGAACACCAGCTGTATGTGAAGTTCAGCAAATGCCAGTTTTGGCGAAAGGAGGTGGCCTTCTTAGGTCATATCATAAGCGGTGCTGGGTTGGCAGTATACTCGGCCAAGATTCGGGCAGTTTAGGATTGACCACTGTTACAGACAGCCACAGATGTACGGAGCTTTCTGGTACTTGACGGATATTACTGGAAGTTCGTCGAAGGATTCTCCCGGACTGTACTCCCTCTTACATCCCTGACGAAGAAGGAATCCCCTTTCATTTGGACGCCACAGTGCGAGGCAGCCTTTATGGAGTTGAAGGTTCGGCTTACCTCGGCTCCCATTCTCACTCTTCAGTCGGGAAGGGAGGGATTCCAGGTGTACACAGACGTCTCCTACCAGGGGATGGGTGACGTTCTGATGCAGAACGGGCACGTAATAGCCTACGCCTCCCGACATCAGAAGATACATGAGAAGAACTATCTGGTGCACGATCTGGAGATGGGTGCAGTGATCTTTGCTCTGAATATTTGGCAACACTACCTCAACAGGGTTCACTGTGACATCTTCTCAGATCACAAGAATTTGAAATATGTGGACACACAGAAAGAACTCAACATCAGACAAAGACGTTGGGTGGAGTTCCTATCGGATTACCAGTACACCATGCACTACCATCCCGGGAAGGCGAACGTGGTGGCAGATGCTCTGAGACGGAGAGAAGATACCTCAAGGAAGGGACCACAACTGATGTCCATGGAGCTAGTCCAGTCTTTCAGAGATATGCAGATATGCCTAGTGTCCGAGAATGATCCAGAGCTTTACATGGAGTATCTAGCATCGATGGTTGCCATAGATGATATTCGGGACCGCATCCGGGACGGACAGAAGACAGATGCATGGGCAGAGCCGATATTCCAAGCCTTGGAGGAGGGTTAGATGGGTGATTATTCACTGAGAGATGGATTGCTATATTTCAGAGGCAGGGCCTATATACCCGCAGGAGGTCAGATTCGGGAGGACATCATGGCAGAAGCACATTGTAGCAGATAATCTATACACCCGGGGATCACCAAGATGACGACAGACTTGAAGAAGATGATGTTCTGGCCGGGGATGAAGAAGGACATTACATACTTCGTGACTCATTCTGAGGTATGCCAGCTGGTGAAGGCGGAGTGTAGAAACCCCGCAGATTGCTACAGCCACTTCCGGTGCCGGAGTGGAAATTTGAGGACATCGCGATGGATTTCATTCATGGCCTTCCCCGATCACGGACGGGAAATGATTCGATTTTGGTCATCGTCAATCGACTGACAAAGGTGGCCAGAGTCATTCCGATCAGAAAAGATGACTCGGTTGGTGTACTAGTGTAGAGATTCGTAGAGCAGTTCATTCGTTACCACGGGGCCGATCGTGTCAGATCGGGATGGTCGGTTCACATCTATGGAGTGGATATCCGTATAGGCTTACTTAGGCACGGGCCTGACCTTCAGCACATCATTTCATCCCTAGACAGATGGACAGACGGAACGCACCAACCGGACATTTGAGGACCTCCAAAGGCTATGCATTCTGGATCGAAACGAACCTTGGGAGAAATTTTTACCACTGGTCGAGTTCTCCTATAACAACAGCTACCAGTCCAGCATAGGGATGGCTCCTTATGAAGCCTTGTATGGAAGGAGATGTAGGACTCCGCTTTCATGGATTCAGGATGAGGATCCAAAGGCATTGGGATCAGATTTTTTCGAAGACACCAAGGCTCAGGTGAGACTAATACGGGACAGAATGCTGGAATAGCAGAGCCGACAGGCCAAGTATTACGATGCCCGACACCGTCAGGTAGAGTTTCAGGTCGGAGACCGGGTTTTCTTGAAGATCCGGTACATGCCCGGAGTTTCACAGGTGCGCTGTCGGAGGAAGAAGCTCAGCCCTAGGTATATGGGCCCTTACAGGATCCTGGAGCAGATCAGACCCATATCTAATAGGCTGGAGTTGCCACCGGAATTGGCAGGTTTATATGACGTGTTCTGTATATCTTCGCTTAGGAGGGCTCTACTACGCCTGGAGCAGCAGATTTCAACCACAGATGGATCGGTAGCTTCAGACCGGTCAGTTCACTTGGATCCGGTTCAGATCGATGACAGAGGAGTACGGATCTTGCGTCACAAGAAGGTTCCGTTAGTCAAAGTTCTGTGGAGAAACCACAGCTAGGAGGAGCATACCTGGAAAGCGCAGGACCTGATGTGACAAATGTATCTAGAGCTGTTCAGTCAGGTATACCTCACAACCTCTCAAGATGTTCAATTTACTTTCCTGTTTTAAACTTGTATGGCTGCTCTAGGAAGAGTAGAGACCAATCTTTTATTTATTGCGAACTTGGCTTTGCCAATTGGGCGAATTGGTCATGGATTTAAGTTTCCCTTTAAACCCCACTTAGCAAACATGGCGTCGAGATGTAATCTTTCACTTCTTATAGGATGTTACAAGTTTCCTTTTCTTCGATAGAAATTCCCGTAGGCTTAACCTTGATTTCGGGACGAAATCTTTGTTTTGTTTATTGGGATTTGTAACATCTCATTTCCAACTAGACCCCTAAGAGTGGTTTTGCCATGACTAGGTCATGACAAAACCCTAGGAAGCTAAAAAGGGCCAAGTGATATAAGGCCAAAGTGAGAATCACCTTGGTCTGCCTATGGTACAACCTCATCACAAAACCTAGGGTTTGACCTTAGGGCTTCACCATGACTCCATGACCCCACCACAACATCACTAACCTATTAGAGGGTCCACTAGAGCCTTAAGGGTCCATTGAAGTTAACCCAGGGTGCCCAAGTTAACCTAGAACCACCATAGGCCTAAATTGGGCAAGGTGCCCTAACTAAGGGCAGTGTGCCATAGTAAAGCCCAAATAACACTACCAAGGACTTTCTAGACCTAAAGTGGGATCAATGGGCCACTAAGGACCCATGGAGGGCATTCCAAAGGGTTAAGTTGACCAAAGTCAACTCTAACCTTAAATGGGTCAAACTAACCTACATAAGGGCCAATTGAAGTTCCCTTAGCCAAGCGGACCCCACACATACCTTCATAACCCTAGAGAGAGACTAATGGGTCACCAAGGACCCATTGGGGCCAACCAAAAAGGCTAAGTTGACCAAAGTCAACTCTAGACCTAAAGTGGTCAAAGTGACCTGCCTAAGGGTCAAGTGACCTCCAAAGGGCCCAGACAACCCTAACTAGGCCTTAGGGGAGGCCAATGGGTCACCAAGGACCCATTAGGGCCAACCTCAAGACAAAATTTACCATGGTCAAAGTTTAAGTCAAGTTAGCCCAAATGGGCTAACTCAAGCTCAAGCCCAATTCACTTGGGCTAACCTTGCCTTGATGGGTGAAATAAACATGCGGGCAGCCATTGGATTAGGTAGGAGTCAATTTCAGCTTGGTAGGTAGGAGATAGAGAGGAAATCCAAATGAAGGAGAGAGAAAGAGAAGGAGTAATGGAGGAAGACCTTAGGCTCCTCCCTTCCTTTCCCCCAACCTTCCCCATTCAATTCCCTAAGACAAGAGGCGTGCAACAAGCTGATCATTGACTGGTTGGAGCCAAGCTTCCCCCCTACCTACCATGGCCACCAACCTTGACTAAAGGCCAATAATGGCAAAGCAGCTTAGAGCCACCTACCACCCCATTTCTCCTTTTTAAAACCTTCACTGGACTCCAAGGAGTCATTTCCACCACTTACCTGAAGGAGCCAAGCAATTCCACCGTGCTGTTGCAGAAATCCGACCACCACCACCACAAAAATGGCTTCCCGGCGATCGATAATGCTACAGCCGCCCAACAAGTTCCTCCTCCTCTCCTTACTTCATGTGTAGATGATAACATCCTTTAGGGCCAAGGTTCGGGCTCAATTGAGCCCGATCCAAGTTCAAAATTCCATGGACTTTCCGTGAATTTTCACCTGTCGGGATCGCTGGAATAAGGGCTTCCAGCGGCTAAGCCGCCGCCTGGCGACAGCCACCACCTCAACGGAGGTGGTGGTGGCGGTGGCCTGCTGGTGAGGTGGGTGGATCGCTGGCGGCAGCCTCTCTAATAAGCTCCATGAAAATCCAATCACGACCGTTGGCTGGATGGGGAAGATGAAGGGATCCCGTCCATTTTGCGCCAAGATTCGTGCTATAAATGATATTAAACTATAGGTTTATAATTCCATTTTTTATGATTTCTGTCACATAGAATGCATTTAATGTTTTTAATTTTTAACAATATATAGAGGCTATTTCATAAACAGTCATCAACATGAAAGGTGTAGCCGGGAGAGTCTACTTTACAGCAAAATTGATTTTAACCAATTTGGGTGCCTTGTTTGATCAGGGCACTCATTTTGGTGGGACCTACACCTAGGGCTAGGCAGACATTAAACTGAGTGCCCACACTTCATCCTTGGTCCAAATTAATTGAAATTGTGGTAGGGAGCCCCCCTAGATCATAACTAGTGCTGTCCAAATATGGGAATTTTTGGGGACAATTTTTCTATAGGTTTGGAAAATATTTAATTTATCTAGGTTTAATTAATTTAAGGGTCAAAGGACATCCAAACTCACTAAACTTTTGGTGAGAGGTGCTTAGGGTCAATATCAATATCTGGTTAAAATTTCATCACATTTGGAGGTGGTTTGAATAGAAATCATGCAAACCCTAGCTTTGCCCTAAAAGGGGTATTTTGGTCAAAAGGTGTATTTTGGGTTTTGAGTGGCCAAATCACCTCAATAGAGGTTGGAATTTGGGCCACTGGCTTGGTATGGCTTATTTCACCTTATTGTTAAAGATGGGATAGATAGGAATTGGTTTGCCCTAAGATCTAAGGCCATACCCTAAGGAAGGGCTTTTATGCCTTGTGAAGGGTATGAGGTCAAAACACCTTGAATGATCTTGGAATTTTGTAGGGAGGGTGCTAGGATAGATAAAACCCTATGGTAAAAATAATAAGGGATTTTGCGAAGGGTAGGGCCCACAAAGCCCTAACCCTAGCCTAGGGCACAAATATTTTGGAGCTAGAATAGGTTAGCAAGATTCTTAAAACAATCATGACAATTTTGCAGAGGAAGTTTTAGACCATACTAATCATACGTGAATTTTAATGGAATTTTTGGATATATAATTAGGGTACCTACTTCAGAACCTCAAATATTTGGGAACTTGCTAAATAATTCTTACAGAGCTCAATACTTGTTGAAAAATTATGAAACTTGAGAATTAGTGTTCCTAGTTCACTATGCTCATATGGGAATTTATTTGGAATTTTTAGATGGATAAATGCTATACTTTGTTTATTAACCCCTTAACTTGGAATATTATGAGAAAATAAAATATAGACTTTGTTGATGCACGAAAACACAAGGGGGGTCGAGCACAACCAGCTAACTGTTCGAACACAGGGGGAATAGGGAGACTGCGAGTAGCGATCTACTAAGCGGATGAGAGCTGGAAGAAGAGCAGGGCCGTGAACCACGGCAACAACAGACTTCGCCCATCGCGGCCTGAATGCCTCTCTTGCGACGGGCTTTCCCTTGATTGAAGAAGGATCTAGTTACAAGTGAAAGGAAAAGACTGAGGGAAACAGAGCAAGGGGGAGTCCGCAAGGCACAGGATTCGAGTCCGCAGCCTGTAACAAGTAGGCTCCTGGGTCCGAGTCAGCGTGCCTTGAGTGCACCACCTCCCCCCTATTTATAGGATAGGGGGCCTGCCCAAACGGGCAGGGCTAAAATAACCGGCTGCCCGGGGTACAGGAGAACCGGGCAGCGGTGACGGGAAGCAAAAAGAAAGAACACGCCAGTCCGCATAGAAGTGGCGGACTGGGCTCGTGAGCTGGAGCTTCCACTGCTGCTGGGCGCGCCCGCTGGAGGGCGGCGGCCTGGGCGGACGAGATACTGCGTCCGCCGCTGGAGAACCTGTTACCCAAAGCGCCGGCGGACTGAGCGGACAGGTCCTTGCGTCCGCTGCTGGAGTATCACCCTTGGCGCCCGACTGGTGACAGTGCCGGACTGGGCGGACGGACAAATTCTGTCCGCGCCTGCTGAATGGGGGGCTTTGGAATCTTACAGTATGTTGCGGACTGAGGGGTTAACATAATCCCCGCACATTTTTAAGTTTCCAGAAAACTTCGAAAATGTTCTCTTAACCGCCGAGTCCGCAAACCTCGAAAACGCCGCCAATGCTATAAATATCGCTGGAGGGTCTGGATCTGCTGAGAATCTCGATCGACACGGGGCGCTATTCACCACTTGCGGTCTCCACCTTCCAGTCCGGCATGGCTAGGCTTGGAGCTTTCTTATCTAGCGTTACTGCAAAAGGCGACCTGGAGCATACAACGCCTATGAAGACCAAAAAGATTGTAAAGAGGTCGACAAGAAAAGATCCTGTCCGCTCCACAGGAGAGAGCTCCCAGAGCCAGAAGCCTGCGGAGGAAGCAGTCCGTCATGTCGATGTGTCTGCTCGCAAGGATGCCGTAGTCGACGCCGAACCATTGAGGAGTGAGAAGATGGCAACCTTGTCGGACTCCGCCCCTTCTCAGAAAACCGCAACCTCGGCGGACACTGCTGGCGAACACATGGAGACTGACATATCTTCCCCCAATGCCTCGGTGCAAATCGTTGACTTGGACGAAGAAGACCGGCGGACTGAGGTAGAGGACGACGCGCCCTTAAAGGCATTGGCTGCTGTGAATCCTGAACCTGTCCGCGCTGACCAGCCCGATTTAGGGGGGTCCGCCGCGGATGCTGCTGAGAAGACCGCCAAGAAGAAGAAGAGGAAGAGAGACGGAGCGACCGTCGCCGAGCGGGTTGAGAAGAAGCTTCGTACAATGAAGGAGAAGAACGTCTCTAAGCGGACTGGGGCAGCGGACTTACAACACAGGCCACACGAAAAAGAAGTTCCAGACGGCGATCTGGTTACTCCGGAGGCCCAAATCCAGGGAGAGAATTCCCTCTCAACGGTCAGTCTTTCCACGGATGAGATATTTGATTCCATAGACGTCGATCAACTTGACTTAATCCAGGACTCCTTGCTGGTTGTGCTGCAGCATAACGAGGCGGAGACTACTGGAGATAAGGGTGACGAACTCCCTTCCTTGTCCGCTGCGGAGGAAGAGGAGAGGGAGAGGCTGAAGGAGAAGATAGAGGAGCAAAAGAAGCAAATTTTCGCTCATGTTGCTGCGGTTGGGGCGGCCTCGAAGCAGGCCGCGGCGGACAAAGCCGCTGAGGACCTGCGGGTTGCCGCGGAGCTGCTGCGGTCAGGTAAACTTCAGCCTGTGCCTAAATATTTTCAGCGCAAGTGGCTTTACAGGTCGTCGCCGCGGAAATCGAAGCCAGTCAAGATTATCACGGAGACGGACGATATTGTAGTGTCGACGAGCTCTGCTGCTGAGAAAAGAGCTAAGGTCCACCGCGAATGGAAAAAGCGGTTAAGCGCCTTTGACCCGGAGCGGGCAAGGCGGCCAATCATCTTCGATAGTCGGAAACTCGCTGCCGCCATATCTAAAAGTGATCTTTTATCCTTTCTTTTAGTCCGCCGCGAACTGCCTTTGAATGCGAAGTTGACTTTATTTGTTGCAGGTAGAAAGTCGCTGCCGGGCTCCATCGAGAGTGGCGAGATCGTGGTCACACCAAACACTGGTGCCGACGCGGTCTCACACGTGGAGTCCGCGGAAGATGAGCCGCCCAGCCTGAGCACGATAAAAGAGTTAGAGAAGAGATTTGAAGCTGAAATGCAATGTGTCAAAGCAGAGTTAGAGAAAGCGGCGGAGCGCGAGAGGGCGTCCGCGGCGCGCGAGAAAGCGTCCGTGGAACGCGAGAAGGCCCTCAAAGACTAGGTCGCCAGCATCTCGCGGGCGCTGGAGAGGTCTGAAAGGGAAAAGAAAAGGCTCGCGGATGACGTCCGATACTACAGAGGCAAGCACTTGGCGTCGGCTCGTGAAGGAAAGGAGAAGCGGACTGCTGAAGTCGCTGAGCAGAGGCCGCGGGCGTCAGATCGCATTCCTCCTGAGATCGCGGCACCGGCAGGTGGTGTCCCACACGCTGCGGATGAGGAGCTGAGGCCGGCAGCGGAGCCAATGGTGCCTCTCAGCCGGGTAGACCGGGAAGCCGCCCACCTGCACCGGACCATCAATGTCATCCATCACCACCTCTGCCGTGTATATAGTGAAATTCTTCAGATAAGCGATCAGGCGGCTCATCTATGCAGAGACAGGGCAGAAAGGCCGGCGCGGACTGACAACAGGGACCGCTAAGTCCGCAATGCCTTGTAACATCTGATTAATTGTATATTGTTTGTATGATTGCTCCAAAATAATGCTGTGCTGTGAACTGAATTCTATTTGATCTGTGCGGACTCAGATTATATATCCGCTATTCATGTAGTTTAATCCTTGTGACGTGGTGATTTGTGTGAATTCATGCTGTGTCTGCTTCTCGTTATTTAACCTGCAGGTGGGAAAACACGCGACCTGGGCGGATAGGAAACTGCACCGGCCACAACTTGGTTCTGAATTTCCCTTGGAATGTTAATTTGCCTTTGTATCCGCGTTATTTGTTTGGCTGCTTTTTTAATTCTTTGCGGACTGTGCGGATTGAATATGCGACCTTCGCGGACTGACCAAAAAGCTGTCAGAATCTTTATCTATAAATACTGCCTTCTGTTTTCTCCATGTAGGAAATTGCTGAAGTAAACGGAATCCTGCGGCCTGCAACATGGTGTCCGCGCGCACTGATGCTGCAGTCTCCTTCCACTCTGCCGATCACCGAAAATGTACTTTGACAGAGGCTGACCTGGCTGCCTTCGTTGAAAAGAAGATGGCGGACTCAAACCTACTTGTCCGCCTACCCGCCCATCAGGAAAGGTTGACTTTTTCGATGGCGACCCAGATCGCCATTCCCGTTGATCATTTCGATAGCGGATTCAGGTTCCCGCTCCTATGGGAACTTGCTGCAATCTTTGAGCACTATGGGATGGTCCCAGGCCAGCTCGCGCCGAATACCCTTGCCGTGATCTGCAGCTACATCTCTTATCTGCGATCTGAAAAGATTGCTTTCTCGATGAACATCTTCCGCAAAATATTCTCCGTCCGCTCCATAACTGCCTCCGGAGGTCGCCCCTACAAGGGAGTAATCTACTTCTACTGCAGGGGGATGAAGGTAGTGGGTCTTCCAAACAAGATCCACAACTGGACCTCAAGGTTCCTAATTTTTGAGGGCGACCTTGGGTTCGCGCACACGTATTCGCAGGTGCGCGCGGACTCCGTCTTTAAAAATGTGCAGTTGGACGACCTGGAGTCCGCAATCGTCGAATTCTTAGCGAACGCCAGGCTTGATATCGAATACTACCTTCCGCTGCTGGCAAACTTGGCGGATGTTATGCCTGAGGACAGTAAGTAGTTTAGCGGACTCAGCTTTTGTATCCGCCGCGACCATGTCGTTAACTCTGGTTCTCTTTTTGCAGCGACCTTGGCGGTGCCCGCCAACTTGCCGCAGACGCCCAGCGGCTTCACTCCTACACAAAGTGAGAAGAAGGAAGCAGTTGCAAAAAAGACGAAAGAGGAAGGGGATCCCGCAGCGGACTACTCTTCCTCCGAAAGTTTCTCCATGACCGGCTTCGGTATCAGCCAGAGGGACCTTAGGGGGAACCCTATGGTCCACTGGCACAGCAAGAAAAATCATGTCCGCCTATCCACCGCGCTTCCTTCGTGGAGGAGTCCGCGGATAACATGCCACGCTCATATTGCGCTCTCCACTCTTTACGGAAAGCGCAACTTGAGCGACCTCAAGAAGGTGTCCGCCGCCGACCTCCCTCTGCTGGCCTCCCAGGCTTCTGCGAACAGCGTGGTGACAAATCATTATGTTGCCACTCTGGCCAGAGACCTGTTGAGGCAGAATGAACAGCTTCAGAAGGATAACAAAGTGCTAAAGGAAAGGAACGTGCGGATGGGAGAAAGGAATGCTCGGCAAAGAGAGGAGCTGGCGGTGAGTTGCATTTGCCGCGGTCTAGATTTTCTATCCGCCGCGATCTGTCTGATGTTTGTAATTTTGTCTTTCACAGGTCGCCTACGACTTGGAGAACAATAAATTCCAGGCCGCCACGCTCCCTTTTGTGATGGAGACTGTCGAGGTCGCTGTTGAGCGACTTGCCCGCGATGGCCTCATGAAGGAGGGAGTGGTCGGCGTCCCTTTTCTGGAGATCTTCCCTGAGCTGGCCCCTCAGGTCGCAGCGATGGAGAGAGCTAGAAAAGGAAAGGATGTCATTGAGGAAGGTGAAGATGAGGAAGAAGATGACGAAGAAGAAGAAGAAGAAGAGAAAGAAGACGGAGGCTCACAGGGCGAAGAGCAGGGCGCCAGGGAAAATGCGGACGATGCTGCATCGAGCCGACGAGGAGAGGAGCTGTCCGCCGAGTCCGAAACCTCTGCATCTTCCTCTGCTACTGGGAGCTCGCATAGCGGGTCCGCCACTAGTACAGGATCAGGTAGCAGCGGGAGCAGCTCGGGGGGCTATTCTCCAGATGTCGACATTATCGGTGACAGCCCTGCACCTCCTGAGAAGAGACAGCGGACTGATTGATCAATGCATATGTACATTTTGTAATCTTGTTTTTTGTAAAAAGTGGCGGACGCAAGATTGCAGTCCGCCGAACATATTGAATGATGTAAATTTTTTGATGAAATAGAAAGGATATTTTTTGGCATGTGTGCTTTCTGCAATGCTCTTTTTTCTCCACGCTCACCGCACTGATACTTAGCAGTCCGCACAACACGCTTGATAAACCTGAGCCTTTGCTGATTAGAGAATTATTGTTCCACTTTGGACCAAGAAACTGTCAGGCGGACTCTGTCGAGTTTCACTTGCAGTCCGCATGATACATACATTATTTATAGTGAACCTTATCGATTAAAGAATTAGACATCAACTCATTCAGTATCCGCCTCAGAGAACAGCCAGCTGATAATAATGCCAGGAGTTATAGTTGTGGTCCGCAAGCAAGACCGCACATAATATAAAAGTACATTGATTATTAACTTATCAAACAATGCGAGAATCATTCTGCGGATTGAGCGGATATAGAAGACCAATCCGCTTATAACAGGAATACAAACTTGAATATGTACCCTGCGGACTGAGCGGATAAAGAAAACCAATCCGCTCATAATAGAAATGATCTATAGCTTGCGACCAGGTGGGCAGGTGAGCCTGAGCGGCATACTTTCCTCACCGGGCTACAAGTTATAAGATCAACCCAAGTCGGCGGACTGACCGGATAGAGAAAATCAGTCCGCTAAAGAAAACCAGCTTGCAATCCCAAGGAAACTTCCAAACTGTACGGATAACGAATCCAGTCCGCCAAAGATAGAAATGATCTATAGCTTGCGACCAGGTGGGCAGGTGAGCCGGAGCGGCATACTTTCCTCACCGGGCTACAGGCTATAAGATCAACCCAAGCAGGCGGACTCTGCGGATAGAGAAAATCAGTCCGCCAAAGATAGAAATGACCTATAACTCGCGACCAGGTGGGCAGGTGAGCCTGAGCGGCATACTTTCCTCACCGGGCTACAAGCTATAAGATCAACCCAAGCCAGCGGACTGAGCGGACGCTGAAGACCAGTCCGCAGATAATTCCCTGCGAAGAGCAAGATGCTCACTTGGCGGAACGGTTCCCTGCCCTCTTGCCTAGAGTACAGTCTAAGCTGTGGGTCTCCTGCAGGCACTGCTTGAGGGTACCATGGAGTGTTCGAGAGTTACAAGCTAAGATGACCCGCGGGCAGGTGAGCCGGAACGGCATACTTTCCTCATGTGATCATCGAAGTTGTAACAATATCCCTAAAGCGGCGTGGTAGAGCGTTACACCCACCTTGCCCTCCATAATGCAAAGGTGGGGTCAGGTACCTGCCGGGATCCGAAGTCCAGAATCCAACCGCGCTAGAGCCTGCAAGCTCCCACTACACGGTGCGAAATCTCCTCGCAACACGTGGTCTTCGTGGTGTTACGCTAATGACAACGGCTCTAGGGGAGGTCTAGCTGAACTCGGCGATGTCTCCTGGTGTCAGGGAACCGTTATAGGTCTTTGGGAGAGAGAAAAAACACTAGAAAAAATGTCAGTATGGATTCTTTGATTAAGAAAAATGCATTTGCAAAGGAAGCATAAGAAAGAAAAAGGGAGTTCGGGTGTAGAACCGTTTTTGAAATCTCGCTTAGCGCCTTATCTGTTATGATTACAACAAAACACTCGAATAAGTGTTAGCAAGCAGTTTCTATTCATAACAATTTTTGAAGAGGATACACAAAGTAGAAGAAGGAAGTTTAAGAATAGAACCGCTTGAGATCATCCCCGCTCCAGGTGTGCGGTATATCCTCTCCTTCGTATGTCTGCAAGCGATAAGCGCCGCTTTTTAATGCTTCTTTGACGACAAAAGGGCCGGCCCAATTTGGATTAAGCTTTCCAACTGAACCAGCTCGCGCAGCAGTATCAACCTTCTTTAGAACTAGATCTCCCACTTGGAAGTGTTTGATCCTTACATTCTGATCGAAGTAACGGGCCATCCTCCTTTTGACCTCTTCCTGCCTTATGGCTACTTGATCTCTGACCTCCTCGATGTGTTCCAAGCTGAACCTCATCTCCTCATTATTCAACTCAGCCCAATCATCGACACCTTCTCTTGCAAGCAGCACTCTGGGTGACGGGACTTCAAACTCAATCGGGATGAGTGCCTCTGAGCCATGAGAGAGTTTGAATGGATTCTCCCCGGTTGCGGATGATGGCGTTGTCCTAAGGGACCAGAGGACTGATGGGAGCTGATCAGCCCAACTGCCCTTGAGATTCTGCACTTTCTTTTTGAGCAAGCTGAGGATCTGCTTGTTGGCAGCTTCCACCTGGCCATTGCTTCTGGGATGATGAACTGATGCAAAACGCAGCTCTGTTCCGATCTGCCTGCAAAAATTTATCATCTCTGAGTTGTTGAATTGTGGCCCATTGTCAGTGATTATTGCCATTGGTATCCCGTGCCGGCAGACAATTTCTCCCCAAATGATGTTCTTGACGATCTGAGTCGTTGTCTTAGCCAATGCCTTAGCTTCGATCCACTTGCTGAAGTAGTCGATCATCACGATGATAAAATGTCGTTGCCCGCTTGCCAAGGGAAAAGGACCAATGAGATCCATTCCCCAAACCGCAAAGGGCCAAGGAGTTGCAATCGACCTGAGGGACTGAGCTGCTTGGTGCTGAAGTGGAGCAAACTTCTGGCATTGAACACACCTTCTAGCGCAGATCTCTGAGTCTTTCTTCATTGTGGGCCAGAAATACCCTTATCGCAGGACTCGTCTTTCAAGAGTTCTTGCTCCAGAGTGACTTCCACACTCTCCTGAATGAACTTCTTGCAAAATGGTGTGAGCTTCTTCTTCTGAAACACATCGGGCCATGGTTGAGAGGAAGGTCTTTCTATAAAGGATTCCCGCCACTAGAAAGTAGTGAGCTGCTTTTATTCTGAACTTTTTCTTGTCTCTAACTGTATGATGATAATTTCCTGTTGACAGATATAGGATGAATGGGTCCATCCAAGAGGCGCGTTGATCTACTTGCATCAAATCTCCTTCCACCACTGCCGGGCGGAAGAGCTCGGAAGTTGTGCCTCATGAAGGCATCCCATGCTTAGAGAGAAAATCGGCCTCCTCATCTCTGTTTGGGGATATGTCGATAGTGAGCTTTTATACCTGCCGACCTCTATTTTCACAAGAGCTAGATTATTTTTTCAAGACTGGCTCCTTGCTTCGAAGTTGCCGAGGACTTGCGACGGCATTACCAGAGAATCGGTTTTGATGTGAACATGATCGATTCCTAATTCCCTTGCGAGCCTCACCTGCTAGCAGAGATTCATATTCAGCCTGGTTGTTGGTTACTGGAAAGTAAAACTGATGGCCTGCTCCAATTTGACTCCGTTTGGATTGATGAGAACCACTCCTGCTCCAGAAGAACTTCTGCCTGAGGCACCATCAACATAGATGGTCCAAGCCAAAGGTGACCTTTCTGCTTGATCAGAACTGGACTCTGGCATGTCAATCAGAAAATCTGCTAGGACTTGAGCTTTGATGGCTGTCTTGGGCACAAAAGAAATTTCAAATTCGCTTAGCTCTATTGCCCACTTAGCTAGCCTGCCGGAATGCTCGGGCTTTTCCAACACACCGTTCAAAGGTTGATCGGTGATGACTTGAATTGAATGTGCTTGGAAGTACGGGCGAAGCCTGCGAGCTGACATGACCAGTGCCAAGGCTACCTTCTCCAGGATCGGATACCGCGTCTCAGCACTCTTCAGAATATGGCTGACGTAGTAGATTGGGAATTGCTTTCTGCCTTCTTCCCGAAGAAGAACGGAGCTGACGGCCTCAGGGCCAACCCCTAGGTACAAGAAAAGAACCTCTCCTGGGCGGGGACTCTGAAGCAGAGGTGATGAGGTAAGCTGTATCTTTAACTGTTCAAAAGCCTGGGAGCACTCTTCTGTCCACTCAAACTTGGAAGCACGTCGGAGGGTCTTAAAGAAGGGGGCACTCCTATCTCCAACCCGAGAAAGAAATCTTGCAAGACCTGCTAGCCTTCCCCCTAACTGCTGAACTTCCTTCGGTGAACGAGGGGTAGGCATTTCAAGAATAGCTTTCACCTTGTCAGGGTTGGGGGCAAGTCCCTCCAGAGTAAGGAGATGACCAAGAAACTTCCCCTTACTCGCTCCAAAAGTACACTTCAAAGGATTGAGCTTCATCTTGTATCTACGCAGAGTAGCGAACGTCTCTGCTAGATCTAGCAAGTGCAGCGAAAACGATTTACTCTTAATCAAGAGATCGTCTACATACACTTCTAGGTTTCTTCCTTTTTGATGGTTAAACACACGGTCCATCATCCGTTGATAGGTCACGCCAGCATTCTTAAGCCCAAAGGGCATGACAAGATAACAATAACATCCATCGTTAGTTATGAACGACGTGTGAGGAACGTCGGGCTTATGCATTCTTATCTGGTGATAACCAGAAAACGCATCTAAAAAACTCATGTAAGAGTATCCTACCGCGGAATCAACTAAAGAATCTATCCGAGGCAGGGGGTATCAATCTTTAGGACATGCTTTATTAAGTTTTGTAAAGTCTACACACATTCGCCACTTTCCCCCTGGTTTTTTAACCATTACAACATTTGAAATCCAGGTGGGATAGTGCACTTCTCTAATAAAATTTGCCTTGAGGAGTTTCGCAACCTCCTCCCTTATTGGTTCTGCAAGCTTTGTTGCCACGTCCCTCTTCTTCTGTTGGATGGGCTTGCAGCTGGGATCAACATTCAGATGGTGGCAAGCTACATCAGGATCCACCCCCGGCATGTCTTCTGCTGACCAGGCAAAGACATCCAGGTTCTTTAGCAGGCAAGAAATCAACTCAGCCTTTTGATCTTCAGGTAGCTCCGAGTTGATGGAGAGTTTCCTCTCCTCCCCTTCAGCAATGGGGACTCCTTGTGTCACCTGGGCAGGTTCCAGGTGAGCACCTTCATCAGCAGCAACTTTCGAACTGGAAGAGGCTTCTGCAGCTTCTGCTGGAGCAAGGGAAGCTTCAACCATGTTGACAGTGCGGACGTAGTACTCCCTTGCTCTCCTTGGGTCGCTCCTGACCCGGCACATCCTCCCATCGGCAAAGAACTTGATGGCGAGGTGATAAGTGGAAATCACTGCTTGGTACTTGTTCAGCAGGGGCCTGCCGAAGATGGCATGGTAGCTGCTGGGGGCGTCGACCACTATGAACTCTATCTGCTTTGTTGCCCCTCCAAGCTTCACTGGCAAGGTGACGCTGCCCTCCACCTCTTTCCTCTCTCCTGAGAATCCATAGAGCGGACCCTCAGTGGAAAGCAGAGGCTTTCCGGTCCTCAGGGCCTCAAAAGTAGACTTAAAGAGGAGGTTGACCGAGCTTCCTGTGTCGACCAGAATCCTATCCACTGTGAAGTCCCCAATACCAGCCTGGATTACGACTGCATCATCAAATGGATTGGCTGTTCGAGGAAGATCTTCTGGACCAAAGGTGACGACTTCCCTCGGAGGAGCAACGGAAGAAGAGGCCACCTCTGCCTGGGTGACCCTTGAAATTGATGACTTCCGGGTGGACTCGGTCCCAGCTCCACCATGGATGAAGAAGAGGCGTCCAAGAATCCCCTCATCATTTGCATCGAAGCACTCTACTGGGACGTTGATTGGCCCCAGACGGCCTTCATCTTCTATATCCATGCATTCTTGGTATGCCTCGGCTACCTCTTTGCCCTTCGAGGTGGATGGCTTCGACGAGGAAGGAGAATCCTTCTTGGTCAGGTCAATCTTGCCCTTGGCAAGCAACTTATCAATCAGCACACGAAGGGCCTTGCATTCCTCAGTCAGATGACCCTTTTCCTTGTGGAACTGGCAGTATTGCGAATTATTCCTCGGCTTCCACAGCTTCTGAGGCTCTTGCCTCTTCTCTTCTGATCTCCTTTGCAGGATCTGGATGACTTCGTCAAGGTCCAGATCTGCAGGGTCCTGGATGGGACTTTCTTCATATTGGCACGGGGCTGGCAAGGCTGCCTGCTGGAGGATGGGAAGAGCTTGCAAAGGAACGGCGGGAGTGGCGGCCAACGGCAGTCTCTGCTCATGAAACTGTTGATGGCCCTGGAAAGGTTTTTTGTTGCGGAAGTTCCTGCCTCTTTGAGACGGAGGCTGGAAGTCTGGACGAGGGGGCCTGCCACGAGAGGAAGAAGCGGAGGCATCCCTTCCTTCAGCCTTGGCTGTCAGGGATGAAACATAGGTCGGATTGGCATTTTCCCCTTCTATGAAACGATTGACCATGGCGATCAACTCCTGATAAGTCTCGGGAGCCTTGGTCATTGCTTTAAACTTCAGAGGGCCTTCCCGGAGGCCATGGATCAAGGCAACTTTATAATAGTCGGGGTTCACATTCCTCACCCCCTGAATTTCTCTTTGGAAGCGATCAACGAATCGTGCCACCGATTCGTTATCCCTCTGCTTGATCTCAAATAGGGCAGCTGGCCCATTCTTCCTCTTCCTTGAGGTAGCAAACCTCAGCAGTAACTGGCTACGAAGCTCGGCAAAAGAAGAGATAGTGCCCGAAGGCAGCTCATAGAACCATTCTCTCGCTTGCCCTTCGAGAGTGGTAACCAGCAACTTACACCTAATCGCATCTGAGAGGCATCTTAAAGCAACTGCCCCCTCAAATGCCTGGAGGTGAGAAACGGGATCTGTCGCTCCTGTATAGAACGGGATGCGCGGCTCCCTGAAGTTGCTCGGGGCCGATTCCCATCGAATTCGGTCAACAAAGGGAGACGGGGTGTCAAACTCTGCAGGATAGAAAGGGCGGACTGGAGCCGAGGAGTCCGCGGGCTCGGCGGACTGGCGGTCAGCAAAGTGAAGTTGGCAGGCAGGAGTGCCCCTAGCAGCTTCTCTGAAGAACTCTCTGAAAGCAAACTCTTCCTCTTGAGGGCGCAGAGGGGCTGCGGTCTGAGCAGGGTTCCGAGGAGTTTCTGGCGACTGCCGAAGTGGAGTTCGGCGAGCTGGGGTCTGGCGGACTGGCGAGTTCGCTGGGTCCGCTACGGCCTGAGGAGCAAGCCGCTGGGCCAAAGCAAGCAGAGCTTGGCTGATTGTGTCAAGATGCTGGTCGGTCTGCCGGTGAGACTGCTCGGCCTCAAGGCGAGCTTGCTCAATCGCGTCCCAAAGGGAGTCTTCTGAAGAGCTGGAGCGGTCTGAAGAGCGGGCTGTGCGGTCTGACATCTTTCGTCCGCTGATTTCAAAACACTACTCGGATCTGAAGGTCGCGTGTTAACTGTTGATGCACGAAAACACAAGGGGGGTCGAGCACAACCAGCTAACTGTTCGAACACAGGGGGAATAGGGAGACTGCGAGTAGCGATCTACTAAGCGGATGAGAGCTGGAAGAAGAGAAGGGCCGTGAACCACGGCAACAACAGACTTCGCCCGTCGCGGCCTGAATGCCTCTCTTGCGACGGGCTTTCCCTTGATTGAAGAAGGATCTAGTTACAAGTGAAAGGAAAAGACTGAGGGAAACAGAGCAAGGGGGAGTCCGCAAGGCACAGGATTCGAGTCCGCAGCCTGTAACAAGTAGGCTCCTGGGTCCGAGTTAGCGTGCCTTGAGTGCACCACCTCCCCCCTATTTATAGGATAGGGGGCCTGCCCAAACGGGCATGGCTAAAATAACCGGCTGCCCGGGGTACAGGAGAACCGGGCAGCGGTGACGGGAAGCAAAAAGAAAGAACACGCCAGTCCGCATAGAAGTGGCGGACTGGGCTCGCGAGCTGGAGCTTCCACTGCTGCTGGGCGCGCCCGCTGGAGGGCGGCGGCCTGGGCGGACGAGATACTGCGTCCGCCGCTGGAGAACCTGTTACCCAAAGCGCCGGCGGACTGAGCGGACAGGTCCTTGCGTCCGCTGCTGGAGTATCACCCTTGGCGCCCGACTGGTGACAGTGCCGGACTGGGCGGACAGACAAATCCTGTCCGCGCCTGCTGAATGGGGGTCTTTGGAATCTTGCAGTATGTTGCGGACTGAGGGGTTAACAGACTTTATTATTCAATGATAAATTGTGAAACTTGATCTAGAGTACTTATATGCCCTTACAATCATCCATGACTTTTCTCTGAATTTTTGGAATTATTAATGCTGTAAATTTTCTTAAAATGAATTATTATGGGATATATTTGAAATTAAAATTAAGGGGTTAAACCTTACTAGAAAATTTTGAGGATTTGGATTTTCAGTTATATATTCAAATTGTATTTAACAAAAATTTGGTGGAATCTTATCTTATCTAAAATTGGTACTTCATGTTCAAACATGAGTTTTTTAGCTACTAAATTAATTAAATAAATAAAATACAACTTTCAGATAAGATAATATTCCACTAAATTTTTGTTAAATACAATATGAATACATAAATTAAAATTCAAAGCCTCAAAACATTCCAGTAAGGTTTTACCCCTTTAATGTTAATTTTAAATATATCACATAATAATTCATTTTAAGAGAATTTACACCATTAAAAATTCCAAAACTTTAGAGAAAATTCATGGATGTAAGGGCATATAAGTACTCTAGATCAAGTTTCACAATTTATTATTGAATAATAAAGTCTATATTTGATTTTCTCATAATATTTCAAGTTGAGGGGTTAATGAACAAAGTATAGCAATTATCCATCTAAAAATTCCAAATAAATTCCCATATGAGAATACTGAACTAGGAACACTAATTCTCAAGTTTCATAATTTTTCACCAAGTATTGAGCTCTGTAGAATTATTTAGCAAGTTCCCAAATATTTGAGGTTGTGAAGTAGGTACTCTAATTATGTATCCAAAAATTCCATTAAGATTCACATATGATTAGTATGGTTTAAAACTCCCTCTGCCAAATTTTCATGATTGTTTTAAGAACCTTGCTAACCTATTCTAGCTCCACAATATTTGTGCCCTAGGTTAGGGTTGGGGTTTTGTGGGCCCTACCCTTCCCAAAATCCCTTATTATTTTTACCAGAGGGTTTTATCCATACTAGCACCCTCCCTACAAAATTCCAAGATCATTCAAGGTGTTTTGACCTCATACCCTTCACAAGGCACAAAAGCCCTTCCTTAAGGTATGGCCTTAGATCTTAGGTTAAACCAATTCCAATCCATCCCATCTTTAATGATATGGTGAAATAAGCAATACCAAGCCAGTGGCCCCAATTCCAACCTCTGTTCAGGTGATTTGGCCACTCAAAACCCAAAATACACCTTTTGACCAAAATACCCCTTTTAGGGCAAAGCTAGGGTTTGCATGATTTCTATTCACACCATCTCCAAATATGATGCAATTTTAACAAGATATTTATATGGACCCTAAGCACCTCTCACCAAACTTTGGGTGAGTTTTGAGGTCATTTGGCCCTTAAATTAATTAACCCTAGATAAATTAAATATTTTCCAAAACTATAGAAAAATTGTTCCCAAAAATTCACATCTTTGGGCATAACCTAGATATGGTCTAGGGGGACTCCCTGCCAAAGTTTCAATTAATGGGGACTAAGGAGGAAGTGTTGACACTGAGTTAAATGTCTGCCTAGCCCTAGGTGTAGGTCCCTCCAAAATGGGTGCCCTGGTCAAACCAGGCACCCAAATTGGTTCAAATTAATTTTGCTATAAACTAGACTCTCCAGGCTACACTTTCTTGTTGACCACATTCTATGAAACAACATCTAAGTATTTTAAAAATTAAAAATATTAAATACATTATGTGTGACAGAATTCATTAAAATGAAATTTATAAAGCTATAGTTTAATATCTAATACAACACGAATCTTGGCGCGCCTTGGACGGCATCCCTTCATCTTTTCCGTTCATCCAACGAACCCGATTGGATTTTCCTAGAGCTTATTCCAGCGGCTGCCGCCGGCGATCCGGCCACCTCCCCGGCTGGCCACCGCCATAAACACCTCCGTTGAGGTGGTGGCTGTCGCCAGGAGGCGGCTTGGCATTCGGAAGCCCCTTTTCCGGCGATCCCGAGAAGTGAAATTCCATGGAAAAACCAGGAAAATTTGAACTTGGATCGGGCTTAATTGAGCTAGAACATTGGCCCTAATGATTCCTATGAACTACCCATGGAAGAAGGAGAGGAGGAGGACCTTGCTGGGCGGCTGTAGCCTTACCGATCACCGGGAAGCCATTTTGGTGGTGGTGGTGGTCGAATTTCTGCAACTGCACTATGAAACACCTTGGCTCCTTCAGGGAAGTGGTGGAAATGAATCCTTGGAGTCCAATGGAGGTTTTAAAAATAAGAAATGGGGAGTTAGGTAGATGTAGGCTGCTTACCATTATTGGCCTTTAGTCAAGGTTGGCGGTCATGGTAGGTAGGGGGAAAAGCTTGGCTCAAACCAGTCAATGACTAGATGGTTGAACTCCCCTTGTCCTGGTGAGTTGAATGGGGGTTGGGGAAGGTTGGGGAAGGGGAAGGATGAGCACAAAGTCTTCCTCCATTAGTTTTATTCTCTTTCTCTCTCTTCCCTTTGAAGCTTTTTCTCTCTCCTTCATACCAAGCTCAAATTTGACTCTTACCTAACCCAATGGCAGCCCACATGTCCATTTCACCCATTAAGGCAAGGTTAGCCCAAGTGAATTGGGCTTGAGCTTGAGTTAGCCCATTTGGGCTAACTTGACCAAAACTTTGACCATGGTTGACCTTGGTCAATTTGGTATTCGAGGTTGGCCCTAATGGGTCCTTGGTGACCCATTGGCCTCCCCTAAGGTCTAGGTAGTGTTGTCTTGGCCCTTTGGAGGTCACTTGACCCTTAGGCAGGGCACTTTGATCATTTTAGGGATAGAGTTGACTTTGGTCAACTTAGCCTTTTTTGTTGACCACAATGGGTCCTTGGTGACTCATTGGCCTCTTTCTAGGGTTATGAAGGTATGTGTGTGGTCCACTTGGATAAGGGAACTTCAATTGGCCCTTGTGCAGGTTTGTTTGACACATTTAGGGTTACAGTTGACTTTGGTCAACTTAACCCTTTACACTGCCCTACATGGGTCCTTAGTGACCCATTGATCGCAATTTAGGTCTAGAAAGTCATTGGTAGGGTTAGTTGGGCTTTACCATGGGACACTACCCTTAGTTAGGGCACTTTGCCCAATTTAGGCCTATGGTGGTTCTAGGTCAACTTGGGCACCCTGGGTTGACTTCAATGGACCCTTAGGGCTCTAATGGAACCTACAATGGGTTGATGAGACCATGGTGGGGTCTTGGAGTCTTGGTGAAGCCCTAAGGTCAAACCATAGGTTTTGTGATGAGGTTGTGTCATAGGCAGACCAAGATGATTCTCACCTTGGCCTTCTATCACTTGGCACTTTTTAGTTTCCTAGGGTTTTTAATGACCTAGTCATGGCCAAAACAACTTTTAGGGGTCTAGTTGTAAATGAGATGTTACAAATCCTAATAAACAAAACAAAGATTTCGTCCCCGAAATCAAGGTTAAGCCTACAGGAATTTCTATCGAAGAAAAGGAAACTTGTAACATCTCATAAGAAGTGATAGATTACATCTCGACGCCATGTTTACTAAGTGGGGTTTAAAGGGAAACCTAAATCTATGACCAATTCGCCCAATTGGCAAAGCTAAGATCCCAATAAATAAAAGATTATCCTCTACTCTTCCTAGAACAGCCCTACTAGTTTAAAACAGGAAAGTAAATTGAACATCTTAAGAGGTTATGAGGTATACCTGACTGAACAGCTCTGGATACTTTTGTAACATCAGGTCCTGCGGTTCCCAGGTATGCTCCTCATGGCCGTGGTTTCTCCACAGAACGTTGACTAACAGAACCTTCTTGCGACGCAAGATCCGAACTCCTCTGTCATCGATCCGAACCGGCTCCAAGTGAACTGACCGGTCTGAAGCTACCGGTCCATCTGTGGTCGAAATCTACTGCTCCGGGCGTAGTAGAGCCCTCCTAAGCGAAGATATATGGAACATGTCGTGTAAACCTGCCATTTCCGGTGCCAACTCCAGCCTGTAAGCTAGGTGTCCGATCCGCTCTAGGATCATGTAAGGGCCCATACACCTAGGGCTGAGCTTCTTCTTCCGACCGCGCACCCATGAAACTCCTTGTAAGGGCCTGATCTTCAAGAAAACTCGGTCTCCCACCTGAAACTCTACCTGATGGTTCCGAGCGTCGTAATACTTAGCCTGTCGGCTCTGCGCTTCCAGAATTTTGTCTCGTATCAGTCTCACCTGAGCCTCGGTGTCTTCGACAAAATCCGATGCCAACGCCTTCGGATCCTCTTCCTGAATCCATGAAAGCGGAGTCCTACATCTCCTTTAGTACAAGGCTTCATAAGGAGCCATCCCTATGCTGGACTAGTACCTGTTGTTATAGGAGAACTCGACCAATGGTAAAAGCTTCTCCCAAGGTTCGTTTCGATCCAGAATGCATAGCCTTAGGAGGTCCTTGAAAGATATGGTACCTAAACACCTAGAGGGGGGGGGGGGGTGAATAGGTGACCTAAACCTTTTTGAAACTTTGTTGGCAGCAAAACAGTTACCTCACAGATTTCTACAGCTAACAGCAATAACAAAATATAAACTGCAAATCCACAGCACAGCACAGCACAGCAGACACACAAATTTATAGTTGTTCCCCAATCTTTGGGTACATCCACTTTCCCCCTTCGCCTATCTAGCAGTGTACTAGATTCGGCCAAACTTCTCCACTATCTCAGAACCCAACTAGGTTCCTACACCTCAGGCCCAAAGCCTTACACTCAGCCACCAAGGCCTACACTCAGCCACCCAGGCCTACACTCAGCCAATCAAGGCCTACACTCAGCCAATTAAGGCCTACACTCAGAGTTCTTCAACTCCTACACTCAGGCAACCAAGCCCTACCCTCAGCCTTTATAATATAGGCTTACAATTCACTCAGATCCAATGGATCCTACAAGTTAAAATTGAATTACAATAACTAACTCTACAACTCAGAAAATAAGAGAGGAGTTGAGAGTTTCTTGAAGAGTTCTTGGAAGAACTCAGCTAGATCCAAACTGACTTAGCTTCCTTCAAAGCTTCTTGAGTAGAACTGAATTAGTCTGAATCCTCTGTAGTTGATCCTTGACCTCTGCTTCTTGAGATCCAGATGATTCTGAATCCTTCTTCTCAGCCATAGTTCCAAAGACTGAATTCTTGATTGGAGCTCTCTCTCTCCAACTTCTTAGATCTGCTGTTGGACAGCAAGATCTTCTTGATTTGTATCACTTGGATAACTTGATCAGCAACCCCTTGAACAAATCTCTTAGATTGTTCTGCACTGGGTCAGAACTTAATCTTCTTAACAATACTTCTTTTCAACTTCTTATTAACACCTTATCAACACACTTTCTGTGAACAGTCTGTGCCTATTTATAGGCCTTCTTCATGGTAACCGGCTGGTCCGGTTCATAACTGACTTCTGACATCTCTGACAATGCTGTAAACCGGCTGGAACGGCAGCTGTCATGTCATCAAGTCAATTCTTGAAATTCTCTAACTGTCAGATAGTGTCGAGACTTTCTGTTCTTAAGTGTCGACACTTATAGATCAAGTGTCGACACATGTTGTGTAAGTGTCGACACAAGTCTACAAGGTGTCGACACAACTCCTTGTATGTCTCGACACAGATTCTTCTTCAAGTGTCGACACTGAAATTAAGTGTCGACACAAGTACTTGATCTTCTGTAACTTGTTGAATTCTTCTAAGTGTCGACACATCTCCTCTGTGTCGACACATCTTCATGTGTTGAAACTGTCAAGTGTCGACACTGCTTCTTGGTGTCGACACAAGTCTTCAATTTTGTTTCTTCAGCTGAGTGTCGACACATTCCCTTAGTGTCGACACTTGTACTTAGAATATTTTGTAAACTTTTCTGTTCTTTGCTAAGTGTCGACACAGCTCCTTGTGTCGACACTTTCTTCAAGTGTAGAGTCTTCGACTGAGTGTCGACACATTGTGTTGGGTGTCGACACTTTCTTCAAGTGTTGACTCTTCTGGTTGTGTGTCGACACATTGTGCTGAGTGTCGGCACATACTTCAGGTGTTGAGTCCTTTGAGTGTGTGTCGACACATTGTGCTGAGTGTCGACACATTCTTCATATGTTGACTCTGCTGATTGAGTGTCGACACATTGTGTTGAGTGTCGACACTTGTCCTTAGTCTCTGCAGAATTTTGCTGAGTGTCGACACAACTCCAAGTGTCGACACTTTCTGATGTAGACTCAGCTCTTCTAGGTGTCAACACTTCTGCTAAGTGTCGACACAGCTTTTCTGCATTCTTCTTCACTAAGTGTCGACACAAGTCTACAAGTGTCGACACTTTGTGTCTGGTGTCGACTCTTCATCCCAGGTGTCGACACAATGACTCCAAGTGTCGACACTGCTTGTCTGGGTGTCGACACAAGCTTTCTCAAGTGTCGACACTTTCCCTCTGGGTGTCGACACATGGACTTAGAAACTTTTAGCTTCAGTCCAGTGAATACCTAACCTGCACAAGTAACTCAAGCAAACATCAAATACATTATGATGTATATCATTGAGTTGGGTGAGGCTTCTTCAAATCAGGTACATTTGACCAATGTACCCAACAATCTCCCCCTATTTGGAGAAGTCATAACCCTTAGTCAATGATATACACCATTCATAATTAAAAATTACAAAATGATGAAAAGCAGATTATAATCAGCAGGGTTAACATGAACATGTAAAACTTCACACATATACACATTCAACATTCCAGAACAAATAAGAAACAAACACATTTCAGAACAATCATACTATATTTATCATATATTGTTCTAACATTGTTCCGTATACATTTTCAATGTTGTACAAAAATGTTTTTCATTTAAAAGATTACAACAAGCTTCAAGTTTAATTCCTAATCTATTTCTGATCAGGTTCTTTGATAACAATTCCTTTTCCAGCTTTAACTTGAGCTTTGACAGCAGCAGTAGCAGTAGGCTCAGCATCAGCAGGCTTCTTGCCTTTTGAGTCCTTCTTCTTTTGTTCTTCAGCCTTGATTTTCTGCCTTTCAAAATAATGATAGGGCTTAGGAAAGTACTTGCTAGGCTCCACAGCTGTAGGAGGTAGCTTTCCTAACTTAGCCTTTCTTCTGTACTGGACAATGGCATCCTGCCTGATCTCATGCTTCCTCCATTCAGCTTCTGAGAACCACTTGTTTCTATCAGTAGTGTTGTCTTTAGCAGCTTTCCAGGCAGTTAGAATGATATTTCTAGAGGTAGGGCTCCACTGTTCAAAATCTGGCTTTTGTTCTGCTAGTTCCCTAAACCACTTCTTTGACAGCCTTGTCTCTTCTTCTTTGTCCAAAGCCTCTTGCATAGCTGCTGTTATAGGTTGAACAACCTTTTCTAAATGGACATTGTCCTTGCCCCCAGATGGGCTATACATAGTGCTCACCTCTGCATGAATCATTTCAAAATCTGGAGGTGGATAAATAACTTGAGCTACTTCTTGTGGCTCACCTCCAAAATAGGCAGGGTTCAGTCCAGATTCAGCAACTTCATTGTCATCACACAGGGGAGGATATCCAAGTGTAGCCCTGATTGAATTTGATATCCATTTTGCATGCTCAGAACTTGCCTTGACTAACACTCTCTCCCCCTTTATGACTTCTTGGGCCACATGGTCTCTTACATCATCCTTTTGGAATCTAATCTGACTATCCAAATACCTTATTCCATCCTTAAAGTAGGGTTTAAGCTTTGTAAGCTGTTCTTAGATTGCTTTCTGGGAATCTTGTATAGCAGTTTTGACAGCAGTAATCTCAGCTTGAAAGATTTTATCAAAATCAGTCTTGGCAGCAACAGCAGATGTAGATGGTTCAGCAGACTTATTCTTTAATTCAGTGACTATAGCATTGTGGGAGGCAGTTAAATTATCATTCATTCGCAACTGATTCTCCAGCACATAGCCTTGCTTCAGTGCTATATCATCTACTTGAGACTTTATCTTCTCTTGGTGGGTTGCCAGATAGACCACTGCATTTCCACCCTTGTGGAAGCATTCATTCATTTCCTTCTTATTCAGGTTCATCTCAAACCTTATTGACTTTATATCTTGAGCTAAATCAGACTGTAGGGACTTGTGCCCTTCATCCACATAAGCTTCTATTGCTTTCCTTTGTTCATCCATCTTTATTTGCAATGCAATCAGTAAAGCACTATAGTCAACAGTTGGAGCGTGCTGAACTATAGGCTGTGGGGCAATGGATTGCAAGGCTTTCTTGTAACTCTGACTTCTCCTCTTGAAGACATAGAGTTTCTTCTTTTTAGCTTGTTCAGCCTCATCTTCCTCAGACTCTGAAGTACTGGCGAGATCAACCCTGTCTTTAGGGTTTGATGGTTTGTCAGCTTGCACATCTAGTGCTTTCTCACTTGCTTGCCTTCCAGGCTCTTCCTGAACTTGCATTTGCTCCCCCTCAGCAGCAGCACCCTTCTCTTCAGCAGCAGCAACTTTATCCATGTCAAAGTCCTCTTGATCTAGATTTAGAAATAGATCTTCCATGGTAAATTCTACTGGTGACTGTGCAGGAGAAGTACTGGGTTCATCAACTACTTTATCAGGAACCACTTCTAGGATAACTGATGTGTCTTGGAGAACAACATCTGGTTCTTGATTTGCTTGCTGAGTTTGCTGATGGACATCAGACAAATCAGAATCTATTACAGAAAAATCTAAAGTATTGAGGTCAGTAAGTACCTCTTGGATAATGATTGTGGCTTGCTCACTGTCCAGAGTAGAGGGTTCTTCTACTGCTGGAAGCTCCCCCTGGCTTGGATCCTTATACTTGGGGCTAGCTGGAGGCAGCTCCCCCTGGATTTCAGCTGTCTCTTGAGGAGCAGGAGACTTCTCTGCAGCCACTTCCTCTTGACTATCAGGAGTGAAAACAACTTGTTCTTCACTACCTGAACTGCTGGAGGACTCCTGTGTCACAGGAGCTATCTTCCTCTTCTTCTTTGGAGGTGAATCTTTCTTAGAAACTTGCTTCTCTGGGGTAGGTATTTCCTTAGATAGTACTCTTTCCCACCTGGAAAATATCCTCATATCCATCCTTCTCATATGGTTGATCTTGCTACCAGCAGCATTGCTCATTACCTCTGGTATTGTACCAGCCAGGTAGAGACTTAGTATTCTGCCCAGATTGGGCTTCTTCAGACTCTCCTTAATTTTCTCATACACAACCATTGACCAGTCTGTTTTTAGGTTGAAGATAATTCTGGTCATAACACTGAACATGGAGGCTGACACCCTGTCATGCCCTCCAGTCTTGCTGAGTATAACTTTCCCAACAATTTCAGACAGGAATTTTCCTTGGTTATTCATTCCTTTCCTGTTGAATACAGATCCTATCTTCATCTTAGGATCTAGACCACACCAGATAAGTGCTTCCCTGGTCTTAGATGTAGTCACTTCCTCTTCTGCTTGAATTTTAGGTAGCTGAAGTACCTTTCTCAGAGTTTTGGGTGAAATCTTGACCTTGGTTCCATGCACTCTTGATTTGATTCTGTAACCTGAGTCATCTACAGAAGCTCCAGTAAGGAATTCAAGAACTTCCTTCTTCCATATTTTGGTTGGTTCTGAAACCAAGTACTCCAATCCAGAATCGGTGACTAGGGTTACCACCGATTTGATTTCTTGATCGCCATCGTCGAACGCGCCACGAACCAGTTCATAGCCTTCATTGACGTTCTCCTCGAGCTTGGGAGCCATTAAGGTTTGTAGAATTAGTCTTTAGAAAAGAGAAATGTCGACACAGTAGTTTGGTCTCGAAACTCTGAAAGAGTGTCGACAAATAAAGACAGAATCCTATTTATACCTTTCTAGTTTGAAGACGAACAGGCGGGATGGATTACTAAAGATGTGTCGACACTGGCAATAAGTGTCGACACTGACTTATAATGTCTCGACACACATGTGTCAACACAAGTTTAGTCAACAGATATCATGTGTCAACACATGTTTATGTGTCGACACCACTCTACTCGACGAATAGTCGAGACTTTACTTAGAAAATTCTGAGTAAAACTTAAGTGTCGACACCACATTGGATGTGTCGACACCTACTCGACATGTGTCGACACTAACATTCTGAAGTGTCGACACCAACTTCCTAGATGTGTCGACACCTTTTTCCTGAAGTGTCGACACTTTTATTCTGTGTCGACATAGACTTGTCTATGTGTCGACACCTTTTTACTTAGCCAATTTTCTATTCTGTAAACTTAGTCTAAGTTTATCATACGTAGTTCAATTTTGAATCTATTGAACTTAGCTTCTTCTAAGGGCTTAGTAAACATATCAGCTATCTGATTATCAGTTTTAACATATTCAAGTGCAATATCATTTCTTTCTACATGCTACCTAAGAAAGTGATATTTAATCTCAATATGTTTAGTTCTACTATGTGATACAGGATTATTAGCTATTGAAATAGCACTTGTAGAATCACAGAAAAGTGGAGTTCTACTTACCTGAAATCCATAGTCTTCTAGCTGATGTTGAATCCACAGAAGTTGAGCACAGCAACTTCCTGCAGCTACATATTCTGACTCAGCTGTGGAGATAACCACACTGGTTTGCTTCTTACTACTCCATGAAATGAGTCTTCCACCTAGGAATTGACAGGATCCAGTAGTGCTCTTTCTATCTTCTTTGCATCCTGCAAAGTCTGCATCTGAATAGCCTGTTAGATCAAAATCTCCATTCCTAGGGTACCAGAGGCCTAGATAAGGTGTGCCCTTTAGATATCTCAAAATCCTTTTGACTGCAGTCAAATGAGACTCTTTAGGGCAGGCTTGATACCTGGCACAAACACATGTAGCATACATGATGTCAGGTCTACTAGCAGTCAAGTATAAAAGGGAGCCAACTATCCCTCTATACAAGGTTTCATCTACAGGTTTCCCTGCATCATCCTTGCTAAGAGACATACTTGACCCCATAGGAGTCTTCATGGTACTGGATGAATCCATACCATACTTCCTTATGAGTTCTAGGGTGAACTTGGACTGACATATGGATAGACCACTTTCAGTCTGTTTAACTTGGAGACCCAAGAAAAACTTCAGTTCTCCCATACTACTCATCTCAAATTGACCCTGCATAAGTTTTGCAAACTTTTTGCAAAGGCTGCTTTCAGTAGACCCAAATATAATGTCATCTACATATATTTGGACAAGTATGACTTTGCCTCTAGATTCCCTAAGGAATAGAGTCTTATCTATTTTCCCCCTTGTGAACTTGTTCTCAATGAGGAAACTAGATAGGGTTTCATACTTTAACCCATACAATGCTTTCCTAAGTCTATAGACATGATGTGGAAGAGTAGGATCAACAAAACCTGAAGGCTGCTCCACATATACTTCTTCCTTTAGATTACCATTTAGGAATGCTGACTTCACATCCATTTGGTATACCTTGAATCTTTGATAGGTTGCATAGGCCAAGAACATCCTTATGGCCTCCAGTCTGGCTACTGGGGCAAAAGTTTGATCAAAATCAATACCTTCTTCTTGCCTATATCCTTTTGCAACCAGTCTTGCTTTATTCTTTATGATGACCCCTTGTTCATCTAACTTATTTCTGTAGATCCACTTAGTTCCTATAACATTGTGGTCTTTAGGCTTTGGAACCAGCTCCCAAACCTTGCACCTTTTGAACTGATTAAGCTCTTCTTGCATAGCTTCAGTCCACTGTGGATCTTGTATAGCTTCTTCAAATTTCTTTAAGTTCTATTTGAGACAGAAAACTTAGAATATACTGCAGCATTCTGATTTCTGCTCCTTGTCTGAACACCTTGTCTTGGATCTCCAATAATCAGCTCTACTGGATGATCTCTTAGATGCCTGTTGGCTGGTGGCATCCTAACTTCAGTTTGAACTTCTTCAGCATCTGCATCATGCTGTACTTCTTGTATTTCTTCAGCTATTGGCACATGTAGTTCTCCCCCTGGACAACTGCTATTGCCTTCTACTTGCTGTCTTTCAGCAGGCATCTCTTCTATAGTAAGCTTGTTCAATTTCTTTGTCAAACCTGTGGGGCTGCATACATTGCTAGACAACTCATTGTTAATAAGTTTTGTCTCATCAAAAACTACATGCACAGTCTCCTCTACAACTTGTGTAATCAAGTTGTATACTCTATAAGCCTTACTATTATTGCTGTACCCAACAAACACTCCCTCTTGGGACTTGGCAGCAAACTTAGTTAAGTAAGACTTTCCATTGTTAAGTATGAAGCATTTGCAACCAAAAATCCTGAAATAGGATAGGTTTTGTTTCCTGCCTTTCACAACTTCATAGGGGGTCTTGTTTAACCTTTTAGTGATGGTAGCCCTATTTATCACATGGCATGCAGTGTTAACTGCTTCAGCTCAGAAATACTCTGGCAGTGATGAATCACTTAATAGGGTCCTACCTGCCTCTATCAAGGTCCTATTCTTCCTTTCAGCAATGCCATTTTGCTGAGGTGTTCTAGGTGAAGAAAATTCTTGAAATATCCCAAAGTCTTCACATAGTCTTGTCATGCTATCAGACTGAAATTCAGTTCCATGGTCACTTCTAATTTTGACCACTGTACTGTTTAGTTCATTCTGAATTTGCTTGACAAAGTTATGGAAAACACTAGGTGTTTCAGATTTCTGTCTTAAGAAGAACACCCAGGAAAACCTTGAGTAGTCATCTACAACTACAAAGGTGTAGACCTTCCTACCTAAGCTGTGAACTGGCATTGGACCAAAGAGATCCATATGCAAGAGGTATAAGCACCTCACAGCATCTTTGTTTTCAATGCTCCTAAAGGTGGATTTAGTCTGCTTGCCCTTTTGACAAGCTGAGCAAATGCCATCTTTAACACACTTAACTTGAGGACCATTCCTCATTAACTCTTTGCTAAAGAGTTTGCTAATAGTCTTGTAATTAAGATGGACAAGCCTCTTGTGCCATTTGACACATTGAGAGACTGTCTCATCAGCTACAAGACAAACTGGAGAACTATTGTTCTCAACCATAATGTCTAGACAATAGACATTTCTCTTCCTATAACCTGTCAAAATGATCTCTTGATCACTTGACCTCTTGATATGACAACCATCTTTAACAAATGAGATGTCATACCCTACATCACTTAATTGACTTATACTTATAAGGTTGTGTTTCAACCCTTTAACATAAGCCACATGAGTAATGGTAACTAAGTTTGAGGAAATGTTACCAAACCCTTTGATGATTCCTTTTTCAGAACCACCAAAGGTCACCTTTGGACCATTTTTGATTGGAATGAAATCCTTCAGTAGTCCCCTAGTTCCAGTCATGTGTCTGGAACATCCACTGTCCAAGTACCATGTAGGGGTATGGCCACTTGGACTTACCTGCAAGACAAATTACTTAACCTTAGAACCCAATAGTTTCTTGGGTCCTTGGTAACTGTTAGTTTGCAACTTAACAAAACTACCTACTGGCTTTCCACCAGGTAGCTTGCTACTCCCATTGGCACTTGCATTGTGCCAACAGTCCAAGGCAAAGTGGCCAACTTTGCCACAGCACCAGCATTCAAACTTGTTGTACCTTTGCTTAGGTACAGACTTGGCTGTCTTGACTACAGCAGGCTTATTGAAAGTTGGGGCTTTGCCCTTGGACTTGGACTGATCCTGAACAGTCCTAGCTGGTTTAATAAAACCCAATCCAGCCTTTCCTTTATGATGAACAAATTCATCAATCAAGGGTAGCACTGATTTAGGTTTTGAAAACCTAGCAACTAGCTCTCTTTCCTTCTGAAGATTGATCTCCAGTCTCTTAATTTGATCATTTTTATAGGTGATAGTTCCCATCTGAATCACAGTAATGTGTTTCAGCCTGGCTACCTCATTGAGCTTTTGATCAAATTTCTTCTCAAAATCTGTTGCAGCTGCCTTGAGATCAGCAATCTCCTTTGCCTGACTTTTGGCTAGGGTCTTGCTTTTCTTATAGGCTTGCAACAGTACTTTATATTCATCTAAGAGCTGATGAATATCTCCCTCAGATTCAGAAACACTTCCATCACTTGATGAAAATGAATCTGACTCTAAACTAGAACTAGAATCTGAACTTTGAGTTGGACTTTGTACCTGACTAGGTCCTGGCTGCTCCAGGATTTTGGTACTTTCAGTCAATGCCATCAGTCCTTGGCACTGACACTCTTCTTGTTCATAGATTGATTCCATGATCTGCATAAACTCTTCTTCTTCTTCAGCAAATAGCCCTATGTAGGCTTTAGCATCTGTCTCAGTGTCTGAAGAAGAAATGTCTGAAAGAGTCTTCTCATTCTTTGCAACAAAGGACTTCTCCTTCTTTCCTTTGAAGTGAGTCTTCTTTTTGTCACTGAATTCTTTTCTTCTCTCAGGACAATCTGCAATAACATGACCCTGTCTATTGCAGCAGTAACACACTATCTTAGACCCAGTTGCCTTGCTAGTCTTTGTCTTTTTCTTGTCCTTCTTTGAAGGCTTCTTCTCCTGATACTGGACTTCTTTCCCTTTGGAAAATGAAGGTCTGGACCTCCACTGTTTCTTCTTCAGGAATTTCTGAAAATGTCTGGTGAATGCAGCAAAGTCTTCATCACTTTCACTGCTTGTAGACTTTGTGCTAACAGACTCATCAGATTCTGATTCAACTACCTCTGGAGGAGGAGTTGATGACTTAGTCCTGCCCTTTCTAGGTACTTCTGACTTGAAGGCAACAGTCCTTTCCCTGTGCTCAGTCCTTGTTGATTTTTCCTCCTCTTTTCTCACTGACAGCTGCATCTCATAAGACAACAACTTGCCAAACAGTGTGGGAGGAGGAATTTCTCCCAACTTTGCCATTTCTCTGATGGCACAAATCTTGGTGTCCCAATCTTTGGTTAGGGACCTTAAGAATTTATCATTCAATTCATAGTTAGTGAACTCTCTTCCATAGGACATGAGTTCATTAACAATTCTATAGAACTTCTTGTAGCATTCAGTGATGCTATCTCCTCTTCCTTGCCTAAAGCTCTCATACTCTTGATTAAGCAAGGACTTCCTATCTTGCCTAACTTCTTCAGAACCTTCCATATAGACAATGAGAGTATCCCACATCTCTTTTGCTATTTTACAGTGAATTAAGTTCTGAAAAGTGGCATCATCAATGGCACTTACTATAATGTTTTGTGCCCTCTTGTCCATAGTGGCTAGGACAATTTCATCCTTAGTCATCTCAGAGAAATCCTTTGGAGTTCTCTGTGTAGCATCCAAAACTGAAACCTTCATGGGCACATATGGCCCCTCTTTGACTGTGATGTAGATTCTAGGGTCAGAGGCCTCCATAAATAGCCTAACCCTTTCTTTCCAGATCCCAAAGATCTCTTTTCTGCATATGGGCAGTTTTATTGAACCCAATTCCTTGTGATTCTCTGAAGAACCCATGTTTCTTGATTTTCTTGAAACTGTGTTCTGACTTACACTGAATCTGCCAAACTGGATCTCCTCAGACAGTTAGTCCTTTTTGAGGAACCTGGCTCTGATACCACTTGAAAGATATGGTACCTAAACACCTAGAGGGGGGGTGAATAGGTGACCTAAACCTTTTTGAAACTTTGTTGGCAGCAAAACAGTTATCTCACAGATTTCTACAGCTAACAGCAATAACAAAATATAAACTGTAAATCCACAGCACAGCACAGCACAGCAGACACACAAATTTATAGTGGTTCCCCAATCTTTGGGTACATCCACTTTCCCCCTTCGCCTATCTAGCAGTGTACTAGATTCGGCCAAACTTCTCCACTATCTCAGAACCCAACTAGGTTCCTACACCTCAGGCCCAAAGCCTTACACTCAGCCACCAAGGCCTACACTCAGCCACCCAGGCCTACACTCAGCCAATCAAGGCCTACACTCAGCCAATTAAGGCCTACACTCAGAGTTCTTCAACTCCTACACTCAGGCAACCAAGCCCTACCCTCAGCCTTTATAATATAGGCTTACAATTCACTCAGATCCAATGGATCCTACAAGTTAAAATTGAATTACAATAACTAACTCTACAACTCAGAAAATAAGAGAGGAGTTGAGAGTTTCTTGAAGAGTTCTTGGAAGAACTCAGCTAGATCCAAACTGACTTAGCTTCCTTCAAAGCTTCTTGAGTAGAACTGAATTAGTCTGAATCCTCTGCAGTTGATCCTTGACCTCTGCTTCTTGAGATCCAGATGATTCTGAATCCTTCTTCTCAGCCTTAGTTCCAAAGACTGAATTCTTGATTGGAGCTCTCTCTCCAACTTCTTAGATCTGCTGTTGGACAGCAAGATCTTCTTGATTTGTATCACTTGGATAACTTGATCAGCAACCCCTTGAACAAATCTCTTAGATTGTTTTGCACTGGGTCAGAACTTAATCTTCTTAACAATACTTCTTTTCAACTTCTTATTAACACCTTATCAACACACTTTCTGTGAACAGTCTGTGCCTATTTATAGGCCTTCTTCATGGTAACCGGCTGGTCCGGTTCATAACTGACTTCTGACATCTCTGACAAGTGCTGTAAACCGACTGGAACGGCAGCTGTCATGTCATCCAGTCAATTCTTGAAATTCTCTAACTGTCAGATAGTGTCGAGACTTTCTGTTCTTAAGTGTCGACACTTATAGACCAAGTGTCGACACATGTTGTGTAAGTGTCGACACAAGTCTACAAGGTGTCGACACAACTCCTTGTATATCTCGACACAGATTCTTCTTCAAGTGTCGACACTGAAATTAAGTGTCGACACAAGTACTTGATCTTCTGTAACTTGTTGAATTCTTCTAAGTGTCGACACATCTCCTCTGTGTCGACACATCTTCATGTGTTGAAACTGTCAAGTGTTGACACTGCTTCTTGGTGTCGACAAAAGTCTTCAATTTTGTTTCTTCAGCTGAGTGTCGACACATTCCCTTAGTGTCGACACTTGTACTTAGAATATTTTGTAAACTTTTCTGTTCTTTGCTAAGTGTCGACACAGCTCCTTGTGTCGACACTTTCTTCAAGTGTAGAGTCTTCAACTGAGTGTCGACACATTGTGTTGGGTGTCGACACTTTCTTCAAGTGTTGACTCTTCTGGTTGTGTGTCGACACATTGTGCTGAGTGTCGACACATACTTCAGGTGTTGACTCCTTTGAGTGTGTGTCGACACATTGTGCTGAGTGTCGACACATTCTTCATATGTTGACTCTGCTGATTGAGTGTCGACACATTGTGTTGAGTGTCGACACTTGTCCTTAGTCTCTGCAGAATTTTGCTGAGTGTCGACACAACTCCAAGTGTCGACACTTTCTGATGTAGACTCAGCTCTTCTAGGTGTCGACACTTCTGCTAAGTGTCGACACAGCTTTTCTGCATTCTTCTTCACTGAGTGTCGACACAAGTCTACAAGTGTCGACACTTTGTGTCTGGTGTCGACTCTTCATCCCAGGTGTCGACACAATGACTCCAAGTGTCGACACTGCTTGTCTGGGTGTCGACACAAGCTTTCTCAAGTGTCGACACTTTCCCTCTGGGTGTCGACACATGGACTTAGAAACTTTTAGCTTCAGTCCAGTGAATACCTAACCTGCACAAGTAACTCAAACAAACATCAAATACATTATGATGTATATCATTGAGTTGGGTGAGGCTTCTTCAAATCAGGTACATTTGACCAATGTACCCAACAGTCCTCCAATGTCCGGTTGTTGCGTTCTGTCTGCATATCCGTTTGGGGATGAAATGCTGTGTTGAAGGTCAGCCGCGTGCCGAAGTAAGCCTGCACGGATATCCACTCCCTGGGTATGAACCGACCATCCCGATCTAACACGATCGTCCTGGGCACCCCGTGGTAACTAATGAAATGCTCTACGAATCTCCGCACTAGTACCCCAACCGAGTCATCTTTTCTGATCGGAATGAATCTGGCCACCTTCGTCAGACGATCGGCGATGACCCAAATCGAATCGTTTCCCATCCGTGATCAGGGAAGGCCATGAATGAAATCCATCGCGATGTCCTCAAATTTCCACTTCGGGACCGGAAGTGGCTGTAGTAATCCTGCAGGGTTTCTGTACTCCGCCTTCACCAGCTGGCATGCCTCACAATGAGTCACGAAGTATGTAATGTCCTTCTTCATCACTGGCCAGAACATCGTCTTCTTCAAGTCTGCCGTCATCTTGGGGATCCCCGGGTGTATAGAATATCTGCTACAATGTGCTTCTGCCATGATGTCCTCCCGAATCTGACCTCCTGCGGGTATATAGACACTTCCTGTAAAATATAGCAATCCATCTCTCAGTGAATAATCTCCCGTCGAACCCACCTCCAAGGCTTGCAATTTCGGCTCTGCCCATGCATCTATCTTCTGTCCATCCTAGATGCGGTCCCAAATATCATCTATGGTAACCATCGATGCTAGATACTCCATGTATAGCTCTGGATCATTCTTGAACACAAAGGATATCTACATATTTTCTAATGTCTGGATCAACTCCAAAGCCATCAGTAAGTAATTGACTCAACCCTAAAAAGTGGACGATTTATATGTGATCCACCAATATGGGCACACAACTGCTTCTGCTGCTTAGTTTGTCCCCAAACTAAACTCGTGCGGGGGTGACCCAGGGGTTGTGGACTACTACTTTTCGATCGATGTTTGCCTCTGATACCACTTGTAAGACCCCTTTATTCTTTTTAAAACACCGGGGTCTTAGGCCCATAACCGCCGCTTTGCGGTGACACCTTCGTACCCGGAAAAGTCATCACTACAAAATGCCGATCTTGCCGGCCAAAGTGATCACAACTGTAGCCAATGGTAAAGCAAGTCCACAGAAATCACATATATATAAATATTCTCCACGAAGGGAGTATCCATAGATATGACAAAATACTAAATCTTGGGCTCATGCCCGGTACTTCAAGTCCTCACTACAAATCTCTCAACACGGAAGCAAATACTATAACTAATAATGATCAGAACTCACAGTCCCTATCATCTGAACTCCGGTACTAGGCTGGCCCATCTCCATGCGTGCCGACTGTTGGATCCCTAGTTAATTTGGGCTAGGTTCACTGACTTAGGATGTGACCCTTCTTATATAGCCAGGGTCAAGTTGTGTCCTAGAGTCTAGGTCAAGTCATTAGATTCAACTTCAGAAGGACCAGCTATCATCAAGACCATCAGATACTTCAGACATAGAGAATTTCAAGGCTAAGTTAAATGAGTTCGACATTCGTCGAGATCAGCTCGACGAAAGGAGATCTGCGCTCGACGATCGTGAGACAATTCTTTGTGCTGAGCTCGACGATCTTGATTCTCTGTTCGACGAAGACTCAGTTTCTACATCAAGCTAAAGTAAGGACAACTTCAGGATTTTTCTAAGTCCAGCTTCAAGCTTCGGTCGACGAATCAGATTCTGAGCTCGACGAACTTAGACCTCAAGTTCTCAGCTTCTCATGTCGACGAAGTCAGTTTCTCAGGTCGATTAATGTTGTACTCTACTCGACGAATTCTGAACTCAGAGTATTTGTGTCGACACTTAGGGCATGTGTCGACACCAGACAATTCATGTCGATACCAGAGGATTTGTGTCGACACCAGGATATTAGTCAACATATGTTCATGTCGACACCAGAAGATTTGAGTCGACACCAAGATCAATCAGTCAACACCAGCTTATACCGACACTGGATATCAGCAGATGCAGAATATTTGGCTAAGTCCATAATCTTTCTTCACTCGATGAACTTGGATCTCAGTTCGACGAATTCTGTCTGACAGTGATAATTCTCAGCTCGACGAATGAAGATTGTCTGTTCGATGAATGGAGACTGTCTGGTCGACGAACTCTCTCAAGCTCAGCTCGACGAACTCAAGCTCAGCTCGACGAACTCAAGCTCAGCTCGACGAACTCAAACTCAGCTCGACGAATTGTGTTCTCCGTTCGACTATTCCAGACTAGGTTTTCTTCAGTTTCCTGTCCCGTTTCTTGGCGATGATTCCGGAGTTATTAATGCCAGATCTTCTCGAAATTTTACCGTTGGAACGCGCATTGACTATGGACTACTACATGCTATTTTTCCATGGGACAGTTAGGGAAATTATTGATTGCCACTTCTTTTTAAAGCCGACTGCAATTACTGCTCAAACATTCAAATTTTGAATGTTCCTCAGTGAGAAATACATATAGAAAGAAAACAATCAATCAAGAGTAACAAAGGATACAGAGCAATAGTACAGCAAGCAAGACAATTAGACACACTCTCAGATTGAACAGAAGAACAAGCATACTGAAATCAAAAGTTCTACTGCAATCAGCCTGACAAGAGGACATTTTCCAGAAGAAGAAGAACACCAATCATAATCAAGAGTCTTCTTCCTTCTAACTCTACAGGACTACTTCAAAGGACAACAAATTTCTATCTGTTAAAGGAGTTCTTGAAGCTAATTCTGGTACAAGCATTCTAGGTCTTTGAAGACCTATCACCCTGAAGCAATGCTCCAGCATTCCTGATACACTCAAGATCTCAGGGGGAGCAAGTGCTGCTACAATCAATCCACAAGTCTTCTCCCTGATTGTTGATAGAGAAGACACCATCTCTTTTCTTTCCAATTCCTGTACAGGGTTTTAATTCCCTTCAAAATTATTCCGGTTGCAAGTCTCCCTCCAAAAGACTTGAGGTTTGGTTTTTGAGCACATGAACAAAAGCTCATTGGTGTCAGGCAGCTGATCAAAAACCTGAGTTGATTCCTACCAGGGTGGTAGAAGAGTGGATGTACCTAGGTTGGGTAACCACTATAAAAATTCTTATGTCGTCTGGTTGCCCTTCTTTGTGTTTTGGCTGTGTTGTTCTGTGATTATTTAGGTTGCTGTGCTGATTTATTTTATTTGTTGAATTGTTCACCTAGGCTTACAACAAAAGTTGTAAGAAGTTTGTAGTGAGCATAATACTCTATTCACCCCCCCCCCCCCCTCTAGAGTATTTCAGATCTAACATGCACTTTCATCGACCTCCGGGGCTGCTCCTCTATGCTGGGCTCCACAGTCCCCTAAAATGATGTGGTTCGAAAGCCATTAGTCTAAAAGACTAAGTCCTATCATCCCCTGCCCCTTCCCCCGTGGCCCCTAGGCACCGAGCAGGGAGAAGGAAAGGAGAGGACATGAAGGTGGAGAATAACAAATAAGCAGGTGGCAGCGGAACTAATTTAGCAGTTCTATAGTATGTATGGCAGCAAAATAGGTATAAAAAACTGAATGAGAATGTAACCTTAACTTATATGAAAACACATAAGCTAAGAGATCTTTTGCAGGGCTCCTATCATATAAAAAGTCTCATACCGATTTATAAGATATGGTGTCGGTTTTCTAGCAAGCATAATATGTAATATCAAATAAAACCTTTAACTTATAAGCATGGTTGCGCGAACTTATAAACTAAGGGGTCGTCTTGCAGGGCCTATTATATAGAGCGTCCCATGCCACTTATACAATAGGTGTCAGTTTTTATGCAATGATTATGCTATGTAATACAATTATGCCATGATGTGAACATGCAAGTGCAACTCACCCACTCGACTCTGTGTACAGAGACCTTTAGTTCCCCCTTTCTGGAGCCCAACCTCCCAGGATACCTCCATAGTGGCAAATAGAAGCGGTGGGTTGGGCCTCGCCCACCTCTGAACTGGTAATTGCACTACCAGTCAGACCTATCGTACGCCTCAACATTGGTGCATAGAGCGAAGCGCCTGCATACTCTTGCCGGCTGGCGCACCGGACTTTATTTGGGCAAGTGCTAAACCACACTGGCCGAGTCAATGTGTTGGCGTCGGTGCATCGACCCTCCAACACTAAAGACCCACCACCTTTTCCTTTATGCACATGCAACCTTATGTATCAGCTACTGATCCAAAGCTCCCCGGAACATCCCGTCCATCATAAACAACAACCGAGCAAAAGCTCGCCGGGCCAACCTGTACATCACAAACCATTACCGAGCCAAAGCTAGCCGGGCTAACCTGCCCATTTACCAAACCACTGGGCTTACTGCCCGAGTGACCCAACCTATCTCCCCGAGTCATTGAGGTGTGAGAAAGTGAAACCCTAGACTTACTAGCTACCCTTAAATGTTGTGTTGGATCTAACCCTAGTGTAATTGACACTTCTTCCCTACGGGAAATACTATCTTTCGTCGATCCCGGGCACCGCCTAACTCTAGCCAATCCATCCCTCTACTCATCCTACTACCAATAATGGACTTATTTTTATCTATCTAAACCAGCAGACCACTAATCTCAAGACATGCATCAAATTATACTCCAACATAATTTCTGCAATTGTTTACTATATGCAGACCACTTAAACTATATGACCCGTAAAATGGGAGGTACAACAAATAATCATGCAGTACTCCTATAATAATTATTGAAGGGCCATTATGAGATTTGTGGACTAAATCCAGAATTTCACAATTTTCTTATTTATCTGATAATTTATTTAATTAATTTAGTAGCCAAAAATACCATTTTTGAACATGAAGTACCAATTTTAGATAAGATAATATTCCACCAAATTTTTGTCAAATACAATATGAATATATAACTCAAAATCCAAAGCCTCAAAATTTTCCAGTAAGGTTTAACCCCTTAATGTTAATTTCAAATATATCCCATAATAATTCATTTTAAGAGAATTTACAGGATTAATAATTCAACAAATTCAGAGAAAATTAATAGATGATTGTAAGGGCTTATAAGTGATCTAGATCAAGTTTCACAATTTATCATTGAAAAATAAAGTCTATATTTGATTTTCTCATAATATTCCAAGTTAAGGGGTTAATGAACAAAGTATAGCAATTATCCATCTAAAAACTCTAAATAAAGTACCATATGAGCACACTGAACTAGGAACACTAATTCTCGAGTTTCATAATTTTTCAACAAGCATTGAGCTCTGCAAGAATTATTAAGCAAGTTCCCAAATATATGAGGTTGTGAAGTAGGTACCCTAATTATGTATCCAAAAATTCCATTAAGGTTCACATATGATTAGTATGGTCTAAAACTCCCTCTGCCAAATTTTCATTATTGTTTTAAGAACCTTGCTAACCTATTCTAGCTCCATAATATTTGTGCCCTAGGCTAGCGTTAGGGTTTTATGGGCCCTACCCTTCCCAAAATCCCTTATTATTTTTACCAGAGGGTTTTATCTATCCTAGCACCATCCCTACAAAATTCCAAGATCATTCAAGGTCTTTCGACCTCACACCCTTCACCAGGCACAAAAGCCCTTCTCTTGGCAGAAATAATAAGGGATATGGCCTTAGATCTTACGGCAAACCAATTCCAATCTATCCCATCTTTAATGATAAGGTGAAATAAGCCATACCAAGCCAGTGGCCCCAATCCCAACCTCTGTTGAGGTGATTTGGCCACTCAAAACCCAAAATACACCTTTTGAACAAAATACCCCTTTTAGGCCCAAGCTAGGGTTTGCATGATTTCTATTCACACCACCTCCAAATGTGATGCAATTTTAAACAGATATTTATATGGACGCGAAGCACCTCTCACCAAAATTTAGGTGAGTTTGGTGGTCATTTGGCCCTTAAATTAATTAACCATATATAAATTAAATATTTTTCAAAACTATAGCAAAATTGTCCCCAAAAATTCCCATCTTTGGGCATCATAGATATGGTATAGGGGGACTCCCTGCAAAAATTTCAATTAATGTGGACCAAGGAGGAAGTGTGGGCACTCAGTTTAATGTCTGCCTAACCCTAGGTGTAGGTCCCACCAAAATGGGTGCCCTAGTCAAACTAGACACCCAAATTGGTTCAAAATAATTTTGCTGTAAACTAGACTCTGCAGGCTACACTTTTCATGTTGACCATATTATATGAAAATTCTTCTACGTATTTTTAAAAATTAAAAACATGAAATATATTATGTGTGACAGAATTCATTAAAATGAAATTTATAAAGCTATAGTTTAATATCTAATACAACACGAATCTTGGCACGCCTTGTACGGCATCCCTTCATCTTCCCCGTTCAGCCAACGGTCCTGATTGGATTTTCCTGGAGCTTATTCCAGCGGCTGCCGCCGGCGATCCGACCACCTCCCTGGCCGGCCACCACCACCACCTCCGTTGAGGTGTTGGCTGTCGCCAGGCGGCGGCTTGGCCGCCGGAAGCCCCTTTTCCGGCGATTCCGAAAAGTGAAATTCCATGGAAAAACCAGGAAATGTTGAACTTGGATCGGGCTCAATTGATCCCGAACCTTGGCCCTAATGATTCCTATGAACTACTCATGGAAGAAGGAGAGGAGGAGGAACTTGCTGGGCGGCTGTAGTCTTGCCGATCACCGGGAAGCCATTTTGGTGGTTGTGGTTGTCGGATTTCTACAACTATACAGTGGAACTGCTTGGCACCTTCAGGTAAGTGCTGGGAATGACTCCTTGGAGTCCAGTGAGGCTTTTAAGAAGATGAAATGAGGTGTTAGGTGGTTGTAGGAGACCTTGCCATTATTGGCCTTAGTCAACAATGTCGGCCATGGTTGGTAGGGGATGAAGCTTGGATCCAACCAGTCAAGGATTAGATGGTTGAATTGGGGATGCATTCCTTGTCTTAATGAACAGAATGGAGATGTTGGGGAAGGGGAAGGAGGATCCCAAAGTCCTCCTCCATTACTTTCCTTCATTTTCTCTCTCTTTCCTTTGGTGATTTATCTCTCTCCTACACACAAAGCTGAATTTGACTCCTACCTAACCCAATGGTAGCCCACATGTTCATTTCATCCATCAAGGCAAGGTTAGCCCAAGTGAGTTGGGCCTGAGCTTGAGTTAGCCCATTTGGGCTAGCTTGCCCTAAACCTTGATTAGGGTTGACCTTGGTCAATTTGGTCTTTGAGGTTGCCCCTAATGGGTCCTTGGTGACGCATTGGCCTCCCCTAAGGTCTAGGTAGGGTTGTCTTGGCCCTTTGGAGGTCACTTGACCCTTAGGCAAGGCACTTTGACCTTTTTAGGGCTAGAGTTGACTTTAGTCAACTTAGCCTTTTTGGTTGACCCCAATGTGTCTTTTGTGACCCATTGGCCTCTCTCTAGGGTGTATGAAGGTATGTGTGGGGTCCACTTGGCAAAGGGAACTTCAATTGGCCCTTGTGTAGGTTAGTTTGACCCATTTAGGGTTAGAGTTGACTTTGGTCAACTTAACCCTTTGGACTGCCCTCCATGGGTCCTTAGTGACCCATGGATCCCACTTTAGGTCAAGAAAGTCCTTGGTATGGTTAGTTGGGCATTACCATGGCACACTGCCCTTAGTTAAGGCTCCTTACCCAATTTAGGCATATGGTGGTTCTAGGTCAACTTGGGCACCTTGGGTTGACTTCAATGGAACCTTAGGGCTCTACTGGACCCTACAATGGGTTGATGAGACCATGGTGAGGTCTTGTAGTGTTGGTGAAGCCCTAAGGTCAAACCCTAGGTTTTGTGATGACGTTGTGCCATAGGCAGACCAAGGTGATTCTCACCTTGGCCTTCTATCACTTGGCCCTTTTTTGCTTCCTAGGGTTTTGTCATGACCTAGTCATGGCCAAAACCACTCTTAGGGGTCTAGTTGGAATTGGGATGCTACACGGAACATGGGCGTGTACATTTCGACACGGGCGTGTTAAACGTTAACATGGGCGTGTCTAAGCCCCTGTAATGGTCGGGACGCGATGGTTTCCATCGTCGCTTGAGGAACACGCCTTGTGTCACGGGCGTATCAGAGGCTGACACGGGCGTGTCAAGTGTAACACGGGCGTGTCTGAGCCCATGTCCTGTTTTGTGTTCGACGATCGTTTTCAGATCATGAGACACGGCCTGTGATACGGGCGTGTCACAGTCCGTGTTCTGCCTAGGAAAGTATTTTTAAGTGCGAATCGTGGACGTTCATTTCCTTCAAATGGTATCCAATGGCCCAGAGTTCTCCCTGCTCTTATAAGGCCTGGAGTTGAGGGTTAAACCATCATTTCTCTTGAGGCTTTCTCTTTCTAAATGTGTTAGAGAGAGGGGAGAGCAAGGAAGAAGGAGAAGGAGAAATTCGGCTGCCGGTGGATCTTCGGAGCCCCAAATCGCGTGCCCAGTCCAGATGCGTGGAGGCAAGGCTGTTGCAGTGCTTTCCATCTGGCTAGTTTTCTATGGCGCCAAACTGAACCTCCGGGTAACGATTCTCTTCTTGGACATGTGAAGTCCTCTTTATTTCTGCATAGGAAACCCGCACTCACGAGTATGCGGTGAGTGTGAGGTGTTCCTCCGGGTGGATATGAATAGTCCCTCTAGTTTTGCATGTAGAGTCCAGAATCAAAGTACGCATATAGGCATGGTGTTTGAAGCCTATCGGGACAAGTTGGTCTGGATCGGTGATGTTTCATTATGCATGAATAGCCGGAGTAGACTCTTTGTCGATGGTTTTTTTTTGGGTTTTCTACGTGGTAGATCGCAATAGGGAGTCTTGGGGATTAACTCCAAGGTTCACCCGGAAATCTGGGTGGAAGTGAATTTCTGCCGTATCGGTGGCCTGGGATCCAGCCGTGTACATAACTTGGTTATGTACGATTGTTTGATCAGTACTTCGGGACTGGGGGACACTTGGCTCACGCCGATAGCTATATTGTTGTGGCGAAGTAAGCAATGAGTAGGTGGAACCCTACCCACTCTATTTGCTTCGGTTAAAGCGACCTAAGGTACATGAGACTTACTGATAACTTGGAGAGCGAGTCTAGGATGCGGCTGAAAGGACTTTAATGCTCACGATGTTTGCCATCCTAGGGGAGATGGTGGAGTTACGGGACAGACCGGGTTCGGATCGGCATCACCGTGTAAGTGCCCTGAGAGCAAGGGGTGTGTGGCCGTGCGGGACTACGCCTGTGATGAAGTGTGCTTGTTGTCCTTTCATTTTATTATTTGGCTATGCTACTAAAATGTATGGAAGGAGCACTGCCACCCCATGTAAGTGGGGGGATCGATATAATTTGGTCAGCTTTAGCTGACCGTTTCTTTTGTTTGCCACCGCTGTGGTTGAATGTTGAGTATAGGTGCTGCGGAGTATAGTGGCAAGTAGCAGGCTGAAGACCTGGTTGCTGTGCAGGCCCTGGAAGGCCAAAACAAATGTTATCTTTTATTCTCATGTGTGGCCGGCCTGCGTGCCGATGTTTGGAAGACATTTATTATTTAAGTAAACTCTTGTAAGGCCATAATGCCAAGTACTTTGTGTATTTGTATGCTCATTCCTACTTTGGGTTTTAGTGGAATTTCATGTTATGGCTTGGGTTCTTATAATTATTTTAAAAAACTTCCGCTAGAATGCTCTAGGTTAGGACGCGTGTTCCTTTGGCAGTAATTTGGTATTAATACGTAACTCCACTAGTTGTTCGTTGTATATGGCATGGGGCTCCGTCTGGACCTTCTGTTATATCCCATGTGACGGATGGGAGTGTTACACGACATAGCTCTTCAACTTGTCTCGACACAACTTATGTGGAATGTGTCGACACAAGTCCTGTGTGTCGATACAGTTGTCTTCAGTCTTGACACATCTTGATTATAGTATGTCGACACTAGTCCTGAGTGTCGACACAGTTGTCTTCAATTTCGACACAGTGTGTCGACATAGTTGTCCTTAGTGTCGGCACAGCTTTCTTACATCTCGACACAGTGTGTTGACATAGTTGTCCTTAGTCTCGACACAACTTTCTTTATCTCGACACAACTTATTTTTGTCTCGACACAACATGTCTTTGTCTCAACACAACTTGTTTTTGTCTCGAAACAACATGTTCAGTGTGCGTCGACACAATAGTGAGTGTCTTGACCCTTTGTACTTAGATTTATTTACCTGCACACATGAACTTAACATACATCAAATACAATAATGTGTATATCATTGAGCTGAGAAGACTTCTTCAAAACAAGTACATTGAGACCAATGTACTCAACAATCTCCCCCTATTTGGAGAAGTCATAACCCCAATTCAATGATATACATCATGATACCACAAAAAATAATAAAGACATTTAATCATACAGTTCAGTTTAGTATGTGAAATAACACAGATAATCACACATATTTAACAATAATACTGAATAGAAGATAAGGCATATAATTTCAGTCATAATTAACAACATATAAAATGTTGAATAAGTCAGGATTTCCATTAATTATTTTTCATAAAGTTTTTTGTTACAAGTTTTTACAGATTTAGTTGTCCATAAGAAAATAGAAAACTAAGAATATCCTTAGGAAACTAAGGTTCTTTGATAACTATGGCTTTCCCAGTGTGTATCTTGGCTTTCATCTCAAGCTCTTTGTCCTCAGCAACTACCTTTCCTTTGTCATTCTTAGCTTTAGCTTTTGCAACAGCTTCTCCTTTTATCCTTTGCCTCTCAAAGTAGTGATATGTCTTTGGGAACTATTTGCTGGGCTCTATAGACTTAGCAGGAAGCCTTCCTCTCTTCATATCTGGTCTAAATTTTTGAAAAACATCTTGCTGCTTCAAGTGTTTGGCCCACTCCTTTTCTGAATACTATTTCCCTCTGTCTATGATGTTAGCATTTACATCCTTCCATGTAGTAAGAATTATGGATCTGGATGTTGGACTCCATTTCTCAAAATTAGGTTTTGTCTCAGCTAGTTCTTTAAACCTTTTCTTTGATAACTTAGCTTGTTTCTAGAGCAGGAGACGACTTGTCCACTTTCTCATATATTACATTCTTATCTAAGCCATGAGGAGGACTGTACATGTGTTGGACAGTTTCTTGAATGGATTCAAAATTGGTTGGTGCTTCAGTATGGAAGTATGCAGCAGGAGGTGCTTCAAGTTCTGGCAGTTGTTGACAACCAGATTCAGCTATTTGATCACCCTCATACCATACGGGAGGAAAGACTAAGGTGTCTCTGATATTGTTTGCTATCCATGTTGCTTGTTTAGTACTGGCCTTAATCATGACTCTCTCCCCCTTTATGACTTCACTTTCAATATGATCTCTGAGATCATTCTTATGAAATCTGACCTGTCCATCAAGGTAATATACCTCTAAAGTCACAGTATTCTTCACTCTCAGAAAATTCTTGTCCAAGTTTTTGTAAGAATCATTGATGTCCTAAGGAGAGATTCTGAATGACTTTGCAGTTTGTGATTGATGTTTGTGCTAGTAGAATCAAGTTTGGTTTCCAAAGCAGTGGTTTGAGTCTTAATTTCTCCCAAGGTTGTTTCATGCATCATAATCAGATTTTCATTCAGTCGATTTTGATTTTCAAGGACACGGCCTTGCATGATTACCATATCATCTTTTAGTTGCTTGGCTTCCTGCTGTTGCTTGGCCAGATAGACTACTGTGTGTGCTCCTTTATCAAAGAATGAAGTCATTTCAGTTTTCAAGAGATTGACTTCAAATCCTATGGACTTGATGTCTTGAGCCAGCTAAAATTGCAACTCCTTGTTTCTTCCAACTACATACATCTGAAGATCTTCTCTTTGCTTATCAAGCATGATATGTAGTTGAAATAACAAAGAGCTATGATCTATGGTAGGAGAGGATGGTGGTCCAGATTGAAAATATTTCTTATAGCTCTTCCTCCTCTTCTTAATTTCAGAAAGTTTCCATTTCTTCAGATGAGAAGATTCAGCATCCTCAGATTCAGAAGAACTGACGTCTTCAAATTGAGGTGTCTGTTTAGTTTTCTCAGTATCAGGAGCCAACTCCCCCTCAATCCTTGTACCTTCCTTATCAATATTTATATTGTCCATGGTAATGTTTGCATGCTGAACATCAGCATCAGGTATCTCAAGCTTATAATCTTCAATTCTCTCCTGCTGATTGTTTGATTCTTTTAACATAAGAACTTCTTCTCCATTCTCTTGTTTAGTGATTTGATGTTCATGATCTTTGGATTGCTCTAGGTCCTGAACAACATCCATTATTATTGTAGTTGTTATATCTGGAATGTTCTTCCCCTCACCTAGTTCTCTATCAGGAATGTTCTCCCCCTGCACTTGTACACTGGTCTTAGGGGAATACCTAGGGGATCTGTCATGGTCTTGCACTGCATTATCATCTGAACTGAAGTGTACCTCTTCTTCAGAATCACTAGAGGATATAACTTCCTCAACCACAAATTTCTTTCCTTTTACCTCTTTTGTCCTTTGAGGTTCTGATGTATCTTTAGTCAAGACCCTGTACCATCTAGACAAGATTATCAGGTCCATTCTCTTCATATGATTTATCTTAGTTCCAGTTTTTTGATTAATATTATTTGTGATGACCTTTACCAAATATAAACTAATAATTCTGCCCATATTGGGCTTCTGAATTCCACCCAAAATCCTATCAAACACCACCCTATTCCAGTCAGTGGTGATCTTGAAGATAATTCTTGTCATTAGGTTAAACATGACTTTAGAAATCCTGTCATGCGTTCCAGTCTTGTAGAGGAGCACCTTTCCTACTATTTCAGATTGGAGTTTTCCTTGGGAATTCATTCCCTTCCTGTTTAAAGAATTTCCAAAACTAGTGGTTGGAGCTTGTCCACACCAAACTAGTGCATCAGCTATCTTGGTTGAATCCAGTTCATCATCCTGTGGTATTCTTGGAATCTGAAAGACTTTAGCTAGTCTTTTGGTTGTTACCTTTATCTTTGCCCCATTAACACAAGATTTGATTTTGTCTGACTTAGGGTTTACTGAGGCATTAGAATAAAATTCAGATACCTCTTTCTTCAAAATCCTTGTTGGTTCTGAAAGAAGATATTCTATACCAGCCTTATTTACTAGGTCAATTACCATCTTTATATCATCTGAAGCATAGTCGAATGCATTGCGCACCAGCTCATATCCCTCGTTGATGTTGTCGTCCATCTTTGGTGCCATTCTTGTTGAGAGAATTTGAGTCTGGGGGGTGTCTACTATGGATTTCTAGGTCTCGACACTCAGTGATCAGTCACTCAAGATTTCAAGCGAAAGAAGTTGAATAAACCTAATACCTCCTATTTATAGTATCAATATTTTGAAGGTGAAAAGGCGCGCTGCATTTAGTGATGTTCTCATTATTTGGAAATACCTGGTGTCAACAAAGAAGACATAATCTGTCGTGATGTGTCGACTGAAGTCGACACAAGGGTTTTGTTTCTCGACACAGACCTTAAGGTCTCGACACTAAATTATAATGTATCGATACATATCCGCTAATTAGTGTCGACATATAGTCTTGTGTCTCGACACATGTAATGCCCCCGATTTTTTCGATGATTTTATTTGAATGGGCATCGTCATGTTTATGACGTCGTGGCGTTACTTTTAACATCGGGTTGGCGGCGCAATGTCGTTGAGGCATTTTCGTGTCCGTGCAGTCGAGTTGGCCGAATTCTTGTTGTAATGGAAGATTCTGCATTTGGAATTTATGTCAAGTAATTTTGGACTTGCTCGTCAAGTTTCGTCGCAATCCGAGCATTTTTGGAGTCTCGGCGCGCGATTGAATTTTTGGATTGTTTACTTTAGCCGTATAATTTGAAGAATAATATCTCGGGAATGGCATGTCGGATTTTGGTTTTGACTTCGGCGTTGTCTTCGTAGCGTCATTGTTCGCCTACGATGCGAATTTCGTTTAATTCGACCTGCGTTTTGGCATCCGTTTTGAACTCGTGTTTCATTATTCAAAAATATATAAATAGGATTATTTTAATATTATAATACTATTCAAAAATGAAAAATACTGTTCATTTTTATAGTTTGATCAAAAGATTTTTTTTGCAAAAAAATTGTTATTTATGCAAAGAATTGTTCTTCTGCTTGGGTACTCGAGTATCTCACTCGAGTGTTAATTTCTGCTCGAGTCCTTCTCGAGTCATCATTCCCTGCTTCTCGAGTATATATTACTGTTCATGCAAAATTTTTTCTCGAGTGCTGTTCTTACCAACTCGAGTCATATTCTACCTACTGGAGTGTTGTCTTCAGCCTACTCGAGTGAAATTCTACCTACTCGAGTGCTGTCTTCAGCCTACTCGAGTGAAATTCTACCTACTCGAGTGATCTTCTTACCTACTCGAGTGACCTTCTTACCTACTCGAGTGATCTTCAGCCTACTCGATTGATCTGTAGCCCTTCTCGTGTTGTCCGTTGTAGTTTGCGTTTGAGCGACATTTTGAGGGTCAAAAGGCTATCGTACGAAAAAATAGTTAACATAAAAATTTTTCATCTCGACGAAATCTACCACTTTTGTGTTGGGCACTTTTCTATTTGAAGCTATCCTAAACACCTATTTTTGTCTTCCGCACACCTGCTCAAGTTCATTTTTAGACAAAACTTTTTATAAACACACACACACACACACACACACATATATATATATATATATATATATATATATATATATATATATATATATATATATATATATATATATATATTTTTTTTTTTTTTCTTCTCTGATTCTTGTCTCCCGAAACAGAGCGGCGTGAGCGTGAGAGAGAAAATATTTCGTGAACCTTCCGATGGTCGCAGACAGTGCTCCGGTGCTCGAAATCTTCATCCGAATATAGATCCGGAAAGCTCTCGCCGAGAGCTACGCCATCGTGGTAGTATCTTCCCCGTTTCTTGAGATTGCTCGTTAGGGTTTTTCCACCCTAATCTCTTTTTCGGCCGTTTTTGTTCAGATTTCAAGTCCTCCAGCATCCTTTTGCCCCGTTCTACGATGTGGACTGATTCGAAGGACTTTTCAGGTGAAATCAAGGCAAGTGGTGGTTTACCCTCTTTTCTCCTCGTCCCATTTGGTGGTAACAAATGAGTTTTGCCCCTTTTTCTTCTTGCATATTTTTTTATGTCCTTCCAAGTTATAGTCATATCTAATCTTTCGATTACTTGAAAATTTCTAAATCTTGCCTTGTTAACGGAATCTGGTAACTTCATAGAGGTTTGATGAAATGTTTTTAGTATTGCCTTTAATCTCCTTATTTACCGTTGTTGAAGAACGCGTTAGAGTTTATCTAGGATTGTAAATTGCTCCCAGAGGTTGATCAACCGCGTCTTTAATCTAGAGGTTGAGTAGTATCCGACTTGCCAAGTCTCGAGATTTATGTGTCGTGGTTTTCTTGGGTTTCTTGATTGCATTGTTAGTGGACAAAACCACCTCCGCAATATTTGATGCCTTTATTAGCACCTTGTGGAAGTCTAACAGTTTTTGGGCGTCTGTAGTGTATGGTGTAGAGTATGAGACTCCCTCGCAGTTAAACGGATATTTTATTCGTGTGGGTGTGTCCAGTTGAGTGACCACCTCGCCCGTGTTTTTGGGTAGAGTCGACCACAGGTGCCTAATAAAGGTTTTGTATTTCTTCCTCATGAATTATTCATGTAGTCACCTTATAGCCTCGTGCGTCTGGTGTACTCTTGTTGAACGTGACGAATCACATAAGTGTTCTTTTCCTGTTGATGTCCTGTTTTATTTTTGTACTTTACTTCGGTGCTTTTGGTCTTGGGCTGGTACCCCTTTTGACCTTTATTTATTTTGGCTTATTATTTTTCTGCCATGATTTGTACCTTCTTACTTAGGTGTTCTGTCTTTGGAATGCCTCAAGTTTAGAGTCGTAGCAGATAGCAGAGCTGGTTTTGGAGTTTCTGGGCAGCAGTGTTGGCCGTAGTTGTTGGCTCGTCTTAGCGAGATAGTTTATTGTTTATTTTGTTTTACTGGTTCAGACATACTTTTATGTCTGCGGGTTTGTGTCAGTTTGTCGATGCCCACAGAATTGTTGCTTTTAGATACTTGCTAGCTGCTTAGTTTTCTATATGTGGATGTGGATTACTTAACCTCTGGGAGGATTTATGCTAGAAATGCATGTTTGGTATTTTTAAGAATAAAATCTACTACTATTACTTCATGCACTACGTAATTTAAAAACTCTAACTTGTTATCTTTAGCGACCGTAAAAGCTATCCTTACTACTATTATAAATTTAGAGTCTTGCATAGCATGAGTTGTCCTTTGGGGACGTTTATACTCATGTAGGATGTTGGAGTCAATCTAAACAGGTATTTTTTCGCAGCGTATACTTATATTTTGATTCGTGGACTATATGAGCCACCAAGCCGAGTGATACGGCTAACTTCTGCACTTAAACTGATTTTTCCTTAAAGTAACATAAAGAATCTTCTTCCTGATTAAGTAGGTGTTTGCCTGAGCATCCGCATTTATCCCCTTCTGACGTGGCATCATGACGCGCATTTTCCCTTACTCTGATAAGTTATTTTATGCGGTGAAAATACGGGTTGTGACAACACATCTCCGCTAATCAATGTCGACACACAGTCTTGAGTCCTGACACACCTTTTCTAATAATGTTGACCCACACTGTGGTGTCTCGACGCACATGTACTAATAGTCTCGACACACACTCTGTTGTCTCGACACAATTCTTTGACTTAGACAAATTTTCTGTTCTGAATAATATTTCTTGACTAATTAAAGTTTTCCCCTTTTTTTAAAAAAAAATTGTACACCTAATTTGTCATCTTTTTAAGAATTGTACAAACTTTTGTTATAATTAATTGGAAGTATTTATACAATATTCAACATGTCTAGTTCAAATTTAAAATTATTGAACTTACTTTCATCTATTGGTTTTCTAAAAATGTTAGCTACTTGTATTTATGTTAGAGTATACTGTAAGTTTATATTTTCTTTTTCAACATTCTCTCTGAGAAAGTGATATCTAATTTCTATATGTTTAGTTCTACTGTGAGAAACATGATTATTAGCAATAGAAATTGCACTAGTAGAATCACAAAACATAATAGATTTACTTAGTTGTATACTGTAGTCTAGTAGTTGATGTTGAATCCACAACAACTATACATAGAAACTCCCAGCAGATATGTACTCTGATTCTACTGTAGAGATAATAACACTTGCTTGCTTCTTATTACTCCAACTGATAAGTCTTTTCCCTAAAAACTGGCAAGTTCCATAAGTACTTTTTTTGTGTTCTTTATACCCTGTAAAATCTACATATGTGTACCCAATAAGTTCAAAATCACTATCCCTAGGATACCAAAGCCCAAGATTCGGTGTGCCCATTAGATATCTCAGTATTCTCTTAACAACAGTATAATGAGACTCTTTGGAGTATGCTTAGTACCTAGCACAGACACATGTTGAGAACATAATATCTGGCCTATTAGCAGTTAAATACATGAGTGATCTAATGATGCCTCTATATAAGATTTCATAATCTGGTTTTCCAGATTCATCCTTGTGTAGTGACACTATAGAACCCATTGGAGTTCTCATGGTAGTGGAATTCTCCATACTATATCAATTAATCAACTCCTTAGTGAACTTAGATTGAGAGATGGATATTCCATTCTCAGATTATCTAACATAGAATCCTTGCAAATTTTCTACACAACATCTCATTTGTAGACCCAAAAGTTATGTCATCTACATAAATCTGGACTAAGATGTTTGAACCTTTGATGTTTCTAAGAAATAGTATTTTATCTATCTTTCCTATAGAGAACTTGTTCTCTATAAGAAAGGTAGAAAGGGTGTCATACCAGGCTCTAGGTGCCTATTTTAACACATACAAAGCCTTGTGCAATCTGAAAACAAAGTTTTTGTGTTTAGGGTCAACAAAACCTTTTGGCTTCTCTACATAGACTTCCTCCTTCAGTGTACCATTTAGGAATGCTGACTTTACATCCATCTGGTAGACCTTGTATCCTTTGAATGATGCATGGGCTAAAAACAATCTTATGGCTTCTAGCCTAGCTATAGGTGCAAAGGTTTGGTCATAATCTAACCCTTCCTCTTATCTATATCCTTTAGCCACTAATCTTGCTTTGTTCTTAACTATAACCCCATTTTCATCTAATTTATTTCTATAGATCCACTTAGTGCCTATGATATTATGATCACTAGGTCTAGGAACTAGACACCAGACTTTACATCTCTCAAATTGATTTAACTCTTCTTGCGTAGCCAAAATCCACTTGGGATCTGAATTATCTTCTTCGAACATTTAGGTTCTACCTGAGAGAGAAAACTCGAGTATAGAACCTCATTGTGATGTCTACTTCTAGTAGTCACTTCTAATCTGGCATCACCTATTATTTGATCTATATGATGATCTCTAAGGTGTCTAACTGCTACTGGAAGGTGTCTATCATCACCTAGTACTGCAGGAGGATTAGGATGATTATCTTCCTCACCCTGAGTAGTTGCAGTATCTTCTATAAGAATTTCTATATTCTCTCTAATGTCTAACTCTATGTTAGGTGAGTCACTTATTTTTAGCTTTTCCATTCTAGAGTTTATAACACCTTGACTAAAGCTGTTAGAGATCTCATTACATAAAATAAATGATTCATTAAACACTACATTAATAGATTCTTCTACAACCTGATGCTTCAAGTTATAGATCCTGTATGCTTTGCTATGAAGACTATATCCTATAAAGATTCCTTCATAGGATTTCTCTGAGAACTTGGTTAGATAATTTTTCTCATTATCCAGAACATAGTGCTTACTACCAAAAATTTTAAAGTAGGACATATTTGGTTTTCTTCTTTTCATTAGTTTATAGGGAGTCTTGTTGGGATACATATTGATCAATGCTCTATTTTGAACATAGCATGTAGTGTTTACAGCCTCAGCCTAGAAATATTCTGGGAGAGATGAATCACTCAGTATTATTCTGGCTACCTCAATAAGAGTTATATTTTTCCTCTCAGCAACTCCATTTTGCTATGGTGTTCTTGGAGAGGAGAACTCCTGAAAGATTCCTAGTTCCTTACAGAAATTTGTCATACTTTAAGATTGAAATTCTATACCATGGTCACTTCTAAGATTGACCATAGAACATCTCATCTCATTCTGAATTTGTTTGACAAAGTCAGCAAGGATGTTTAGTGTTTCAGATTTTCTCCTTAAGAAGAATACCCAAGCAAACCTGTAGTGATCATCCACAATCACATAGGTATAGGACTTCCTACCCAAACTAAGAACTTAGAATAACACCCCCTATCTGTCACATAGCATATAGCAGTAGGTCCGGCCGGGGCCCGACGACGTATGCCACAGACAGACCGGGCGGTTACTCATGGAAATCATCCAACCAATCAATGTCCTACACAGAGCATTTTAGCAGAAGCAGTTTATAACAGTTGCAAATAAGAACCCAGCACTAAAGCATGAATGTCCACTAAACCGAAATAGGAATGTTATACAAATACCAACATAAGCCTTAAGGACTTACAAGATGTTTCACTTGATATTACATGATTTACAAACCACGGCACGCAGGCCGGTCATACATGAATAAAAATGTAAACACTTCCAATTGGGCCTTCGAGTGCCGGCTTCGCAAAAAGGGCTTTACCCCGCTATTGACAGCTTGGTCCAGCAGCACCATTCAAGCAACAAAGCACCGCACGGTGGCAAAACATGGCAACGATCAGCAATGCTGGCCAAATTATAACGATCCCGCCCCCAACTCGGGGCGGCGATGCTCCTTCCCTGCATTTCATTAGCATAAGCGAGCAATGTATATATATATAGCCATTTCATCACAGACATTGGCTCGCACGACCACACGCCCCGTGCTCTTAGGGCACATTCTCGGTGAACCGATCGATGTCACGTCAATTAAAGCCATAGACATTCCGGACTCACCACCGCCACTTTGACGGTCAAACCTATGAGCAATTTGTCTTCCTGGCCTGGGTCACATCAATTTAAGCCATCGACCTCCAAAGACCCTCATCTATGCCAACGGCTCTAACCGAACGACATAGAATGGGTACGGTTCCATCTAACCTGTGCTCACATCGCAACGACAATTTAAGCCATATGCACGGGTCAAACTTCCACTGATTCTCATTTCCATCACAATTCACATAACCCGGTTATGTTCAAGCTGGCTCTCAGGCCACCAAGTTGGCAGGATCTCGCATCCGCCCAGTTTTCCGGGTGCACTTTTGGGTTAATCCCCAAGGCTCCCTGCTGCAATCTACTGCGTAGAAAACCTGAAAAACAATCAATAGCACGGAGTCTTCTCCGGCATTATTCAATGCAACATCACTGATCCAGACCAACATGTCCGGGTAGGCTTCACACATCATGCCTATGTCTGTTCTCGCTTACGGACTCTAAACAACGGGGACTTCACATATCTACCTGAAGGAACGCCTCCAACTCTCCGCAAACTCGGGAGAGCGGGTTTCCTATGCAAAGAAGGAGAGCTACTCATGCTCAAGAAGAGAATCGTTACCCTAGCGTTTCTCTTTGGCGCCATTGAAAAGTGAGCGGATGAAAAGACTAGCTTTGCCTCCGTGGATCCGGAGTCGGCTCTCGATTTGGAGCTTCGAAGCTCCTCCAATGGCTGGATCTAGCTCCTTCTTCCTTTCTTGGCTCTCCTCTCTCTCTAAGCTTTTAGAAAGATGATAACTTATGAAAAGTGAGGGTTTCTAAGTCCAATCCCGGGTATATCCCTTCAGGGACAACCCCCAGCCGTTGGATCCCAAAATAAAGAAATGAACGGCTTTGATTCGGGACTGAAATGCCCAATCTGGACCGAACACGGCCTGGCACACGCCCGTGTCCAGGGCCGTGTGCCTCAATCGCCGTCAAAATCGGCTCGCCTGAAACAACACACGGGTATCGAACACGCCCCTGTTCGACCTGACACGCCCGTGTTCCACCTGACACGGCTGTGTGGCCGGCCGTGTACCCCCATCATTTTTCCCCGAAAACAACCCGAGCACTGCACGGGTTCTAGGAAACGCCCGTGTCCTTGCCCTTGTTACCTCAACATGCCCGGACCCCAGGCCGTGTACACGGTCTCGACACTCGACACTTCGTCGAGCGAAGATCGTCGACTTGATGACACGGCCTTGAACACGCCCGTGTCCTAGGCCGTGTGCCTTATCTCGACACAATGTCGAGACCAAAGTGTCGACTTCCCGGGACGAGTGTCGACACGGGTTGACATTCCCTGCGACACGCCTGTGTCGCAGGCCGTGTTCCATGTCTCGACACTTCGTCGAATGCAGAGTGTAGACTTCATGGCTAAGTGTCGACACGGGTCGACACGCCCTACGACACGCCCATGTCGCAGGCCGTGTGCCCAGTCTCGACACAATGTCGAGACCAAAGTGTCAACTTCCCGGCTCAGTGTCGACACAAGCTTGACACGCCCTGGGACACGCCCGTGTCCCAAGCCGTGTGCCTGCAGCCAGAACCCAAAACTGGCCCAAAACATCCCCCGTCGCTCCTTTGAGTTTTGGAGCATTACAACTCTCCCCCTCTTAAAAGAATTTCGTCCTCGAAATTATATAAAGGAAAGACATGTACACAACCAAAATTTGTACCTGAGCGGAACAGCTCCGGATACTCGTCAAGCATAGTCTGCTCTCGCTCCCAAGAGAGCTCCTCACGACCGCAATTGTCCCACCGGACCTTGACCATCCTGATCTCTTTATTGCGTAGCAGCTTGACCTCCGAGTCCTCAATCCGCACGGGCTTGACCTTTATCGTCAGCCCACTATCCACCGGCACATGATCAACCGCGATCACTTGCATAGGCTCTTGCACCGCCTTTCGAAGCACCGAAATATAGAATACATCATGTAAACCACTTAGCTCCTACTGAAAGCTTTAACCAATAAGCCGCTTCACCAAACTCGCTCCAGAACCTCAAACGGTCCAAGGTACCTCGGGCTTAGCTTTTTCAATCGCCGCACCCGCGACACACCCTTGAACGGCTTGATCTTTAAGTATACATAATCGCCCACAGCGAACTCCACGTTCTTGTGCTTGGCATTATAGTACTTTGCTTGCCGGTCCTGAGCGATAAGCAACCTCTCCCGAATGGTTCTCACCAAAGAAGTAGCATTCTCCACTTCCGATCGCTTATACAACTTTGACTCACCCGTTTCTAACCAAGACAACGGCGTGCGACATTTTCTACCATATAGGGCCTCGAAAGGCGCCATTAGAATACTCGCTTGGTAGCTATTGTTGTATGCGAACTCCACCAAATAAAGGTGGTCTTCCCATTGCTTTCCGAAATCCAAGACATACATGCGGAGCATGTCTTCCATGGTTCTATTGACCCTCTCGGTCTGCCCATCCGTTTGCGGATGGAAGGATGTGCTGAATTTCAACTTTGTTCCCAACATTTGTTGCACTAGCCTCCAATCATTGGACGTGAACCGCCCATCTCGGTCACTCACGATGCTATGGGGCACACCATGAAGTCGTACTATGTTATCCACATAAAGCTTTGCTAACTTCTCCACCGGATCATCCTTCCTATGCGGAATAAAATGCGACACCTTCGTTAATCGATCAACAACCACCCAAATGGCGTTGTTCCCCTTTTGCGACCTTGGCAAACCGTGCACAAAGTCCATAGAGATGTCATCAAATTTCCACTCCGGAATAGGCAAGGACTTAAGAAATCCTCCCGGCTTTTGGCACTCCGCCTTTACCAAGGCGCAAGTTTGGCACTTCGCTACGTATAGCGCCACATCCTTCTTTAAACCCGGCCACCAAAATAGTTTCTTCACATCACGGTACATCTTCGTGCTCCCCGGGTGAATCGAGTACTTGGTATGGTGTGCCTCATACAACAACTCCACCCGCAAATTACCCACAATTGGGACGCACAGATGACCGTCCTTCCACAGTAATCCGTCCTCCACGACGAATTGGGAATTTGACCCATCTAGAGCCTCTACCATGAACTGCTTCATATGAGCATCCATATCCAAAGCCTGCCGAATACGATCAGCCAGGTCATATTGGACTTCAGTCCAATTCAGAACTGCTTCAGTTCTTGATTGTCTATCCACACAAACAATCTCCAACACCTCCAACTCCCGCACCAACCGCTCATCATGCACCGATAGCCAATTGGCTTGAGCTCGGGCTCGGCGACTCAACGCATCCGCAACCGCATTCCCTTTACCAGGCACGTAGTGGATCTTAAATGTATAGTCCCCCAGGAACTCCATCCATCGACGCTGCCGCATATTCAGATCCTTCTGATCAATAAGATATTTCAGGCTGTTATGATCAGTGTAGATATCAATCTTCATACCGTACAAATAGTGTTTCCACAGCTTCAAGGCAAAAATCACGGCCGCTAACTCCAAGTCATGGACCGGATAATTCCTCTCGTGCACCTTCAGCTGTATCGAGCCATAAGCTATTACACGTCCGTGTTGCAGTTGCACGCAACCCAAACCGCTGCCTGAAGCATCACTATAAATCTCATATCCTTCGGTCCCACATGGCGAACTCAGCACAGGCGCCGTGGTCAACCGACACTTCAACTCCTCAAAAGCTCGCGCGCACTCCGGCGTCCAAACGAACTTATGCTCATTCGTCGTCAAAGTAGTGAGAGGTAATGCTATCCGCGAGAAGTACTCTACGAAGCACCTATAATAGCCGGCAAGCCCCAGAAAACTCCGGACTTCCGCTACCGTAACAAGCTCAGGCCACTCCCGTATCGCAACGATCTTCGCCGGATCCACAGCAATACCCTCTCCACTCACTATATGGCCGAGGAACGCCACTGAGGATAGTCAAAACTCGTACTTCGAGAACTTGACATACAACTGATTTCTCCTTAGCGTCTCCAACACCAAATGAAGATGCTTGAAGTGATCTTCCTCACTTTGCGAGTACACCAAAATATCGTCGATGAAGACGATCACGAAATGGTCCAAGTACTCCCTGAAAGTCCTGTTCATCAAATCCATGAACACTGATGGCGCATTAGTCAGCCCAAACGGCATGACCGTAAACTCATAATGCCCGTATCTCATACTAAACGCTGTCTTTGGGATATAACTCTCCCTTATTCGCAGCTGATAGTACCCAGCCTTGAGATCCAACTTCGAGTACACCGTCGACCCGACTAACTGATCAAAAAGATCATCAATCCGGGGGATCGCGTACTTGTTCTTCTCCGTCAGCTTGTTGAGCTCCCTATAATCAATACATAGCCTCAAGCTTCCGTCCTTCTTCTTAACAAAGAGGACCGGTGCGCTCCAAGGCAAAGAACTCGGGCGCACATACCCTTGCTCCAACAACTCCTACAGTTGAACTTTCAGCTCCGCCATTTCCTTAGGCGCTAGCCGATAAGGAGATCGTGACATAGGCATTGCACCTGGCACTAGCTCGATCGTAAAATCTATCTCCCGCTGAGGCGGGGCTCTAGGAAGATCTGCGGGGAACACATCAGGTATTCCGATACCACTGAAATACAATCCAACGTGGGCTTCAGCTTTGCAACCTCCACTAGCGTAAAGAACAGTTCTGCACCGGCACGAACCGCCTTCACCACCTGAAGAGCAGACATCAACGTCTTGCTCGACCCCTTTAAGCCCGTAAAAGTCGTTTCACGACTTGCTCCCATCTTGACTTCCTTGCTACCGCAATCTATATGAGCCTGCTGCTCCGAGAGCCAGTCCATGCCAAATATGACGTCGAACTCCACTAACGGAAGTAAAGACGCCTACAGATCAAACTCCTGATCCCCAATACGAATCTTAATATCGCAGATTCTATCCGCTCGCATCGAATACCCATTGGGCAACAATACATCCAACTTATCCTTCGCCATCGAAGAAGGGACTCCGATGCGTGATATAAATCCTTCGGACAAGAAGGAGTGTGAAGCTCCCGTATCGAAGAGTGCTCATGCCGGATTTTCACAAATCAATACAATTCCTAAACAAGCAGTGGTAAGGTAACATATGCATAACAAGTATTTAAAGAAATTGACTTGCTATAAATTAAACCGTACATGTCACCACATCAGCCTGTTTGATGGCGTCCTTTTTGCCAAGATTGTAGACTCTTGGTTGGGCCGAAGCATAATGGGATGCGGTCGACTCCACCGCCTTTCCCTTCTCTTCATAAGTAGCTCCCGGCCTTCTCTCGGACTTACGACGTCCGCTCCAACAGTCACGGGCAAAATGCCCCGTCTTTCCACAAGTAAAACACGCACCCGGGGTCCGACCCGTAGTCGCCCTAGAAACACCAGAAGGAGCTGGACCGGAAGTCCTATGCTTCTTGAAAGACCTTCGATAACCGGCCTTTGAAGTAGTCGGCACTTTAAATTCAGATTTCCTATCACCCAAGCTTTTCTTTGCTTGCACATTCTTCATGTCCTTCTCCAAGGACCGGGCAGTATTGACCAAGGTTAAGAAACCCTGCGTCATCGGTCCCGAGAGTAGTAATCTCAACTCATCTCTCAAGCCTTCATAGAAGCGATTAGTCTTGCGCTCCTCATCCACGATGGTGGAGCTAGCATAACAACTCAGACGAGTAAACTCGTGGAGATATTCATCCACGCTCCTCTCACCCGGAGCCAACTTCAGAAATTCGTTCTCCATCGAAATCCTCTGAGTAGAAGGGAGGTATCTAGCCAAGAACAATCTCGAGAACTCTTCCATCGAGACATCACCAAGTTGCCTACCTCTCAATAAGTGCAGCTCCAAACCTTCCCACCACATTCTCGCTTCACCATCCAGAAGGAACGTAGCGATGGTGGTCATTTGCCACTCCTCCGTCTCCGTTGCTGTCATGACTTTCTTCACCCTGGAGAACCAGTCTTCAGCCTGAGATGGGGTTCCCAACCCCGAGAATAACGGAGGGTTAAAGCTCATAACATGCTTAAGCTGCCTCTCGCTTGCCATCCTTGGCATCACCAGTTCCACAACCACTTACTCCACTCTCCTCGGCTCAGTCTCTTGAAAAGGTTCCTGCTCCATCACAGGAGCGGGCTGCTGCATTTGCCTTGCAGGCTGCACATTTATCACGGCCAACACCGCTTCAGCCACCAATCGTATGTTCTCAGCCGATAGAGGTGTTGCAGGAGCAACATCTGGTGCACTGCTAGCCTCAAAAACTCAGTGTTCTGACGGCCCAACACAACTTCTGGTCACTTATAGTGGTACAAAACACCGTTAAGCGACCAAATACAATTGCAAACAGCAATTATATTAACACGCAGGTTCCTCAAACATGAGTATTTACATTCCTAAGTGGACATTCATGGGTTATTTTACCGTTATAACGATGACGCACACAATGTGCTCACCACCCCTTAAAAAGAATTCGCCCACGAATTCCGTTTAAGCCCGACCAAAACCAGTAGTCTGATACTAAATTGTAACACCCCCTATCCATCACATAGCATATAGTAGTAGGTCCGGCCGGGGCCCGACGCCGGATGCCACAGACAGACCGGGTGGTTACTCATGGAAATCATCCAACTAATCAACGTCCTACACAGAGCATTCTAGCGAAAGCAGTTTATAAAAGTTGCAAATAAGAACCCAGCTCTAAAACATGAATGTCCACTAAACCGAAATAGGAATGTTATACAAATACCAACATAAGCCTTAAGGGCTTACAAGATGTTTCACTTGATATTATATGATTTACAAATCACGGCACGCAGGCCGATCATACATGAATAAAACAGTAAACACTTCCAATTGGGGCTTCGAGGGCCGGCTTCGCAAAAAGGGCTTTAGCCCGCTATTGACCGCTTGGTCCAGCAGCACATGCAAGCAACAAACCACTGCACGGTGGCAAAACAAGGCAACGGTCAGCAATGCTGACCAAATTATAACGATCCCGCCCCCAACTCGGCGCGGCGATGCTCCTTCCCTGCATTTCATTAGGATAAGCAAGCAATGTATATATATATAGCCATTTCATCACAGACGTTGGCTCGCACGGCCACACGCCCCGTGCTCTCAGGGCACATTCTCGGTGAATCGGTCGATGTCACGTCAATAAAAGCCATAGACATTCCGGACTCACCACCGCCACTTTGACGGCCAAACCTATGAGCAATTTGTCTTCCTGGCCTGGGTCACGACAATTTAAGTCATCGACCGCCGAAGACCCTCATCTATGCCAATGGCTCTAACTGAACGACATAGAATGGGTACGGTTCCATCTAACCCGTGCTCACATCGCAACGACAATTTAAGCCATATGCGCGGGTCAAACTTCCACCGAGTCCCATTTCCATCACAATTCACATAACCCGGTTATGTTCAAGTTGGCTCTCAGGCCACCAAGTTGATAGGATCTCGCATCCGCCCAGTTTTCTGGGTGCACCTTTAGGTTAATCCCCAAGGCTCCCTGCTGCAATCTACTGCGTAGAAAACCCGAAAAACAATCAATAGCACAGAGTCTTCTCCGGCATTATGCAATGCAACATCACTGATACAGACCAACATGTCCGGGTAGGCTTCACACATCATGCCTATGTCCGTTCTCGCTTACGGACTCTAAACAACGGGGACTTCACATATCTACCTGAAGGAATGCCTCCAACTCTCCGCAAACTCACGAGAGCGGGCTTCCTATGCAAAGAAGGAGAGCTACTCATGCTCAAGAAGAGAATCGTTACCCTAGCGTTACTCTTTGGCGCCATTGAAAAGTGAGCGGATGAAAAGCCCTGCACTAGCTTTGCCTCCGTTGATCCGGAGTCGGCTCTTGATTTTGAGCTTCGAAGCTCCTCCAATGGCCGGATCTAGCTCCTTCTTCCTTCCTTGGCTCTCCTCTCTCTCTAAGCTTTTAGAAATATGATAACTTATGAAAAGTGAGGGTTTCTAAGTCCAATCCCGGGTATATCCCTTCAGGGACAACCCCCAGCCGTTGGATCCCAAAATAAAGAAACGAACGGCTTTGATTCGGGACTGAAATGCCCAATCTGGACCAAACACGGCCTGGCACACGCCCGTGTCCAGGGCCGTGTGCCTCATTCGCCGTCAAAATCGGCTTGCCTAGAACAACACACGGGTATCGAACACGCCCGTGTTCGACCTCACACGCCCGTGTTCCACCTAACACGGCCGTGTGGCCGGCCGTGTACCCCCATCATTTTTCCCCGAAAACAACCCGAGCACTGCAAGGGTTCTAGGACACGCCCGTATTACCTCAACATGCCTGGACCCCAGGCCGTGTACACGGTCTCGACACTCGACACTTCATCGAGCGAAGATCGTCGACTTGATGACACGGCCTTGGACACGCCCGTGTCCTAGGCTGTGTGCCTTGTCTCGACATAATGTCGAGACCAAAGTGTCGACTTCCCGGGACGAGTGTCGACACGGGTTGACACGCCCTGCGACACGCCCGTGTCGCAGGCCGTGTGCCATGTCTCGACACTTCGTCGAACGCAGATTGTTGACTTTGCGGCTAAGTGTCGACACGTGTCGACACGCCCGTGTCGCAAGCCGTGTGCCCAGTGTCAACACAATGTCGAGACCAAAGTGTCTACTTCCCGGCTCAGTGTCGACAGAAGCTTGACACGCCCTGGGACACGCCCGTGTCCCAGGCCGTGTGCCTGCAGCCAGAACCCAAAACTGGCCCAAAACGTCTCCCGTCGCTCCTTTGAGTTTTGGGGCGTTACACTTGGATAGGACCAAATAGATCCATATGAAGTAAGTACAGACATCTTTTAGTGTCTTTAGATTGAATGCTCTTAAAGGAGACTTTTGTTTGTTTGCATTTTTGACATGCGGGACATAAGCCTTATTTGGTGCATTTTAGTTGTGGACTACTTCTAACTAAATCCATAGAGAATAGTTTACTCATAGCTTTGTAGTTTAAGTGAGCCAGCCTCTTATGCCACAGTATACATAAAGTGCCTTTTTCACTTACTACATGACATAACGGTGATTGTTCATTAATACTAAGGAAATTTAGAAAATAAATATTCCCACTCCTAGTGCCTGATCTCTTGATCACTTGAAGTTTTTATCAAACACTTGTCATTGTGGAAAACAATTTCATATCCTAAATCACAAAGCTGACTTATGCTTATCAGATTGTGGTTCAATCCTTCCATATAAGCATCTTTAGTGATGGTAACTAGGCCATTAAAATGTTACCATATCCCTGGTGAGTCCTTTTTCAGACCCTCCAAAGATGACTTTTGGTCCATTCTTAACTGGAGTGTAATCTCTCAGCAAACTCCTTGATCCAGTCATATGCTTGGAACACCCACTATCCAAGTACCATACTGGCCTATTAGTGGTACTTGGCTCCACCTACAAATAAAAATTTAGTTCACCTTAGGCACCCAACAAGTTTTGGGGCATTGGTTCCTATTAGGCTTTGCTGTGTGAAACACAACAGTCTTTTTAAATAAAGGTGGTTGAAATTTCTATGAAGGAGCTGTTGGATTATACCAACAATCTAGCACAAAATGCCCAACCTTCCCACAACACCAACACTCAAATCTGTTGTATATTTTCTTTGGTTGCACATTTGAAGTTGTTCTCTTGTGCAACACAGAATTCTCATGCAATTTTCAAGGTAGAGATGCAAAATTCACACCCTTACCTTTAAGAGTTATGTGAGCTACACTGGAATAAGCTCCAAGAATTCCTTGGCTTCTTGGATTGATCACCTTTTGTGGTGGTTCATGGCCCATATTGCCTTTTGATATCTGATCCTTCTAGTAAGGCTCTTTATTGACCTTACTGGTACAGAACATAGACATCATGTGTCCAGAAACACATGATCTCAAGCATCTGTTAGAAGACAAATACTTGACTGGTTGCCTTTCTGGACCACTTGGAGATTTACCGTTGGGTGCATACTTCTTATTAAATTTTTTATTCTTACCATACCCTACACCACTTCTAAATGGTGCAGAAAAGGTATCTATGATAGGTAGCACTAACTTAGGTTTTGAGAATTGAGTCAGCAGCTGTCTTTCCTGAGCAAGCTTTGTTTCTAGGTCTTTGACAGTCTTGACCTGTTGTATTATTACCTCTGTCTGGCTATCTATTTTGTTACTTAATTCTATAACTTTCAGTTTTTGTAGGTCCAACTTTGTGTTGGCACTTATCAACTAAGAAGATACTCCTCTGAAGGATTCTAATTCTCTGGCCTGATCATTAGCAAGCTGTCTCCTTGCAATCAAGGCCTTTTGTAACTTTCCATATCTGTTGATTGTTGAAACTTGTGAAGTAAAAGTGGGTGAATGGAAGGCTTGGGCAACCTATCCGCGCGGACTACGCGGACAGGGTTTGCAGACTGCTAAGTCGGCAGGGATGTTGTAGGCGGTTTGCTTTGTGGCGGCCAGGGCGGTCTGTTCGCGCGGACTACGCGGACAGCAGCGGCGGTCTGTCAGGCCGGGGATTACTCAGCAGGCAGTTGGTTCCCAGGAAGTAACCGGGCGGATAGAAATCCTATCCGCGGAGTCCGACATGAAGCGGACTGATGAACCGGAGCTCGGCAGACCGGTTTGGCAGTTGCCTTGGTCTTGCTCTAGTGGAGCGGCAAGTAGAATCCGCGGAGACCGCTGGTCAGTGCAGACAGAAGCTGGAGGTCGCCCGGTATGGCGGGCTAGATCCAGTGTCCGCCAGTAAGTGCGGACTGGCCCTCGTGGCCAGTGGACTGGACTTGGTGTGATCTGAACCAAGTCCAGGATGGCTCAGTCCGGGGAGATCGCGCAGTGGAGCGCGGGCTGCTTTCTCAGTCCGCCAAGCCTAGTAGAAGTGTTGTTGCCTTGTTTGCTAGCTTGGGGGTATGCGGACTGGAGGATTGCCTGGGCAAGAGCGTGCGGACTGGAGCTGGAGTCCGCTGAGTTCGGTTTAGCCTTGTGATGAGGTTATGAACTCAGGAATGCGGACTGGAGTTTGCTGGGAAAGCAGACTGAATCGGCATGTCCGCTGAGTCCGGCGGTACCTTGGAGATTGTGGCAATGGACTCGGGAAGTGCGGACGGAAGCCGAGTGTCCGCTGAGTCCGGCAGGTGCCTTGATAGCGAGGCTGCGGGCTCGGGTTATGCGGACTGGTGCTGTGTCCGCGGATTAGAGGACAAAGCTGTTGCGGAGTCCGGCTGTGGTGGTCCTGGCATGGCCTCTGGCGGCAAGGCGGGCTGGATATTAGAGTCCGGCCTTGGAGAAGCTGGGGCGGACTGGCTATCTACACAGGGGCGGCGAACTGGAATGTGTGTCCGCGGCCTGGCGGACACACTTGTTCTTGCTGCGGGATGTGGCGGTGATCCTATCGGCTAGGGCGGTGACCATACTCATCATCGTGCCTATAAATAGGACCCTTGTCACATCATTATGTACCTCGAATGCAACCTGAACCGAAGTAAGTGAACAGTAATTGAGCTCGCGTAAGTTGCTGCGGTCTGGACTTTGTTGTTCGCGCGGTTTGAGAGTTGACCCGGTTGTGCTTTGCAAGTTGTGCGGATAGCGCTGGAAAGCCAGGACTTGGCTCTGATTGCGGTCAGGGATAGTGCGGACTCTGCGGTTAAGCAACAGGCGGTAAACAGCAGGTCGCGGATAGCGACCAGGCGGTCTCCTCTTTGGCAACTTGGTTCGGGGTTCAGGAAGTCGCCTGTTTCAGGCGGACTGTTCAATTCGGTGACGCAGCTTGGGTTGCGGTCTGGCGACCTGGCGGACTGAGCGGAGTCCACAACAGTATAGCAGCGGCTTGTTGATTGAGTCCGCGCGGCTTGTTTTGTTTCTTGTCTTTAGAAGTTTGCTCTTGATCAATAAAGAAGCTTGTGCTGTATGTGTTGCTGGTTGTTACTGCTTTGTTGAGATAACCCCTGCTAACTCCACGATCCGGGAAAACTTTCAACATTATAAGTGGGCGTATTCTCCTTCGGTTTGTTGAGTTTTCAACAGTGTATCCAAGGGGGTGTCTGCGGTTTGTTGAATTTTAACATGGTATCAGAGGGAGGTTGTTGGAGTGGTCAAGCAGTGCTCAATGGAAGTAGTTGCTCGTCTGTAGAGGAAACCAGTGGTAGAACCATGGCAGTGGAGGATGCAAGTTGTCTTGGAATTGATCTCCTTACAGAGACGAACTGTGAACGGTGGAAGTCCTATATGAAGATCTTTCTTCTTGGCGAGGACCTTTGGGAGGTTGTATGCGGAGCAGGAAGACAAGAGGATACTGCTGGCAATGCTGAGGCGATGAGAGCTTGGAAGGAGGCAAATACGAAAGCAGAGTCTATTCTCAAGCAGGTGATCTCATCGGAGCTCTTGGACCACATCAGTGGATGTCGGTCAACTGCGGAGGTCTGGACTTCCCTTGATGGGTTGTTCAGGAAGGAGGTGAAGATTGCTGCGGAAGATGGTCCCTCTACTTCGTATCAGGAAGAAAGGAGTGTTTCTCCTAGGCGTGATAGGAAGAGAAAGGAAGGACCACGGTGCTATAAATGCAAGCAGCAAGGTTATCTTCGGAAGGAGTGCAAGGTTGTCTTGCTCTCGGCGAACGTAGCTTAGGTAGGGAGGAAGGAGAAGAACGTAGTTGGGATATCAACTAGTTCTGGAGCGGATCGGATGAATGCCAGTGATAGTGCTGCTATCTGGCATGAAAGACTGGGGCATGTAGGGATGGACAAGCTGAAAGCAATGGCGGAAAGAAAACTCGTAAGATGCTTGCCTAGATTGTCATCCTATGGCGATGGTCGGGGGTGTGCGGGATGTCAGGAAAGTGGAGCCTATCGCTTCATGGTTGATAAAGCACAATCCAGATGTAAAGCACCATTGGCGGTTGTCCATTGTGCTCTAGTGGGACCGACCGTCACGGCCAGTCTTGGAGGCAGCAGGTTCATGCTAATATTGGTTGATGACTATTCTAGGTATACATGGGTATACTTCATGAAGAAGAAGTCCAACATGGTACGCTTGTTTGTGGAGTTCAAGAAGCTTGTGGAAGGCCAGCTTGGCCGGAGGATCAAGGTGTTGAGGACAAGTATCGGTGTTGAGTTTGGCTCAACCGAGTTTTCACACTTTTGCAGGAAGCAAGGGATCCGGAAGGAGCTTTCTTGTGGACATATTTCACAACAAGGTAGTATTGCAGCTCGGATGATCCGTTGGTTAACGGAGACCTGGAAGTGTTGGCTTCAGAGTAAAGGCGTTCCGAAGGCTCTTTGGGCGGAAGGGATGGCCTGTGCTGCTCATGTCATCAACCAGATGCCTCTTAGTCCGATCGTAGTGAAGACTCCTTATGAGCTGATGTTCGGAGTGATGCCCTCAGTGAAGCGCCTTTGGGTGTTTGGATCTATCTGCTATATACACTCTCCAGGTGCTCTCAAGACAAAGCTAGTCTTTGTTGGGTATGATGAGCGGAAAATAAGATGGAGGTGTATGGATCCTGCGACGAAGAAACTCATAGTGTCGAGAGACATTGTCTTCGATGAGTTGACGTCGTTTTGGAGTAGCTCTCATGTGGAGCTAGAGATAAGCAGGTCAGATGGTGGGCTGAAGGAGGCTGCTGCTAAGGAAGTGGAGTTGCCTGAGTCACCAGGTACTCCAGGTTGTTCTAGCTCCGGGGCAAAGGCGTCAGAGTCGAGAAGAAGGGGGAGCGATGCTCCAGGATCTTCTGGCTCGAAGGCGGAGGATTCCGGTTCAGGAAGCAGGGGGAACGATGTTCCAGGCTATTCTTGTTCAAGAGGGGAGTCTTCTGGTTCAGGTAGCAGGGGGAGCGTTGCTCCAGGTGCTCTTAGTTCCAGTGAGGAGGCGTCTTGTTCAGGAAGCAAGGGGAGCATTGTTCCGGGTTTGCCCGGGAACGGAGCTGGTTCAGAAGCAGCGGAGGTGGTTAGCCATGATCAGGTTCTTCGGAGATCGAAGAGGATCAGTAAGCCACCAGCTCGATATAGCGAAGGGAACACGGCAGACTTGGTCCCGTGTTTCCTTGTTAGCCCTCAAGTCGAGCAAGGTACTTCTGGCTGTGATGACCCCACTAGAATCAAGGAGGTGGTTGACACCAAGGCTGAAGAGGTGACTTCTCTCAGAGGTAACAAGACTTGGGCTTTTGTGCCCAAGGAAGTTGGTGATACTCCTATGATGCATGAGTGGAGGTTGAAGCTTAAGAAGGCAGAGGGAAGCATGGCTCCTTTCGAGAGATGCTGGAGGGCTCCCTCATGGTCCATGATATGCGGCGCGAGGACTATGTCTTGGACATCTCTTCGTAGATGCTATCGGAGGGACCAGGTGCAAGGTTACGGGAGCTGCTAGAGTTATTCACCACTTCTCACTTCAAGGGGGAGTGTTGAAACTGGTGAAGTAAAAGTGGGTGAATGGAAGGCTTGGCCAACCTATCCGCACGGATTACGCAGACAGGGTTTGCGGATTGCTAAGTCGGCAGGGATGTTGCAGGCGGTTTGCTCTATGGCGGCCTGGGCGGTCTGTTCGCGTGGACTACGCGGACAGCAGCGGCGGTCTGTCAGGACGGGGATTACTCAGCAGGCAATTGGTTCACAGGAAGTAACCGGGCGGATATAAAACCTATCCGCGGAGTCCGGCATGAAGCGGACTGATGAACTGGAGCTCGGCAGACCGGTTTGGCAGTTGTCTTGGTCTTGCTCTAGTGGAGCGGCAAGTAGAAGCCGCGGAGACCGCTGGTCAGTGCGGACAGAAGCTGGAGGTCTCCCGGTATGGCGGGCTAGATCCAGTATCCGCCAGTAAGTGCGGACTGGCCCTCGTGGCCAGTGGACTGGACTTGGTGTGATCTGAACCAAGTCTAGGATGGCTCAGTCCGGGGAGATCGCGTAGTGGAGCGCGGGCTACTTTCTCAGTCCGCCAAGCCTAGTAGAAGTGCTGTTGCCTTGTTTTCTAGCTTGGGGGTATGCGGACTGGAGGATTGCTTGGGCAAGAGCGTGCGGACTGGAGCTGGAGTCCGCGGAGTTCGGTTTAGCCTTGTGATGAGGTTATGAACTCAGGAATGCGGACTGGAGTTTGCTGTGAAAGCAGACTGAATCGGCATGTCCGCTGAGTCCGGCGGTGCCTTGGAGATTGTGGCAATGGACTCGGGAGGTGCAGACGGAAGCCGAGTGTCCGCTGAGTCCGGCAGGTGCCTTGATGGCGAGGCTGCGGGCTCGGGTTATGCGGACTGGTGCTGTGTCCGCGGATTGGCGGACAGAGCTGTTGTGGAGTCCGGCTGTGGTGGTCCTGGCTTGGCCTCTGGCGGCAAGGCGGGCTGGATATTGGAGTCCGGCCTTGGAGAAGCTGGGGCGGACTGGCTATCTGCACAGGGGCGGCGAACTGGAATGTGTGTCCGCGGCCTGGCGGACACACTTGTTCTTGCTGCGGGATGTGGCGGTGATCCTATCGGCTAGGGCGGTGACCATACTCATCATCGTGCCTATAAATAGGACCCTTGTCACATCAGGATGTACCTCGAATGCAACCTGAACCGAAGTAAGTGAACATTAATTGAGCTCGCGTAAGTTGCTGCGGTCTGGACTTTGGTGTCCGTGCGGTTTGAGAGTTGGCCCGGTTGTGCTGTGCAGGTTGTGCGGATAGCGCTGGAAATCCAGGACTTGGCTCTGATTGCGGTCAGGGACAGTGCAGACTCTGCGGTTAAGCAACAGGCGGTAAACAGCAGGTCGCGGATAGCGACCAGGCGGTCTCCTCTTTGGCAACTTGGTTCGTGGTTCAGGAAGTTGCCTGTTTCAGGCGGACTGTTCCATTCGGTGACGCAGCTTGTGCGGTCTGGCGGCTAGGCGACCTCGCGGTCAGGCGGCCTGCAGATCGGCGGTGAAGAGCTAAGCATTGGTATAAGGGGTAGTCCGCGCGGCTTGGGTTGCGGTCTGGCGACCTGGCGGACTGAGCGGAGTCCACAGCAGTATACCGGCGGCTTGTTGATTGAGTCCGCACGGCTTGTTTTGTTTCTTGTCTTTAGAAGTTTTCTCTTGATCAATAAAGAAGCTTGTGCTGCATGCGTTGCTGGTTGTTACTGCTTTGTTGAGATAACCCCTGCTAACTCCACGATCCGGGAAAACTTTCAACAATATAAGTGGGGTGTTCTCCGCCGGTTTGTTGAGTGTCAACAGGGTATCCGAGGAGGCCTTTGCGGTTTTGTTGAATTTTAACATTGATAAGGGAGTTATACTCTACTTCAATGTCTGAATCATGTTCTTCACTATCAGAAGAGTGTGAACATAATTCATTTTCTGATGTAGAAAAAGAGTCTGAGGCTAAACTATGAGAGATTGATTTTACCTTAGCAGATCTGAACATTTCTGATCTTCTTCTGCTGGTTGAGTTTCCTCAATAGCCATCAGGCCCATGAGAGCCTCCTCCTCTTCTGATCCAGATGAACCAAACACACTGTCAAATAGTGTCAACTATCGTTTTGCCAAGAAACTTTTGTCATCCTTCTTGTGTTGTCCATCCTTCAAGTTCTCTGACTTTTTTTCCTTTCTTTTTTGCTGGGCAATCAGCTATGGCATACCCTTTTCTGTTACAACAATAACATACTATATTAGTTTTAATGTGTTTGTTCTGAGTAGAGCCATACCTGTCCCCAGAATTCTTCTTCCTGGTTTTCTTTGTATGATTGATATTTTTATGACAAGAGTCTCCAGCTTGAACCTTCCACCTTCCTAATTTTCTTCTCCTTAACATCTTCTTGAACTGTCTAGAGAAGAGAGACAGTTCCTCCTTAGTTAGTTCCCCTTCTGTTGAAGATGATTCTGAACACTCATAAGTAATTTCTAGTTTTTCTAAGAGAGTTTGTTTCCCTCTGACTTTTTTGGATGACTCAGCCTTTATAGCCAAAGTCTTTTCTCTATTGTGTGTTATGGCTGATTCTTCTTCAGACTTTCTGAGATTGAGTTGTAACTCATGAGACGACCGCTTTCCATATAGGGCCTGGGGGTCTATGTTGGCTAAGTTTCTCATTTATTTTATGGCACAGATCTTAATGTCTCATTCCTTTTTCAGGGACCTCAATAACTTGTCATTGAGTTCATAATTAGTAAAAGTTTGCCATAAGTCCATAGGTTATAATTCTAAAGAATTTTTCAAAACTGTCAGCCACTGAATCTTTCTTATCCTGTCTGAAGGCTTTATACTGTTGATTTAGAAGAGATTTTCTAACATCTCGGACAACTTTAGTTCCTTCCATGTAAACTATCAAGGACTCCTACATTTCCTTGGTTGTCTTGCAATGGATTAGATTCTAAAAAGAGGAATCAATTATTGCACATACTATAATATTCCGAGCCCTTTTGTCCATAGAGGCTAGAATAATTTCATTCTTATCCATTTCCATGTAAGTCTTGGTTGTCTTTATGTTTTCATCAAGAACCGGTACTTTCATGGGAGCGAAAGGTCCTTCAATCATTGTGATGTATATTCTTGGATCTGCTGCCTCCATGAATAATCTGACTGTTTCTTTCCATATTGCAGAATTTTCTTTGGAGCAGATACAGGGCTTAATGGAATTGTTTTACCTCTGGGCCATGATATATTTTTTTCTGTAATCCTTTGGATTCTCACTAGTCTGTTATGTCTTTTTCAGTGAATCTCTCTTTGATACCAATTGTAAATATTTACTTTAGGATTATTAATGACCTAGAGGGGGTGAATAGGTCAAATTTAAATTAAGGCACCCCTTTTTAACAATAAGAGTACTACTGTCTTTAATATGATTAACTCAGTCAGATAAACAAGATATACTAAGCAGCAATTAAGAAAATAAACACAACACAATGCACATGGATTTATTGTGGTTTCCCAATTTATGGGTACATCCACTTTCCCCTTTCGCATATCTAGCAATAAGCTAGATTCGGCCAAACTCCATCTCTTTCCTTTACTTAAATCCTTAGATATTACATCTTAGAGCCTACCCGGCTCCTACAACTCAGACTATACAAGTCTTACCACTAAGATCACCAAGATCCTACTCCTCAAGTTCTTCCTAAAAACTCTACCTTAGAATGAATCCTCACTCCTACTTCTCAGGCAACACCTGCCCTACACCTCAGAGAATTTCCACCTTTTCCTACCTCAGGCAATCCCAGCCCTACCTCGGCCTTTATAACACAGGCTTACAAAAAGAATGAGAATAACTCTCCTCCACTCAGATCTACAGATAGATCTTACAATAAAAGTAGGTAAAAGAAAAAATAGAATTATCAAGTGTCACCCAGCAAGAAATATCTGAGTAACAGCTTCATGATCTGATCTTGATGAATGTGCTTCCTTTGATCTTTGTCAAGATCGATCTGATCAACCCTTCTTAGCTTTTCAAAGCTTCTTGAAGTTAAAATTAGGGTTGATCTCGGCTGGAGAGATGTTGAAGATGATTCTTGATCAGACCACTCTCCACCTTCTAAATTATAGTTGATGCTTCAGTCTTTTTGTCTTCACAAAATTGTGCTGCTTCTTCTTCTTTTTCCTCTTCTATTTTCTTCTTTCTCTCTGTGTGTTTTTTCAATCAGATCTACTTCTCTTTTAAGACTAGATTCCTTTAAATAGGCTCTCACAGGAGTAACCGTTGATTCAGTTAATAACTAACATCTGACAGTTCTGATAGTTGTCACTACCTCCATCTTGATTTCTGTACTTAGGAAAACATGTCTGCTGAAGTGTTGAACCTTGACTGTTAAATGTATCGACACAAGTCCTGGGTGTCGACAATTCTATTGTAGTGGTGTCGATAAACTTCTGAATGTGTCGACATAGCTCTTCAACTTGTCTCTACACAACTTATGCGGAATGTGTCGACACAAGTCCTGTGTGTCGACATAGTTATCTTCAGTCTTGACACAGCTTGATTATAGTGTGTCAACACTAGTCCTGAGTGTCGACACAGTTGTCTTCAATCTCCACATAGTGCATCGACACAGTTGTCCATAGTGTCGGCACACCTTTCTTCAGTCTCGACATAATGTGTCGACACAGTTGTCCATAGTATCGACACAGCTTTCTTTGTCTCGACACAACTTGTCTTTGTCTCGACACAACTTGTCTTTGTCTCGACACAACTTGTTTTTGTCTCGACATAACTTATTCAGTGTGTGTCGACATAGTTATGAGTGTCTCGACACTTTATACTTAGCTTTATTTAGCTGCACACATGAACTTAACATACATCAAATACAACAATGTGTATCTCATTGAGCAGAGTAGGCTTCTTCAAAACAAGTACATTAAGACCAATGTACTCAACAAAACCTTCTCGTACCATAAAATGACACTTCTCACAATTTAACACTAAATTGGTGTACTGACATCTTTGAAGCACACGAGAAAGGTTTTCTAAACTTAAATCGAACGAATCTCCAAAAACGGAGAAGTCGTCTGTAACACCGCGAAGTTCTGGGTCATTTTGGGCCAATTTGGGTTCACGCATGGGTGACACAGCCTGGGACACGGGCGTTTCCCAGGGCGTGTCATGCCTGGGTTGTGTCGAGTCGTGAGGTAGACGAATTTTGCTCGACGATCATCGAGTGTCGAGTGTCGAGTGAGGACACGGCCTGTGACACGGGCGTGTCACAGGATGTGTCAGTGGTCGTCGAACTCAGGTCGACGTCTTGCTCTAGGGCGTGTTTGCGGGACACGGGTGTGTCCAGTTGCACACGGCTAGGAACACGGGCGTGTGCCAGGCCGTGCGAAGTCTCGGGTTGTTTTGGGGATTATTTTCATTGATGCACACGGCCTCCGACACGGGCGTGTCTGAGGGCGTGTCATGGACACGGCACATGACACGGGCGTGTCACCTGGCCGTGTATTGGCTGGATTGAGTCGGTTGACTGCCGCTTAGAGGGACACGACCTGTGACACGGGCGTTTCACAGGGCGTGTCAGGCCGTGTTTAGACTTTTTTGGCCAAATCTGAGCCGTTTGTTTCCCTCTTCCTGGATCCAGTGGTTGGCCTTTGTCCAGGTATGGTGAAGGCCGAGAAAAAAGGAATATAACCCTCTTTTCTTCTTCTTCATTGTATTCTAAGAAAGGGAGGAAGAAAGGCCTAAGGCAAGAGGGAAGGGAGGAGACGACCAACTACTGTAGGAGCTGCGGAGTGCGGAGCGAAGATCCGAGAGCGGATTCGTCAAGGCAGAGCCGAGGCGGTGATTTCCATCCGGCTACTTCATGGCACCGAAGCAGTCTTCAAGGGTAACGATCTCCTTCTTGTAATCCTCTACCAAGAGGTGGCTCGCGGAAGTGATTCCTTTGTTGAGTCTACATCTAGAGCCGGAATTATGGAGTACGACATAGACATGCTGTGTGAAGCCCATCTGGACCGGTAGTTTGGATTGGTGATGTTCATGTGTAAATCGGAGAAGACTCCGTGGCTTTGATGATATGTAAATGGATTTCTATTGTGATGAATATGTGGCTGTGATACTGAATGAGAGGAGGCTTTGGCAAAGCTCCTGGTTATGATATGATCAATTGGTAGCACGCCTGGGGAGCTCGAGATAAACCCGGCCTGTTACACCACTAGGGTGGGTTGATCTAGTTAGGTAGGGATCGATTTGTGGCAATGCCTGGGGAGCCGAGTTAAACCCGGCTTGCTGCACCACATGGGTGGGTCGATCGGAATAGGAGGGGGTCAATTGGTGGTAATGCCCGGGGAGCTTGGATAAACTCTGCTTTCCACACCACATGGTATGGGTCGATCTGCTCTGGTTGGTTATGGATGCTGAGAGGTTGGACCTCTGAGTGGTTTGGGTGGGATGTCGCCATCTTGCGAGACTGGGGGACTAGGTCCGGTAAACCAACAAGTTAACACCTCGGATCGGCGTTGTACGACTGGTGGATTCCGGTATGACAAGAAGGTGCCCTGAGTGCACGGAACGTCTGGTGGATTCCAGCGTTTGTGATGTGATGTGTTTACTAGTGGGATAAATAAAATGAGATCCATATGATGCTTGATGATACTTGATGATAGATGATAGCACTGCATACAGGGATGGAACCACTACCCCGGGTAAGGGGTAGGGTCGTTATAATGGGTCAACCAAATGCTGACCGTTACTTTGTTTTCTATGTTGGCTTGGATGGTTAATTGCAGCTGCCGCGGCTTGAATAAGTGGAATGACTAGCTTGCTGCTATTGGCCCTTGAAGTCCATGCGAAGAGTTGTGTTTGGATTTCATGTGTGGCCGGCCTGCGTGCCGATGTACGAAACTATTGATGTGTAAACGAGGAACCTGTAAGGCCATAAGGCCAGGATGTGTGGGTTGTATACATTCTAGTGTTGTTATCTATAAATGTGGTATTTATATATTGGTGGACATTCTGGTTTGAGTTCATGCTAACATAAAATTGCTGCGCTAGAATGGAATGAGTTAAGGATACGCGTAGAGTTTGATTCCCACAAGTAATTTCTTCACTTGTATGTGATATATGGCGTGGGGCCCCGGCCGGACCAACCGTTATATGTCATGTGAAAGGTGGGGGCGTTACAAAGTGGTATCAGAGGAAGGTTGAGATTGTATGGGAGGAGAGAACATAAATGAACTCATGAATGCCCACTAGGAATGTATGTCATGCACATGATGTGCGTGAGTGTGTAGTCAATAGTACTGTTATGATTAGAAGTATTAATGGTGTTCTGTACATTGATAGGTGGCGAGGGATGGAGCTGGGCCGTCTGAGCCCCAGCTGTCTGATGAGAGTGCAACACCCATGGAAGCGCCTATGCCTCCCTCGGCAGAGGCCATACAGGTGTTAACGGAGACAGTGCTTGCAGTGTTACAGGCACAACCAACTGGACAGGCAAGACCTGGTGCAAGGTTAGAGCATGCTGCAGTACTGGTGGAAGCACAAGCAAGTGACGACTCATTGACACGTTTTATGCACTTTCATCCACCTATGTTTGGTGGAGCGCTTTCCCCAACGCAGGCGGAAGATTGGTTTGCAAGGGTAAAAAGGATCCTAACCGCAATCAGGCCGGTAGAGGAGCAGAAAGTGACATTGGCCACTTTTCTGTTGGAAGGAGATGCGAGATTGTGGTGGGATAAGATGGAAGTGCATCACTTGGCAGGTCGAGGTTTAATGGAAGTTTTAATGGATGAATTTTCACAAATATTTTTAGCCAAGTATGTGCCAGTGTCGCATAGGATTGCGATGGAAAATGAGTTTCTACGTCTGGTGCAGGGTGAGCGAGATATTGATACCTACCTGCATGAGTTTACGAGATTGGGGAGAAATGCGGGCTCTACCTTTGCGGAGGAGACACAAAAGACAAATCGGTTTTATGAAGGATTGCGGGATGAATTGAGGTTGGCACTCCCGAGTTTGGTGAGCCAAGGCTTCCAAGCATTGGTCAATACAGCCCGTGCTTTGGAGAAGGATATGATGCGAGTACAAGAGAATAAGTGACTGGCAGCGAAAAAGCCAGAGTTTAGAGTACCACAATTAGATTTATCGGAGTTTAGAAGATGAGAGAAGAAAAGATTTAGGCCTGCGGAATCAGCTCCGTCGACTATTTCTTAGGGGGCAACTTATGGGCCAGGACGTGTTGATACACGTATATGCTATAAATGTGGGCAGCAAGGACACATCACAAAATTCTGTTGGAATGCCCCTCCAAGGAGTGAGAAAAAGACAGATGCACCATATGAAGAAAAGGGTAAAGCAGTGGCCGAGTCATCTGCACCCCGGATGCAACATCGCTTTCATGCGATGGAAGTGCAAGAGCCACAAAGCTCAGTTGGTGAAATTCAGCCTCGGGTGTTTAATTTGTCTCTTAATCGCGAATTTCAAAATCGGGAGGCTGAGCGAAAGTGAAGTGTGATGTGAATCACTTCGATGATATGACTGAAGATTAACTTGCTGACTTGTCCAGTGCTGTGTATGTAAACTATGTTTATATATAGTTGTGGTGATGAATAAAAGATGGTGTACATATCTATCAAAATTTGGTGCACTTGAGATCATGATGTATTATTTTGATGTATTTGTGGTTAACTGTGCACAAGTGGAGTTAGGGATGTTTGTATGTGTTGTATGTTTGTTCATATATGCGGCTTGGAATTCAGCACGCGGATGTGCATAATCAATTGTTTTGTGGTTGATTGGATGATTTGGACTCCAATTTCGAGGACGAAATTATTTGAAGGAGGGGAGGATTGTAACACCCCGAACTTCTGGGTCATTTTGGGCCAATTTGGGTTCAGGCATGGGTGACACGGCATGGGACACGGGCGTGTCCCAGGGCGTGTCATGCCTGGGTTGTGTCGAGTCGTGAGGTCGACGAATTTTTCTCGATGATCATCGAGTATCGAGTGTCGAGTGAGGACACGGCCTGTGACACGGGCGTGTCACATGGCGTGTCAGTGGTCGTCGAACTCAGCTCCACGTCTTTCTCTAGGGCGTGTTTGCGGGACACGGGTGTGTCCAATTGCACACGGCCAGGAACACGGGCGTGTGCCAGGCCGTGTGAAGTCTCGGGTTGTTTTGGGGATTATTTTCGTTGATGCACACGGCCTCCGACACGGGCGTGTCGTGGACACGACACGTGACACGGGCGTGTCATACGGCCGTGTATTGGCTGGATTGAGTCGGTTGACTGCCTCTTAGAGGGACACGGCCTGTGACACGGGCGTGTCACAGGGTGTGTCAGGCCGTGTTTAGACTTTTCTGGCCAAATCTGAGCCATTTGTTTCACTCATCCTGGATCCAGTGGTTGGGCTTTGTCCAGGTATGGTGAAGGCCGAGAAAGAAGGGATATAACCCTCTTTTCTTCTTCTTCTTCTTCATTGTATTCTAAGAAAGGGAGGAAGAATGGCCTAAGGTAAGAGGGAAGGGAGGAGACGACCAGCTACTGTAGGAGCTACGGAGTGCGGAGTGAAGATCCGAGAGCGGATTCGTGAATGCAGAGCCGAGGCGGTTATTTCCATCTGCCTACTTCATGGCACCGAAGCGGTCTTCATGGGTAACGATCTCCTTCTTGGACATCAAAGTCCTTTCTTTATGCATGTGCTTGGAATCCTCCACCAAGAGGTGGCTCGCGGATGTAATTCCTTTGTTGAGTCTGCATCTAGAGCCGGAATTATGGAGTACGACATTGGCATGCTGTGTGAAGCCCATCTAGTGTCTGGATTGGTGATGTTCATGGGTAAACCGGAGAAGACTCCGTGGCTTTGATGATATGTAAATGGATTTCTATTGTGATGAATGTGTGGCTGTGATGCTGAATGTGAGGAGGCTTTGGCAAAGCTCCTGGTTATGATTTGATCAATTGGTAGCACGCCTGGGGAGCTCGAGATAAACCCGGCCTGTTACACCACTAGGGTGGGTTGATCTAGTCAGGTAGGGATGGATTGGTGGCAATGCCTGGGGAGCCGAGTTATACCCGGCTTGCTGCACCACATGGGTGGGTCGATCGGAATAGGAGGGGGGTCGATTGGTGGTAATGCCTGGGGAGCGTGGATAAACCCGGCTTGCCACACAAAATGGTGTGGGTCGATCTGCTCTGGTTGGTTATGGATGATGAGAGGTTGGACCTCTGAGTGATTTGGGCGGGATGTCTCCAGCCTGCGAGACTGGTGGACTAGGTCCGGTCAACCAACAATTTAACACCTCGGATCCGCAGTGTACGACTGGTGGATTCCAGTACGCCAAGAAGGTGCCCTGAGTGCACGGAACGTCTGGTGGATTCCAGCGTTTGTGATGTGATGTGTTTGCTAGCGGGATAAAGAAAATGAGATCCATATGATGCTTGATGATACTTGATGATAGATTATAGCACTGTATACAGGAAAGGAACCGCTACCCTGGGTAAGGGGTAGGGTCGTTATAATGGGTCAGCCAAATGCTGACCGTTACTTTGTTTTTTGTGTTGGCTTGGATGGTTAATTGCAGGTGCCGCGGCTTGAATAAGTGGAATGGCTAGCTTGCTGCTATTGTCCCTTGAAGGACATGCAAAGAGTTGTGTTTGGATTTCATGTGTGGCCGGCCTGCGTGCCGATGTACGAAACTATGGATGTATAAAAGAGGAACCTGTAAGGCCATAAGGCCAGGATGTGTGGGATGTATACATTCTAGTGTTGTTATCTATAAATGTGGTATTTATATACTGGTGGACATTCTGGTTTGAGTTCATGCTAACATAAAAATGCTGCGCTAAAATGGAATGAGTTAAGGATACACGTAGAGTTTGATTCCCACAAGTAATTTCTTCACTTGTCTGTGATATATGACGTGGGGCCCCGGCCGGACCCACCGTTATATGTCATGTGACAGGTGGGGGCGTTACATCGTCTATGAAGACTTCCATAATATCCTCCACTAGCTCGTCAAACATCGCTAGCATACACCTTTGAAAGGTTGTCGGCGCATTGCATAAACCAAAAGGCATCCTCCTATAGTCGAAGGTGACGAACGGACAAGTGAAGCTTGTTTCTTCTTGATCTTTGGGCGTAATTGGGATTTGGAAATATCCCGAGAGACCATCAAGAAAACAATAAAAAGCATCATCAGATAGCCGTTCAAGGATTTGGTCAATGAACGGTAAAGGAAACTGATCCTTTCGGGTTGCATCATTTAATTTACGGTAGTTGATGTAAACCAGCCATCCGATAATGGTTCTAGTGGGGATTAATTCATTTTTATTGTTTGGCACTACCGTTAATCCTCCTTTCTTGGGCACCACTTGGACCGGACTAACCCAAGTGCTATCTGAATTCGGATAGATGATTCCCGTGTATAATAATTTAATAACCTTCGCCTTAACTATCTCCTTCATATTAGGATTTAGCCAGCGTTGAGGTTGAATAGTTTTATGAGAATTTTATTCAAATAAAATTTTGTGCGTACGAAAGGAGGGAGTAATCCATTTTAGGTCCGTAATTTTCCACGCAATCGCACGATGATGACGTTTTAAAACATATAATAATTTTATTTTTTCTTCATTGGATAATTACGCCGACACAATAACGAGATGTTTTGAACCTTCCACTAGAAATAAATATAATAAATGATCTGGCAATTGTTTTAGTTCTAAGATTGGAGGTTCATCATAAGAGGTTTTTTATCGGTCACTACATAGTTCTAGAATTTCGAAAATAGGCTCGTGTGTGACCGATTTATTATCACTATTTTCATAAGAAATGGTATCTAAAGTTTCAAAATTTTCTTCATGAACAATAGGTGAATACAAATTTTCAGAAAATAAAATGGAGTCTTCATCGGGAGAAGCCTCCAAAAAGAAACATGAGTCGTCATTAGCAAGCGTATTTTTCATAGATGATTTGATAGTAAAGGCTACTTCTTCATCTCCGACTCTAAGGAGAAGTTTACCGTTACTAACATCTATAATGACGCGTGAGGTGGAGAGAAAAGGGCGACTGAGAATAAGCGAAACCACGGTGTCCTCTTCTATGTCAAGGATGACGAAATCTACCGAAAAGATAAATTTGTCAACTTTTACAAGCACATCCTCAATAATACCCATAGGGTATTTAATAGACCGATCAGCTAATTGGATACTCATTCGTGTTGGATTAGGCTCTCCTAAACCCAATTTTTTAAATAACGAATAAGGCATTAAATTAATCGAGGCGCCTAAATCAGCCAACGCATGTTTCACCAATAAATCACCAAATAGATATGGAATAGAGAAACTAACCAGATCAGTTAGTTTCTTAGGCAATTTATTAAGTAAAACCGCCGAACATTTCGCGTTCAACTGAACCGTGGAGATATCCTCAAGTTTCTTTTTATTTGTTAAAATAACCTTGAGGTAATTTGCGTACTTCGGCATTTGCGCTATGGCTTCGTAAAACGGTAAATTAATATGGATTTGCTTAAATAATTCTACAAATTTACCGTAATGGTCATCTGTACGGTCTTTTTTTAATTTATACGGATGGGGAAGAGGCGGTTGATATTTTTTAATTTTTTTTCATTAAAAGTCTGAGGTGGAGGAGGGGATGTAGAAATTGTTACCTCTTATTCAGCCAGATTTGAAGAAGTATGTACCTCCTTCCCGCTCCGTACGGTGATAGCCTTCGCTTGCTCCTTTGGGTTGGGCTCCGTATTGCCCGATAATGCTCCTTGTTGGCGATCAGAGAGCATCTTTGATATTTGTCCAATTTGATTCTCCAAATTGCGGATATATCTGGTAAGATTCTGGATATTGGCATCATTAGTAGCCGCATATTTGTGGAATGCCTCCTCCAGAGCGGGAGGCTTGGCAGCTTGTGGAGGAAAGTAACCAGGTGGAATTGTGTTTGGGGGGGGGGGGGGCGAGCCGCGTTCCCTAGATTACTCCAAGAGAAGTTGGGGTGATTCCTTAATCCCGGGTGATAAGTGTTACCAAAATTATTACCCAAATTATAAGGTGGCCGATTTAGATTACCCATGTAATCCACTTGTTCGAAAAATGGTGGAAGGTTCCCAATATTGGGGTTCACAGGTAGGTGTAAACGAGGAAGCAGACATCTCGTCAATTTGTTTCTGTAGTCTGTCAACCTGGAGAGATAAACATGAAACAACATCGATTTCGTACATCTTGGCCGGATTTGGTGGACGAGTCCTGGGTGTACTCCACTGATACGTGTTCATGGCCATACCTTCTATAAGTTCTTCGGTGGCCGCCACTGTTTTGTTGTTTAACGTTCCACCGGCGGCTACATCAATATGTTGCCTCATTTGTTGATTGAGGCCATTATAGAAGGTTTGCACTTGCAACTAATCGGGGATTGCATGATGCGGACAACGGGGAAGCAATTCCTTAAATCACTCCCAAGTATTATATAACATTTTCGTATCAACTTGGGAGAAATAGGTGATATGATTGCGTAACTTGGCCATTTTTGAGGGTGAAAAATATTTTGTGAGAAACTTTTCCGTCATCTCGGCCCAAGTAGAGATGGAGCATCTTGGTAGAGAACCAAACCACTGCTTGGCTTTGGTGCGCAAAGAAAAAGTAAAAAGCCTTAACTGAATAACATCATAGGAAACCCGTTAATTTTAAATGTATCGCATATTTCTAAAAAGGTAGAAAAATGACCGTTTGTGTCCTCTTCTTGATGCCCGTCAAATTGTACAGAGTGTTGTACCATTTGAATGATGTTTGGATTCAATTCAAAGTTATTGTTCGCAAGAGCGGGTCGAACAATACTTGACTGCGCGTCATCCAAATTTGGTCGGGCATAGTAGGACATAGTCCGTTGATCTGCCATATTTGGATCTGGGTTACCCAAAATAGAAGAAAATTGAAAAGATGAGAAGTAGAAGAAGAAGAAGAGGAGCAGGAGGAAGAAGAAGAAAAAAAAGAAGAAGAAGAGGCGGAAGAAGAAGAAAAAGAAGCAGAAGAAGAAATATCACCTATGGATTCCTCAACCAAGTCTAGAGAATTGAGATCGCGGAGTCTTAGACGTCGCCATAAGCTTTGCTCGATCTCCGGATCCAAATCATGTAGATTTGACAGATTCTCTCGGGTCATACACCAAGATAAAAATAAAATAAAACAAAATAAATTTTTTGATTTTGATTTTTTAAAACGAAAAGAAAATGTTAAAATTAATTGATCCTTGCTTTCAAAACATCAACAAAGAAAATTCCCTGGCAACGACGCCAAAATCATGGTGAAGAATTTTAACAGTTTTTAAAATAATCCAAACTATAATCCAAAATAGGCAAGTGTACCTATCAAAAAATAATATAGGAAATGTCGTATTTAAACTCGGGGACCGTTGAGTACTCGTTCTCACAAGGGAAAAGTTATTATCTTATCAGACAAAAGTTTGTTTCGGGATTTCGGAAAAGAAAACGTTAAACTACTAAGGAAAAATTCGATGATGGGAAAGCTAGCACTTGATCTTGAATCCCCTTGTATTAAAATAAAACTTTATGAACATAAAGTACGCAAGACTCTTAAATTGCTCACTCGACCGTGGAGGTTCCTAAAGTACAAAAGTGTCTCTCTTTTGCTCATGCTTTTGACTAACCTTAGGTTGATCGATTAAGACCTCTCGGCCAGTCGAAACCCCTAAGCTTGCTTTAGCCGGTGAAACCCTCTATTGGATTTGACTCCAATCCAGAAGATTTATGTCATCCTCTCTCGAGGAGTGCAATCAACTCCTTTTATCTTTGAGTGATCTTCTCGCATCTGCAACCTTTCGGTCATTTAGGAAACAGATCTTAGATCGAAGAACATATCTGCGAAATATGAATTCAGTATAATAAAATCAAAGATAAATCGTTAGTGTGTAAAGTAAAGAACTTGATATTTTTAATAAAGTTGAAAAGCTTATTTTATTACAAGGTTCATCATGATCATGTGCTAAAAATGGTTTAGCTACTCATCATGATGGGATAATTACAAAATAGGGAGGAAAGAGACATGATTAAATGAAGAAAAACAACTTAAGTTAAAGCCTACAAAGTAAAAGATCTAGACTAGGAAATAGAAAAAATGCAAGAAATAAAGCATAAAATATAGAACTCTAACTCATAAAAATCTCCTCCTCAGCTTTTGAAATTGTCTGGAATTTATAGGTAAGTTTGATGGATAGTCACACCCCTAGGTCACGCCCGTGACCTAGGGCGTGTAAGGTTTAGAACCGTCGTCTTCAAGTTTAGGGAACGTAAGAGCGAAACTGCAGGTCACGCCCGTGACCTAAGGCATGTCTTGTCGGTTGCTGGAAACGGCCGAAAGTAGAAATGACAGGAGTAACTTTGGCCGTTTTGGAAGGGTCATGCCCCATGGTCACACCCATGGCCTAAAGCCTGTAAGCGAAAATCCATCACGATCTGAAACTGCATCATTATACGTGGCACACCTGGATGTCACGCCTCGAAGTCATGCCCATGACCAATAGGTCACGCTTGTGACCCGGGCGTGTAACTTTAATCTGATATGGAGTCGAGGCCAGGAACGTCATCTGCATGTCACGCCTGGTCGTCATGCTTGTGGCAGCATTATCACGCCCGTGACCGTTAGGCGTGCAATTTTAACTGACATGGAGATGTACCCTGGAGCACATGCCAGCTCATACCTGCATGTCAGGCCCATGACCAATAGGTCACGCCCGTGACTTTGGCGTGTAGTTTGCGATTTTACATGTTTTGTCCAGATTTGTCTCTTGATCAGTTCTTGAAACTCCAAAATGCTATTGGTAGCCCAGTATGACCAAAAATAAGAAAAGAACCTAATCAGTAACAAAATTAATATAATATAATTATAATCTAGTTAACTATTAAATAAAAACTATGTAAAAAATTAAATTAGAGTTATCATTTGGTCCTATGTCAGTTCATAGTCTAGGTAGGAAGTCTACACCCTTATGGTGGATGATGACTATTCTAGGTTTGCTTGAGTGTTCTTTATCATGAAAAAGAATGAAACCCTTAATATGTTCATAAAGTTTGACAACCAAATTCAGAATGAGTTTAATAGTTCTATAGTCAAAATCAGAAGTGACCATGGGACTGAATTCTAGTCTGATAACATGACCAAATTTTGTGAAGAGCAAGGGATTCATCAAGAACTTTCTTCTCCACGAACACCCCAGCAAAATGGTATTGTTGAGAGGAAAAATAAGACTCTCATAGAGGCCGGGAGGTCCTTGTTGTCATCTCTCTTAGAATATTTCTGGGTTGAGGTCGTGAATACTACATGTCATGTCCTTAACAGAGCCTCTATCACCAAGAGCTACAAGAAGACTCCCTATGAAATCTTGAAGGGAAGAAATCCAAACCTGGGCTATCTCAGTATCTTTGGTAGTAAGTGCTACACACTTCATAGTGGGAAGTCCTAGGTGATTAAGTTTGTTGACAAGTCCTTTGATGGAATTTCTGTTAGGTGCATCAATCATAGTAAGCCTATACAATCTACAACCTGAAAATCCAAGTTGTAGAAGAGTCTGTACATGTAGTCTTCGATGAGTCTACCAAGATTAACAGTGAGCTGCTAAGCTCCTCTTCTAGTACTACAGATATAGAGATGATGATGGATAATCTAACCATTAAGGAGGTGGCTCCAGTAATCCAAGATGGAGTGGATATTCCAGATGGAGTGCAAGGCACACTTGAAGTGGATGAAGATTAGCAAGAAGCTGCTTCAGACTGCCTCCAACTATCATGCATCTAAGAGATCATCCAAGACACCAGATTATTAGTGATGCAAACCACGGAGTGGTGACAAGATGTAAGAGTCGTAATACAGCTTTGTATTCTGGTTTCTTGTCACAGGTTGAGCCCAAGCGATTTGAAGAGGCCAACATATATCAGTTCTAGATTATAGCAATGTAAGAGGAATTGAACAAGTTTATAAGATGCCACGTTTGGAAGCTTGTTCCCAAATCATAAGGACATAATGTCATTGTAGTCAAGTGGATATACAAGAATAAACTTGATGAAAATTAAATTATAATCAAGAATAAGTCTAGGCTAGTAGCTAAGAGATACGTACAAGAAGAAGACATTGATTTTGATAAAACCTTTGCCCCTGTAGCAAGATTGGAAGCCAACAGACTCTTCCTTGCAAATGCTACATTCAAATGATTTAAAGTCTAACAGATGGATATGAAGTCAGCCTTCCTGAATTGGGACTTAGAGGAAGAAGTCTATGTTGAACAACCTCCAGGTCTTGTTGAATCTAACTCATATGAATTTTTTTATAGACTTTGGAAAGCTTTATATGGGTTAAAGCAAACCCCTAGACCATGGTATGAGACATTGTTTAGCTTCCTCATTGAGATCAAATTCTCAAGGTGGAAGATAGACAAGACCCTATTCCTAAGGGAATCTAAGGACAAGATGATCCTAGTCCAAATTTATGTAGATGACGTAATCTTTGCATTTATTCATGGCAACCTTTGCAGGAAGTTTGCCAAACTTATGTAGGAGAAGTTTGAGATGAGCAGTATAAGTGAACTTAAGTTCTTCTTGTGCCTCCAAGTAAGACAGATTGAAGATGGATTATACATATCCCAGTCTAAGTTCACTATGAATTTGATCAAAAAGTTTGGTATGGAGAATGTGTCCACCATGAAAACTCCCATGATGTCAAGTATGCCTATAGGTAAAGATGAGGCAGGGAAACCTATTGATGAAACTTTGTATAAAGGGATAATTTGATCTCATCTATATTTTACTTCAAGTAGGCTAGACATCATATATACTACATGCTCTTGTGCTATGTGTCCGGCTAGCGCTAAAGAATCTCACTACTCTACTGCAAAGAGGATTTTGAGGTATCTTAAGGACACACTAGATCTTGGCCTATAATACCCTAGAAATAGGGATTTTGAACTAACATGTTATTCAGATGTAGATTTTACAGGCTTTAAAGAGGACAAGAAGAGTACTTCAGGAACCTGTTAATTCTTGGGAGGAAGACTAGTGTCTTGTAGCAGCAAGAAGCAGACCAGTATTGCCATCTCAACAGCTAAGTTAGAGTACATCTCAACATGTATCTACTGTGCACAATTGCTGTGGATCCAGCATCAGCTCCAGGACTATAACCTCCAGATAAGTAGAACTCCTTTGTACTGTTATTTTACTAGTGCAATCTCAATTGCTAGGAATCCCGTCTCTCGTAGTAGGACAAAGCACAATGAAATTAGGTATCATTTCATTTGGGAGCATGTGGAATGTAAAGATATCAGTCTTCGGTTTGTCCCTACTGATAAGCAAGTGGCTGACATCTTCACTAAGCCACTGGATGAAGCAAAGTTCAACAACTTCAAGTTTGAGTTGGGTATTTTGAACTTGGTATAGCTTCTGATGCTTCTTGTGTTGTTATTATTGCAGGTTGTACTACTTCTTGTAGGTGGAACAGACCTTCAATGGTATGAAGATTTTTCAAGTGGTATACCTTCAATGGTATCAAGTTTTTCAAATGTTTCAAGTGTTATCCAGACTGGAATAGACTAAAGTGTCTACCAGGAAGGATGATAGAAGATGCTTCAGTTGAGAGGGAGCAAGTCTTGTACTTGCAGGGATAGATTCTGCCTCATGTAGAAAAGGAGCCTCATGTAGTACTCAAAAGGAGATAATCAGGCCAGCACCTCCCTGACAATTTACAGAAGTCAAAAAGGGGCAGGAGAAGGAAATTATTAAGGCTAGGGAGCATCAAAATAGGGGGAGCAGGAAGTGATAATTTTTGCCCTCCAGGCATGGAATGTTTGGTAACCTATAACTTGATACTCTTGTTTTGTTGTTAAAAGTTGTCCAATTTAATGTGTTATTGCTGCAAATGTTAGTGTATATCATTGACTCAGATTTTTGTTTGAAGGTTTTGACTTTTTAAAATAGGGGGAGATTATTAGGTCCAATGTCCACAATGTCCAAGATTTGTAGAAGTCAAACAAGTCAATGATATATATATATATTGTTGTATTTGATGTATATTCAAGTTCATGCATGTAGGTTGGTCTTGTCACATTGATTGGACAGGTATTTCATGTGGTTGTGACAGGTGGTCACAAGATAGAAAAGTGGAGAGGCAGAAATCTGTGTAAGTCCACATGCATTGAGTGAAGTTAGTTCACTCAACGGCAGATGCTACGGAAGGATGATGGAAAGGCTGAAAATCACATAAGCACACAGGCATTGAGTGAAGCTAGTTCACTTAATGCCAGATGTCAAAAAGCACCGAGTAAGGTGTGTATAGTCAATGCCCAGCTATCAGAACCCGTATTTTTCACCTCCAAATAAGTATATCAGAGTAAGGGAAAAATGCACGTCATGATGACACATCAGCAGGGGATAATTGTGGACGCTCAGGCAAAACCCCTACTTAACCATGAAGAAAGGTTCTTTAAGTTACTTAGAGTTAAAAACAATTTAAGTATAGTAGATAGTCGTATCCCTCGGCTTAGTGGATCATCTAGTCCATAAGAAAAGTAGTTAAACACTACAAAAAAGTACTTCTTTTATCAGATTAGGCATCCTACAAGTGCTTAGAGGTTCCTATAGGACACCTCAAGGTGTGCAAGTTTTAAGTTTATAATAGCAATAAAAGTAGGTATATACGGTCGTTAAATATAGTGACTTAACATTCTAAAAGTGTGCAATGCATGAGGTTATAGTAGCAGTGTTATTTTATACTTGAAAATACCTACCATGCATTTCAGTATAAAACATCCCAGAGAACAAGTATTCCAAACACGCAAAAAGGACGCAAAGCAGCTAGCAAGTATCTAAAAATAACATAACAATCCTGTGGGCATCAACAAATTGACACGAACCCATAAAAGTAAAGTATGTCTGAACTAGTGAATAAACAAAAACAACAAACTACCTCACCGCGGTAAGGCAAAGAACACAACCAACACTGCTGCTCAGAAACTCCAAAACCAACACTGCTACCAGTTACATCTCTGAACCTGAGGCATTCCAAAGACAGAACACCTCAGCAAGAATGTACAAGTAATGGCGGAAAGAAGCGAAAATTAAACAAAGTCGAGGGGTACCAACCTAAGACCAAAGGAAAATACTTAATTAAAATACCGCAAAAATGTACAAAAGCCAAAGGAAACACTTACGTGAAGCATCACCTACCACAAAAGCACCCCAAATGCACAAGACTATAAGGGCAAAAAGGGTTATGATTAAATCATCCGGAAAAGGAACAAACCCCTACTAGCCTCTTGTGGTAAACTCCACCAAACAATCCAAAACGGGTAGGGTGGCCAACTCAGTTGGACACAACCCCAATGCTAATTATTTTTCTAAATGCGGGGGAGACTAAATACTCCACCCTGTAGAGTTCCACGAGATACTAATAATGGAAACAAACACTGCGGAGGTGGTTTCGTCCACTAACTCCCGCAATCAAAAAAACCCAACAAAAATATATCTCAGGACTTAACACATATGATTCTACTAGTCATTTCTAGGTTAAGAAGCAGTTGATCAACCCCAGGAAAGATTTCACAGTCCTAAACAACTCTTAACACATCCTACATAAGTGTTAGGAATGATTAAAGCCAATAATGAAACATTTCCATCTGTTGGATACATAGTTTGCTTTTGCGATAGGTTCTCTAATTAGGATGAGGTTGACTCACATTGTATAGCCAGGGCCAACTCTATGAGTCATAGAGTTTAGGCTAGTCATTATGTTCAACCTTCATGGACCAGCCAGTAGAGGACTTCAGTATACCCAGACTTAGAAGAATTCAGAACTTAAGATTCTTAGTTCGAAATTCCTCGAACTCAGCTCGACGATCATCAATCGCAGATCGACGAACTCAAAGTTATTTCTCTAAGTTGAGCTCGATGATATTCGAGCAAAGGTCGACAATCTCTTCATTCAGACAGACTCTCTGCTCGACGAACTTAGTGCGCAGATTTGGCAAGTTATTTCCAGAATACAGTTCGCTGAGCTCAGGTCGACGAACAGGAATTATTAGCTCGACGAACTTGGAACTCCATATGACGAATTCTATTCAGAGCTCGACAAATTCTGTCCTGAGCCAGACTTAGAAGTTTTCCTTATTTCTGTCCTTATTTATTATATTATTTAGTAGTGATTTCCTGAGTAATTAATGCTCATATTCTCCTGAATATAACCATTATTGGCAGCATTAATTATGGTCTTCATTACGGTTAATTGCTTTCTTATTTTAATGGGACAGTTGGGGAAACTCTTTAAAGATTGTATTCCAGCCGTTTCATTCTCCAAAATTAGTCAGTAATTAATGCTTGGAATTCAAAATTCAAGAGGAGAATTCGACGACAGAATATATTAGAGGGAATTTTCTTTCAGACAAGATAGAACACAAAGGTGATACAAGCAAGCAAGAAAATCAAAAAGTACACACGGTGATATACAGAGAAGAGATACATAAATATACTGAAGAATATCTGCTTCTTCTATATGCTGAAAACATTCGGTTTTCTCCCTGTTCTTTCGGAAGACTGAAGAAGAACAAGCATCAAATATCAAGAATCTTCTTCTACTTCTACTCCAGTAATATTCAAGGACAATAACTTTGAATCTGTTAGAAAGTTCATGTATCTCTTCAAGACAAGGCTGAAGGCTTACACATTGAGCAAGAATCCAAGATTTCTGAACCATTCATTATTTCAGAAGGAGCTTTGACAATAAAAATCCACAAGTCTTCTCTATTGAATAGAGAAAAGAGAAGACACCATCAATTATCTCAACCTCCAGTACAAAGGGTTTATTAACTCCCTTTAAAAGTTTATTGTTGGTTTTTGGGCACCTGGTCAAAAGCCTAAAGGTTTGTGAGATCTCCCTGTAAATAGATCTTGTGGTGGCAGTCACCTGATCAAAAACCTGATAGTGGATTCCTACAAGGGTGGTAGGAGAGTGGATATTCCCACTTTGGTGAACCACTATAATATTCTTATGTTGTCTGCTTGTTCATTTTCTCTTTGTTTTGTTGTGCTGTGATAGTGTAGTTTAGCTTAGTTTCCATTTCCTTTTATACTACTACTATTATCACTTATATCTCAGATAATTATTTTAAAATCAGCCAAAAAGTTTTAAGTTACCCTATTCACCCCCCCCCCCCTCTAGAGTAATCAGATCTATCCCCTACTTTCTATTGGTATCAGAGCAGGTTCCTTTTATTTCTCATGCTAACACTTGAAACAACAGATCCTTAATAAATCTGATTTTGTTTCCTTAGTTATTTTCGTTATTCCATATCATGGCACATAACAAGAATTATGCAAGCACCATACCTCAAGTTTACAATCTGAATAAGTTTGCTATCGGTAAGGCAAGAATTAAACTATATTTGAATTCTGTTGATGATGATATTTTTAATGTTATTTTGACAGGACCACAAGTTCCAGAGACTACATCTAGTTCTACTTCAAGTACACATACTATTCCACCACCTGAGTTGACAGATGCTAAAAAGAAGGCCAAGATAGGTTATGTCAAGGCCATGAATATTTTGGCTCAAACAATGTCTGATGACGTCTTCCAGAAAGTGGCAGAGTGCACATCAGCTAAAGTTATCTGGGATTCTCTTAACCAGATGGTTGCTGGTTCTATAGATGAGAGAAAGGACAGGAGATCAAATCTCATCTCAAAATATGAGAACTTTAAAAAAGGTGAGTCAGAGTCTGTGAGTGACATGTACAACAGACTATGCTCAATCATCAATGAGCTGAAGACTGTGGACAAGGATATCACCCTCACAGAAGTCAATGACAAAATCCTAATGTGCTTCCCTAGATCATGAGATTCCAGAATATGGCCAATCAAGGAAGCCAGAAGTTTAAATGAGATTTCCACTGAATCTCTTCTTGGAAAGCTCAAGTTCTATGAATAACAAATAAAGACAAGAGAAGTTGCAGAGCAGAAGACTCCTTCAGCAGAAAGAAAGGAGCAAAGCATAACATTCAAGGCATCTGAAGAATCAAAAGCTCCAATAGCTAATGAAGAACTTCTAAGTCTCTTAGCCAAGAGATTTTACAAGATGACAAAGAAGGATTTCAGAAGAAAGTCATCTAGGCAAGATGACAAGCCAAGGTATGACAAGACCCCAACTAAAGAAGTTGTTTGCTTTGGTTGCGGGAAGGCATGACACTTTATATTAGAGTGTCCAGAGAACCAAAAGAAGGAGAGAAGAAGTGAAACGGAACCCATGAAGTAGCACTACAGCAAGCCCTCCTCCAACAAGCATAAAAGGAAGGAGAAAGGCTTTGTGGCTGAAACATGGAGTTAAAATGAAGATGAATCTTCATCTTCTTGCTCTAGTAAAGATGAAGAAGAGGCTAAGGCAAAGGAGATTTGCTAGATGGTCATTGATGCATCAAGCAGCTTATCTGATGCTAAGCAATTAGACAGTGAAGAACCTCTATATGAAGAGGATCAGGTACTGTCTTCCTTTGATTTCAATTCAGAAAATTTTAGAACTGAATTTAAATATTTATGCATTGATTTAATTAATTCTGAAAAAGAGATTAAACAATTTAGAGAAAAATTGATTGAATAAGAAAACTTGCTTTCTGAAAATATCAAATTAAAAGATGAATTAACCCTAGCTAATGAACAGATCATCACATTAAAAACTGAATTAATTGAGGCTAGTCAACTTGAAGAATCCCTAAATGGGATAAATATCAAGCTGATGGACATCACAAGCACAGTGAATGTCAGGCTTAATAGCAAGCTAGGCTTAGGTGCTTCATCAAGCTAACCACCACTCATTCAGAAGAATATTTTAACAACTCAAATAAAATTTATTTCAGAAATGGGCAATGAAAAGATAGATGATAATAATGTTAAACAAATAGAATTAAAGCTAAAGAATAAGAAAAAGAGAAAGAATAAGAAAGATCTTAACCATAACAATGCTCAGCAGATTTCATCGAACTCAGATCGACGAAATGTGTAGAGTTCGTTGAACTCAATTCGACGAACTCAGAACACACTTTTATTACAATTATTCTCTGAACAGCGATCGACGAAACAAGTATGGTTCTTCAAAAGGAGATCGACGATATTGGGGGCAGAGAGAATGATTAATTCCATTCTTTGAGCGGAGTTCGACGAACTCATCCCAATTTGTCGACCTTAGCTCGATGAACTTACCATATTTCATCGACCACATTTTAGAATAACAGAAATCTTAATTCCTACAGATCATTTAATCAACCAAGAGAATATGATATTCCATCCACCTAGATTCCAACACCTCCATCTCTACAACCTACACCTTCACAAATTTAAATTCCTTCATCAAACCTCCAACAACCATCCTCATCTCCAGCTCATACTACAACAACACCAATTCAATCTCCTGAACATCAACCAACACCAGTTCAATCTCCAGAGAAAACCAAACCACACCAATCCCCACTTCCTCATCATCTCTCTTACATCCCTCTCAATAACCTCGCATCCATTCCATCCTTTGATCTGCTATCATCTCCCATCAATACTCCATCATCCATAGATGAACCCATGACGGACAACACTCGTTTCCCTTCATCATCCTCCTCCATCTTTCTATATCAACTCATACACTCTCTGAGTTTATGCAAATGGACTCCCCTTCTCTTCCCTCCCTTTTGTAACTCATCACTCCCCTTCTCTCAAAGCTTATAGCAGAGGCCATTAATCCTCTTGCTGATTCTGTCATCCCTATCTGCCCTCATTTCTGCTGCCCCCACTGTCCCTTCTTCTGGGGGCCTAGCTTCAGCACCCTCTAAAACCAGGCAGGGGGAGATATCCAGTGAAGAAGCTCCAGTATCCTCTCCTCCTACAGTAGCAGAAGAAGCAGTATTTTTGCAGTTAGATGAGCTGGCAGATGCAGATGCAGATGTAAATATGATTACAGAAGTTGAGATAGCAGTTGATTTGGTATGCTTTGTATAGATGAGCAAGTTGACTTTCCAGAAGTTTTGATTGTTGGTGATTGCCTTGTTAATGCTATAGTAGATATATTCAATTTGATAAATTCTTTAGATAAAGCTTATTTGAATTACTTTCCAGAAGATTGCCTAGAGAAATCTATGGCTATAGTTTGCTACACTTCACCAATAAGCCCTGAAGTTGTTAAGCAACTAAAGGGAAGTTTTGCAGTTATTGAGCCACTCAAAGAATCATCTCCAAAGGATATCTACCCTCCAACTTACAAAATGGATGACAGTCCTATACCAAACTTGAATGATATCATATTTGCAGATATAGAGGAAGAGAATCAAACAGTTTCTGAAAGTATTGTAGAGACAAAACTTCCAATTCAACCTCAAGCTGAAATGGAAATCTCAAAGGAAACCTTGAAGGAAATTGATGAAATGTATGACAACCCTCCAAAATCCTCTGATAAAGATAATGATGATGCAGATTATGATGAATCTAATGATCCTAAATCCAAGAAGAAGATTGCTAGGAAAAGGAAAGTTGTTCCAAAGACTGCTCCCAAGCCAAATCATACACATGACACTCCCTACTATATTCTACAAAATATTACTACTTACCCTGGGATACCACAATGGATGTGGTTATCAAAGAATGAGAAAAAAGAAAGGAAAAAGAGAAGAAGGTATAGGTCTCCTCCTAAGCACTTCAGGAAAGACCCTCCTCCTCCTCCTCCTCCTCTATCAGCTAGGGCCTCTGGATTTGTGACTCAAGGATCCGCGCCTATTACCAAGACCTATCAGAGACACTCGAAGCCAAGTCCACAAGACAGCAGTCAGCAACAATCCTCTCAGAGCAACCCTTCTCCTGCTATAGATAATAAAGTACTTCAGCTTCTCCTGATAATTCAAAGGACTCGAGTACTAAAAGGCCAGAATCTCCACCTATCCCTTGTAACGCCTCCATTCATCATATGGAATATAACAGTGGGTCCGGCCGGGGCCCCACGGCATATTTCACAGACAAACGACAGAATTACGTTTGAATATCCACTCACGTTCTACTCGTATCCTGAATCAGAGCATTCTAGCGCAGCATTTTAAGTTATAAGAACTCAACTGCATTGATAAGCCCGGAATCCGCGACCTGCCCGCGCAGTTTTCCAGACCGGGCGGTCTGCCTATTCAAGCCGCCAAGCCTCCAAGCCGGGCGGTCTCCATGTCAGGCCGCTGCCAGTGCCGACCCTGCTCAGCGACAAGGCCCCAGCCGTCAGCTCGCCAGGAGGAATCTGCCAGGCCGCGCGGCTTCCCTCCTTTCTTGTTTCTTTCTCTTTTGCTTCCCCTCACCTCTGCCCGGTTCTCCTGTACCCCGGGCAGCCGGTAATTTTAGCCCTGCCCGTTTGGGCAGGCCCCCGAGCCTATAAATAGGGGGAGGGTGCACTCCCCAAGACACCATGACTGGGATCCAGGAGCTCGCCTGTTAAGAGCTGCGGTCTCAAGTCTAGTGTATTGCGGCTTGTAGTCCGGCCGACTTCTTCTTTTACTTGTTGTAACTGTCTCATTTTTAAGTAAAGGAACGCCCGCCGCAAGAGTGGCATTTAAGCCGCGGCGGGCGAACTCTGCTGTTGCCGCTGCCAGCGGCCCCTCCTCTTTTCTTCCCTTTAGCCGCGACCGCTAGTAACCGATTAGTCGACAGTCTCCTCCTTTCCATCCCTATTCCCCGGTGTTCGAACCGTTAGTTGGTGGTGCCCGACTCCCTGTCCGTTTTTGTGCATCAACAGTTAACACGCGACCTTCAGATCTCGACTAATCGATGAAATCAGCGGTCTAGGGATCCAGACCGCTCTAACTTCTAGGGTTCGGCGACCTGTCTAGCAAGCCGCGAGTCCGCCGGCTAAGGCTTTCAGCCCGCCTCCCGCACGGTAGAACCTGGCATTCTATCCGCTCTCTTTTCAGCCGGTTTTCTTATCGGTTTGCAGAATCGTCTAGCCGCCTCGTTAAGCCGCCGCTCTTCTGCGGTTTCTTGTAAAAGTTCGGCTATTTCTCTCTTTTCAGGATGAATCCTGCAAAGAGTCATGGTACATCGAGCCGCATCTCAGTTATTACGAATCTCTCAGAAGTGCAGGATTGCTCGTATTTGGATAGTGAAGTTGTTGACCCTCGTAAGGAAATTTTTGCAAATAGTGTTGAGCGTGGAATAGAATCTGTTGCAAATGAACCTCTCTATGAGGACGAAGAAGAAACCCCTTCTCCTTTCACTAATCGAATTCGGTGGGATACTGTTTCCGATGATTTCAGAGAACCATGTCTCCCGGAGTATTCTGCATGTGATGATCCGTTTTCTCATTTGCAAGCTTTTGAATCAGTTATTTCACTAAGAAAAGTGTCAAATGGAGTAAAATGCAAACTCTTCGTTATGTCTTTTGGCAATGTTGCAAGGGAATGGTTTTACAGCCTTCCACCTCGATCAGTAACCAGCTTTAAGGATCTTCGAAGTCAATTTATTTCCAGATTCGCTATTTACAGGAAGCGGAAAAGAGACGTTGGAGCTCTCTTCCGAATCAAGCAAGGAATTCACGAGTCTAATTCAGATTTTGTTGATCGGTTTCAAAAGGAGGTTTTGGATATTTGTAACGTCCATCAAGACTATTACTTGCATGCTTTCATAAATGCCCTTCAAGAGGGCCCATTAAAATTCAAGCTCACCACAAAATATCCCAAAAGCTACGGAGATCTTATTGATATAGTTAATACATTCATAATAGGCGAAGAAGCAAATAAGGGTTATGTTTCATTTCTGAATCAAATGGCTAAGCAATCCCAAGGGACTTCTAGTCAACAACAATCTATTTCCTCACAAGATGTTTTGCAAGTTGAATATTGCAAGTCTCCTTATATTCTCCGGGATAAAACTCCAAAGTATGAAAAATATTCAGGTAAGTATGTTAAGTTCAAAATTCCCATGGAAGATCTTTTGATAATCATTCAGGGAATGCCTGAGTTCAAGAAGCCTCGGCGCATGAAATCTAAAATCAAGTATCGGCACGAGCAGCTTTTTTGCAAATATCATAAAGATATTGGTCATCTAACAGAAGATTGCGGAGCTCTCAAGGAATTGGCTAATCAACTTGTAAGAGCTGAAAAGCTGCAGGAATATTTCATTTAGTGACCCTCTAAGGCAATCTTCCGTTTCTTGCTCAATGGATCAAGCAGTTATTCCTCTCTCTTTCTATAATGAAAAGTGCTTATGTTCAGAGTAATACATAACATATCTCTCTCTTTCTATGAGGCATGATAAAATTGCAGATATATATCCTTTATCACTTCCTTAACATCATGCAAATGGGTACTTTTTCATTTGAAGCTTATTTTTAGCTTTACTTTTTATGCCTATATATATGCATGTAGGGGCAAGAGCCCCTTTCGAATTCTCAAGCCCTCCACATCCTGCTCGACTTCAGTAGCAGATGTGTAGTGGGTTTTCCGCTTGACCTTCAGTCACAGACAGGCTTTGCGTACCCGTCACGCATGACTTTAGTCACAGACAGGCTTTACGTACTTGTCCCGCTTGACCTCGGTCGCAGACATTGCGTACTTGCCCTGCTTGACTTCAGTCGCAGACGTTGCGTACTTGTCCCGCTTGACATTGGTCATGGAATTTAAGAATTTTGATCCCGCTTATGTGTTCTTTGTGTGGAAAGCAATGCTACACGCACCTGCCCACATTGACACATAAGTGCATATCTTCACCTATTTTTGCAGGACAACACGAGCCTATCCGCTGTCTCGCGGTTTTATTTAGCGGCCTGTGCAGGTTTTATAATTATTTACACAAGCCGCCCGGTTTGATATTCCGGCTTAAATTTTTTAACTTTCCTGTTCCTGCCTGCCGGATTATCATTAATATATTTGGGAACTCGGCCGACTTTATTCACCTATCCGCTATTCAGTATCTTATTCGGCTTATGTATATCAATTGCCGGTTTGTTATTCATATGAAAAAGAGGTCGCCCGACCTGTCTTCTGGCACTTAATTCCTGGATATTGATCTGCCGAAGCTTGTTTCTCAATTCTTGTTCCTTTAATCAAACGGGTAATTCGCTTCAGAGTTTGCCCTAGCCGCAATCTATTATTTCAATGTTATGGATGTTTGCCGACTGCGACAAGAGACCGCGCGGCTTAGCGGTCACGGCTTATATATGAGCAAGCCGCGGCAATCAAGCTCTTCCAGCAGATAATGTTGAATAATTCATCAAGGAAAAATTTATCGTCGACGTGCACTCCGGTATAAACCGCAGGGAAATATCTCTCTCTTGCGGACAGATTTGATGAAGTCGCAGCGCAAACTCAGCCGGTTTACATACCTATATATTTTAAATCGGAAGCTAAACTGAGACCGCGCGGACTTATTCAAGTAAGAAAAGTAAGATGCAACAAAGAGTAAGGTAAAAATGCCTTCATTACTATGTCAATAAGTGTTACAAAAACTTTAATCGCGCGGTTACAAAAAAAATGCCGCCGATTTCAAAAAAGTTCAAAATACAAAACCAAGTTATAAATGTTCTAATCGTCTGGCTTGAGCTTCTTAGCCGCAGGAGAATCCGAATCACTGCCATCGCCAACATCGACAGATGATAAGGAATACCCACTGCTAGTTGCGGAGCTCGCTGAACCATCAGAAGATGTCGAGTCAGGCCGCGCGGTCTCCGACTCTTGGCCGCCGGACTCTGGAGATGTGTGCGGGCTCCGGCTTCCCTGGCCGACCTCTTCCACGGCTTATCCCGCCACCTCGCCGACTTCTTCCGCGACTTTGGCCTTGCCCTTGATCGACTTGTAGACGTCGGCCACCTGCTCCTTCAGGGAAGGGTAGATGTCGGCGCATGTGAAGTCGGTGAAGCCGGTGGCCAAGCCGCCAATGTCCCGGAGGCGGTTAAGCGCTCCGTCGATCCCTTGGACGAGTTGGGGGAAGACCTGGTCTTGGAAGATCGGGTTGGCGGGGTTGTACATTTCCTGCAAAGCAAAGGTGAAGGTAAGGTCGCACGGTTACATAATTCTAACCGCACGGGTATTGGTAATTACTTACCGCCTCCTTCTCTTTAAGTCGCTTGTTCTCTTCTTGCTGTTCGCCTAACTGTGTTTTCAGGCCGCTGTTCTCTTTCATCAGCTCCTTGTAGGCAAGCCCCATGAAGTGACTTGCCACGAAGCTCCTCGCGCCGACTTGCGCGGCTAGCCGCGGCAGGTCGTCTGGAGGAACTCGTCGCATAGCCCTCAAGTTGCGCTTGCCGTACAGCGCGCCGCCAACCGCGCTTGCATGGCGGCTTACTTCTTCAGCTCCCCAGTAGGGGAGGGCGGTGGAGATCGTCACCGACTTGCCATCCGGACTCCACCGCAAGGTCGGTTCGCCATGGACGTCCTTCAGGCTGCTGCCGGTTCCTTGCAGCATGAACTCCCCAGAGGAGTCCGACTCCTCCTCCTCCGCAGCCCGCGCCAGCTTGACCCGCTTCGCCCTCTTTTCTCTTTGTGTGAGGGTCAAGCCGCCCGGCGTCTGCGGCTTGTTCAGCGGGACCGCCACAGCAGCTGCAAAGACAGAAGCAATGTTAGATATCAGGCCGTGCGGCTAGCAATGCAGTTCGGCCAGTTTGTAGCTTACTCTCTTCCGCCTCAATTCCAACAAGGGACGGCAGCAGCGGGATGTAGTAGTTCACGTCAAGCCGCTCGCCCCTAAAGAAGTCGAAGATCTCCTTCTCCTTGCCGTCAAAGCCGCTGCTGCCGAAGGCGGCTTCTTCGCGGATTTGGGGGTCGGTCGGCAGCAACCCCAAGTTGCCCTCGAAGATCAGAAACCGCTCCGGCTAGTTCGCGATCTTGTTGGCCAGGTTGACTACCTTCAGCCCTCGGCAGCCGAAGTAGAGGTGCCCCCGGAAGATCTTTGTCCCGGAATCCGGGATAGACCGCACCGAGAAGCACTCTCGGAAGAGCCTCATGGAGAATCAGACTCTTTCTGACCGCAGATAAGAAATGAAGCCGTATATCGCGGCTATCGAGTTGGGGGGAAGTTGTCCGGGCACAACTCCATAGTGGTCGAAGACCGCTACGGCCTCTAACAAGACCGGGAAGCCGAACCCGCAGTCGAAATGGTCAATGGGGACCGCGATCTGGTTAGCATTGGAAGAGTTGATCCGCTCATCCTGCCTAGGAAGCCGCGCGATCAGCGGGCTTCCTCGCATGTGTTTCTCGACAAAGGAATCCAGCTCGGCTTTTGTAAGCCGGCATTCCTTGTGGTCAGCTGAGTAGAAGGCGGAGGCCGCGTCTGTCCTGACGGTTGTGGCCTTGTCAGACCGCGACGATTTGGACTTAGCCCGCATCCTTCTTGATTTGTGAAGAATCCAACGGGGTCTGCGCTATTTATAGAAAACCCGTGATGCTACAGTGCCCATGTCAAATTGCGGCTAGTCGTCACGCCGCGTGGCCTAAGCCCCTGGAAGTGCAGATCAGCTTAGTGATCAAGCCGCCTTTTAGTCCGTCAGTCCGACCGGCTACTTCCCTGCACTTAGAAAATTCTATGGCGAATCATGTGGATATCAATTATTCAAGCCGGCGCTCTGTTCGCCAGACCGCGCGACTACTATACTAAACTTCAAATTTCTCAGAACAAAGCAGCAAACATGTGGATTATTCAAGCCGCATAAGCCGCATTCAGTTCGCAGCATAATAGAATACAACAGTTTACAACAATCAAATTGTCCAGCATTCCAGAGAAAAAATATATATTACAACACAATATATGCGAATGTCCGCGCGGCTTAGGTCTCTCAAGTCGCTCAGGATCGTTTGTCCTCTTCCGGCCTGTCTCGTCCCATGTGCGCGACTTGTTCACCGGTCTGTACAATCGCAACATAGACCTGGCTAACCAGATTATGAAGCGCATGCAGAGACAGATGAATTCGCGCAGCGTCGCGCTCAACTCTCGCAAACGGTATCATGTGGACCGCCTGGGCCCCCAGACTGCTTGGAGCAGCGACCTGGTTAGGCGCTGCGGCCCCCGGCGGATGCGAAGTCTCGCCAGAGGCCGGGCGGCTAGTTTCCGGCAACTCTGCAAGAGTTGGCGGTGCAGGCCGCTGTTCCCCGCCGGTCTCCGCCGACCGGTCTTGTTTTTTGCCTCCTTCAGCATCCGGGATCTGCTCTTTGTCTCCTTCCAGCCGCGCGGCCATCAGCAAGTACTTCTCCGCCCTTTCCTGCTCCAAGGTGACCTGCATCTCGGCAATCTTCGCCTCAGCGGTTTCCATTGCAGTCTGGAGCCTCGCGGTCTCTTCCTTCTTCGCGGCCTGGAGCCTGACGGTCTCTTGTTCCATTGCCCTCTTCAACCTCGCGGTTTCCTGTTCAAGCGCAGTTTGCCACCTGGCGGTCTCTTGTTCCAGGGTGGTTTGCAACTCTTGGATCCTTGCTTCCACAGCCTCCTGGGCAACCCGCTTCTCTTCGTCCTTAATCCGCAGAGTTTCGGTGGCCGCAGTCAAAGCCGCCTGCAGCGAGCCGACCTCCTTCTGGAAGTCGGCCATCTCCTTCTGACGAACACTTGGCGGAGGCAGCATAGATATAAACGCGGTCAAGTCGCCCGGTTTCATCGCGGTCTCCGGTGCACCTGCAGAAGACAAACCGCAGTCAGGTTCAGCCGGATTGTTGCGACCTTCTTGTAATGAAATCGGTTGGGTAAGACCGCCGGTTTGATGTTTATCTCCTCCAGAGGCCGCGGTATGGATTCTAATCACTGGCCGCCTGAGCCGCTCAGCATCTATCCTCTTCAGCTTATCTTTCCATAGCCGCTCGGTTTCCTTTCGGCTTTTCAGTTGAGCCGTGGTCAGGAAAAAGCTGGCCGGCAGATTTAATATTATATTTGCCCCCTTCTTCCTTGACCGCGACTTGTAGAATTTAACAATTCGCCTAACGTCCCGGTGATTACCTTGCAGTAATGGATGTGCGGTCTCCACCGGCTTATTGGCGATTAGTTTCTTCATCTCCTCCATCTTCTCGCGGAGCTTCAGTTTCTCGGCTCCTTCAGAAGCCGCGGAAGCCAGTTCGCCAGGCTTCTCCCCAATAACCTGGTTGTCGGGGCGGTCAACCTCCTCAGACGCCGCTGGTGTCGACAATAGCGCATCTTGCCGCTGGAGAGCCTCCATGCCCTTCAGGAGCTCGCTCAGCGAATCGCTAGGCGCAGGTGTACCCTCCAGTTCGCTCGGCTTGCACTCCGGTTTGAGCGGGTTCTCGGGCACCTCCTTCTCGTGCGGCCTGTGCTGAAGACTGTCCGCGCCGGTCTTCTCAGAGATATTCCGGTTTCTGGCGTGCAGCTTCCTCATTTTCTTCTTCATCCTTTCTTCAAGGTTTTCGCTCCTTTCCTTCCGCCGTTTCAGAGAGCCGGACACCTTTTCAGTCCGCTCGCGCTGTTCAGCAACAGTCCGCCCGGGTTCCTGCGCCTTCTCCGGCTCGTTGTCGTCCACGACGATTAAGTCGACCTTGCTCGGCAGTTCGGTCGGTTTCCCAGAATCAACACTCTTCTCCTCCATCCCAGCGATCTTTAGTAGTGGTTCTCCTGATGGGGAGAAAGTCACGTCAAAGGATTTGGCATCTCCAGTTTGCAGTAGAGCAGCTTTCGAAACCGCTTTGGGGTCGGCTGCGGCCTGCGATGGTCCGCCGACCATCTCTATCGGCCTCTTTTCAGGTCCAGAAGCCGCCGATGTCTCCGGCTTCCCGATCTTCTTGGCGGTCTGCCGGGCAGAATCGTTCGAGTTCTCGCTCCGGCTCTGTTTCGTTTCTGGCGGTTTCTTGTTGCGGGCTAGCATTGATGACATCACGTCCATTGCTAAAGAAATCGCGTCGGCTTGCAAAATCCTAACCGCAAGTGGCGAGTAGCGACCCGTGCTTGGCAGGAATCCTGAAGAATGTCAAGAGTCAGGGGATTTTATAGACGACGATGAAGCAGTCGCGGTCTCCGGCTTAGTTCAACATTTTCGAAGTTTCTGCAAACTTAAAAATGTGCGGGGATTATGATAAGCCCGGAATCCGCGACCTGCCCGCGCAGTTTTCCAGACCGGGCGGTCTGCCTATTCAAGCCGCCAAGCCTCCAAGCCGGGCGGTCTCCATGTCAGGCCGCTGCCAGTGCCGACCCTGCTCAGCGACAAGGCCCAAGGCCCCAGCCGTCAGCTCGCCAGGAGGAATCCGCCAGGCCGCGCGGCTTCCCTCCTTTCTTGTTTCTTTCTCTTTTGCTTCCCCTCACCTCTGCCCGGTTCTCCTGTACCCCGGGCAGCCGGTAATTTTAGCCCTGCCCGTTTGGGCAGGCCCCCGAGCCTATAATTAGGGGGAGGGTGCACTCCCCAAGACACCATGACTGGGATCCAGGAGCTCGCCTGTTAAGAGCTGCGGTCTCAAGTCTAGTGTATTGCGGCTTGTAGTCCGGCCGGCTTCTTCTTTTACTTGTTGTAACTGTCTCATTTTTAAGTAAAGGAAAGCCCGCCGCAAGAGTGGCATTTAAGCCGCGGCGGGCGAACTCTGCTGTTGCCGCTGCCAGCGGCCCCTCCTCTTTTCTTCCCTTTAGCCGCGACCGCTAGTAACCGATTAGTCGACAGTCTCCTCCTTTCCATCCCTATTCCCCGGTGTTCGAACCGTTAGCTGGTGGTGCCCGACTCCCTGTCCGTTTTCGTGCATCAACATGCATGAATGTCCACTTAATATATAAACTCCACATTTATACATAAACCAGGAATATATACAACACACACACACGCTCATGGCCTTAAGGCCTTACAAGTTGCCCTTTACAAATATACAGTTTCATACATCGGCACGCAGGCCGGTGATACATAAAATCCAAGAAATCTTCACATGACCTTCAAGGTCCTTTAAGCAGCAAGGGCTTCGTCCCGCTCAATTTAAATCAACCCGTCAGCACCTACAATTCAACATCCACCCCAAGAGCGGTAAACAAAGCAACGGTCAGCATTCGCTGACCCATTATAACGACCTTACCCCTTACCCAGGGCAGTGGTTCCTTCCTTGTATGCATTGCAATCATCACATCTATCAATCACAGCAAGTGCTCTTAGGCACAACAATATCACAAACGTCGGCCTCTGCCAGACACTCCCTGTAGGGCACATTACGGTAGGCCGGACTCCTTGGCACCACCACCGAGCAGAGGTTTTTAACATGTTGGTTGGTCGGTCCTAATCCACCAACACGCATGCTGGCGACATTTCGCCCTTTCCATTCAGAGGTGCTAACCTCACGGTAAACTTGAGCATTTAGATCGCATCTAGAGCGACCCACCATTGTGGTGCAGCAAGCCGGGTCGGGGCCTCATCCGCACATCCATTTTGACCAATTAATCTGACACCATAGGTCCAGGTCAGCTTTTTTCCCGTTGCTCAATTCATCAATAGCACGTATCTTGATGCGGGCCGACCTTCCTTTCCTTCTCCGCACACAGCTCTCCCAGAGCTGATAACCAACTCAGCACACACAATCTAAGATCTCATCTCGAGCTTTGGCATTCACAAACACAAGCATCCATACAATACACAGAGTCTTCTTCGGTTCAAAGTATAAACATCAATAATCCTGACTACCTGTCCGGATGGGCTTCACATAGCATGCCTATGTCGTACTACCTCTTTCCAGCTCTAAATGCAGATTCAACCTGGAATCACTTACGCTTTCCATCTCTAGGTGGAGGATTCCATGTATATGTATAAAGAAAGGATTTCGCTTGTCCAAGAAGGAGATCATTACCCTTGACGATCGCTTTGGAGCAATGATCTAGCTGGATGGAGATCACCGCCATGGCTTTGCCTCCACGGATCCGCACTCGGCTCGCGCTGCAGCATGCTATAGCTTTTCCCACAGTAGGGTTCTTCTCCTTCCTTCCTTGCTCTCCTCTATCCCTAGCCCTTTAGAAAGAGAATGGCCTAAGAAGAATGAAGATTACCTTCTTCCTCTCAGCCTTATAATCAGCAGGGAAGGGCCTGGACAATTGGATTAATTATGGTGGAAAAGAATGGCCTCGATTTGCCAGAAATACCCATTTTTGGGCTAACACGCCCTATGACACGCCCGTGTCACAGGCCTTGTCTCTTAAGCGGTGCACGAACCGCCTTACCCAGAAAAGGACACGACCATGTGACATGCCCGTGTCATATGGCTGACAGGCCCGTGTCAAACAGTACACTCTCGTGTGGTATGGCGTGTTGCTCAAGCAGCACACCACCAACTTAACCCGAGCGGGACACGGCCATGGGACACACCTGTGTCCTAGGCCGTATACCGCAAGACACACCCGTGCCCACCCGCACACAGAACCCGAGCTGAGCCAGAGAAGGACACGACCCTATGATACGCCCGTGTCATATGCTGTGTACTCAACTTGATTAGCCGCCCGATGATCGTCGAGCGCAATTCGTCGACCGGAGGGGGACACGCCCTCTGACACGCCCGTGTTGCAGGGCGTGTTTCCTCTCTAGAACTTCTCGAGTGCATTTCGGAGAGCACTCGACAAGCTGCTCAACCCGAGCTGGACAAGCCCTGGGACACGCCCGTGTCCCAGGCCGTGTCATCCAACTTGGACACAAATTGGGATTTGGGGTGTTACATCCCTTTTGTAGATCAAGAATAGGAAACAACTGCAAAAATGGTCAGGTTTCAAGATCTGATTGGACTTTCTATGAACAATAAAGCTAAAGCAGAAGGAAAATATACATCATAGTACACCACAATGTCATCTTACAGAATAGAAGAGCTCAAGAGGTATGCTAAAGCTAATAAAGTTTTCAATGTAGATGACTATAAGAGTTTGCATCCTGAAGCAGTAGTACCAAGGGCAACCTCATACAATATAATTGGAGCATCAGACATGATAATGTCAGAAAGAGAAGCTGCAAATCCTAATAGAGAGATTATATTCAGACAGCCCTCTGAAAAATCTGACAAAGCATATGTATGATCGAAGTCAAAATGAAGGGTTTATGCGATTCAGGGTTATTCCTAGCATATGCTGCACTTAGTCGATTTTTTGAGAAAGTGTTCTTTCTATGTTTTGACAGGATGAACGTTCGGTCGGGTAAGTAAGAACTCTGACCCAAGACTGATCTTCTGAAAGTTATTTACTTAAGGTTAGCTAGTCATCGAGAGGGGGGGTGGGGTGAATAGGACTTTGAAAATTCTATGTCTTTTTGCCGATTTCTAACAAGATGATCTAGAGCTTGTCCTTAGCACATGCATTATAAAAGAAAAACAACAACACAGTCAAACACACAGTTGTTTATTGTGGATCCCTAATTGGGTACATCCACTTTCCCTCCCACCTATCCAACTATTTTGTTGGTGTAGACAAAAACTCCACCAATATGCTCCTCGGAGCTTACACCTCAGGCCCTCAGCCTAACCCCCAGGTTCTCTTCAGAACCCTACATCAGAACCACAAAGCTTCCTAACTCAGAGCACTATAGAGCTCCTACAGCTCAGTGGTATATTGACCACCTACCTCTACCTTATCTCTAAGGCCTACAGCTCAGGATTTTCAGCCCTACCACTTCAGGCACAAAACCTTACTCTCAGAGTGCTACAACACTCCTACAACTCAGTACCCTTCCAAGTACCTACCTCAGTGCCCTTCCAGGCACCTATAGCTCAGTGACTCACCAGTCACCTACATTCCAGGCACCTATAGCTCAGTCTCCTCCAAGGCCTACAACTCAGTTACACACTCGTCACCTATAGCTCAGTGACTCACCAGTCACCTACCTTAACCTTATTTCCAAGGCCTACTACCCAGGCTTGGAGTACAGCCCTACTCTCAGATCCACACTTGGATCCTACCTCAGTACCCCAGCAGGGCACCTACCTCAGTGACTAGTTAGTCACCTACAACTTAGGCCAAAAGGACCTACAGCTCAGAATCAGATAAAATGAATCCTTTAGGAATTTATAGAAGATAAAATAAATTTGAAACAACTGACTCAGAGATAAATCTCTAAGTTACATTACTGGACTGAGCAGATATTAGTCCAACCCACTTATTGTAGAAGGGATAAGTCTTCTTCTATAGCCACTGCTTCTTTGCTGCATAGGTAAACAACTATCTGTTGTTGAAGGCTGACTGCACTTCAATAGCTATCTTCTTGCAAATCTGAAGAATTAGCAGCCTTGTTCTTGAGAGAACACTTTTGTTAAACTTGAAAGAGCTTCAGCTGACCTTTCACTGCCTGCTGGCTTGCTCTGCTAGACTTTTACTTTTAAGCTTGTTGGAGAAGATGAAGTCCAACCGCCACTATTTTCTATTTTTCCTTTATGTGTTCTGCGTTTTTTCTCCGTAACCCTAATCCCCTTTTCTTTCACCTTTTATATGTGTTGATTTTAATCAACATCACAATTTGAGAGTGGGCCCAGCCAAGGAAAATGAGTGTCACCTCCTATCAAAAAAGAACAAATACAGCTTTCGACGCTACATCAGCTTTCTCGCAACGGCATGAACTATTTTGAATTTGTCAACATCTGGTGACGTCAGCCATGGTCATCCTGTGCTGCTATAGCTTTCCTGCAATTGCATGAGATACTTTGACTTGTTGATTTTTGATGACGTCAGTAGTGGTCATCACCATCTGGACATAGAAAAATTCCAGAACTTCATTAAGCATTGAGTTATGTTAAGTTACTCAACGCCATCTGTCTTGGTTCTTCATTAGAAGCATTGAGTGAACCTGCCTCACTCAATGTTTCGTGACTTAGAGAAATTCTGCTGGCTTTGTCTTAGTTGTTCCTTCTCAACTGTCTCAGTGGTTTCATATTCACACCTGAGACTATCTCCTGTCTCAACGGTTTCTTCTCAGTGGTCTCAACGATTTCTTTTTCTCAGCTAAGACTGTCTCCTGTCTCAGCAGTTTCTTCTCAGCGGTCTCAATACTTTCTTCTTTATTAGAATCATTGAGTGAAACTGCTTCACTCAATGCTTCTAGACTTAGAGAAATCCAACTTGTTTTGTCTCAATGGTTATGTTGAGACATATTTCTCAGTTGTCTCAGCTGTATCAACGGTTTTCCCTTAGTCAAATTTTCTGGCTTTAGTTTGACGAATGTTGAACTTCGTTGGATGATTAGTAGGGCTGAACTCGACGAATTCTGACTCCCAAGCTTCTAAATTTATCTCGATGAAAGGTGAGCTCAGCTCGATGAAAGGTGAGCTGAGCTCCATGATTTCTGAATCCCAAGCTTCTGAATTTAGTCAACGAACGGTGAGCTCAGCTCAACGAAAGGTGAACTGAGATCGACAATTTTTGAATCCCAAGTTCTGAACTCCGTTCAATTAATGGTGAGCTCAGGTCAATGAATTCTGAATCTTCCAGCATACTCTTTAATTTCACCTGTCCAATCATGGACAACCTGCATTCATGAACTCAAGCACAAATCAAATACACTATGTGTGTATGTCATTGACCAGTTTTTCTTCTTACAAATCTGAGACATTGGGATCAATTGACCCAACAATCTCCCCCTATTTGAAGAAGTCAAAACTTTGCTTGATCAATAATACAGGTCGTTGGAGTACACAACATATAAAAATTAAAACCTGGGTAACATTATTAGAGTTTGGAAATGTTACCACATTTCTCCAGCCTGTGGAGAATTACTTACTCCCCCTGGCATGCTGCCTAGTCTCAAGCCACATTTCTCCTGGGTGAGCCACCCTTACTATTCTAGTGCTGAAGCAACTTAAGAACCACAGCACCAGCTGGTTTTGATCTTCTTGCATCTTGGCTTGGTCACATTTTCATATTTCTCCCCCCTTTTGACTTCTATAATAGGGAGAGTTATGTGGAGTTTTTCTCCACCCATCTGTCTGGGCTCGAGTCCATTGCAGCTGTTGGGCTTGCTCCCCCTCAATAGTTGCTCCCCCTTTTTGTATCATTATCTTAAGGAATAAAATGTGCTACCTGCAAAATAGACAGTATAACATATGGAAGAGGAGAGAATTGGAGCTACACAAGATTCGACATATCCAATACAAATTTGAAGGTTTCGAACCTGGCTTCATCTAGTGGCTTAGTGAAGATATCATCCACTTGCTTGTCTGTGGAGACAAACTCAAGATTGATGTCTTCCCTTTCCACATGTTCTCTAATGAAATGATACCTAATTTCTATATGCTTAATCCTGCTATGGGAGATAAGATTCCTAGCTATAGAGATTGCACTAATAGAATCACAAAAGAGTGGAGTTCTGCTTAGCTGAATGTTGTAGTCTTGAAGTTGATGCTGGATCGAGAACAACTGAGCACAGTAGCTCCCGGCTGAATTATACTCTGATTCTGCAGTTGAGATTACAACACTCATTCTTGCTACTCCGTGAGATAAGCCTTCTACCTAGAAATTGACAGGAGCAGAAGTGCTCTTCCTGTCCTCCTTGCATCCTGCAAAATTTGTATTTGAATAGACAATTAGTTGAAACTCGCCATTTCTAGGGTACCATGGGCCAAGATTTGGGGTTCCCTTAAGATATCATAAGATTCTTTTCACAATAGTATAGTGAGATTCTTTAGGGCAGGCCTGCTACCGAGTACAAACACATATTGTATACATAATGTCGGGTCTACTTGTAGTGAGGTAGAGAAGGGAGCCAACTATACCTCTATACAAAGTTGGATCAAAAGGTTTCCCTGGATCAACTTTGTTGTATATAGGCATACTTGAGCTCATGGGAGTTCTCATGGTGGAAGCATTCTCCATACCATATTTCTTAACTAGCTCCCTGGTGAACTTTGACTGGGATATGGATAGACCATCTTCAGTCTATCTTACTTGGAGTCCCAAGGGGAAGTTCAATTCACCCATACTACTCAACTCAAACTTCCCATGCATAAGTTTTGCAAACTTCCCGCAGAGGTTGTCATCAGTAGAGCCAATTATTATGTCATCAACATAAATCTGGACTAGGATGATCTTACCCTTAGATTCCTTTAGGAATAGGGTCTTGTCTATCTTGCCCATTGAGAATTTGTTCTCAATGAGGAAGGTAGATAATGTCTCATACCATGCTCTAGGGGCTTGCTTGAGCCCATATACAGCTTTTTTAAGTTTATACACAACAGTAGGAGAGTTAGAATCTGTAAAACCTGGAGGCTACTCTACATAGACCTATTCTTTCAAATCTCCATTCAGGAAGGCTGACTTCACATCCATATGGAAGACTTTGAATCCCTAGAAGGCGACAAATACAAGGAACAGTCTGATGGCTTCTAACCATACCACTGTGGTAAAGGACTGATCATAATCAGTCCCCTCTTCCTGTCTATACCCTTTGGCCATCAGTCTAGCTTTATTCTTTATTATAATGCCATTTTCATCAAGTTTATTTCTGAAAATCCACTTGACTCCAATGACATTATGTCCATCTGGACTGGGAACTAGCTTACAAACCTTGCACATTTTGAACTTGTTCAGTTCTTCTTACATTGCACTATTCCAGAATTGATCGTGATTTGCCTGTTCAAATTTCTTGTGCTCTTCTAATGACATGAAGCTGGACTATAGAGATGTGTTGAAACTCCTGCTTCTGTTCTATACACCTTGGATGGCCTCACCAATTATCTAATCTAGAGTATGATCTCTCAGATATCTGACTGCTAGGGGCAGCCTGACTACTTCTTGCTGAGCTTCATTTTCTTCAACTGGTGGGTCTTCATCTAGAGCTAGACTATCCTGTGCTTCCTTTGGATAGAATCCCTCTCCACATTCTTCTTGTGCATCTGGGTCTTTATCTTTGATGGAGTGTTTCTCCATCATGACTTCTGTACATGTAGAACTAGGCAAAGAGCTTGACAGCTCACTATTAATCATGCTTGACTCATCAAACACTATATGGACAGATTCTTCTACAACCTGATTAGTCAAGTTGTAGACTCTATAAGCCTTACTATTATTGTTGTACCCAACAAAGATCCCATCATGGGTTTTGGCAGTAAACTTAGTCACTTTTGACTTACCATTGTTCAAGATGAAACACTTGCAACCAAAGATCCTGAAATACGATATGTTTAGTTTTCTTCCCTTCAAGATCTTATATGGAGTCTTATTGTGACCTTTGGTGAAAGAAGACCTGTTGAGAACATGACATGTAGTGTTAACTTCATCAGCCCAGAAATATTTAGGAAGAGAACAGTCACTCAACAATGTTCTCCCTGCTTTTATGATAGTCCTGTTTTTCGTCCCACTAAAACCATTTTGTTTGGGTGTTCTTGGAGAGGAGAATTCTTGATGAATCCCTTGTTCTTCACAGAAAGAAGTCATGGCAGCAGACTGAAATTCAGTTCTATGGTCATTTCTTATTTTGACCACAGAGCATGCAAGTTCATTTTGAATCTGCCTGACAAAATTCATGAGGATTTCAAAGGTTTCATCCTTTCATCTAAGGAAGAACACCCAAGCAAATCTGGAATAATCATCAACCATCACAAGGATGTAGACCTTCCTACCTAGACTATGAACAGGCATATGACCAAACAAGTCCATATGTAGGGGATATAAACATCTCACTGAGTCCTTGATCACAATGCTCTTGAAGGATGTCTTAGTCTGCTTACACTTTTGGCAAGCAGCACAGATACCCTACTTGGAGCATTTTATTTTGGGATCATTTATAACTTGCTCATCACTAAAGAGCTGACCAATGGCCTTATAATTCCAATGAACCAGTCTCTTGTGCCAATGGACACAATGTGAGACATTGTCATTTGCAACTAGGCATATTGGGGAACTACTATCTAATCACGAAAAGTTTAAACAATAAACATTCCCACTCCTAGTTCCTGTTAAGATGACACTTTGGTCACTTAACTTCTTGATGTGCACTTATCCTTGTCGAAGGGAATCTCATAACCAAGGTCACATAGTTGGCTTATGCTTATGAGGTTGTGTTGCAGCCCCTCCACATAAGCCACCTTTGTGATGGTGATTATGCCATTTGAGATCTTACCATAACCTCTGGTTATTCCCTTGTCAGAGCCTCCAAATATGACCTTAGGTGCATTCTTTACTAGAGTGAACTCCTTCAACAGATCCTTTGTTCCAGTCATGTGTCTGGAACATCCACTATCCAGGTACCATTTAGGGGAATTGGTACCTGAACAAACCTGAAAAGAACATAAATCATCTCACCTTAGGTCCCCAATATCTATTGGGTCCTAGGTTCATATTAACCAGAAAATAACCTTCCCTTCTTGTAGTATTCCAGACAGGTTGGCTACCTCTGGACACTGAAGGATTATGCCAACAATATACAACATAGTGGCCCACTTTGCCACAACACCAGCACTCATGGATATTATATCTCCTTTTCTATTTAGGACCAGCATTTGTCTTGACTGCTCCTTGAATAGTGGGAAGATGAGCTGCTGTAAACTTATGTTTTCTTTCAGCAGCCATTTGACTGAAGGAAAGTCTTTCAGCTAACTGTTTTGGTCTTTTCTGAGAGCCATCAGCTGCTTATCTCTTTTCTGCTAACATACATCTGATAACATCAGAAACTGTCATTCAAACCTTGTTAGAAGACCCACCTTGAGTCACTACTTTTGCTGGATGACTTAGATTTCCTGCAATAGCTTTATCATTGAGTTTTGGGGTTGGGGCACCAAAAACAAATGGTCCAGGATGGGCCATTTAAATTTCCTCATGGGCAGCCCTAAAGTCCCTCACATGGTTGTATCTTTCACCTTGGCTAGGGCTACATTGGTCCATACCAGTGGATCTGCCATTCTACCAGTTACCATAACAGGTTTCACGATCATACCTGTTAGAAGGCAACAAGACTCTCTGAAAAGGAATTTGAGGCAATGAGGCTAGAGGCACTACTGGTGCCTTCCCCTTTCCCTTTCCTTTTAGATTTTGAGGTCTAGCAGGTCCCTTAATTTCTAACCCTTTCTTGCCCACTTGGGTAATGTGGGTGTCAATTAAGGGAAGCACAGTGTTTGGCTTAGAAAATTTGGTCACCAACAATTTCTCATTTAGGAGATCATTTTCAAGTTTCTATATAAGTTTCTCATTTAAGACTCTTTCCACGGACTGTCTCTCAATGATTTCCTTGAGCTATGCTGATTGTGCAGCCATATTAGTGAGAGCTTTTCCTTAGCCTTCACATTTTCTCCTAGGACTGAGAAGCTCTTTTGCTTGTCTCTTAGCAATAAGCTTGCACCTCTTGAATGCTTTAAGAAGTTCTCCATACTTGTCAATTATAGAATTGACATCATCCTCGGAATCTAAATCCCCTTCATCTCTTGATGATTGAGGTTTAGAATCTAATCTAGTCTCATGACTTGAAATAGAATGAAGAGCTTTAGAATTTACCTGAGCTTGTCTAGGCTGATATTGACTTCTCTATTCATCAGTAATTATCATCAATCCATGGCATTGAACATCTTCTTCATCTTTATCCACCTCTTAGTCACTGTCTGAATGTGATAGAGGGGCCCTGATCCCTATCCTAGAAGCAAGGTATTCTTCAGGTTCTTCTTCAGCTACAACCATTAGCTTAATGTAGTTTTCTTCTTTATTATCTGACCTAGAGGAAGAGGAAGAGTCAGAACAGTTCTTTTCCATCTTGGCCATGAGGGACCTCACTTTCTTCTTCCCATTGTGGTGCTTCTTTACTCCTTCTTTCCTCTTCACTAAGCAGTCAGCAACTATATGCCCAGGTATGCTACAACAAAAGTAAATAACATTAAAGGAAGTTTGTTTGTTAGAGTTAGGAGCATACCTGTCCTCCTTAGAGGATTTCCTTCTATGCTGTGAGGAAGAGGAAAGCCTTTTATTCTTCCAATTCCCCTTCTTCATGAATTTATGAAATTGACTGGAGAAGGCAGAAAGGTCCTCATCATATTTATGGCTGTCTAGAGTGCTGGTCTTTGAGCTCTCAGAATCTGACTCAGCAATTTTCCTGAGTGGAGAGTGCTTTCATCTGCTCCTGGATGAGCTTTCAACTTTGAATACCTTAGACTTCTCCTTCGCCTGTGACTTACTTCTCTTCTCTTCTTCCTTTCTTGCAGTAAGCTGCATCTCATATGATAGCAGCTTTCCAAATAGAGTTGGAGGAGGAGTGTCAGTTCACTTTCTCATTTCCCTAATGGCACAAATTTGTATCCCAATCCTTTGAGACGGACCTGAGAAATTTGTCATTCATCTCATAGGTGATGAAGACCCTTCCATATGTTCTCAGTTCATTCGCAATTCTGAAAAAATCTCTTAAAGCTCTCAGCAATGCCCTCAGACTTTTCTTGTTTGAAGGCCTCATACTCCTGGTTGAGCATGAATTTTCTGTCATCCCTCACCTCCTCTAAGCCCTCCATGAACACAACTAGGGTGTCTCACATCTCCTTGGATATCTTGCAGTGCACCAGATTCTGGAAGGTTGAATCATTTATTGCACTATCAATGATGTTTTGAGCTCTCTTGTCGATGTAGGCAAGTAGGAGCTCATCTTTGATCATTTCCTCATAGGATTTCGGTTTCTGGATGTTGGCATCCAGAACTGAGATCTTCATAGGGATGAAGGGTCCTTCTTTACCTGTGATGTAAATCCTAGGGTCAGCAACTTCCATGAATAGTGAAAATGAGGGATAGATCTCCTTTACAGTAGAGGTGGGGGGGGGGTGCATAATGTTTATTAAAATTTTAATTTTTTTTACAGCAGAATTAAAGTAGGTGATAGATAAATATATATGAAAAGAAAAACTATCACAGCATACAAACAAAAGAAGTAAAGGCAATCCAGACGACACTAGGAATTTATAGTGGTTCCACAATAAACCTGGGTACAAGCACTCTTCTAGCACCCTGGTGGGAATCCACTATAGGTTTTTTCTCAGGTGCCCTGCCAACACAAGTTTTTGATCAGGGGCCCTGTCACTAGAAGAACTATTTTTCTAAGGGAGATCTAGTAACCCTTTGAGCTTTTGATCAGGTGCCCAAAAACCAATCCCAAGTCTTTTGATCATGTGATTTGTGAAGTAAAAGGTTAACTTTTGAAGGAAGTTAAAACCCTATATACAGTGAAAGAAAAAATGAAAACGATGTTGTCTCCTCTGTCTCAAATCTCTGAGAAGATTATTGGATTGTTGAAGATGTCAATGCTCGCCCTGAGTTATGTAGATGATCAGGAGAGGGATGATTTGTTTCAAGGTGTAGGCCTTCAAAGTGATGTTGCTCTTCAGCAAACTTTTAGACTGATTTTGATTTGTTGTCTCTTGAAAGCCTGAAGCAGATGAAGAAGAACTCTGTGAATATAAGAGTTGTGTTGTGTTCTTCACTTTTTTGTAAACTGTTCTATCTTGTTGACTGATTACTGGTTTTTTAATTACTTGCAATCTTCTAAAAATCACTTTAATATATATATATATATATTGTAGATTCAAAAAACATTTTAATTTTAAATTCTTTTCTTGAAATCCTCTACATAATTTCTGGGAGTTGGAACGGCTAATTTAGTCTTGAATGCAATTCCCTAGTTGTCCCAGTAAATTTGGTATATTAATAACTCTGTAAAATCCATAATTAATACTACCAGGTAACAACTATATTCTTGAGAATTTTGAGCATTAATTATCAGAGTATTATTGTCTTAATATTTGAAATCAAACTGCTATAGTCGAACTGAGAAACTGCGGAGAAGATTAGTCGAACAAAACCTAGATGGAGTTAGTCGAACTCAGCAAGGATTTCGTCAACCTGAGCTCCAAGTTCGTCGAACTGATATAGTCCTTTGCCGAGCTGAACTTCTAATATAAGATCACAGTTTGTCGATCTCAGCTAGACTTTCGTCGAGCTAAACTCAGAGAACCAACTCTGAGTTTGTCGATCTGAGATCAACGATCGTCCAGCTGAGTTCAGCTATCATTGAAAGACTTTTCTGCATTCTTTTTGACTGCTTTTCCACTGAAGTCTTCTGTCTCTAAAGTCTTTTGAAGGAGGGTATTGATAATCTAAATATATGTTGTTGACCTTGACCCTGAAAATAACTATTGATCATATAATATACATGTTGGGTCATCTAATCGATCCTAATAGTGAACCTAGCCCAAATTAAAAGTAAGGTTCCAACAATCTCCCCATATTTGGGTGAGGTCACTATAAAGAATAAAGAAAATCACAAAGCATGAAAAATATCTGACAGAATTATAGAACTTCAATAGATATAAACAATTGTGCCTTGTGAATATATATACACAACAATAATAAAGTTCAAAATGCATAAGAATAAAATTATAAATCTTTCTTTGGAGCATCTGAAGAAGGTTCTGAAGCAGGTTTTGAGGAAACCATTATTCTTTTGGGGTCCTCTGCTTCTCTTTGAGTCATTTTCATATCTTCAGCACCAAGAATCTTCACTGATGTAGCTCTAGGCACTACTGCTTCTGGATGAAGAAGCATATATTCATCAACATTAAAAAGATTCTTTACCTTATACTTATCCAATTCCTTCTTTCAATAAGATGATTGTTGAAAATTGAGAAGAATCCTTCCCTTCAGCTTTGGCTTTATTTATCTGAGAGAGAGCTATCAGCTCATTAATCCTGGTCATTCTAAAGTTAGGATCCAACTCTGGATCATAGGTTGGAGAAGGGGGTCTCTCTAGACTTGATTTTTCTTGCTGATTACTTTGAGATGTCGGCTGGATGATTTGATTATTATGATGTTGTTATTGTCTTCTTTGCTGGCTACTTGACTGAGATTCTTACTTTGAAGGTCTGTCTTTGCTACTTTGAGTAGGTCTTGATTGATGTGCATGAGAAGTAGACCTATAAGCTTAAGAAATACTTCCTGTTGATCCTACTGTATGAGGGGGGGGGGAGGAGGTCCTCTCCAAAACCTTGAGGAGAAGAATCATACCTTTTCATCTTTTTCCTATTCTTTTGTTCATTTTTAGAAAATCTCATCCAGTAAGGAGTATCTGGAGTGAGAGTAATTCCATGCAAAATGTAATAAGGAATGTCAGCATTTGATGAAGGTTTAGGAGCAGCTTTTACTGGATCCATCTTCTTGGCTTTTCTTTTCTTTGAACAAAAATCTTCTGAATCATCTAAATCAACATCATCATCATCAGATTCATCTTCTGGTCGATCATATAAATCATCTATTTGTTTAATTAAATCATCCTGATTCTTAGCTTGAACTTTTGGCTCTTTAAGTACAATATCTATAATAGCTCGAGACTGAACACCATCAATCTCTGGTTCCATATCTTGAAACATGATTTCATCAAGATTTGGCATAGGAGTTCATCCCAAGAATAAATGGTAGGGCAAGAAACTGTCTCTATGACATTCATCATATTCTCAAATTTTAGTCTCAGAGACTGAAGAGATATTAGTAAGAATAGTACTGAAACTGGATCTAATCTCTTCTAAAATAGAAAAATCGACTGGAGCAGTATAACAAACTATAACATTAGAATAATTATCAAAAACTGGTAAATTACTGCCATAAACAATATCAAAAAATGTAGTAATGAAGGAATATCAACTGTGGGATTAATGATAAAATTACCAACAATGATGATTTCTGTGGCTGCCTGTTTTGTTGTGCAAACCATTTCAGTATCATCAAAAATTTCAACAGCTGTTGTTATTGGAATTGCTACTGCTAGAGTTGCTGCTGCTATTGGAGCTTCTTCATAGGACATCTCCCCCTGCTTGGATTCAGAGAGACCTAAACCCAGGCACCCAGGAGATGGGATAGTGGAGGAGGAAGCTAACTGAGCAAAAAGAGTGGAAATAGAAGCTGCAAGAGGGTCAATAGCCTCATCTATGAGTTTGTTCAATGTGGGGGTAATGAATTCAAGATGTTAGCAGAAATAGAAGAGAAATCAACATATATATAATCATTAGGATTAGCAGATGTGGAAGGTTGATTAGCAGTAAAAGTGGATGCCATGGAGCTGGTTGGACAGATGGTAAATGCTTGTGGAATTGAAGATGTTGGAATGTCAGAAGTGGTTACATCAGGATTAGTGTCATCCTGAATAGGGGAATGAGATGAGGATTTATGAATTGGAGATGAATGAGGTGGAGATGGATAAGATAGTTGATCAAAATTTGGAGATTATAGTAGTGTATTTATATGAAGAGAAGTGGATGGAATGTCATCAAGATGTGGTTGTAGAGGTGATTGAGGAGGTGGAGATGGTGTATCCTCAAAAATGTGGATTAGTGAGTGTGGAGGAGATGGTGGTGGAGATGGTGAGTCAGGAGGGTTGGGAGTAGAACTTGTGTCTGCAATAACAATGGATGTTGTTGAAGAGGAGATAGTAGTCCGAGTGAAGGAGGTGGAGGTGGAATATAAACTTATTCTGGGTTTGGAGGAGTGACTGTGTCAGTCCTTGTGTCCTCTGAAGCTCTGGAGGAGGAGGACCTGGAGAGCTTGGTGATAATGCTCTCCCATCTTCTAAAGAGGGCTGATGTGAGCATCTGGGAAGCATTAATAAATATGGTATGTGAGACCAAAAGTTCTAGGCACTTGGCTTGCAAGAAAAGCCCAACAATTCTCCCATACCCAACATCCTTCTTATTTACCTTCTTCTTAATAGAATCAAACAAGATTAATCCCCAATTAATTATTTTCTGATTCACCAAGGCACACATAAGATGAAATTGGTGCTTGGTTATATGATCGTGAGCAGAGTGCTTGCCCAACATCACTTTTACAATAATATCGGCTAAAAATTTATATTCTATCGAAAGATTTTTCATAAGAAAGTGGTTAGGGTTTCCTTCAGCATGACCCAACCTATCTAGCATTTCATTAAATTCACTACTAGATAATTCTATTTCTTCTTCACCATTAGCAAACCCAAAAATTTTAGATAATATTTCTAGTGAAAGAGGAACCTAATGTCCTGAGATAGATCCAATAAGAACTGGACTATCCTGAATCTTTGTTGTATATACCCATTCCTTAATCTCTGCCACTAGAAGCTTTATCCTTGGTGTCATGAAAATTTACAGGTTCTGAACCTCAAATAGCTGTAAGATGTCCTTGAATACTTGGTCGGAAAGACTGAAGGATTCAAAGTCTATTTCAAAACCGGTGTCAAACTTCATTGCTGCGAGGATTGCTGGAGAAACGTCATTGCTCTATAAAAATAACAGATCAACTGTATAGGGGAAATGGAAAAGCGCAGGATGGAGTTCGATGAAAACCTAATTATAAGTTTTCAGAAGATGAAGCGGCGAACTCCGTCCAACATAAAAGAAAAGCTTCAAACTCAGTTCAACGAAAAATATCATAAAGAAATGTCGATCTAAGTTTTAAGAGGGGGAAAACAATTTGTCGTTTTCTGTTCGACGAAAACTTTTACGAAACAAACTTCGTCGAACTTTGTTCAATGAAAAGTTTCACAAATGAAGGTTCATCAATCTCCGTTTGACGAACACTCCACGAAGAGTTCATAGTTCGCCGATCTCCGTTCGATGAAAAATGGACAATTCATCGATCACAGACAAAAGTCAAATTAAAGCTTCTCCATTAATCATATCTAGCTGATTTAGGACCAACAGATGTTTCTTTTCTTTTAATGGTTTGGTGAAAATATATGCTCTTTGTAAATCAGTAAAGATAAAGACATGATTAATTTTATTTTTGTCCACATAATCTCTAATGAAAAGATGTCTAATCTATATAAGCTTGGTCCTACTATGATGCATTGGATTTTCTGCAATAGAAATTGCATTGGTATTATCATAAAAGTTAGTTGAATTATTTATGTTGAAATCATAATATAGGAGCTGATTTTGAATCCATAAAATCTGTGAGCAGCAACTAACAGCTGTAATGTATTCAGCTTCAGTATTTGATGTGGATACAAAAGTTTGTTTTTTGCAAAACCAGAACACAAGCCTATCACCAAGGAACTGACAAGTTCCTAATGTACTTTTCCTATCAACTCTACATCCAGAAAAGTCAGCATCTGAGAATCCAGATAATTAAAATTCTGACTTAGTAGGATACTAGAGTATTAGATTAGGACAACCCTTTATATATCTTAAAATCCTTTTTATTAAAATAAGGTGTGATTCTTGAGGGTTGACTTGAAATCTAGCACAAATACAAGTAGTAAACATAACGTCTGGCCTACTATCTGTAAGATATAAGAAGGACCCAACAATAGCCCTATATGTTTTCTGATCAACTATCTTGCCCTGTTCATCAGAATCAACTATAATATTGGAGGGCATGGGTGTTTTCTTGGCTGAGGCATCTGACATCACAAATTTTTTAAGTAGCTCTTTAGCATATTTAGACTGGGATATAAAGATACTATCAGTGGTTTGCTTCACTTGAAGACCAAGGAAGTATGTAGTTCAACCATGCTGCTCATTTCAAACTTTGAATGCATCAGGTCAGAAAACCTTTTGCATTGTTTTAAATCGGTAGAACTAAAGATTATATCATCTACATATAATTGTACTAGCAAAATTTTAGATGTATGATGTCTAATAAATAAAATCCTATCTATAATGCCTCTAATGAAATTATGCTCTAAAAGAAAACTAGACAAGGTCTCATACAAGCTCTTAGAGCGTTCTTTAGACCTTAAAGGGCTTTATGAACCTTAAAAACATAAGAGGGATGAGTTTAAAAAATAAAACCTACTAGTTGTTCAACATATACTTCCTCTTTTTGTTCTCCATTTAGAAATGCACTTTTGACATCCATTTGATAGAATTTGAAATTATGATAGACATCATAAGTAAGAGAGATCTTGATAGCTTCAAGTCTTGCAACAAGAACAAAGGTTTGATCATAATCAATGTATTTTTCATGTCAATATCCTTGGGCTACCAGCCTAGCTTTGTTTCTTACTATTACTCCTTGTGCATCCAACTTATTCCTGACGACCCATTTAGTTCCAATGATTGGGTAGCCTTTGGGTCTTGGAACTAAATCCCAAACTCTACACCTCTCAAATTGATCGAGTTTCTCTTGCATTGCAATAATCCAGTGGGGATCTTGCTCTGCAACATTTATGGATTGAGGCTCAATTTGAGAAATGAAGCAAGCATGCATCAGATCTTTGTTGAATTGATGCCTTATTTGTGCGCCAATTGATATGTATCCAATCACTTGAGATATGTGATGATCTCTAAGTGTGACAAGATCAGCATGTGGAGTTGGTCCATCAACACCTTCTGCAATTAATTCCTCTTGTGGAATTATATTTGTTGTTATGGGTTCAACTGCTTCAACATTTTCTTCTTCACCGTCTTCATCAATCTATGGAGAAGGATGCAATGTAACCTCTTAGGTAAGTTTTAAATCATCCAACTTCTCACACAGATAGGGTGCCTACACAGTGTCTTTGGTAGAATAATCCTTCTCATTGTAAAACATGTTAGCTTCATCAAATAATACATGTACAGATTCTTTCATTTTTAATGTTAATTTGTTAAATACCCTATAAGGCTTGCTGATTTGGGAATATCCAAGGAAAATTCCCTCTACAGCCTTGTGTTCAAATTTCCTTAAGTGTTTCTTATTATTATTATGAATATACCATTTACAGCCAAATACTTTAAAATAGTCTACTTTAAGTTTCATCCCTTTAAGTAATTCATAGGGAGTCTTACCCTTTAGCTTATGAATTAGAATTCTATTCAGAACATAATTTGTTGTGCTTATCACCTCTGCCCAAAAGGATAGGGGCAAGGTAGCATCTGCAAGTAATGTCCCAGTAGATTCAATCAGGCTTCTATTTTTCCTTTCAGCTACCCCATTTTGTTGAGTTCTAGGATCAGAAAAATAATGTCTGATACCTTCCTTCTCAAAAAATTCTTACATCAGAAAAGATTCAAACTCAGTGCCATGATCACATCTGACTAATGAAACTAGAGTAGAGTACTCAATCTTGATGCTCTTAAGAAAGTCTGTAAGAACTTTAAAGTTATCTGACTTATTTCTCAGAAGTAAAACTCAACTGAATCTAGAGAAGTCATCAACAATAACTATAGTGTATGACATTTCTTCCAAACTTTATACAGCTATAGGTCCAAAAAGATACTTATGTAGCACATACAAAATCCTGGGTGAATCACTTTTATTAATGGATTTGAAACTATTTTTAGTTTGCTTGCTTAATTGACAAGCCCTACAGAGTCCTTCCTTCTTGTAAGAACCAGAAGGCAGTCCTCTAACAAGGTTGTCCCTAGAAAATTTAGCAATATTCCTAAGGTTTACATGACCTAATCTCTTATGCCATAGTTCATTGGTTGAGCTAATTTGATTAAATAAATAAATTTCTAAATTAGCAGATTTAAAATTTACAACATATATGTTTACTTGTCTAATTCGTGTTAAAATAGTTTTGTTATCAGTAGAAGTAATAATGTTAGAAGATTGATTGAATGATACCTGATAACCTTCATCACATAATTGACTTATGGATATTAGGTTATGCTTGAGACCACTTACATATCAATCTTCTCTAACTTTGACATTTTCATATCCTTCTGTCTGTCCACAGTTGGACTCTCCAAATATCACTTTTGGTCCAAGCTTTGCTTTGAAATCAGTTAGGTTGTCTTTACTTCCTATCACGTGTTTTGAACAGCCACTATCGAGATACCAATGTTCTTTTGTGGTAGGATAGTTCTTCACCTGCATAATAATAGGTTAGGTCTTCTTGACCCAGGTAACCTTGGGTCCTTGATTTCTTACAAATTTATAACTAGAAATATTAGAAAATTCAGGATGGTCCTTATAACTTAGTGGATGATATCTCCTAGGAGGAATAATCCACAGAGTAAAAAGATTAATAAAGTTTTTAGTTTGATTAAAGTTTTGAAAAGGACTAAAGTTTCTATTATAAGAAACTGGGTTCGACGAATTATAATAAGTTCGTCGATCTACATTCGACGAATAAGGATGAGTTCGTCGAACTCCATTCACAAAATGAAAATATTCATTCTCCGCGCCCCACGTTTATCGATCGCAGTTTGACGAACCATATTGAGTTAGTCAAGCACAGTTAGATGAATAATTATACTGAAAGTCTGTGTTCATAGATCGTCGATCTGAGTTCGACGAACCATATTCATTTCGTCGAGCTTGGTTTGATGAAATATTTGAACATAATTTTTATTAAAATTTCCCTTTTTCTTTTGTTTAGTCTTTTATAAAAATTCTATTTCTTTACTTTCTACCTTTTATTTTCCTTTTTCATAAACAAATTTTATAGGAGTAGATAATATGTTTTTCTGTAACAAAGGAGGCTGACTATATGACGCTCCAAAGCCCAGTTTGCCATTAAGTCTTGGATTGACTGTACTTGTGATGTTCATCAATTTGATACTTCTCGCATTAAGGGATTCTTTAAATTCCTTAGCCAAAGATAATTTAGTTTTTAAAGATATTATCTGTTCTGAAGCAATATCTAGATCATATTTGAGTTCAATATTTTTAAAAAATAGGTTATCCATTTCAGTTAGATTTTCTCTGAGGAGTCTGATTTCCTTCTCAAATTTAATTAAATCATTGCATAACAATTTAAATTCAGTTTTAAATTGATCTGAAGTAAAATCAAATGAAGAAATTACCTGATCATCTTCTGATACAAATTCATCTTCTGAGTTGTCAGATTCTGAATTAGCAGCTTCAGAGTTACTGTAAGATGCATTGATTGCCATCAAGCAGACTTCTCTGGCCTTAGCTTCTTCTTCATCCTCATTGGAGCTGGATGAAGATTCATCCTCAGATTCATTCCATGTTTCAGCAACAAATCCTCTCTCCTTCTTTTTGTATTTGATGGAGGACTTGCTGGAATTTTTCTTGGAGTCTTTCTCAAATTTTTGTCTTTCTTCTGAGTTTCTGGACACTCTGGTAATATGTGTCCAGGTTTCCTGCATCCACAATAAACTATTTCTTTAGTTGGAGTCTTCTCACACCTTGGCTTATATTCTTTTCTAGAAGATCTTCTCCTGATATCCTTCCTAGCCATCTTCCAAAATCTCTTAGCCAAGAGACTCATTAGATCTTCAATTTCTGGAATGGCTGCTGCTTCTTCAGTTGATTTAAATGGAATGCTTTGCCCTCCTTACTTAAGAAGTGGTTCTTTGATCAGCTTCTCTGGTCTTGATGAGCTGCTCATAAGATTTGAGCTTGCACAACAAAATTTCAGTAGAGATTTCATTTAGGCTTCCGGCTTTCTTGATTGGCTAGATCATAGAGTCCCATGTACCAGGGAAGCACATAAGGATCTTGTCATTTATCTCTGTCAATGAGATATTCTTGTCCAATGATTTCAGCTCATTTATGATGAGGCTGAGTCTATTGTACACATCAAAAACTGATTCTGCATCTTCCTCCTTGAAGTTATCATACTGAGAGATTAGATGTGATCTCATGTCTTTTCTTTCATCTACAGATCCTAATACCATAGTATCGAGAGAATCCCAGATTTCCTTTGCTGAGGAGCATTCAGTAACTTTCTGGAATATGTCATCTGACATAGTCTAGGCCAGAATATTCATTGCTCTGACATCAAAAATCTTGGCCTTCTTTTGGGCTTCAGTTAACTCAAGTGGTGGTACAACACTTATACCTGTTGTTGCCACTGGTAGAGGTGATCCTGTCAAAATAGAATTATAGTTGTCCTCATCAATAGAATTCATTTAAAGTCTTATTCTTGCCTTCCAAAGTGCAAACTTATTCAGATTGCACACCAGAGGTCTGGTGCTTGAATACTCTTTATTTTGTGCCATGATAAAATCTAGGTAAAAAGAAAATCTATCAGATCTTATGGTTCAGGTGTTAGCCTGTACAACCAATTAACCTATCCCTCTAATACAAATTGAAAGTGATGGATAGATCTCCTTTACATTAGAGGGGACGGGGAGGGGTGAATATTGTATATTAAAAAATTTAATTTTGTTTTTACAAAGATATTAAAGTAGGTGATAAATAAATATATATGAAAAGAAAACTATCACATCGTACAAACAAAAGAAGTAAAGGCAATCCAGATGACAGAAGGAATTTATAGTGGTTCTCCAATAAACCTGGGTACATTAACTCTTCTACCACCCTGGTAGGAATACACTATAGTTTTTTGCTCAAGTGCCCTGCCACCATAAGTTTTTGATCAGTTTCCCTGTCACCAGAAGATCTATTTTTCTAAGGGAGATCTAACAACCCTTTGAGCTTTTGATCAGGTGCCCAAAAACCAATCCCAAGTCTTTTGATCAGGTAACTTATGAACCAAAAGGTTAACTTTTGAATGGAGTTCAAAAACTATACACAGTGAAAGAAAAAATGAAAATGTTGTTGTGTTCTCGATCTCAAATCTCTGAGAAGACTAGTGGATTATTAATGATGCCAAAGCTCCCCTTGAGTTGTGTAGATGATCAAGAGAGGGAAGATTTGCTTCATGGTGTGGCCTTCAAAGTGATGTTGCTCTTCAACAAACTTTTAGACTGATTTTGATTTGTTGTCTTTTGAAATCCTGAAGAGAATGAAGAAGAACTCTGTGTATATGAGAGCTATGTTGTGTTCTTCACTTTTCTGTACAATGTTCTATCTTGTTGACTGATTACTGGTTTTCTAATTACTTGCAATCTTCTGAAAATCACACTATATATATAAATTGCAGATTGAAAAACATTTGATTTTTAAATTCTTTCCTTGAAATCCTCTGCATAAATTTTGGAAGTTGGAACTGTTAATTTAGTATTGAATGCATTTCCCTAACTTTCCCAGTAAATTTGGTAGAGTAATAACTCTACGAAATCCATAATTAATATTGACAAGTAATGGCTATATTCTTGAGAATATTGAGCATTAATTATCAGAGTATTACTATTTTAATATTTGTAATCAAACTCTAATAGTCGAACTGAGAAACTGCAGAGAAGATTAGTCGAACAAAACCTGGAAGGACTTAGTTGAACTCAACAAGGATTTCGTCAACCTGAGCTCCAAGTTCGTCAAACTAAGATAGTCCTTTGTCAAGCCGAACTTCTGATATGAGATCACAGTTTGTCGATCTCAGCTAGACTTTCATCGAACTCAATTCATAGAAGGAAATATGAGTTCATCAATCTGAGATCGACGATCGACGAGCCGAGTTCAGCTATCATCAAACGACTTTTCTGCATTCTTTTTATCTTCTTATCCTCTGAAGTCCTCTGTATCTAAAGTCTTCTGATTGAGGGTACTGACAATCTAAGTATGTGCTGCTGACCTTGACCCTGAAAATAACCTATGACCCTAGACTATACATGTTGGGTCATCTAATAAATCCAAATAGTGAACCTAGCCCAAATCACAAGTTGTGTTCCAACAAATAGTCTGACCCTTTCTTTCTAGAGGCCAAAGCCTTCCTTTCTACAGATTGCTAATTTTGTTGCTCAAAGTTCCTTGTAGTTTACACCAGACCCCATTCTTATATCTTATAGCTAACCTTGAAGGTATACTCAGACTGCTAGATCCTCTTTAAGTAACCTCCGTCTGATACCACTTGAAAGTTATTTACTTAAGGTTAGCTAGTCACCTAGGGGGGGGGGGTGAATAGGTCTTTGAAATTTTTAAGTCTTTTGCTGATTTCTAATAAGGTGATCTATAACTTGTGCTTAGTACCTGCAATATAAAAGAAAAACAACAACGCAGCCAAGCACACAGTTGTTTATAGTGGTTCCCCAATTGGGTACATCCACTTTCCCTCCCACATATCCAACTATTTTAATTGACTTGGCACAAACACCAGCAATATTCTCCTCAGTGCTTACACCTTAGGCCCTCAGCCTAACCCTCGGGTTCTCTTCAGAACCCTACCTCAGAACCACAAAGGTTCCTACCTCAGAGCCATGTAGAGCTCCTACACCTCAGTGGTACACTGACCACCTACCTCAGCCTTATCTCTAAGGACTACAGTTCAGGTTTTTCAGCCCTACCACTTCAGGCACAAAGCCCTACTCTCAAAGTGCTGCAACACTCCTACAACTCAGAACCCTTCCAAGTACCTATATCAATGCCATTTTAGGGACCTATAGCTCAGCTTCCTCCAAGGAGTACAACTCAGTGACACACTTATCACCTATAGCTCAGTGACTCACCAGTCACCTACCTCAGCCTTATTTCTAAAGCCTACTACTCAGGCCGTGAGGATAGCCCTACTCTCAAATCCACACTTGGATACTACCTCAGTACCACAGCAGGTCACCTACCTTAGTGACTAACTAGTCACCTACAACTCAGGCCAAAAGGCCCTACACCTCAGATTCAGATAAACTGAATCCTACAGGAATTTATACAAGATAAAATAAATTTTAAACAACTGACTCAGAGGTAAATCTCTGAGTCTACCTTGATGGACTGAGCAGATATCAGTAAAGCCCACTTGCTGTGGAATGGATGAAACATCTTCTACTGCCACTGCTTCTTTGCTGCATAGGTAAACAACTATCTGTTGTTGAAGGCTGACTGCCATTCACACCGTTATCTTCTTGCAGATCTGAATAATTAGTAGCCCTGTTGTTGAGAGAACACTCTTACTAAAATTGAAAGAGCTTCAACTGGCTTTTCACTGCCTGCTGGCTTTCCCTGCTGGACTTTTACTTTCAAGCTTATTAGAGAAGATGAAGTCCATCCGCCTCTATTTCCTATTTTTCCTTTATGTGTTCTGCGTTTATTCTTAGTAACCCTAATCCCCTTTTCTTTCACCTTTTCATATGTGTTGATTTGAATGAATGATAGAATTTGCGAGTGGGCCCAGCCAAGGATGGTGAGCGCCACGTCCCTCAAAAAAGGACAAATATAGCCTTCGGTGCTACAACAGCTTTCCTGCAACGCCATGAACTATTTTGACTTTGTTGATTTCTGGTGACATCAGTAGTGATCATCCTGTGCTGCTGCAGCTTTCCAGTAACGGCATGAGATACTTTGACTTGTTGACTTTTAATGACATCATCAGTGGTCATCACCATCTAGACTTAGAAAAATTCTAGAACTTCATTAAGCATTGAGTAATGTTAAGTTACTCAACGCCATCTGTCTTGGTTCTTCATTAGAAGCGTTGAGTGAACCTGCCTCACTCAATGCTTCTGGACTTAGAGAAATTCTTCTGGCTTTGTCTCTGTGATTCATTCTCAACTGTCTTTATAGTTTCTTCTTCACAGCTGAGACTATATCCTGTCTCAGCGATTCTTCTCATCAGTATCAACACTTTCTTTTTCTCAGCTGAAACTGACTCCTATCTAAGAGGTTTCTTCGCAGTAGTCTCAACGCTTTATTCTTCATTAGAAGCGTTGAGTGAGCCTACTTCACTCAATACTTATGGACTTATCCAGCTTGTTTTGTCTCAGAGGTCAGTATGTCTCAATGATTTTGCCTTAGTTAAATTTTCTGGCTTTAGTTCGACGAATGTTGAACTGCGTTTGACGATCGGTGGGCTGAGCTCGATGAATTCTGACAACAAAGCATCTGAATTTAGCTCGACAAACGGTAAGCTCAACTCGATGAAAGGTGAGCTGAGCTCGACAACTTTTGAATCCCAAGCTTCTGAATTTAGATTGACAAACGGTGAGCTCAGCTCGACGAAAGGTGTGATAAGCTCGATGATTTCTGAATCTCTAGTTCTGAACTCTGCTCAACTAACGCTGAGTTCAGCTCGACGAATTTTGAATCTTCCAGCATACTCTCTAATTTCACGTGTCCAATCATGGACAATCTTCATACATGAACTCAAACACACATCAAATACATTATGTGTGTATGTTATTGACCAATTTGACTTCTTAGAAATCTGGGACATTGGGATCAATAGACCCAACATCTTCGCTATAGCTCGCCATGTTTCTACTTCTGAAACAAAACTCTCAACTCACTCTAGATGGGTCGAAGGGGCCCTATCCTACCCGATAGGCGAAACAAGAGCTTCCAAAAATGTTAGACGAGAGCTTGCCACACAGACGCTCCAGATGCATCTTCCATTCATTTCAATTTGGGTCTTTCTGCAACATATTTAGATCTGTCGCTTCTGTGATCTGCAATTCCCAGCAAATCCTTGACTCCCTGAATACAATGGGATTTCACACATGGTGAATCTTTCACTGTACCTCGTCTGGCTAAGACAATAGGATGTTCCTGCGAATTATGACCTTCGCTTGGAATTTGAGCAAATATATCATGTCGATTGCTCAACCGTACTTTGGCTATCTTACGTATAGCTGAATTTGGTTTTTCGGTGTTCTCGTTGAAGTACGCAGGCATACTCCTTGCTTCTGGGGACATTGGTCCAAAGCTCGAGTACAGTCTGTGCGTCATTTTTCTTCTCCACCAAGGTGAATCTATTGATTTAAAGTAGGCATCACACTTTACTATGTCCTTTCCCCCTTTGCCCTATCACTAGTGCTTACTCATGATCTGTAGCACCACTTTTCCATTTATAGAGAGATCCAATCATCAAAATCAAGAAAAAGGCCATCATGGACAAAGATCCAAATAGATCAATCTTGTTGGGAGGTACTTCCCAAGGAGAGGAAAAGGTGACTTCCGGATTAGGGAAAATAAATAAAATATAAAGCGGATAAAATCGTATATCAAAATGAATTTTGGCATCACCGGAGGGATCAGAACCACATTCGTGTGCCGACAATTTTTCTGGATAGGTCAAACTATTGGAAGCAAATGGAAAAGGAAGATCGAGCTGGATCAAAGAAACTAACAGACTGATCACAAAAGAAATCATAAGAGGTGAAAATTCTGAAATCATAAAATCCCACTTCATTATCTTGCCCTGCTCGCGGCGCTCCTTGCTCGAGGAGTGGCATACCGGGAAAAAAAAGAATGCGAACAGTCGAACATCACGTACTCACAGATGACAGAAGCTCACATCCTTCTACAGACCCATCCTAGCCTTGACTCCACAGAAAGACATGGGCTGCACCCTTTCCTCGCTATCGCTTGCCTCCGTGTTCGACATTCTCCTTTTTAAATGAAAAAAGTCCGTGTACGGAACTGATCTAAGAGATAAGCCGCGTAGAATCTCTTTCGTTTTCTTATGATACAATATTCTTGGTGGACGCTCTTTTTGGCATGTTTTTTGCTCATTGGAAATGAGTCAACCTCTTTCATTGCTACGAACCATTTTTAGAACGGTTCTAAATATAGAAAAATGTAGTGCAGGCCCGATAGTCGCTGCCAAAAACAAGATGAATATTTCATGCTGGAGCTTTTTTTGCGAGGCACGGCAGGGATCTCGGTCAATCTGCCACTTTTTCAGTCGCTCTACAGTAGAAGTAGAAGTTGACCTATCTTACCAATCTAATAAGGTATTGGCTATGTCGGGTCGCGGATCCTTCACTAGCGCTTGGAAGCAAAGTGGCTTTAGCTTTCTATACTTCACACACAAGAAGAGCGATCGACAAACTAGAGGGCCCAGTGAGCCCATTGTAATGGCACCAAAATGGGGTCTGTGGGACGAGAACCCTACACCATCTGAGATCCTTTCGTGCACACATGAAATCCATTAGATACTTATGACGGTGGTAACCATGGATTCACAAAAAAGATGAAAGAGCTATCAGAAAAAAGCATGAATTGAGCTTTCAAAACCCATTTTTTTCAAGCTATAATAACGCTATAGAAGCCCTAAACTAGCTAAGCTAAGTACGTACGCATTAGTGTGGGAAGATCCCCTACCCTATAGTTTGAAACTAGCTTTGAATCAAAGAAGCTGAAAAGATGCTCTAAATTCAAAAAACCTAGATTCTTATACAAGATGCTCAACCATTTCTCAATACTATCTCACTAATAAATGACTCACTAGAAATGAATAGCAGGAATTGCATACAAAAGTTCACTAATTCTTAATAATATATGCAAAGTATGCTGGTGAAGTGAAAGGTTGCGTAGCAAAGTCAAAGTCTTTATTTTCAAGAATACTTAAACCGTAGAGGGGAGGGGGTGAATATGTTTAGGGCCTTTTATAATTCCTTTTTATTTTTTCCTTATTTACCGTGTTGTGTTTTTTAGTTTATAGTTTAGCTTTCAAGAACACAACCAGCACACAAGTAATATATAGTGGTTCCCCAGAGTATGGGTACATCCACTGTCCCTCCCACCTTTTTAACTGATTGTTAGACAAGGCCAACTTCTCCAAACTCGGCTCAATGAGCTTACAACACAAATCACTCAGGATTTCTCAGACTTCTCCAATCCTACACTCAGGCCCAAGGCCCTACACTTAGAGAAATATTCTCCTACAACTCAGGCAGACATGACCTACCTCAGACTTTAGTTCAAAGTCCTACCCTCGGGCTAGGAGGTTAGCCTACACTCAGATCCACACAGGATTCTACCTCAAAGAGAAACTTTACTATAGCTCAGGCACACAACCCTATCTCAGATCCACAGGAGGATCCTACAACTGAAATTCACCACAAGAACCCTACAACTTAGGCTCAAAAGCCCTGCAGCTCAGATCTTTGAGAGATCCTATAGTTGGAATGTTGTTTGTTCATGATGCAGAACACCAGAGAAATGATATTTGTGTCTTTCTCTTTCTGAACTGAGAAACCTTGGTGATGCCTCAATCATAGCTCCAAGAATGTATCTTCAAGATTAGGACACCTGGAATTGTGAAGTCACTATAACAAGGCCTTGCTTTGTCGCTTCTTTTACCTCAGAGAGAAAGCTCTCTGAACTTGTTGTTGAAGTTGTGTAAATCAACATCTAACTTTATTTTTATTTTAGATCAACGGAATAATATATTTCTTCAAGCTCTGCAACTCAGTTGAGTGGAAGAAGATGAAGCGCAACACTTTCGAAAAGTTGATTTCTCCTTCTTTTATCTCATCTTTTTATCTTGTCGTCCATTGGTCCTTTGATCATTGGGACCACCAGGAGTGCGTAGCTACATCTCTACTTTTGTATTAAATACTACACAATAGGCAAGCGGTGCCATTTGTCATGTATTGTTCACTTCCAACAACATTTGAATTTCTGCTGACGTTTGCACCTGTTGATTTTGTTAAATTCAGACAATTCAGCATGTGCGTTGAGTGAAGGCTTGTCACTCAATGCCAAAAAATTAGTCAGTTTTCTATAACACCGGGCATTGAGTGATCAGTCATCACTCAACAAATATAGACTTTTAGCTGTCTAACAGATTAGGCTTTGAGTGAACCTTCATCACTCAACGCATTTAGACTTCGCCGATTTTTTTCTGTATGAAGGCGTCAAGTGAAGCATCTATACTTAAAGCTTTTTGCCTTTGCCAATTTTATCAAAGAGGCATTGAGTGAATGACCTTCACTCAAGTCTTCAGTCTTTAGGCAAATTCTCTGTTGAATAATCGTTGAGTAATATAACATCACTCAACGCATCTGTCCTTAGACAGAATTATGTATCAAACAATACTGCGGCTCTGACTGAACTGTATTCTGTCAACGCTTTCTTTGCAAGGAATTGAGTGAACTGCCTTCACTCAATGCTTCTAGACTTTGCCAGATTTCTTGGCAGATCCTATGCGACTTTGACTACTTGAGCTTTACTCACTGCCTCTGGCTCTGGGCATTGAGTGAACTACATTCACTAAATGCTTCTGTACTTAACCAGATTTATGCCTTGGCATTGTTGATTCTTTTACTTTCTAATCTTTACTCAATGCTTAAGGTCATTTGGCATTGAGTGAACTACCTTCACTCAACGGCTGTTAACTTAGATAGATTTCTATCTTATCAGCATTCTTCCATGTGTCCACCTGTCATTGTTACTTAGACAACATGTCTAATTAGTGTAACAAGTAACCACCTGCATACATAGAACACATATCATGCATTGGATATTGTTAACCCATAAATCAGTTATCCCTCCCAGGTAGCTAGCTCGCAAGTCACTACCTGCTCCAAGTTCCCCCTGGAGGTCGCGGCCTGTCTCAGCCCTCTTCTTGCGTATGGCGGATAGATTTCTCTATCCGCTCAGGCGCGCGGTAAGGGCTGTCTCCCCAATCTGACCGCCCAGGTCGCGTAGAAGCTATGTTCTACAGGGGTGTGGACTGCTTCGAGAGTCCATCCCTGTAGGCCACACAGTTAGTCTGGCAAACCGTGTAATAGATCTCTTTTTTATACATGTGCGAACATCCCTTCCAATCTACCTCAGTCCTCCAAGGTGTAGACGGATACCCTCTTGAACCCTTCCAAAATAAGATGGCCTGCCTCCTAGTCGCCAAGAGGTAGGCGGCCTGCCTCCAGGTCGACCAGCGGTAGGTGTCCTGCCTCTAGGTTGCCCAGAAGAAATCCCCCTCCTCCAGGTCGCCACGAGCAAGAATCAACCTAGACTAAGGCTCTTCATTCAGCCTGCGAGAGGCGGCCTGACATTCCAGTATGCGAGAAACCTTCTCAATAGTCCACTTGGTAGTGGACCGCCTAAGCATGATGCATACTCCACCTTAGTCTGCCAGCAGTAGGCGGGCTCAATCCTTGTTCACCCGAAGGTGGAGGACTCGGTCTTGGTCCGCCAATAAATGAAGTACAGTCAACCAGCAGTAGGTGGAGAACTCGCTTCCAGCAGAAGCAAGCCATCTCATCATTAGTCTGTACAGGATGGCGCAGACTCAACTTCAGTCCACCTTGGGTTGGGGGACTCGCCTCTTCCAAGAAGCAGGCAGCCTGTCCCCAGTTTACCCAGCAGAAGGCGACCTGCCTCCAGGTCACCCTATAGCAGGTGACAAACTCACTTCCAGCAGCCGCAAGTGATCTCCTCATCAGTCCGTACAACATGGCGCAGACTCATCTTCAGTCCTACTTAGGGTGTTGGACTTGCTTCTTCCAAGTAGTATACAGCCTACCTCCAGGTCGCCCTCCAGAAGATGGCAGACTTGTCTCATCCAGCAGCTAAGGACTCACCATGTCCTCCATGTACCAGGCGAACTCTATACGAAGTCTGTGAGAAGCATCTCCAGCTTCCCAACATCAACTTCTCCCAACAGTAGGCAAGATCCTCTTCAATCTGCAGCATGTTGCGGAGTCAATTGCAGCCCGCCTGTCTCATCGGGGTGATGTCATCGAGCCCTGTTCTGGACGTCACCTCCTCCAACCTATATATAGACCCATATACCTCTCATTTGAGGAGGACGACCCCCTGGGACAACCATCGCATCAAACCTTGAAGCCACAACTTTCCTATCCGTCAGCCTTGATCAGCGGTCTGCCCACTAGGCCGGGCGGATTCTGCCCTTAACCCGCGCGAATAGCCCTCTCAGCCTTCCATTGTCCGCACGACCTAATCAAGCTTCACTGGATGATCACGCAGTCTGCTCGGCCTAAGGCAGCGAGCTGTAGGATCAGCAGCATGCGCTGTCTACCGACCTGCTCGCTCAGCCCATGCGGCCTTTGGAAATTTCTTCCTTCTAGCCACCAGCTTCCCCTTGTACCTTTTATATTTTTCATGTAAAGGAGCAACTCAAGCTATAACACCGATTCATAATCAAAGAAAAGCTGATCTCAAGATTTGAATTTAATATGCGGCGGGCAAAGTCTGTTGTTGCCGCTGCAAGAGGCCCCTCTTCTTCTCTTCTCCTCTCCTCTTTTGGCATCAACCCCTAATCCTAACCCTCAAAGTACTCAGCTTCTCGACAGTTCCTCATCAATGTCCCCCATCATCCTAGTGAGATCAAACACTGTTATCTGGTGGTGCCCATTTCCTCATCAACAGTTAACATACGACCTTCAGATCTCGAACAGACGGTGAAAACCAACGGTTAGCCATGACAAATCATCAACTTGTAGAGAACCTTGTTCCTCCAAGTCCTAGTCAGGATCCTCTTTGGGATGTCTTGGAGCAATCGCGACGGGAAACCACCAAACAATTCCAGGCAATCAACCATACTATAGTTGTTATCATGCAGTGATTAGAGGTGCAATCTATAACAACACCAGTTCCTCGAGTAAATCCAAAACCAACATTGGAGAATCCACAAACTTATCGTCCGGCCTATCTACCAGTAAATCCTCCTGTGTATCCACCAACCTATCAGCAAGGGCTGGCCGCATCTCCCTTATGATCTTAATATGACTAGTTTATAGGTCGTCAAAACATATTCTAGGAGGGTACCCAGGGAAGTCCAACAAGATTCTTAATTTGTAGGGAAGTCACCCGTACTCTTCTGCTCCTGCGTTTGCTCCTCCCACAGTAACCATTCCTCTCTATACTCCCTCTCCATTTTCAACTGAAGCTTATGTTACATTTTTTCATTTCCCTTTTGTGTTTGGGTAGCAGGAAGGGCAATCACCATTTATAGAGAGTGTGTCGCAAGAGACAATTCCAGCTAACTTCAGAGAGTCACAATTACCAACTTATACTGGGGAGTCTGATCCGATGGCACACTTATAAGCTTTTGAATCAACCATCGCTCTCAATACCCTTACAGATACCACCAGGTGCAAGCTCTTTGTAGCGTCCTTTGATGGACAAGCTAGTGAGTGGTTCTATGGAATACGCCCTTAGTCCATCGCTTCCTTTGCCAATCTGTAAAGAGAACTTCTGCTCAGATTCTCTAACTCTACCAAGAGGAAAGGCGGTCCTGAAGCCCTGTTTGAGATCAGGCAGCAAGAAAATGAGACTTGGGCTCATTTCATTGATCGTTTTCAAAGAGAGATTCTTGACATTGAAAACATTGATCCAGAAATGTACTGAGCCCCTTTGATTAGTGGTCTAATAGAAGAACCACTACAATTCGAGGCTAACGTCCGAGTGACAAGGACGTATCAAGAGATGATCAGTCTTGCCAACTTATACATATGAGGTGAAAAGAGAAATCCCAACTACATCTCCAGGTTTCTAATGAAGAAAGATCCTCCTTCATACGGGAAATCTCCAAAGTCTCCCTGAAGGGATTTTCAACCACGAGTAAGGTGAGGAAGGAATTTCCGACGTCATAAACGCCTCTTCCCAAGTCAAGATCACTTCCAAAATCAAAGATTACCATTTTCGGCCCCGCCCCCTTATCCGGCACTAGCTCCGCGGGCATCTTCAGTTTATCAGCAGTCGAATGATGACTTGCCAGAATATGAACTAGACCTGGTCATGCAGGAAGTAGCCCAAGTCATTAAAGGCAAGACAAGTTATAAAGGGCCTTACCAACCCGCTGATCAAAGATCTAAAGACTTGGATTCTTATTGTGAATTCCATAAAAAGAAGGGACATCCAACAGAAAACTGCAGAAAACTTCATTAACTGGTGCAGAAGATGCTGAGGCAGGGTAAGATGCATGAACTATTCCTGAAGGATGATCACTCTGACCCGTCAACTTCAAAAGGCCGAGAAGTTGCAGATATTCCTTGCTGCTCAAAAGGATTGAGCCAAATCAGCGATGACACTAACTTCATTTTTGGTGAGACCATTGATGTGAATGATGTAGGCACCCTTGAAATCTATTCTGAGGTGAACATGGACATGACAAAGTTCCAAAGGCTCTTCGGGAGCATGATTGATCGATTTTGTTCTCCATATTAAAAATCTCTCTTACATTGGTTCTGAACATTTCTAAGTCCTTTTTCATTCATTTCAATAAATTTTACATCAGAGATCCCATACTGACACTTTTCCTTTTTTTGAGTGTCTCCTCTCTATTTTCTCTTTGCCAAAGGGATCGCTGAATCAACGAGATATTGCCAAGTCTTACTCGTCTCCCATAGGTTGTGTTCTGGCATAATGCCAAAATGACCACGTATAACGGGGAGTGTTCGCATATGTGTAGTTGGAGCCGTCCAATCTGTGTAGGCGTACTTCAGGGCTTCGGATCCTAGCCAGTATTTAACACACAGCGTGAATCAAGGGAGGTCCCAGTGTGTTAGTTCTGCTGTGCTCCGCAAGGGATATATTATAGTTAATAAGATTGTTGCTTGGCAAGCAATGACGTTCAAGTGTAACCTTGTCTCTATGATCATCTCACAACTATAATGGTCGAGGCCTCCAAGGTACTCTCAAGCCGTGCATTTAGGGAACCCACAATATCGTTGATATTTCAGTGTGAGCAATGCTATAGACCACTTGGCGCACCTGGAATAACTGATCAAAATAGCTTGTAGACCTAAGCATGAGAGTTGTGTGTCCATCATCCCTTCCTAGGATTCTTCTTTTTCTCTTTGAGTCCTTCCAAAGGAGTGCGGTTCGTCCGCATTTTTTCCTTTTTGAGCCCTTCCGAGGGAGTACGGTTCGTCCACATTTTTTTTTGTTTTGTGCCATTCCAAGGGAGCATGGTTAGTTCGCTTTTGTGCAAAACTGCCTTCTTTCAGGTTAACAAGTTAAATTCAACCTCACCGAAAGATTTATGGCATTATACTTCTTTCCTATAATCTCTTTATATACTCGGCTTCCATAAAGCTCTATCCGCTGATGATTGACTATGCTTAGTAATAGTCTTGGCATCTATTATTCAAACGAAGAATCTGGTTCTATTTATCAGCAAGTCATGTTATTGAAGTCTAATCAAGATGGTTTCATCCGGTAGATCTGGATTTCATATTAAGGATATCATATCTGATCACGCAAGAAGACCATTATTGTGGTTTGATCTCTATTCGATTCTACTCAGTTTTTCATTCGACTAATAGCAAAGTTTGTCAGACATTTCTTCTGCTATCCAATAATATTTTCCTTACCGCACCAGCATTCACAAGTTTCCCTCAGATACTTGCAAGTTATTATTCTTTCATATCTGCTTCTTACTCTTCTTTTTGCAGAGATTAGCAGATATTTGCAAGTCCACTTCAGGCAGTTGTGAATTATTTTCCTTTCATATTTACTTCTCACTATTCTTTTTATAGAGATTAACAAATATTTGCAAGTTCCTTTCAGGTACTTGCAAATTCTTTCATATCTGCTTCTCGCTCTTCTTTTTGCAGATACTAGCAGATATTTGCAAGTTTCCTTTAGATACTTGCAGATTATTTTCCTTTCATATCTGCTTCTCACTCTTCTTTTTGCAGAGATTAGCAGATATTTGTAAGTTCCCTTCAGCTACTTGCGGATTATTTTTCTTTCATATTTGCTTCACACTTTTCTTTTTGTAGAGATTAACAGATATATGGAAGTTTCTCTCAGGTACTTGCGAGATTATTTTCCTTTCATATCTGCTTTTCACTCTTTTTTGTAGAGATTAGCAGATATTTGCAAGTTCCCTTCAGGTACTTGTGAATTATTTTCTTTCATACCTGCTTCTTACCCTTCAAATTGCAGAGATAAGCAGATATTAGCAAGTCCCCTTCAGGTACTTGCAAGTTACTTTCCTTTCAGATTTGCTTACCATTCTTAATTGCAGAGATTAGCAGCAGCTTGCAAGCTCGTTTCAGGTACTTGCAATTATTGTTCTTCTATACCTCCTCTCACCTTTGTTTTGTAGAGCACAGTAGAAGGTGTTTGCAAGTCTTCTTCACTTTGCAAGGACAATTCAGGTGCACACAAGATGTGCCTTTTTCCACTTACAAATCTTCTCCTTTGTAGAAGAAAAGTAAGTGTTATTAGACTCTCAGTAGGAGAGACATTAGGTATTTGCCCTATAATCTCTTTTTGGCCAGTTTTCGAGGGGTGGATTACGATCTTCGGGGGTCTCCTACTTTTTTGAAGTTCCCTTCAGGACTTAAAAAAATGCGGGGATTATGTTAACCCAATAATCGGCGATACCTCCCAAAGATAGCTAGCTCGCAAGTCATGGCCTGCTCTAAGCTCCACGTGGAGGTCGCAACCTGTCTCAACCCTCTTCTTGGTTCTGGCAGATAGATTTCTCTGTCCGCTTAGGACACGCGACAATGGTGTTCACCCCGGTCTGACCCCCCAGGTCGTACAATAGCTGTGTTCTGCAGGGGTGCAGACTACTTCCACGTTCCATCCCTACGGGCAGCGCGATTAGTCTGTCTAATCACAAAGTAGATCTCTTTCTTCTACAAGTGCGGACAGCCTTTCCAATCTGCCTAAGTCCTCTAAAGAGTAGGCAAAAACCCTATTAACCCCTTCCAGAAGAAGGTAGCCTGCCTTCAGGTTGCCCAACGATAGGGGCCTGCCTCCAGGTCGCCCAGAAGAACTCCCCCTCCTCCAGTTCACCACGAGAAAGAATCAGCCTAGATCAAGGCTCTTAATTCCTCCTGCGATAGGCGGCCTCACATTCCAGTCCGCAAGAAACCTTCTCAACATACCGCTTGGTAGTGGACTGCCTAAGCATGAGGCAGACTCCACCTCAGTCCACTAGTAGTAGGAGGGCTCAATCCTTGTTCATCCAAAGGTGGAGAACTCAGTCTTGGTCTGCCAACAAATGAAGGTCAATAAACCCGAAGCAGGTGACAAAATTGCTTCCAGTGGCAGCAAGCCATCTCCTCATCATTCCGCACAGTATGGCGCGTACTCAACTTCAGCCCACCTTGGGGTGGGGGACTCGCCTCTTCCAAGTGTTGATGCACGAAAAAGGACAGGGAGTCGGGCACCACCAGCTAACGGTTCGAACACCGGGGAATAGGGGAGGAAAGGAGAAGACTGTCGACCAATCGGTTACTAGAGGTCGCGGCTAAAGGACCGGAAAAGGGGGCCGCTGGCAGCGGCAACAGCAAAGTTCGCCCGCCGCGGCTTAAATGCCACTCTTGCGGCGGGCTTTCCTTTACTTAAAAATGAGAAACAGTTACAACGAGTAAAAGAAGAAGCCCGCCGGACTACAAGCCGCAATACACTAGACTTGAGACCGCAGCTCTTAACAGGCGAGCTACTGGATCCCAGTCAGCGTGTCTTGGGGAGTGCACCCTCCCCCTATTTATAGGCTCGGGGGCCTGCCCAAACGGGCATGGCTAAAATTACCGGCTGCCCGGGGTACAGGAGAACCGGGCAGAGGTGAGGGGAAGCAAAAGAGAAAGAAACAAGAAAGGAGGGAAGCCGCGCGGCCTGGCGGATTCCTCCTGGCGAGCTGACGGCTGGGTCCTTGGGCCTTGTCACTGAGCAGGGTCGGCGTTGGCAGCGGCCTGACATGGAGACCGCCCGGCTTGGGAGGCTTGGCGGCTTGAATACGCAGACCGCCCGGTCTGGAAAGCTGCGCGGACAGGTCGCGGATTCCGGGCTTATCATAATCCCCGCACATTTTTAAGTTTCCAAGAAACTTCGAAAATGTAGAACTAAGCCGGAGACCGCGACTGCCTAATCGTCGTCTATAAAATCCCCTGACCCTTGACATTCTTCAGGATTCCTGCCAAACCACGGGTCGCTACTCGCCACTTGCGGTCAGAATTTTGCAAGCCGACGCGATTTCTCTAGCGATGGATGTGATGTCATCAATGTTAGCCCGTAACAAGAAACCGCCAGAAACGAAGCAGAGCCGGAGCGAGAACTCGAATGATTCTGCCCGTCAGACTGTCAAGAAGACTGGGAAGCCGGAGACATCAGCGGCTTCTGGAGCTGAAAAGAGGCCGACAGAGATCGTCGGTGGACCATCGCAGGCCGCAGTAGATCCCTAAGCGGTTTCGAAGGCTGCTCCACTGCAAACCGGAATTGCCAAATCCTTCGACCTGACTTTCTCTCCATCAGGAGAACCACTCCTAAAAATCGGTGGGACAGAGGAGAAGAGTGTTGAATCTGGGAAACCGTCCGAATTGCCGGGCAAGGTCGACTTAATCGTTGTGGATGACAACGAGCCGGAGAAGGCGCAGGAACCCGAGCGGACTTTGGTTGAACAGCACAAGCGGACTGAAAAGGTGTTCGGCTCCCTGGAACGGCGGAAAGAAAGGAGCGAAACCCTTGAAGAAAGGATGAAGAGGAAAATGAGGAAGCTGCACGCAAGAAACCGGAATATTTCTGAAAAGACCGGCGCGGACAGTCTGCAACACAGGCCGCACGAGAAGGAGGTATCCGAGAACCAGCCCACACCGGATTACAAACCGAGCGAACTGGAGGGTACACCTGCGGTTAGCGACTCGCTCAGCGAGCTCCTGAAGGGCATGTAGACTCTCCAGCGGCAAGACACGCTATTGTCGACACCAGCGGCCTCTGAGGAGGTTGACCGCCAGGACATCCAGGTTATTAGGGAGAAGCCTGGCGATCCGGCTTCCGCGGCTTCTGAAGGAGCGGAGAAACTGAAGCTTCGCGAGAAGATGGAGGAGATGAAGAAACTGATCGCCGATAAGCCGGTGGCGACCGCACATCCATTACTGCAAGGTAAACACCGGTACGTTAGGCGAATTATTAAATTCTACAAGTCGCGGTCAAGGAAGAAGGGGGCGAATATTATATTCAATCCGCCGGCCAGCTTTTTCCTGACCACGGCTCAACTGAAAAGCCGAGCTAAGGAAACCAAGCGGCTATGGAAAGAAAAGCTGAAGAGGATAGATCCTGAGCGGCTCAGGCGGCCAGTGAGTAAAATCCATACCGCGGCCTCTGGAGGAGATAAACATCAAACCGGCGGTCTTATCCTACCGATTTCCTTACTAGAAGGTCGCAACAATCCGGCTGAACCTGACTGCGGTTTCTCTTCTGCAGGTGTACCGGAGACCGCGATGAAACCGGGCGACTTGACGTCGTTTTTGTCTATGCTGCCACCGCCTCCGCCTCCAAGTGTTCGCGAGAAGGAGATGGCCGACTTCCAGAAGGACGTCGGCACACTGCAGGCGGCTTTGGACGCGGCCACCGAAATCCTGTGGATTAAAGACGAACAGCAGCGGGTTGCCCAGGAGGCCGCAGAAAAAAGGATCCAAGAGCTGCAAACCACCCTGGAGCGAGAGGCCGCAAGGTTGCAAACTGCGCTTGAGCAGGAGACCACGAGGATGAAGACTGCGATGGAACAAGAGACTGCCAGGCTCCAGACCGCGATGAAGGAAGAGACCGCCAGGCTCCAGACCGCGAGGAAGGAAGAGATCGCCAGGCTCCAGACCGCGATGGAAACCGCTGAGGCGAAGATTGCTGAGATGCAGGTCGCCTTGGAGCAGGAGAGGGCGGAGAAGTATTTGCTGATGGCCGCGCGGCTGGAAGGTGACAGAGAAGAGATCCCACATGCTGAAGGCGGCGAGAACCAAGACCTGCCGGCGGAGACCGGCGGAGAACAGCGGCCTGCACTACCAACTCCTGCAGAGTTGCCGGGAACTAGCCGCCCGGCCTCTGGCGAGAGTTCGCATCCGCCGGTGGCCGCGGTGCCTAACCAGGTCGCAGTTCCAAGCGGTCTGGGGGTCCAGGCGATCCCCATGATACCGTTTGTGAGAGTAGAGCGCGACGCTGCGCGAGTTCATCGGTCTCTGCATGCGCTTCACAATCTGGTTAGCCAGGTGCACGTTGCGATTGTGCAGACCGGTGAACAGGTCGCTCACATAGGACGAGACAGGCCGGAAGACGACAAGCGATCCTGAGCGACTTGAGCGAACCAAGCCGCGCGGACATTTGAATATTATGTTGTAATATATATTTTTTCTCTGGATGTTGAACAATTTGATTGCTGTAAACTGCTGTATTTTATTATGATGCGAACTGAATGCGGCTTATGCGGCTTGAATTTATAATCCACATGTCTGCTGCTTTGTTCTGAGAAATTTAAAGATTAGGATAGTAGCCGCGCGGTCTGGCGAACAGATCGCCGGCTTGAATACGTGATATCCACATGATTCGCCATAGAAATTTTCTAAGTGCAGGGAAATAGCCGTGCGGACTGATGGACTAAACGACGGCTTGGTCACTAAGCTGATCTGCACTTCCAGCGGACTTAAGCCGCGCGGCGTGACGACTAGCCGCGATTTGACGTTGGGCACTGTAGCTTCACGGATTTTCTATAAATAGAGCAGATCCCGTAGATTTCATCACAAATCAAGAAGGATGCGGGCTAAGTCCAAGTCGTTGCGGTCTGACAAGGCCACTGCGGTTAGGACAGACGCGGCCTCCGCTTTCCACTCAGCTGACCACAAAGAATGCCGGCTTACAAAAGCCGAGCTGGATGACTTTGTCGAGAAACACATGCAAGGAAGTCCGCTGATCGCGCGGCTTCCCCGACAGGATGAGCGGATCAACTCCTCCAATGCAAATCAGATCGCGGTCCCCATCGACCACTTTGACTGCGGCTTCAGCTTCCCGGTCTTGCTAGAGGCCGTAGCGGTCTTCGACCACTACGGGGTTGTGCCCGGACAACTACCCCCAAACTCGATAGCCGCCATCTACAGCTTCATCTCCTACCTCAGGTCGAAAAGAGTCCGCTTCTCTATGAGGCTCTTCCGAGAGTGCTTTCCGGTTCGGTCTATCCCGGACTCCGGGACGAAGATCTTCCGGGGGCACCTCTACTTCGGCTGCAGAGGGCTGAAGATAGTGAACCTGGCGAACAAGATCGCGAACTGGCCGGAGCGGTTTCTCATCATTGAGGGAAACCTGGGGTTGCTGCCAGTCGACCCCCAGATCCGTGAAGAGGCCGCCTTTGGGAGCAGCGGCTTGGACGGCGTCGAGAAGGAGATTTACAACTTCTTCAAAGGCGAGCGGCTTGATGTAAACCACTACATCCCGCTGTTGCCGTCGCTAGTAGGAGTAGAGGCGGAATACAGTAAGTTCCAAGCCGGCTGAACTGCATACTTAGCCGCACGACCTGTTAACTAACATTGCTTCTATCTTTGCAGCTACTGTGGCGGTTCCGCTGAACAAGCCGCAAACTCCTGGCGGCCTGACTCTCACTCAAAGAGAGAAGAGAGCGAGGCGTGCCAAGCCGGCGCGGGTTGCGGAGGAGGAGGAGTCGGACTCCTCTGGAGAGTTCATTCTGCAAGGAACCGGCAGCAGCTTGAAGGATGTCCACGGCGATCCGGCCTTGCGGTGGAGTCCGGACGGCAAGTCGGTGACGATCTCCACCGCCCTCCCCTACTGGGGAGCAGAAGAAGTAAGCCGCCACGCGAGCGCGGTTGGCGGCGCGCTGTATGGCAAGCGCAACTTGAGGGCTATGCGACGAGTTCCTCCAGACGACCTACCGCGGCTAGCCGCGCAAGTCGACGCGAGGAGCTTCGTGGCAAGTCACTTCATGGGCCTTGCCTACAAGCAACTGATGAAGGAGAACAGCGGCCTTTACTTTTGCTTTGCAGGAAATGTATAACCCGGCCAATCCCATCTTCCAAGACCAAGTCTTCCCCCAACTCGTCCAAGGGATTGATGGAGCGCTTAACCGCCTCCGCGACCTTGGCGGCTTGGCCACCGGCTTCACCGACTTTACATGTGCCGACATCTACCCCTCCCTGAAAGAGCAGGTGGCCGACGTCTATAGGTCGATCAAGGGCAAGGCCAAGGTCGGGGAAGAAGTCGGCGAGGTGGTCGGAGACGTGGTGGAAGAGGTCGGCCAGGGAAGCCGAAGTCCACGCACATCGCCTGAGTCCGGCGGCCAAGAATCGGAGACCGCGTGGCCAGACTCGACAACTTCTGGCGGTTCAGCGAGCTCCGCAACTAGCAGCAGATACTCTCTATCATCCGTCGACATTGGCGATGGCAGTGATTTGGATTCTCCTGCGACTAAGAAGCTCAAACCGGGCGATTAGAAAATCTATAACTTGTTACTGTATTTTGAACGTTTTTGAAATCGGCGGTATTGTTTTTGTAACCGCGCGATTAAGACTTTGTAATACTTAATGACATGGAAATGAAGGCATTTTTACCTTTCTCTTTGTTATATTTCACTTTTCTTACTTGACTAAGTCCGCGCGGTCTCAGTTTAGCTTCCGATTTAAAATATAAGTATGTAAACCGGCTGAGTTTGCGCTGCGACTTCAAAAAGCTATCCGCAAGAGAGAGATATTTTCCTGCGGTTTATACCGGAGTGCACGTCGACGATAAGCCGAGCGGCTAATAACTTAAACCGTAATTTTCCTTAATGAATTATTCAACGTTATCTGCTGGAAGAGCTGAATTGCCGCGGCTTGCTCATACATAAACTGTGACCGCTAAGCCGCGCGTGTTGAAATTTGTGAAGTGGAAGTGGGTGACGGGACAGGCCGCGCGGCCTGTGGCGGACAGCTTTGGCGGACTGGGCAGACTGGGCGGACTGAGGTTTGCGGCCTGGTGAAAAGTCTGGTGGAAGCCGGCTGTGTTCTGAGCGGGTTGTTGCATGGAGTCCGCGGTTTGGTGCGGCCTGGTATCTGCGGATAGAGAGGCTTGCGGACTGGTGCTTTGCTCAGTGGTCGCGGGCGCAAGCTTGCGCTGTTGGCCGGTAGGTTCGAGTTCGCGGGAAGCCTTGCGGACTGGTGTGTCCGCGGTTTGGGCTGTTGCGGACTGGGCCTTGAGCTTGGCTGAGGCCTTGTCGAGCTCAGGTGTTACAGCAGGTCTTGCTATGGAGACCGGTGGCGGACTGGTGTTGGAGTCCGGGAGGTAGCTGCTGTGTTGGAAAAGTGCGAGGAGCTCGCGGACTGGTTGCGGTCTGTGCTAGGGTGTTTGGCGGACGGGACTTTGTGTCCGCCATGCTCGCACTGGCCCTTGATGGTTTGGACTTGGTCACACATTGTGCCAAGTTCATGGTGTCCGCCGTATCCGCGAAGTCCGCTGTGACCGGGCGGACTGTTGCTGTTTGCCTTTGGTCGTGGACTTGTGGCGGATTGAGGTGTGAGTCTTGCGGACTGCCTCGGGTTGGTGCGGATAGCCATTGAAGAGGGTTTGCTGTCCTGAAGCAGTTGGAGCTTTGCGGGCTGGTGCCTTGTCCGCTTAGCTTAGGCGGACTGGAGAGGGTTCGTCAACGGTTGCCTTGCTCCTGGCGGTTTCCTTGGTATCCGGCTAAGTCCATGCGGACTCAGCGGACGGTGGTTGTGTTCGCGCGGACTGAGGGTGGTGTCGCTATCTCTTGGGCGGTGACCACACTCCTCACCTTGCCTATAAATAGGACCCCCCTGGCACATCTACAGTAACCTAAGTAACGTGAGTGAATAGTAAATTGGGTTGGGCGAGTGCTGCGGTCTGTGTTTTCCAGTCCGCGCGGATTGTTTCAGGCTGACGGTTTGCTGTGTGCAGGTCGCGCGGATAACTTCAAGGAGCCAGGAGCTTGGCTGTGACTTCGGTCAGTGCTTGGAAGTGTGCGGTCTCTGCGGACTCAGCAGGAGGTCGCTCTGCGGCTTGTCAGTTCTGTTTTCAACTTTCCCAGCTTCAATAACCTGTCCGCCGGCTTCAGGCGGGTAGGGGAGTTCCTCAGTTCGGGTTTAGCAGGAGGCGAATAACGGTCTGTCCGCGCGGCCTCGCGGCTTCGGCGCACTCCGTGGTATTCGGCGGATTGCAGCATAGCTTGGGCGAGCTCAGCGGTCTCGGCGGTCTCGGCGACCTCGAGGTCTCGGCGGACTGGAGTGCTGTCCGCCCGGCTTGTTTTTTGGTTCTTTCTGTTTACAGCTGTAATACTAGCGAAATCATGTCTCGCTATGTATGCCTCGGATTGTAAAGAAGTGAATGCATAATAAGACCTTCTTGTGCTTCCATTGTTTGTTGGGTGCAACCTCTAGTCCTTGGGTTTTCCACAGGTTCAGCGTGCGAACTGGGTAGTTCCGAAGATATTAATTTGGTGTTTGGGCTATCTTGCTGACCACGTTGAGAAAATTTAACATGGTATCAGAGCGAGGTTCCTGAGGTTGCGGAGGTTCAGTTGCGTGAGCGGAGGTCAACCAGCGTTGTTACTCAGGGATTGAGTGGTGTTCAACCTGTGTTGTTGCTCGGAGCTGCTGAAGGGTACCAACAGGTGGTTGCAATGGAAGGAAGCTTAGCAAGAGGTCTTGGCATTGAACTCTTAATGCCGACTAACTATAAAAAGTGGAAGTCGTGCATGAAGAGTTATCTTCTAGGCGAGGAGCTGTGGGAAGTTGTCGGTGGAGACGACAGACAGGAAGTTACTGCTGCTTTCGGTACTGCTGAACAGGTGAGGCTCTGGAGAAGAACTAATGCTAAGGCAGAGTTCGTTCTGAAGAGAGCTATCTCTCCGGAACTGTTTGATCACATCATTGGGTGTGAGTCGGCTGCTGATATTTGGACAACCATTGATGAGTTGTTCAATAGGAAGAATGTGGCGCGGCTTCAGTTCCTGGAGAATGAGTTGGCCAGGGCAACTCAGGGAGACCTTTCCATCTCCAAGTACTTCTTAAAGATGAAGAGCTTGTGTGCTGAGCTGTCGGCACTGGATCCTGATGAGCCTATCTCTGAGGCAAAGATGAAGAGGCACATTATCTGTGGCTTGCGGAAGGAGTATGTGGCCTTTGTTACATCTGTTCAAGGGTGGGCTACTCAGCCGTCTCTGCTGGAGCTGGAAAATCTGCTTGCCTCGCAGGAGAGCTTAGCAAGGCAGATGGCTGGAGTGAATCTGAATCAGGAAGGCAGCGAGGCTCTCTTCTCAGGCAAGAAGAAGGGATGGGAAGGGAAGAAGAAGAAGAAGGTGCAGGCCGCTGTTGAGAAGGAGACTTCAACTTCATATCTGCCGGAGTGGAGCAATGCTCCTAAGGACTGGAAGAAGAATCTGAAGTGCTACCGGTGTCATCAGCGTGGGCACTTCAAGCGGGACTGCAAGGTCAAACTGCAGCCTGGGCATGCTGCGGGAAAGGAGGAAGCTTGCTCGCGAAGTGAAGAAGCAGAATGGGGAGGAGCTTTCATGACGGGTACTTGTGTCCGGGCCTTATCTGCTGAGGACTTCAACAGCGAATGGATCGTCGACTCCGGGTGTGGTCATCACCTCACCGGAGACAAGTCGAAGTTCACCTCCATGCAGGCTTACTCAGGTAATGAAGCTATTATCACTGCTGATAATACTGTTTATGCAGTAGAGAAGGAGGGGGTCGTGTCTTTGGGTAGTGATCAGGGGCCACTCACGTTAAGGAGTGTGTATCACGTGCCGGGCATGAAGAAGAACCTCTTCTCGGTGACCAATGCAGTGGACGCTGGGTATCACGTTCTGTTTGGGCCAACAGACGTGAGGTTCCTTCGCAACATATCAGCGGTAAAGGCTGATGTTGCTCATGTTGGGAGGAGGGTGAAGAACTTGTTTGTTCTTTCCACCAGTGCCTATGTTGATAGGATGAGGGCCAATGATAGTGCGGCTATCTGGCATGAGAGGCTGGGGCATGTTGGCATGGACAAGCTGAAGGCAATGGCTAGTAGAAGTCTGGTGAGGGGGTTGCCGATGTTGTCCTCCTTTGGTGATGGGCATGTTTGTGCGGGCTGTCAATACGGTAAGGCACATCGCCTTCCGTTTGATAAATCTCAAACAAGGAGCAAGAAACCATTGGAGTGTATTCATGGCAACCTGATGGGACCGACTGTTACTGCCAGCCTTGGTGGAAGCAAATACATGCTTGTCTTGGTTGATGACTACTCAAGGTATACTTGGGTGTACTTCTTAAAGGAGAAGTCGGAAGCCTTCCGTTTGTTCGTGGAGTTCAAGGAGTTGGTAGAAGGCCGGCTTGGCTTGCGGATTAAGAAGTTTAGAACTGATAACGGGGGGGAGTTTGTCTCTTCCGAGTTTTCTAACTTCTGCAGGAAGCACGGGATACAACGAGAGCTTACTTGTGCTCACACTCCACAACAAAATGGGGTAGCGGAGCGGAAGATCCGTCATTTGACGGAAACCTGCAAATGCTGGCTGCATGCGAAAGATATCCCAAGGTCCTTTTGGGCGGAGGGAATGTCTTGTGCTGCTTATGTTATCAACCGGATGCCACTCAGCCCTATCAACATGAAGTCTCCTGTTGAGCTGTTGCTGAAGGAGAAGCCGAGTGTTGGACACTTTCGGGTGTTCGGTTCAACTTGCTACGTGCATGTCCCGGATGCTTCACGTACAAAGCTGGATGCGAAGGCAAGGAAACTTGTCTTTGTTGGCTATGATGAGCGGAAGAAGGGATGGAAATGCATGGACCCTGTGACGAAGAAGTTCGTGGTGTCAAGTGATGTTGTCTTTGACGAGCTGACGTCATATGGAGGTGGCTCGGTGGAGCTAACTGGAAGTAGCAAGGTTGATGAAGCACCGGTGGAGGCTGCTGATGGCTTGGAAGAGGAGCTTGCTGTTTCACCAGCAGCTCCTGTTGCTTCGAACTCCGAGGCTGAGCCTTCTTGCTCAGGAAGCAGGGGGAGCACTGCTCAATGCTTGCCCTAGGTAGGAGTGGAGCCTGAAGAAGCAACGGAAGCCGTGAGCAAGGAGCCATGTCTTCGGAGATCGAAGAGGGTGTTTAAGCCACCAGCTCGATACTGTGATGGGAATGCAGTGAGCTTTGTCTCCTGCTTCTTTGCAGATCCTCTGGATGAGCGAGAGCCTGCAAACTTCAACGAGGCCACTGGAGTGAAGGAGTGGGATGATGCCATGAAGGAAGAGATTGATGCTCTGAAGAAGAATGAAACCTGGGACCTTGTGCCCAAGGTTGATGGCGTTACTCCGGTTACTTGCAAGTGGGTGTATAAGTTGAAGAAGAAGGCTGATGGGAGCATTGATCGGTTCAAGGCTCGCCTGGTCGCAAGAGGATTCTCACAACAGTATGGAGAAGACTATGAGGAGACATTCAGTCCAGTTGCGAAGATGACATCTGTAAGAGTGGTGATCGCCTTGGCTGCTAGCAAGGGATGGAGGTTGTGGCAACTCGATGTGAAGAATGCATTTCTTTACGGAGAGATTGACAAGGACATCTTCATGGATCAGCCGCTTGGTTTTGTCTCTGAAAAGCATCCGGATTATGTCTGCAAACTCAGGAAGGCTCTCTATGGGTTGAAGCAAGCTCCTCGAGCGTGGTATGGGAAGATTGCAGAGTACCTGCAGTTCTGTGGATACCTGGCTTCCAACTCGGATTCAAGCTTGTTCGTCAAGAAGAAGGGAGAGCTAAGAGTCTTGGTCCTGCTGTATGTAGATGATATGATCATCACAGGGAACTCGGAGGTGGAAGTAGCAAGGCTCAGGGGAGAGCTTGCTATACGTTTCGAGATGAAAGACTTGGGAGAGTTGCATCACTTTCTTGGTCTGGAAGTGGAGAGGAAGGAGTGCAGGATTCTCATTAGCCAGAAAGGGTATGCTGATCGTATTGTGAAGCGGTTTGGCATGGGCGAAGGGAAGAAGTGCTCTACTCCACTGGAATCTGGGCTGAAGCTTCGACGGGATGAGGGAGGGGTTCTTAATGATCCCTTGGTGTTCAGGGCTCTTATTGGGAGCTTGATTTACCTGACGATTACAAGGCCGGATATAGCTTATGTTGTTGGCCGAGTAAGTCGGTATATGGCTGAACCAAGGCAATCTCATCTAGTGGCGGCGAAGGGAATTCTGAAGTATGTCAAGATGACTTCTGAGATGGGACTCCTCTATGGAAGGGATGCGGAGTTTGCGTTGCTCGGGTACACGGATGCTGACTATGGCGGTGATTCGGATGATCAAAGGTCTACTTCAGGTTATGTGTTCACTTGCGGTTCAGCTAGCATCTCGTGGTGTAGCAAGAAGCAGGACTCGGTGTCGGTTTCAACCATGGAGGCGGAGTATAAGGCTTCGGCCTTGGCTGCTCGGGAAGCCGTTTGGTTGAGGAGGCTTATAGAGGATGTTCATGAAGAAGTGCAAGGGCCTACTTTACTCCGGGGTGACAATGAGAGTGCTCTCAAACTGGTAAACAATCCAGTGTGTCACGCAAGGACCAAGCATATAGAGATTGATCACCACTTCATCAGGGAGAAGGTGTTGGAGGGGTCTCTGCTGGTCGGGCATGTTCGGAGTGAAGATAATCTTGCTGACATCTTCACGAAGCCGCTGTCGAAGGGTCCCTTTGAACGCTTGCGCAGCTTGCTGGGCTTGGTCACCACTTCTCACTTCAAGGGGGAGTGTTGAAATTTGTGAAGTGGAAGTGGGTGACGGGACAGGCCGCGCGGCCTGTGGCGGACAGCTTTGGCGGACTGGGCGGACTGGGCGGACTGAGGTTTGCGGCCTACTGAAAAGTCTGGTGGAAGCCGGCTGTGTTCTGAGCGGGTTGTTGCATGGAGTCCGCGGTTTGGTGCGGCCTGATATCTGCGGATAGAGAGGCTTGCGGACTGGTGCTTTGCTCAGTGGTCGCGGGTGCAAGCTTGCGCTGTTGGCGGGTTGGTTCGAGTTCGCGGGAAGCCTTGCGGACTGGTGTGTCCGCGGTTTGGGCTGTTGCGGACTGGGCCTTGAGCTTGGCTGAGGCCTTGTCGAGCTCAGGTGTTACAGCAGGTCTTGCTGTGGAGACCGGTGGCGGACTGGTGTTGGAGTCCGGGAGGTAGCTGCTGTGTTGGACAAGTGCGAGGAGCTCGCGGACTGGTTGCGGTCTGTGCTAGGGTGTTTGGCGGACGGGACTTTGTGTCCGCCATGCTCGCACTGGCCCTTGATGGTTTGGACTTGGTCACACATTGTGCCAAGTTCATGGTGTCCGCCGTATCCGCGAAGTCCGCTGTGACCGGGCGGACTGTTGCTGTTTGCCTTTGGTCGTGGACTTGTGGCGAATTGAGGTGTGAGTCTTGCGGACTGCCTCGGGTTGGTGCGGACAGCCATTGAAGAGGGTTTGCTGTCCTGAAGCAGTTGGAGCTTTGCGGGCTGGTGCCTTGTCCGCTTAGCTTAGGCGGACTGGAGAGGGTTCGTCAACGGTTGCGTTGCTCCTGGAGGTTTCCTTGGTATCCGGCTAAGTCCATGCGGACTCAGCGGACGGTGGTTGTGTTCGCGCGGACTGAGGGTGGTGTCGCTATCTCTTGGGCGGTGACCACACTCCTCACCTTGCCTATAAATATGACCCCCCTGGCACATCTACAGTAACCTAAGTAACGTGAGTGAACAGTAAATTGGGTTGGGCGAGTGCTGCGGTCTGTGTTTTCCAGTCCGCGCGGATTGTTTCAGGCTGACGGTTTGCTGTGTGCAGGTCGCGCGGATAACTTCAAGGAGCCAGGAGCTTGGCTGTGACTTCGGTCAGTGCTTGGAAGTGTGCGGTCTCTGCGGACTCAGTAGGAGGTCGCTCTGCGGCTTGTCAGTTCTATTTTCAACTTTCCCAGCTTCAATAACCTGTCCGCCGGCTTCAGGCGGGTAGGGGAGTTCCTCAGTTCGGGTTCAGCAGGAGGCGAATAACGGTCTGTCCGCGCGGCCTCGCGGCTTCGGCGGACTCCGTGGTATTCGGCGGATTGCAGCATAGCTTGGGCGAGCTCAGCGGTCTCGGCGGTCTCGGCGACCTCGCGGTCTCGGCGGACTGGAGTGCTGTCTGCCCGGCTTGTTTTTTGGTTCTTTCTGTTTACAGCTGTAATACTAGCGAAATCATGTCTCGCTATGTATGCTCGGATTGTAAAGAAGTGAATGCATAATAAGACCTTCTTGTGCTTCCATTTTTTGTTGGGTGCAACCTCTAGTCTTTGGGTTTTCCGCAGGTTCAGCGTGCGAACTGGGTAGTTCCGAAGATATTAATTTGGTGTTTGGGCTATCTTGCTGACCACGTTGAGAAAATTTAACAGCGCGGCCACTTGTCGCAGTCGGCAGACATCCACAACATTGAAATATTAGATTGCGGCTAGGGCGAACTCTGAAACGAATTGCCCATTTGATTAAAGGAACAAGAATAGAGAAACAAGCTTCGGCTTCCGATAACACAGGCCGATATAGGCATATGGAAGCCGGGAATACTTATGACGACAGTTCGCTGATTAGCTAATATAATTAATACCATAAGCCGGCAGATCAAAGCCAGGAATTAAGTGCCAGACGCAGGTCGGGCGACTTCCTTTCCATATGAATAACAAACTGGCAACTGATATATTTGAGCCAAATAAGATACTGAATAGCGGATAGGCGGACGTAAGTCGGCCGAGTTCCCAAATATATTAATGATAATCCGGCAGGTAGGAACAGGAAAGTTAAAAAACTTAAGCCGGAAAATGAAACCGGGCGGCTTGTGTAATAAATTATACAACCTGCACAGGCCGCTTAGTAAAACCGCGAGATAGCGGATAGGCGCGTGTTGTCCTGCAAAAATAGGTGAAGACATGCACTTATGTGTCAATGTGGGCAGGTGCGTGTGGCATTGCTTTCCACACAAAGAACACATAAGCGAGATCGAAATTCTAAAAATCCATGACCGATGTCAAGCGGGACAAGTACGCAACGTCTGCGACTGAAGTCAAGCAGGACAAGTACGCAATGTCTGCGACGAAGGTCAAGCGGGACAAGTACGTAATGCCTGTCTGTGACTGAAGTCATGCGTGACGGGTACGCAATGTCTGCGACTGAAGGCCAAGCAGAAAACCCACTTCACATCTGCGACTGAAGTCAAGCAGGACAAGTACGCAATGTCTGCGACGAAGGTCAAGCGGGACAAGTACGTAATGCCTGTCTGTGACTGAAGTCAGGTGGGATGTGAAGGGCTTAAGAATTCGAAAGGGGCTCTTGCCCCTACATGCATGTATATTGGCATAAAGAGTAAAGCTAAAAATAAGCTTCAAATGAAAAAGTAACATTTGCATGATGTTAAGGAAGTGACAAAGGATATATATCTGTAGTTTTATCATGCCTCATTAATATCGATTGTGGAGGAGATGCTATGTACTATTCTGAACATAAGCACTTTTCTTTATAGAAAGAAAGAGGAATCACTGCTTGAATTATTGAGCAAGAAATGAAAGATTGCCTTAGAGAGTTACTAAATAACATATTCTTGCAACTTTCCAGCTCTTACAAGTTGATTAGCCAATTCCCTGAGAGCTATGCAATCTTCTGCTAGATGACCAATATCTTTATGATACTTGCAAAAAAGCTGCTCGTGCCGATACTTGATTTTGGATTTCATACGTCGAGGCTTCTTGAACTCAGGCATTCCCTGAATGATTATCAAAAGATCTTCCATAGGAATTTTAAACTTAACATACTTACCTGAACCTTTTTCATACTTTGGAATTTTATCCTGGAGAATATAAGGAGACTTGCAATATTCAACTTGCAAAACATCTTATGAGGAAATAGATTGCTGTTGACCAGAAGTCCCTTGAGATTGTTTGGCCATTTGATTCAGAAATGAAACATAACTTTTATTTGCCTCTTCGCCCATTATGAATGTATTAACTATATCAATAAGATCTCTGTAGCTCTTGGGATATTTTGTGGTGAGCTTGAATTTCAATGGGCCTTCTTGAAGTGCATTTATGAAAGCATACAAGTAATAGTCTTGATGGACGCTACAAATATCTAAAACCTCCCTTTGAAACCGATCAACAAAATCCGGATTAGACTCGTCAATTCCTTGCTTGATTCGGAAGAGAGCTCCAACATCTCTTTTCCGCTTCCTGTAAATAGCGAATCTAGAAATAAATTGACTTCGAAGATCCTTAAAGTTGGTTACTGATCGAGGTGGGAGGCTATAAAACCATTCTCTTGCAACATTGCCAAAAGATATAACGAAGAGTTTGCATTTTACTCCATTTGACACTTTTCTCAATGAAATAGCTGATTCAAAAGCTTGCAAATGAGAAAACGGATCATCACATCCAGAATACTCCGGGAGACGCTGGTACTCTAAAGTTATCGGAGACAGTATCCCACCGAATACGATTAATGAATGGAGAAGGGGCCTCTTCTTCTTCCTCATAAAGAGATTCATTTGCAACAGATTCTAGTCCACGCTCAACACTGTTTGCAAAAATTTCTCTATGAGGGTCAACAACCTCACTATTAAAATACGAGCAATCCTGCACTTCTGAGAGATCTGTAGTAACCGAGATGCGGCTTGATTTATCATGACCCTTTGCAGGATTCATCCTGAAAAGAAAGAATAGCCGAACTTTTTCAAGAGACCGCAGAACAGCGGCGGCTTAATGTGGCGGCTAGAGGATACTGCAAACCGATAAGAAGACCGGCTGAAAAGAGAGCGGATAGAATGCCAGGTTCCACAGCACTGGAGGCGGGCTGAAAACCTTAGCCGGCGAAACCACAGCTTGCTCGACAGGCCGCCGAACTCTAGAGGATAGAGCGGTCTAATTAGCTAGACCGCTGATTTCATCGATTAGTCGAGATCTGAAGGCCGCGTGTTAACTGTTGATGCACGAAAAAGGACAGGGAGTCGGGCACCACCAGCTAACGGTTCGAACACCGGGGAATAGGGGAGGAAAGGAGAAGACTGTCGACCAATCGGTTACTAGAGGTCGCGGCTAAAGGACCGGAAAAGGGGGCCGCTGGCAGCGGCAATAGCAGAGTTCGCCCGCCGCGGCTTACATGCCACTCTTGCGGCGGACTTTCCTTTACTTAAAAATGAGAAACAGTTACAACGAGTAAAAGAAGAAGCCGGCCGGACTACAAGCCGCAATACACTAGACTTGAGACCGCAGCTCTTAACAGGCGAGCAACTGGATCCCAGTCAGCGTGTCTTGGGGAGTGCACCCTCCCCCTATTTATAGGCTCGGGGGCCTGCCCAAACTGGCAGGGCTAAAATTACCGGCTGCCCGGGGTACAGGAGAATCGGGCAGAGGTGAGGGGAAGCAAAAGAGAAAGAAACAAGAAAGGAGGGAAGCCGCGCGGCCTGGCGGATTCCTCCTAGGCGAGCTGACGGCTGGGTCCTTGGGCCTTGTCGCTGAGCAGGGTCGGCGTTGGCAGCGGCCTGACATGGAGACCGCCCGGCTTGGGAGGCTTGGTGTAAGACCCCATTTTTTTTTAAAAAAACACAGGGTCTTATGCCCAGAACCGCCGCTTTGCGGTGACACCTTCTCGCCCGGAAGCGTCATCACCACAAAACGCCGTTTCTGCCGGCCAATTCGATCGCAGCATAGTAACAAAATTAGAGTAATAACATGCGAAGCAAAACTCTAAGTAAAAGTCCACAGAAATATCACATCAAGTAAAATATCTCCACGATGGGAGAGTCCACAAAGCCAAGCACTGTAAATAAGGGCTTATGCCCGATACAACAATTCCTCACCACAAATCTCTCATGTGGAAATAAAATAAACACTACTAGAGTAAGGGCCTCACAGTCCCAGCTGTCTGAACTCCTGTGCTAGACTGCCCTATCTCCAAGCGTGTCGACCTCTGGGGCTGCTCCTCCAATCTGAGCTCCGCGATCCCCTAAATGATGTGGTTCGAAAACCGTTAGTCTAAAAGACTAAGTCCTATCATCCCCCACCCCTTCCCCCATGGCTCCTAGGCACCGAGCGGAGAGGAAGAAAGGGAGGACTTGAAAGCGGAGAGTATATCAAATGCAGGTGACGGTGGACCTAAAACTAACAATTTATATAGTAACTAAACATATTTGTAAACAAGTAAAGTAAAGTAACCTTAACTTATATGGGTACATATAAGCAAGGGGTCTTTTGCAAGGCTCCCATCGTATAAAGAGTCTCATACCAATTTATACGTTGGGGTGTCGGTTATTAACAACAATGTATATATATAAAGAAAATTAACCTTAATTTATAAACTTGCCCACACAAGCTTATAGACCAAGGGGTCGTTTTGCAGGGCCTAATGTATAAGTGTCCCATACCACTTATATTTTAGGTGTCAAAGTGTTAAATGAATCGCTTATGCTATGACATGCAAGTGGGTATGATGGATCAAGCAAGTGCAACACACACACCCGACTCTGTGCACACAGACCTTTAGTTCCCCCTTTCTGGAGCCTCACCTCCCAGGATACCTCCGTAGTGGCAGACGGAAGCGGTGGGTTGGGCCTCGCCCACCTCTAAACCAGTATAGCACTACTGGTCAGACCTATCGTACGCCTCAACGCTGGTGCACTAAGCGGACTCCTGCGTACTCTTGCCGGCTGGCGCACCAGACTTCTGTTGGCGAAGTGCTATCACAACACTTGCCGAGTCAACGTATTGGTGTCTGTGCTAAGATCCTCCAATACCGAAGACCCACCACCTTAATTTCATTCCTTTTATGCACATGCAAATTTACGTACCAACACCGAGCCGAAGCTCACCGGGCCATCCTGCCCTCTTACCACAGCGACCGAGCCTACTGCTTGATCATCTAGCCAAAATTACTTCCCGTAACCTCGGGGTGTGTGAGAGTGAAACCCTAATTATTCTAGTTACTCTTGAAGTTTCTTTATTCCTATGAGTTGCGTTAGCCCAGGACTGCCCAAGGTATTCCCCGTGAAGGGCTCTCGAAGGCACTAGGAACTACGATGGGATTACGCCCAAAGCTCCCTTTCGCAAGGCACTTATTATTATTGGTTACTACATAAATCTCTCAATCCCTTAGGGTTATAATTGAATTCTAACCCAAGTGTATAAGACTCCTTCTTTTCAACGAGGATGAGTGATCCTTTGTCGATCCCGAACCCCACACAACTCTAACCAACCTCCACTACTCATCTACACTTCTGATGACAAACCTAATTCACCTACCAGACTAATGCCCCATTATTCCAACTTCCTAAACTCATTGTGCACTTTGATTTGATTTCTGCTGTTTTTACTAATTGCAGACCTCCCTAAGCTAATATGATGTACTCAATAGGTGATACTCTAAATTCTCCTCCAATAACTCTACAAATTTTACCAGAGGTCTATTATGATAAATATAGTCTAAATTCAGAAAACCATATTTTTCCCAATTAATCTACTATTTATTGAAGTTTCCTCAAAAACTAGGCCATAGTCAATTTGAACATGAACCATAAGATTTTCTCAGGTAAAGGCCTCCTAAAATTTTTATTCACTCAATAACAGAGAAATATTATTGTTTGCCAATTTTCATAATTTTCCAGATAGTTCTTGACCTCTAAGGATTTATTAAAAATAATTCCTAAGACCAAATATAATGAAGGAGTGCCACAATATGTCTCCAATAATTATGTAAAAATTACTAGGGCTTCATAAGGAACTAGAAACATCATGATGAAGAAATTAAAATTTTTTTTTAGACCATTTAAATGTCATTATTAAATTTACCAAAGTTCCATAGAATTAAATAATTAAATAAGCAACTACTAAATATCATTCTTCAAAAATTTCATAAAACTTTACAGAGATGGGTACCATGATTACAAGCCCCTTTGCTAAGTTTCATCAGATTTAATCAAGTATACTTTTCTCCAAAAATTGCTAAGTGAAAATTGTAAAACATGACTTTGTGAATAAAGTACCAAAAATATTCATCCAAAATTTATTATAAAATTTCCAGAGATATATATACCCTAAACAAACTACCCATTCAAAAACTCAGCCCTTTTCAGAAAGTTTTGGTATTAGATCTTATGATTTCAAAGCTAGTGCCCTAAACTAGGGTTATAGATTTAAGGGGTTTAAATTCTTCCAAATGCCCTAAAATTTTAACCACAGGACCATAGTAACCCTATGGACATCATTCCCAAGTTTCAAGTCCATCCAAGGTCTTTTGACCCCAAATTCTTCAACCCTAGAAATTTACCCTAAAGGGCCTACCCTAAAATTCTAGGGCTACCCTAGTACAAACCACTCCAAACTTCATAAGTGAGTGTAAAAAGTCAAATTATATCAGTGGCCAAAATTTCAGCCTCTGATGAGGGAATTTGGCCACTCAACCATCAAATAGTGGCTTTTGACCAAAATACCCTTATAAGGTCATATATAGGGTGGGTAAATTACCTATCCTAAACATCTCCAAATGAGCTAAAGTTTTAACCCTATACCTATCATGACATCTAAGACCACCCACCAAAATTTGGGGGAGTTTTAAATTAATTAGGTCACATAATTAAATTAATCATGATTTATTAAATTTTTCTAAAAACTATAGCAAAATATTCTCCAAAAATTCTAAATTTTGGACACGTTCTAGATATGACTAAGAATTTCTCACTGCCCAAATTTCAACTTGTTTGGACAAGGAATGAAGTGTGGGCACCAAAAATAAGTTCTGTTTAGGCCTAGGTATAGGTCCTACCAAAAGGGGTACCCTGGTCTAACCAGTGGCCCAAAAGGGTCCAAGCAATTTTTGCTACAAACTAGACACCCGAAGCTACAATTTTCATGTTGGGCAGATTTCCATTCAGGGTCCCTAAGTATTTTTAAAATTTAAATACATTAAATACATCTAATGTGACAGAAATGAAATGATATTTATTTAAATCCTAAAGTATCTGATTTGATGCCGCGCGAATCTTGGCGCAGATCGACGGCGCTGGGTTATTGTCCCCGATGAGCCAACGACCAGGATTGCTTCTTCCTGTGCCGACTTCAAGCGTCTACCGCCGGCCACCCAGTCCCTTCCCCGGCCGGCCACCGCCACCATCACCTCCGTTGAGGTGGTGGCTATCGCCAGACGGCGGCACAGCCGCCGGAGGGGTGGATTCCGGCGATCCAACCAATAAAATTTTCGGCCGAAGGCCATGAATTTTGCGGAATTGATCCGGGCTCAATTGCTGCCCGAAACCTGTGGACCTAATGAAACTTAAGATCTACCCATGAGAAAAGAGGAGGAGGAGGACCTGTTGGCGGCCTGGAGACGAGCAGATCTGCGGGTTGACATGGTGGTGGGCACCGCCGATCGGAATTCTGCTATCTCCCAGTAAACTCGGAGGTTTCTTCAGTTAAGGATTGGGAAATTCTTCTCCAAGCTCACTGATGATGTTTAAAAACATCAGAGGGGGAGAATGGAAGAAGAAACTGCCATGGCCATCATGGCCATTAAAGGCTTGTTTCGGCCATGATGGTGGAGGCTGTAACAGCCCCTTGACAGCCAGGAAACGGCTGGGAAAACTCCTCCCTTCACTGGAGGAGATGAATGCTGCCATCAATGGGGACCATTGGCCTTTCCTTGGCCAATCTCCTCCTTCAACTCTCTTTCCCCTTTTTCTCTCTCCTCTTTAGTATGGAATGAAGCTTTCTCTCTCTTTCCTAGTCCACCAAAGCTGACCATGCTGACTCCCCAGCCTATTGCAGCCCTTTCCACCCATAATATTTCATTATATTGTGGTTAACTTAAAAGGAAAAAAGGGGGTTGAGCTTGGGTTGACTCATTTAGGCTAATTTGACCTAACACTAGAATAGAGTTGACCTTGGTCACATGACCATTTGAGTTGACCCAAATGGTCCTTGGTGACCTATTGAACTCCCTTAAGTCTAGGAAGACTTGAGTAGGGTTGGTTGGGCATCTTGGGGGTCACATGCCCCTTGGTAAGGGCACTTTGACCATTTTAGGGCTAGTGGTGACTTGGGTCAACATAACCATTTGGTTGACCCCATGGGTCCTTGGTGACCCATTGACCTCAATTTAGGGTTAGGAGGCATAGGTTAGGGTGTGGCCCTTGGTCATCCTACACCATTGTTCAGAGTTCTACTATTTGCAGACCATGGTGATCCCCCACCTTTCTGTCCCCTATCTCTTGACCCATTACTGGCTTCCTAGGTTTCATGACTAGTCATGGCCAAAACCACTCTTAGGGGTCTAGTTGGAAATGGGATGTTACAAATCCAATAAACAAAACAAAGATTTCGTCCTGAAATCAAGGTTGAGTCTACGGGACTTACTACCGAAGAAAAGAACCTTGTAACATCCAGCATGGCGGCTTGTTTGCTAAAATTGGTTTAAAGGGAACCTAGATCTATGACCATTTCGCCCAATCGGCAGACCAAGATCCCAATAAACAAGGATAAGCCCCAATAAAAAAAAGATAAGCCTCTATCTGCCTAGAGCACTAGTAAATTAAAGCAGGAGAATAAATTAACATCTTGAGGGGTCTGAGAGGTATACCTGACTGAATAGCTCTGGGTATCTTTGTCGCATCAGGTCCTGCGGCTCCTAGGTTTGCTCCGCCTGGCCGTGGTTCCTCCACAGGACTTTGACTAATGGGACCTTCTTGCGACGCAGGACTCGTACTCCTCGGTCGTCGATCCAACCGGCTCCAAACGAACTGACCGGTCTGAAGCTACCGGCCCTTCGGTGGTCAAAATCTGCTGCTCCGGGCGTAGTAGAGCCCTTCTCAGCGAGGATATGTGGAAAACATCATGCAGAGCTGCCAGCTCTGGTGGCAACTCCAGCCTGTAAGCTAGGTCCCCTATCCGCTCCAGGATCCTGTAAGGGCCCATATATCTGGGGCTGAGCTTCTTCCTTCGGCCACGCATCCGAGAAACTCCATGCATAGGCCGGATTCAAAACACTCGGTCCCCCGACCTGAAATTCCACCTGACGATGGCGGGCGTATAATACTTGGCCTGCCTGCTCTGTGCCTCTAACATCCTGTCCCTGATCAACCTCACCTAGCCTCGGTGTCTTCAACAAAATCCGATCCCAAAGCCTTTTGGGTCCTCGTCCTGAATCCAAGAGAGTGGGGTTCTGCATTTCCGTCCATATAGAGCTCGTAGGGGGCCATGCCTATGCTGGCCTGTTGACTGTGTTGTACGAGAATTCCACCATCGGTAACATCTTTTCCCAAGGTTCTCCTCGGTCTAGGATGCATAGACGTAGCAGGTCTTCTAGTGTCCGATTTGTGCGCTCTGTCTGCCCGTCCGTCTGAGGGTGGAAGGCGGTGCTAAAAGTCAGTCGAGTGCCCAAGTATGCCTGAACCGACCGCCATTCCCTGGATGTAAACCGACCGTCCCGATCTGACACGATCGTCCTGGGTACTCCATGATAGCGAATGTTACTGCTCCACAAACTTCCGAACCAGAACCCCCACTGAATCGTCCTTCCTGACTGGTATAAATCTAGCAACCTTCGTCAATCGATCTACGATGACCCAAATCGAATCATTTCCCGTTCGTGATCGGGGGAGACCATGAATAAAATCCATCGCATATCCTCTAACTTCCACTCTGGCACTGGAAGAGGTTGCAACAATCCCGCGGGGTTTCTGCATTCCGCCTTCACCAACTTGGCAGGCTTCGCAATGGGTCACGAAGTGTGTAATATCCCTCTTCATTCCTGGCCAGACATCATCCTCTTCAGATCGGCCATCATCTTGGTGATTCCCGGGTGTATCGAATACCTACTGCAATGCGCTTCCGCCATGATATCCTCCCGGATCTGACCTCCTGCGGGTATATAAATCCTCCTCTGAAGTACAATAGCCCATCCTTCAAGGAATAATCCCCCGTCGAACCCTCTCTCCAAGGTTCGAATATCGGTTCCGCCCGAGGGTCTGTCTTCTGCCCTTCCCTGATGCGGGTCCCGGATATCATCAATAGCGATCATCGACGCCAGATACTCCATGTATAATTCTGGATCGTCTCGGATACTAGGGATATCTGCATGTCCCCGAAAGACCGGACCAGCTCCATAGAAATAAGCTGAGGTCCTTCCCTGCAGCATCTCCTCTCCGGCTCAACGCATCCGCCACCACGTTCGCCTTCCCGGGGTGGTAGTGCATAGTTATACTCATATCTGTCAGGAACTCCACCCAACGCCTTTGTCTGATGTTGAGGTCTTTTTGGTGTCCACGTATCTCAGGTTCTGGTGGTCGGAGAAGATGTCGCAATGAACCCCGTACAGATAGTGCCACCAAATCTTCAAGGCGAAGATTACCGGCGCCCATCTCCAGATCGTGGACGGGTAATTTTTTCTCGTGAATCTTCAATGTCGAGAGGCATAAGCTATCACATGCCCGTTCTGCATCAGAACGACACCCATCCCTTGGTAGGAGGCGTCGGTATACACTGGAATCCTCCCTTCCTGACGGAATAGCGAGGATGGGATCCGAAGTGAGCCGACTCTTCAGCTCCACGAAGGCTGCCTCGCACTGTGGTGTCCAAATAAAAGGGGATTCCTTCTTCGTCAGAGTCGTAAGAGGGAGCGCGATCGGGAGAATCCCTCTACAAACTTCCGGTAGTACCCGGCAAGTCCCAAGAAGCTCCGTACATCTGTCGTCGTCTTCAATGGTGGCCAATCCTGAACGGCCCGAATCTTGGCGGGTCTACCGCCAACCCAGCCCCACTGAACGATATGGCCAAGAAGGCCACCTCCTTTAGCAAAACTGGCATTTGCTGAATTTTGCGTACAGTGATGCTCCAGTAACCTTTCCAATGTCAAGGCCAGGTGTCGTGCGTGCTCCCCTTCCGTCTTTGAGTAGACAAGGATGTCGTCAATAAAGATGATGACGAATACATCCAAATATTCCTTGAACACCTGTTCATAAGACTCGTAAATGCTGATGGTGCATTCGTGAGCCCGAACGGCATCACTGTGAACTCGAACAGTCCGTATCGGCTACTGAAAGCGGTCTTCGGAATGTCCTCTTCTCGGATCCGCAGCTGATAATAACCTGACCTTAAGTCAAGTTTCGAGAAGAAAATGTGCTCCTCCAGCTGGTCGAACAACTCATCGATTCGTGGGAGTGGGTAGGTATTCCGAACCGTGAGTCTATTCAGCGCTCGATAGTCTATGCACAGGCGGAGACTTCCGTCCTTCTTCTTGACAAACAGCACCGGGGCTCCCCCACGGTGAAGAACTTGCCGGACGAACCCTGCCTCTACAAGTTCCTGCAGCTGACTCCGGAACTCTTCCAACTCCTTCGGGCCATCCGGTAAGGGGCCCTAGATGCCGGCCTGGCTCCGGGCACTAACTCTACCTGAAAATCCTGCTCTCGATACGGAGGTAGTCCTGGCAATTTCTCTGGGAAGACGTCGACGAAGTCCCGCACCACTGGGATGTCTGTCATGGCCCCTTGGCCTCCTCTATCTCAAACAGAATCTGGTAGACCTCTTCCCCTGTAGATGGGCCTTAACGGCCTGTACTGAAGATAAAAGAACAAAGAGGCGGATCTTATACCTTCGATGACAATAAACGAGTCTCCATGTCTCACTGTGATCTTCTTCGCTTGGCAATCAATCTGGGCATGGTTCCAGTGCAACCATGTCATGCCTAGGATCAACTCGAAGACTGGCATTCTAGAATCGTTGCCGCCACTTCGAATGGCTTCCCGCCAATCTCCGCCTCCATGTTGTAGTGGGCAGAGGTGAATAGCTCCGATCCATCAGGTAAACGCACCCTCCTCGTCAGGCCTGTGAACCGTTCTACGCCTTCTAGCCTCTTCCATCTGAAAAGCCTGATGTGTTATACGAACGAGTCGTGCGAAGCCACCCGTGAGATACTGTTTAAGCACCCGTGTGGTTAGGCGGGTTTGCCCGCTGACGAAGACTATACTAGTAGATCGGGTAAATGTCCTTAGGATTCTGTAACTATTTTCTTCCTATTTAATCATTTTTTTTTTGAGAAGTTCCTAAAAAAAAATTGACATCAGAGATTAACGAATTTTTATTTAAATAATTTAAAACTCTTGTCATACCTATTATGACTTGCACCGGGTTTCAGGCGAGCTGTGCTAGATCCAAGGCATATACACCTGCTCCCTTTTTCGGTCTACGATCCGCCACTGGGTATCCACGTCCCTCGGCCACGACCCTGGCTCTCGGAGTATGGCGCTGGTGGGGCAGCCCTGTGTGCTGGGGGGCGTGACCTCCACTGGGCAGTTCCTCCTAATGTTTGCCCACCTGGTGACAATCGAAGCACACTGGCGGTTTGATACGCCATTACCCCCGGGTCTATCCTGTTCGTCCGCCTCTGAACTGGCTGGTGGAGGGAGCATACAACAACTGGTGCTTCTATTCTCCTGTCTCGCCTCCATGATGGAGGCGTTGGTCTTCTACCCTTCTTCCACATCTGTGATGCGAGCCCCCAGCCCCCCGCTGATCATTTCGGGCTCTCCCGGCCTACTGGTATTCATTGGCCGCTTCCGCCGTCCCCCGAGTAGTAGCGTCAATCCGTCACCCCCCTCGATTCTTTTCGCCATCTCCAAATCAGGGAGATGGGCCCGTCAGATACAAATAGTAAGTCTCCCCTCAGCCTCTCCCGCAGGCCCTTGTGAGTAGAACCTTTTCGTATACCAAGCTTGCGTCCAACTGATATGCAGTCTGCAAACGGGGCTAATATGATCAAACTCTCGGTGGTACTCCCACCACAGCTCTTGCTCCCTGATGCTCAACTGCAAAAACCTGTTCCTCCAGCTCATCTCCTGGCTGATTGCGGAACAAAGTGCTCTAATAGCGCGCCCTTGAATTCCTCCAAGCTATCTCCGCAGATCCCCCCAGTCCCGTACCTGTCAGCAAATAATCGTATCCAGGGAAGTCTTCCACCACCTCTTAGCATGAGATTCCAAGCAAGAGACACGCAAGGGCACACTTTCCTCCCACCCCGGCACTTGATCCCAGTCAACATCTCGTACATGATATCTAGCACTCCTATCCTGTCCGGACGGCAGACTCAGTCCCACAGTAGGATGGGGTGCGCGAGTCCTCGAAAGATACTCAGCCAGTTGGCCCCGGGTTTGGCTGCGGAGCCAGAACCTGTTGGGCCATGAAAGCATCCAAAATGGCTGTCAACGTCTGTCACACCTCCGACTGTAGGAAAGGAGTAGGAACGGGGGAGGTGGTGCAACGTCCGGAGTCGCTGGGCCCCGCCTTGTGGTGTGGGCTGAGCTGGAGGCTGCGAAACAAACTATATTAGTGGGTATCAGCTCAAATATATACAAAGTGGATTTTTAACAAGTGATTCCTCCTTAGGGTCTCACCACTGCTTCCGCTGCTAGTTTGTCCGCAAACTAAGCTCGCGCGGGGGGGGTGGACCAGGGGTTGTGACTGTTTACTTTTCGATCGGGATTTCGCTCTGATACACTTGTAAGACCCATTTTTTTTTAAAAAACACAGGGTTATGCCCAGAAACCGCCGCTTTGCGGTGACACCTTCTCGCCCGGAATCGTCATCACCACAAAACGCCGTTTTTTCTGCGGCCAATTCGATCGCAGCGCATAGTAACAAAATTAGAGTAATAACATGTGAAGCAAAACTCTAAGTAAAGTCCACAGAAAATCACATCAAGTAAAATATCTCCACGAGGGAGAGTCCAACAAGCCAAGCACTGTAAATAAGGGCTTATGCCCGATACAACAATTCCTCACCAAAATCTCTCATGTGGAAATTAAATAAACACTACTAGAGTAAGGGCTCACGGTACCAGCTGTCTGAACTCCTGTGCTAGACTGCCCTATCTCCAGCTGTAGTCGACCTCTCGGGCTGCTCCTCCAATCTGAGCTCCGCGATCCCCTAAATGATGTGGTTCGAAACCGTTTAGTCTAAAAGACTAAGTCCTATCATCCCCCACCCCTTCCCCATGGCTCCTAGGCACCGAGCGGAGAGGAAGAAAGGGAGGACTTGAAAGCGGAGAGTATATCAAATGCAGGTGACGGTGGACCTAAATAAGACATTTTATAAGTAACTAAAACATATTTGTAAACAAGTAAAGTAAAGTAACCTTAAACTTATATGGGTACATATAAGCAAGGGGTTTTTGCAAGGCTCCCATCGTATAAAGAGTCCCATACCAATTATACGTTGGGGTGTCGGTTATTAACAGCAAAATATATTATAAAGAAAATTAACCTTATTTTATAAACTTGCCCACACAAGCTTATAGACAAGGGGTCGTTTGCAGGGCCTAATGTATAAGTGTCCCATACACTTATATTTTAGGTGTCAAAGTGTTATATGAATCGCTTATGCTATGACATGCAAGTGGGTATGATGGATCAAGCAAGTGCAACACACACACCCGACTCTGTGCACACAGACCTTTAGTTCCCCTTTCTGGAGCTCACCTCCCAGGATACCTCCGTAGTGGCAGACGGAAGCGGTGGGTTGGGCCTCGCCCACCTCTAAACCAGTATAGCACTACTGGTCAGACCTATCGTACGCCTCAACGCTGGGTGCACTAAGCGGACTCTGCGTACTCTTGCCGGCTGGCGCACCGGACTTCTGTTGGCGAAGTGCTATCACAACACTTGCCGAGTCAACGTATTGGTGCTGTGCTAAGATCCTCCAATACGAAGACCCCCACCTTAATTTCATTCCTTTTATGCACATGCAAATTACGTACCAACACCGAGCGAAGCTCACCGGGCCATCCTGCCCTCTTCAACAGCGACGAGCCTACTGCTTGATCATCTAGCCAAAATTACTTCCCGTAACCTCGGGGGTGTTGAGAGTGAAACCCTAATTATTCTAGTTACTCTTGAAGTTTCTTTATTCCTATGTGTTGCGTTAGCCCAGGACTGCCCAAGGTATTCCCCGTGAAGGGCTCTCGAAGGCATAGGAACTACGATGGGATTACGCCCAAAGCTCCCTTTCGCAAGGCACTTATATTATTAGTTAGTTACTACACAAATCTCTCAATCCCTTAGGGTTATAATTGAATTCTAACCAAGTGTATAAGACTCCTTCTTTTCAACGAGGATGAGTGATCCTTTCGATCCCGAACCCCCCACAAACTCTAACCAACCTCCACTACTCATCTACACTTCTTATGACAAACTAATTCACCTACCAGACTAATGCCCATTATTCCAACTTCCTAAACTCATTGTGCACTTTGATTTGATTTCTGCTGTTTTACTAATGCAGACCTCCTAAGCTAATATGATGTACTCAATAGGTGATACTCTAAATTCTCCTCCAATAACTCTACAAATTTTACCAGAGGTCTATTATGATAAATATAGTCTAAATTCAGAAAACATATTTTTCCCAATTAATCTACTATTTATTGAATTTCCTCAAAAACTAGGCCATAGTCAATTTGAACATGAACCATAAGATTTTCTCAGGTAAGGCCTCCTAAATTTTTGATTCACTAATAACAGAGAAATATTATTGTTTGCCAATTTTCATAATTTCCAGATAGTTCTTGAACTCTAAGGATTTATTAAAAATAATTCCTAAGACCAAATATAATGAAGGAAGTGCCACAAATATGTCTCCAATAATTATGTAAAAATTACTAGGGCTTCATAAGGAACTAGTAACATCATGATGAAGAAATTAAAATTTTTTAGACCATTTAAATGTCATTATTAATTTACCAAAGTTCCATAGAATTAAATAATTAAAGAAGCAACTACTAAATATCATTCTTCAAAAATTTCATAAAACTATACAGAGATGGGTACCATGATTACAAGCCCTTTGCTAAGTTTCATCAGATTTAATCAAGTATATACTTTTCTCCAAAAATTGCTAAGTGAAAATTGTAAAACATGACTTTGTGAATAAAGTACCAAAATATTCATCCCAAATTTTATTATAAAATTTCAGAGATATATATACCCTAAACAACTACCATTCAAAAAATCAGCCCTTTTCAGAAAGTTTTGGTATTAGATCTTATGATTTCAAAGCTAGTGCCCTAAACTAGGGTTATAGATTTAAGGGGTTTAAATTCTTCCAAAGCCCTACAATTTTAAAACAGGACCATAGTAACCTATGGACATCATTCCCAAGTTTCAAGTCCATCCAAGGTCTTTTGACCCCAAATTCTTCAAACCCTAGAAATTTACCCTAAAGGCCTACCCTAAAAATTCTAGGGCTACCCTAGTCCAACACTCCAAACTTCATAAGTGAGTGTAAAAGTCAATTATATCAGTGGCCAAAATTTCAGCTCTGATGAGGGAATTGGCCACTCAACCATCAAATAGTGGCTTTTGACCAAAATACCCTTATAAGGTCATATATAGGGTGGGTAAATTACCTATCCTAAACATCTCCAAATGAGCTAAAGTTTAACCTATACCTATCATGACATCTAAGACACCCACCAAAAATTTGGGGAGTTTTAAATTAATAGGTCACATAATTAAATTAATCATGATTTAAATTTTTCTAAAAACTATAGAAAAATATTCTCCAAAATTCTAAATTTTGGACAGGTTCTAGATATGACTAAGAATTCTCATGCCCAAATTTCAACTTGTTTGGACAAGGAATGAAGTGTGGGGCACCAAAAATAAGTTCTATTTAGCCTAGGTATAGGTCCTACCAAAAGGGGTACCCTGGTCTAACCAGTGGCCCAAAGGGTCCAAGCAATTTTTGCTACAAACTAGACACCCGAAGCTACAATTTTCATGTTGGGCAGATTTCCATTCAGGGTCCCTAAGTTTTTTTAAAAATTAAATACATTAAATACATCTAATGTGACAGAAATGAAATGATATTTATTTAAATCCTAAAGTATCTGATTTGATGCCGCGCGAATCTTGGCGCAGATCGACGGCGCTGGGTTATCGTCCCGATGAGCCAACGGCCAGGATTGCTTCTTCCTGTGCCGACTTCAAGCGTCTGCCGCCGGCCACCCAGTCCTTCCCGGCCGGCCAACGCCCACCATCACCTCCGTTGAGGTGGTGGCTATCGCCAGACGGCGGCACAGCCGCGGAGGGGGTATTCCGGCGATCAACCAATAAAATTTCGGCCGAAGGCCATGAATTTTGCGAATTGGATCGGGCTCAATTGTGCCGAACCTTGGCCCTAATGAAACCTAAGATCTACCCATGAGAAAAGAGGAGGAGGAGGACCTTGTTGGCGGCCCTGAAGACGAGCGGATCTGCGGGTTGACATGGTGGTGGCACCGCCGATCGGAATTCTGCTATCTCCCAGTAAACTCGCCGGATTTCTTCAGTTAAGGATTGGGAAATTCTTCTCCAAGCTCACTGATGATGTTTAAAACATCAGAGGGGGAGAAGAATGGAAGAAACTGCCATGGCCATCATGGCCATTAAAGGCTTTTTCGGCCATGATGGTGGAGGCTGTAACAGCCCCTTGACAGCCAGGGAAAATGGCTGGAAACTCCTCCCCTTCACTGGAGGAGATGAATGCTGCCATCAATGGGGACCATTGGCCTTTCCTGGCCAATCTCCTCCTTCAACTCTCTTTCCCCTTTTCTCTCTCCTCCATTAGTATGGAATGAAGCTTTCTCTCTCTTTCCTAGTCACCAAAGCTGACCATGCTGACTCCCCAGCCTATTGGCAGCCCTTTCCACCCATAATATTTCATTATATTGTGGTTAACTTAAAAGGAAAAAGGGGTTGAGCTTGGGTTGACTCATTTAGGCTAATTTGACCTAACACTAGAATAGAGTTGACCTTGGTCAACATGACCATTTGAGTTGACCCCAATGGGTCCTTGGTGACCTATTGAACTCCCTTAAGGTCTAGGAAGACTTGAGTAGGGTTGGTTGGGCATCTTGGGGGTCACATGCCCCTTGGTAAGGGCACTTTGACCATTTTAGGGCTAGAGTTGACTTGGGTCAACATAACCATTTGGGTTGACCCCATTGGGTCCTTGGTGACCCATTGACCTCACTTTAGGGTTAGGAGGCATAGGTTAGGGTGTGGCCCATGGTCATCCTACACCATTGTTCAGAGTTCTACTATTTGCAGACCATGGTGATCCCCCACCTTTCTGTCCCCTATCTCTTGACCCATTACTGGCTTCCTAGGGTTTGTCATGACCTAGTCATGGCCAAAACCACTCTTAGGGGTCTAGTTGGAAATGGGATGTTACACTTGGCGGCTTGAATACGCAGACCGCCCGGTCTGGAAAGCTGCGCGGACAGGTCGCGGATTCCGGGCTTATCACCAAGTAGTAGGCATCCTGTCCCTAGTTCGCCCAGTAAAAGGCGACCTGCCTCCAGGTCTCCCTATAGAAGGTGCGAATTCACTTCCAGTAGCAACAAGCCATCTCCTCATCAGTCTGCATAACATGGCGCAGACTCATCTTCAGTCCACCTTAGGGTTGTGGATTTGCTTCTTCTAATTAGTAGGGGGACTGCCTCTAGGTCGCCCTCCAGAAGGTGGCAGACTCGTCTCATCCAGCAGCTAAGGACTAACCCTGTCCGCCATGTACTAGGCAGACTCTATATAGAGTCCACAAGAAGCATCTCTAGCTTCCCAACATCGACTTCTCCTGACTGTAGGCGAGCTACTCTTCAATCCGCAGCATGTCGCGGACTCGATCGCAGCTCGCCTGTCACATCATAGTGACGTCATCGAGCCCAATTCTAGATGTCACCTCCTCCTTCTATAAATAGACCTCCATACCTCTCTTTTGAGGAGGACGAGCCCCAGGGACAACCATCGCATCAAACATTGTAGCCATAACTTTCCTATCCACCGGCCTTGATCAACAGTCTGCCCACCAGATCGGTCGGATTCTGCACTTAACCCACATGAATAGCCCTCTCGGGCTTCCCCTATCCGCGCGACCTAATCAACCTTCACTGGTTGATCGTGCAGTCTACTCGTCCTAAGGCAGCATGCTGTAGGATCAACAGTCCACGCAGTCTACCGACCTGCTCGCTCAGCCCGTGCGGCCTCTGGCAATTTCTTCCTTCTCGCTGCCAACTTCCCCTTGTACCCTTTATATTTTTCATGTAAAGGAGCAACTCAAGCTGTAACACTGATTCATAATCAAAAGAAAGGTCGTCATAAGAGTAGCATTTAAGCTGCAGTGGGCGAAGCCTGTTGTTGCCGCTCCAAGCGGCCCCACTTCTTCTCTTCTCCTCTCCTCTCTCTATATCAACCCATAATCCTAACAGTCGAAGTACCCAGCTGCTCGATAGTTTCTCATCAACCTCCTCCATCATCCCAGTGAGATCGAACACCGTTATCTAGTGGTTCTCATTTCTGCATTAACTGTTAACACAAGACCTTAAAATCTCAAACAGACGGTGAAAACCAACATTTAGCCATGACAGATCTTCAACTTGCCGAGATCATTGTTCGTCCAAGTCCTAGTTAGGAAGCTCTCTGGTGAGTCTTGGAGCTATCACGATGGGAAACCATCCAACAATTCCAGGCAATCAACCGTACTCTAGCAGCTATCACGCAGTGATTAGACGTGCAATCTGTAGCAACACCAGTTCCTCTAGTCAATCCAACACCAACATTGGAGAATCCGTAAACTTATCTTCCGACCTATCTTTTAGTCTATCTTCCTGTGTATCCAACAACCTATCTGCAAGGGCAGGCCACATCTCCCTTACCATCTCAATATGATGAGTTTATGGCTCATCAAAACTTCTTCCAGGATGCAGCCCGGGGAAGTCCAGCAAGATTCCTTAATTTTCAGGGAAGTCACCCCTACTCTTCCGCTCCTGCGTTTGCTCCTCCTGCATCAACCTTGCCTCTCTATCCTCCCTCTCCTTTTTCAACTGAAGCTTATGCTACATTTTTTTCCTTTCCCTTATGTGTTATGGGAGTAGGAAGGGCCATCACCGTTTACAAAGAGTGTGCAACAAGAGCCAACTCCATCTAACTTTTGAGAGCCACATTTACCAACTTATACTGGGGAGTCTGATCTGATGGCACACTTACAAGCTTTTGAATCATCCATCGCTCTCAAGACCCTTACAGATGCTACCAGGTGAAAGCTCTTCGTAACATCCTTTGATGGACAAGCGAGTGAGTGGTTCTATGGACAGCGCCCTCAGACCCTCGCTTCCTTTGTCGACCTGTGAAGAGAACTTCTGCTCAGGTTCTCTACCTCTACCAAGAGGAAAGGCGGTCTTGAAGCCATGCTTGAGATCAGGCAACAAGAAAATAAGACTTGGGCTCATTTTGTTGATCGTTTTTAAAGAGAGATTCTTGACATTGAAAACATCGATCCAGAAATGTATCGAGTCATTCTGATAAGTGGTTTAAGAGATGGACCACTAAAATTTGAGGCTAACGTCTGAGGGCCAAGGACGTATCAAAAGATGATCAGTCTTGCCAACATATACATAAGAGGTGAAAAGAGTAATGCCAACTACATATTCAGGCTTGTAATGGAAAAAGATCCTCCTTCATACGGGCAACCTCCAAAGTCTCCTCGAAGGGATTTTCAACTACGAGTAAGGAGAGGAAGGAATTTTTGAGGTCATAAACGCCTCTTTCCAAGTTAATATCATTTCCAAAATCAAAGATTACCATTGCCGACCCCTCATCCTTATCAGGCACTAGCTCCTCGGGCACCTTCAATTTATCAGCAGTCGGATGATGACTTGTCAGAATCTGAACTAGACCAGGTCATACAGGAAGTAGCCCAAGTCATGAAAGGCAAGAAAAGTTAAAAAAGGCCTTACCAACCCGCTGATCAAAGATCTAAATACTTGGATTCCTATAGTGAATTCCATAAAGAGAAGGTACGTCCAGAAGAAAAATGCCGAGCACTTTGTCAGCTAGTGCAGAAGATGTTGATGCAGGGAAAGATGCATGACCTATTCCCGAAGGTTGATCACTCTGACCCGTCTACTTCAAAAGGCAAAGAAGTAGCAGACATTCCTTACAGCTCAAAAGGCGTGAGCCAAATCAGCGATGACACTAACTTCATTTTTGGTGAGACCATTGATGTGAATGACGTATGCACCCTCAGAAATCTATTCTGAGGTGAAGATGGACATGACAAAGTTCCAAAGGCTCTTCACGACCATGGTTGATCGGTTTTGTTCTCCATACCGAACATCTCACTTACATTGGTTCTGAACAATTCTAAGTCCTTTTCATTCATTTCAATAAATTTTACATCAGAGATCCGTACTTACATTTTTACTTTTTTGAGTGTCTCCTCTCTATTTTCTCTTTGCCAAAGGGATCGCTGAACCGACGAGATATTGCCAAGTCTTGCTCGTCCCCCCATTGGTTGTTTTCTGGCATAACATCGTGATGACCACATATAATGGGGAGTGTTCGCATATGTGTAGTGGGAGCCATCTAATCTGTACAGGCAGACTTCAGGGCTTCGGATCCTAGCAGGTATCTAACACACCACATGCATCAAGGGAGGTCCCAGTGTGTTAGCTCTGTTGTGCCCCACAAGGGATACATTACAGTTAAGATGATTGTTACTTGGCAAGCAATGGCATTCAAGTGTAACCTTATCTCTACGATCATCCAACAACTATAATGGTCAAACACTCCACGGTAATCTCAAGATGTGCCTTCAAGGGACCCACAAAGTCGTAGATCTTTCAAGACAAGCAATGTTATAGACCACTTGGCGCACTTGGCCTAACTGATCAGTGTAGCTTGTAGCCCAAGGCATGAGTGCATTGTGTCTTTCATTCCTTCTTAGGATTCTGCTTTTTCTCTTTGAGCCCTTCTAAGGGAGCGCGGTTCATCCACATTTTTTCCTTTTTGAGCCCTTCTGAGGGTGCACGGTTCGTCCGCATTTTTTCATTTTTGTGCCCTTCCAATGGAGCGTGGTTAGTCCGCTTTTGTGCAAACCAGCCTTCTTTCAGGTTAACAGGTTAAATTCAACCTCTCTGGAGGATTTATGACATTATACGTCTTGCCTATAATCATTTTATATACCTGGCTTCCATAAAGCTCTATCAGCTGACGATTGACTATGCTTATTAATATACTTAGCATCTATTATTCAATCAAAGAATCTGGTTCTATTTATTGGCAAGCCATATTATTGAAGTCTAATCAAGATGCTTTCATCTGACTAATCTGGATTTCATATTAATGATATCATATCTGATCTTGTAAGAAGACCATTATTGTGGTTTGATCTCTATTTGATTCTACTCAGTTTTTCATTCGGCTAATAACAGAGTTTGTCAGAAATTTCTTCTATTATCCAATTATATTTTCATTAGCGCATCAGCATTCACAAGTTTCCTTCAGGTACTTGTAAGTTATTATTCTTTCATATTCGCTTCTCACTCTTCTTTTTGCAGAGATTTGCAGATATTTGCAAGTCACCTTTAGGTACTTGTGAATTATTTTCCTTTCATATCTGCTTCTCACTCTTATTTTTGTAAAGATTAGCTGGTATTTGCAAGTTCCCTTCAGATACTTGCAAATTTTTTTCTATTATATCTGCTTCTCACTCTTCTTTTTGCAGAGATTAGTAGATATTTGCAATTTCTGTTCAGCTACTTGCAGATTATTTTCCTTTAATATCTGCTTCTCACTCTTCTTTATGCAGAGATTAGTAGATATTTGCAAGTTTCCTTCAGGTACTTGCAGATTGTTTTCCTGTCATATCTGATTCTCACTCTTCTTTTTTTAGAGATTAGCAGATATTTGCAAGTTCCTCTCATGTACTTGCAAGATTATTTTCCTTTCATATTTACTTTTCACTCTTCTTTTTGTAGAGATTAGCAAATATTTTCAAATTCCCTTCAGGTACTTGCGATTTGTTTTCTTTTTAACCTGCTTTTTGTTCTTCTAATTGCAAATATTAGTAGATATTAGCAAGTCCCCTTTAGGTACTTGCAAGTTACTTTCCTTTCATATTTTCTTCTTACCCTTCTTAATTGCAGAGATTAGTAGCTGCTTGCAAGCTCCCTTCAGTTACTTGAAAGTTATTATTCTTCTATACCTCCTCTTACCTTTGTTTTGCAGAGCTCAGTAGAAGGTGTTCACAAGTCTTCTTCACTTTGAAAGGACAATTCAGGTACACATAAGATGTGCCTATTTTCACTTACAAATCTTCTCCATTTCAGGATAAAAGTAAGCGTCTTAGACTCTCAGTAGGAGAGAAATTAGGTATTTGCCCTCTGCTCTCTTTTTGGCCAGTTTTCGAGGGGTGGATCCCGATCTTCATGGGTCTTCTACTTTTTCGAAGTTCACTTAAGGACTTAAAAAAGTTGGAGGATTATGTTAATCCAGAAATCGGCGATCCCTCCCAATGGTAACTAGCTCGCAAGTCGCAACCTGCTCCAAGTTCCCCCTGGAGGTCACGACCTGTCTCAGCCCTCTTCTTGGGTCTGGCGGATAGATTTCTCTATCCGCTCAAGCCATGCGGCTAGGGCAGTCTCCCCGGTCTAACTGCCTATGTCGCACAGCTGCTGTGTTCTATAGGGGTTCGAACTTCTTCCATAGTCTGTCCTTACAAACCGTATGGTTAGTTGGGCTAACCGCACAGTAGATCTCTTTCTTCGACAAGTGCGGACATCCCATCCAATCTACCTTAGTCCTCCAAGCAGTTGGCGAATACCCTCTTCAACCCTTCTAGAAGAAGGTGTCCTGCCTCCAGGTCGCCTAGTGATAGGCAGACTGCCTCTAGGTCACCTAGAAGGACTCCCCCTCCTCCAGGTTGCCACATGCACGAACCAGCATTGACCACGGCTCTTCATTCCGCCTACGAGAGGCGGCCTCGCATTCTAGTGCACAAGAAACCTTCTCAATAAACCGCTTGCTAGTGGACCGCCTAAGAATGAGGCAGACTCCACCTTAGTCTGCTAGTAGTAGGAGGGCTCAATCCTTGTTCGCTAGAAGGTATAGGACTCGATCTTGGTCCGCAAACAAATGAAGGACAGTAAACCCACAATAGGTGTAGAACTTGCTTCCAGCAGCAGCAATCCATCTCATCATCAGTATGCACAGCATGGCACATACTCAATTTCAGTCCACCTTGGGGTGGGGGACTCTCATCTTCTAAGTAGTAGGCGCCCTGTGCCTAGTTCGCCCAGCAGAAGGAGACCTACCTCCAGGTCGCCCTCCAGCAGGTGGTAAACTCGCTTCTAGCAGCAGCAAGCTAACTCCTCATCAGTCCGCATAGCATGGAGTGGACTCATCTTTAGTACACTTATGGTGGTGGACTCGCTTCTTCATATTAGAAGTCGGCCAGCCTCCAGGTCTCCCTCCAAAAGGTGGCAGACTCATCTCATCCAGCAGCTAAGGAATCACCTTGTTCTCCATGTACCAGACGGACTCTATACGCAGTCTACCAGAAGCATCTCTAGCATCACAACATTGACTTCTCCCAACAGTAGGCAAGCTCCTATTTAATCCGCAGCATTCCGCGAACTCGATCGCAGCTCTCCTGTCTTATTAGGGGGATGCCATCGATCCTTGTTTTGGACGCCACCTCCTCCAGCCTATCAATAGAGCCCCATACCTCCCATTTGAGAAGGATGCCCCCAGGAACAACCATCGCATCAAACCTTGCGGCCATAACTTTCCTATCCGCCGGCCTTAATCAGTGGAGTGACCACTGGACCGAGCGGATTCGGCCCTTAACCCGCATGAATAGCCCTCTCGGCCTTCCCATGTTCGCGCGACCTATTCAACCTTCACTGGCTGATCGCGCAGTCCGCTCAACGTAAGGCAACGAGCTGCAGGATTAGCAGTTTGCGTGGTCAACCGACCTGCTCCCTCAGCCCGGGCGGCCTCGGGCAATATCTTCCTTCTAGCCGCCAGCTTCCCCTTGTACCATTTATATTTTTTATGTAAAGGGGCAACTCAAGCTGTAACACAAATTCATAATCAATGGAAAACCTGTCGCTATAGTGGCATTTAAGTCACGGCGGGCGAAGTCTACTCTTATTGCTGCAAGTGACCCCTCTTCTTCTCTCATCTCTCGGCATCAAACCCTAATCCTAACCGTCAAAGTTCCCGGATGCTCTATAGTTCCTCATCAACCTCGTCCATCATCCCAGAGATATGGAACACCATTATCTGGTGGTGCCCAGTTTTGCATCAACAGATACAAACTTGTCTATACCATTGTACTGTAGGCTTTCTTCAAATCTGAGACATTGTGATCAATGGACACAACAATCTCCCCCTATATGAAGAAGTCAAAACATTAGACAGTGATATACACTAACACATATGCAGCAGATATAACATTTCAGAATAAAGCACTAGAAATGTATACACAACCAAAAATATGATTTTCATTAATAGAAGTCATGTTTTAGTAGTGTATATAAGACAAAATACTTTTCCTACAACCCTTTAAGAAAGAAAAGAAACTTTTCTACGTTTTAGGTTCTCTTATCACTATGCCCCTGCTTGGCTTCTTGGCTGCTTTCTCTTCTGATTTCTTTTCTTTCAGCCTATGAAAGTAACTATATGGCTTTAGGAAATACTGAATGGGCTCCACAACATCTGGTGGTAAAGTGCCTAGCCACTTGTCCTTTCTAAACTTTTTTCTATCCTTTTCATTGTTCTCAAGCTTGGCATATGTAACGCCCCAGATTTTCAGTGTTTATTTTAATTCCTGTAGTGACGTATTTTTGACATCAGGGAGTTATGTTGATGCATAGTTAATGGGTGTCGATTCTTGGAGCATGGGTATGCTTAATAGGTTTTCCTGTGTGGTTGGTTTTGGCTTGGTTGGGCACCTTCCCTCGCGAGCCAGGTCTGTTTTGGTGACACGGTAGAGCTTTTTATATTTAAGTGGCGGCGTTTTATCTTTGGGTGATGTTTTACCCGGGTTTGGTTTGTCGGATTTTAATTTCGACTTCATCGTTGCAATCGTAACGTCGGTATTTAGCTACGTTACAATTTTCGTAAGATTCTGAGTTAGTTTTAGTTCTGGTCATTTTGGGGTTATTTAATATTAATTATAATATAATATTATATATATATATATATATATATATATATATATATATATATATTTATATATAACCGGATATAATGGGTTGCGACAAAACCCTATTCATCATCTTCCATATCGAGCTGTCATCTGTTTCGCGAAAGAGAAGGAGCGGTGGGTCGTCGTGGGGTTTCAGCCGGCGATCTAGTAAGATCTGGTGGTCGGTTTTGACAGAGGAGTTGAGATTCGGAAAGCTCTCGCCGAGATCTACGCATTTGTTTTAAGATTTCCTTGTTCCTCCGATTTTTGTGTCTTAGGTTTTGTGATTTTGACCTCCTTATTCCCCTAAAAGTTTCAGGAAACTTTCCTAGGTATTCTTATGACCGATCCTTGTCGTGGAGCATTGGAGGAGGAAGATTCTTCCAAGATTTGAGGCAAGTGGCGATTTCCTCCTTACTTGCTATTTTCCTGTCATGTCTTTCCTTTTCTCTCTCCTTTGTGTGTAGGAGTTGTGTGGGAGAGTGTTGGATCCCTAGTTGATTTGGGGTTGGTTCACTAACTTAGGATGTGACCCAACATGTATAGCCAAAGTCAAATTTGTGTCCTAGAGTCTAGGCCAAGTCCTTAGAGTCAATATCAGATGGACTAGCTATCAAGAAGACCATCAGAGACTCAAGACTTAAAAGATTTCAAGACTAAGTAAAATGAGTTCGACGTTCGTCGAACTCAGTTCGACGAAAGGCGTTCTCAGCTCGACGATCTTGAGATATTTCTCTGAGCTAAGCTTGACGATTTGCATTCTCTGTTCGACGAAAATTGGGACACTTCAACAAACTAAAGTCAGGGTAACTCCAGATTTTTCTAAGTCCAACTTCAGGCTTTGGTCGACGAACAAGATTCTGAGCTCGACGAACTTGGACATCAAGTTCATAACTTCTCAGGTCGACGAAGTCAACTTCTCAGGTTGACGAATTCAGTACTCTACTCGACGAATTCTATTATCAGCTCGACGAACTTCAGATAGAAAAGGCAAAGGTTGTGAAGTATGCAAGTTCTGTTATCAGCTCGACGAACAGAAGTTGTCTGGTCGACGAATACAGAATCTCAGTTCGACGAACTGGTAACTCAGTTCGACGAATTCTGTTATTCGTTCGACGATTCCGTACTTAGCCATTTCCGGCATTCAATCCTCACTCAAATGAAATAATTCCTGATAGATTAAATGCTCAAACATTCTCTGAATGTAGCGGTTAGAGGAAGCATTAATTACAGTTTTCTTCAGGAATATTAATTGCTGATTTTCCACAAGACAGTTGGGGAAATACATTAATGCTGATTATTCTCAAGGCGTCAGCATTAATCACAAAGGATTCAAATTTTTGAATAGATACAGAAGACAAAAAGACACATAATTAGGAAGATTGAACAAGAAAGCAAGACAGTGCTAGAATGTGAGAATAAGAAGAAAAACTCTCAGTCAGAAATATACAGACACTGATACAGACTGACTGGAAGAATTCATACAGCACCAAAAAGCTTCACACAAAATATCATACTGAAGCTTACATGTGACAGGCAGTGATATTCAATTCAGAAGAAGAAGAACAACTATATAATATCAGGAGTCTTCTTCTTCAACATTCTCTCCAGGTCTTCTAAGGACAACAAATACCAAATCAGTCAAGAAGATCCTGCATCATTGCTTGTCCAGAACTCTGGTTGAAGACCTATCACCCTACAACAAAGCTCCAGATCTTCCCTGAACCATTCTACATCTCAGGGGGAGCTATTTGATAAACATCAATCCACAAGTCTTCTCTCTGATTGTTGATAGAGAAGACAAAATCACTCTCTCACCCCCTCCTGTATAAAGGGTTGTCATCTCCCTTCAAAAGTGATTCCTGGTTGCAAGTCTCTTTAACAAAAGACTTGAGTTGGTTTTTGGGGACCTGATCAATACCCATTGGCATCAGACACCTGAGCAAAAACCTGAGTGGATTCCTACCAAGGGTGGTAGAAGAGTGGATGTACCCAGTTGAGGGGGAACCACTATAAACTTCTTGTGTCATCTGGTTGTTTATCTTTTCTGTTTTTTTTTTGTTGTGTGGCTGTGGGTAGGACTATTAATTTTTGTTTTCCAGTTTTTTAATCACTGCACACTTTTAATTTATAGCAAAAGCTGTAACAGCACCTGTATTGGGACCTATTAAATTTTTAACATACTCTATTCACCCCCTCCCCCTCTAGAGTATTGTAGATATAACCCTCACTTTCAATTGGTATCAGAGCAAGGTTCCTTTGGTTGCACAAGTTAATCCTTGAACCAAAGATCCTGAGTTAGATCTACATATCACTTAGTTCACATTTTAAAGTAGAACCACAGCCATAGCACGGAACAAAGATTATGCAAGCACCAGCCCTCCAGTTTGCAACATGCAAAAGTTTGGAATCTAGAAGGCAAGAATCAAACTGTACATGAATTCTATTGATGAAGATATTTTTTCTTCTATCTTGACAGGAGTACCTCCAGCACCTGCAGCTTCTACAAGCACCTCTACAAACATGACTGCAGTACCTCCTCCAGATAATAATGATGTTTACAGGAAAGCCAAGATGAGTGATGCAAAATCCATGAACATCTTGCCTCAGACTATGTCAGATGATATATTTCAGAAGGTGGCTGAGTGCACCTCAGCGAAGGCCATTTGGGACTCCCTTAACCAAATGGTAGCTGGTTCAGTTGATGAAAGGAAAGACAGGAGATCAAATCTCATATCCCTGTATGAAAATTTTAAGAAGGATGAGGCTGAATCAGTTGCTGAAATATACAATAGGTTGAGCTCAATCATCAATGAGCTTAAAACCTTGGATAAAGATATCACCCTTACAGAGGTGAATGACAAAATCTTGATGTGCTTCCCTAGCTCTTGGGACTCAAGAATCTGGACTATCAAAGAAGCCAGAAGCCTAAATGAGATATCAACTGAATCTCTGCAAGGCAAACTAAAGTCTTATGAGCAGTTGATTAAATCAAGAGAAGCAGCTGAACAGAAATCAACAACTCCAGTTAGAAAAGGTCACAGTATAGCTTTCAAAGCATCAGAGGAAAGCGAGACCTCAACATCTAATGAAGAATTAATGAGCCTCTTTGCAAAAAGATTTTATTAGATGGCTAGAAAGGACTTCAGAAGAAAATCATCCAGGCAGGATGATAAGCCCAAATTTGACAAGACACCAATCAAGGAGGTTGTGTGCTTTTGATGTAGAAAGCCTAGATATTACATCTCTGAATGTCCAGAAAGCCATAAGAAGGAGAAAAGTAGAGAAAAAGACTCCAGGAGAAAACGCAGCAGCAGACCCTCCTCCAGCAAGTACAAAAAGAGAGACAAAGGCTTTGTTGCTGAAACATGGAGTGATACTGAAGAAGAATCATCCTCTTCCAGCTCAAGTGAAGAAGAGGAAGAAGCAATAAACAAGTAGGTTTGCCTTATGACAATTGATGCCTCCAGGAGAAGTTCAGGATCAGAAAGTGAATCTGAAGATGAGGCAGCCTCAGAGTCAGAGGCAGATCAGGTTCTTTCAAGTTCTGATTTAAATTCTGATTCATTTAAAATTGAATTCAAGGCTATGTGTTTAGATTTAATTAGTTCAGAGAAAGAAATAAAAACCCTTAGAGAAAAACTAGGAAACCTTGAATATGTTAACTCAGAAAATCTTAAACTAAAAGATCAACTAACTGTAGCAAATGAGCAGATAATTAAATTAAAATCTGATTTATGTGAGGCTAAACAACTTGAGCAATCTCTCAATGGAAGAAGTCTCAAGCTGATGGACATAACAAGCACAGTAAATGGCAGATTAAATGGCAAGCTGGGCTTGGGTGCATCATCAGGTTTGCCCCCCATAATTATGAAAAATATCCTAACAACACCCATTAAATTTGTTTCTGCCACGGGAAAAGAGAAGATAATAAACAAACCAATGACTGAAAACAATCCAAAACTCATAGACAAGAGCAATAAAAATCAGAAAATAGCTAATAAAAATAAGGTTCAGCAGCATTCGTCAAACTCAGATCGACAAAATGTGGCCCGTTCGTCGAACCTAGATCGACGAACGCTGAACACAAACTTCAGTAATAACAACTCATCTAACTACGATCGACGAACATTGTATGGTTCGTCGAGCAGAGGTCGACGAACCTGGGGCACAGAAAATGACTATTGTCATTCTCTGAGCAGAGATCAACGATCTCAGCCCTATTCGTTGAACTCTGGTCGACGAACTTATAGAAATTCGTCGAACCCAGAAGGACCAAACATAAATCATTTCTCTTACAGAAATTCTAAGCCAGCTAATAAACCATTCAATCCAGTAGCTGATTGGGTTATTCCACCTTGGAGATATCACCCTTTAGGTTATAAATCTCAACCTACTTTGTCAGTTATATCCAGGTTTTCATTTTAACCAAACAAAGGACCCATGGTGACCTGGGTCAAGAACAATTAATTTTTGTTTTTCATTACAGGTGAAGAGTTGTCCAAGGGTGAGTCAAACCTGGTATTTGTACATTGGTTGCTCCAAGCATATGACAGGCAGCAAGGACAATCTATCCAATTTCAAGTCCAAGCTAGGACCAAAGGTGATCTTTGGTGATTCAAATAGTGGCCAGTCTGAAGGATATGGAGCAGTAAAGATTGGAACAGTTACTTTTAAGAAAGTAACATATGTAAGAGGACTTAAACATAACCTAATATCCATAAGCCAATTAAATGATGAAGGTTGTCAGATACACTTTAACTCTACCTCCTATTCTATTATTAACAATGAAAATAAAATTGTTTTAATTGGAATTAGACAAGGTAACATATATCTAGTAGACTTTATTTCTGCCAAAACTGATATTTGTTTACTCAATATCACTAGTAACCAAAATGAGTCGTGGCATAAAAGATTAGACCATGTAAACCTTAAAAATATAGCTAGGTTATCTAAAGACAAGCTTGTTAGAGGTCTATCTTCTGCTCACTACAAGAAGGAAGGTCTCTGCAGGGCTTATCAACTATGCAAGCAAACTAAAACTAGCTTCAAATCAATTAATAAGAGTGATTCACCTAGGATCTTGTACTTGCTACACTTGGATCTTTTTGGACCCATTGCAGTACAAAGCCTAGGAGGGAAATCCTACACCTTGGTTATTGTGGATGACTTATCTAGGTTCAGTTGGGTATTCTTTCTGAGAACAAAGTCAGATACATTCAAGGTTCTTACAGATTTTCTCAGGACCATACAGATTGAGTTCTCTACTCATGCTGCATTGATCAGAAGTGATCATGGCACGGAGTTTATGTCTCTTCTTATGCATGAGTTCTGTGAGAATGAAGGTATCAGGCATTGCTTCTCAGCTCCTAGAACTCCCCAACAAAATAGGGTAGCTGAAAGGAAAAATAGAACACTCATTGAAGCTGCAGGTACATTACTTGTTGATGCATACATGCCACTAACCTTTTGGGAAGAGGCTGTAAGCACAGTAAACTATGTCCTGAGGAGGAGTTTAATTCACAAACTAAAGAATAGGACTCCCTATGAATTGCTCAAAGGGAAGAAACCTAAAATTAAATATTTTAAAGTATTTGGTTGTACATGCTATATACATAATAACAATAAGAAATACATTAGAAAGTTTGAGGCTAAGGCTGAAGTGGGAGTTTTTCTAGGATACTCCCAAGTAAGCAAGGCTTATAGGGTATTCAATAAATCATCATTAAAAGTAGAAGAGTCAATTCATGTTTTTTTTGATGAAACTAACATGTATTGTAAGGAGAAAGAAGTTTCTACCATTAGCAACTTGCAGGTACCCCACTTGTGTGAGATATTGGATGGACTAAACCTCACCCAAGAGGTTCCCACTCATCCCTCTCCACAGGTCATTGAAGATAGTGAAGAAGATGAAGCTGAAGAGCATGAGCCTCAACCAACAACAACTATAATTCCATAAGAGGAATTTATTCAAAATGCTATTGCATAACCAACTCCACCCACGGATTTTGTCACACTTAGGGATCACGCCAGATCTCAAGTGATTGGAGACATATCAGCAGGTTTACAGACAAGGCATCAACTCAACCAAGACTTGATGCATGCATGTTTTCTCTCTCAGGTTGAACCTCTCACCATCCATGAGCTGAGCAAGATCCCCATTGGATCCTTGCAATGCAAGAGGAACTAAACCAATTTGAGAGATGTAGAGTTTAGGATTTGGTTCCAAGAACCCAAAACTATCCAGTTATTGGAACCAAATGGGTTTTCAGGAATAAGCTTGATGCCCAAGGAGTCATTGTGAGGAACAAGGCTAGGCTTGTTGCTCAAGGATATAAGCAAGAGGAATTAATTGATTATGATCAGACCTTTTCACCAGTTGCAAGGTTGGAAGCTATAAGGATTTTCCTTGCCTATGCAGCCATCAAGAAGTTCAAAGTCTTTCAAATGGATGTGAATAGTGCATTCTTAAATGGAGTGCTACAAGAAGAGGTTTATGTAGAACAACCTCTATGTTTTGTCTCTCCAACTTATCCCTCTCATGTTTTTAGATTAAATAAGGCTCTTTATGGTCTAAAGCAAGCTCCAAGAGCCTGGTATGAGACCTTAGCAAGTTTCTTATTAGAGCATAAATTTACAAGAGGAACTGTAGATAAAATCCTTTTCACTAGACATCATAAGGACCAAATTTTGTTAGTACAAATCTATATAGATGACATCATATTTGACTCTACAGATTCAAAATTGTGCAAGAGGTTTTCTGACCTCATGCATTCTAAATTTGAAATGAGTATCATGGGAGAGCTTTTATATTTCCTTAGTCTCCAAGTGAAACAACTCCCTGATGGCATCTTCATCTCTCAAGAAACATATGCTAGATAACTTCTAAAGAAGTTTGGGATGGCTGATGCCCAGCTAAGAAAACTCCTATGACCACCAATGCTTTTATGGACTCTGATATACCAGGAAAACTTGTAGATCAGAAACATTATAGTGGCATTGTTGGGTCCCTATTATACCTCACAGCAAGTAGGCCAGATATTATGTTTGCTACATGCCTTTGTGCTAGGTTCCTAGTGAACCCTAAAGAATCTCATCTTATTTTCTTAAAATGGATTTTAAGGTATATAAAGAGTTGTCCTGATCTAGGCCTTTGATATCATGCTGAATCAGAATTTGAGTTAACTGGATACTCTGATGCTGATTTTGCTGGATGCAGGGTAGATAGAAAAAGTACTTCAGGAACTTGCATGTTCCTGTGTATGAGATTAATATCACGGTTCTGTAAAAAGCAAACATCTTTGTCAACTTCAACTGCTGAAGCAGAATATATTGCAGCAGACAGCTGTTGTTCATAAATGCTCTGGATACAGAATCAGCTTCTAGATTATCGGTTAAACTTAAATAATTCAACCCTATTTTGTGATAATACTAGTACTATAGTCATAGCACAAAATCAAGTTTACCATAGTAGGACTAATAATAATGATATAAAACATCATTTCATTAGGGAGTGTGTAGACAAAAATAAGATTAAGCTTGTATATATCTACACTGATTTACAGAAAGCTGATATATTCACCAAACCTCTGGATGAGAAAAATCGTGCTTTCTTTCTAAATCAGCTGTGGATGATCAATGGAGAGGACTTAGCATAAGTTCTGTCTGCATTCGACGAATTTTCCAAAGTTCGTCGAACGAAGTTCAACGAACCAGGGAAAGTTTGAGAGATTCTCGTTGAACGGAGTTCGACGAACTCTCTGTGAGTGAAACAAGTTTCGTCGACTAGAGATCGACGAACCTTTCTTCAAAAGATATTCGTCGACTGGAGTTCGACGAATTGTCTTCAAGTCTCCTGAATGAGTTTGACGAATTACTTATTATTAAATCATTTCGTCGACCTCAGTTCGAAGAACTAATTTTATTTCATGGAACGGAGATTGTCGATTCATATTCTGGAAAACCTTATATCTAGGTTTTCTTCGACCTCCATCCCGCACTTTCTATTCCCCTGCACTTGATCGCCATTTTCTCTATCTATCTTGCAGGTGATCTCAATGGCGATTCCAGCAGCAGGTCTAGCCGCAATGAAGTTTGACACTGGCTTTGATGTCGACTTTGACTTATTCCAGCACTCAGATCCAATCTTCCTCAATATTCTGGAACTTCTGGAAGAACAGAATCTGAAGAACCTGATGACCACCCAGATAAAGTTGGTAGGAACAGAAATCATGGAATGGGTCTTTACTTCATCCATTTCTAAACACAATATTATGACATGATCGATCGCCGATAACGCTGTCTCCTAACCCCCGCAGTTTTAACTGAAATATTTGGTTTGACGAATGCCGACGAGGACTTAGAAATTGATTCTTTAGAGTTTACAATGATGCTAAATCGGATGGGTTATGCTGGTGACAACCCTAACAAACTGTTGAAGAAACATCTATCTGCGCCATATAAATTCTTAGCAGACTTGGTTGGTAAAGTGTTATTCGGCAAACATACAGCACACGACTACATCACAAGACAACAGTTTCTGGTCATGTGTACCATTGTCAACAAGAAGCAAATAGACTAGGCACAACTACTGTTTGACTTGATTAGGAAGAAGAATACCAAGAAGGAAGTATGTTTTGGAAGGATCCTACGGAACTTCCTCAAGGAAAAGGCTGCTAAATCAATGGTCTCTCAGACCATATTCATTAATGCCAGAAAAAGGCTCACTTGTACCTTATTTGGCAGGTGGGAGAGGACAATCACCAAGACCACTAAGGCTTCTACCTCTTCCACCCCAGCTTCTGAAGGCACCAGGGCTGTTAAAGCGACTCCCACACCTGCTGAGGAGATTCATCCCACTCCGCCATCTCTTCCAGCACCCCTTCCAGCAAAATAACTCACTTCCTCTCCCATTCCTTCTTCAACACTTCAATCACAATAGCATACTCCTGTGCCTACTCCACCTCCATCTCCACCACTTGACATCACTAACATTCCATCTCCCCCTCTTCAAGCAAATCAACAACCAACACCTCTTGCTTCCCCTCATGACACATCTATTCCTACACCACCACAGTCTCCACTTCCCCCACATTTATCCTCCATCCCATCTTACATCCTACCCTCAGACACTATTGTTGATGCACGAAAACGGACAGGGAGTTGGGCACCACCAGCTAACGGTTCGAACACCGGGGAATAGGGGAGGAAAGGAGAAGACTGTCGACCAATCGGTTACTAGCAGTCGCGGCTAAAGGACCGGAAAAGGGGGGCTCTTCTTCTTCCTCATAAAGAGGTTCATTTGCAACAGATTCTAGGCCACGCTCAACACTGTTTGCAAAAATTTCTCTATGAGGGTCAACAACCTCACTATTAAAATACGAGCATTCCTGCACTTCTGAGAGATCTGTAGTCACTGAGATGCGGCTTGATTTACCATGACCCTTTGCAGGATTCATCCTAAAAAGAAAGAATAGCCGAACTTTTTCAAGAGACCGCAGAACAACGGCGGCTTAATGTGGCGGCTAGACGATACTGCAAACCGATATGAAGACCGGCTGAAAAGAGAGCGGATAGAATGCCAGGTTCCACAGCACTGGAGGCGGGCTGAAAACCTTAGCCGGCGAAACCGCGGCTTGCTCGACAGGCCGCCGAACTCTAGAGGATAGAGCGGTCTAATTAGCTAGGCCACTGATTTTATCGATTTGTCGAGATCTGAAGGTCGCGTGTTAACAGTTGAGGTCTCAAGTCTAGTGTATTGCGGCTTGTAGTCCGGCCGGCTTCTTCTTTTACTCGTTGTAACTGTTTCTTATTTGAAGTAAAGGAAAGCCCGCCGCAAGAGTGGCATTTAAGCCGCGGCGGGCGAACTCTGCTGTTGCCGCTGCCAGCGGCCCCCTTTTCCGGTCCTTTAGCCGCGACCGCTAGTAACCGATTGGTCGACAGTCTTCTCCTTTCCTCCCCTATTCCCCGGTGTTCGAACCGTTAGCTGGTGGTGCCAGACTCCCTGTCCGTTTTCATGCATCAACAGTTAACACGCGACCTTCAGATCTCGACTAATCGATGAAATCAGCGGCCTAGCTAATTAGACCGCTCTATCCTCTAGAGTTCGGCGGCCTGTCGAGCAAGCCGCGGTTTCGTCGGCTAAGGTTTTCAGCCCGCCTCCAGTGCTGTGGAAACTTAAAAATGTGCGGGGATTATGATAAGCACGGAATCCGCGACCTACCCGCGCAGCTTTCCAGACCGGGCGGCCTGCCTACTCAAGCCGCCAAGCCTCCCAAGCCGGGCGGTCTCCATGTCAGGCCGCTGCCAACGCCGACCATGCTCAGCGACAAGGCCCAAGGACCCAGCCGTCAGCTCGCCAGGAGGAATCCGCCAGGCCGCGCGGCTTCCCTCCTTTCTTGTTTCTTTCTCTTTTGCTTCCCCTCACCTCTGCCCGGTTCTCCTGTACCCCGGGCAGCCGGTAATTTTAGCCCTGCCCGTTTGGGCAGGCCCCCGAGCCTATAAATAGGGGGAGGGTGCACTCCCCAAGACACGCTGACTGGGATCCAGTAGCTCTCCTGTTAAGAGCTGCGGTCTCAAGTCTAGTGTATTGCGGCTTGTAGTCCGGCCGGCTTCTTCTTTTACTCGTTGTAACTGTTTCTTATTTGAAGTAAAGGAAAGCCCGCCGCAAGAGTGGCATTTAAGCCCCGGCGGGCGAACTCTGCTGTTGCCGCTGCCAGCGGCCCCCTTTTCCGGTCCTTTAGCCGCGACCTCTAGTAACCGATTGGTCGACAGTCTTCTCCTTTCCTCCCCTATTCCCCGGTGTTCGAACCGTTAGCTGGTGGTGCCCGACTCCCTGTCCGTTTTCGTGCATCAACAACTGTAATACCAGATGGCACCCTTCCATCCTCATCTCCATCCAATCCTCACATACATGCTGTTCCACCCTCCATTCCATCACTAGTTGATCCCTCTTCCACACCAAATTCAACATCCTCTCCCACTTCCTCATTTGATCCCACAACCACATCCTCTATCCTCACCATCATCACCCCCCTTCTGAAATCCCTTATAGCAGAGGCCATTACACCTCTTGCTACCACTATTCAATCTTTATCTACCCAAAACTCTACTATTACTGCTGCCCCCTCCTCAGCCAGGAGCCTAGCCTTAGTTCCTACTAAAACCAGGCAAGGGGAGATGCCTGTAACGCCCCCGGTTTTTCTGTGTTTTGTTTGATCTTTGGCTGGCATTACGATGGCGTATTTCTGGCTTTTTGCCGTTTTAGAGCGTGGTCTTAGCTCTTAGGGTTCCCTGTATAGCCTGTTTGTAGCCGGTTAGCAAGATTCCATAGCTAGCCGGAGTCCGTTTGATGACTCGGTTGGGCCTCTTAGGGAATGCTTGTGTTTTTTTGGCTTCGGGTGGTGATATCCCGGGTTTTGTTCATCGAGGGCTAATTTCGACTTCGCAGTTGTGTTCGTAGCGTGGGTTTTTAGCTGCGACGTGAATTTCGTCATTTTCCGAGATGTTTCGGGTCTCGTGTTATTTTGATTTTGCGTGTAAGTAATTAATATGTTGATTGTTTATTATTAAACTACTGTATATATATAGCCTTAGGTTAGAAATAGGGCTCAGTTCTTTTGTTTCCTTTCTTTTCTCTGTTTAGAAGCCGCCGCCTGTGCGAGAGGAAGAGAACCGCCGGACTACCCTAGCCTTCGGACGCTGATTTCTGGAGATCTAGCGGTCGAAATTCGATTTCAAGAGTGGATTTGGACTGCCCTCGCCTGGATCTGCATTCTTTCTGCTCCTCAGCTGGTGCTCTGCGGCTAGATCCGAGAGTGTGGGATGTCGCCGACCATGCTTTTCTGGTATTGAGGCAAGTGATGTCCCCTCATCCTTGCCAAAGTTGATCTTTGTCTTCTTTTGAATAAATTTTATCTCTTTGCTGCTTAGATTTTAGGTGTACGTAAGGGTTCGTTCCCGATCACATCGTGGTTAGTGTAGAAAAGTTCCCGTTAAATCACAAATTTCCTGAAGGATTGTGTTTATTAGGGGCAGTTTTGGTTCGGTTCAGGTCGAGTAGTTGCTATTGTCGATGGATGATGGAACTCTAGAGAGAGAGGCCTCGTTCTCGTTTCGGTTGTTTGATGGGTTTGGCGCTGGTGGCCAGATGGGGTGTCGACACCTTTGTGTCGACACCGGCCAGCTGTGGTATCGACACTTGGTATCGACACCAGCAGCAGAGGTATCGACACTTGGTGTCGACACCGGTCAGGTGTGGTGTCGACACTTGGTGTCGACACCAGCAGCAGAGGTGTCGACACTTGGTGTCGACACCAATAGCTGTGTTGTCGACACTTGGAGTCGACACCAGCAGCAGAGGTGTCGACACTTGGTGTAGACACCAGCAGCTGTGGTGTCGACACTTGGAGTCGACACCAGCAGCAGAGGTGTCGACACTTGGTGTCGACACCAGCAGCTGTGGTGTCGACACTTGGTGTCGACACCAGCAGCAGAGGTGTCGACACTTGGTGTCGACACCAGCAACTGTGGTGTCGACACTTGGTGTCGACACCAGCAGCAGAGGTGTCGACACTTGGTGTCGAAACCAGCAGCCGAGGTGTCGACACTTGGTGTCGACACCGACTTGTCGTGGTGTCGACACTTGTTGTCCACACTAGCTTGTCGTGGTGTCGACACTTGGTGTCGACACCGGCTTGTCGTGGTGTAGACACTTGGTGTCGACACAGGCTTATCGTGGTGTCGACACTTAGTGTCGACACCGGCTTGTCGTGGTGTCGACAATATCGTGTCGACACTGGGTGCTGCGCTTGTTTTGGGGTCAGATAGACTCGGGGTTGGTTCGGGTTAGGCGTGCAAGGCCGCGTCGGTTGGTCCCGACTTCTTGCCTTGGGTTCGTGTGTTTCTTAGGATTGTTAGTGTGACCTTTTCCCTGGGGGGGGGGGCATTGGGTGTTCGGCTAGTTTCGGTATGTCGACTCTTGGGTTGTGGCAGGTGGTGGAGTTTTGGTGGCCTCTGGAGGGGTGGTTTTATGTGGAGAGCTGTGGGCACTGCCTTTTGCCCCGGTTTGGGTTGGTGTGTGTGGGACCCTAAAGCTGCCACTGTTTGACCCCTTAGCCCTTTTTGGATCTGATTTTGGTTATGTATTCAGATCCATGTTTTGACCACTGCCACTTGCCCACGTGTTAGGACTGTTTGTCCCTTTCCTGTTTATGCTTTCTTTTCTTTTGGCATATGTGTATATGTCTTGTTGTTGTTGCAGACTCTTTTAGTAGGGTATAATGGTTTTATTGCTCGCACTTGGTATGCTCTGCTGTGCCCTAGGAAGTACTCTCCTCTTACTGTCACCCCTTTTCTTTTGCTTATAGCTGTTTGATGCCGGGTTGGTAAACCCTTCTTCTTATTGCTCATTAATCCATTGCTCTATTTTTCCCTTTTGATTATTTTCTTGCTGAGGTGTTCTTTTCTTGAATGCCTCAGGTTCAGGTTGTAGCCAGTTCAGCGGCTAGTTCTTTTGGAGGGGCTTGTTGGTTGCCTCTTGGGTAGCTGAGATAGCTGATCCCCGTTTTGTTGTGAGGTAGTTCTTTACTTTTCTGTATAGACATACATACTCGCCAGTGGGTTCGTGTCAGGTTGTTGACGCCCACTGGTGGCTTCTTGTGATGCCGGGTATGAATTTAAACTCCTGATTTTGCCTACTTGTGGTTGGCTACTTGCTTCTGGGAAGGATTTATGCTAGGTTGCGTGTTAGATATTTTAAAACCTAAAAGTATTATTATATGTACCCCATGCATAACATGTTTCTAAATCAAAGACACTATTTTTCCTTAACGTAAAACACTATTTTTCATACCTACTATATTCACCTTAGAGTCGTGCACGCATAAGTCGTCCCCCGAGGACACTTATGCTCATTTAGGGTATCAACTTAATTGAACCAAAGTATTTTCTGCTGCGTATAAATATAATTTTAACTGTGCACTAGCTGATCCACCATGCCGAGGGATACAACCATTCAACATAACTGATTTTCTTTCATATTTAAATCAACGACTTTCCTTAAAATCTAACGTCTGGAGTTTAGCCTGAGCGTGTGCAGTTATCCCCTGCACGACGTGGCATCATGACACGTGTTTTTCTCTTACTCTGATACGATTTTACCGTTGAGAAAATGCGGGTTGTGACAGTTGGTATCAGAGGGAGGTTGCTTGACAAAAGGTCGGGCAACCTTTCCCTTGTCTGCATTAGTAGTTAGCATCATACCATTCACACACCGATATGTCATCAACACGTCTTGGCCGAAGCACGAACACTACACTCATGAGCATAAAGAAGTATACGGGGCATATTATGTAGTATGAGATGCATAATATGTGTTTGTATATGGATCAACCATAGGAGGCAACATGTGAGGGTTATGTAGTATGGGATGCATAACCTCACCACATGAATGCGGCTAGCACGTTTTCTTTTTCGTTGCTTGGGAATGTTATGTAGTATGGGATGCATAACATTTTCATGTGTACGACTCCCATGGCATGCACTAAGGCCTTTTTACAATGCATAGCACATCATGCATAACATAACATTTCATAAGTACAATGTGCCAAGCTAAAGATTTGCAAGATGACATATGTACACACATGGTTTTGAGTCAAAAAGAATACAAATGCATGCATTCATGGTTTAGGCACATGAGTTAGTATGATGGTGGTGAACCATCTTAGTTAAGCATGATATCATCATGGTAAAACAACTCCCAGAGCATGTTTTAGCAGTGGAAGTTCATATTTAAGTGTGTTTGTCTGTAACGGGTAGTTTTGTTCTAGCTGATGGGCTAGGTTTTGTTTAAAGTTTGTGCGATTTTAGGATGGCGAGACGTCCTACGATGAGATCGACCCCCCAATCCGAGGGTGAGACGTCAGGAGCGCAGAGCGATGCGGTGGTAGAAATCCTGCGGCTGTGTAATGAGGTGTTATCGAGGCAGGTAGTGGCTATGCAGGCTCAGATTCAGTCCTTTGTAGCAGTAGTGGCGGGACAGACCCCGAGAGCTCAGGACCCCACTGAGGGGGTAGCTGTTCCTACCCCTCCTACTCCTCCCGTGCCTTTGGTTGTGGTGCCCCCGGAGATGGCGTTCATATCCCAGTTTCAGCGGCTGAGACCCCCTACCTATGATGGGCAGGAAGATTTCATGATTTTGGATGACTGGTTGATTACCATTGAGGAGATGTTCTCTTACTCGGGGATTACGGACGATCAGAGAGTGATGCTCGCTGCCTACCAGCTCAAGGGCTTAGCAAAGAATTGGTGGCTGAGGGAGAAAGAGAGCTTAGTGGCAGGTTGCACTTGGGGGGTCATTTAAGATGATGTTGTTAAGTAAGTTTCTGCCTTCAGTCGAGCGGGACCGGCTAATGAATGACTTTCTTCATTTAAAACAGAGGAAACTCATGGTTAGTGAGTATGAGATCGAGTTTAGTAAGTTGAGTCGGTTTGCTCCGGGTCTGGTGAGTGTTGAGGCAGACCGAGTTAAGTGATTTCTGGGTGGACTAAGAAGCGACATTCAGCAGTTAGCAAATGCCTATGGAGCAGTCAGTTATGCCAGCGTGGTTGAAGCTGCCTTGAGAGTTGAGGCCATTGAGAATGCCAAGAATAGAGGCCAGCAGTTAAGGAAGGATAAGAGGAAGCTCGGTGGAGGGAAGAGCCCTCAGGAACCTGATCCTGTCTCGAGGAAGAAGATCAAAGAGATTTGTAGCTTTTGTGGTCGGCCAGGCCACCCCTTTGAGAAGTGTTTCAAAAGGTTGGGAGCACAGAAGAAGGAGCAGGTGCACGCGATTCAGGGTGTTTCCAGGGGAGACTTGGTGTGTGCCTTGTGTGGAAGGAAGGGGCATGAGGCTGCCCGATGTTGGTTAAAAGAGAAGGTCTGTTTTCAGTGCGGCCAGAAGGGTCATCTCAAGACAAGGTGCCCTCAGACCCAGCCTATTTTGCAGCCAGTTCCCCTCCAGGCTTTGCCACCGCCTCAGCAGATGGATAAAGGAAAGGCGAAGCTGAATGTACTATTGGCAGACGAAGCGAAGACCTCGACCCAGGTTATCTCAGGTTCGACTCCTCCCCAGTCGTTTCGTTATGTTCCATTTTTGGTTGTAGTTTTCGTTTTAGCGCTTGTTGCCTTATATGCGTGTGTAATTCGTAGGACGATTTAAGGTAAAGAACCGCTGGGCGCGAGTTCTCTTCGATTCCGGCGCTACCCACTCGTTTGTGGCTAGAGCCTTCATGGAGCGGTTCAGTTTGGGCCTAGATCGTGTTGGTGGTGCCTTCTGCATTAAGTTCCACTGCGGTGACTCTGTGGTTACGGACCTGGGTGTTCTCGATTGTCCAATTTTGTTGGGAGATTTTCTAGCCAAGGCAGATTTGAAGGTGATTGAACTGGAGGACTTCGACGTTATTTTGGGCATGGACTGGTTGTCAAGGTACGATGCTGTGATCCAGTGCAACGGTAAGCGCTTGGACTTTATCAAAGATAACAGACAGCCAGGGAGCATTTTGTAACGCCCCGAAACTCAAAGGAGCAAAGGGGGACGTTTTGGGCCAGTTTGGGTTCTGGCAGCAGGCACACGGCCTGTGACACGGGCGTGTCCCAGGGCGTGTCGAGCCTGTGTCGACACTGAGATGAGAAGTCGATACTTTGGTCTCAACATTGTGTCGAGACTGGGACACGGCCTGCGACACGGGCGTGTCGCAGGGCGGGTCGACCCGTATCGACACTTAGCCGCGAAGTCGACACTCTGCGGTCGACGAAGTATCGAGACATGTCACACGGCCTGCGACACGGGCGTGTCGCAGGGCGTGTCTACCCGTGTCGACACTCGTCCCGGGAAGTCGACACTTTGGTGTCGACAAAGTGTCGAGACAAGGCACACGGCCTAGGACACGGGCGTGTCCAAGGCCGTGTCAGTAGGTCGACGATCTTCGCTCGACGAAGTGTCGAGTGTCGAGACTGTATACACGGCCTGCGGTCCAGGCATGTTGAGGTGACACGGGTAAGGACACGGGCGTGTCCTAGAACCCGTGCAGTGCTCGGGTTGATTTTGGGGAAAAATGATAGGGGTACACGGCCGGCCACACGGCCGTGTCACATGGAACACGGGCGTGTCAGCTCGAACAGGGGCGTGTTCGATACCCGTGTGAGGTTCCGGCGAGCCGATTTTGACGGCGAATAAGGCACACGGCCCTGGACACGGGCGTGTGCCAGGCCGTGTTCAGTCCAGATTGGGCATTTCAGTCCCGAATCAAAGCCGTTCGTTTCCTTATTTTGAGATCCAACAGCTGCGGGTTGTTCCTGAAGGGATATACCCGGGATTGGACTTAGAAACCCTCACTTTTCTTAAGTGTTATCTTTCTAAAACCTTAGAGAGAGAGGAGAGCCAAGGGAGGAAGAAGGAGCTAGATCCCGCCATTGGAGGAGCTTCGAAGCTCCGAATCGCAAGCCGACTTCGGATCCACGGAGGCAAAGCTAGTGCGGTGCTTTTCATCCGATTACTTTTCAATGGCGCCAAAGAGGAACGCTAGGGTAACGATCCTCATCTTGAGCATGAGTAGCTCTCTTTCTTTGCATAGGAAGCCCGCTCTCGCGAGTTTGCGGAGAGTTGGAGGCGTTCCTTCGGGTAGATAAGTGAAGTCCCCGTTGTTTAGAGTCCGTAAGCGAGAACGGACATAGGCATGATGTGTGAAGCCTACCCGGACATGTTGGTCTGGATCTTTGATGTTGCATTGCATAATGCCGGAGAAGACTCCGTGCTATTGGTTGTTTTTCGGGTTTTCTACGCGGTAGATTGCAGCAGGGAGCCTTGGGGACTAACCCAAAGGTGCACCCGGAAAACTGGGCGGATACGAGATCTTGCCAACTTGGTGGCTTGAGAGCCAACTTGAACATAACCGGGTTATGTGACTTGTGATGGAAATGGGACTCGGCGGAAGTTTGTCCCACGCAAATGACTTAAATTGTCGTTGCGATATGAGCACGAGTTAGATGGAACCGTACCCGTTCTATGTCGTTCGGTTAAAGAGACCTAAAGGCACGTGGCACTTACCGTTGGCATAGATTAGGGTCTTCGGCGGTCAATGGCTTAAATTGTCATGACCCAGGCCAGGAAGACAAATTGCTCATAGGTGTGGCCGTCCAAGTGGCGGTGGTGAGTCCGGAATGTCTATGGCTTTAATTGACGTGACATCGACCGGTTCAACGAGAATGTGCCCTGAGAGCACGGGGCATGTGGCCGTGCGAGCCAACGTCTGTGATGAAATGGCTAGTTATATATTGTTCGCTTATGCTAAGGAAATGCTGGGAAGGAGCATCGCCGCCCCGAGTTGGGGGCGGGATCGTTATAATTTGGTCAGCATTGCTGACAGTTGCCTTGTTTTGCCACCGTGCGGTGGTTTATTGCTTGTAGGTGCAGCTGGACCAAGCGGTCAATAGCGGGCTAAAGTCCGAATGCGAAGCCGGCCCTTGAAGGCCTAATTGGAAGTGTTTACTTCTTTATTCATGTGTGACCGGCCTGCGTGCCATGGATTGTAAAACATGTAATTGGAAGTGAAACATTTTGTAAGGCCTTAAGGCTTATTTTGTGTATTTTGTATAACATTCCTATTCTGTACTAGTGGACATTCATGCTCTAATGCTGGGTTCTTTATTGCAACTTTTATAAACTGCTTTCGCTAGAATGTTCTGTGTAGGACATTGAGATTGGTTGGATGGTTTCGATAAGTAACCACCCGGTCTGTCTGTGGCATACGACGTCGGGCCCCGGCCGGACCAACTGCTATATGCTATGTGACAGATAGGGGGTGTTACAATTTGGTATCAGACTACTGGTTTTGGTCGGGCTTAAAGTGAATTCGTGGGCGAATTCTTTTAAGGGGTGGTGAGCACATTGTGTGCGTCATCGTCATAACAGTAAAAAGAACCCATGAATGTCCACTTAGGAATGAAAATACTCGTGTTTGTGGAACCTGCGTGTTCCTATAATTGCTGTTTTCAATTTATTTGGTCGCTTAACGGTGTTTTGTACCACTATAGGTGACCAGAAGTGGTGTTGGGCCGTCAGAACGCCGAGTTTTTGAGGCTAGTAGTGCACCGGATGTTGCTCCTACAACACCTCTGTCGGCTGAAAATATTCGATTGGTGGCTGAAGCGGTGTTGGCCGTGATAAATGCACAGCCTGCAAGGCAAACGCAGCAGCCCGCTCCTGTGATGGAGCAAGAACCTCTTCAAGAGGCTGAGCCGAGGAGAGTGGAGCAAGTGGTTGTGGAACCGGTGGTGCCGAGGAGGGCAACTGAGAGGCAGCTTAAGCATATAATGAGCTTTAACCCTCCGTTATTCTCGGGGTTGGGAACCCCATCTCAGGCTGAAGACTGGCTCTCCAGGGTGAAGAGAGTCATGACAGCGACGGAGATGGAGGAGTGGCAAATGACCACCATCGCTACGTTCCTTTTGGACGGTGAAGCGAGGATGTGGTGGGAAGGATTGGAGCTGCACTTACTGAGAGGTAGGCAACTTGGTGATGTCTCGATGGATGAGTTCTCGAGATTATTTTTGGCTCGATATCTCCCTTCGACGCAGAAGATAGCGTTGGAGAATGAGTTCCTGAAGTTGGTACAGGGTGAGAGGAGCGTGGATGAATATCTCCACGAGTTTACTCATCTGAGTCGTTATGCTAGCTCCACCATCATGGATGAGGAGCGCAAGACTAATCGCTTCTATGAAGGTTTGAGGGATGATTTGAGACTACTACTTTCGGGGCCAATGACGCAGGGTTTCTTAACCTTGGTCAATACTGCCCGGTCCTTGGAGAAGGACATGAAGAATGTGCAGGAGAAGAAAGGCTTGGGTGATAGAAAATCTGAATTTAAAGTGCCGACTACTTCAAAGTATGGCTATCAGAGGGCTTTCAAGAAGCATAGGACTTCGGGTCCAGCTCCTTCTGGTGCTTCTGGGGCGACTACGAGTCGGACCCCGGGTGCGTGTTTTACATGTGGAAAGACGGGGCACTTTGCCTGCGACTGTTGGAGCGGACGTCCTAAGTCTGAGAGAAGGCCGGGAGCTACCTATGAAGAGAAGGGAAAGGCGGTGGAGTCGACCGCATCCCATTATGCTCCGGCCCAACCAAGGGTATACAATCTTGGCCAACAGGAGGCCATCAAACAAGCTGATGTGGTGACAGGTACGGTTTAATTTATAGCAAGTCAATTTCTTTAAATACTTGTTATGCACATGTTACCTTACCACTGCTTGTTTAGGATTTGTATTGATTTGCGAAAATCCGGCACGAGCACTCTTCGATACGGGAGCTTCACACTCCTTCTTGTCCGAAGGATTTATATCATGCATCGGAGTCCCTTCTTTGATGGCGAAGGATAAGTTGGATGTGTTGTTGCCCAACGGGTGTTCGATGCGAGCGGATAGGATCTGCGATGTTAAGATTCGTATTGGGGAGAAGTTGTTCGACCTGCGGGCGTCTTTACTTCCGTTGGTGGAGTTCGACGTCATATTTGGCATGGACTGGCTCTTAGAGCTGCAGGCCCATATAGATTGCGGTAGCAAGGAAGTCAAGCTGGGAGCAAGTCGTGAGACGACTTTTACGGGCTTAAAGGGGTCGAGCAAGACGTTGATGTCTGCTCTTCGGGTGGTGAAGGCGGTTCGTGCCGGTGCAGAACTGTTCTTTACAATAGTGGAGGTTGCAAAGCCGAAGCCCGCGTTGGATTGTATTTTAGTGGTATCGGAATACCCTAATGTGTTCCCCGCAGATCTTCCTGGAGCCCCGCCTCAGCGGGAGATAGATTTTACGATCGAGCTAGTGCCAGGTGCAAAGCCTGTGTCACGATCCCCTTATCGGCTAGCGCCTAAGGAAATGGCGGAGCTGAAAGTTGAACTGCAAGAGTTGTTGGAGCAAGGGTATATGCGCCCGAGTTCTTCGCCTTGGAGCACACCGGTCCTCTTTGTTAAGAAGAAGGACGGAAGCCTGAGGCTATGTATTGATTATCGGGAGCTCAACAAGCTGACTGAGAAGAACAAGTACCCGATCCCCCGGATTGATGATCTTTTTGATCAGTTAGTCGGGTCGACGGTGTACTCGAAGTTAGATCTCAAGGCTGGGTACTATCAGCTGCGAATAAGGGAGAGTGATATCCCAAAGACAGCGTTTAGTACGAGATACGGGCATTATGAGTTTACGGTCATGCCGTTTGGGCTGACTAATGCGCCGTCAGTGTTCCTGGATTTGATGAACAGGACTTTCAGGGAGTACTTGGACCATTTCGTGATCGTCTTCATCGACGATATTTTGGTGTACTCGCAAAGTGAGGAAGATCACTTCAAGCATCTTCATTTGGTGTTGGAGACGCTACGGAGAAATTAGTTGTATGCCAAGTTCTCGAAGTGCGAGTTTTGGCTATCCTCAGTGGCGTTCCTCAGGCATATAGTAAGTGGAGAGGGTATTGCTGTGGATCCGGCGAAGATTGTTGCGATACGGGAGTGGCCTGAGATTGTTACGGTAGCGGAAGTCCGGAGTTTTCTGGGGCTTGCAGCTATTATAGGCGCTTCGTAGAGAACTTCTCGCGGATAGCGTTACCTCTCATTACTTTGACGAGGAAGGAGCATAAGTTCGTTTGGACGCCGGAGTGCGCGCGAGCTTTTGAGGAGTTGAAGTGTCGGTTGACCACGGCGCCTGTGCTGAGTTCGCCATGTGTGCTACTGCAACACGGAAGTGTAATAGCTTATGGCTCGAGACAGCTAAAAGTGCATGAGAGAAACTATCTGGTCCATGACTTGGAGTTAGCGGCCGTGATTTTTGCCTTGAAGCTGTGGAGACACTACTTGTACGGTGTGAAGATTGATATCTACACCGATCACAAGAGCCTTAAGTACCTTATTGATCAGAAAGATCTGAATATGCGGCAGCGTAGATGGATGGAGTTCCTGGGTGACTATACGTTCAAGATCCACTACGTTCCTGGCAAAGGGAATGCAGTTGCGGATGCGCTGAGTCGCCGAGCCCCAGCTCAAGCCAATTGGATATCGGTGCATGATGAGCGGTTGGTGCGAGAGTTGGAGGCGTTGGAGATTGTTTGTGTGGATAGACAATCAGTTGCTGAAGCAGTTCTGAATTGGACAGAAGTCCAATATGACCTGGCTGATCGTATTCGGCAGGCTTTGGATATGGATGCTCATATGAAGCAATTCATGGTAGAGGCTCTGGATGGGTCAAATTCCCAATTCGTCGTGGAGGACGGATTGCTTTGGAAAGACGGTCGTTTGTGCGTCCCAAGTGTGGGCAATTTGCGGGTGGAGTTGTTGTACGAGGCACACCATACCAAGTACTCGATTCACCCGGGGAGCATGAAGATGTACCGTGATGTGAAGAAACTGTTTTGGTGGCCGGGTTTGAAAAAGGATGTGGCGCTATACGTAGCGAAGTGCCAAACGTGCGCCTTGGTAAAGGCGGAGTGCCAAAAGCCGGGAGGATTTCTTAAGTCCTTGCCTATTCCAGAGTGGAAATTTGACGACATCTTTATGGACTTTGTGCACGGTTTGCCAAGGTCGCAAAAGGGAAACGACGCCATTTAGGTGGTTGTTGATCGATTAACGAAGGTGTCACATTTTATTCCGCATAGGAAGGATGATCCAGTGGAGAAGTTGGCGAAGCTTTATGTGGATAACATAGTGCGGCTTCATGGTGTGCCACGCAGCATCGTGAGTGACCGAGATGGGCGGTTCACGTCAAACGATTGGAGGCTTGTGCAGCAAATGTTGGGAACAAAGCTGAAATTTAGCACAGCCTTCCATCCGCAAACGGATGGGCAGACCGAGAGGGTCAATAGAACTATGGAAGACATGCTCCGTATGTGTGTCTTGGATTTCGGAAAGCAATGGGAAGACCACCTTTATTTGGTGGAGTTCACATACAACAATAGCTACCAAGCGAGTATTCAGATGGCGCCTTTCGAGGCCCTATATGGTAGAAAATGTCGCACGCCGTTGTCTTGGTTAGAAACGGGTGAGTCAAGGTTGTATAAGCGTTCGGATGTGGAGGGTGCTACTTCTTTGATGCGAACCATTCGGGAGAGGTTGCTTATCGCTCAGGACCGGCAAGCAAAGTACTATAATGCCAAGCACAGGAACGTGGAGTTCGCTGTGGGCGATTATGTATACTTAAAGATAAAGCCGTTCAAGGGTGTCTCGCGGGTGCGGCGATTGAAAAAGCTAAGCCCGAGGTACCTTGGACCGTTTGAGGTTCTGGAGCGAGTTGGTGAAGCGGCCTATCGGTTGAAGCTTTCAGTGGAGCTTAGTGGTTTACATGATGTATTCCACATTTCGGTGCTTCGGAAGGCGGTGCAAGAGCCTACGCAAGTGATCGCGGTCGATCAAGTGCCGGTGGATAGTGGGCTAACGACAAAGGTCAAGCCCGTGCGGATTGAGTACTCGGAGGTCAAGCGGCTACGCAATAAAGAGATCAGGATGGTCAAGGTCCGGTGGGACAATTGCGGTCGTGAGGAGCTCTCTTGGGAGAGAGAGCAGACTATGCTTGACGAGTATCCGGAGTTGTTCCGCTCAGGTACAAATTTTGGTTTTGTACATGTCTTTCCTTTATGTAATTTCGTGGACGAAATTCTTTTAAGAGGGGGAGAGTTGTAACGCCCCGAATTCGAAGGAGCAAAGGGGGATGTTTTGGGCCAGTTTGGGTTCTGGCAGCAGGCACACGGCCTGGGACACGGGCGTGTCCCAGGGCGTGTCGAGCCTGTGTCGACATTGAGACGGGAAGTCGACACTTTGGTCTCGACATTGTGTCGAGACTGGGCACACGGCCTGCGACACGGGCGTGTCGCAGGGCGTGTCGACCCGTATCGACACTTAGCCGCGAAGTCGACACTCTGCGGTCGACGAAGTGTCGAGACATGGCATATGGCCCGCGACACGGGCGTGTCGCAGGGCGTGTCGACCCGTGTCGACACTCGTCCCGGGAAGTCGACACTTTGGTGTCGACAAAGTTTCGAGACAAGGCACACGGCCTAGGACACGGGCGTGTCCAAGGCCGTGTCAGTAGGTCGACGATCTTCGCTCGACGAAGTGTCGAGTGTCGAGACCGTGTACACGGCCTGGGGTCCAGGCGTGTTGAGGTGACACGGGTAAGGACACGGGCATGTCCTAGAACCCGTGCAGTGCTCGGGTTGATTTTGGGGAAAAATGATAGGGGTACACGGCCGGCCACACGGCCGTGTCACATGGAACACGGGCGTGTCAGCTCGAACACGGGCGTGTTCGATACCCGTGTGAGGTTTCAGGCGAGCCGATTTTGACAGCGAATGAGGCACACGGCCCTGGACACGGGCGTGTGGCAGGCCGTGTTCGGTCCAGATTGGGCATTTCATTGCCGAATCAAAGCCATTCGTTTCCTTATTTTGAGATCCAACGACTGGGGGTTGTTCCTAAAGGGATATACCCGGGATTGGACTTAGAAACCCTCACTTTTCTTAAGTGTTATCTTTCTAAAACCTTAGAGAGAGAGGAGAGCCAAGGGAGGAAGAAGGAGCTAGATCCCGCCATTGGAGGAGCTTCGAAGCTCCGAATCGCAAGCCGACTCCGGATCCACGGAGGCAAAGCTAGTGCGGTGCTTTTCATCCAATTACTTTTCAATGGCGCCAAAGAGGAACGCTAGGGTAACGATCCTCATCTTGAGCATGAGTAGCTCTCTTTCTTTGCATAGGAAGCCCGCTCTCGCGAGTTTGCGGAGAGTTGGAGGCGTTCCTTCGGGTAGATAATTGAAGTCCCCGTTGTTTAGAGTCCGTAAGCGAGAACGGACATAGGCATGATGTGTGAAGCCTACCCGGACATGTTGGTCTGGATCGGTGATGTTGCATTGCATAATGCCGGAGAAGACTCCGTGCTATTGGTTGTTTTTCGGGTTTTCTACGCGGTAGATTGCAGCAGGGATCCTTGGGGACTAACCCAAAGGTGCACCCGGAAAACTGGGCGGATACGAGATCTTGCCAACTTGGTGGCTTGAGAGCCAACTTGAACATAACCGGGTTATGTGACTTGTGATGGAAATGGGACTCGGCGGAAGTTTGACCCACGCAAATGGCTTAAATTGTCGTTGCGATGTGAGCACGGGTTAGATGGAACCGTACCCGTTCTATGTCGTTCGGTTAAAGAGACCTAAAGGCACGTGGCACTTACCGTTGGCATAGATTAGGGTCTTCGGCAGTCAATGGCTTAAATTGTCGTGACCCAGGCCAGGAAGACAAATTTCTCATAGTTTTGGCCATCCAAGTGGCGGTGGTGAGTCCGGATTGTCTATGGCTTTAATTGACGTGACATTGACCGGTTCACCGAGAATGTGCCCTGAGAGCACGGGGCGTGTGGCCGTGCGAGCCAACGTCTGTGATGAAATGGCTAGTTATATATTGCTCGCTTATGCTAATGAAATGCAGGGAAGGAGCATCGCCGCCCCGAGTTCGGGGCGGGATCGTTATAATTTGGTCAGCATTGCTGACCGTTGCCTTGTTTTGCCACCGTGCGGTGGTTTATTGCTTGCAGGTGCAGCTGGACCAAGCGGTCAATAGCGGGCTAAAGCCCGAATGCGAAGCCGGCCCTTGAAGGCCTAATTGGAAGTGTTTACTGCTTTATTCATGTGTGACCGGCCTGCATGCCGTGGTTTGTAAAACATGTAATTGGAAGTGAAACATTTTGTAAGGCCTTAAGGCTTATTTTGGGTATTTTGTATAACATTCCTATTCTGTACTAGTGGACATTCATGCTCTAATGCTGGGTTCTTTATTGTAGCTTTTATAAACTGCTTCTGCTAGAATGCTCTATGTAGGACGTTGAGATTGGTTGGATGGTTTCCATAAGTAACCACCCGGTCTGTCTGTGGCATACGACGTCGGGCCCCGGCCGGACCTACTACTATATGCTATGTAACGGATAGGGGGTGTTACACGTTTATGGGTATTCCCTCCAGGGGCCTCCAATCATTTCTGCGGTGCGTGCTCGGAAGTTGCTTGTTTCTGGCTGTTTTGCCTGTGTGATCCCTCTGGTAGGGACGATTGTTAGTGTGCCCCGTCTGGAAGAGATTCCTGTGGTGTGTGACTTCTCTGATGTGTTTCCTGATGATCTTCCTGGTCTTCCACCCGATCGTGATGTCGAGTTTGTGATAGATTTGGAGCCAGGCTCGCATACTATCGTAAAGGCGCCGTATCGGATGGCCCCGCGAGAGCTGGAAGAGTTGCTAATTCAGCTGGATGAGTTGTTGGCAAAAGGCTTTATAAGGCCGAGTTCTTCACCTTGGGGTGCGCCAGTGCTGTTCGTTAAAAAGAAGGATGGGTCGATGAGGTTATGCATCGACTATAGAGAGCTGAACAAGGTTACTATTAAGAACAGGTACCCTTTGCCGCGAATCGACGATTTGTTTGACCAACTGCGTGGTAGTGTCGTGTTTTCCAAGATAGATCTTCGTTCGGGCTATCACCAGTTGAGGATTCGGGAGTCAGATGTTCCGCGGACGGCGTTCCGATCTCGTCATGGGCATTTTGAGTTTTTGGTTATGTCTTTTGGATTGACTAATGCGCTCTCAGCTTTTATGGATTTGATGAACAGAGTTTTTAAGGACTTTCTAGATAAGTTTGTAATTGTTTTTATAGATGATGTTTTGGTGTATTCTAAAGATGCAGAGGAGCATGATTGACATTTGCGACTGGTCTTGGCGACTCTGAGAGACCATAAGCTATACGCCAAGCTGAGCAAATGTGAATTTTGGTTGCCTCAAGTTTCTTTTCTAGGCCACGTGATTAATAAGGAGGGAATATCGGTGGACCCAGAAAAGATCGCTGCTGTTATGGAATGGGCGAGACCTGTTACCCCCAAAGAGATCAGAAGCTTCTTGGGTTTGGCTGGTTATTATAGAAGATTTGTAGAAGGCTTCTCTGCCTTGTCCGCGCCGTTGACCAAGTTGATGCAGAAGAATGTAGCCTTTATATGGGATGGCAAGTGTGAGAAAGCTTTTGAGGAACTAAAAAGAAGGCTATGTTCGGCTCCAATTTGTCTTTGCCTACGGAGGGTAGTGAGTATGATATATATGTGGATGCGTCGCATGTCGGTCTGGGGTGCGTTTTGATGTAGGGCGGGAAGGTGATTGCGTATAGGTCGAGGCAACTAAAGATTCACGAGAGGAACTACCCTACGCATGACCTGGAGTTTGCAGCTGTGATCTATGCGTTGAAATTGTGGAGGCATTTACTATATGGCACGCAGTGCAAGATTTTCACGGATCATAAGAGTTTGAAGTATGTCTTCACTCAGAAAGAATTGAATCTGCGCCAGCGGCGGTGGTTGGAGTACGTGGCCGACTATGATGTTGAAATCCAGTATCATCCGGGCAAGGCAAATGTGGTGGCTGATGCCCTGAGTCGGAAGTTAGGTAAGATTTTCAATCTCTCCGCCGAGTGTCTAGTGGAAGAGTTTCTTTTGATGGACATTTCTGTGGGAAGCTGTGATTCGCAGAGTAGCTTGGCAGTAGCAGAACCTTCGTGGATTGTGCTTACGAGACTGCATCAGAAGGACGATCCCGATCTTCTGCATTTGTATCTTCGAGCTGAAAAAGGTGAGTTACCAGACTTCTCTATAGATGATGCGGGTACCTTGAAGTATCGTGGCAGGTTTTGCATCCCCGCGGTTGGAAATATTCGGGATGTGGTGTGCAGAGAAGCCCACGGATCTAGTGTTGCCTACCATCCAGGGTCGACCAAGATGTATCATGATTTAAAACAGATTGCCTGGTGGTATGGGATGAAGAAGGACATAGCCAGATTTGTTTCAGAGTGTTTCACTTGCAGGCGTGTGAAAGCCAACCATGGGAGGCCTGGTGGCAAGCTGACTCCTTTGGAGATTCTGATGTGGAAGTGGGAGAGTATCTCGATGGATTTCATTACCGGCTTACCGAGATCTCCTAAGGGGCATGATTCAGTTTGGGTAATCGTAGACAGATTGATGAAGAGCGCTCATTTCGTACCATTTAAGATCGACTATCCGATGAGGAAGATAGCCGAGCTGTATCTGGAAGAGGTTGTCAGATTGCATGGTGTACCCGTAAGTATCATATCAGATCGAGACTCCAGGTTCACGTCTCGTTTTTGGAAGAGCCCCAAGAGGGGTTGGGTACAGATTTGAGATATTCCACGGCTTATCATCCACAGACCAATGGTCAGACGGAGCGAGTAAATCAAATTGTGGAAGATATGATCCGATGCTATATTCTGGACCATGGAGGAGCGTGGGACGAGCGCTTGCGGCTTATGGAATTCGCATATAACAACAGTTATCAAGAAAGACTGCAAATGGCTCCTTTTGAAGCTTTGTATGGGAGGCGCTGCAGGACTCCCTTGTTTTGGGCTGAGCTTGGCGAGAGACCTTTTTTGGGTCCAGAAGCGCTCGAGGAGATTGAAACCGCTGTGAAGCTTATTCGGGAAAAGCTTCAGATAGCCCAGGAGAGATATGAGAAGAACGCCAATCGGCGTAGATCGGACTTGGAATTTGCTGTGTGGGACTCGGTGTTCTTAAAGGTCGCCCCGTTGATTGGAGTCAAGCGGTTTGGCAAGAATAGGAAGTTGGACCCGAGGTACGTGGGGTCGTTTCCGATTGTTGAGCGGATTCGGGTATCAGCCTACAGGCTGGCTTTGCCCGCAAATTTCCCTGGCGTGCATGATGTCTTTCACGTCAGTCAGTTGCGGAAATGTGTGGTAAATGGCAGGCAAGTTTTGGATTCTGTGCCTCAGTTGGAGCCGAATCTTTCTTATGTGGAGGTGCCTGTTCGCATTTTGGATTCTCAAGTTCGGGCGTTTCAGAAGAAGACTATTCCTATGGTTAAAGTTTTATGGAGGAATCAGGATGTGGAAAGCGCGACTTGGGAGTTGGAGTCGGCTATGAGGGAGGCTCACCCTCACCTGTTTCCCTGATCTTGTGCCTGGTATGCTCTGTTTTATTATATAGCCATTTCCTGGCCCTTTCTCTCTCCTTCTTTATAGGAGTGTTGTGAGTAAAGTTTCGAGGCGAAACTTTCTTTTAGGGGGAGTGGCTGTAACGCCCCCGATTTTTCTGTGTTTTGTTTGATCTTTGGCTGACATTACGATGACGTATTTCTGGCTTTTTGCCATTGTAGAGCGTGGTCTTAGCTCTTAGGGTTCCCTGTGTAGCCTGTTTGTAGCTGGTTAGCAAGATTCCCCAGCTAGCCGGAGTCCGTTTGATGACTCGGTTGGGCCTCTTAGGGAATGCTTGTGTTTTTTTGGCTTCGGGTGGTGATATCCCGGGTTTTGTTCGTCGAGTGCTAATTTCGACTTCGCAGTTGTGTTCGTAGCGTGGGTTTTTAGCTGCGACGTGAATTTCGTCATTTTCCGAGATGTTTCGGGTCTCGTGTTATTTTGATTTTGCGTGTAAGTAATTAATATGTTGATTGTTTATTATTAAACTGCTGTATATATAGCCTTAGGTTAGAAATAAGGCTCGATTCTTTTGTTTCCTTTCTTTTCTCTATTTAGAAGCCGCCGCCTGTGCGAGATGAAGAGAACCGCCTGACTACCCTAGCCTTCGGACGCCGATTTCTGGAGATCTAGCGGTCAAAATTCGATTTCGAGAGTGGATCTGGACTGCCCTCGCCTGGAACTGCATTATTTCTGCTCCTCAGATGGTGCTCTGCGGCTAGATCCGAGAGTGGGGGATGCCGCCGACCAAGCTTTTCTGGTATTGAGGCAAGTGATGTCCCCTCATCCTTGCCAAAGTTGATCTTTGTCTTCTTTTGAATAAATTTTATCTCTTTCCTGCTTAGATTTTAGGTGTACGTTGAGAGTTCCTTCCTGATCACAACGTGGTTAGTGTAGAAAAGTTCCCGTTAAATCTAAGATTTCCTGAGGGATTGTGTTTATTAGGGGCAGTTTTGGTTCGGTTCAGGTCGAGTAGTTGCTATTGTCGATGGACGATGGAACTCTAGAGAGAGAGGCCTCGTTCTCGTTTCGGTTGTTTGCTGGGTTTGGCTGTTAAAATTCAACAAACCGCAGACGCCCCCTTGGATACCCTGCTGAAAACTCAACAAACCGGAGGAGAATACGCCCACTTATATGTTGAAAGTTTTCCCGGATCGTGGAGTTAACAGTGGTTATCTCAACAAAGCAGTAACAACCAGCAACACATGCAGCACAAGCTTCTTTATTGATCAAGAGCAAACTTCTTTACAAGGCGAGACATACATGGCGAGACATGCTTCACCAAAACCCAACACCGGGAGAGCAGAGATAGTTACAAAGACAAGAACAAAAAACAAGCCGCGCGGACTCAAACAATCAAGCCGCCGACCTACTGCTGTGGAGTCCGCTCAGTCCGCCAGGTCGCCAGACCGCAACCCAAGCCGCGCGGACTCACCCTTACTCCAATGCTTAGCTCTTCACCGCCGGTCTGCACGCCGCCAGACCGCACAAGCTGCGCCACCGAATGGAACAGTCCGCCAGAAACCGGCGACTTCCTGAACCCCGAACCAAGTCGCCAAAGAGAAGACTGCCTGGCCGCTATCCGCGACCTGCTGTTTACCGCCTGTTGCTTAACCGCAGAGTCCGCACTGTCCCTGACCGCAATCAGAGCCAAGTCCTGGCTTTCCAGCGCTATCCGCACAACCTGCACAGCACAACCGGGTCAACTCTCTATCCGCGCGGACACAAAGTCCAGGCCGCAGCAACTTACGCGAGCTCAAAAACTGTTCACTTACTTCGGTCCAGGTTCCGGTGCATCCTGATGTGACATGGGTCCTATTTATAGGCACGACGATGAGTATGGTCACCGCCCTAGCCGATAGGATCACCGCCACAATCCGCAGCTAGAACAAGTGTGTCCGCACAGCCCGCGGACACACCTTCCAGTTTGCCGCTCCTGTGCAGATAGCCAGTCCGCCCCAACTTCTCCAAGGCCGAACTCCAATATCCAGCCCGCCTTGCCGCCAGAGACCAAGCCAGGACCACCACAGCCGGACTCCACAACAGCCGTATCCGCCATTCTGCGGACAAGGCATCAGCCCGCAAAACCCGAGCCCGCAACCGCGCCATCAAGGCACCTGCCGGACTCAGCGGATACCCGGCTATCGTCCGTATATCACAAGTCCATTACCTCAACTCCAAGGCACCTCCGGACTTAGCGGACATGCCAATCCAGTCCGCTAACAGCAGACCCCAGTCCGCGTATTCAGCGAACTCCAGTCCGCTTCCCTAAGTCCATAACCTCATCACAAGGCTCAACCGGACTCAGCGGACTCCGGCTCCAGTCCGCACGCTCCTGCACAAGCAATTCTCCAGTCCGCATTTCCCCAAGCTAGCAAACAAGGCAACTGCACTTCTACTACGCTTGGCGGACTGAGAAACCAGCCCGCGCTCCACTGCGCGATCTTCCCCGGACTGAGCCTCCTGGACTTGGTTCAATTCCCACCAAGTCCAGCCCACTGTCCGCAAGGGCCAGTCCGCACTTACAGGCGGACACTGGATCTAGCCCGCCATACCGGGCGACCTCCAGTTCCTGTCCGCGCTGAGCGGCGGTCTCCGCGGCTTCCACTTGCCGCTTCACTAGAGCAAGACCAAGGCATCTGCCAAACCGGTCTGCCGAGCTCCAGTTCTTCAGTCCGCTTCAAGCCGGACTCCGCGGATAACATTCCTATCCGCCCGGTTACTTCCTGGGAGTAAACCGCCTGCTGAGCATACACTGGCCTGTCAGACCGCCGCTGCTGTCCGCGCAGTCCGCGCGAACAGAACGCCCAGGCCGCCACAGAGCAAACCGCCTGCAACATCCCTGCCGACCTAGCAGTCCGCCAACCCAGTCCGCGTAGTCCGCGCGGATAGGTTTCCCAAGCCTTCCATTCACCCACTTTCACTTCACAGAATTCAACACTCCCCCTTGAAGTGAGAAGTGGTGAATAACTCCAGCAGCTCCCGTAACCTTGCACCTGGTCCTTCTGATAGCATCTACGAAGAGATGTCCAAGACATAGTCCTCGCCCCGCATATCATGGACCATGAGGGAGCCCTCCAGCATCTTCCAAAAGGAGCCATGCTTCCCTCTGCCTTCTTTAGCTTCAACCTCCACTCATGCATCACAGGAGTATCACCAACTTCCTTGGACCCAGAAGCCCAAGCCTCGTTGCCTCTGAGAGAAGTCACCTCATCAGACTTGGTGTCAACCACCTCCTTGATTCTAGTGGGGTCATCACAGCCAGAAGTCCCTTGCTCGACCTGAGGGCTAATAAGGAAACACGGGACCAAGTCCGCCGTGTTCCCTTCGCTATATCGAGCTGGTGGCTTACTGATCCTCTTCGATCTCTGAAGAACCTGATCATGGCTAACCACCTCCGCTGCTTTTGAACCAGCTCCGTTCCCGGGCAAACCCGGAACAATGCTCCCTTTGTTCCCTGAACAAGACGCCTCCTTACTGGAACCAAGAGCACCTGGAGCAACGCTCCCCCTGCTACCTGAACCAGAAGACTCCCCTCTTGAACATGAACTGCCTGGAACATCGCTCCCCTTGCTTCCTGAACAGGAAGCCTCCGTCTTTGAGCCAGAAGGTCCTGGAGCATCGCTCCCCCTTCTTCCCGACTCTGACGCCTTTGCCCCGGAGCTAGAACAACCTGGAGCACCTGGTGACTCAGGCAACTCCACTTCCTTAGCAGCAGCCTCCTTCAGCCCACCATCTGACCTGCTTAACTCTAGCTCCACATAAGAGCTACCCCAATACGGCGTCAACTCATCAAAAACAATGTCTCTCGACACTATGAGTTTCTTCGTCGCAGGATCCATACACCTCCATCTTCTTCTCTGCTCATCATACCCTACAAAGACTAGCTTTGTTTTGAGAGCACCCGAAGAGTGTATATAGCAGGTAGATCCAAACACCCGAAGGTGCTTCACTGAGGGCTTTACTCCGAACATTAGCTCATAAGGAGTCTTCATTATGATCGGACTAAGAGGCATCCGGTTGATGACATGAGTAGCACAGGCTATTCCCTCCGCCCAAAGAGCCTTCGGAACGCCTTTACTCCGAAGCCAACACTTGCAGGTCTCCGTTAACCAACGGATCATCCGAGCTGCAACACTACCCTGTTGTGAAGTATGTCCACAAGAAAGCTCCATCCGGATCCCTTGCTTCCTGCAAAAGCGTGAGAACTCGGTTGAGGCAAACTCACCACCGAAACTTGTCCTCAACACCTTGATCCTCCGGCCAAGCTGGCCTTCGACAAGCTTCTTGAACTCCACAAACAAGCGTACCATGTTGGACTTCGTCTTCATGAAGTATACCCAAGTATACCCAGAATAGTCATCAACCAATATCAGCATGAACCTGCTGCCTCCAAGACTGGCCGTGACAGTCGGTCCCACCAGAGCACAATGGACAACCACCAATGGTGCATTACTCCTGGCTTGTGCTTTGTCGACCATGAAGCGATAGGCTCCACTTTCCTGACATCCCGCACACCCCCGACCATCGCCATAGGATGACAATCTAGGCAAGCCTCTTACGAGTCTTCTTTCCGCCATTGCTTTCAGCTTGTCCATCCCTACATGCCCCAGTCTTTCATGCCAGATAGCAGCACTATCCTTGGCATCCAGCCGATCAGATCCAGAACTAGTTGAAGTCCCAACTACGTTATTCTCCTTCCTCCCTACCTGAGCAACGTTCGCCGAGAGCAAGGTAACCTTGCACTCCTTCCGAAGATGACCTTGCTGCTTGCATTTATAGCACCGTGGTCCTTCCTTCCTCTTCCTATCACGCCTAGGAGAAACACTCCTTTCTTCCTGATATGAAGTAGAGGGACCATCATCAGCAGCAACCTCCTTCACCTTCTTCCTGAACAACCCATCAAGGGAAGTCCAGACCTCCACAGCTGACCGACATCCACTGATGTGGTCCAAGAGCTCCGATGAGATCACCTGCTTGAGAATAGACTCCGCTTTCGCATTTGCCTCCTTCCAAGCTCTCATCGCCTCAGCATTGCCAGCAGTATCCTCTTGTCTTCCTGCTCCGCATACAACCTCCCAAAGGTCCTCGCCAAGAAGAAAGCTCTTCATACAGGACTTCCACCGTTCACAGTTCGTCTCTGTAAGACGATCATTACCAAGACAACTTGCATCCTCCACTGCCATGGTTCTACCACTGGTTTCCTCGACAGACGAGCAACTACTTCCATTGAGCACTGCTTGACCACTCCAACAACCTCGCTCTGATACCATGTTAAAATTCAACAAACCGCAGACGCCCCCTTGGATACCCTGCTGAAAACTCAACAAACCGGAGGAGAATACGCCCACTTATATGTTGAAAGTTTTCCCGGATCGTGGAGTTAACAGTGGTTATCTCAACAAAGCAGTAACAACCAGCAACACATGCAGCACAAGCTTCTTTATTGATCAAGAGCAAACTTCTTTACAAGGCGAGACATACATGGCGAGACATGCTTCACCAAAACCCAACACCGGGAGAGCAGAGACAGTTACAAAGACAAGAACAAAAAACAAGCCGCGCGGACTCAAACAATCAAGCCGCCGACCTACTGCTGTGGAGTCCGCTCAGTCCGCCAGGTCGCCAGACCGCAACCCAAGCCGCGCGGACTCACCCTTACTCCAATGCTTAGCTCTTCACCGCCGGTCTGCACGCCGCCAGACCGCACAAGCTGCGCCACCGAATGGAACAGTCCGCCAGAAACCGGCGACTTCCTGAACCCCGAACAAAGTCGCCAAAGAGAAGACCGCCTGGCCGCTATCCGCGACCTGCTGTTTACCGCCTGTTGCTTAACCGCAGAGTCCGCACTGTCCCTGACCGCAATCAGAGCCAAGTCCTGGCTTTCCAGCGCTATCCGCACAACCTGCACAGCACAACCGGGTCAACTCTCTATCCGCGCGGACACAAAGTCCAGGCCGCAGCAACTTACGCGAGCTCAAAAACTGTTCACTTACTTCGGTCCAGGTTCCGATGCATCCTGATGTGACATGGGTCCTATTTATAGGCACGACGATGAGTATGGTCACCGCCCTAGCCGATAGGATCACCGCCACAATCCGCAGCTAGAACAAGTGTGTCCGCACAGCCCGCGGACACACCTTCCAGTTCGCCGCTCCTGTGCAGATAGCCAGTCCGCCCCAGCTTCTCCAAGGCCGAACTCCAATATCCAGCCCGCCTTGCTGCCAGAGACCAAGCCAGGACCACCACAGCCGGACTCCACAACAACCGTATCCGCCATTCTGCGGACAAGGCATCAGCCCGCAAAACCCGAGCCCGCAACCGCGCCATCAAGGCACCTGCCGGACTCAGCGGATACCCGGCTATCGTCCGCATATCACAAGTCCATTACCTCAACTCCAAGGCACCTCCGGACTTAGCGGACACGCCAATCCAGTCCGCTAACAGCAGACCCCAGTCCGCGTATTCAGCGAACTCCAGTCCGCTTCCCTGAGTCCATAACCTCATCACAAGGCTCAACCGGACTCAGCGGACTCCGGCTCCAGTCCGCACGCTCCTGCACAAGCAATTCTCCAGTCCGCATTTCCCCAAGCTAGCAAACAAGGCAACTGCACTTCTACTACGCTTGGCGGACTGAGAAACCAGCCCGCGCTCCACTGCGCGATCTTCCCCGGACTGAGCCTCCTGGACTTGGTTCAATTCCCACCAAGTCCAGCCCACTGGCCGCAAGGGCCAGTCCGCACTTACAGGCGGACACTGGATCTAGCCCGCCATACCGGGCGACCTCCAGTTCCTGTCCGCGCTGAGAGGCGGTCTCCGCGGCTTCCACTTGCCGCTTCACTAGAGCAAGACCAAGGCATCTGCCAAACCGGTCTGCCGAGCTCCAGTTCTTCAGTCCGCTTCAAGCCGGACTCCGCGGATAACATTCCTATCCGCCCGGTTACTTCCTGGGAGTAAACCGCCTGCTGAGCATACACTGGCCTGTCAGACCGCCGCTGCTGTCTGCGCAGTCCGCGCGAACAGACCGCCCAGGCCGCCACAGAGCAAACCGCCTGCAACATCCCTGCCGACCTAGCAGTCCGCCAACCCAGTCCGCGTAGTCCGCTCGGATAGGTTTCCCAAGCCTTCCATTCACCCACTTTCACTTCACAGAATTCAACATTGGCGTCGGGGGCCAGTCGGGGTGTCAACACCTTTGTGTCGACACCGGCCAGCTGTGGTGTCGACACTTGGTGTCGACACTAGCAGCAGAGGTGTCGAGACTTGGTGTCGACACCGGCCAGATGTGGTGTCGACACTAGTAGCAGAGGTGTCGACACTTGGTGTCGACACCAGCAGCTGTGGTGTCGACACTTGGAGTCGACACCAGCAGCAGAGGTGTCGACACTTGGTGTCGACACCAGCAGCTGTTGTGTCGACACTTGGAGTCGACACCAGCAGCAGAGGTGTCGACACCAGCAGCTGTGGTGTCGACACTTGGTGTCGACACCAGCAGCAGAGGTGTCGACACTTGGTGTCGACACCACCAGCTGTGGTGTCGACACTTGGTGTCGACACCAGCAGCAGAGGTGTCGACACTTGGTGTCGACACCAGCAGCCGAGGTGTCGACACTTGGTGTCGACACCGGCTTGTCGTGGTGTCGACACTTGGTGTCGACACCGGCTTGTCGTGGTGTCGACACTTGGTGTCGACACCGGCTTGTCGTGGTGTCGACACTTGGTGTCGACACCGGCTTGTCGTGGTGTCGACACTTGGTGTCGACACCGGCTTGTCGTGGAGTCGACATATCGTGTCGAAACTGGGTGCTGTGCTTGTTTTGGGGTCAGATAGACTCGGGGTTGGTTCGGGTTAGGCGTGCAAGACCGCGTCGGTTGGTCCCGACATTCTTGCCTTGGGTTCGTGTGTTTCTTAGGATTGTTAGTGTGACCTTTTCCCTAGGGAGGCATTGGGTGTTCGGCTAGTTTCGGTATGTCGACTCTTGGTTTGTGGCAGGTGGTGGAGTTTTGGTGGCCTCTGGAGTGGTGGTTTTATGTGGAGAGCTGTGGACACCGCCTTTTGCCCCGGTTTGGGTTGGTGTGTGTGGGACCCTAAAGCTACCACTGTTTGACCCCTTAGCCCTTTTTGGATCTGATTTTGGTTATGTATTCAGATCCATGTTTTGACCACTGCCACTTGCCCACGTGTTAGGACTGTTAGTCTCTTTCCTGTTTATGCTTTCTTTTCTTTTGGCATATGTGTATATGTCTTGTTGCTGTTGCAGACTTTTTTGGTAGGGCATAATGGTTTTATTGCTCTCACTTGGTATGCTCTGCTGTGCTCTAGGCAGTACTCTCCTCTTACTGTCACCCCTTTTCTTTTGCTTATAGCTGTTTGATGCCGGGTTGGTAAACCCTTCTTCTTATTGCTCATTAATCCATGGCTCTATTTTTCCCTTTTGATTATTTTCTTGCTGAGGTGTTCTTTTTTGAATGCCTCAGGTCTAGGTTGTAGCCAGTTCAGCGGCTAGTTCTTTTGGAGGGGCTTGTTGGTGGCTTCTTGGGTAGCTGAGATAGCTGATCTCCGTTTTGTTGTGAGGTAGTTCTTTACTTTTCTGTATAGACATACATACTCGCCAGTGGGTTCGTGTCAGGTTGTTGACGCCCACTGGTGGCTTCTTGTGATGCCGGGTATGAATTTAAACTGCTGATTTTCCCTACTTGCGGTTGGCTACTTGCTTCTGGGAAGGATTTATGCTAGGTTGCATGTTAGATATTTTAAAACCTAAAAGTATTATTATATGTACCCCATGCATAACATGTTTTTAAATCAAAGACACTATTTTTCTTCAACGTAAAACACTATTTTTCATACCTACTATATTCACCTTAGATTCGTGCACGCATAAGTCGTCCCCCGGGGACACTTATGCTCATTTAGGGTATCAACTTAATTGAACCAAAGTATTTTCTGCTGCGTATAAATATAATTTTAACTGTGGACTAGCTGATCCACCGTGCCGAGGGATACGGCCATTCAACATAACTGATTTTCTTTCATATTTAAATCAATGACTTTCCTTAAAATCTAACGTCTGGAGTTTTGCCTGAGCATGTGCAGTTATCCCCTGCACGACGTGGCATCACGGCACGTGTTTTCTCTTACTCTGATACGATTTTACCGTTGAGAAAATGTGGGTTGTAACAATGCCTGATGATGAAGCAGTAGCAACAGCTTCAGATACTTCAACTCCAGCACCAGCAGATATTTCAGTCCCCACAGTAGCATATACAGATTGTATATATACAGATTTAGTTAATTTACTTGATTTTATTAATACTGATATGGACATTGATGAAATTGTTGGTGATTTTATCCTCCATCCCACAGTTAATTTACAAGCATTACTGAAAACTTTTGATACTGTATATATGCATCCTCCTCCAGCAACATTCACTAAGCCATAGTTGGCTATTGTGCCTTATACTTCTCCTGTTAGTCCAGCAGTTGCGAAGCAACTCGGTGATAGTTTTGAAATTCCAGTTTCTGCTCCAACCTCTACAGTTATTCCATCCTCTCCAGAAACTATCTCAGCACCAATCTTTGTGATGGATGACTCACCTATGCCAGATCTAGATGAGCTGATCTTGGCTGATATTGAAGAAGAAAATAAGGCAGCAGCTGCAAGCTCTGTCCCAATTACTTCTGATGCATGTACAGTCTCTTCTTCAACTACTGCAGAAACTCCAGTTTTTGAAACTTCTGCTTCTGCTACAGAAAAGGCTGTCATTGATAATAAAGCCTTGAAAGCATTGGATTCTTTATATGATAACCCTCAGGGTTCTGGCAGTGAAGATGATGAAGATGATGATGAAGAAGATTCAGATGAAGAAGCTGCCAGGAAAAAGAAGAAAATACTGTCAAAGAAAAGGAAAGCTCCTCCTCCTACTCCTAAGCCTAATCCAACAGCTGACACTCACTACTATATCTTGCATAATGTTACTCCTTATAAGGGAATACCTGCTTATATGTGGCTGTCAAAAAATCAGTAAAAGGAGAGGAAACGAAGTAGGAGATACTCTCCTCCACCAGTTCACAGATACAGAAAAGATCCACCTCCTCCACCTCCTCCAGCAGCTGGTCCCACTGGCTCTAGCTCTCAGGGATCTGCCCCTATGCAAACCTATCAGAGACATCAAGGGAGATCCTCTGGAAGCAGTAAACAAAGATATCATTCTTCAGGAAATCAACAACAGCAACATCAACAGCATCAGCAGCAACAGCCTACTCTCTCTGCAGATCAGAAGGCTAAAAGCCCTGAAAAACCAGACTCACCTCCTATTCCTTTTGAGGATCCTAAAACAGCCAACACTGCTAAAATGGCCAGATTCCAGGAAATTATTGGTCTTTCCCTGATTAATAAAGCTAAAGCTGAAGGTAAAGACATATCAGGTTATACAACTATGTCAAAATACAGGAAGGAAGAACTAAAAAGATTTGATAAAGCCAACAAACTGTTTAATGTTGATGATTACATGAAGCTCCATCCTGAAGCAGTTGTCTCTAGAACTACATCACTGAAGATTATTGGGGCAGCTGACATGACAATGACACAGGCACATGCTTTAGATCCAAATAGAGAAATTATCTTTAAAAAGTCAGGAGAGAGGACAAAAGAAGACAAGTCCATGCAGAAGAAGCAGAAGAAGTAATCTATACGTTATTTCAATTTCTTTCTGCATTTGCTTTCAAACTATGTTATTTGTTTAAACAAAGACTATGTACATATATATCTGCTGCATGTGTTAGTAATTCTCTGCTAGATATATTTCTTTTCTTGCTTTGTTTTTCTTTATGTTTATGTTTTGAGTCTTTTAGTCACTTCACCAAAATAGGGGAAGATTGTTGGATCCCTAGTTGATTTGGGCTGGGTTCACTAATTTAGGATGTGACCCAACATGTATAGCTAGGGTCAAATTTGTGTCCAAGATTCTAGGCCAAGTCCTTAGAGTCAATATCAGATGGACCAGCTATCAACAAGACCGTCAGAGACTCAAGACTTAGAAAATTTCAAGACTAAGTAAAATGAGTTCGACGATCGTCGAACTCAGTTCGACGAAAGGTGTTCCCAACTCGACGATCTTGAGATATTTCTCTGAGCTGAGCTCGATGATCTGCATTCTCTGTTTGACGAAAATTGGGACACTTCAACAAACTAAAGTCAGGGTAACTCCAGATTTTTCTAAGTCCAACTTCAGGCTTTGGTCGACGAACAATATTCTGAGCTCGACGAACTTGGACCCCAAGTTCACAACTTCGCAGGTCGACGAAGTCAACTTCTCAGGTCGACGAACTCAGTACTCTACTCGATGAATTCTATTATCAGCTCGACGAACTTCAGACAAAAAAGGCAAAGGTTGTGAAGTATGCAAGTTCTGTTATCAGCTCGATGAACAGAAGCTGTCTGGTCGACGAATACAGAATCTCAGTTCGACGAACTGGTAACTCAGTTCGACGAATTCTGTTATTCGTTCGACGATTCCCGACTTAGCCATTTCCGGCATTCAATCCTCACTCAAATGCAATAATTCCTGACAGATTAAATGCTAAAACATTCTCTGAATGTAGTAGTTAGAGGAAGCATTAATTACAGTCTTTTTCAGGAATATTAATTGTTAATTTTCCTCAAGACAGTTGGTGAAATACATTAATGCTGATTATTCTCAAGGCGTCAGCATTAATGACAGAGGATTCAAATTTTTGAATAGATACAGAAGACAAAAAGATACATAATTAGGAAGATTGAACAAGAAAACAAGAAAGTGCTAGAACGTGAGAATAAGAAGAAAAACACTCAGTCAGAATTCTACAAACACTGATATAGACTGACTGGAAGAATTCATACAGCACTAAAAAGCTTCACACAAAATATCATACTGAAGCTTACAAGTGACAGGCAATGATCTTCAATTTAGAAGAAGAAGAAGAACAACTATACAATATCAAGAGTCTTCTTCTTCAACATTCTCTCCAAGACTTCCAAGGACAACAGATACTAAATCAGTCAAGAAGATCCTGAATCACTGCTTGTCCAGAACTCTGGTTGAAGACCTATCACCATACAGAAAAGCTCCAGATCTTCCCTGAACCATTATACATCTCAGGGGGAGCTATTTGCTAAACATCAATCCACAAGACTTCTCTCTGATTGTTGACAGATAAGACAAAATCACTCTCTCACCCCCTCCTGTATAAAGGGCTGTCATCTCCCTTCAAAAGTAATTCATGGTTGCAAGTCTCCTTAACAGAAGACTTGAGTTGGTTTTTGGGTACCAGATCAAAACCCATTGAAGTCAGGCACCTTAGCAAAAACATGAGTGGATTCCTACAAAGGGTGGTAGAAGAGTGGATGTACCCAGTTGAGAGGGAACCACTATAAACATCTTGTATCGTCTGGTTGCTTATTTTTCTGTTTGTTTCTTGTTGTGTGGCTGTGACTAGGACTATTACTTTTTGTTTTCCAGTTTTTTAATCACTACATAGTTTCAATTTACAGCAAAAGCTGTAACAACACCTGTATTGGGACCTATTAAATTTTTAACATACTCTATTCACCCCCCCCCCCCCTCTAGAGTATTTTAGATCTAACCCTCACTTTCAGAGAGCCTTGAGAAAATCCCTAGGATAGTTAGGACTTTTCGGCTAGAATCTTTCGGGTATGATAGGCATGCTACGTGAAAATCGTCGAATATATATGTAGGGAACTAGCAGTAATTCGTCGAGTATGAAATAGGTGTAGAAATTCGTTAAGTCAAATTTGTCTAGTATCATTCGTTGAGTATGGCTAGATTTTGCCGAGTCATTTTCGTTGAGTAAGGCTAGATTTTGTCGGGTCATTTTCGTCGAGTATCTAGGCGTCGAGTTCGTCAAGTATTGGCGGGGAATGGCTTTGAGTGAAGTTAGATTCATCGAGTACCTAGGCATCGAGTTCGTAGAGTATCGGCGAGCGTGGCGTTGAGTGACGCAAAATCATTGAGTGTATTCAATGATTCGTCGAGTATGGCTTTGGTAAGGAAGCGTTGAGTGTATTCGACGATTCATCGAGTATGTCTTAGGCTGGGAAGAATTGAGTGACCGGGCCGTAAAGTCTAATTCTTCGAGTTTACACGCCAAATTGAGTACGATTCATCATGTATCAAAAGCCTTCGTCGAGCATCAGAAGCCAATTCGTCGAGTATCGATGGAGTTTGACGGGTATACTCGCTGAATTTGGCCAGTACTTCGCTTATTTCCGCCGAATTTTGTCCAGTTCGTCGTGTATTGTCCTTTGAGTAATTTTAGTGCTTGTCAAGGAATTTCTTTGGTTTAGGCTTGGATTTTGTGCGGGCTGTTTGGGTATGATGTTTTATTCGGCTAGGAAGGTTGGTAGTGGATAAAGGACCACTAACGCGATGCCAGTTTGTGAATCATTACACTTGGTGGTTTGTTTGGTCTCTGTTTTGTGGACTGTTGGGTTGTGTAGGGCCAGGTGGCCACCACCGTAGTGCCTTTTGTGAGATATTTGGGTCTGTTAGTTTGGTTTTAGATGTTTTGGTCATTGACTCTGTCCCGGTTGTTTTCACCAGTGTTAATGATTCATGGTTTTGAGCTATTTTGTGCTCACTTGCTTATTATAAATCAGTTTATGTTGTTTCATGCATATCCTTGCAGATTTTGTCAAAGCATGGCTTTGTTCCACACTTGGTGCAAATTTCTTTTAACTCTATTATTGTAAACTTTCCACTTTACATGTTTCTATTTGGCTAATCAACTGTGATTTCAGCTTTTCTTATAGTCAGGTTTGGTAAACACTTTCTTGCCTTTTCTACTTATTACCAGCTTATTTGCATTGCCACTTGCAAATTTTTTGCTGAGGTATTCTTTCTTTGAATGCCTCAGGTTCAAGGCTATATTCGGTGGAGCGGCTGTGTTGGGTGGTAGCTTGTGGAATGCAATTATTGAAGTGTTTGTCCTCACCGTCGTGAGGTAGTTTGTTGTTTTAGGTTTTAGTTCAGACTTGTATACTTTTAATGGATTCGTGTCAGGTTGTTGACGCCCACTAGTAGTTTTCTTTTGGAATGTTGAATACTTTGCTAGCTGCTAGTTTGCCTCTTTTTGTTGGTTGTACTTGCTCGCTGGGAAGGTTTTATGCTAGGTTGCATGTTATATATTTTAGAATATAAAAATTATTATTACTATTACCTCATACATGCCATGTTTGAAATCTAAATCAGTATATTTAATGGTCGTAAAAGCTACTTTCATAATTAATATAAATCTAGATTCTTGCATACCATGAGTTGTCCTCTAGGGATGTTTATACTCATATAGGACGTCTATTAGAGTAAATAAGTAATTTCTGCAACGTATAATTATCTTTTTCTCATGTGCTAGATGAGCCACTAGGCCGAGGGATATGGCTGACAGCTTAAACTTTAACTGGATTTTCCTCTTAAAAACATACCGATCTTTCATAAAAGTGTTAAGTTAGTGTTTTCCCTGAGTGGCTGTAGTTATCGCCTGCTGACATGGCATCATGTCGCGTGTTTTCTCTTACTCTGATATATCGTTAAATATAGAGAAAATGAGGATTATGATGGTTGGTATCAGAGGGATGGGTTGTTTGACAATTGTTCGAAAATCTAACTTAGGTTTGTGCTAGTTGTCTAGTTTCATTCCATAAACACACCGATGTGTCATCAGTACGTCTCGGTCGAAGCATGAACACTACACTCATAAGCATGATAAGAAGTATATGGGGAATATTATGTAGTTTTTGATGCATAATATGTGTATGTATATTGATCCTCATAGGAGGAAACACTTGACTGTTATGTAGTATGGGATGCATAATAATCATCACATGAATACACATTAGATTTTGCTTTTCGTTGCATGCGATACTATGTAGTACGGTATGTATAATATTTCTTGTGTACGCCTCTCATAACATACACTAAGGCCTTTATTAGATTGCATAGGACAACATGTATGACATAACATTGCATTAGCACACGTGCCAAGATAAAGATTTACATGATGACATACGTACACACATGGTTTTGGGTCAAAAAGAAGAATAAGAATTCATGCATTCATGGTTTAGGAACATGAGTCAGTAGGATGATCGTATATCATCCTATGTTTAGGCATGCCATCATAAATGAAAAATCCCAGAGGAAGTTAGCATCATGAGCAAGTGTTTAAACATGTATTTGTCTGAACTAAGTTGTTTGGTTCTAGAGGTTAAGCAAGGCTTTGATTAGATATTCATTGTTTGTTTAGATGCCGCCTAAGCATCCGGTGATGAGGCCGACTCCCTAGTCAGAGGGGGAATCGTCTGCTGCCCAGAGTGAGACCGTGATAAAAGGATTGTGACAAAGCAATGAGGCTATGTCGAGGCAATTGTTGGAGATGTAGTCGCAGATCCAAGCATTATTGTCGGTTGTTTCTAGTTAGCCTCTTAGAGTGTTGAACCCAGTTTGTGGGTCAAACTATTCCTGTTCCCCCTGGCTCTTTGTTGCCCCCAGTTTTGTTGCCAGCAGAGATGACTTTTATTTTGCATTTCCAATGATTAGGACCCCCTACCTATGATGATATAGTAGATTTTATGTCTTTGGGTGATTGGATTATAGCCATCGAGGCGATGTTCTCATACTCATGAGTTTCAGCAAGAATGTGAGGGGTTAGATCAGGAATACTCTAGAGGGGGGTGAATAGAGTATGTGACAACTTAAAAATTTTTGCTGTAAATTAGAACTTATGAATTAAACAATCCTAAGTTAAGTTAATCTACCACTGGTGCTGCAAAAAATAAACTAAACAAACACAAACAGCAATACTAACTAGCACAGCCACATCAAGAATGAAAAGAATGATCAACTAGACGACACAAGAATTTTATAGTGGTTCCCCAAACTGGGTACATCCACTCTTCTACCACCCTGGTAGGAATCCACTCAGATTTTTGATCAGGTGCCTGACAACAATGAGCTTTTGATCAGGTGCTCAAAAACCAAACCTCAAGTCTTTTGGTCAGGTGACTTGTAATCAGGAATAACTTTTGAAGGGAGTTAAGAACCCTTTATACAATGGAGGATAAGAGATTGATTTTGTCTTCTCTTTCTCAATGTACAACAGAGAAGACTTTTGTGGATATGATGTTAGCAAAGGGCTCCCCTTGAGATATTGAATGGTTCAGGAAGATGGAGCTTTGCATCAGGGTGATAGGCCTTTAGTCTTTCAGCTTTGACCAGAAAAAGTACAGGAACTTCTTGACAGATAGAGGATTTTTTGTCCTTTGAAGTGTCCTAGAGTGTAGAAGGAAGAAGACTCTTGATTTTTAATTTGATGTTGTTCTTCTTCAGATTTCTTTGATGTTTCTAGTCTAGTTCTTTTTCACTGTGTCACTGTATTCTGTATGATTGTTGTAATGTTGCAGAGTCAGTGTATTCTATATTCTGTGTTGTCAATCTTCTGTGTTCTATATTCTTGTTTAAAGAGAAAAGAAAAATCCCTTTATATATTTTCCATATGAAAGTCGTTTGGAATTTGAATTCTTCTCTGCATTTATTGCTGACGGCCTTGGAAAAATTCTGCATTGATTGAGTTTCCCCAACTGTCCAATGGAAAAATGGTAAGCAATAATCCTACAGAATACCATAATTAATGCTCCGTCTAACGGTCATATTCAGAGAATATTTTAGCATTAATTACTCAGGAATTATTGCAATAGAATCTGGACAGAAGGATGAAAATAACCAAGTCTGGAATCATCGAACAGAAAACAGAATTCATCGAGCTGAGATCTAAGATCGTCGACCAAAGAACAGACAACTGCTTTATCCAGAACCTTGCCAATGCTGTGCATGAAGTTCGTCGAGCTGATAATCTGAGAATTGATTTTGTCGAGCTGATAACTTCTTGACACAGCTTCTGTGGAATGTGTCGACACAAGTCCTGTGTGTCGACACAATTGCTTTTTGTCTCGACATAGTTGTTGTTTCGATAAAAATCTGGAGTGTGTCAACATAAGACCTGTGTGCCGACACAATTGCTATGTGTCGACACAATCTGGCTTCTGGTGTCGACATAGTTGATGTCGACATATGATCTGTGTGTCGACACAGGTCCTTTGTGTGTACATAGCGTTTCCAAAGTGTCGACACAATTGCTGTGTTCTGGTGTCGACACAACCTTGCTTCTGGTGTCGAAACAACCTTGCTTCTGGTGTCTACACAAACTTTTGGTGTAGACACCGTCTTGTTTCTGGTGTCGACAGAAACTTCTGGTGTCAACACAGTCTTGCTTCTGGTGTCGACACAAACTTCTGGTGTCGACACAGTCTTGCTTGAGTCTTCGGTAGACTGTTGAAGGCAGGTCCAAGTGATGTTGATTTTAAGGACTTGGCCTAGACTCTAGGAGATAACCATGACCTTGGCTATACATGATGGGTCAAATGATCCAAATTTAGTGAACCTAGCCCAAATCCAACTAGGGATCCAACAATCTACCCCTATTTGGGTGAGGTCACTAATTAAAGACTCGAACAAAACTGAAAGAAAACAAAGCAAGAAAACATATATCTGGCAGAGAAAATTAACATATGCAACAGATATATATATATATATACATCGTAAGCTTTGTATCAGAAATTAGAAAGCAGTTTCAAAAACAACACAAACTTATCAGTTCAGGTTTCACTTTCTCTTCTTCTTCTTCTTATGCTTATCCTCTTTAGATCTTTCACCAGGCTTAGTAAATATAATTTCCATGTTGGAATCTGTAGCTTGCACCTTTGACATTGTCATATCAGTAGCACCTATGATGTTTAGAGATGTATCCCTTGGGACCACTGCTTCTGGGTGCAGTTTCATATAATCATCAACATTGAAAAATTTATTAGCTTTTTCAAACTTGTTCAGCTCTTCCTTCCAGTATTTTAACATGGTAGTGTACTCTGTTGGATCTTTCCCTTCAGCTTTGGCTTTGTTGATCATAGAAAGGTCAACCAGTTCTTAGAACCTGGTCATCCTAGCTGTTGTTGCTGTTTCAGGATCTTCATATGGTACAGGTGGGGAAGCATGTCTGTTAGAGCTTTCAGCTTTTTGATGTTCAGGGAGTTGTTGCTGTTTTTATTGTTGATGCTGTTGTTGATGTTGTTGTTGTTGCTTTCCAGATGAATTTTGTCTTTGCTGGCTGCTTCCTGAAAATGAGGACCTACCCTAATGCCTTTGATAAGTTTGAGAATGAGTAGGCCTTTGAGAAGTTGTGCGTAAAGCACCAGCAGTTGGAGGAGGAGGAGGGTCCTTTCTATATCTTTGAATGGGAGGAGGTGAATATCTTTTGCTCTTCTTTCTTTCTTTCTATTCATTCTTGGATTGCCACATCCAAGCAGGCATACCCTTATAAAGAGTGATTTTATGAAGAATATAGTAAGGGGTGTCATTTGCTGGATTGTGCTTTGGAGTAGGAGGTGGAGGAGCTTTCCTTTTCTTGGAAACTTTTTTTTTCTTGTCCTCCTCAACTGAGTCTTCATCATCATCATCATCAGTGGACTCTTGAGGATTATCATATAGAGCATTTAAAGGTTTTAGGGCTTCAGCAGAAATAAGGGGTTTCTCAGCTTGAGAATGAGCTGGAGGAGGAACTACAACTGGAGCTGGAGAACTATCTATGACAGTGCTTTCAACAACTACCTTATTTTCTTCCTCAATATCAGCCATGATCAAAGCAACAAGATCAGGCATAGGTGAATCATCCATAACAAAAATTTGAGCATGTGGTGATGAGACAATGGGGGAAGCAGCTCTGGGTAGAGATGGGAAGGCTGGAACCTCTGTTGTGGCAAAACTGGCCTTTAGTTGCTTGGCAACTGTGGGGCTTATAGGAGAGGAATAAGGAATTATAGCCAAAGATGGCTTAGTATAGTCAGCTGGAGGAAAGCTCAAATAAGCTGTATCAAAAATTCCTAACAGACTTAACAAATCTACTATGTGATTGATAATATAATCACCAACAGTATTTATTTCTCTTGTTACTGACTCATCTATGTCCATGTTAATTTCAATAAAATGAATTAAATCAAACAAATCTTCATCATCTGCTACTGCTACAACTATTTTTGTTGGAACTGCTGCTACTACTTGAACTTATGCAGCTTCTTCATCAAGTATCTCCCCCTACCTGGTTTCAGTGCAAACTGGAGCCAGGCACCTAACTGAAGACGTGGAAGCAGAGAGGGTAGAGATTTGGGCAACAAGGGATGAAGTAGAAGTAGCAAGAGGTTAAATTGCCTCTACTATGATGGTTTTTAGGAGGGGAGTAATGAGGGTAATGAGAGAGAAGATGGTGGAGGGGTCCAATGGTGGAGTTGCAGAGGGTGTGTCAGAAGGTGTTTGAGTGGAAATAGATGGAGGGATGGTAGTAGTTGGTAGCATGGGAGGAGGAGCATCATGCATTTGGTCATCTTATGGGGAAGGATACATGAGGGGGGATAGCAAGTTTAAGGATGGTATGGAGGACAAATGTGGTGGAAGAGGAGATGAAGGAGGTGTTGGAAGTGGTGATGGAGATGGTGTAGTATGGGGAGATGGAGTTGGTGTTCCATGTGGAGATTGAGGTGGGGTAGGAAGATGAGAATGAGGTGGAGATGTAAGGATAAGGGATGATGGAGGTGTGGGAGTTTGAATGATTATGTGGGTTGTGGAGGGAAGTTGTGTTTGAATTGCTGGAAGGAATGACAATAAAGGAGTGATCTCTTCAGAAGTGTGGGGAGTGCCTGTATCAGCCCTTGTACTTTCAGAAGCTTTTGTGGAAGAGGGAGCCTAGGATGGCTTTGTGATGGTCCTCTCCCATTTTCCAAAAACAGCACAAGTTATCCTCTAACAGTCATTTATGAATATGGTCTGGGAGACCAGTGATTCAGCATCCTTCTCTTTCAAGAAGATCCGCAGGATCCTTCCAAAACTAACTTCCTTTTTATTATTCATTTTCTTAATAACATCTAAAATGATCTGTGCCCAGTTCACCTGTTTCTTGTTCAACACTGCACACATAACCAGAAATTGATGCCTGATTATATAGTCGTGTGCAGTGTGCTTGCCCAGCAAGACTTTCCCAACTATGTCTGCTAGAAACTTAAATTCTGTAGAGAGATGTTTCTTCAACAACTTGTTTGGGGTTTGTCCATAATAACCCTTTTGACTAAGCATCTCATCATACTCATCAGTATCCATTTCTAATGCATCTTCTCCATTACTTAATCCAAAGATTTCAGTTAAAACGGCGGGAGAGAGAGAAACAGCATTACTCGCTATTGTTCCAGTCAGTGTGTTATCATCTGTTGCAGAAGAAGTATATACCCATTCCCTAATTTCTAATCCATATATTTTGATCCTTGTGGATATCAGAGTTTTCAATTTCTCGTTGTCAAGAAGTTGCAGGATTTCTAGAAAGACAGGGTCAGAATGTTGGAATGAATCGAAATCCACATCGAAGCCGGTATCAAACTTCATTGATGCAATGGTTCCCGCTAGAATCGCCATTTGAGTACCTGCAAGAGAAAACGATGATCAAGTGCAAACGTATCTGAAAGCGCGGGACGGAGGTCGACAAAAACCTTGATATAGGGTTTTCTGGAATATGAATCGACAAACTCCGTTCCACGATAAATAAAAAGATCTTCGATTTGAGGTCGACGAAATAATTTGGTGTTAAATAATTCGTCGAGCTCAGTCTAAAGATTTGAAGACATTTCGTCGACCTCCGTTCGACGAAATTCTTCTGAAGCAGATTCGTCGATCTGCGTTCGACGAAAACAAGTTCACTCACAGAGAGTTCGTCGATCTCCGTTCGACGAATATCTCAATAACTTCCCTAGTTTGTCGAACTCCGTTCGATGAACTTTGGCAAATTCATTGAATGTAGACAGAAGTTAGATCAAAGCTTCTCCATTTATCATGCACAGCTGATTTATAAAGAAAAAAGGATTCCTTTCATCCAAGGGTTTGCTGAAAATATCATCTCTTTGTAAATCAGTGGAGATATAGACAAGTTTGATTTTATTTTTGTCTACATACTCTTAAACGAAATGATGTCTAATGTCTATATGCTTAGTTCTACTGTGATGTACTGGATTCTATGCTATGGATATAGCACTTGTGTTATCACAAAGGAGAGTTGAATTATTTAAGTTGAAACCATAGTCTAGGAGTTGATTATGAATCCACAATATTTGTGAACAACAACTGCCAGCTGTAATGTACTCTGCTTCAGTAGTTGATGTGGACACAGATGTTTGTTTCTTGCAGAACCAAGACACTAGTCTCATACCAAGGAACTGACAAGTTCCTGAGGTACTTTTTCTGTCTACCCTGCATCTAGCATAGTGAGCATCTGAGTATCCAGTTAACTCAAATTCTGACTCAGTAGTATATAATAGGACTAGACTAGGACAACTCTTTATATATATAAAAATTCTTTTTAGCAAAGTAAGGTGAGATTCTTTAGGGTTCACTTGGAACCTAGCACAAATTCATGTGGCAAACATAATATCAGGTTTGCTAGCTGTAATATATAATAGGGACCCAACAATGCCCCTATATAACTTCTAGTCAATAGGTTTCCCATGTGGATCAGAATCTACTACAGCATTAGTAGTCATAGGTGTTTTCTGAGCTAAGGCATCAGCCATCCCAAACTTTTTGAGAAGCTCCTCAGCATATTTATTTTGGGAGATGAAGATGACATCAGGCAACTGCTTTACTTGAAGAACAATGAAGTAGAAGAGCTCACCCATGCTACTCATCTCAAACTTTGAATGCATGAGGTTTGAGAACCTCTTGCATAGTTTGGTATCAGTAGACCCAAATATGATGTCATCCACACATATTTGTACTAACATAATTTTATTCTTATGGTGCCTAGTGAATAATGTTTTATCTATTATGCCTCTAGTGAAACCATGCTGTAACAGGAAGCTAGCTAAGGTCTCATACCAAGCTCTTGGAGCTTACTTTAGACCATAGAGAGCTTTATGCAATTTGAATACGTAAGAGGGATGAGTTGGAGAAACAAAACCTGGAGGTTGTTCAACATAAACCTCTTCTTTTAGTACACCATTCAGAAATGCACTCTTCACATCCATTTGATACACCTTGAATTTCTTGTAGGTAGCATAGGGCAGAAAAATTCTGATGGACTCTAACCTTGCAACTGGGGCAAAGGTTTGATCATAATCTATGCCTTCTTCTTTTCTGTATCCTTGAGCAACAAGCCTAGCATTGTTCCTCACAATTGCACCTTGGGCATCTAATTTATTTCTATATACCCATTTGGTTCTAATGACTAGGTAGCCTTTGGCTCTTGAAACCAAATCCCAAACTCTACATCTCTCAAATTGATTGATTTCCTCATACATAACAATGATCCAGTGGAGATCCTGCTCAGCATCATGTATGGATAGGGGCTCAATTTGAGAGAGAAAACAGGCATGCGTCAAGTCTTAGTTGAGCTGATGCCTTGTCTGTACACCTACTGTTATGTCTCCAATCACTTGGGATCTAGGGTGATCCCTTAGTGTGATAAGATCAGTGGGTGGAGTTGGTTCAGCAATAGTATTTTGAATTAATCCCTCTTGTTGAATTATATTTCCTGTTGGAGGAGGTTGAATTTCTTCCAGCTGTTCTTCTTCACTGTCTTCATCAACCTGTGGAGAGGGATGTGTTGCAACATCTTGGGTGAGGTTAAGTCCATCCAAATTCTCACACAAGTGAGGTACCTGCAAATTGTTACTGGTAGAAATCTCTTTCTCCTTATAAGACATGTTAGTTTCATCAAAAGTAACATGAATAGATTCCTCAATTTTTAAAAATGATTTAATAAAAATCCTATAAGCTTTGCTTACTTGGAAATATCCTAGAAAAATTCCCTCTTCAGCCTTAGCTTCAAACCTTCTAATGTATTTCTTGTTATTATTATGAATATAGCAAATACAACCAAATACTTTAAAGTATGAGATTTTAGGTTTCTTCTCTTTAAGTAATTCATAGGGAGTCCTATTCTTTAGTTTTTGTATTAAACTTCTATTCAAGATATAATTTTATGTGCTTACAGCCTCTGCCCAAAAGGATAGGGGCATGTAAGCATCTGCAAGTAATGTACTTGTAGCTTCAATTAGGGTCCTATTTTTCCTTTCAGATACCCCATTTTGTTGGGGACTTATAGGAGCTGAGAAGCAGTGCGTGATACCTTCCTTCTCACAGAACTCATGCATAAGAAGAGACACAAACTCTATACCATGATCACTTCTCATCAATGCAACATGAGTAGAGTACTAAATCTTTATGGTCTTGAGAAAATCTGTAAGAAGTTTAAAGGTATCTGACATAGATCTCAAAAAGAACACCCAATTGAACCTTGAGAAGTCATCTACAATAACCAAGATATAGGATTTCCCTCCTAGGCTTTGTACAGAATGGGTCCAAATAGATCCATATGTAGCAAATACAAAATCCTAGGTGAATCACTTTTATTAACTGACTTGAACCTAGATTAGTTTGCTTGCCTAGTTGGCAAGCCCTGCAAAGGCCTTCCTTCTTATAGGGACCAGAAGGTAAACCTCTTACAAGACTGTCTTTTGATAGCCTAGCAATGTTTTTCATGTTTTCATGTCCTAGCCTTTTATGCCACAACTCATTTAATTGCAAAGTATATTAAGAAAATAAATGTCTGAATTGGCAGAAAGAAAATTAACTAAATATATATTTCCTTATCTATTTACAATTAAAACTTTTTGGTTTTCTTTATTAGAAATAATACAAGAAGTTGAGTTGAAATGTACCTGATAACCTTCATCACATAGTTGTCTTATGGAGGTAAGACAACTTACATAGGTCACTTTCTTGAAGGTGACTGCTCCAATTTTCACTTCTCTATAGCCTTCTGACTGGCCACATTTTGAATCACCAAAGATGACCTTTGGTCCCAGATTGGACTTGTAGTTGTGTAAGATGTCCTTGCTACCAGTCATGTGTTTAGAGCATCCACTGTCCAGATACCATGTTTGATTTTTTACTGAATAGCCCTTTGCCTTGTCAGCTTCAGATCCTGAAGCTTCTTCACTGTCAGATGCATCTTCATCTGGCTGGCTTCTGGAAGCATCAATTTCCATAAGACAGACTTATTTGGCCCTTGCCTCTTCTTCTTCTTCTTCAGTGGAGCAAGAGGATGTTGATTCATCCTCAGTTTCACTCCAGGACTCTGCTATAAAGCCTTTCTCCTTCTTCTTGTATTTGTTGGAAGAAGACCTACTACTTTACTATCTTCTAGAGTCATTCTCTCTTCTCTTCTCCTTCTTCTGATTTTCTGGACATTCTGAGAGGAAGTGTCCAGGTTTCCTGCAGCCAAAGCAAACCACTTCTTTAGTTGAGGTTTTATCATACCTTGGCTTGTCATCTTGCCTGGATGAAATTCTTCTGAAATCTTTCCTTTCCATCATGTAGAACCTCTTGGCAAAATGAGACATCAGTTCTTCATTCATTGTTGGAGTCTCTATCTCCTCAGTAGTTTTGAATGTAATGTTGTGCTTCTTCCTTGCTGGTGGAGGTGTTCTTTGCTCAGCTGCCTCTCAGGATTTAATGAGCTACTCATAGGACTTTAGCTTTCCCAAAAGAGATTCAGTGGAAATCTCATTTAGGATCCTGGCCTCCTTGATGGGCCAGATCCTTGAATCTCATGAGCTTGGGAAGCACATTAGGATTTTATCATTCACCTCTATGAGGGTGATGTACTTATCCAAGGTTTTTAGCTCATTGATGATTGAGCTCAACCTATTGTACATGTCAGCTACTGATTTTGCTTCCTCCTTCTTGAAAATCTCATATTAGCATATGAGATTGGATCTCCTATCCTTTCTTTCATCTGCAAATCCAACAACCATTTGTTTTAGGGAATCACATATGCCTTTGACTGATGTGCATTCAGCCACTTTTTGAAAAATGTCATCTAACTCAGGATTTTGGTTCAAGGGTTAGCTTGTAGAACCAAACAAAAAACCTCACTTTGATATAAATTGAAAGTGAGGGGTTAGATCAGGAATACTCTAGAGGAGGGGGGGTGAATAGAGTATGTGACAACTTAAAACTTTTTGCTGTAAATTAGAACTTATGAATTAAACAATCCTAAGTTAAGTTAATCTACCACAGGTGCTGCAAAAAATAAAATAAACAAACACAAACATCAAAACTAACTGGCACAGCCACAACAAAAATGAAAAAAATGAGCAACCAGACGACACAAGAATTTTATAGTGGTTCCCCAACCTGGGTACATCCAATCTTCTACCATCCTGGTAGGAATCCACTCAGATTTTTGATCAGGTTCATGACACCAATGAGCTTTTGATCATGTGCTCAAAAACCAAATCTCAAGTCTTTTGGTCAGGTGAATTGTAACCAGGAATAACCTTTGAAAGGAATTAAGAACCCTTTATACAGTGGGGGATGAGAGATTGATTTTGTCTTCTCTTTCTCAATATACAACTGAGAAGACTTTTGTGGATATGATGTTAGCAAAGGTCTCCCCTTGAGATGTTGAATGGTTCAGGAAGATGGAGCTTTTCTTTAGGGTGATAGGCCTTCAGTCTTTCAGCTTTGACCAGACAAAGTACAGGAACTTCTTGACAGATAGAGGATTTGTTGTCCTTTGAAGTGTCCTGTAGTGTAGAAGGAAGAAGAATCTTGATTTTTAATTTGATGTTCTTCTTCTTCAGATTGCTTTGATGTTTCTGGTCTAGAGCTATTTCACTGTGTCACTGTATTCTGTATGATTGATGTAATGTTGTAGAGTCAGTGTATTCTATATTCTGTGTTGTCAATCTTCTGTGTTTTATATTCTTGTTTAAAGAGAAAAGAAAAATCCCTTTATATATTTTCCATATGAAATTCCTTTGGAATTTGAATTCTTCTCTGCATTCATTGCTGACGGCCTTGGAAAAATTCTGTATTGATTGAGTTTCCCCAACTGTCGCATTGAAAAATGGTAAGCAATAATCTTGGAGAAGACCATAATTAATGCTCCGTCTAACGGTCATATTCAGAGAATATTTTAGCATTAATTACTCAAAAATTATTGCAATAGAATCAGGAAAGAAGGATGAAAATAACCAAGTTTGGAATCGTCGAACAAAAAATAGAATTCATCGAGCTGAGATCCAAGATCGTCGACCAAAGAACAGACAACTGCTTTATCCAGAACTTTGCCAATGTTGTGCATGAAGTTCGTCGAGCTGATAATCTGAGAACAGATTTCGTCAAGCTGATAACTTCTTGACACAGCTTCTGTGGAATGTGTCGACACAATTGCTTCTTGTCTCAACATAGTTATTGTTTCGACAGAAATCTGGAGTGTGTCGACATAAGTCCTATGTGTTGACACAATTACTATGTGTAGACATAATCTGGCTTCTGGTGTCGACACAGTTGATGTCGACAGATGATCTATGTGTCAACACAGGTCCTGTGTGTCGACACAGCCTTTCCAAAGTGTCGACGCAATTACTGTGTTCTGGTGTCGACACAACCTTGCTTTTGGTGTCGACAGAAACTTCTGGTGTCGACATAGTCTTGCTTCTAGTGTCGACACAAACTTCTGGTGTCGATACAGTCTTGCTTCTGGTGTCGACATAAACTTCTGGTGTTGACATAGTCTTGCTTAAGTCTCTAGCAGTCTGTTGAAGGCTGGTCCATGTGATGTTGATTCTAAGGACTTGGCCTAGACTCTAGGACATAACCATGACCATGGCTATACATGATGGGTCAAATTATCCTAACTTAGTGAACCTAGCCCAAATCTAACTAGGGATCCAACACAGCAGACCAATGAGTGATGGTTGATGCTTATTAGCTCAAGGGACTTGCAAAGAGTTGGTAGTTAAGAGAAAAGGATAACCTTAAAGATGGGTTCTCCTGGAAATCCATCAAGAAATTGTTACTGAAAAGGTTTCTAATGTCGGTCATGAGTGTTGTTTGATGAATGATTTTCTACACCTCAAGTAAAGGCATCTCACCATTAGCGAGTACGAGGTGGAGTTCAGCAAACTGTGCTGATTTTCACCTGACCTGGTGTCCTCAAAACCTAGTCGAGTAAAACACTTTCTGGGTGGTATTAGGAATGACATCCAGCAGTTGGCTAGTTCTTATGGATCTAAAAGTTATGCTTGTTGATGAGCGGAAACTGAGAGAGGAGAATGTTTTCACGGGAACCAGCAGCTAACGGGTGTGTTCGGTCTCACGAGCAAGGGTGATTGAAGAAGAAGGTTGCGGGTATAATAAAGTGGTTGTTGAGGATGTAAGAGAAAGCTTTTGAGTGCTCGAGAGTGGAGCAATGCGCTTGATCAAGGGTTGCGAAGATAGAGGAGAAGAAAGGAGGTTTTTGATCCGAGTGCGGAGATGGTCGGGAAGGTTGATCAGGAACTTTCGAGCAGACGGTTAATATGATTGTATTATTTGCAGGTTGATGTGAGAGAGGGGAGTTGAGCAGAAGAGGGGGCCACTAGCAGCGGCAATAACAGACTTCGCCCGCCGCCGCTTAAATGCCACTCTTGTGACAGGCTTTCCTCTGAATAATATTCAGTGTTACAGCTTGAGTTTCACCTTTACATGGAAAGCAAATAAAGGGTACAAAGGGGGAAGCTGGCGGCTAAGGAAAGAAGTTTACAGAGGCCACGCAGACTGAGAAGAGAGGTCGGCAGACCGCACAGGTGACTGATCTCACAGCTCACTGGAGCAAGCCGAGCGGACTGCGCGATCAGGCATAGAGGTCAGGTGAGGTCGCGCGGACTGGAAACTAGAGTCCACAAGGTTTGATGCCTTGACCTTGCCGGAGGTTGCCCTTATGTCTATGTGTCCCCCCCCCCCCGAATGAGACGTATAGGGGGCTATTTGTAGGCCCGAGGAGGTCACGTTTTTTGGTTACGTCACCCCCAATAAGTCGGTGATTTGTACGAGTAGTACTTGGAGTCCGCGGAGCCTGCATTAGGTCACGCGGTTAGGGACTTGACTTTTGGAGTTGGTTATGATGTTGGCGGATTGGGCCGAGTTCGACTCTTCTATTCTGAGTGAGCCCGTGCCAAGGTATGTTGGCTGAGGATTTATTTGTCCGTTACTAGGAAGAAGCGGTTGGAAAGATGATTGGCAGACGGTGTAGTGAGTCCGCTTCTGTTACAGGGAAGCTTGCTAGTGGAAAGCTGGAGGGCTCTATGATGGACTGGAAGAGTCCGCCCAGCTCGCGGCAGACAAGATGAGTCCGCCTTTGCTAGAGGCTTACCGCTTGGTCAAAGGTTGGCGACCTGGCGAACTGAGTAGAGCAGGTCGCCTTCCTACTGAAGAAGTTCGACTACTGCATGCTCCCTCCTGAAGGTATCTAGCTCGCAAGTCACGGCCTACTCCAAGCTCCCCCTGGAGGTCGCGACCTATCTCAGCCCTCTTCTTGGTTTTGGCGGATAGATTTCTCTGTCCGCTCAGGACACGCGGCAACGACATTCACCCTGGTCAACCGCCCGGGTCGTGCAACAGCTTTGTTTTGTAGGGGTGCGGACAGCTTCCATATTCGGTCCCTACAGGCAGCAAGGTTAGTCTATCTAACGGTGCAATAGATCTCTTTGTTATACATGGGTGCACATCCCTTCCAATATGCCTCAGTCTGCCAAGGAGTAGGCGATTACCCTATTCAACCTTTCCAGAAGAAGGCAGACTGCCTTCAGGTCACCCAACGGTAGGCAGCCTGCCTACAGGTCGCCCAAAAGAACTCCACCTCCTCCAGGTCACCACGATAAAGAATCAGCCTAAACCAAGGCGCTTCATTCCTCCTGCGATAGGCGGCCTCACATTCCAGTCTGCAAGAAACCTTCTCAACAGAACGCTCGGCAGTGGACTGCGTAAGCATGAGGCGGACTCCACCTCAGTACGCTAGCAGTAGACGAGCTCAATACATGTTCACCCAAAGGAGGATGACTTGGTCTTGGTCTGCCAACAAATGTAGGACAGTCAACCCGCAACAAGTGGCGATATTGCTTCCAGCAACAACAAGCTTTATCCTCAACAGTCCGCACAACATGGCGCGTAATCAACTTCAGCCCACCTTGGGGTGGCGGACCCGCCTCTTCCAAGTAGTAGGCGGCCTGTCCCCAGTTTGGCTAGTAGAAGGTGACCTGCCTCTGGGTCTCCATACAGGAGGTGGCAAATTCACTACAAACAGCAGCAAGCCATCTCATCATCAGTCCGCACAACATTGCGCAGACTCATCTTCAGTCCAACTTAGGGTGGTGGACTTGCTTCTTCCAAGTAGTAGGGGGCCTGCCTCCAGGTCGCCCTCCTGAAGGTGGCAGACTCATCTCATCCAGCATCTAAGGACTCACCCTGTCTTCCATATACCAGGAAGACTCTATACGAGTACGCCAGAAGCATCTCCAGCTTCTCAGCATCGACTACTCCTGACTGTAGGCGAGCAAGTATTTAATTTGCAGCATGTCGCGGACCAGATCGCAGCTCGCCCTTCACATCAGAGTGACGTCATCGAGCCAAGTTCTAGACGTCACCTCCTCCTTCCTATAAATTGACCCCCATACGTCTCTTTTGAGGAGGACGACTGCCGGGGACAACCATCGCATCAAACCTTGCAGCCACAACTTTCCTATACGCCGGACTTGATCAACTGTCTGTCCACCAGACCGTGCAGATTCTGCACTTAACCCGCATGAATAGCCCTCTAGGCTTTCCCTGTCCGCGCGACCTAATCAACCTTCACTGGTTGATCAGGCAGTTTGCTCGTCATAATGCAGCCTGTTGCGGGATCAACAGTCCGCGCGGTCTACCGACCTGATCGTTCAGCCCGCATGGCCTCTGACAATTTCTTCCTTCTCGCCGCCAGCTTCCCCTTATACCCTTTATATTTTTCATGTAAAGGAGTAACTCAAGTTATAGCACTGATTCATAATCAAAGGAAAGCCCGTCGCAAGACTGGCATTTAAGCTGCAGTGGGCGAAGTCTGTTGTCGCCGCTCCAAGCAACCCATCTTCTTCTCTTCTCCTCTCCTCTCTCCGCATCAACCCCTAATCCTAACTGTCAAAGTACCCAGCTGCTCGACAGTTCCTCATCAACTTCCTCCATCTTCCTAATGAGATCGAACACCGTTATCTGGTGGTTCTCATTTTTGCTTTAACTATTAACACACGACCTTCAGATCTCAAACAGACAGTGAAAACCAATGGTTAGCCATGACAGATCATCAACTTGCCGAGAACCTTATTCCTCCATGTCCTAGAGAGCATCCTCTTTGGGGAGTCTTGGAGCAATCACGGCGGGAAACCACCCAATAATTCCAGGTAATCAACCGTACTTTATTTGCTATCACATAGCGATTAGAGGTGCAATCTGTAGCAGCACCAGTTAGTCCAGTCAATCCAACACCAATATTGGAGAATCCGCAAACTTATCCTCCTGCCTATCTGCTAGTCTATCCTCCTCTGTATCCACCAAATTATCTGTAAGGGCAAGCAGCATCTCCCTTACAATCTCAATATGACAAGTTTATAGCTCGTCAAAAGTTCTTTCGGGAGGCTGCCCGGGGAAGTTCAGCAAGATTCTGTAATTTTTAAGGAAGTCACCCCTACTCTTCAGCTCCTACATTTGCTCCTCCAACATCAACCTTTCCTCTCTATCCTCCCTATCCTTTTTCAACTGCAGCTTATGCTCCATTTTTTCCTTTCCCTTATGTGTTAGGGGAGCAGGAAGGGCCATCGCCATTTAGTAATAGTGTGCAGCAAGAGCAAACTCTAACTAACTTCAGAGAGACATAGTTACCAACTTATACTGGGGAGTCTGATCCGATGGCACACTTACATGCTTTTGAATCATCCATCACTCTCAAGACCCTTACAGATGCTACCAGGTGCAAGCTCTTCGTAAGATCCTTTGATGGACAAGCGAGTGAGTGGTTCTATGGACTGTGCCCTCAGACCATTGATTCCTTTGCTGATCTGCGAAGAGAACTTCTCCTCAGATTATCTACCTCTACCAAGAGGAAAGGAGGTCTTGAAGCACTGTTTGAGATCAGGCAGCAAGAAAATGAGACTTGAGCTTATTTCGTTGATCGTTTTTTAAGAGAGATTCTTGACATTGAAAACGTCGATCCAGAAATGATCGAGTTGCTCTAATAAGTGGTTTAAGAGAAGGACCACTAAAACTTGAGGCTAACGTCTGAGTGCCAAGGTCGTATCAAGAGATGATCAGTCTTGCCAACTTATACATTTGAGGTGAAAAGAGTAATCCCAACTACATCTTCAGGCTAGTAACGGAGAAAGATCCTCCTTCATACGGGAAACCTCCAAAGTCTCCCCGAAGGTATTTTCAACTACGAGTAAGGATAAGAAGGAATTTCCGAGGTCATAAACCCCTTTTTCCAAATTAATATCACTTCCAAAATCAAAGATTACCATTGCCGGCCAGTCCTCCTTATTTGGAACTAGCTCCGCGAGCAACTTCAGTTTATCAGCTGTCGGATGATGACTTGTCAGAATATGAACTAGACCAGATCATGCAGGAAGTAGCCCAAGTCATTAAAGGCAAGAGAAGTTATAAAAGGCCTTACCAACATGCTGATCAAAGATCTAAAGACTTGCATTCCTACTGCGAATTCCATAAAGAGAATGTACGTCCAACTGAAAACTGCCAAGCACTTCGTCAGCTAGTGCAGAAGTGTTGAGGCAGGGAAAGATGCATGGACTATTCCCGAAGGATGATCACTCTGACCCTTCTACTTCAAAACGCAAAAAAGTAGCAGACATTCCTTACAACTCAAAAGGAGTGAGCCAAATCAGCGATGACACTAACTTTATTTTTGGTGAGACCATTGATGTGAATAATGTAGGCTCCCTAAGAAATCTATTCTGAGGTGAACATGGACATGACAAAGTTCCAAGGGCTCTTCACGACCATGGTTGATCGGCGTTCTTCTCCATACTGAACATCTCTCTTACATTGGTTCCGAACATTTCTAAATCCTTTTCATTCATTTCAATAAATTTTACATCAGAGATCTCGTACTGACATTTTTACTTTTTTGAATGTCTCCTCTCTATTTTCTCTTTGCCAAAGAGATCGCTGAACCGACGAGATATCGCCAAGTCTTTCTCGTCCATGCATTGGTTGTTTTTTGGCATAACACCGCGATGACCACATATAGCGGGGAGTGTTCGCATATGTGTAGTGGTAGTCATCCAATCTATGCAGGAGGACTTCAGGGCTTCGAATCCTAGCTAGTACCTAACACACAACATGCATCAAGGGAGGTCCCAGTCTGTTATCTCTACTGTGCTCCGCAAGGGATACATTAAGTTAAGATGATTGTGCTTGACAAGCAATGGCATTCAAGTGTAACCTTATCTCTACGATCATCCCAAAACTAAAATGGTTGAACAGTCCAAGGTGAAAGTGCATGTTAGATCTGATATACTCTAGAGGGGGGTGAATAGAGTATGGTGCTTGCTAAAAACTTTTTACAACTCTTGTTGTATTCCTAAGTGAACATGGAAGCAAATGAAATACAGCAAACACAACAACTATCTAATTAAAAAGCAATCACAGAACAATCACAAACCATAGCCAGAAAATAAAAGAAAATAAGCAACCAGATGACACAAGGAGCTATAGTGGTTCCCCAACCAATCTGGGTACATCCACTCTTCTACAACCCTAGGTAGGAATCCACTGCAGGATGAGTTGATCAGGTGTCCTGGGCACCAATGAGTTTTGATAAGGTAATCAAAAACCAAACCAGATTTTTTGATCAGGTGTCTTGTCACCACTGAGTTTTGACAAGGTCTCAGAAACCAACACAAACTTTTAAAGGGAGTTTGATAAATCCTTTATAGTAGAGAGAGAGAGAGGGATGAGATGATCTTCTCTGTCAACAATCAGAGAGAAGATAGTGGATGTTGTCAAAGCTCCCCCTTAGTTCTTGAGTTGTTCAGGAAGTGAAGCTTTGCAGTAGGGTGATAGGTCTTCAAACGATTTGATCTCCAGCAAAAGATGATTACAGTAGCAGCTGAAATGTGTGTTGTCTGGAGTCTTGAATGATAATGGCCTTTGAACACTGGAATCAAGAGGGATCTGAAAATTTTAGAATGTTGATCTCCTTTTGTGATGTGTGTTCTTGTAAGAATTCTAAGACTGTGAATATTTGCTACTCTTTCTCTTTCTTCTTGTTGTTGTTATTCAGCAGAATGAAAAATTGATCTTTTATTCCTTAGATCTGAATAGAATATTTCTCTGTCCAAGATAGCTGTTAGCCTATCATAAATGACTTCCTTAACTTCATTTTGTCTTCTGGAGTAAAGTCCAATAAAACATTCCTTTAAAATTCCATTGAAACTTGCTCCAGATTAATTGAAACGGCTACAAGATCCTTGAAATAAAAGCTGGAAATAATTCCATAAATATCTGAATTTGAATCTTGAAAAACGTCGATCTCTCCAGAAAAACATCGACCTGAGCTCGACTATCGTTGAACTGAGCTCAGAGACTAGACTTAGACTGAAACAGAAATCGTCGAACTGAGCTCAACTATCGTCGAACTGAGCTCAGAGATAGAGAAACAAACTAGAGACAGGAACATCGATCTAAGCTCGAAGATCGTCGAATGGAGTTCGACGACTCATTGAAGTGAGTTCAGAGATCGTCGAATGGAGTTCGATGATTCGTCGAAGTGAGCTCAGAGATCGTCGAATGGAGTTCAACAATTCGTCGTCCTAAGCTCGACGAAATGACTTAGTCTCCTGAACTGAAATATCTGGCCTTGAGGGTCTTGAGGGCAGCTTTCAAACCTAAATACTAACCCTTAGACTCAATCTAATTGACCTTTAGATCTATACAGGGAGGTAAAAATAAATTTCCTAAAGGACATAGTGATCCTTGCCCAAATCAGTAATAGGGTGTTCCAACACAAGGTACTCTCAAGCCGTGCCTTCAGGGGACCCACAATGTCGTTGATCTTTTAGAGCAAGCAATGTTATAGACCACTTGGCGCACCTGGCATAACTGATCAACGTAGCTTGTAGCCCAAGGCATGAGAGCAATGTGTCTTTCATTCCTTCTTAGGATTCTGATTTTTCTCTATGATCCCTTCCAAGGGAGTACGGTACGTCCGCATTTTTTCCTTTTTGATCCCTTTCGTGGGTGCACAATTTGTCCACATTTTGTCCTTTTTGCGCCCTTCCTAGGGAGGTGGTTTGTACGCTTTTGCGCAAAACAGCCTTTTTTCAGGTTAACAGGTTAAATTCAACCTCTCTGAAGGATTTTTGGCATTATACTTCTTGCCTATAATTGCTTTATATACCCGACTTCCATAAAGCTCTATCAATTGACGATTGACTATGCTTATTAATATTCTTGGCATCTATTATTCAATCAAAGAATTTGGTTCTATTTATCGGCAAGCCATATTATTGAAGTCTAATCAAGATGCTTCATCTGGCTGATATGGATTTCATATTAAGGATATCATATCCGATCTCGTAAGAAGACCATTATTGTAGTTTGATCTCTATTCGATTTTACTCGGTTTTTCACTCGGCTAATAGCAGAGTTTGTCGGACATTTCTTCTGTTATCCAATTATATTTTCCTTAGCACGTAAACATTCACAAGTTTCCCTCAGGTACTTGCAAGTTATTATTCTTTTATATCTGCTTCTCACTCTTCTTTTTGCAGAGATTTGCAGATATTTGCAAGTTCTCTTCAGGTACTTGTGAATTATTTTCCTTTCATATCTGCTTCTCACTCTTTTTTTTGCAGAGATTAACAAGTATTTGCAAGTTCTCTTCAGGTACTTGCAATTTTTTTCTTTCATATCTTCTTCTCAGTCTTTCTTGCAGAGATTAGCAGATATTTGCAAGTTCCCTTCAGCTACTTGCATATTATTTTCCTTTCATACCTGCTTCTCACTCTTCTATTTGTAGAGATTAGCAGATATTTGCAAGTTCCCTTCAGGTACTTGTAGATTATTTTCCTTTCATATCTGCTTCTCACTCTTCTTTTTTCAGAGATTAGAAGATATTTGCATGTTCCGCTCGGGTACTTACGAGATTATTTTCCTTTCATATCTGCTTTTCACACTTCTTTTTGTAGAGATTAGCTGATATTTGCAAGTTCTCTTGAGGTTGTTGTGAATTGTTTTCTTTCATACCTGCTTCTTGCTCTTCTAATTACAAAGATTAGCAGATATTACCAAGTCCCCTTCGGGTAGTTGCAAGTTACTTTCCTTTCATATTTGCTTCTTACCCTTCTTAATTGCAGAGATTAGCAGCTGCTTGCAAGCTCCCTTCAGGTACTTGTAAGTTATTATTCTTCTATACCTCCTTTCACCTTTGTTTTGCAGAGCTCAGTAGAAGGTGTTCACAAGTCTACTTCACTTTGCAAGGACAATTCAGGTACACACAAGATGTGCCTTTTTTCACTTACAAATCTTCTCCTTTTTAGGAAAAAAGTAAGCGTTCTTAGACTCTCAGTGGGAGAGACATTAGGTATTTGCCCTCTCCTCTATTTTTCTCTAGTTTTCGAGGAGTGGATCACGATCTTTGTGGGTGTCCTACTTTTTCGAAGTTCCCTTCAGGACTTAAAAAACTGCAGGGATTATGTTAATCTCGAAATCGGCAATCCCTCCCAATGGTAGCTAGCTCGCAAGTTGTGTCCTGCTCCAAGTTCCCCCTGGAGGTCGCGACCTATCTCAGCCCTCTTCTTGGGTCTGGTGTAAAAGCCCATTTTTCAGCAGGCAAAATTTTTGGTGGCACGACCTAGGATATGGAAGTGTCCCAGGGTGTGTCCTGCGTTCGACGAGTGTTGTTGACGAGTGGTCGACACAATTTGGTCGACGATCGTCGAGTGCTTCGGACACGGCCTATGACACGGGCGTGTCACAGGGCGTGTCAACACGGTCGACGAACTCAGCCCAATGACTTTAAGCTGGGGAGTGTCTGGTGCCGTGTATGGGCATACGGCCTGGGACACGGGCGTATCATAGGCCGTGTGAGTCTCGGGTGATTTTGAAATTTTTTCAACCTGATGAACACGGCCACAGACACGGGCGTGTCTGAACGCAAATCGTCGAACGGAAATCATCGAATGCTTGGCCAGCTCGACGATCGCTGCCCGATCGTCGAATGGATATCGTCGAACGTACTGATCGTCGAATACAAATCGTCGAACGCACTATTTGCTGATCGATGGTTAGATCGACGATCACTGGCGAGCTCCACGATCGCTGCCTGATTGTCGAACGCAGATCGTCGAGCGCAGACCTGTGTCACGGGCATGACTTTGGGCGTGTCCCGTGGCGTTGACTTGTTTTGGGGATAAGGCGGGTTGAGCACCGCTTTGAGTACACGGCCTGTGACACGGGCGTGTCACCGGGCGTGTCGGACGCGAAAATCGATTTTCCCGATTTTTCGTGGCCGTTCATTTCCTTCAGCTGAGATCCAAAGGCTGAGCTTCTTTCCGACTTCCTTAATGCCGAAAACAGAGAACGTATGTGAATGTCCAATATATAAAACAACTCCACATTGTATATATATAATAGGAATGTCTTACAACATGTAAACATCGTCGGCGTTATGGTCTTACAAGGATTTCAAACAGTGGCCCAAACATTGCCACGCAGGCTGGCCACATCAAAAAAAAACATAACACGTATATTCATAATAGCCTTCGAGGGCTAGCAGCGGCAGCAGCAAAAGCAATAGGGACTTCAACTCTTATGCGTCCCGCTCGGTTCTCCAGCACCTGCACAGGGACATTCCACCTAAGGGTGCCAAACAGAGGCAACGGTCAGCATTCAGCTGACCAAATTATAACGACCCTCCCCTTTCTCGGGGCAGCGGTACTCTTCCCTGCAGGCATATCATATCGCAAGCATGGCACTATATCTCATATAATGTGCTTTCACGCACACATGCCATCACAACCGTCAGCCACCCGGCCCAACGGCCCATGCACTCAGGGCACATTCTTGGTGTACTTGCAAATCAGTTGCCCACCACCGTATCAGGGTCGCAACCCAACGACAACTCTCTTGAGCATTTAACCCATGACATGCAGTCAGAGTTCTAGTCTTCAAACACCGGGATGGCTCGTAGCCCCCCATTGTGTCATTGCGCATAGGCCTAAGACTCTTGCTATGCGCTCCAACAGACCGCACCTTCTGGTCTCACGTTAGACGGACATAACGCAGGTCGGATCCTCCACCACCCGTTGCTCAAATCGCCTTGCCATAAATGAGCACGGCGTACTCGTGGCTAAATAAAAGCGCGGGTAGGTCTCACCGATCCTATTCTTGCATTCAAGACAGCGTATTTCTATTACACCCATTTGCTCACAACATTAGCGGGTCTTTCCTGGGCACACCAGTACTTCCTGTTACTCATTCACAGGTACGACACCGCCATATCACAAATGTCAGGGGTATTTCCTAGGCACACCAGTACTTCCTACTACTCTCTTCATAGGTACCACCTACGACATCAAGCATCACAAAGGGCCTTTCCTGGTCACACCAGTACTTCCTGTTACTCATTCACAGGTACGACCTAATAGCACAAGTAGCACAATCATTATACGGGTATTTTCCTGGACTACCACTCCAGTACTTCCTGCTACTTTCTTTCACTGGTCCTACCCGTCGACGCCTAAACTACACGTTTATCACGGAGACTACTCCGGTTCGTATGCAACATCACCAATCCAGACCAACCGGTCCAGATGGGCTTCACACAGCATGCCTATTCCGTACTCCATTTCCAGATCTATATGCCAACAAAGGGGATTCCATGAATCCACCCAAACACTCCCAAAATTTGCTGGATAGATTTCTCTATCCGCTTAGGCCACTCTGCAAGGGCGGTCTCCCCGGTCTGATCGCCCAGGTCACGTAGCAGCTGTGTTTTATAAGGGGGCGGGCAGCTTCCACAGTCCGTCCTTACAGACTGTGCTGTTAGTCTGGCTAACCGTGCAGTAGATATCTTTCTTCTACAAGTGAGGACAACCCATCCAATCTACCTCAGTCCGCTAAGGAATAGGCGAATACCCTCTTCAACCATTCTAGAATAAGGGGGCCTGCCTCCAGGTCGCCAGCGGTAGGCAGCCTGCCTCTAGGTCGCCCAGAAGAACTCCCCCTCCTCTAGGTTGCCACGAGCAAGAACTTACCTAGACTAAGGCTCTTCATTCTGCCTACGAGATGCGGCCTCGCATTCTAGTCCGTGAGAAACCTTCTTAATAATCCTCTTGGCAGTGGACCGCCTAAAAATGAGGCGTACTCCACCTCAGTCTGCTAGCAGTAGGAGGGCCCAATCCTTGTTCACCAGAAGGTAGTGGACTTGATCTTGGTTCGCCAACAAATGAAGGACAATCAACCCACAGTAGGTGGCGAACTCGCTTCCAGCAGGAGCAATCCATCTCATCATCAGTCTACACAGTATGACACAGACTCAACTTCAGGCCACCTTGGGGTGGGGGAATCGCCTCTTCCATATAGTAGGCGGCGTGTGCCCAGTTCGCCCAGCAGAAGGATACCTGCCTCCAGGTCGCCATCCAGTAGGTGGCGAACTCCCTTCTAGCAGAAGCAAGCCATCTCCTCATCAGTCCGCACAGCATGGAGCGGACTCATCTTTAGTCCACCTTATGGGGGTGGACTTGCTTCTTCCAAGTAGTAGTCGGCCAGCCTCCAGGTCTCCCTCTAGAAGGTGGCGGACTCATCTCATCTAGTAGCTAAGGACTCACTGTGTCCTCCATTTACCAGGCGGACTCCATATGTAGTCTGCCAGAAGCTTCTCCAGTATCACATCATTGACTTCTCCCAACAGTAGGAGAGCTCCTCTCCAATTCGTAGCATGTCGCGGACTCGATCGCAATCGCTTGTCTCATTAAGGTGATGTCATAGAGCCCAGTTCTGGACATCACCTCCTACATCCTATAAATAGACCCCCATGCCTCTCATTTGAGGAGGATGACCCTTGGGGACAACCATCGCTTCAAACCTTACGACCATAACTTTCCTATCCACCGGCCTTAATCGGTGTGCCTACAGGACCGGGTGGATTCTGCCCTTAACCTGCATGAAAAGCCCTCCCGACCTTCCCCTGTCCACGCAACCTAATCAACCTTCACTGGCTGATCGCGCAGTTCGCTCGACCTAAGGCAGCGAGCTGTGGGATCAGCAGTCTGCGCGGTCTATCTACCTGCTCCCTTAGCTCGCGCGGCCTCTAGCAGTTTCTTCTTTCTAGCCGTCAGCTTCCCCTTGTACCATTTATATTTTTCATGTAAAGGTGCAACTCAAGCTATAACCCTAATTCATAATCAATGAAAAGCCCGTCGTAATAGTGGCATTTAAGTCACGGCGGGCGAAGTCTGTTGTTATCGCTGCAAGTGACCCCTCTTCTTCTCTCCTGTCTTGGCATCAACCCCTAATACTAACCGTCAAAGTACCTGGATGCTCTACAGTTCCTCATCATCCTCCTCCATCATCCTAAGGAGATCGAACACTGTTATCTGGTGGTGCCCATTTTTGCATCAATAGATACAAACATGTATATACCATTATACTGTAGGATTTCTTCAAATCTGGGACATTGTGATAAATGGACACAACAATCTCCCCGTATTTGAAGAAGTCAAAACATTATACAGTGATATACACTAACACATATGCAGCAGATATAACATTTCAGAAGAAAGAATGGAAAATGTATACACAACCCAAATATGTTTTTCATTAATAGAAGTCATGTTTTAGTAGTGTACATAAGACAAAATACTTTTCCTACAACCCTTTAAGAAAGACAAAATACGTTTCTAGGTTTCACGTTCTCTAATCACTATGCCCCTGCTTGGCTTCTTGGCTACTTTATCTTTTGATTTCTTTTCTTTCAGCCCATGAAAGTAACTATATGGCGTTAGGAAATACTGGACGGGCTCCACAACATCTGGTGGTAAAGTGCCTAGCCACTTGTGCTTTCTAAACTTTCTTCTGTCCTTTTCATTGTTCTCAAGCTTGGCCCATGTAACGCGCGCGATTTTTGGTGTTTATTTTAATTCCCATAGTGACGTATTTTTGACATCAGGGCGTTACGTTGATGCATAGTTAATGAGTGTCGTTTGTTAGAGCATGGGTATGCTCATTAGGTATTCCTATGTGGTTGGTTTTGGCTTGGTTGTGCCCCTTCCCTCGTGAGCCAGGTCTGTTTTGGTGACACGGTGGAGCTTTTTATAGGAAAGTGGCGGCGTTTTATCTTTGCATGATGTTTTACCCCGGTTTGGCTTCTCAGATTTTAAGTTCAAATTCGTCGTTGGATTCGTAACGTCAGAATTTAGATACGGTGCGATTTTCGTAAGATTCCGAGTTAGATTGTGTTCGGGTCGTTTTGTGGTTATTTATTATTAATTGTAATATATATATATATATATATATATATATATATATATATATATATATATATATATATATATATATATATATATATATATATATATATATATATATAACCGGCTATAATGGGTCGGGTCAAAACCCTATTCATCGTCTTCCATACCGAGCCGTCATCTGTTTCGTGAAAGAGAAGGAGCAGCGGGTTGTCGTGTGGCTTCAGCCGATGATCTAGTAAGTTCTGTTAGTCGGTTTCGACGGAGGAGTTGAGATTCGGAAAGATCTTGCCGAGATCTACGCATTTGTGGTAAGCTTTCCTCGTTCCTCTAATTTTTGTGTCTTAGGGTTTGTGATTTTGACATCCTTCTTCCCCCAAAAGTTTCAGGAAACTTTCCTATGTATTCCTATGACCGATCCTTGTCATGGAGCGTTGGAGGATGAAGATTCTTCCAAGATTTGAGGCAAGTGGTGATTTACTCCTTGCTTGTTATTTTCCAGTCAAGTCTTTCATTTTCTCTCTCCTTTGTGTGTAGGATTTGTGTCGGAGTTAGCCTTGAGAAAATCCCTAGGATAGTTAGGACTTTTCGGCTAGAATCCGTCGGGTATGATTGGCATGCTACATGAAAATCGACGAATATACGTGTTGGGAACTATCAGTAATTCGTCGAGTATGAACTAGTTGTAGAAATTCGTTAAGTCAAATTCGACTAGTATCATTTGTCGAGTAAGACTAGATTTCACCGAGTCATTTCCTTCGAGTAAGGCTAGATTTCGCCGAGTCATTTTCGTGGAGTATCTAGGTGTCGAGTTCGTCGAGTATTGGCAGGCATGGCTTTAAGTGAAGTTAGATTCATCGAGTACCTAGGCGTCGAGTTCGTAGAGTATCGGAGGGTGTGGCATTGAGTGAAGCAAAATCATTGAGTGTATTCGATGATTCGTCATTTATGGCTTAAGTTAGGAAGCATTTAGTGTATTGGACGATTCATCGAGTATGACTTAGGTTGGGAAGCATTAAGTGACCGGGGCGCAAAGTCAAATTCTTCGAGTTTACACGCCAAATTGAGTACGATTCATCAAGTATTAATAGCCTTCGTCGAGCATCAGAAGCGAATTCGTCGAGTATCGATTGAGTTCGACGGGTATACTCGCCGAATTTGGCCAGTACTTAGCATATTTCCACCGAATTTTGTCCAGTTCGTTGGGTATGGTACTTAGAGTGATTTTAGGGGTTGTCAAGGAATTTCTTTGGGTTTAGGCTTGGATTTGGTGTGGGGTGCTTGGGTATGATGTTTTCTTTGGCAAGGAAGGTTGGCAGTGGATGAAGGACCACCAAAGGGATGCCAGTTTGTGAATCATTGCACTTGGTGGTTTGTTTGGTCTCTGTTTTGTGGACTGTTGGGTTGTGTTGGGCCTGATGGTCACCACCGCAGTGCCTTTTGTGAGAATTTTGGGTCTGGTAGTTTGCTTTTAGATGTATTGGTCACCGACTCTGGCCCGGTTGTTTTAACTAGTTTTAATGATTCACGTTTTCAAGCTATTTTGTGCCCACTTGCTTCTTATAGATCAGTTTATGCTATTTCATGCTTATCCTTGCAGATTTTGTCGAAGCAAGGCTTCGTTCCACAGGTAGTGCAAATTTCTTTTTAACTCTATTATTGCAAACTTTCCACTTTACATGTTTCTATTTGGCTAATCAACTGTGGTTTCAGCTTTTCTTATAGTCGGGTTTGGTATACTCTTTCTTGCCATTTTCTACTTATTACCTGCTTATTTCCATTGCCACTTACAAATTTCTTGCTAAGGTGTTCATTCTTTGAATGCCTCAGGTTCAGGGCTATAGTAGGTGGAGAGGCTGTGTTGGGTTGTAGCTTGTGGACTGTAATTATTGTAGTGTTTATCCTCACCATTGTGAGGTAGTTTGTTGTTTTTGGTTTTAGTTAAAGACTTGCATACTTTTAGTGGGTTCATGTCAGGCTGTTGACGCTCACTAGTAGTTTTATTTTGGAATGTTGAATACTTTACTAGCTGCTAGTTTGCCTCTTTTTGTTGGATGTACTTGCTCGCTGGGAAGGTTTTATGCTATGTTGCATGTTATATATTTTAGAATATAAAAATTATTATTACTATTACCTCATTCATGACATGTTTGAAATCTAAATTAGTATATTTAACGGTCGAAAAAGCTACTTTCATGATTAATATAAATCTAGAGTCTTGCATACCATGAGTTGTCCTCTAGAGATGTCTATACTCATGTCGGATGTCTATTAGAGTAAATAATTATTTTCTGCAACATATAATTATCTTTTTCTCGTGGGCTAGATGAGCCAATGATACAAGGGATATGGCTAACCACTTAAACTTTAACTGAATTTTCCTCTTAATAACATAAAAATCTTTCATAAAAGTGTTAAGTTGGAGTTTTGTCTGAGCATTTGCAGTTATCCCCTGCTGACGTGGCATCGTGTCGAGTGTTTTCTCTTACTCTGATATATCGTTAAATGCAGAGAAAATGCGGATTATGACAGTTGGTATCAGAGGGATGGTTTGTTTGATAATTATTCGAAAAGCTACATTTGGTTTGTGCTAGTTGTCTAGTTTCATTCAATACACACACCGATGTGTCATCAATACGTCTCGGTCGAAGCATGAACACTACACTCATAAGCATGATAATAAGTATATGGTGAATATTATGTAGTATGGGATGCATAATATATGTATGTATATGGATCCTCATAGGAGGCAACACAAGACTATTATGTAGTATGAGATGTATAACAATCATCACATGAATACACATTAGATTTTATTTTTGTTGCATGCAATATTATGTAGTATGGTATTCAAAATATTTCTTGTGTACGCCTCTCATAACATGCACTAAGGACTTTATTAGATTGCACAGGATAACATGCATGACATAACATTGCATTAGCACACGTGCCAAGCCAAAGATTTACATGACGACATGCTTACAAACATGGTTTTGGGTCAAAAAGAAAAATAAGAATTCATGCATTCATGGTTTAGGCACATGAGTCAGTAGGATGATGGTATATCATCCTAAGTTTAGGCATGACATCATATATGAAAAAATCCTAGAGCAAGTTAGCATCATGAGCAAGTGTTTAAGCATGTATTTATCTGAACTAAGTTTTTTTGTTCTAGCGGTTAAGCTAGGGTTTTATTAGATATTCGTTGTTTGTTTAGATGCCGCCTAAGCATCCGGTGATGAGGTCGACTCCCCAGTAGGAGGGGGAATCGTCTGGTGCCCAGAGTGAGACCGTGATAAAAAGATTGTGACAGAGCAATGAGGCTATGTCGAGGCAAATGTTGGAGATGCAGTCACAGATCCAGGCATTGTTGTCGGTTGTTTATATTCAGCCTCTTAGAGTGTAGGACCCAGTTGTGGGTCAAACTATTCATGTTCCCTCTTCCTCTCTGGTGCCCCAAATTTTGTTGCCACCAGAGATGACTTTTATTTTGCATTTCCAGCTATTAGGACCCCGTACCTACGATGATAGAGTAGATTTTATGGCTTTGGATGATTGGATTATAGCCATTGAGGAGATATTCTCATACTCAGGAGTTTCAGCAGACCAGAGAGTGATGGTCACTGCTTATCAGCTCAAGGGACTTGCAAAGAGTTATTGGTTGAGAGAAAAGGAGAACCTTAAGGATGGGTTCTCCTGAGAATCCTTCAAGAAATTGCTACTGAAAAAGTTTCTGCTGTCGGTCTTGAGGGTCATTTGATGAATGATTTTCTCCCTCCAAAAGCTTGCAATAGCTTCATCTTCGGCCACCATGTTCTTATCTAAACTCCAAGCTCTGTTTCAAGCTCATAAGGTGCTGCATCCGTGGAGTTCTCTGGATAGATTTAGCCCAGCAACTATTCACGAAGAAGATGAGTTATTGGAAGGAGGTGACAGCCCTTTTGGACCTCGGACATCATCAGTAGATAGAGGTCAGACAAGGCCCGACAACCCTTGACTCCGGCTGCGAATCCCGGAAAGCCTCCATGTGTTTTGTTTATTTTAAGTACTTCAACATGTCTATATGTTGTTATATCTTAGATCATGATTGTGTTGCTGAGCTTCAGTTTTGCGTATTCTTGTTGAGATAGTGTCGTTCTAGCGATTACTAGAAGCATGCGTGGAGAAGAGGTGATTGCGAACCTCATTGGCTCATCCATCTTTCATATTACTCTCTTGAGTAATCCACTAAAGAGATGCGGTGACGGCAACCCCCAATAGGTTTATTAGTGTTAAACTTAGGAAACTCCAAACCAAAACTCCCTTTGTTTACGTTAACATATACAATCACTTTATCAATAGCGAAATCACACTCCCTACTTGCACTACTCGAGAGATCGATTTTCTGGGATTCAAATCTTCAACTTTATTACTTGACTACGATCGGTACACTTGCCGACGCATCAGCCCACACACAACAAAGCTCTTAAGGGGCTGAGTTATAGAGGGAGAGTCGAGTCTAACACACTGTTAGATAAGCGTAGATTGGGGAACCACTATAAAATTGTTGTGTCGTCTGTGATTGTTCTTGAAAGCTAAAAACTAACATAATCACCAAACTCAGTAATCTGCTAACAAGATTGAAATTTTAAATAGAGACAAAAACCTATTCATCCCCCCTCTAGGTCTTTCGCTAGCCTTGAAAACAAGACTTTCAATATTTTGAATATTTGTAATTTTATTTTCAAAAACTTTGTAACAAACTGAAAAGTGTAAACTGATAACAAATTGGAATAGAAAGACTGTTAGAACTTGGTTATATTTGTGTGTGCATTCCTATGTTCTTTACATTTTTGTTCCGCACTTTTAATGTATATCTTTATCATCAAATTTTGGTATCATGGTGTGTATCGTTGAAGTGGAGTTATGACTTCTTCAAATATGAGGAGATTGTTGGGTACATTGGGAATTGTGTACCTGATTTGAAGAAGTTCTTTCAACTCAATGATATACACAAATTTGTATTTGATGTATGTTGACTTTACTTGTGTAGGTTCTTTGTTGAAAGAAAAATAAACTAATTACAAAAGTGTTGAGATACTAGGAAAGTGTAGACACCTTTGTAAAAGCAGTGCTGAGATAAGGAATCAAGTTGTGTTGACACTCAGGACTAGTGTAGACACCATTATTCAAGTTGTGTCCAGACAAGAAAGCTGTGTCGACACTCAAGACTAGTGTGGACACACTTCACAAAAGTTATGCGGAGACCATTAGCAATCTGTGTCGACACCCGGGACTTGGGATGACACCGATAGTCATGAAACCAGCTATGTCGATACTCAGGACTAGTGTCGACACAATTCTCACAAGCTATGTCGAGATAAGAAACTAGTGGTGATGACACTCAGGACTTGTGTTGACACATGTTACACAAGTTGTGTTGAGACAAGAATCTAGAAGTGTTGAAACACTCGATTGTTGTCCACATCCCTATAAGATAATTGTCAACAACAAGTACTGTTGTCGACAGAATCAAAGTACAGAAGTGTCAACACTCAGAACTGGGTCAACACCTTCATGCATAATCATTCAAGATAAAAATTCTTCTAATTCCAGAACTCGAAGCCTGAAGTTCTGACAACCATCAGGACTGTCAGATGTCAGTGGATTAATCGGGGTAGCCGGTCATACTTGCCAAAGCCTATATAAGGAGACCAACACAATAGAAACATAGAGCGATCGTTCTTATTCTTCTCATGTAAGTCTTTCTGAACAATTTCAATAGCATTGTGAAGGTGGAGAGGAGGCAGATCATGGATCAACGTCAATCTTCTCCAGCCAAGTTCAACCCTATCTTCTCCTTCAAGATGCTTTGAAAAATCTAAGAAGGGTTGAATCTTTTCTCTTCATAGTCATGATTAAGGGATAAGAGTTCACATCAAGATCCGATCAAGAAGAAATCACCAGTCTCTTTCTTCCTGGGTGACACCTCAAAACTCAAATTCCTTCTGTTATAATAATTTTGTAAGATCTTTTAGGAGATCGGAGGGGTAGGAGGTTGATTCCTCTGAGTTGTAAGCCTAAATTATAAAGGTTGAGGTAGGGTTGTGAACCTGAGGTGGGAGAAAGGGCTATTTCTCTGAGTTGTAGGAAATGGAAGGTTCTGAGGTTTGTAGGGCAAGGGTTTGCTTGAAGAGTAGGAGTGGAGGTGCACTTTGAGGTAGGATTATTGAAGAGGAACCTGAGTTGTAGGATCTTGAGGATCTGAGGTAGGATATTATTTTGTCTGAGTTGTAGGAGCCAGCTAGGCTCTAAGGTGTAAGATCCGAGGATCTGTGGAAAAGTAAGAAGAAGTTTGGCTGAATCTAGTTTATTGCTAGATATGTGAAATGCGAAAGTGCATAGAATGGAGAAAGGAGAGTTACAAGACTTTTCAATCGATGACGCGGGTACCTTTAAGTACCGCGATAGATTTTGCATTCCCGCTGTTGAGGACATTCGACTTAAGTTGTGCAGTGAGGCACATGGTTCCAGTATTTCCTACCACCCTAGTACTACTAAAATGTATATGGATTTGAAGTAGTTCTTTTGGTGGTCTGGTATAAAGGGTGATATAACTAAGTTTGTATCTGAATGTTTTACTCACGAGCGATTTAAGGCTGATCATGGAAGGTCTGGTGGCAAGTTGATGCCTTTTGAGATTCCAAGTTGGAAGTGGGAGAGCATTTTGATGGATTTTATTACAGGATTGCTGAGATCTCCCTAAGGACACGATTCAGTTTGGGTTATAGTGGACAAACTTATGAAGTGTGATCACTTCGTGCCACTCAGAATTGATTACTCCATGAATAAAATAGTGGAGTTGTACTTAGATGAGGTCATCAGATTAAATGGAATACCGATGAGCATTGTGTCAGATCGAGACTCCATGTTTATGTCTCGCTTTTGGAAAAGTTTTGCAGGAAGGGTTGGATATCGATATGATGTATTCCACCGCTTATCATCCACAGAGTAATGGTCAAATGGAGAGAGTAAATCAGATCTTGGAGGATATGATCAGATGTTACATTTTGGACCATAGAGGAGTGTGGGACGAGGGTTTGAGATTAATGGAATTTGCGTACAATAACAGTTTTCAAGAGAGCTTGTAGATGGCCCCGTTTGAGTCTTTCTATGGGAGGCATTGTAGAACTCCCTTATTTTGTGCCGAGGTTGGTGAAAGGTCGTTGTTGGGTCAGAAAACCTTAGAGGAAATGGATATTTCTGTTAAGAATATTCAAGAGAAGCTTCGAATAGCTCTGGAGCATTATGAAAAGAACGCTAATCGTCGAATGACTGATTTCGAGTTTGTCATTGGGGACATGATTTTTCTTAAGGTTTACCTGATATCTAGCATTAAGAGGTTTGGTAAGAACCACAAGTTGGATCCTATGTATGTGGGACCTATTAAGATCGTTGGGCGGATTGGTGTATCAGCTTACCGGATCAAAGTGCCTATGAATTTTCCTGGTGTGCATGATGTCTTTCATGCGAGCTAATTGCGAAAGTGTGTTGTCAGCAACCTACAAATCCTTGATGATGTTGGGTACATTAAAAATGTGTACCAGATTTGGAGAAGCCCCACCCAACTCAGTGGTATACATCAAGGTGTATTTGATGTTGTTTTGAGTTTATATGTGCAGGTTAAGAATATGCAGGAAAAGTTTCTAAGTCCATGAGTCGACACCAGAAGAAGATGTGTCGACACTTGTGAAGACTTGTGTCGACACTTGAGAAAAGCTGTGTCGACACCTGGAGTAAATTGTGTCGACACTCAGAAAAGCTGTGTCGACACCAGAAGAAATTGTGTCGACACACACGACTCGTGTCGACACATAGAAAGTTTAGTCTACATCAACTGTGTCGACACACAGGACTTGTGTCGACACAGAGAAAGTTCAGTCGACATCAACTGTGTCGACACACAGGACTTGTGTCGACACACTCACCAGAATCTCTTCAAAGTTAACTGTGGCAAGACAAGAAGTGACTGTGTCAACACACAGCACTTGTGTCGACACATTCTTACAGAAGCTATGTCGAGTAGCAGTGTCGACACCATGAGAACTGTGTCGACACCACCAAGAATTGTGTCGATACTTAGTCTACTTGTGTCAACACATGTGAAATTCAGACTCGACACTTTGCTGACAGAGACAAAGTTTCAAGAAGTGACTGGAGACTTGACAGCTGCCATTACCAACAGGTCTACTAAAACTGTCATATCTGTCAGAAGTTGGTTAGCAACCAGATCAGCCGATAACCTTTGATGAAGTCTATATAAAGACAGATTCTATCAACTGAAGAAGCATGAACAAGAACAAAAAAGACGAAGTACACAACACACAATTACAACAGAAGATCCAACATACACCAGAAAATCTAGTCAGAGATTTTCAAGTGGATCTAAGTGAAGAATTTCAAAAGTTCTTCAGAAGAATTTGTAGAGAGAGAGAGCTCCAACAATTTAAGTGAAGAAAGAGACTATCATCAATTAGTCTCTTAAGAGCAGATCCTGAACTAATCTGCAAAGAAGAATTCAGATTAATTTCTGGATTTCAAGAAGGAAGCTGATTGAAGATCATCTTCAAGAAATTCAGCCTTATTGTGTTCAGATTCAAGAAGCTTTGAAGAAAGCCAAAGACAGGTTGATTTTTGAGTTATCAGATTTTTCAAGAACTGATCAAGAAAACTTTCTACCCATTCTCTCTCAACTTGGGTGAAAGATAAAACTTATTTTATATCATTTTTCTGTAAGATCATTATTGATCTGAGTTGTAAGCCTAATTTATAAAGGCTGAGGTAGGGCTGAGTGCCTGAGGTATGAGATTTACATCTCTGAGTTGTAGGCCTTGGGAAGGCTGAGGTAGGGTTGTGTGCCTAAGGTAGGAGATTTGATTGTCTAAGTTGTAGGCCTGGGTGAAGGCTGAGGTAGGGCTTAATTTCCTGAGTTGTAGGAGTGTAGACTCACTCGGTGTTATAGGAACCTTGACTGTGTTCTGAGCTATAAAATTTGTCGATCTGAGAAGGAAGGAAGAAGTTATACTGAATCTTGCACACTGCTAGATAGGTGAAGGGGGAAAGTGGATGTACCCATCATTTGGGGAACCACTATAAATCTGTGTGTCATCTGTGATTGTGTGTGATTTTTTGATTTCTGTGATGTGGTAGCTGTAGAACTGTTTGATTCTAATTGATTAACTGAATTAATATTCTGCCTTAGAGTAAAAAGGAATTGTACCTATTCACCCCCCCAGGTGTTTAGGATATCTTGAAACCAATTCTTTCAAGTGGTATCAGAGCCAGGTTGCTCAAAGATAGACTTAACAGTCTGAGTAAGATCTGTGAGGCAGAATAAATTAGAAAATATGGGTTCATGAGAAAATCATAAGGAACTTGGTTCCATGAAGTTGTCCATCTGCAGGAAGGAAATCTTTGGAATATGGAAAAAAAGGGTCAGATTGTTTACGGAAGCATCTGATTCAAGAATATATATAACTGTTAAGGAAGGGCCTTATATACCAATGAAAGTCTCAGTTATTGATGCTAATCAGAGGACACCAAAAGACTTTTCAGAAATGACTAAGGATGAGATTATCTTGGCTACTATGGACAAGAGAGCTCAGAATATTATAGTGAGTGCCATAGATGACTCAACATTCCAAAATCTGATTCACTGTAAGACCTCCAAGGAGATGTGGGACATATTTATAGTCTACATGGAGGGATCAGAAGAAGTTAGGCAAGATAGAAATTCAATGCTTAATCAGGAATATAAGAGCTTCAGACAAAGCAAATCAGACAGCATCACTGAGTGTTATAAGAAGTTCTTCAGAATTGTGAATGAACTAATGCCATATGGAAGGGTCTTTAGTACATATGAGTTGAATGATAAATTCCTTAGATCTCTGACTAAGGGTTGGGACACCAAGATCTATGCCATCAGGGAAGTGGCCAGACTGGCAGAAATCTCTCCTCCAACACTATTTGGCAAATTGCTTTCTTATGAAATGCAACTCATGTCCAGAAGGGAGGAAGAGAAATGTACTAAAGTTGACCATAGAGAAAAGTCAGTGGCCTTCAAGGCAGAAGCCACAAGAAAGGACAAGAGGATATCTCCATCTCCTCCTAAGAATGCTGCAGAAGTGATCTCTGAAAGTTCTGATAGTCACACCTCAGACAACAATCATTCTGATGAAGTCTTTTGTAACGCCCCAAATTTTGTGTGCGAGTCGGTCGCGGAAAAAGAGTTTTTGGTGCCTGTAGGGGTACACGGCCTAGGACACGGGCGTGTCCAAGGCCGTGTCTGGCTGGTGATTTTTGGCCGTTTCCAACCCGAGAAGGACACGGCCAGGAACACGGCCGGATGACACGGGCGTGTCATCCGACACGGGCGTGTGCCAACCCGTGTCCCTACCCGTGTCCTGATGGGTCGTGTCCGTTGCCGTGGCGGTTATGCGTGACACGCCCACGAACACGGGCGTGTCGAGGAACCCGACACGGGCGTGTCAGGTCAGACACGGGCGTGTCTTGGCCCGTGTGCATTTCTCAGTTCGACGATCGTGCCTGGATCGAGGCACACGGCCTTGGACACGGCCGTGTGCCAAGCCGTGTGCGGCCCAGGTCTGGGGAATTTTGTGCAGATCCGAGCCGTTCATTTTCTTTAATTAGGATCCAATGGCCCAGATGAGATCCTGCTCTGTTAAGGCCGGGAATAGGGAGTTATTCCCTCATTTTTCTCTCCAAAGTTCTCCCCTTCCAAAGTGAGAGAGGAGAGGAAGAAGAAGGAGGTTTCCGGCCGCCGGCGGAGCATCGGAGCACCGTTTCGAAATCGGAGAGCGGATCCGTGGAGGGAAGGTCATTGCGAAGAGTTCTAACCGCGTAGTTTTTCCATGGCGCCAAAACGGACTACAAGGGTAACGATTCTCAACTCGAGCGCTTGAATCTCTTTCTTTCTGCATAGGGAATCCCGCTCCCGCGAGTATGCGGTGAGTGCGTGGTGTTCCTTGGGGTTGACGGGAATAGTCCCCCCTTGTGTTGCATGTAGAGCCCGGAATCGTAAGTACGGGCATAGGCATTGTGTGTGAAGCCTACCCGGACGTGTTTTGTCTGGATCGGTGATGTTGCATTTGTTATGGTTTTGCCGGAGAAGACTCCGTGCTTTGGATTTTTTTGGGTTTCCATGCGGTAGATTGCAGCAGGGATCCTTGAAGGTTAGCTTCAAGGCGCACCCGGAAAATTGAGCGGAAACGTGTTCTGCTAACTTGGCGGTCTGGGAACCGGCCTTGATCATAACTGGGTTATGAGACTGTTTTGGAAAATTTGGGATCCGAGAGAAGCTTGGCCCGCGCAAAGTTCCTTAAATTGGACATGCGGCGTGAGCAACGGGCAAGTGGAATTGGACCTAGGCTATGTGGTTCGGTGCGAGAGACCCGAAGACGGGGACTGGCCGTTGGCATAGTCGGAGCCTTAGACGGTGGTCAGAAAGGCTAAATGCTCACATGTTGTTGCCATCCTAGGGATGGTGGTGAATGCACTGATTTGTCAGGGTTCACCATGAATGTGCCCTGAGTGCACGGGGTGTTTGGCCATGCGAGCCTACGCCTGTGGCGAATTATAATTGCGATATATATACTGTTGGGCTAATGTTTTGCAGGGAAAGAGCACCGCCGTCCCGAGTAAGGGGCGGGGTCGTTATAATTTGGTCGGCTTTTAGCTGACCGTTGCTTTATTTGCCACCGTGCGGTGGTATGTGCTTGCAGGTGCTGCGGAGACGAGCGCCAAATAGCGGGCTGGAGCCCATGTTGCTGTGCTGGCCCTAGAAGGCCGTAGAATAGCTGTTTTTATATATTTCATGTGTGGCCGGCCTGCGAGCCGATGTATGTAAAACACTATTTATGAAGTGAACATTTGTAAGGCCTTAAGGCATGTACCCGTTTCTGTGTATTTGAGTTTTCATTCCTATTGTTGTAGCTGTGGACATTCATATTGATGGATTTATTTTTGGGTTCTTTCAACTTTAAAAATCTTCCGCTAGAATGCTCTGTGATTAGGACGAGTAGTCTTAATTAGATGGTTTGATTTATTCATTTAGTAACCCTTCCGACTGTCTGTGGTATATGGCGTCGGGTTCCAGCTGGACCTTCTGTTATATGCCATGCGACGGATGGGGGTGTTACATCTTTGCTGTCTTCACAAGGCAGTTTCAGAGATTTTTGAAGAACAAGTAGTGGAGTACTAAAGCATCCTCCTCTCAATCCAAAAATGAATATTATCAGAAAAGAAAGTCATCTAGAAAGGACAAGAGTAGGTCAAAACCTTACAAATCAACAAATACAAAGATTGTGTGCTATTACTGCAATAGACCTAGACATGTAGTAGCTGATTGTCCAGACAAAAGAAAGGAATCTGTAGATAATAAGAAGTCTCAGTATAAGAACAAGAAGGAGAAATCCTTTGTAGCAAAGAAAGAGAAAAGCTGGACAGATCCATTGTCTTCAGATTCTGAATCTGATGTTGAAGCTTATATTGGTCTGTTTGTAATAGAAGAAGAGACTGAGTTCTTACAATTACTGGACTCAACAAATGGAACTAAAGATCATCAGTGCAAAGGGCTGATGGCCCTGACTGATGAAGATCACTACCAGGATCAGCCTGGTCCCAGTATGGTAAAAAGTTTATCTAAAGACTCTGATTATTACACTGGCTCAGAATCAGAAGCATCTGCTTCAAAAGATGTGGATGGATCTGAATCTGTAGGAGATATTCATCAACTTATAGATGAATATGGTGATTTGTTGCAGACATTAAAGAGATGCAAAAACCTGACTAAAATTTAGGCTAAGGAAATTGCAGATCTTATGTTGGCTGCATCTGATTCAGAAAAGCTGCTGGATCAGAAGATAAATGAGATTGCCAAGCTGAAAACATAACTGTTATTCAGATGGGAACAATCACATTCAAGAGTGATCAAATCAAAAGTCTGGAAGTCAGACTTCAGAAGGAAAATTATCTAGTGCCTAGTTTCTTTAAGCCAAAATCTGTCCTACCATTAATTGATGACTTTGTGTCTCAAAAAGGTAAGGCATGATTGGGTTTTAAGGGAAATACTAGGGCAGCTAATTCCAAAAGAAAAACGAAAGCCCCAGCTAAGCCACTTGTCTTCAATCCCCCTATTGCTCTCAGAAAAGTGCAACAGCCTACCAAAAGATATGATCATGATATCATACATGGTCATGGTAAGCCTGACATTCTGAATGACAAGAGGTCTCCAGCACTCAAGCAAAGAAACGTTGTACCTACATTATTAAGAACAGCTGACGACAAAGTTGTTAAAACTATACCTAAACAGAGTTATAATAGATATGAGTGTTGGTGTTGTGGCAAGGTGGGACACTTTGCCATTGACTATTGGCACAACACTAATGTCAGGATAAATGCCAGCTTACCTAGAAGAAGGGCTGCAACAAATTATGCTAAATTTCAGTCTAACCTGAATGAAGGACCCAATAACAATTTGGGTTCTAAGGTTAAGTAATTATTTGTTGCAGATAAGTCCAAGTGGCCATGCCCCTTTATGGTACTTGGATAGTGGATGTTATAGACATATGACTGGAACAAGAGGATTGATGAAGGACTACTGACCCATATTGAATGGACCTAAAGTAATCTTTGGTGGTTCTAAAAAAGGAGTCATCAAAGGGTTTGGTAACAATTCTAACAGCTCAATTACTATCACTCAAGTGGCTTATGTGAAGTGTTTGAAACATAACTTGATAAGCATAAGCCAACTGAGTGATCTTGGATATGACATTTCATTCATTAGGAATGTTTGTCATATTAAAAGGTCAAGTGATCAGAAGATCATGTTGACTGATTATAGGAAAGGAAATGTGTATTGCCTAAACTTTGTGAATGAGAATAAAGATTCTCCTATTTGTCTGGTAGCTGATGAGAAAGCCTCTCAATGTGTCAAATGGCACAAGAGGCTAGCTCATCTAAACTACAAGACTATTGGTCAACTCTTTGATAAAGAGTTAGTGAGGAATGGTCATCATGTTAAGTGCATTAAGGATGGAATATGCTCAGCTTGTAAAAAAGGCAAGCAGACCAAATCCTCCTTTCATAGCCTAGAAACCAAAGACTCAGTGAGCTGTTTATACCTCTTGCATATGGATTTATTTGGTCCAATGCCAGTTCAGAGCATAGGTAGGAAAGTTTACACATTTGTGGTTGTAGATGACTATTCTAGATTTATATGGGTTTTCTTTCTGAGGCAGAAATCTGAAAACTCAACTATTTTCTGCAACTTTGTTAAGCAAATTCAGAATGAACTAAACCATTCAGTGGTCAAAATTAGAAGTGACCATGGAACTCAATTTCAATATGAAAATATGACAAAGTTATGTGAAGAATTTGGGATTCATCAGGAATTCTGCTTACCTAGAACTCCTCAGCAAAATGGAATTGCTGAAACAAAGAATAGGACCCTCATTGAGGCAGGTAGAACTCTATTGAGTGACACTTCTCTCCAAGAATATTTCTGGGCTGAGGCAGTAAACACAGCATGTCATGTGCTCAATAGGGCTTCCATCACTAAGAGCCACAAAAAGACACCCTATGAGGTTATGAAAGACAGAAAACCAAACTTATCCCATTTTAGGATCTTTTGTTGCAAGTGTTATGTGCTTAACAATGGTAACTGTTACATGACAAAGTTTGCTGCCAAATCCCAAGATGGGATATTTGTTGGGTACAACAACAATAGTAAGGCATATAGAGTCTATAACTTGACTACACATGTTGTAGAAGAGTCTGTACATGTTATATTTGATGAATCAAGAATTATTAACAGTGAGTTGCCTATTAGTTCTTGTAGCTCTACAGGTATAAAAGAGAAGATGGACATGCTAACTATCAAAGAAGATTAAATTTCTAGGCTGGATGAAGATAAAGATGCTCGTTATCTAGGGGGATAACAAGTCTCTCTGGATGAAGAAGACAATGAAGTACAACAGAATGAAGAAAATGGAGAAAGTCAAACTACAGACATACTTCCGCCAGCAGTTAGACATTTAAAGGATCATCCTATACAACAGATTATTGGTGATCCTAGAAAAGGGGTTCAAACTAAAAGCAGGAGCTTGAACACTGCACTATGCTCAAGCTTTTTGTCTCAACAGGAACCTAAAAGATTTGAAGAAGCTATACAAGACCCACACTAGATTGATTCTATACAGTAGGAGTTGAATCAATTCAGGAGATGCAAGGTCTGGGAGTTAGTTCCAAAACCAAAAGACTATAATGTCATAGGGACTAAGTGGATCTCCAGGAACAAGCTAGATGAGAGTGGGATCATAATTAAGAACAAGGCAAGGCTGGTTGCCAAAGGATACAGGTAGGAAGAGGGCATAGACTTTGATCAACCATTTGCCCCTGTGGCAAGGTTGGATGCAATCAGGCTATTCCTAGCCTATGCAGCTTATCAGGGTTTCAAAGTGTTCCAAATGGATGTTAAGTAAGCATTCCTGAATGGAGACTTAAAGGATGAAGTCTATGTAGAACAACCATCAGGTTATATTAATCCACTCTATCCTATAGGCTTAAAAAGCCTTATATGGTTTGAAACAAGCCCCAAGGGCTTGGTATGAAACCTTGTCTACTTTCCTCATTAAGAACAAATTCTCAAGGGGGAAAATAGACAAAACTCTATTCCTTAGGCAATCAACGGGAAGATAATTCTAGTCCAGATATATGTTGATGACATAATATTTGGTTCTACTGAAAACAACCTTTGTAGGAAGTTTGCTAAACTTATGCAAAAGAAGTTTAAAATAAGAAGCATGGGAGAACTTAGGTTCTTCTTGGGACTTCAAGTGAGACAGACTGATGATGGACTGTCCATATCCCAGTCTAAGTTCACCCAGTAGTTAATTAAGAAGTATGGTATGAAGTCATCCACCTCCATGAGAACTTCAATGGGAACAAGTATGTCTCTAAGCAAAGATGATGCAAGAAAACCTGTAGATGAGTCTTTGTATAGAGGGATAGTTGGATCCCTCCTTTATTTGACTGCTAATAGACCTGACGTCATGTATGCTACATGTGTCTGTGCTAGGTACCAATCCTGCCCAAAAAAATATCATTATACTGCTGATAAGAGGATTTTGAGATATCTTAAGGGCACACCAAATTTAGGTCTTTGGTACCCTAAGAATAGAGATTTTTTACTAACTCGATATTCAGATGCAGACTTTGCAGGATGCAAAGAAGATAGAAAAAGCACAACTGGCACATGTCAATTTCTAGGAGGGAGATTGGTGTCATGGAGCTGTAAGAAGCAGACTAGTGTGGCAATCTCCACAGCTGAGTACGAGTATGTAGCTGCAGGGAGCTGTTGTACACAACTATTATGGATACAGCGTCAGCTTAAAGATTATGGTATCCTGGTATGTAGAACACCATTATTCTGTGATTCTTCAAGTGTTATTTCTATTGCTCTTAATCCTATTTCTCATAGTAGAACAAAGCATATAGAAATACGATATCATTTTCTTAGGGATCATGTAGAAAAAGAGGATATATGTTTAGATTTGTCAATACAAGTTTTCAAATTACTGACATATTCACTAAGCCATTGGATGAAACTAAATTCAATAATTTTAAAATTAAATTAGGTATGCTGAACATAGAATAGATTGACAAATTTGTTTAAGTAATTTTGTGTCATCACAAAAAGAGGTCTATGTCGACACAGAGAAGTTGTGTCGACACATCTAGAAAATTGGTGTCGACACTTCAGAGGAGTTGTGTCGACACATCCAGAGGTTGTGTCGACACTTATAATTAGAGTCGACACGGAATTTCTGTTGAACTAATAAGAATGTCTGTGTCAACACATCATTAATTGGTGTCGACACATAGTAGTCAACACTTCTGTCGAGATATTAGCTGTCTGTGTCGACACCATCTCAACAGTGTCGACACATTAAGTAAATTTTGACGCGCCTTTTGACCTTCTATGTTTAGACACATATATATAGGTCAAGAACAAACCTTGTCGACACGCTCTCTAGATTTTTGTTGAGACTAGATTCTTGTGTCGACAAACCCTCTTTTCTCCATTAAAGATTTCTCACCATCCCAATGGTGCCGAAACTTTACGAAAATATGAACGAGGGATATAAACTGGTACGGAATGCTTTTGACGATGCTGAACCGGCGATTAAAGCTGTGAAAGCTTTAATTGCAGAAAATGGCTTGGAGTATTTATCATCTGAACATACAAAGATATGGAAGAAGGAAATTCTTGAGTTCTATGGAGCTGCAACTCAGGATTCAACTGGACTAAAGATTAGGTCTTCAGTTCATGGTGATAAAATCAAACTCACCATAAAGAGCATACGAAAAAATCTTCATCTGCCCAAAAATCAAGAAGACAAAGAAGTTACCTCTTCTAAGACCAGGGAAGCACTCTAGTGGTGTGGATTAGATCCCACCATGAAAATTGGATCATCCATGAATTGAAAAGGAATGAATGTACAAGGAAAACTACTTTCTGAAGTAGTTGGCAAAGTCATCTTATGCAAACCAGGTGGACATGATAGGGTCTCAGCCTACATGTTCTGCCTCATGACCAGGATCATCTACAAAATCAACACCAATTGGTCTGCAATCATATATGAGAAGATTAGAGAAAGCATCAAGAAACCTAATCTGGGAAGGATATTAAATTTATACTTGGCTGGAGCAATTACAGAAGTGATGCAACAAGCTGCTGGATCCAAGATCAATCACATGAGGAGAATGGATCTAAGGATAATTTCTAGATGGGATAGAGTACTGGTAAAAGACATGACTGATGAAGAGAGGCCAGAGAATACTGAGAAATCACCTACTCAAGATATTAGACATGATGATCAGATGCAGGGGGAGCCTCATCTTGAGGAAGAGCCAACACACTTAGAAAGTGAAATGGTTAATCAAACTATTCTTGAGGTAATCCAAGAAGTTAATCAAACAATTTTCAATAATGAGTGTGAAACACTAACTGTGCCCTTGATTGATGTTGACTAGACCACTAAATTCAACAATCAAGCATAGGATGTTATCATGGAGGATACATCTACAGCTGCTGATGCTCCAGAGTTAGTGGTGCCTCCTGTCCAAACTCAACAAGAGTTTACTCTTGAAGAGTTATTCCCTGATATAGAGCAAGCCAGAACTGAGGGGGAGCAAGTCAGAACTGAGGGGGAGCAAGTCAGGAATGAGGGGGAGCAAGCCAGGACTGAGGGGGAGCAAGCTGACATTGAGGGGGAGAAAACTAGGAATGAAAATGAACTGCCTCCTAGTCCTCAGAAAAGAGTTGATATAGCAAGTACCGCAGCTTCAGAAGATGAAGCAGAATCTCAAGCAAAGAAGAGAAAGCTGATGGTTTTCAGAAGAAGAAGCTAAAGATATAAAAGGGCATTGCAAACTGCTCCACAACCAGCTCATGCACATGATTATAGCTCCTTATTAGTATCTTTGCAAGTAAAATTAGATGAACAAAGAATAGCCATGGAAAAATATATGGATGAAACTCATAAAGATTTGCAATTCTGCTTGGTTCAAGATATAAAATCAATTAGATTTGAGGTAAACCTGAATAAGAGGGAGATGATAGATTGCTTCCATAAAAGAGGTAATGTTGTAGTTTTTCTGGATAAACAGCAAAAAGAAGCAAGGACACAGATTGATGATATAGTAATAAAGCAAGGATATGTCCTTGAAAATCAAATTAGAATGAATGAAAATCTTACTGAATCACATAATGTGATTGTTACAGAATTAAAGAATACTACAACTGTAATGACTGAAGCAAGGGCTAAAGACAAATCAGAGTTTGATAACAAACTTCAAGAGGATTTAGCCACTTTCCAATCTGCACTTCAAGCCTCTCAGAAGCTCATCTCTGCTCAGCTTCAAAAGTTTAAAGCTAATTATACAGAGGGAACAAATTATCTGGCTACTCAAATCAGGCTCCAAAAGAATGATCTCAAGGATCATATTGAAAGAGAAGTCATAAAGGGGGAGAGTGTGATAGTCAATGCTAGCTCAGAGCATGACAAATGGATAACAAATGCGGTTAGAGCAACTCTGGGATATCCACCCCTATGTGATGATGACAACACAGCTGAGTCAGGAATTCAAGCTGCAGGAATTGACTGGGGAAAGCAGGAAGTAGCTCAAATCATATATCCCCCTTCTAACTTTGAGGACATTCAACACCTGGTTCATCAGATGTACAACCCTCTAGAGGGTACTAAAAATGTTATCATTGAGAAAGTATAAATGTCAGAGGCAGCTTTGAATAAAGAGCAAGAAGCTCAACTTTCAAAGAAAAGATTTAGAGAACAAACATAGTTGAAACCTGATTTTTAGCAATGGAGTCCTACTTCCAGGAATATTATATTGACTGCCTGGAAAGCTGTAAAGGACAAGACCCATGAAAGGGGTAAATGGTATACTGAGCAATAATGGAATAAGTTTGAAGCCAGGCAGGAAGCCATTCTTCAATATAGAAGGAAAGCAAAAGCTGGGAAGTTACCTGCTAATGCTCTGGAGCCTAGCAAGTACTTCCCCAAGCCTTTTCGTTATTTTGAAAGGCAAAAGATAAGGGATAAAGAACAGAAAAGGAAAGATCTGAAAGGAAAGAAATCTGCTGATGATGCAGAACCTACTATGCAGGCTCAGATCAAAATAGGAAAAGGCATAGTCATCAAGGAGTCTGATCATCCTTAGAATAGATTAAACTAGATTTTACAATAATGTAATCTTTAGTTGTTAAAAATCTATGTAAACTAATTGTTGACAAACTTTTGATAGTTTAAACAAAACAATGATTCATGCTCACTGTGTTTGCATTATTCTGTAATGACATATTATACATGTTTTGTTTATATATTTCCATGTCATGTAATGTTTATATACATCATAATGTGTGTTTATTATAAATGGTGTATATCATTAACTATGGGTTATGACTTCTCCAAATAGGGGGATATTGTTGGGTACATTGGAAAATGTGTACCAGATTTGGCGAAGCCTCACCCAACTCAGTGATATACATCAAGGTGTATTTGATGTTGTTTTGAGTTTATATGTGCAGGTTAAGAATATGTAGGAAAGGTTTCTAAGTCCATGAGTCGACACCAGAAGTAGTTGTGTCGACACTTGTGAAGACTTGTATCGACATTTGAGAAAAGCTGTGTCGACATGTAGAGTCAATTATGTCGACACTGGGAAAAGCTGTGTCGACACCAGAAGAAATTGTGTTGACACACAGGACTTGTGTAGACACACAGAAAGTTCAGTCGACATCAACCATGTCGACACACAGGACTTGTGTCGACATACAGAAAGTTCAGTCGACATCAACTGTGTCGACACACAGGACTTGTGTCGACACACTCACCAGAATCTCTTCAAAGTTAATTGTGGCAAGACAAGAAGTGACTGTGTCGACACACAGGACTTGTGTCAACACATTCTTACAGATGCTATGTCAGTAGCACTGTCGACACCATGAGAATTGTGTCGACACCACCAAGGATTGTGTCGACACTTAGTCTACTTGTGTCGACACAGGTAAAGTTTAGACTCGACACTTTGCTGACAGAGACAAAGTTTCAAGATATGACTGGAGACTTGATAGTTTCCATTATCAACAAGTCTACTGTAACTGTCAAATCTGTCAGAAGTTGGTTAGCAACCAGATCAGCCGGTAATATTGGATGAAGTCTATATAAAGATAGATTCTATCAACTGAAGAAGCATGAACGAGAACAAAAAAGATGAAGTACACAACACACAATTACAACAGAAGATCCAACATACACAAGAAAATCCAGTCAGAGATTTTCAAGTGGATCTAAGTGAAGAATTTCAAAAGTTCTTCAGAAGAATTTGTAGAGAGAGAGAGAGAGCTCCAACAATTCAAGTGAAGAAAGAGATTAACATCAACTAGTCTCTTAAGAGCAGATCCTGAACTAATCTACAAAGAAAAATTTAGATTAATTTCTGGATTTCAAGAAGGAAGCTGATTGAAGATCATCTTCAAGAAATTCAACCTTATTTGTGTTCAGATTCAACAGGCTTTAAAGAAAGCCAAAGACAGGTTGATTTCTGAGTAATCAGATTTTTCAAGAACTGATCAAGAAAACTTTCTACCCATTCTCTCTCAACTTGGGTGAAAGATAAAACTTATTTTATATCATTTTTCTGAATTATCATTATTGATCTATGTTGTAAGCCTAATTTATAAAGGCTGAGGTAGGGCTGAGTGCTTGAGGTAGGAGATTTACATCTCTAAGTTGTAGGCCTTGGGAAGGCTGAGGTAGGGCCGTGTGCCTGATGTAGGAGATTTGATTCTCTGAGTTTCATGCTTGGGTGAAGGCTGAGGTAGGGCTTAATTGCCTTAGTTGTAGGAGTGTGGACTCACGCTGAGTTGTAGGAACCTTGACTGGGTTCTGAGCTGTAAGATCTGTTGATCTAAGAAGGAAGGAAGAAGTTAGGCCGAATCTAGCACACTATAAGATAAGCGAAGGGGAAAAGTGAATGTACCCATCATTTGGGGAACCATTATAAATCTGTGTGCCATCTGTGATTGTGTGTGATTTTTTGATTTCTGTGATGTGGTAGTTGTAGAACTGTTTGATTCTAATTGATTAACTGAATTAATATTCTGCCTTAGATTAAAAAGAATTGTACCTATTAACCCCCCCCCCCTCTAGGTGTGTAGGTTATCTTGAAACCAATTATTTCAGATGATGTACCCCATTTGGAGCCTAACCTTTAATATATGGAAGTGCATGTTCGTGTTTTGGATACACAAGATTGGGTATTGTGAATGAAGTTAATACCCATGGTTAAAGTTTTGTGGTAGAACCAACACGTGGAGAGCACGACTTGGGATTTGGAGTCAGCTATGAGGGAGGCTCATCCTCATTTTTTCTCCTGATGTTTTTGTTAAGGGTGTTATTTGTTAGCCTTTGATTACTTTTCTTTTTTTTTGGATTTGATCCTTTTTATCTCAAGTTTCAGGACGAAACTTATTTTTAGGGGGGGTGGCTGTAACGCCCCTAATTTTTTGGTGTTTATTTAAATTCCTGAGTGACGTATTTTTGACGTCAGGGCAATACATTGACACGTAGTTAACGGGTGTCATTTGTTGGAGCATGGGTGTGCTCAGTAGGTTTTCCTATGTGGTTTGTTTTTGCTTGGTTGTGCACCTTTGCTCGCGAGCCGGGTCTGTTTTGGACTCGGTGGAGCTTTTAATAGGGAAGTTGTGGTGTTGTATCTTTGGGTGGTGTTTTACCTGGGGTTTGTTTGTTGGATTTTTATTTCGACTTCGCTGTTGGATTCATAGCGTCGGTATTTAGCAACGGTGCAATTTTCGTAAGATTTCGAGTTAGTTTGAGTTCGGGTCATTTTTGTGTTATTTATTATTAATTGTAATATAATATTTAAAAAATTTATATATATATAACCAGCTATAAGGGGTCGCGTCAAAACCCTATTCATCATCTTCCCTACCGAGTCGTCATCTTCTTCGTGAAAGAGAGGGAGCAGTGGGTTGTCGTGTTGTTTCATTTGGTGATCTAGTAAGATCTGGTGGTCAGTTTTGATGGAGGAGTTGAGATTCGGAAAGCACTCTCCGAGATCTACGCGTACGTGGTATGCGTTACTTGTTACTCCTATTTTTGTGTGTTAGGGTTTGTGATTTTGACCTCCTTCTTCCCATAAAAGTTTCAGGAAACATTGTTTAGGTCTTCTTATGGCCGATACTTGCCGTGGAGCGTTGGAAGAGGTGGATTTTTTCAAGATTTGAGTCAAGTGGCGATTTCCCCCTTGCTTATTATTTTCCTTTCATGTATTTACTTTTCTTTCTCTCCTTTGTCTGCAGGAGTTGTGTAGGAGTTAGACTTGAGAAAATTCCCAGGATAGTTTGGAATTTCGGCTAGAATCCACCGGGTATGATATGAATGCTAAGTGAAAATCATTGAATATAAGTGTAGGGAACTATCAATAATTCGTCGGGTATGAACTATGTGTAGAAATTCATGAAGTCAAATTCATCGAGTATCATTCATCGAGTAAGGGTAGATTTTGCCGAGTCATTTTCATCGAGTAAGGCTAGATTTCTTCGAGTCATTTTCGCTGATTATCTAGGCGTCGAGTTCGTCGAGTATCGGTGGGCATGGCATTGATTGATGTTAGATTCGTCTAGTATCTAGGCGTCGAGTTCGTCGAGTATCGATGGGCATGGCATTAAGTGAAGGCGAAAGCTTTGAGTGTATTCGACAATTCGTCGAGTATGGCTTAGGTTAAAAAGCGTTGAGTGTATTTGACGATTCATAGAGTATGGCTTAGGTTCAGAAGCGTTGAGTGACTGGGCCTCCAAGTCAAATTCGTCAAGTTTACACGCCAAATTGAGTATGATTCGTCGAGTATCAATAGTGTTCATCTTGTATCGATGGAGTTCGACGGGTATACTAGCCGAATTTGGCCAGTACTTAGCTTATTTCCGCCAAATTTTGCACAGTTCATCGGGTATGGTCCTTAGAGTGATTATAGGGCTTGTCAAGGAATTCCTTTGGGTTTAGGCTTGGGTTTGGTGTGGGGTGTTTGGGTATGATGTTTTCTTCGGCTAGAAAGGTTGGTAGTGGATAAAGGACCACCAACTGTATGCCGGTTTGTGAATCAATACACATGGTGGTCTGTTTGGTCTCTATTTTGTGGACTGTTGGCTTGTGTTGTGCCAGCTGGCAACCTCCACAGTGCCTTTGTGAGAGACGTTTGGGCCTGGTAGTTTGGTTTTGGATGTTTTTGTCACCGTCTCCGGCTCAGTTGTTTTTACCGGTGTTAATTATTCACGTTTTTGAGCATTTTTGTGCTGACTTGCTTCTTATAGATCAGTTTATGCTATTTCATGCTTATCCTTGCAAATTTTGTTGAAGCATGGCTTCGTTCTGTACTTGGTGTAAATTTCTTTTAACTCCATTATTGCAAACTTTCGACTTTACCTGTTTCTATTTGGCTAATCAGCTGTGGTTTCAGCTTTTCTTATAGTCAGGTCTGGTAAACTGTTTCTTGCCTTTTTCTACTTATTACCTGCTTATTTCCATTGCCACTTGAAAATATCTTGTTAATGTGTTCTTTCTTTGAATGACTCATGTTCAGGGCTGTAGCCGGTGGAGCGGCTGTGTTGGGTGGTAGCTTGTGGACTGCAATTGTTGTAGTGTTTGTCCATGTCATCATGAGGTACTTTGTTGTTTTTGGTTTTAGTTCAGACATGCATACTTTCGGTGGGTTTGTGTCTGGTTGTTGACTCCCACTAGTAGTTTTCTTTTGGAATGTTGTGTACTTTGCTAGCAGCTACTTTGCCTTTTTTGGTTGGTTGTACTTGCTCTCTGGGAAGGATTGATATTAGGTTACAGTTAGAAATTTTAAAATATAAAAATTATTATTACTATTACATCATACATGTCATGTTTGAAATCTAAATCGCTATATTTAATGGTCGTAAAACCTACTTTCATAATTATTATAAATCTAGAGTCTTGCATTCCATGAGTTGTCCTCTGGGGATGTTTATACTCATGTAGGACGTCTATTAAAGTAAATAAGTATTTTTCGCAATATATATTTATCTTTTTCTCGTGGACTAGATGAGTCACTGAGCCGAGGGATACAGCTAACCGCTTAAACTTTAACTGGATTTTCTTCTTAATAACTTACAGATCTTTCATAGAAGTGTTAAGTTAGAGTTTTGCCAGAGCATCTGCTGTTATCCCCTAATGACATGGCATCATGACGTGCATTTTCTCTTACTCTGATATATCGTTAAATGCGAAGAAAATACGGGTTGTGACAACCCACTCTAGGGAGCTTTAGAGCTTTCCCCTTTTAGTGTTCTTATTCTTGACAAGATCCCGGGCAGATAGAATTATGGTCCTTGATTGAGGACTCCACTGTTCAAAATCAGTGATTGTTTCCATCCCTTCCTTGTATCTATTTTTGCTCATCCTGACTGTATAAACAGAAAACAAGTAGACCGAAAATTTGGAGTAAAAAAAGTTTTATTATCCAAAAAAGGTTTCTATTACAAAGGTATGACCTCCCTTTTATAGAATGGAGGAGAGAAGAGAGATTACAAATAAGCAATGTGGGACTAATAATTACAGGAACAAGCATCCATACAAGCCGCATAAGCCGCGCGGTTAGACTAACAGACGACATCTACAATGTGCAGAAAACAGCCCGACAATATCTTCAAGTCGCCATAGACAAGCCGTCAGACCGCTCGGACACCAATCCATAACAGCCCGGCTACCAAGCCACTGGGAGAAGCAGCCAGACTACAACGCAAACCGCCAGACTGCCCGGTCTCCACACTGCAACACCCCACCTCAAGCTGGAGCATAGATATCAATCATGCCCAGCTTGTCACAAATGTGAAACAAGGAAGCGGTCACCGTCTTGGTGAAGATATCTGACAACTCGTTGTCAGAAGTGATGAACGGAGTACAAATCTGTTTCTTTAAAATGACAGTCGACTTCTATGTGTTTTATTCTCTCATGAAATGCCGGATCTTTGGAGATGTATATTGCGGCCTTGTTGTCACAAAACATATGAAGATGATAGTTGTAGACCTCTCCTTAGTCAAGCATGAGAGCCCATAATCACTTTAACTCACATGTGGTTTACGCCATACTATGATATTTCGCTTATGCACTAGACTTGGAGACAACAAACTGTTTCTTGCTCTTCCAACTCATAAGATTTCCTCCCACAAATGTGCAAAGCCCCGATGTTGACTTGCGGTCTCCTTTATCATCAATATAGCTCGAATCTGAGTACGCTTCAACCCTCAAGTGACCATTCTTCTGAAAAAGCAATCATTTCCCTGGTTTTGCTTTGACATACTCCAATATCCTCAGGGAAGACTGTAGATGACATTCCCTAGGAGCTTGCATGAATTGACTAACCTTGCCTACAACATAGGAGATGTTGGGTCTGGTCACCATGAGATAAATGCATTTTCCCACAAGATGCCAGTACCTCATAGTATCAGATACATGAGGTAAGTCATTTGTCCAAGTTTTATCTTCTCCAGTATCCATGGGACACCGGGCAGGTTTAGCACCACTCAACCTTGCCTCTTTTGGTAAATCTATAACTTACATCCGTTGGGAGAGGACCAAAGAGTTGGGCTTCCAAGATATTTCAATCCCTAGAAAGTATTTGGGGGATCCCATATCCTTTGGGATCAAGTGTTGACGGAGGTGTTTCTTTGTAAAACCTACCCCAACCGGGTCATCGCCGGTAAGAAGAATGCCATCCACATATACTGCTAGAATCACCAGACCCGAGGAGGTTTTGCAAATGAATAAGGAGTGATCAGCAAAACTTCTTGTGAAATAAATGGCCGCCACAATGCCGCTAAACTTGTCAAACCAAGCCCGAGGGCTTTATTTTAAGCCATAGGTAGCCTTCTTCAATCAACAAACTCGTGTCTCCCACTGAGAAACATACCTAGGAGGTTGCTCCATATAAACATCTTCCTGAAGATCACCATAGAGAAAAGAATTCTTAACATCTAGCTGTGAAATGGGCCAATCCATATTGACAGCTACAGAGAGAAGGACTTGAATGGTGCTAAGAGGAGCAACGAGAGAGAATGTGTCAAAGTAATCAACACCATAAGTCTGGGTGAAGCTTTTGGCGACCAGGCGGGTCTTGTATCGATCCACACTGGTGTCCAGACAGAACTTTACAATGAATACCCAGCGAAAGTCAACCATATCAGTGCCCAAAGGGGGAGGAACAAGGGTCCAGGTACCCCTTTCAGTGATGGTAGTAATTTCCTCATCCATGGCTACCTTCTAGTGAGGAGCAACAAGAGATTTCAAGTAGGTGCGGGGAGTGGCAGTTGCAGAGATTGTAAGACCCCTTTTTTTTGAAACACCGGTGTCTTAGGACCAGAACTACCGCTTTGCGGTGACACCTTCATGCCCGATAAGGTCATCACTACAAAACGCCGATCCTGCAGGCCAAATCGATCACAACTGTAGCAAAATAATAAGGCAAATCCACACAAATAACATAAATAGTAAATAATCTCCACGAAGGGAGTGTCCATAGAAATTATAATAAAAGTACTGAATCTTGGGCTCATGCCCAGTACATTAAGTCCTCCCTACTTATCTCTCATCGCGGAAGAAAAACTAAAACAACTAGTAGCAAACAAAACTCACAGTCCCTACCATCTGAACTCCGGTACTAGACTGCCCCATCTCCAAGCATGCCGAACTACGGGGTTGCTCCTCTATGCTCGACTCTATGGTCCCCTAAAATGATGTAGTTCGAAAAACGTTAGTCTAAAAGACTAAGCCGTATCATCCCCCGCCCCTTCCCCCATGGCTCCTAGGCACCGAGCTGGAAGAAGGAAAGGAGAGGACATGAAAGTGGAGAATAACAAATAAGCAGATGATGGTGGAACTAATCTAGTAGTTCTATAGTATATAAGATAAGGTGAAGGTAAGAAAGATTGAACAAGAAAAGTAACCTTAACTTATGTGAAACAAATAAGCCAAGGGATCTTTTGCAGGGCTCATATCGTATAAAAAGTCCCAATTTATATGATAGGGTGTCGGTTTTGCAAGGCCTATTGTATAAAGCGTCCCATACCACTTATACAATAGGTGTCGGGGTTATATGCAATGGTTATGTTATGAAATACAATTATGCCATGATGTGAACATGCAAGTGCAACTCACCCACTCGACTCTGTGTATACAGACCTTTAGTTCCCCCTTTCTCGAGCCAAACCTCTTAGGATACCTCCATAGTGCAAACAGAAGTGGTGGGTTGGGCCTCGCCAACCACTAAACCGGCACTTGCACTACCAGTCAGACCTATCGTATGCCTCAACACTGGTGCACTAAGCGGAGCTCCTGCGTACTCTTTCCGGCTAGCGCACCGGACTTTTCTTGGCCAAGTGCTAAACTACACTTGCCGAGTCAACGTATTGGCGTCGGTGCATCGACTCTTCAATACCGAAGACCCACCACCTTATACTTTATGCACATGCAACCTTGTTATATAACCACCTAGCCAAAGCTCGCCAGACCATCCTGTCCGTCACAAACAACAACCGAGCCAAAGTTCCCTGGGCCAACCTGCCCATCACAAACAACTACAGAGACAAAGCTCGCCGGGCCAACTTGCCCATCACCAGATCCACTTAGCCTACTGCCCGAGTGACCCAACCTAACAACCTGAGACATCGATGTGAGTGAAAGTGAACCCCTAGTTACACTAGGTACTCTTGTGTTCCAGTTTATCATTCCTATTATTTAGGTTAGCCCAAGACTGCCAAAGGTATTCCCCGTGAAGGGCTCTCGAAGGCACTAGGAACTACGATGGGCTGAAGCCCAAAGCTCCCTTTCGCAAAGCACTTATTTTTATTTGTCAATACCCATCTCCTAGTCCCTTGAAAGTTGTATTGGATCTAACCCTAGTGTATTTGACACTTCCTCTCCACAGGAAAGACAATCTTTCATCTTTCCTGAGCACCACCTAACACTAGCCAATCCAACACTCTAATCACCCCAACTTCCAATGATGAACCCACTTTTATTTATCCAAACCAGCAACCATCTAACCCCAACTCATGTGCCCAAATTCATATTCCAACAAAATTTCTCCATTTTTACTAAATGCAGACCAATTTAAGCTATATGATTTGTAAAATGGGAGGTACTCAAAATAGTCATCCAGTATCCCTATAATAATTTTTAGAGGGCCGTCATGACCTTTTTAGCCTAAATCCAGAATTTCATAATTTTCCTAACTTATCTGGTAATTTATTAAATTATTCTAGTAATCCAAAAACCCCAAGTTTGAACATGAAGTACCAATTTTAGACAAGCAAATGCCCCACAAATTTTATGATAAATATAAGATGATTATTTAACATAGAATCCAAAGTCTCGCAATTTTTTAGCATGTTTTAGGCCCCTAATCCTAAGTTTAAATATAGCCTACAATAAATCATTTTAAGAGATAAGTACAGCAAGAATACTTCCAAAACTTCTGAGAAAATTCTAGAATGATTGGAAGGACATATAAATTCTTTGGGTCAAGTTTCATAGTTTATCAATAGATAATGAGCTCTAAACAAAATATTGAACAAGTTTCCAAATTAATGAGCTTGTGAAGTAGGTACCGCAAATATGTATTCAAAAATTCTAATAAAATTCATACATGAGAATAATAGTCTAAAACTCCCTCTGCCTAATTTCATGACTTTCCAATGGACAGTGAATTCACAATAACCAAATATTTAAGAAGAGCTAATACATGCCTTACAAAGGAAGTGCTAAGAGTATTGATCCAAAATTCCCAATTAAATTTCTAGAGGTTCATTCTACCCCTATAACCACACTACCCAAGTTTCATTATTGTTCAATGAGTTTTAGTACCCTATTCTATCACTACAAAATTTGTGCCCTAAACTAGGGTTAGTGTTTTGTGGGGCCTACATTTTCCCAAATCCCATAAGATTTTTACCAGAGGGCTATAGCTACCCTAGTACCTTCCCTGGCAAATTTCAAGTCCATACAAGGTATTTTGACCTCATGCCCTTCATAAGACACAAAAGCCCTTCCTTAGCTTTTGGTCTTAGGTCCTAGGGCAAATCTATTCCAATCCATCCCATCTTCCATGGGGAGGTGTTAAAATCCATGCCAAGTCAGTGGCCCCATTTAAATAGCCGTTGATGTGATTTGGCCGCTCAAAACCCAAAATGCACTTTTTGACCAAAATACCCTTATTATGGCAAGGCTAGGGTTTTGATGCGGGTTAAAACTCAAAAACTTATTACGAGCTCGCGGCACCCCGGGCAGTTTTATTTAAGAAAGCAGATTTGGTTTTATTTAGAAAATGGGGTGCGCGGATTTATTTTTTGGATATAAAATAGTGAAATTGAGTTTTAACGAAAGGAGGCAAGTGCATCTATCATGAATAGTGCAAGATATTCCAGTGTGGAATATCGATGTCGTATTGTTCTCGGGGTCGGGTTGATTATTTCTACTCTTCCCTGGAGGGGACTATTATTTTACTGATATTTAACTTGTCGGGTTATATTTTTTATATATAATAAAAGAAAGGCAGAAAATAAAAGCAATTAAAAAGGTGGAGCTGATGAAAAGTTTAGCGCAACGACATCGAATAAAATTGAACTAAAATAAACTTTTAATATAAAGAGATCCTAAATTTCGAATTAATTAAGGCGGAGACTTGGCCGTGGAGGTTCCTCTCAAATGAGCTCACTTAGCTATAGGAATATCACTCACCTGAACCCTAAGACTATTCGACCGGGCTCTCGCCCGACAAAGTATTCCTCTTAATGCCCGCATTACGCTAAGAACCACGCTATTGGGTGGGGAACCCAATCCAGTAGAGTTTGCGCGCCTCCTCTCTCGAGGGTTAGTGCGGAACTCTCTTTACCAAGGGGCGATCGGTCCATACGCACGGCCTCGCGACTAGATAGCGTATGGACTATAGAAGTAGAGACCACACATCGATTATGTTGTTCTATGCTTCGTAAACCCTAGGAAAACCCTAAGTAATTTTAATTAATTAGAAAAACAGGACCTTTAATTATTTAAAGCAATTTTATTTGTCCCAATGCTCTTCGATACTGAGGGCTAAGAACGGTTATCCACTCATCAGAATGGGGACGGCTTGCGATGAAAGCAAGAGAATGAAAACAAGAAAAGGAAAGCTGTAAAGAAAGCAGGAAAGAAAGCAGGAAAGAAAGCAGGAAAGAAAGCAGAAAATTATAAGTCCCACTCAAACGAGTGGGACAGAAAAAAAAGAAGTAAATGCGAGTCCCGGCTCAAATGTGTGGGGAGGAGAAATGAAAGTGAGTCCTACTCAAACGAGTAGGTGGAAATAAATTCAACGCACGCACGCACTCTACTTGAAATTAAAACTCATGCACACACTTGACATGAAATGAAACACGCACACACAACAGAATGTAAAAACTCACACACTCTATTGGAAAGTAAAACTCACGCACTCTACTGGAAAGGAAATAAAACACTGCGCCATTTAACTCTTAACGAGTAGGCGGAACTAAATGCGCACATGTACAGAAATGAATAAAAACTCAGTTAATGAAAAATTAAAACAACTGCATTTCTACCGCTAGAATGCGGTAGAAATGCATAAAAACTGAAATAAAAATTAAACGAGCAAATGGATTTGCAAATAAATGCAAAAGCTAAGTGCTCGAAAAATTAAAATGAATACATTTCTATAGCTAGAATGCTGTAGAAATGTATAAAAAGATGAAATAAAAATAAAAAGAGCAAAAAGTTTTGAAAATAAAAGCAAAAATGCAAGTGTTTGAAAAAGCAAAACAATGATATTTTCATTCTTATGATTTTATAGAAGAGCTTACAAAATGGAAATAAAGCAGAAAAGAATAAAAAGTTTTACAGCCTAATAAAAAACTAAGTTAAAGAAAAACAAAACCATTTTTATGGCATCTTTATAGTCTCATAAGAATGAATATAAGAAGAACAGAAATAATAAACTATGAAAACTATGAAATCTATTTAAGCATAGAACTAAACTCATACACGCACACACCCATTTTAAATACGAAAACAAAGGATAAAACAAAATGAAAATTAAGATTGCTTAAGAGATTGCATATAAATGAAGTCCATGACAACGTAAGGAGGAAAATCTACTAATTTTAAAAATATGAAAAGTTCATTACAAAGCTAAAACTAACATAGAGGAGAGGGGGAGAAAATCTCCTTACAAAGCTTTTGGAAAGCACCTAACAGCCAGCCCTTAAGCAAAATGGCTCCAAAAAAGGGGAACAGGAGTACAAGTAGAAGATCTGAATTTATAGAGAAAATTTCATGGAACACGCCCTCCGACACGGCCGTGTCGGGGGGGGGGGGCGTATCAGTACTATATAAATGACGGCCGGCGAGATTTAACATCAAAGTTGACTTCGATTGAAATTGTGGAGGTCATGCCCCTGGTCACGGGCATGATGGTGGGCGTGTCGGGGATGTAGAACTGGGCACGGGTCGCGTTGAAAGTCGCCGTGCGGGTCTTGTCTGCCAGGTGGAGGCGTACACGCCCGTGTCGCATCTTGACACTACCGTGTCGGGTCAGGTCGACGAACGTTGAACGCAGTTTCGTCGAGCTGGAAGCCTTGATCATTGATCGGGAATGACACGGGCATGTCGGATCATTGGACACGGGCGTGTTGGATCGGTCAACAATCGTCGAGTGCAAAATGTCGAGTGAGGTGACACGGGTTAGGTCACGACCGTGTCACATTTGACACGAGCGTGTGGGCGGGCGTATCACATGATGTTTTCTTGAAAATGGCTGATTCACTGGAAGTTGACGTGTCACGGCCGGGTCTCGGGCGTGGCCCAAAGAACATGGGCATGACCCATGTAAAATTTGACAATTTCCTGAAATTTTTCAGAAAATCAAAATAAAGTAAGTTATCAAAATATTTACAAAATAGGAGCAATTTATTAAGGAAATATAAGTAAAAATGACGAAAATAAATTAAAATAATTTATTAAACGTACGTAAAAATACGTATATTTACAATTCATCAAATACCATCATAATTAAGCTTTTGCTATTTTAGGGCAAAAGTTGGAGATGTACTTATAAGGAATTAAAGAAATCCTAAGTTTAACTACCGCTTGAATTAATTAAAAGTAAGATCAAAAAAAACATCCGGGGTACTAGAGTTAAATGATAAATTATGAAAATATTATAAATAGAGGAAGAGTTTCAAAAAAACTTCTAGATAAAACAAATAGAAAGCAAAAATTTATTTTTGTTAGTTTAACAAAGATGAATTGAAATTAAAAAACTTTAGCTTAAAAGAATTTAAAAGAAATAATGCAATTTAAAAATTATGCTCTCAAAAAATTTTAAATTAATTCTAAAATTATTGAAATAGGATAAGTGGTTTGGTGGTTTATGAAGAGAGCTTGGATTTAGAGGTGAGGTAATTTTTTCTCGAACCTCTATATATTTTTTTTCTTTTCAATAATTAGGAAAATGAAATCTTATTTTACTAACATATAAATTTTTCTTTATTCATAAATAATAAATAACTCAATGTATATGTGTAGGAGTAATGAATTTTATCCTCTTACTCCGTAACATATAATCTTTTTAAATATTGGCTGCCTATGTTTATGGAATGAAATCTTATTCCAATTGACATAAGATCTTTTAAGGGATAAAATAGGGGTAATTATGCCAAGTAAGTCATGAAAAAAATGGAGGTGGGTTTATATTTTTCAAAAAGAAAACTAGATTTTGATAAAAAAGTTTTGAGAGCAACCTTTTTAAAATGAACGTTCCTATGTTTCGAAAAACATGAAGTGAAAATAATTGAAATCCATGATTGTTATTTTCTAACATAAAAGACGAGCTTCTATTTATAAAAATTAGAAGTGATGGTGAAAAATAAGTTCTCTATTACAAGAAAAAGACATAAAAATTCTTTAAAACTTGACACCAGACACTTAAATCTATCAAGCTTTAATTAATAATCGAATAGTAAACAAAGAATAAGTAAATTTCGCATATTAATTTACTCGAAACTAGATTTTGGAAAGCAAAAAGGGTCAAGATATGGTATATTCGATTTTATTTTGTTACATAATTTCTAAATTGTTTTTGGATTTTAGGGTTTTTATCATTTTTTTGTATTTTTTATTATTATTATCTTTTTTGTGCATTTTTAAAGATGTTTTAATCTTTTTTTATATTTTAAGTTATTACCTTTTTTATTTCTAGAGTTATTCTCTTTTTTGGGATTTTTGGTTATCTATTTTTGGAGATTTTTGATTTTCTAAGTATTTTTTTAGAGTTTTTAGTTTATTTTGATAAGTTATTTACAAGAAAGAGGAAAAAAATGTTATTTACGAAGTAGAGCGGGGGGGGGGGGGGGTAGAAATTTTTACAAAAATGTACAAAGTAAAAACTCGATGGCCCGCGAACAGATTGTTATTTAGGTGGTTGGTTCGATGAGTCGAACGTCGCGGTCATGCTAAAAAGCGTGCTTTTACAAAAAAGAAGAGAACGGGGGGGGGGGGGGGGGGGGGGGGGTGGGGGGGGGGGGGGGGGGGGGGGGATTTTTATATATATAAAAAAGAGTAAGGGGAAAAATATTTAAAGTAAAAAAATTTTGAATTTTTTTTGTTTTATAAGTTAATTTTTTGAATTTTATTTTTTATTTTATGAATTTTTTTGAGTTTTTTTTTATTATATAAGGACAAGAAAAAAAAAATTTTTGGAGGTTTTAATTTTTATGCAATTTTTGTATTTTTTGGTAAGTTTTTTTATTAGGGCAGAATATAAAAATATAGAATAGGAAAACACCTGCATACTTAAATCTAACATTGTCCCCAATGTTGCAATCTAAGTATGCGGAACGAATAATATTAAAAATAGAGTATATACAAAATGAATAAGGGAGGGTAGAAGCTTCCCTTATACGAGTTCGGGGAGGCTCGGGTCGAAATCCTGCATTAGTTAGAGAAAAGAAAGACGCAAAAAGATAACAAAAAAGGGAAAAAGATAATGTCGGCTAAAAGGTTGCGGGCGGTAGGGGGTGGCAAGTGCATGTGTGACTCGATTAGCTAACGTCTTAGCTATATGAGTGTGATAAAAATGTGATCCCCTAGAGCACATAAAATTGTGAAGCGTTCCAAATTAAAACAAAATAAGTTAAACAAAATATATACAATTTTAAAATCAAATGATTATATTTTTTTGCTGTTTTAAAGTAGATTTTTTATTTTTAGTTGTTTTTTAGGTAGTTGTTCTTTTGTTTTTAGATTTTTTGTGGGTTTTTAGTTTTTAGGTTTTTTATTTTTTTAGTTTTTTTAGATTGTTTTACAGTTTTTTAGTTTTTAGATTTTTAGGTTTTGTGTTTTTTTTTGTTTGAGTTTTTTTTTCATAACAATAATGCCAGATTTTTTTTAAAAAAAGTTATTTTTATTTTTAAGATTTTTTTTGGTTTTATAGGTTTTTCAAGTTTTTATTTTTATATGTTTTTTTATTTTTTGTGGAAACAACGCTATTTCATTTTTGTTTTTTTTTATAGATCAATATATATAGAATAATAAGTATAAAATAAGCTATTTCTTTTTTTTTTTGGAAGGTTTTTTTGGTAGTTTTATTATTATTATTATTATTATTATTATTAGTATTATTATTTTTTTGTTGGCCATTTCAAATTTTTGTTATATATAGATATAGGTAAAATTAATAGGTCTCCAGAGTTCAAAATAACGACTCAAAATATTCCCCGACAACGGCGCCAAAAACTTGATGCGGGTTAAAACTCCAAAACTTATTACGAGCTCGCGGCGCCCCGAGCGGTTTTATTTAAGAAAGCAGATTTGGTTTTATTTAGAAAACTGGGCACGCAGATTTATTATTTGGATATAAAACAGTGATATCGAGTTTTAACGAAAGGAGGCGAGTGCACCTATCGTGAGTAGTATAGGATATTCCGGTGTGGAATATCGAGGTCGTGTTGTTCTTGGGGTCGGGTTGATTATTTCTACTCTTTCCTGAAGGGGCCTATTATTTTACCGATATTTAACTTATCGGGTTATATTTTTTTATATATAATAAAAGAAAGGCAGAAAATAAAAACAATTAAAAAGGTTGAGCCGATGAAAAGCTTAGCGCAACGGCATCGAATAAAATTGAACTAAAATAAACTTTTAATAAAACGAGATCCTAAATTTCAAATTAATTAAGGCGGAGACTTGGCCGTCGAGGTTGCACTAAAATGAGCTCACCTAGATATAGTAATATCGCTCACCTGAACGCGAAGAATATTCGACCGTGCTCTCGTCCAACGAAGGATTCCTCTTAATGCCCACATTACGCTAAGAACCCCGCTATTGGGTAGGGAAGCCAATCCGGTAGAGTTTGCGCGCCTCCTCTCTCGAGGGTTAGTGCGGAACTCTCTTTACCTATAGGCGATCGGTCCATACGCACGGCCTCTCGGCTAGCTAGCGTATGGACTACAGAAGTAGAGATCACACATCGATTATGTGGTTTTACGTTTCGTAAACCCTAGGCAAACGTTAAGTAATTTTAATTAATTAGAAAAACAGGACCTTTAATTATTTAAAGCAATTTTATTTGTCCCAATGCTCTTCGATACCGAGGGATAAGAACGGTTAGCCACTCATCGGAATGGGGACGACTTGCGATGAAAGCAATAAAATGAAAGCAGGAGAAGGAAAGCAATAAAGAAAGAAGGAAAGAAAGCAGAAAATTGCAAGTCCCACTCAAACGAGTGGGACTGAAATGAAAGCAGTAAATGCGAGTCCCTGCTCAAATGAGTGGGTAGGAGAAATGAAAGCAAGTCATACTCAACCGAGTAGGAGGAAATAAATGCAACGCACGCACGCACTCTACTTGAAATTAAAACTCACGCACACACTCGACATGAAATGAAACACACGCACACAACAGAATGTAATAACTCACACACTCTATTGGAAAGGAAAACTCACGCACTCTACTGGAAAGGAAATAAAACACTACGCCATTTAACTTTTAACGAGTAGGCATAAAAAGCTGAAATATTAAAACAACTGCATTTTTACCGCTAGAATGCGGTAGAAATGCATAAAAAGCTGAAATAAAAATTATACGAGCAAATGAATTTGCAAATAAATGCAAAAGCTAAGTGCTTGTAAAAATGAAATGAATACATTTCTACCGCTAGAATGTCGTAGAAATGCATAAAAGACGAAATAAAAAAAAGAGCAAAAAGTTTTGAAAATAAAAGCAAAATTGCAACAGTTTGAAAAAGCAAAATAATGATATTTTCATTCTTATGATTTTATGAAAGACGTTAAAAAATGGAAATAAAGCATAAAAGAATAAAAACTTTTACAGCATAATAAAAAAAACTAAGTTAAAGAAAAACAAAACCATTTTTAAGACATTTTATAGACTCATAAGAATGAATATAAGAAAAACGGAAATACTAAACTATGAAAACTATGAAATCTATTTAAGCATAAAACTAAACTCATACACGCACACACCCATTTTAAAGACGAAAACAAAGGATAAAATAAAATGTAAAATAAGATTGCTTAAGAGATTGCATATAAATGAAGTCCATGACAACGTAAGGAGGAAAATATACTAATTTTATAAATATGAAAAGTTCATTACAAAGCTAAAACAAACATAAAGGAGAGGGAGAGAAAATCTCCTTACAAACCTTTTGGAAAGCACCTAACAGCCAGCCCTTAAGCAAAATGTCTCCAAAAAAGCGGGACAGGAATACAAGCAGAAGCTCTGAATTTATAGAGAAAATTTCATGGAACACGCCCTCCGGCATGGGCGTGTCGGGGGGGGGGGGGGGGCGTGTTAGTACTGTACAAAAGACGGTCGACGAGATTTGACATCAAAGTTGACTTCGGCTAAAATCATGGAGGTCATGCCCCAGGTCACGGGCGTAACGGTGGGCGTGTTGGGGAGGTAGAACTGGGCGCGGGTTGCGTTGAAAGTCTCCGCGTGGGTCTTGTCTGCCAGGTGGAGGCATACACGCCCGTGTCGCATCTTGACACGGGCGTGTAGGGTCGGGTCGACAAATGTTGAACGCGGTTTCGTCGAGCTGGAAACCTTGATCATCGATCGAGAATGACATGAGAGAGTCGGATCAATGGACACGGGCATGTTGGATTGATCGACAATCGTCAAGTGCAAAACGTCGAGCGCGGTGACACGAGTTAGGTCACGGCCGTGTAATATTTGATACGGGCGTGTGGGCGGGCTTGTCACACGATTTTTTCTTCAAAAATGGCTGATTCACTGGAAGTTGATGTGTCGCGCTCTGGTCACGGGCGTGACCCAAAGAACACGAGCGTGACCCATGCAAAATTTGATAATTTCCTGAAATTTTTCATAAAATCAAAATAAAGTAAGTTAGCAAAATATTTACAAAATAAGAGCAATTTATTAAGGAAATATAATTAAAAATGATGAAAATAAACTAAAAAAATTTATTAAACGTACGTAAAAATACGTATATTTACAATTCATCAGGTTTGCTTGTTTTCAATTCAAACCATCTCCAAATGAGATGAAATATTAACCAGAGCGCTATGATGACCCCAAGCACCACTCACCAAAATTTGGGTGAGTATGGAGGTCATATGGTCCCTCATTTAATTTACCCTAGAGAAATTAAATAATTCCAAAAACTACAGAAAACTCATTCCCAAAAATTCTCATTTTTGGGCAGGACTTAGGTATAGCTAGGGTGACTCCCTGCCCAAATTTCAAGTTATTTGGACAAGAGATGAAGTGTGGGTACCCATTTTAATCTCTGCGTAGCTCTAGGTATAGACCCCACCAAAATGAGTGCCCTGGTTAAACCAGGCATCCAAATTGGTTCAAACTAATTTAGCTTAAAGTAAACCCCTAGGGCTACAAATGTTATGTTGACCATTTCCTCTGACTTAGCCTCTAGTTTTTTGTAATAATTAAAAACTTTAAATATATAAAGTGTGACAGTAATGAAATAAACATTTAACATCACCTATAGTTTTAATTTTTATACTTGCACTAATCTTGGCGTAGTAATGGATGCCATTTGGTTGTTGTCCTCAGCATGCCAATGGCCAGGATTGCTTCTCCCTGGGCCAAGTTGAAGCCGCTGCCACCGGCCACCCAAGCACCTCCCTAGCCAGCCACCGCCACCACCACCTTCGTCGAGGTGGCGGCTGTCGCTAGGCGGCGGCATAGCCGCCGGAGGGGCCTATTCCGGCAAACCCGATAGGGTAGTTTTTGCGGAAAAATGTGGAGCAACGCACTCCAGATTGGGCTCAATTATGCCCGAAACTTGGCCCTAAGTGTTGTTATGATCTACCCATGGAATAAGGAGAGGAGGAGGACTTTTGGGAGGGTTGGAGGCGAGTTGATCTCCGGTTTGCCATTGTGGTGGTGGAGGCGATCGGGTTTCTGCAACAGCACAGTCAAGTGCCTCAAATCCTCCAGGTAAAGGTTGTAACATTCTCCCCTCTGCCCGGTGATGCCTTTAAGATCCCCAATTGGGGAAGGGGAAGGGTGTAACTCTAATGGCCATGAATGGCCATTAATGGCCAATTTCGGTTTCATCCATTTGAAGGGCTGACCCACGCCACTGGCTGGCCACCTCCTGAAAACTCCTCCCCTGCATCCAAGGAGTTAAAGCCCCATCAAAAGGGGAGTTATGGGGCCTCCATGGCCATGATGGCCATTAAGCTTACCCTTCTCTCTCCTCCAAATTTGGGTAACTCCCTCTTTCTCACTCCTAGTCACTCATTTCTGAATTTGGTGGGCCCAAAATGTGTCTCACCACCTCCTAGACCAATGGGACACACTTGTCTAGGCCTAGCCCACTTGGATTGGGCTTGAGTTAGCCATTTAGGCTAGTTTGACCACTTTGACCTAAGAGTTGACTTTGGTCAAATTAGCCATTAGGGCTGACCCCAATGGGTCCTTGGTGACTCATGGGCCTCCCCTAAAGTTTAAAAGTACTTAGGTAGGGTTAACTTGCACTCTGAAGGTCACTTGCCCCTTAGTTAGGGCACTTTGACTAGTTTAGGGCTAGGGTTGACTTGGGTCAACTTAGGCTCTGGAGTTGACTCCAATGGGTCCTAGGTGACCCATTGAACTCACCCTAGGGTTAGGAGGACATGAGTGGGATCCACTTGGCTAAGGGGAGGTCAGGTGACCCAATATATGTTAGTTTGACCCATTTAGGGTTAGAGTTGACTTTGGTCAACTTAACAACTTTGACTGCCCTCCATGGGTCCTTAGTGACCCTTTGACCCCACATTCGGTCTAGGAAGACCTTGGTATGGTTGGTTCGTCTTTTCTAGTGCACACTGCCCTTAGTTAGGGCACCTTGCCCAATTTAGGCCTAGGGTGGTTCTTGGTCAACTTGGCCACCCTGGGTCAATCCCAATGGAACCTTGGGGCTCTAATGGACCTCCCAATGGATTGGTGAGACAATGGTGGGGTCTTTGAGTCATGGTAATGCCTCATGGTCATCCTAAACTAGGGTTTAGGAATCTACTATTTATAGACCATAATGATCTCACCTACATTCCTAGGTTCACTTGGCCTTCTTGGGATTCCTAGGGTTTTATCATGACCTAGTCATGAAAAAACCACTCCTAGGTGGTCTAGTTGTTTGAGGGATGTTACAGAGATAGCCAATGCAAATGCCCCGCGAGAAGGAGTTAGACGATCATAGTAAACAACAGCAGGCAACGGGTGCTGGGTACACGTCTGCACCCCTTTTGCGAAGAGCAATGGGAAGATCCAGGTCGGCGTGTTTCTCAGTAATCGGAGCATTCATGGTGGAGAGAGCTGGCCCGGGAGTGGAGCGAGATGGTCACGAGAGAGGAGGGAGAGAGTAGCAGGGGAGAGGGGAGAGAGAGAATGAGGAGATGGTGGAAATGATAGTGGAGAAATCTTGATGGGAGTAGGCGTGGTGGAGGGGATGGTAGGAGGAGCAGAAATATCCGGAGAGGGAAAGGAGTCTGAAGAAAAATAGGACTCATTCTCGAAGAAGGTCACATCTACGTATATGTATTAATTACGAAGAACGAGGTCAAAGTAACAATTACCTTTCTGAGTAGTAGAGTAACACAAAAAGACACACTTGGTGGCACGTGGGGTGAGTTTGCCATGAGTGGCGGAACGAGCATGCACAAAGGTTGTGCACCCAATGATACGTAGAGGGAGAGGAAATAGATCCTTACCTGGATAGAGAATGGAGAATGCGGTGTGACCGTGGAGAACCATGGACGGAGTACGACTGATAAGATAGTAGGAGATGAGGACAGTGTAGCCCCAATAGGAGCGAGGAACCTGCATCTGTGTCATCAGAGTGCGAGCGACATCGAGGAGGTGACGGTTTTTGAGTTTCGCCATCCCATTTGACTGTGAGGTATAGACACAGCTAGTTTGATGAATAATATCATATTACACAAAGAAAGAAGAGAAATCATTACTAAGATATTCCTTAGCATTGTCAGAGCGAAACATTTTAATAGATATGTCAAACTGATTCTTAATCATATTATAAAATGATGTCAATACAAAAAATAGTTCAGAGCAATCCTTTAAAAGATAAACCCACATACATCTAGAGAAATCATCAATAAAGATTACAAAATATGAACTAGCCCGACCTATGGTGAGGGTAGGAGCAGGACCCCAGATGTCAGAGTGAACAAGATCAAATGGTCAGGAAGATCCGCGACCATGCTTCGGTGGGAAGGAGGAGCAGTGATGCTTGCAAAGGTGACATGCGTCACAGTTGAGAGGAGGACTCTACGGAGGAAGATGGGGCAGAAGATGACGAAGAAGTCTCGGAGGAGCATGACCACGATAAAGTGCCACTGCAGAAGATCAGTAGAAGAGGAGGAAAAGGCAGAATGCGCAGAAACTTTGTCGAGGAAGGAGAGGTCGCCGCTCTCAGTCCCAGTAGCAATCGTCCGTTTAGAGCCCAGATCCTAAAAGAACAAGTAGTAGAAGTGAATGTTACTGAGCACTATAGTTACTTGCAAAGATAAGTAACAAATAACAAATTGAAAGGGAACTTGGGCACGTATAGGGTGTCCTCCAAGTAAAGACGTGGAGTGACTTGAACCACTCCTATTCCATTGACCGGTGAGGGAGAGCCGTCCGTAATAAAGACCGTGGGCAACCGATCATGCTGTTCTTGGAGAGAAAAATATTGCAGATTGCCGGTCATAAGATTGGTAGCACTAGAGTCGATCAGCCTTTTATCTTGAGTAGTGGCGTGGGCACTACCTGAAGATGTCAGCACTGAGGCAAATGACTTCGAAGAGGAGGTCGAAGCATACCCAATTGGTCGAATTTGAGGATGCTTCTTCCAACAACGATCAACCATGGGGCCGGTGCGGGCATAGTGAGAACATAAAAAGCGGGAAGCTCCGTGTTCGCCAGATGGGTAGTTGCGGCCACTAGAGTTACTTCTATGAGTTTGGTGAGCGTAGTTGTCTGGTTGAGGAGGGAAGGATAACAACGGATGTTGTAGCAAAGAGGTGTCCGCGGCTATACGGGGAGCAGTGGAATCCCAATCAGCATAGAGAGGGGAGTCTTGCAGAGGAGGGTCATCGGTGAGATGATGGCATTTGCGTTGAGAGCGGAGAAGGAAGGTGAAGGAGAAACTCCAGTCCGGTTAGTTGGGACCGATGAGTTTTGAAATGATGTCTAGGTTTCCCGAAGGAGTAAGAGGAGTAGGAGGAGGAGCGGCAACAGGAGTAGAGGTGGTAGAGATATCAGAGGTTGCCATAGAACATAGCAGAGAGAATAACAAGTCTCGGATAGTAAAGGAGGGTGCGATGACTAAGCACAGTGCACGACAATAAGAGCAGGTCACGGTGATTTAGGAATAGGTCACAACAATAAGAATAGGTCGTGGCGACTTAATAACAGGTCGAGATGACTTAAGAAGAAGAGTAGCTAGAAAACGAGTGCGTAGTGACTAAGCACATGTTGTGGCAAGAAGAATAGATCGCGGCGACTTAAGAACACGTCACGGCGAGAAGAAAGGGGAATCAGAGAGGTCGCGCACAGCAAGGGCAATGACAAGGAGAGAAAGAAGCAGCTTGAATAGTGTGCAAATAGGCGGAAGAAACAAGTGCGAAGACAGGCCGCGAGAAGAAATGATCAAGCCACGTGGATAGGTTGCGCGGACAGAGAAATCTCACAGAATCAGGAGTAAATGATCGAGTCCTCTGATACCATGTGCGAACAGAAAACAAGTATGTTGGATCCCTAGTTGATTTGGGCTAGGTTCACTGACTTAGGATGTGACCCAACATGTATAACCAGGGTAAAGTTGTGTCCTAGAGGCTAGGTCAAGTCTTTAGGTTCAACTTCAGAAGGACCAGCTACCATCAAGACCATCAGAGATTTCAGACTTAGAGGATTTCAAGTTTAAGTAAAGTGAGTTCGACATTTGTCGAACTCAGCTCGACGAAAGGAGTTCTGCGCTCGACGATCGTGAGACAATTCTTAGTGCTGGGCTCGATTATCTGTGTTCTCTGTTCGACGAAGACTCAGTTTCTACTTCAAGACAAAGTCAGGAGAACTTCAAATTTTTCTAAGTCCAGCTTCAAACTTCGGCCGACGAATTATATTCTGAGCTCGACGAACTTGGACCACAAGTTGTCAATTTCTCAGGTAGACGAAGTCAGCTTCTCAGCTCGATGAATTGGATTCTCAGCTCGATGAATGAAGACTGTCTGTTTGACGATTGAAGATTGTCTGGTCGACGAACTCTCTCAAGCTCAGCTCGACGAACTCAAGCTCAGCTCGATGAACACAAGTGCAGCTCGACGAATTGCGTTCTTCGTTCGACGAACCCACACTAGGTTTTCTTCAAGTTTCCCGTCCCGTTTCTTGGCGATGAATCCAGAGTTATTAATGCCAGATCTTCTCGGAATGTTACCGTTGGAACACGCATTGAATATGGGCGATTACATTCCATTTTTCCCTCGGACAGTTAGGAAAGTCATTGATTGTTGATTCTTTCCAAGGCCGACTGCAATTACTGCTCGACATTCAAAATTTTGAATGTTCCTCAGTCAGACATAGATATACACAGAGAGAAAAACAATCAACAAGAACAGATTGTCAGTACAGTAAGCAACACAGACAGACACTTAGATTACACAGAAGAACAATCATTTAGAAGTAAAAAGTTCATGACTGTAATCAGCCTCAACCAGAGAACTTTTTCGAGAAGAAGAAGAATACCACATCACTATCAAGAGTCTTCTTCATTTGCTAACTCTCAGGGAAACTTCAAAGGACAACAAAACTTTATCTATCAGAAGAAGTTCCTGAAGTATCTCTAGTCCAGGCATTCTAGGTCATTGAAGGCCTATCACCCTAAAGCAGTACTCCAGCTTTACTTATTAATTCAAGATCTCAAGGGGAGCAAACTCTGCTACCATCAATCCACAAGTCTTCTCAGCTGTCAATGAGAAAGAGAAGACCTCATCACCTTCTTTCCAATTCCTGTACAGGGTTTTAAATCCCTTCAAAATTATTCTGGTTGCAAGTCTCCTTCCAAAAGACTTGAGGTTTGGTTTTTGAGCACCTGAACAAAAGCTCATTAGTGTCAGGAACCTGATCAAAAACCTGAGTGGATTCCTACCAGGGTGGTAGAAGAGTGGATGTACCCAGGTTGGGGAACCACTATAAAATTCTTGTGTCGTCTGGTTGCTCTTTTCTTTTGTTTTCTGGCTGTGCTCTGTGATTAGATAATTGTTGTGCTTCCTTTATTTTATTTGCTTCCCTGTTCACTTAGGAATATAACAAAAGTTGTAAAACATTTTTAGTAAGCATTATACTCTATTCACCCCCCTATAGTATATCAAATCTAACCTGCACTTTCAATTGGCATCAGAGCTAGGTTGGTTAAAATATCATACCCTATTGGTTGCACAGGCTAACACCTAAACCCAAAGATCCCTCTAGTTAGATCTGTATGTTTTAAGTTTGTTATAAGATTTATTTCTTCACAGGCATGGCCCAAAACAAAGACTATGCAAGCATCAGACCTCCAGTGTGCAATCTTAACAAGTTTGCCATCTGGAAGGCAAGAATCAGATTATACATGAACTCTATTGATGAGGATATCTTTTCTATTACTTTGATAGGTGTACCTCCAGCACCCGCAGCTTCTACCAGCACTTCAACCAACATGACTGCAGTGCCTCCTCCAGAAACAACGATGCCTACAAGAAAACCAAGATGGCTGATGCTAAGGCAATGAATATCTTAGCCCAGACTATGTCAGATGATATATTCCAGAAGGTGGCTGAGTGCAGCTCAGCTAAAGCCATATGGGACTCCCTTAACCAAAAGGTAGCTGGCTCTGCAGATGAAAGAAAGGACAGAAGATCCAATCTCATATCCCTGTATGAGAACTTTAAAAAGGATGAGACTGAATCAGTGGCAAAAATGTACAACAGATTGAGCACCATCATCAATGAGCTCAAAACATTGGACAAGGACATCACCTTGACAGAGGTGAATGATAAGATTCTGATGTGTTTCCCTAGCTCTTGGGATTCTAGAATCTGGCCAATCAAATAAGCTAGGAGCCTCAATTAGATCTCAACTGAGTCTCTCTTAGGAAAATTGAAATCCTATGAGCAGCTGATCAAATCAGGAGAAGTAGCAGAATAGAAGGCAACAAGTCCAATTAGAAAGGAGCACAGCATAGCCTTCAAAGCATTAGAAGAAAGTGAGACATCAACCTCAAATGAAGAACTCATGAGCCACTTTGCCAAAAGGTTCTACAAGATGGCAAGGAAGGATTTTAGAAGGAAATCATCCATACAGGATGATAAGCCCAAGTATGACAAGACACCAACCAAGGAGGTTGTGTGCTTTGGGTGCAGAAAGCCTGAACACTACATTTCAGAATGTCCAGAAAATCAAAAGAAGGACAAGAACAAAGAAAGAGACTCTAGAAGAAAGCACAGCAGCAGACCCTCTTCCATCAAATATAAGAAGAAAGATAAGGGCTTTATTGCTGAGACTTGGAGTGACACTGAAGAAGAAACATCTTCCTCCAGCTCAAGTGAAGAAGAGGAAGAAGCTAGATCCAAGGAGGTGTGCCTTATGTCAATTGATACCTCTAGGAGCAATTCTGGATCAGGAGAAGAATCAGAAGATGAAGCTGCCTCAGACTCAGAGGCTGATCAGGTTATTTCTAGCTTTGACTTTAGTTCTGATTTATTTAAAACTGAATTCAAATCTATGTGCTTAGACTTAATCAATTCAGAAAAAAAGATAAAAACTCTTAGAGAAAGACTAGGAAGTCTTGAATCAGTCAAGTCAGAAAACATAAAGCTAACAGACCAATTAACCTTAGCTAATGAACAAATAATTAAATTAAAATCTGAATAATGTGAGACTAAACAACTTGAGCAATCTCTCAATGGGAGAAGCCTCAAGCCGATGGACATCACAAACACAGTGAATGCCAGATTAAATGGCAAGTTGGGCTTTGGTGCTTCATCAAGTTTGCCCCCCATAATTAAGAAAAATATTCTTACAACCCCTATCAATTTTGTTTCTGCCAAGGGAATGGAAAAGATTATAAACAAACCATTGTCTGAAAATAATCCAAAACCCATAGACAAGAGAAATAGAAATCAGAAAACAAGTAATAAAAACCAAGTTCAGCAGCATTCATCGAACTCAGATCGACAAAATGTGGCCAGTTCGTCAAATCCAGATCGACGAACGCTGAACGCAAACTTCAGATATAATAATTCGTCTAACTGCGATCGATGAACTATGTATGGTTCGTCGAGCAGAGGTCGACGAACTTGGGGCACAGACAATGACTATTGTCATTCTCTGAGCAGAGGTCAACGATCTCAGCCCTATTCGTCGAACTCTGGTCGACGAACTTACAACAATTCGTCGAACCCAGAAAGACCAAACTCAAATCATTTCTCTTGAAGAAATCTTAAGCCAACTAATAAGACATTTAATCTAGTAGCTGATTGGGTAATTCCACCTAGGAGATATCACCCCTTAGGGTATAAATCACAACCTGCTTTATCAGTCATATCTAGTTTTTCATTCCAACCAAATCAAGGACCCAAGATAACCTGGGTCAAGAACAATTGAGTTTTGCTTTTCTTTGCAGGTATAGGTGAAGAGCTGTCCAAGGGTAAGTCAGACATGGTACTTGGACAATGGTTGCTCCAAACACATGACAGGCAGCAAGGGCAATCTATACAAATACAAGCCCAAGATAGGACCAAAGGTGATTTTTGGAGATTCCAACATTGGTCAATCAGAAGGATATGGGACAGTGAAGATTGAAGCAGTAACTTTCAAGAAAGAAACCTATGTAAGAGAACTCAGACATAACCTTATATCCATAAGTCAATTATGTGATGAAGGTTATCAGGTACGTTTTAACTCTGCTTCATGTTCTATCATTGATAATAAAAATAAAACAGTTTTAATTGGACTTAGACAAGGAAACATATATTTAGACAAGGAAACATATGTTTTAAAGTCTTGTCTGCCAAGTGGAGGCGTACACGCCCGTGTCGCATCTTGACACTACCGTGTCGGGTCAGGTCGACGAACGTTGAACGCAGTTTCGTCGAGCTGGAAGCCTTGATCATCGATCGGGAATGACACGGGCATGTCGGATCATTGGACACGGGCGTGTTGGATTGGTCAACAATCGTCGAGTGCAAAATATCGAGTGAGGTGACACGGGTTAGGTCACGACCGTGTCACATTTGATACGAGCGTGTGGGCGGGCGTATCACATGATGTTTTCTTGAAAAATGGCTGATTCACTGGAAGTTGACGTGTCATGGCCGGGTCTCGGGCGTGGCCCAAAGAACATGGGCATGACCCATGTAAAATTTGACAATTTCCTGAAATTTTTCAGAAAATCAAAATAAAGTAAGTTATCAAAATATTTACAAAATAGGAGCAATTTATTAAGGAAATATAAGTAAAAATGACGAAAATAAATTAAAAAATAATTTATTAAACGTACGTAAAAATACGTATATTTACAATTCATCAAATACCATCATAATTAAGCTTTTGCTATTTTAGGGCAAAAGTTGGAGATGTACTTATAAGGAATTAAAGAAATCCTAAGTTTAACTACCGCTTGAATTAATTAAAAGTAAGATCAAAAAAAACATCCGGGGTACTAGAGTTAAATGATAAATTATGAAAATATTATAAATAGAGGAAGAGTTTCAAAAAAACTTCTAGATATAAAACAAATAGAAAGCAAAAATTTATTTTTGTTAGTTTAACAAAGATGAATTGAAATTAAAAAACTTTAGCTTAAAAGAATTTAAAGAAATAATGCAATTTAAAAATTATGCTCTCAAAAATTTTAAATTAATTCTAAAATTATTGAAATAGGATAAGTGGTTTGGTGGTTTATGAAGAGAGCTTGGATTTAGAGGTGAGGTAATTTTTTCTCGAACCTCTATATATTTTTTTCTTTTCAATAATTAGGAAAATGAAATCTTATTTTACTAACATATAAATTTTTCTTTATTCATAAATAATAAATAACTCAATGTATATGTGTAGGAGTAATGAATTTTATCCTCTTACTCCGTAACATATAATCTTTTTAAATATTGGCTGCCTATGTTTATGGAATGAAATCTTATTCCAATTGACATAAGATCTTTTAAGGGATAAAATAGGGGTAATTATGCCAAGTAAGTCATGAAAAAAATGGAGGTGGGTTTATATTTTTCAAAAAGAAAACTAGATTTTGATAAAAAAGTTTTGAGAGCATCCTTTTTAAAATGAACGTTCCTATGTTTCGAAAAACATGAAGTGAAAATAATTGAAATCCATGATTGTTATTTTCTAACATAAAAGACGAGCTTCTATTTATAAAAATTAGAAGTGATGGTGAAAAACAAGTTCTCTATTACAAGAAAAAGACATAAAAATTCTTTAAAACTTGACACCAGACACTTAAATCTATCAAGCTTTAATTAATAAATGAATAGTAAACAAAGAATAAGTAAAATTCGCATATTAATTAACTCGAAACTAGATTTTGGAAAGCAAAAACGGTCAAGATATGGTATATTCGATTTTATTTTGTTACATAATTTCTAAATTGTTTTTGGATTTTAGGGTTTTTATCATTTTTTTTGTATTTTTTATTATTATTATCTTTTTTGTGCATTTTTAAAGATGTTTTAATCTTTTTTTTATATTTTAAGTTATTACCTTTTTTATTTCTAGAGTTATTCTCTTTTTTGGGATTTTTGGTTATCTATTTTGGAGATTTTTGATTTTCTAAGTATTTTTTTAGAGTTTTTAGTTTATTTTGATAAGTTATTTACAAGAAAGAGGAAAAAAATGTTATTTACGAAGTAGAGCGGGGGGGGGGGGTAGAAATTTTTACAAAAATGTACAAAGTAAAAACTCGATGGCCCGCGAACAGATTGTTATTTAGGTGGTTGGTTCGATGAGTCGAACGTCGCGGTCATGCTAAAAAGCGTGCTTTTACAAAAAAGAAGAGAACGGGGGGGGGGGGGGGGGGAGATTTTATATATATAAAAAAGAGTAAGGGGAAAAATATTTAAAGTAAAAAAAATTTTGAATTTTTTTGTTTTATAAGTTAATTTTTTGAATTTTATTTTTTATTTTATGAATTTTTTTGAGTTTTTTTTTTTATATATAAGGACAAGAAAAAAAAATTTGGAGGTTTTAATTTTTATGCAATTTTTTTGTATTTTTTGGTAAGTTTTTTTTATTAGGGCAGAATATAAAAATATAGAATAGGAAAACACCTGCATACTTAAATCTAACATTGTACCCAATGTTGCAATCTAAGTATGCGGAACGAATAATATTAAAAATAGAGTATATACAAAATGAATAAGGGAGGGTAAAAGCTTCCCTTAGACGAGTTCGGGGAGGCTCGGGTCGAAATCCTGCATTAGTTAGAGAAAAGAAAGAAGCAAAAAGATAACAAAAAAGGGAAAAAGATAATGTCGGCTAAAAGGTTGCGGGCGGTAGGGGTGGCAAGTGCATGTGTGACTCGATTGGCTAACGTCTTAGCTATATGAGTGTGATAAAAATGTGATCCCCTAGAGCACATAAAATTGTGAAGCGTTCCGAATTAAAACAAAATAAGTTAAACAAAATATATACAATTTTAAAATCAAATGATTATATTTTTTTTGCTGTTTTAAAGTAGATTTTTTATTTTTAGTTGTTTTTTAGGTAGTTGTTCTTTTGTTTTTAGATTTTTTGTGGGTTTTTAGTTTTTAAGTTTTTTATTTTTTTAGTTTTTTTAGATTGTTTTACAGTTTTTTAGTTTTTAGATTTTTAGGTTTTGTGTTTTTTTTTGTTTGAGTTTTTTTTTCATAACAATAATGCCAGATTTTTTTTAAAAAGTTATTTTTATTTTTAAGATTTTTTTTTTTTTAGGTTTTTCAGTTTTTATTTTTATATGTTTTTTTATTTTTTGTGGAAACAACGTTATTTCATTTTTGTGTTTTTTTATAGATCAATATATATAGAATAATAAGTATAAAATAAGCTATTTCTTTTTTTTGGAAGGTTTTTTGGTAGTTTTATTATTATTATTATTATTATTATTATTATTATTAGTATTATTATTTTTTGTTGGCCATTTCAAATTTTTGTTATATATAGATATAGGTAAAATTAATAGGTCTCCAGAGTTCAAAATAACGACTCAAAATATTCCCCGACAACGGCGCCAAAAACTTGATGCGGGTTAAAACTCCAAAACTTATTACGAGCTTGCGGCGCCCCGAGTGGTTTTATTTAAGAAAGCAGATTTGGTTTTATTTAGAAAACTGGGCACGCAGATTTATTATTTGGATATAAAACAGTGATATCGAGTTTTAATGAAAGGAGGCGAGTGCACCTATCGTGAGTAGTACAGGATATTCCGGTGTGGAATATCGAGTTCGTGTTGTTCTTGGGGTCGGTTGATTATTTCTACTCTTTCCTGAAGGGGCCTATTATTTTACCGATATTTAACTTATCGGGTTATATTTTTTTATATATAATAAAAGAAAGGCAGAAAATAAAAACAATTAAAAAGGTTGAGCCGATGAAAAGCTTAGCGCAACGGCATCGAATAAAATTGAACTAAAATAAACTTTTAATAAAACGAGATCCTAAATTTCAAATTAATTAAGGCGGAGACTTGGCCGTCGAGGTTGCACTAAAATGAGCTCACCTAGATATAGTAATATCGCTCACCTGAACGCGAAGAATATTCGACCGTGCTCTCGTCCAACGAAGGATTCCTCTTAATGCCCACATTACGCTAAGAACCCCGCTATTGGGTGGGGAAGCCAATCGGTGGTAGAGTTTGCGCGCCTCCTCTCTCGAGGGTTAGTGCGGAACTCTCTTTACCTATAGGCGATCGGTCCATACGCACGGCCTCTCGGCTAGCTAGCGTATGGACTACAGAAGTAGAGATCACACATCGATTATGTGGTTTTACGTTTCGTAAACCCTAGGCAAACGTTAAGTAATTTTAATTAATTAGAAAAACAGGACCTTTAATTATTTAAAGCAATTTTATTTGTCCCAATGCTCTTCGATATCGAGGGATAAGAACGGTTAGCCACTCATCGGAATGGGGACGACTTGCGATGAAAGCAATAAAATGAAAGCAGGAGAAGGAAAGCAATAAAGAAAGAAGGAAAGAAAGCAGAAAATTGCAAGTCCCACTCAAACGAGTGGGACTGAAATGAAAGCAGTAAATGCGAGTCCCTGCTCAAATGAGTGGGTAGGAGAAATGAAAGCGAGTCATACTCAACCGAGTAGGAGGAAATAAATGCAACGCACGCACGCACTCTACTTGAAATTAAAACTCACGCACACACTCGACATGAAATGAAACACACGCACACAACAGAATGTAATGTAAAACTCACACACTCTATTGGAAAGGAAAACTCACGCACTCTACTGGAAAGGAAATAAAACACTACGCCATTTAACTTTTAACGAGTAGGCATAAAAAGCTGAAATATTAAAACAACTGCATTTTTACCGCTAGAATGCGGTAGAAATGCATAAAAAGCTGAAATAAAAATTATACGAGCAAATGAATTTGCAAATAAATGCAAAAGCTAAGTGCTTGTAAAAATGAAATGAATACATTTCTACCGCTAGAATGTCGTAGAAATGCATAAAAGACGAAATAAAAAAAAGAGCAAAAAGTTTTGAAAATAAAAGCAAAATTGCAACAGTTTGAAAAAGCAAAATAATGATATTTTCATTCTTATGATTTTATGAAAGACGTTAAAAAATGGAAATAAAGCATAAAAGAATAAAAACTTTTACAGCATAATAAAAAAACTAAGTTACAGAAAAACAAAACCATTTTTAAGACATTTTATAGACTCATAAGAATGAATATAAGAAAAACGGAAATACTAAACTATGAAAACTATGAAATCTATTTAAGCATAAAACTAAACTCATACACGCACACACCCATTTTAAAGACGAAAACAAAGGATAAAATAAAATGTAAAATAAGATTGCTTAAGAGATTGCATATAAATGAAGTCCATGACAACGTAAGGAGGAAAATATACTAATTTTATAAATATGAAAAGTTCATTACAAAGCTAAAACAAACATAAAGGAGAGGGGGAGAAAATCTCCTTACAAACCTTTTGGAAAGCACCTAACAGCCAGCCCTTAAGCAAAATGTCTCCAAAAAAGCGGGATAGGAATACAAGCAGAAGCTCTGAATTTATAGAGAAAATTTCATGGAACACGCCCTCCGGCATGGGCGTGTCGGGGTGGGGGGGGGCGTGTTAGTACTGTACAAAAGACGGTCGACGAGATTTGACATCAAAGTTGACTTCGGCTAAAATCATGGAGGTCATGCCCCAGGTCACGGCATAACGGTGGGCGTGTTGGGGAGGTAGAACTGGGCGCGGGTTGCGTTGAAAGTCTCCGCATGGGTCTTGTCTGCCAGGTGGAGGCATACACGCCCGTGTCGCATCTTGACACGGGCGTGTAGGGTCGGGTCGACAAATGTTGAACGCGGTTTCGTCGAGCTGGAAACCTTGATCATCGATCGAGAATGACATGAGAGAGTCGGATCAATGGACACGGGCATGTTGGATCGATCGACAATCGTCAAGTGCAAAACGTCGAGCGCGTTGACACGAGTTAGGTCACGGCCGTGTAATATTTGATACAGGCGTGTGGGCGGGCGTGTCACACGATTTTTTCTTCAAAAATGGCTGATTCACTGGAAGTTGACGTGTCGCGCTCTGGTCACGGGCGTGACCCAAAGAACACGGGCGTGACCCATGCAAAATTTGATAATTTCCTGAAATTTTTCATAAAATCAAAATAAAGTAAGTTAGCAAAATATTTACAAAATAAGAGCAATTTATTAAGGAAATATAATTAAAAATGATGAAAATAAACTAAAAAAATTTATTAAACGTACGTAAAAATACGTATATTTACAATTCATCAGGTTTGCTTGTTTTCAATTCAAACCATCTCCAAATGAGATGAAATATTAACCAGAGCGCTATGATGACCCCAAGCACCACTCACCAAATTTGGGTGAGTATGGAGGTCATATGGTCCCTCATTTAATTTACCCTAGAGAAATTAAATAATTCCAAAAACTACAGAAAAATCATTCCCAAAAATTCTCATTTTTGGGCAGGACTTAGGTATAGCTAGGGTGACTCCCTGCCCAAATTTCAAGTTATTTGGACAAGAGATGAAGTGTGGGTACCCATTTTAATCTCTGCCTAGCTCTAGGTATAGACCCCACCAAAATGAGTGCCCTGGTTAAACCAGGCGTCCAAATTGGTTCAAACTAATTTAGCTTAAAGTAAACCCCTAGGGCTACAAATGTTATGTTGACCATTTCCTCTGACTTAGCCTCTAGTTTTTTGTAATAATTAAAAACTTTAAATATATAAAGTGTGACAGTAATGAAATAAACATTTAACATAACCTATAGTTTAATTTTATACTTGCACTAATCTTGGCGTAGTAATGGATGCCATTTGGTTGTTGTCCTCAGCATGCCAATGGCCAGGATTGCTTCTCCCTGGGCCAAGTTGAAGCCGCTGCCACCGGCCACCCAACCACCTCCCTAGCCAGCCACTGCCACCACCACCTTCGTCGAGGTGGCGGCTGTCGCTAGGCGGCGGCATAGCCGCCGGAGGGGCCTATTCCGGCAAACCCGATAGGGTAGTTTTTGCGGAAAAATGTGGAGCAAAGCACTCCAGATTGGGCTCAATTATGCCCGAAACTTGGCCCTAAGTGTTGTTATGATCTACCCATGGAATAAGGAGAGGAGGAGGACTTTTGGGAGGGTTGGAGGCGAGTTGATCTCCGGTTTGCCATTGTGGTGGTGGAGGCGATCGGGTTTCTGCAACAGCACAGTCAAGTGCCTCAAATCCTCCAGGTAAAGGTTGTAACATTCTCCCCTCTGCCTGGTGTGATGCCTTTAAGATCCCCAATTGGGGAAGGGGAAGGGTGTAACTCTAATGGCCATGAATGGCCATTAATGGCCAATTTCGATTTCATCCATTTGAAGGGCTGACCCACGCCACTGGCTGGCCACCTCCTGAAAACTCCTCCCCTGCATCCAAGGAGTTAAAGCCCATTAAAAGGGGAGTTATGGGGCCTCCATGGCCATGATGGCCATTAAGCTTACCCTTCTCTCTCCTCCAAATTTGGGTAACTCCCTCTTTTTCACTCCTAGTCACTCATTTCTGAATTTGGTGGACCCAAAATATGTCTCACCACCTCCTAGACCAATGGGACACACTTGTCTAGGCCTAGCCCACTTGGATTGGGCTTAAGTTAGCCATTTAGGCTAGTTTGACCACTTTGACCTAAGAGTTGATTTGTCAAATTAGCCATTAGAGCTTACCCCAATGGGTCCTTGGTGACTCATGGGCCTCCCCTAAAGTTTAAAAGTACTTAGGTAGGGTTAACTTGCACTCTGAAGGTCACTTGCCCCTTAGTTAGGGCACTTTGACCAGTTTAGGTCTAGGGTTGACTTGGGTCAACTTAGGCTCTGGAGTTGACTCCAATGGGTCCTAGGTGACCCATTGAACTCACCCTAGGGTTAGGAGGACAGGAGTGGGATCCACTTGGTTAAGGGGAGGTCAGGTGACCCAATATATGTTAGTTTGACCCATTTAGGGTTAGAGTTGACTTTGGTCAACTTAACAACTTTGATTGCCCTCCATGGGTCCTTAGTGACCTTTTGACCCCACATTGGGTCTAGGAAGACCTTGGTATGGTTGGTTCGTCTTTTCTAGTGCACACTGCCCTTAGTTAGGGCACCTTGCCCAATTTAGGCCTAGGGTGGTTCTTGGTCAACTTGGCCACCCTGGGTCAATCCCAATGGAACCTTGGGGCTCTAATGGACCTCCCAATGGATTGGTGAGACAATGGTGGGGTCTTTGAGTCATGGTAATGCCTCATGGTCATCCTAAACTAGGGTTTAGGAATCTACTATTTACAGACCATAATGATCTCACCTACATTCCTAGGTTCACTTGGCCTTCTTGGGATTCCTAGGGTTTTATCATGACCTAGTCATGAAAAAACCACTCCTAGGTGGTCTAGTTGTTTGAGGGATGTTACAGAGATAGCCAATGCAAATGCCCCGCGAGAAGGAGTTAGACGATCATAGGAAACAACAGCAGGCAGCGGGTGCTGGGTACACGTCTGCACCCCTTTTGCGAAGAGCAATGGGAAGATCCAGGTCGGCGTGTTTCTCAGTAACCGGAGCATTCATGGTGGAGAGAGCTGGCCCGGGAGTGGAGCGAGATGGTCATGGAGAGGAGGGAGAGAGTAGCAGGGGAGAGGGAGAGAGAGAATGAGGAGATGGTGGAAATGATAGTGGAGAAATCTTGATGGGAGTAGGCGTGGTGGAGGGGATGGTAGGAGGAGCAGAAATATCCGGAGAGGGAAAGGAGTCTGAAGAAAAATAGGACTCATTCTCGAAGAAGGTCACATCTACGTATATGTATTAATTACGAAGAACGAGGTCAAAGTAACAATTACCTTTCTGAGTAGTAGAGTAACACAAAAAGACACACTTGGTGGCACGTGGGGTGAGTTTGCCATGAGTGGCGGAACGAGCATGCACAAAAGTTGTGCACTCAATGATACGTAGAGGGAGAGGAAATAGATCCTTACCTGGATAGAGAATGGAGAATGCAGTGTGACCGTGGAGAACCATGGACGGAGTACGACTGATAAGATAGTAGGAGATGAGGACAGTGTAGCCCCAATAGGAGCGAGGAACCTGCATCCGTGTCATCAGAGTGCGAGCGACATCGAGGACGTGACGGTTTTTGAGTTTCGCCATCCCATTTGGCTGTGAGGTATAGACACAGCTAGTTTGATGAATAATATCATATTACACAAAGAAAGAAGAGAAATCATTACTAAGATATTCCTTAGCATTGTCAGAGCGAAACATTTAATAGATATGTCAAACTGATTCTTAATCATATTATAAAATGATGTCCATACAAAAAATAGTTCAGAACAATCCTTTAAAAGATAAACCCACATACATCTAGAAAAATCATCAATAAAGATTACAAAATATGAACTAGCCCGACCTATGGTGAGGGTAGGAGCAGGACCTCAGATGTCAGAGTGAACAAGATCAAATGGTCAGGAAGATCCGCGACCATGCTTCGGTGGGAAGGAGGAGCAGTGATGCTTGCAAAGGTGACACGCGTCACAGTTGAGAGGAGGACTCTACGGAGGAAGGTGGGGCAGAAGATGACGAAGAAGTCTCGGAGGAGCATGACCAAGATGAAGTGCCACTGCAGAAGATCAGTAGAGAGGAGGAGGAAAAGCAGAATGCGCAGAAACTTTGTCGAGGAAGGAGAGGTCGCCGCTCTCAGTCCCAGTAGCAATCGTCCGTTTAGAGCCCAGGTCCTAAAAGAACAAGTAGTAGAAGTGAATGTTACTGAGCACTATAGTTACTTGCAAAGATAAGTAACAAATAACAAATTGAAAGGGAACTTGGGCACGTATAGGGTGTCCTCCAAGTAAAGAGGCGGAGTGACTTGAGCCACTCCTATTCCATTGACCGGTGAGGGAGAGCCGTCCGTAATAAAGACCGTGGGCAACCGATCATGCTGTTCTTGGAGAGAAAAATATTGCAGATTGCCGGTCATAAGATTGGTAGCACTAGAGTCGATCAGCCTTTTATCTTGAGTAGCGACGTGGGCACTACCTGAAGATGTGACCACTGAGGCAAACGACTTCGAAGAGGAGGTCGAAGCATACCCAATTGGTCGAATTTGAGGATGCTTCTTCCAACAACGATCAACCATGGGGCCGGTGCGGGCATAGTGAGAACATAAAAAGCGGGAAGCTCCGTGTTCGCCAGATGGGTAGTTGCGGCCACTAGAGTTACTTCTATGAGTTTGGTGAGCGTAGTTGTCTGGTTGAGGAGGGAAGGATAACAACGGATGTTGTAGCAAAGAGGTGTCCGCGGCTATACGGGGAGCAGTGGAATCCCAATCAGCATAGAGAGGGGAGTCTTGCAGAGGAGGGTCATCGGTGAGATGATGGCATTTGCGTTGAGAGCGGAGAAGGAAGGTGAAGGAGAAACTCCAGTCCGGTTAGTTGGGACCGATGAGTTTTGAAATGATGTCTAGGTTTCCCGAAGGAGTAAGAGGAGTAGGAGGAGGAGCGGCAACGGGAGTAGAGGTAGTAGAGATATCAGAGGTTGCCATAGAACATAACAGAGAGAATAACAAGTCTCGGATAGTAAAGGAGGGTGCGATGACTAAGCACAGTGCACGACAATAAGAGCAGGTCACGGTGATTTAGGAATAGGTCACAGCAATAAGAATAGGTCGCGGCGACTTAATAACAGGTCGAGATGACTTAAGAAGAAGAGCAGCTAGAAAACGAGTGCGCAGTGACTAAGCACATGTTGTGGCAAGAAGAATAGATCGCGGCGACTTAAGAACACGTCACGGCGAGAAGAAAGGGGAATCAGAGAGGTCGCGCACAGCAAGGGCAATGACAAGGAGAGAAAGAAGCAGCTTGAATAGTGTGCAAATAGGCGGAAGAAACAAGTGCGAAGACAGGTCGCGAGAAGAAATGATCAAGCCACGTGGATAGGTTGCGCGGACAGAGAAATCTCACAGAATCAGGAGTAAATGATCGAGTCCTCTGATACCATGTGCGAACAGAAAACAAGTATGTTGGATCCCTAGTTGATTTGGGCTAGGTTCACTGACTTAGGATGTGACCCAACATGTATAACCAGGGTAAAGTTGTGTCCTAGAGGCTAGGTCAAGTCTTTAGGTTCAACTTCAGAAGGACCAGCTACCATCAAGACCATCAGAGATTTCAGACTTAGAGGATTTCAAGTTTAAGTAAAGTGAGTTCGACATTTGTCGAACTCAGCTCGACGAAAGGAGTTCTGCGCTCGACGATCGTGATACAATTCTTAGTGCTGGGCTCGATTATCTGTGTTCTCTGTTCGACGAAGACTCAGTTTCTACTTCAAGACAAAGTCAGGAGAACTTCAAATTCTCTAGTTAGATCTGTATGTTTTAAGTTTGTTATAAGATTTATTTCTTCACAGGCATGGCCCAAACAAAGACTATGCAAGCATCAGCCTCCAGTGTGCAATCTTAACAAGTTTGCCATCTGGAAGGCAAGAATCAGATTATACATGAACTCTATTGATGAGGATATCTTTTCTATTACTTTGATAGGTGTACCTCCAGCACCTGCAGCTTCTACCAGCACTTCAACCAACATGACTGCAGTGCCTCCTCCAGAAAACAACGATGCCTACAAGAAAACCAAGATGGCTGATGCTAAGGCAATGAATATCTTAGCCCAGACTATGTCAGATGATATATTCCAGAAGGTGGCTGAGTGCAGCTCAGCTAAAGCCATATGGGACTCCCATAACCAAAAGGTATCTGGCTCTGCAGATGAAAGAAAGGACAGAAGATCCAATCTCATATCCCTGTATGAGAACTTTAAAAAAGATGAGACTGAATCAGTGGCAAAAATGTACAACAGATTGAGCACCATCATCAATGAGCTCAAAACATTGGACAAGGACATCACCTTGACAGAGGTGAATGATAAGATTCTGATGTGTTTCCCTAGCTCTTGGGATTCTAGAATCTGGCCAATCAAATAAGCTAGGTGATAAGCCCGGAATCCGCGACCTGCCCGCGCAGCTTTCCAGACCGGGCGGCCTGCCTATTCAAGCCGCCAAGTCTCACATGCCGAGCGGTCTCCATGTCAGGCCGCTGCCAACGCCGACCCTGCTCAGCGACAATGCCCAAGGACCCAGCCGTCAGCTCGCTAGGAGGAATCCGCCAGACCGCGCGGTTTCCCTCCTTTCTTGTTTTTTTCTCTTTTGTTTCCCCTCACCTCTGCCCGGTTCTCCTGTACCCCGGGCAGCCGGTAATTTTAGCCCTGCCCGTTTGGGCAGGCCCCCGAGCCTATAAATAGGGAGAGGGTGCACTCCCAAGACACCGTGACTGGGATCCAGTAGCTCGCCTGTTAAGAGCTGCGGTCTCAAGTCTAGTGTATTGCGGCTTGTAGTCCGGCCGGCTTCTTCTTTTACTCGTTGTAACTGTCTCATTTTTAAGTAAAGGAAAGCCCGCCGCAAGAGTGGCATTCAAGCCGCGGCGGGAGAACTCTGCTGTTGCCGCTGCCAGCGGCCCCCTCCTCATTTCTGCCCTTTAGCCGCGACCGCTAGTAACCGATTAGTCGACAATCTTCTCCTTTCCTTCCCTATTCCCCGGTGTTCGAACCGTTAGCTGGTGGTGCCCGACTCCCTGTCCGTTTTCGTGCATCAACAGTTAACACGCGACCTTCAGATCTCGACTAATCGATGAAATCAGCGGTCTAGGGAGCCAGACCGCTCTATCCTCTAGAGTTCGGCGGCCTGTCGGGGAAGCCGCGGTTTCGCAGGCTAAGGTTTTCAGCCCGCATGCAGTGCTGTGGAACCTGGCATTCTATCCGCTCTCTTTTCAGCCGGTCTTCTTATCGGTTTGTAGTATCGCCTAGCCGCCGCGTTAAGCCGCCGCTGTTCTGCGGTCTCTTACAAAAGTTCGGCTTTTTCTCTCTTTTCAGGATGAATCCTGCAAAGGGTCATGATAAATCCAGCAACATCTCAGTTGCTACAAATCTCTCAGAAATGCAGGACTGTTCGTATTTTAATAGTGAGGTTGTTGACCCTCGTAAAGAAATTTTTGCGAACAGTGTTGAGCGTGGGTTAGAATCTGTTGCAAATGAGTCTCTTTGTGAGGACGAAGAAGAGGCCCCTTCTCCATTCACTAATCAAATTCGGTGGGATACTGTCTCCGATGATTTCAGAGAACCACGTCTCCCAGAGTATTTTTTATGTGATGATCCGTTTTCTCATTTGCAAGCTTTTGAATCAGCTATTTCACTTTAGAAAAGTATCAAATGGAGTAAATGCAAACTCTTTGTTATATCCTTTGGCAATGTTGCGAGAGAATGGTTTTATAGCCTCCCACCTCGATCAGTACCAGCTTTAAGGATCTTCGAAGTCAATTTATTTTTTAGATTCGCTATTTACAGGAAGCGAAAAAGAGGACGTTGGAGCTCTCTTCCGAATCAAGCAAGGAATTGACGAGTCTAATTCAGATTTTGTTGATCGGTTTTT